>CM071932.1:56524764-57998538 GCA_016081115.2 Rehmannia glutinosa
TGATCAACGATTGATCTCATTATTACTATTGTGTATTTAGTAGTCACTTAGAATTTTAGAAGACTATTTATTTTAGAAGCACCACATATAAAATTAAGAATTTGATTTAGAATAAGTGATCATGGGAAACGCATAAGTGATCAGGGAAATCACTAATTATTTTGGAGATTGATATTATTCATCTATTATAATCAAATTTGGACAAAAAAACAAAATGGAAATACCACAATTACCCCCTTAAGTGAATGACAATGATGATCAATTTGGTGTAGAAATATCTTCCAACTCTTGTACATATACACCTTATGTTGTTTCTTCATCTTGTGTATATTACACCATTTATTCAAACATTATACACATTATCTTATACATCAATTCTTTAATATTAATTTCCCCAACTTATTCCCACTTTCACCCAACATTCCTTCCTTACCCATCCTTGCCCATACCTTTCGCTTCCCTTTTGTATCCATGCAAGAGGCAAATTACAAGACACAAAAATTGAACAAAAATTCTCCCTCCCTCTCACCAAAGTGGACGACCATATTGGCCAAAAATGAACAAAATTTTGTTCATTTCACTAACTCATTTAATCTTCAAACTAATCCTCTTCCTTCTCTAAGCAATCTCCTCCGTCTCTCTACAATTCCTTCATATCTTCAAACCTTCAAGAACAATTTCTTCACATCTTCAAATCTTCAAGAACATATCCCTTCACATCTTCAAACATTCCTTCATATCTTCAAGAACACACTCTTGTATTTTCAAACATCCTTCACATCTTCAAAAGAACATCTTCTTCATATTATCAAACACCTCCTCTTTCTTCAAACAACTTAACAAAACACACAAATATTCTTCCTACTTATTCATAGAATTGAACCCCCTCTCTCTCAAGGTAAGAAATTTTATTGTTCAATTCACTTGATATCCTATAACTCATCACCTTCTCTTCTTAACTTAAGTTTATTTTTGACTTTTGGAAGTACACATAGGAGCCTACATAAGGACATGCATGCATTGTGGTCACTTTAGCAGACTTGAAGAGAAATTTTGGAGAATTTTATTCAAGGGTAAGATTTGGACACTAGAGCCCTTTTCTCTTCTTCTTCCTATTTTCTTCAAATTTTAACACCCCTTTTTCATTTTTTTAAGAAATAGCTGACCTTAAGCTGACCTATAAGTAGTTTGAGGGTGAGCAAAAATTCAACTTTAAAGCTTCAACTAGTTCCATTTCATCCACTATACAAGGTAAAGTGTAGTATTTCAATTTTCTCACCTTCTTCTTTTTTTCTCCTTAATTTTTCACTCATACTTTAGAGAATTTAGGAGAACCGACCTCATAATTTTTCAAGGTCGGGACATTTATTTATTCAATTTTTAATCCCAAAAGTATTGGTTTTTACAAAATGGGGCTAATTGTAAATTTTCTTCTTTTTTAACTAGGACTAACTCAAATTATTTTTCTTTTAATGAAACTTGACCACCTGGACCCTCCGACTTTAATAATTAATTAAAATATTTTATTTTAGAAAATTCCCCTTGACTTATCGGATTGTCTTGACCGATTAATACGATCGCGAAGGCGACTTCCTGCCGTCTTGCGATTTGAATCTATAACGGGCTTATGTTCCACTAATCTTTCAATATCAAGATTCTCCCTTCGATAATCATCTTCATCCAAATAACTCCACTAACGCCCGTAATTGCACACATTTTTCAAAAACTTTTCCCTTAACTGCTTCCGAATCAATAATACTCGACTGCCTGGTTGACTACCTGAACTTGTAATTACTTTCTGCTGGTCGACTTGGTGTGTGAGCTCCACGATCGAGGAATGAATCGTTGGGGATGGGCAACCTTTCTTGCTATTCCATTCTCGGCCCCATCGCCCTAATCCCCGCGAGGCGAGGACGGAGTTTGTCCAAGGAAGCGGGTCGTAAGTGCTTGAGGTATAATCATGATTATGACAATCCGAGCTAACTAATAGCTCCATCAGGATTTGTCTTTGCCATGAGCGATAAGGTGGACAGTGTCTTGGACCATCTTGCTCGGGGAGTCATAAGGAAGAATGAAGGAATCACTGTCTGATCCACACGATTCTAGTTAATCGGACCCGTTTGGTTGGTAGCTACAAATCCTTACGCAACAGCTGCTTGTATTCATTGGTTGGCGCTTCAAATCCGTATGCAACCACTTGTCTTGCATAGGATTTAGCGCTACAAATCCGTCGCAATCCTACTGTCTTGCAATCGAATCACAGTGCTGTGTGACCGAATTTGTTTCTTAAAATGTATAGGTATATTACTTAAATATATTTATCACGGCCACGCTTGTGGACATGTGTGAAATCATGCATCATATCTCACGCGCTTTCATACAACTATTTTTCTCGCATTAACTATATATATCGTCACACTGCACACGATCACCCCATCATTGAGATTTCTGTCTCATCCCCCTATTTTCTAACCTTTAGATGAGGATTATGTTGAAGATGTTGAGCAGGCCACATCTGATTACCCTCGCCCTTTGTCGAACTTGCACCTTTTTTACCGATGATTGTTTTATTTCATGTACTTCCTTCTGATGTTGGACTCCGTTTATTCTGCTACTCTTTTCTCTCTTTGATTTGTAATTTAAGGCGTAAGACACTTTGACATTTAAGTTGGATATTGTGTACTTTACGTTTTAGTTTTGGCTGTAAACTTATTGAGTTATTATATCGATGTATGTATTTGTATCTTGTTAGACTTTAAGTTGTAATTCGTACTTATGTTAATTTTATTTATTTGCATTAGACTGTTTCACTTGGGATGATTTATCATTTATAATGATTTGTTGGGTTTATTTCTATTTAAATGGTTGCTCGTCGTCGCGTCCGTTGGGGGCGTGATTAAAAATGGTATCGAGCTCAACATAAGATGGAAACTTACACAGGGCTGACCCGGGATAGGACCCCGAGTCTGTGGTTGGGTATCTGTGCGACTTGACTAATTAAGTGTAAAATCGATTTTAAATTGGCGTAGAATCGTATTATTGATATTTAGACTAAGTTAGAACATATCTTGGAGATTCCATAGTCATACTTGTCTTGACTTAGTTGACTCTTTCGACTTTCTTTATTCACTCTTCTCTTATTTCCTTCTTATCTTTCTTTACCTTGTCTAATCCGCCTTAGTTTTGTTTGATCGGGATGGAGCGGCACCCCCTACAGGTGGGACATTTGAGGCCCGCACTGGCAAGGGATTACTTTCAAGCACTTAAGATTCATTGGCACGCAGGGAGTGCCGAGCTACCCGAGTTGTTAGAGGAGCGAGTCGTAACGAGGAATCGAACAGACTTGGCAAGGAAGGGAGGAAGAGAAGAACGAGTTGACCATCATTGTCAAGACCCGACAACACTATTCGGTAGCGGGAGGACGATTCAGTTATCGAAGAGCACTGGATAATATGCGAGAAAGATGAAGCGGAGTGATGGCGATAAAAGTGGGAGATGGACGCCACATGTCTCGAGACATATTATTGACCGCTTGGAAGAGACCCTCATCAAGCAAATGGCCGTGATCGAGGATCTTACACAGCCTAGCCAGCGAGATCTTGCTTGAGGGCTGCTTTAGCGACTAATCTTGCGCCATTACCGCCCGCGTGAACATGCCCGACCCGCAGGCGGATAACGAAGAGGATCTGAGGAGGATCGAGGAGGATCGATTGGTCGGGGCTCGAGGCGCTTGAGGCGCCCGACTTAACGATCTTAGAGACTTGGCGGTGCTGGATCTTGTCGATTGGCACGATGTCGAGATGCCACCTCGGCTCGTCGATTCCGATTGTGGATGTAGCCGCTAGTGATGATGATGGCGACCTCATCAAGTAGTTAGCTTGATTGTTAGATTGTACTTTCGTGTTGTTGTAGACGCATATTCCATTTCGTGTATTTTGCTTTTGTTGTATTTTGATTCGATTGTATCTTGATTTGGATGTATCTTCGATTTTGTATTATTGTTGTATGAACTTCTTGGGTGTATTCAATTTTCACATGAATGGATATGCGTTTTCTACTTATTCGGTGTCTTGCGTATTGTTATTCTTTCTTTATGATATCATTTGTTTTACACGAATATCATTGGAATCATTTCTTATGGATTGCAACTAACATTTCAAGATCTGAGAATGGCTGGTCAACATCGTGGACGGGAGACCTCGCCGAGTTCCCAAATGAATGATGGCGTGCCCAGGAGCGGTACCCTCCCCGAATTACCTGCGCCTCTCCACCGGTGCAGGAGATAACTTGTACCCACAGCCCCTCAAGAAAAATCTTGGTTTTCATGAGGACAAGCGAGCCTCAGCAGCGTGTTCCGAACCGCCGAGGCAAACGTTACGTTGGGCGATTCCTACGATTCGACCCACCGGCTTTCTTAGGAGAGCGGATGACCTAAAGCGGAGGATTGGATTGAGAAAGCGGAGAATATCTTCAATGCTCTCAATATTCGGATGAAGCGTAAAAGTCACACTCACCGTATTTCATACGGAATCGGTGCTAGAGGCGGTGGAGAAGCGATTGAGAAAGGTGGGAACAAGGCGAAGTAGCTTGAGAACATGGGGAAATTTCTGGCGAATTCAACGAGCGAGTACATTCCACGAGGTTGTGAAAGAGGCACAATAGGGATGAATTCCATAAGTTGAGGCAAGGGAACATGCGTAGCTCAGTATGAGTCGAATTTCATCGGTTGTCCAAATATGCTTTGGGGACAATCAATCGAGAAGATGACAAATTGTACAAGTTCACACGAGGAATTTGCTGGAACTTCAAAAACAACTTTTATTGTTGAAATGACAACTACATAGCATGATAAAAGCGACTCTGCACCAGAGTCGGAATCGAACCGTATTGCCTGATTAGCAGAGTAGGCCATCAAACAATCTCAAGAGGACAGGTGTGGGACAACCGTCTAAGCAACCTTAAGTTCGAAGGGACGAGGTTAATAAGGCGGATAAAGGAAAAGGACGTCTGAGGAAAGTCGGGTCAAGTGTGCACATTGCCGAGAAAAGCGGGGCATACTTGCCAATATTTGTTGGCATAAACAAGGAAGGTGTTTCTGTTGTAGTAGTAATCATCACCGGTGAAGGATTGCCCAATCGAAGACCAGAACCAAATAGGTGTAGCCGGAGAAAGGGAAATGGCCGGAGGTAATCGGGCAAGGATGCCGCTCGAGCATTTGCACTATTCGGACATGAGGCTCCGGAGGCAGGGCGTGGTGGAAGAGTCGTTTCTAGTATCTAACCCTTTACGCTAAACTACTATTTGACCCTGGATCAATGCATTCATTTGTCGACCGCATTTTGTTCTAAGTTGCATGCATGCATGGAACATATGCCTATATGTCTCAAGTGTCAACTCTACGTGGCGGAAGCCATATAACAAATATTATCTATAATGCATGCGAAGTTAAGATTGATGAGATAAATTTTCTACTGATTTGATCTTATTACCTATATCGAATACGACGTGATATTGGGAATGAATGGTTGTCACACACCATGCACAAATGGGCGCCATCGCAAGTCCATTAAGCTATGTGAACCGGAAAGCTGAAATGAAAATTTGGGAAGGGCACGAGTTAAGATTGCCCCGATCATTTCAATGAAACGTGGAAGGAGATCACTGAGGGCACAAGGGTCTTGGCGTTTGTAATTAACAAACCCAAGGTTGAGACACAAAATTAACCAAGTACCTATAGTATCGGAATATACGGATGTATTTCCCCCAAGAACTCTGCTGTCCTCGGGATAGGGAAGTCGTGTTCACCATCGAGGTATTAAGGAAGGCTGTGGGTGCCAGAACACCGTATAGAATGGCTCTCTTGAGTTGCAAGAGTTGAATACTCAATTGCAAAAAGCTAATGGATGTAGGATTTATCCGGCAAAGACGTCTCCATGGGGAGCACGGTCTTTGTTGTAAAGAAGAAGGATGGCACATTAAGGCGTGTATAGATTATCGCGTCTTAATAGCGTGACCATCAAGAACAAATATCCCTCCCGAGGATAGGCGAATTGTTTGATCAACTTCAAGGAGCGACGGTGTACTCGAAGTTTGATTTACAACAAGGATATTACCAATCGAAGATCACGAAGAAGATTTTCCAAAGCGCATTTCAAACTTGGATATGGATACTACGAGTTTGTAGTGATGCCTTTGATCCCGAACACACCGCGAGCGTTTATGGATCGATGCATCGAGTCTTTCAATCTTATTTGGATCAATTCGTAGTGATATTCATTGATGACATACTCGTATACTCTAAGTCTGCAGAAGAGCATGAGCGTCATCGAAAATTGTTTTGGAGACACTTCTGGCGCATAAGGTTTGTATGCCAAATTCAGCAAGGGGTGCGAAGCCCAGCTTAGTGAATCGCGTTCTTGGGACACATAGTATCCGTCTTGGGATCACCGGAGATCCTTCGAAGTCTGAGCGTGGTTGAATGGAAACAACCCAGTCTACATAACAAAGATCGAAGTTTCTTAGGACTAGCTGGATATTATCGAAGATTTATCCGAGGATTTCTCAAGATAAGCCAGGACCCCTCACTCGACTAACCTTGGAAAGCGAGGTCAAGTTTAAGTGGAATGACAAGTGCAGTCTAGTTTCCAGAGAAATTTGAAGAATCGACTTACACTACGACTCTCCGATCTTAGCCTCCTTCCAAGAGAACAAAAAACTTTGTCGTCTATAGTGATGCATCAAAGGAAGGACTAGGAGCCGTACTCATGCAAGAAGGAAAGGTCATCGCTTATGCATCAAAGCTAAAGCCGTATGAAGCCGATTACCCAACGCATGACTTGGAATTAGCGTGCGATAGTGTTCGCGTTAAGAAATGGAGACACTATCTCTACGGAGCAACATTCACGGTTTCACAGGACCACAAGAGCTTGCGGTATCTATTCTCTTAGAAAGACCTCAATACGGGAACGGAGATGGATGGAGTTGATTGAGGACTATAACTTTGATATTCAATACCATCCTGAAAGCTAACGTAATGCTTGACACACATGAGCGAAAAAGACTTAGGCAGGACTTATGATTTGGGAGTGGGAATCATTAGAAAAGGTGAGCAATTGGAATCGGCTGAAGCAATACTCCAAATTTCATGTGCTAATATTTGATTAAACCCGATCTGTTGAATGAGATCAAAAGGAAGCACGGGGACGGATGTGCATCTTCAAAAAGCGAAAAGAAGATACTTAAGGAGAGAGATCAGAATTCTCGGTGCATGAAGATGGGATTATCGATTCGAAATCGGTTTGTGTCGAGGTGTGACGAAGCAGTTAGGAGTAGAATCTGCTAGAGAGGCACACCGTTCGAAATACTTTATACATCCCTGGAGGAAACAAGATGTATAAGGACTTGAAATGGAATTATTGGTGGGTAAACATGAAGAACCAGGTAGTGGAGTTCATTGCGAGATGTTTGACTTGTCAATGAGTAAAGCGAACACCAATGACCATCGGTTTTACTACAAGATTGAGAATTCGAGTAGAAATGGGAACACATAACGATGGACTTCGTGACAGATCTACCAAGGACCGAGGAGGAGGCCATGATGCTATTTGGATAGTTGTGAGGCGACTCCATGAAACCGCACACTTCTTACCCATCAAGAAGCGATAGCATGCGAGAAACTCGCACAATTTATATCCAGAAATCCTTCGACTACATGGAGTACCATTGACATAGTATCGGAGCAGAGACAGAGGTTTGTCTCAGATTTTGGAAGTGCTTGCATGAGGTGGGTACCTCGCTAAGTTTAAGATAACGAAGACATCCACAAACCGATGGACGATCGGCGAGCGATTCAAACCATGGAAGATATGATCAAGGCTTGCACGCGTTGGATTTCCAAAGGAAGCGGGATACATGCCTTACCATTAGCCGAGGTTCGTCTACAATAACGGCTATCAAGCCACGATTGGGATGGCACCCTACGAGGCCTAATTGTATGGGCGAGAAAATGTAGATCCCACTACCTTTGGGAGATTGATAACCAATGGACTCCAAAGAGAAATGAAAGTCGCCCTCGATTCTAAAGGTCGACTTAGTTCGAGGCCGTGGAGAAGTCAAAGCGATCAAGGAATGGATACGCATGACTCGAGCCACCAAAAGAGTTACGCGGACAAGAGAAGAAAGGATTTGGAATTTGAAGCCGAGAGATGAAGTATTTCTCGGACTCTCACCACGGAAAGGATTGATCAATCCAAAGAAAGGAGGCAAGTTGAGTCGAGAAATGTTGGACCTTACAAGATTTTGCGAGGATCGGAGCGTTAGCCTACCAGGCTCGAGTTACCCAAAGCCTGATATGCGGGAATGCACGATGTATTCCACGTATTGAGATTGAAGAAGTATCAGCAGGATCGAGCATATCATCACTTGTGATATTCCTCCACGATGGAAAACTTATCCTACAGAAGCCGATCCGGATCATTGACGGCCAGAATCGTCGATTGCGTAAGAGAGAGATTTTGATGGTTAAAGTGGTATGGCGAACCACAACCGAGATGAAGACGCAACATGGGAAATGGAAGAAGACATGAGAATCGATGTCAGGAGCTATTCGAAGAGAATTTGGGGACCAAATTCTTTTAAGGAAGGGAGGATGTGAAGCCCCAATTTCGGCGTGTAATTGATCCTTTTATCGTCTATGTATTTTATCGACTATTTTACCACGTCACTTTGACGGGTAAATATTAATAATAAATATATTTTTGCATTTACTTTCATTTTTTTCATGTATTACTTGTGATCATAATCATTTATTAATTTATTTCACATTAATGATCACTTGATTGATCATTATTACTATATGTGTATTTATTAGTCACCTTAGAATTTTAAGAGACTATTTATTTTAGAGACTTTTACCTTATAGAATTAAGAATTTGATTAAGGGATTTTGGTTAAAGAAAAGGCCTTTTTCGTATCTTTCGCGACTTACTTACCATGTTTTGGGAAGCCGATTATCTTTCTTTACGGTCGGTCTCTCATCCCATACTTTCTCGTCTTTTCTTCTATATCAAGCTCAAGGAAATAGAATAAGTGATCATGAGACTTATAAGTGATCAAGGAAATCACTAATTATTTTGGAGATTGATATTATTCATCTATTATCATCAAATTTGGGACAAAAAAATAGAAATACCACAATTACCCCTTAAGTGAATGACAATGATGATCAATTTGGTGTAGAAATATCTTCCAACTTTTGTACATATACACCTTATGTTAGTCATCTTGTGTATATTTACACCATTTATTCAAACATTATACACATTATCTTATAAATCAATTCTTTAATATCAATTTCCCCAACTTATTCCCACTCACTCAACATTCCTTCCTTACCCATCCTTTGCCCATACCTTTGACTTCCCTTTTGTCTCCATGCAAGAGACAAATTACAAGACATAAAATTGAAAACAGAAATTCCCCCTCCCTCTCACCAAAGTGGACTGACCATATTAGCCAAAAATGAACAAAATTTTGTTCATTTCACCAACTCATTTTAATCTTCAAACTAATCATCCTGTCTTCTCTCTAAACAATCTCCTCCATCTCTCTACAATTTCTTCATATCTTCAAACCTTCAAGAACAATTTCTTCACATCTTCAAATCTTCAAGAACACATCTTCACATCTTCAAACATTCCTTCATATCTTGAGAACACACTTTTCATATCTTCAAACATCTTTCACATCTTCAAAGAACATATTCTTCATATCATCAAACACCTCCTCTTTCTTCAAACACTTAACATAAAACACAAACATTTTTCCTACTTATTCATAGAATTCGAACCCCCTCTCTCAAGGTAAGAAATTTTATTCTTCAATTCAACTTGATGCCCTATAATTCATCACCTTCTCTTCTTAACTTAAGTTTAATTTTGACTTTTGGAAGTACACATAGGAGCCTACATAAGGGCATGCATGCATTGTGGTCACCTTAGAAGACTTGAAAGAGAAATTTTGGAGAATTTGGACAACAAGGTAAGATTTGACCGAGAGCCCTTTTCTCTTCTTCTTCCTATTTTCTTCAAATTTTAACACCCCTTTTTCATTTTTGAGAAATAGGGGCTGACCGTAAGTGGTTTTGAGGGTGAGCCAAAAATTCCAACTTTGAAGCTTCAACTAGTTCCATTTCATCCACTACACAAGGTAAAGTGTAGTATTTCCAATTTTCTCACCTTCTTCTTTTTCTCCTTAATTTTTCACTCATTTTTCTAACTCTTAATTTTTGATATTTCTTGACTTAGGGGCTGACCTAAGTGACTTCATATCAAGTTGTGAAATTTATCTTTTTTTTTCACAACTCTCCAATTTTTAAGGTGGGTGGAAAAATATTTCCAACTTCTAGGTGTTTTTGTTAAATGCATGTAGTATTTTGTTAATGAGCACTTGAGATATATGTATTATGTATTTCATGTTAAATTCTTGTATCAAGTTGTGAAAATTTCTCAAGTGTTGCTCTAAAATGCTATTTATTGAAATCTAGGTGCATGCATGTACAATTTATGGTTGTATTTGATGAATTCTTGTATGAAATGGACATGCATGTGTATGATCCTTGAAATCCATATTTTGTATGACTTATAACCTGGAAAAGTCGAGCATAATTGATTAAATTTCAATTTTGGACTTAAAATGCAAAAATGGTAAGTTGGTGGACTTAATTGCAAGAAAATAAAACTTAAGGGACCCCTCTGTAATTTTCGAGTTTTGGGACTGTACTCAGGTTCAAAAATGATGTTTGGACATTTTAATAAAGTTTTAAGAGTTTTAAGATAAATAAAATCAACCTTTAAAAGCCCAAGGACTAGATTGTAAAATTTTAGAAGTTTAAGGGCTACATTGTAATTTTCGAAACTGTACCAGACCCTAATTTTAAAATTTGAAATTTTAACTCTTAAGGGACTGGAAATAACATATTTTAAGTGTATTCCAAAAATCCAAGTGTTTAGAGCTTGGAAAGTAATTTTACTAAAATTGAGGGAGGATTATAAAAGATTAAATTTGAGGACCCAAATGACATTTCCAGGACTTATATAGCCCATGTACCTGAAAATACTAATTTAACTATAACTTAATTATATTTTGGAACCAAGGTTCAAATTTCATAACAATTGGACCCCTAAAAGCCTTAAAGATAATTATTTCAAAATGGGATAAAAATGAGATTTTTAAAAGTTAAGGGACCTATACTTATTTCTTTTTAAAATATTTTTGTCCCAATATTCCACTGACCTTAGTGACATTTTCCAACTAGAATCACATTAAAAGCCTTCCAGTTTGTGAGTTCCAATTATTTTAAACTTAGGGCCCAAAATGACAATTTTAACAAAATTGGGGCCAATGTGAGAAATTTACAAAACCTCGACCTAAAAACTTTAAAAACCTGAATCTCTGAACAATTTAGAGAATTTTGGAACATACCTCATAATTGTTCAAGGTCGGGACATTTATTTATTCAATTTTTAACCCCAAAAGTATTGGTTTTTACAAAACGGGGCTAGTTGTAAATTTTCTTTTTAACAAGCGCCTAACTCAAATTATTTTTCTTTAAATGAAACAGCCCTGGACTCTTTGACTTTAATAATTAATTAAAATATTTTATTTTCTCAAAAATCCCTTGACTTATCGGATCGTCTTGCCGATTAATACGATCGTGGGGCGACTTACTCGTCTTGCGATTTCGAATATATAATGGGACTTATGTTCCACCTAATCTTTACGATATCGAAGATTGCTTATCCTCTCGATAATCATCTTCATCCAAATAACTCCACCAACGCCATATTTACCACAAGCGTTTTTCAAAAACTTTTCTTAGCGCTTCCCAAATCAATAATACTCGGTATGCGGTTGACTACGAACTTGTAATTACATTCCTTCAGTCAACTTGGTGTGTCGAGCTCACAATTGGAATGGATACGTCGGGGATGGGCGGGCGACTCGTTATTGCTATTCCACTCTCTCGGCCCCATTGTCCAAATCCTGCAGGCGGGGACGGAGTTTGTCCAAGGGAAGCGGGTCGTAGTACTTGAGGTATAATCATGATTATGACAATCCGAGCCTAGCTAGCTCTCTTTGTGGATTTGTCTTTGCTATGGAGCGATAAGGTGACGGTCTTGGACCATCTTGCTCGGGGAGTCACAAGGAAGAATAAAAGAATCATTGTCCGATCCACACGATTTTGGAGTTAATCGGACCCATTTGGTTGGCGCTACAAATCCGTACACTAAGCTACTTGTATTGCATTGGTTGGCGCTACAAATCCGTATGCAACCATTACTTGTCTTGCATAGGGTGGCGCTACAAATCGTACGCAATCTACCTGTCTTGCACGAATCAAATAGTGTACGTGTGACTAATGAATCTGTTTCTTAAAATGTATAAGTATATTCTTAAATATATTTATCACAACGCTTATATTTGTGTGTGAAATCATGCATCATATCTCACGCGCTTTCATATAACTGCTTTTTTCGCATTAACTATATATATCGCTACAACTTGCACACATCACCCCATCCACTGAAATTTTTGTTTCATCCCCTCTTGTTTTCTAACTTTAGATGAGAATTTGTGTTGAAGATGTCGAAGCGCCACAGGTGATTACCCGCCCCACTTTGTCGAACTTGCACTTTTTACTTGATGATTGTTTTTATTTCATGTACTTCTACGATGTTGGACTCCGTTTATTATGCTACTCTTTTCTCTCTTTGACTGTAATTTAAGGGCGTAGGACCCTTTGACATTTAAGTTGGATATTGTGTACTTTACGTTTTAGTTTTGGCACGTAAACTTATTCGGGTTATTATGTCGGATGTATTTGAATCTTGTTAGATTTTAAATTGTAATTAAATCTTATGTTTATTTTATTTCATTTGCTTTAGACTCTGTTTCACTTGGGATGGTTGTGTCATTTATAATGACTGTTGGGTTTATTTCTATTTAAGTGGTTGATCGTCGTCGCGTCCTGTTTGGGGCGTGACAACATAACTCTATCACGAATAGTTTTTCCCATCCAATTGCATGCTAATTGCCTGAAGAGAGCCATCCTTACAAACAACCATGATGAGCAGAGAAAAGATCTCCAAATTGTAACCCAAAAATAAATAAAAACTAACCAAATCGGAACCCAAAACTAGCGATAAAAAAAAAAAAAAGAACCAAGAAGCCATAAAATACTTGTATTCTTATTATGCAAAATCAAAAGTGAATTAAAAAAGAAATAAAGGAGAGCCTTATATAGGCAAATAGAAAACCTAAACCTAAAAGGACTAAAATCCTAACCATAAAAGGATTACACTTAAATAAGAAAACTAAATATATATTTCAACACGATCGATTTCTATCATCGTGGAAGCTCGGTTGGCGCCTATGACTTCTTTTTACAACCAAATCGGCCACCATCCGAGGGCTTTTTGACAAATTATTGTAAAAGTAATTCAAAATTGTCAAAATACTTTGGATTTAAATCTCTTGTTATTTTAAGTGTAAACACAACAATGTCTTGAGTTTGATGCTTTTTTTTCTCAGATTATTGAGAAAGCGCAAATCCACATCACTTAAAAAGCAAATTGTTAAGCGCTTGATATCACATTGCGGATTTTTTAAAAAAAAATATTGTGTCTTGCGGCTAGTGTTAAGGGCTTGCAGATTGATAGCAAATTGCAACTACATGACTTTATACTTTTCTATTTGTAGGTACTAGTAAGATGCACATACGTTGCACGTGATCCTTATTATTTTTTTCATTTAATTAAATGAAATTAGTGTTGAGTAAATTTTTATATATTTATTTTAAATATTATTTACATCAGTAAAATTATTTTAGTCTTAAATGTATTTCAACTTTATTAGTATACTTCATAATAAAATATAGAAATAAAATAAAACAAAAGTAATAAACATACCAAATTCCAAAAGATGGAATCCATATATATAATATCACATTGAGCAAAAGATTGTTATGTGGTTGCTACATCTTACGAAAGAAATGTACATGAATTTGACATTTAAAAACTGAAAGTAAACTCTATCACCTTGTGCTTGTGTGCCCTCGAGGAATAAAAAGACCAATATACCACGTTATCAAACCATCCTTTATCCTGTTATGCCATTTCTCAAACAATATGTGATTATTCCATCTTGAAATTTTGCACTTCAATGTTCTTCAAATATAACATCTCGTATATGTTTCCTCATCCTTCTATGTCATGTCATTTCTCAAACAACTGCATTTTCCTTCTTGATTGTAACGCCCCAAATTAAATAAACTAAAATAATCACAAAGATCTCGATTAACGAATAACAAGCTACGAATAGTTACTAACTTAACCTCCACAAGCATATTTATCCAAAAGTACAATAATTTAAACATATTCTAAGTCTCTGAGAAAAAAATTATAGAGTAAACTCAATCGCATAAACTAAGTATATTAAAAATCTTACGATTGGAAGTCTTAACTTACAAAAACATTATAATGACAAATAATACATCTAAAAATGACACAACAGATTGATTTTGTGTTACTCTTGTATTGGTATCAGGACTCAAGTTCGTCGATCTTTGAATTTTTTTAGGAACAAGCGGGGTGAACTATTTTGTGCACTAAGAAATACGGTAAAACAAATTTACGGGAATTAAACTTGAATTTAAAATGGACATTGTTCTATGCCCTATTTTAAATACCAACAGGATACACAAAATAAAATAAATGTAGTGGTCGATGTTGATCAAACACCAAACCCTATTGAATTCTCTCCCACGCACCAGCCGAGGCCTCACCTTATTCCTCCCCGGGTGGCTCATCAAATCTGAGTCGTGGGTTTATACCAGCGTTCGTCATATGCGGAATATACCAATACTACGACTAAATTTGGCTGCCGTCTCGGCCGACCAAAAAAATAGAAATAAGCACATATATAGGCTGAGCAAACATATCAATATGCGACATGTTCGATTGATTTTCCTAGCCACACACGCCAAATGGGAAACAAGAAGCTGGAAAGCGAGGAAACAATTCATTAGTGAGAAATCAATTTCAATAACAAGTGAGCGAGAATGATAACGATAAAAGGTATACAATCGGTGTATGATTTTTCATAATGATATTAAAAATTATTTCCAACAAATTTAAACACGTACCATGTGGCAAAGCAAAAAACGTGAGCATAGATTATGTCACGAAACTCTTTAAAGAGAATGAAAAAAAAATGTGTTGTCGCGAAATCAAATTCTCTTCACATGATATTTTTAATTATAGTAGTAATAATATGTTCCATTTATTACTTGAGGATGGACCGCAAGTTCTCGAGAAATCCAACCTCCAACAATCAAGTTCATAAAAAAATAACAATTCATAGGCGTTCACGTAACAACCAAACAATCAATGAAATAGTTAATCATAATTAGTATACGGTGAATCACGATTAAAGTTGGAATCTAATCAGGATAACGTTTAAACGAAAGACCTTTCGACTTACATGTATAACTTTCTCCTATTAATTAAATAATATTCAAATTCAAGTCCTAGACTTTAAAATAGTTATTTAGGGTTTAATAATCAAGAATTATGCAAAGACCCTTAATATTAAACATCACATATTATCTTAAAATGACAAAATTAACTATTGAGAGCCTCCATCTCTTAAAAGAAAACTTAATAAATCCTTAAATTAAAAATTTTAAATTAGTCCTTAAATTTTATCAAATCTCATTTTTTAAACCTCAAAATGTAACTTTCTTTCTGAATTTGGTCCAAATCTAATTATTAAATCTCTCAAGAATTTACCAAAGTCGGTTTGGACAATTAGAAAACATTCCCTAATTCCATATTTCAGTTTAAAAGATCAAGTTTCATAAATCCCATCTAAGTCGCAATTTTTTGGTAAATTATATTTTTATATTCAACTTGAAATTTTCTTCTTAAAATCAGCCTCAAATACTTAAAATTTGTCCAAATTAGTTCACAATAGCCTTAGTTCTACAAACAAGAGTCCAAAATTCGAGAATTCCATTTTTGGTCCAAAGCATCACGGATTTAGGAAGGATAACAAATAGGAAATTTAATTAAACTATGGCAAAAACTTGTATGAGACCGTCTCACGGATCTAATTTCGTGAGACGGATCCTACCCAAACCCAATGTGGCATTTTTTTAAATATTATGCGGTGATATCTAATATTTTTTTCTCTATCTTTTATCCCATTACTTTTTGTCTTCTTTTCTCCCATCTTTGAAAGCTCGAATAACCGAGGGGGATAAATGCTTAATCTGGACCTCCATTTTCCATCGGGATTCATCATGTAAAAAGCTTGAGTAATCTTTAGATCTCACAACTCTTTCAAACTTAGCCTCATAAATCCATCCCTCATCTCGTATTTGTCCCATTTTCGCCCAGGCAAAGACCAAAACTTCGAATAATTAGCACGATGTTTGCATATTGGCACGATAAATAGGGCAACTCTTTGCTAATTAAATAAATCATATAATAATAAGCATTTCAACAAATTTCGATTGAGAATCTTTTATTATGAAGGTCATAGAACAATGTTTACGCTTTTATCTAACATTAATAATCTAATGGGAAAGTGTTGAAAACTTTAAAAAATCAAATAATATTCAATATATATATATATATATATGGAGGAGATCATGTGAGACCATAGCTATAGGTAAGAACATAAGACCACATCCACACCATCCAACAAAATAAATAGAGAGGCTAGGATTTAATGGAATTTTGTAGTATTAAAAAATGGGAGGGGGACCGGTCGGGGGTACAATTGGAACATCATGTTTTGCCAAAATAACCATTTCCTTAAAATCGGGGAATGAGATCTTACCATATCAATAATACGTCCATAATCACCATCTTCTTCCTCAAGCCATAACCACGTAAAATTGGACTGCAAAAATAGAGAGAAAATTCCACATTCATACAAGCGAAAAAAATATCAAAATTGAAATCGAGCATCGAATCACAAATCATCAAGATAATAGAAGTACCGAGAAATTGCCATATACATCAACAAATCGAGATTGCGATGTCACGAAGTCGGGATTCCCACCCACGATCCATTCAAATCAAGGTAATAATTTAACACCAATTCATACGAAAAATGTGTGGTTCGAATGCATATAGTGTTGAACAATCAAAAATTTACGCACGCAGAAACGCGGAAAGGATGTGTAATTATAACAAATATTGTGTATGTTTACTATAAGTTTTTGTACATATAGCGTTCTAATTATATATAATATAATCTCACATAACAATAAGCAAAACATTTACTAATATGCTAATTTAGAATAAGGATATTGCATGTATAGTGTTTTTGATGCGTATAATTATAACAAAATATTGGAAAATATGAGGATTTGTATAAGAAATCATATACTTGGTTTGTATTAATGATATGTGTGAAAGTGTTCCAAATTTGTGTATTTAGTATGTAAAATATGTATCACATATAATGTATTCTATAATACGTTTTTGCCTAATTACAATGCATGTATTGTATGCTTAAAGTAGTAATTATGTACACAATGTGCATTTAATATGTGTACTTATAAGACAAATATTGGAGAGTACGATTTTGCACCATACATTGATGTTCTGTATATATAGTATTCTATATTTGTATGCTTAGAGTAGTCATTATGTACACAATGTGCATTTAAAATGTGTACTTAAAAGACAAATAATACGAATACGATTTTCCACCATACATTGAAGTGTCCGTATAAGTAGTATTCAATATTTGTATATTTAGTATGTAAATCATGTGTTTTGCGGAGCAAGCTCGATTACCACGGTTTATGTTGGTCAAGGCTCGAAATCTCACCAGGATCGACTAAATATTAGATCGAGAAGTGGACCAAGAAAACATTCCTCGTGCCGACATGCATTTCCATACATTGGAGGATGGAATACAATTTTACAAGGATTATGGTATATGCGGTGGCCGACATTGGGAGGAGCACGATAAAGAAATTTAAGAATGACGAAAACGTGTGCGAGTATGTGGTTTGCAAGGCAAGAACAAAGGAGTGGTAGTCATCTCAAAACAGGACTCCAAAGCCAAAGAGAAAAAAGCCATAAAAGCGAGCACAAAACTTAAAATAAAATGTGAGACATGTGGTGAGGTTGGGACACATAACGAGGACATGCCCGACCCACACCAACGCCTCCTAAGAGCGATGTGTATTTGTTATTGATTTCAATTCCATGTCTCGAATATCAATTGCTTTTTATGCAATATATACAATATCTTCAACCTATTTATACATTATATGTATTTAACTATACATCGTTTTTATATGACAACATCTGGATCAATACATGTCACAAATGTTTAAAAATACATAATCTTATGCGTAATTATACAAATTTCTATAACTATGTATACAATTTTATTGACTACGTATACAAATTACATTTAATATACATGGTATGGATTTTATACATAATCTTATGCGTAATTATACAAAATTTAATAACTACATATACAAAATATATGGCCTACTTAACTATATATAATTTTATGCGTAAGTATACAAAATGTTGTAACTACATATACAATATTTGTGTTATATGACAATATTCGGACAAAGTGTGCATAAAAATGCAAAGTTATATTAATTAAAAAGAAAACAACCCATGTAGTGTTCTATTCATATCCAGAATTCAAAGAAACATCTAAGTCATATACAAAAACTCCTACGAATTAAAGTATAAATGACTCCAAAAAAACACCAAATAGTAAACTAACTATACAAAAAGATGAGTAGAAATATACATAGTAAATTGTCTATTAAAACAACACTACAATATTTTTTTCCCCGTCCATAATTTTATGGCTTCTTCCATACACTTGTCCTTTTGCTCATTATTGTAGTGGAGGATTATTGTTGCCGAATACTTCATGCACATGTTAGATAGTTGAGAAGAATTGTTCTTCTCCAAGCCACAATCCCATCCCTTGGTGCCACCACCCATGTAGCTCTCCATATGTCTCATAACATATATACCACAATTAATTTTGTTTATGGTGTCTCTCCAAGGTATGCATAGTCTAGACGGGACGCATTTACGGACAACACCCGTCATTTGCGCATATCCTTCACTTTCCAATAATCCGAAAACATCCAAACCTACGAATATACCATGGAAAACAACATTAAACTTCATAGACTATAGATTACATATAACCATATCATACTAAATAACTATACATAATTGAATACTTAAGTATACAATATTACACACCTATTTAAACACCCAACAAAAATATAAACATACACTAAAATATTTCAAATATTTAAGCTTATGTGTACAAATTATAATAACTAATATACATTTTAACACTCATAACTATACAATATGCATATCTGCTTGTACAATAAAAAACATAACTCACCAACTTGTCCGGCAGATATCCATACTTGTCATTTGCCTTCCACCGACAGACGAGCGATCGATGATTATTGGCGTGTTTACCAACACCCGGGATTCGACCTAAAGGATAATGTCGGATATAAATCCTTCGCCCTCTTCCCCCGCCCGTCTTTAGCCCCACTCTCCGCAATCCTTTTCCCCCTGTTTTTGGCCATTTAGTTGATAAAACAAACCTACAAAAAATATAGAACCAATTATTATACAAAAAAATACAATATGCACAATGTCTCTACTAAGTATACAATAAAATACAACTAATTATACATTTTCACAAAACTAAATATACATTACCATATAGTTCAATATACGTTATTGCATAGCATATATATATATATATTTATATATACATTATCACACAACTAAACATACAATATTATACACCTAAATATACATTACCATACACTGATTATGTATACATATGTATACTAAGTATACATACATATAGCGAAATATACATTATCACACAGCTAACTATACATTATCCTATAGCTAAATATACATTATTCCATAACATATATACATACTCGCACAACTAAAATATACAATGTTCTATAACTAAATATGCATTATTACATAACTAAACATACATTATTATACACCTAAATATACATTACCATACAACTGAGCATATATTATTAAATACATAAAAATACATTATCACAAAGCTATATATACAATATTACATAACTAAATATACATTATTACACAACTAACAATACAATGTACAACATGAGAAATCGAAAATGAACAATCGAAAGAAATATAAACTACGAGCACACAACATATGAACAAAAATTCAACAAGAAAAAACACCATCCATCAAACCTATCAGCAAGAAAGAAAAACACTATATATGTGTATACACTAAAATCGAACAAAAATAAAACACTAAAATCGAACATAAAACAATAAAAAGAACCCTATCAACAAGAAACACCATAATATGATTAGAAAAACTTACACCCAAATTCGGAGAAGATCGATCCTAGCAAGGAGTAAACGTTAAAATCGCAACGAAAATTAAATAAACTTCGAGTTTTGGAGCCTAGCAACAACAAAACCGAAACATACATCTTGGATGGATTAAAACCGCTCTTAAATTCGATTTGCGGGTTTTCGGTCGTGTGTGATATCGTGTGTTTGTGGAAGCGATTCGATTTTTTTGAAAGAGAAAAATTGAGGAAATCGCGGGATGGATATATCGGTTTTGACTTACCAAATTCAAAAGCTGGGAGTTACAAATATATCCCTTATCTTAAAGCATGAAATTACTTTTCTACCCTTACATTAGGTGCCCATGCCTAAAATAGGGAGTAAAAAACGGACCATTGATTATTAAATCAAATGGTCTATATGTGGTCTTATGTTCTTATCTAAAGGGTTTGGTCTCATTTGATCATATATATATATATATATATATATATATATATATTTATATAACAAGCTAATCGAGAAAATATTAAAGTAAATACATTAACTATGACATTTAGCACGAGCCCTATATACAATTTAAATTTTTAATGAATATTCTTTGTTTTAAAAGGAATTATTTTTGCTTTTAAAGTATTACTTATTATTCTTTTTTGAAGCATGGATTTTACTCGAAAATGTAATGTATGCTTATATTCAAATAGTCTTACTTTTTACCGACAATTAATACTTACTATATCCTTTAAAATTATAATATTAGTTTCTTTATAACTAATGCTTTTTACTTAAATAGTAATACTTTATACTTAAAAATTATTACTTACTAATTCTTATAGAAGTATTAATATTTATTTAAAAATATTATTTTTTATTATAAAAGTATTACTTACTACATCTTTTAAAATTATATGCTATTTTCTTTAAAAATATTATCACTGTTACTCGAAAAGTAATATTTTTACTCACAAATTATTAGTAATTAATCTTTTTTAGAAGATTAGTTTTTACTTAAAAAAGTATCACTTTTTACTCGAAAAGTATTACTTTCCAAATCTTTTAAATTTATATATTATTTCCTTTAAAATAATACTTTTTACTTGAAAAATAACACTTTTTAAAAAAAATAATAATTCCATTAAAAGTATTAAAAATTATTTCAAAGTATCACTTTTTACTCGAAAGGTATTGATTTTCTTGAAAAGTATTACATTCCACAACTTTTAAAATTATATATTATTTCCTTAAAACTATTACTCTTTACTTGAAAAATAATAGATTTTACTTAAAAATAATTACTTACTAATTCCTTTAGAAGTATTAGTAATTATTTAAAAGGTATCATTTTGTACATGAAAAATATTACTTTTTTATATAAAAGTATTATTTACTAATTCTTCTAAAATTATATACTATTTCTTCTAAAAGTGATACTTTTAACTTGAAAAGTAAATATATTTTATCTTAAAAGTATTACTTACTATATTTATTAAAATATTTAGGATTTCCTGTAGAAGTGTTACCTTTTACTTGAAAAATATTATTTATTGTTTACTTTAATACTGATCTTACCAATGACGCCCAAGACAAAATAAAAGATAAGGCTTATTAAACAAAATTTAGTTCTTTATCAAAGAGTCGAAATCATTGCCATGGATTTTTTTACAGTAATCTTTGTTATATATGTAACATGAAGAGATGTTTGGTATAGGACTTAAAAGTGGGTATTTAAATATGGGTAGAAAGTGAAATGGTGAATAAAAATAGTTGTTTTGCAAAAGCTGGATGGGCCGGACAAAATCCCGGTCTTCACAGTCTTAATTTCCAGCATTAGTTTTGGGGGGAGGTGGGTGGGTGGGTTGGGTTTTGGATCCGGGTTTGGGTGTTGAGGATCCATCTCACGATTTAGATTCGTGAGACGGTCTCACAAGAGACTTACTCGTAAACTATACAACAAATGAATCCCAAATTTTTGGTCCTTCGAACATGTCCAAAATCTCCCTTTTTTTAAGACTTATAAATAGTTATAGATTCAGTTTTCCCATTTCTCAACAATCATGCCAATCAATCATATCACACAAAATTTCTTAAATTCATATACACATGCAATGCACAAAGATGATTTTTTTTAAGTAAAACCTTTTAAGAAATTTTTACACACTTGTAAAATAAAGAAATCAAAACTTTAACCCACATTTATAGAAGATCTTCATCGTGAAAGGGGTTTTGGTCATTTGCATCGGCGAGTGGAGGAGGACGGGCGAGAGGTGGTCGGTGCTTAAAAATAGAAAAGAGAAGAGATGGGAGAAAGAAAGAAAAAAGAAAATAAATAAAATAAAAACAAGGGGGAGAAAAGGGTGGATGGTGGTGGTGGTGGCAACCTTGGGTGGCGAAAAGTGGTGATGCGGTGGTTGGCGGCGGACGATGGGGCAAGGCGGTGTGGCGGCCAAAAAAAAAGAAAACATAAAGAATTTAGAAAAACAAGTGAGAAAGTAAGAAAAAGAAAATAAAACATTAAAGGGGAGGGGGTGGTGGCGGCGGGCGATGATGGTGGCGGCGGCCCACTGGACAAAGGGGAGAGAGAGAGAGAGAGAGAGAGAGAGAGAGAGAGAGAGAGTTTGTACTTTTTAGTGTGTGTTAGTGTATAAAGTATACTGAAAAATGAGGCTAGGGTTAGGGTTCGGGGTATTGAAGGGGGACAAATGAGTGGGCTTTGGTTTAGGGTTGGGCTTGGGTCTGGGCTTCAATGAAAATTGCTGAAAAATAATAGGAAATTGGGCTTTTGATATTTATAATGCTGAAAATTATTTTGTGAGGTTTGGGCCTTAGTTTTTAGGGTAAAATAATTGCTGAGAATTGTTTGGGCTAGGATATTTTGTTAGAGGAAATTACACAAAATATCTTTTATTTTGAAAAAAGGACAAAAATACCACTCCATCCTAAATATGCCCCACCAGGTCAATAAACATGACAAATATACTTTTTTGATCTCCTCCAAACTAATGCTTCTATTCTCCGCCATCTCCTTGTTTTTTCTGTCTCTCGCATTTTTTTTTTTTCGATCCACGACGGCCGAAGGGATAGCATCGACTTGCCTCAAGAATGCATCTTATCAACATGATCGATCAATAATTCCTAATGATTTTAGAGAATTGTTGTTGTATAAATCTTAATGATAGTGTAATCGGTTGAACAATATATTTAAGTTTGGTATAACATGTGAGGAATGAATTTCATCCATTTGAAACTTGTTGCATGTGCAAGTCCTTTTTTAAAGGTCCAGAACAAATATTTTGTCAGCCTCTATGATTTTAAAGATAAAATCATTTGACCTCTTCACCTGAAATATAAATGAAGCATGTAAGAAACAATTGTAAAACAATGGATCATGTAATAAAAATTTGTAGTAAATAGCTTTTAAATTTAGAGAAATAGTGTAGTTTTTCCCCATATACTCTTGACTTTTTTTTGTCATCCTTGTAAATGTTGATCTTTCTTCTTTTCGATATCTGCATGCATAATCTTGAACTAAAGATCTCACGTACTCTAGTAAAGTTGTTAGTAGGTCTTTCCCCGCTACAGTTGATGCATTCAATAGTTCTACGATATTGGAAGTCAATACAAAGTATTTTATGGTCTGACAATGGAGTCGTGTCCATTTCTCGTAGCCGATGATGGACAAGTAAGCTCAAATTTTCTGAATTGAATTTGTTGTTCCAAGATTTCTTTTAAGTACCGAATGTGCGGTGCATTGGAATCGATATTCTTGTTATCTCAAAGTTGGTATACTCTCTATTTTCTTCCCATTGTCCATTGTGGCATACCACAGCTGAGATTTTCTCCATGCAACTGTGGAATTCAATGAAAAGTTGGCTAAGTGAAACATAAATGAAACAGGTATGAAACAACAAAGAAACAACAAACATGTTTGAAACAACAAAGAAACCAACGCAAAAAATCAGCGGAAAATGGTATTTTTGTCAAAAATCAGCGGAAAATAGTATTTTTATCAAAAATCAGCGAAAAATTGTATTTTTTAGGGATTTGGGCTGGAAAGGTGGGTATTCATGTCATTTTGCCATTTTGTTATGGTGGAAATATAAAGTTAAAATAATATTAATTTAATATTACTAACACAAATAATTATATATTATATTTACTCACATAATCAAATAAAAGGATTGTACTCTTAAATATATAATCTAAAGTCACATAAATACTAAACTATATGTTAACTAAATAAATACTACTTAATTACATGAAATAAAATACTAAAACATGATTTAAAATTATCCCAAAGTAAATTCTAGATTAATCAAGGATGGGGTATTACACTGATACTCGGAACTTCAATGTTTCACCAATAGCACCCAAGTGTGCATTTTGTCAAAGTTGATACTAATCCTGCCAATACAAGTGTTCTATAAATAGTCTCTCGTGTTAGGATTATCCTTACTATTCAAACATAAATGGAGCAAATATTGAAATCATCCACAAATATAAATAATATTAGTGTATCTGAAAAATGAAATCAATTTGTATTGTACATCCTTCTCTTGGGAAGATACTTTACTTATTTGATTAGAGACTCAAAACGTTTGCGAGATAGCATAAAGTTGGTATACTCTCTATTTTCTCCCATTGTCCATTATGGCTTACCACAATCGAGATTTTCACCATGCAACTGTGGAATATAATGAAAAGTTGGCTAAGTGAAACATATAAGAAACATAAATGAAACAGTATGAAACAACAAACATGTTTGAAACAACAAAGAAACAACAAAGAAACAAAAAAGAAACAAACGTAAAAAATCAGCGGAAAATTGGTATTTTTGTCAAAAATCAACGGAAAATGGGTATTTTTGTCCAAATTCAGTGGAAAATGGTATTTTTGTCCAAAATCAGGAAAATGGACATTGTGCGGGGGGATTGGGTATGGAAAATGGGGTATTTATGTCCTTTTCCTAAAATAATTCTTTGAGAATTGTTTGGGCTAGGATATTTTGTTAGAGGAAATTACACAAAATACCTTTTATTTTGAAAAAGGACAAAAATACTACTTCATCCCAAATATGCCCCACCGGTCAATAAACATGACAAATATACCTTTTTTATCTCCTCCAAACTAATACTTCTATTCTTCGCCATCTCCTTGTTTTTTCTGGTTCTCGCTTTTTTTTTTTTTCGATCCAAGTCGGCGAAGGGATAGCATCATTTGCCTCAAGAATGCATCTTCTCAACGGATCGATCAATAATTCCTAATGATTTTAGAGAATTGTTGTTGTGTAAATCTTAATGATGGTGTAATCGGTTGAACAATATATTTAAGTTTGGTAGAACATGTGAGGAATGAATTTTATCCATTTGAAACTTGTTGGATGTGCAAGTCCTTTTTCAAGGTCCGAACAAATGTTTGGTGGGCCATATGATTTTAAAGATAAAATCATTTAACCTCTTCACATGAAATATAAATGAAACATGTAAGAAATAATTGTGAAACAAATGGATCATGTGATAAAGGTTTGTAGTAAATTGCTTTTAAATTTAGAGAAATAGTGTAGTTTTTCCCATATACTCTTGACTTTTTTTGTCATCCTTGTAAATGTTGATCTTTCTTCTTTCGATATCTGCATGCATAATCTTGAACTAAAGATCTCACGTACTCTAGCAAAGTTGTTAGTAGGTTTTTCCCCGCTACGATTGATGCATTCAATAGTTCTACGATATTGGAAGTCAATACAAAGTATTTTTTGGTCCGGCGGTGGAGTCGTGTCCATTTCTCGTAGCCGATGATGGACAAGTAAGCTAGAATTTTCTAAATTGAATTTGTTGTTCCAAGATTTCTTTTAAGTCTTGAATATGCGAGTCCATTGGAATCGATATTCTTGTTATCTCAAAGTTGGTATACTCTCTATTTTCTTCCCATTGTCCATTGTGGCATACCACAACTAAGATTTTCTCCATGCAACTGTGGAATTCAATGAAAAATTGGCTAAGTGAAACATATAAAAACATAATAAAACATGTATGAAACAACAAAGAAACAACAAACATGTTTGAAACAACAAAGAAACCAACGCAAAAAAATCGGCGGAAAATGGTATTTTTGTCAAAAATCGTGGAAAATTATATTTTTAGGGGGATTTATTTTTGGAAAGGTGGGTATTCATGTCCTTTTGCCATTTTGTTATGGTGGAAATATAAAGTTAAAATAATATTAATTTAATATTACTAACCCAAATAATTATATATTATATTTACTCACATAATCAAATGAAAGAATTCTACTCTAAAATATAGAATCTAAAGTCACATAAATACTAAACTATATGTTAACTAAATAAATATTACTAAATTACATGAAATAAAATACTAAAACATGATTTAAAATTATCCCAAAGTAAATTCTAGATTAATCAAGGATGGGGTATTACACTGATACTCGGAACTTCAATGTTTCACCAATAGCACCCAAGTGTGCATTTTGTCAAAGTTGATACTAATCCTGCCAATACAAGTGTTCTATAAATAGTCTCTCCTGTTAGGATGATCCTTACTATTCAAACATAAATGGAGCAAATATTGAAATCATCCACAAATATAAATAAAAAGAAAAAGTTAAACACATAATAATTTCCTTATTCTTCTTTGTTTTGGTAGGGAAGGGATTGGATCTTCTCTCTATGCATTGATTGTTTATACATAAACAAAATCTATAAAAAAAAAAAAAACAGACTATTACAATATTCGAACGTTTCATTTTGATCAGTCCATTTTTATTGACAAAAAGTAGGGTAAATTACAAAATTAGTCCTATAACTACAGAGCAATAGCAAAAAGGTCATGTAAAAATTACGTTTTGCAAAAATGTTCTCAGTAACTATATAAACGTCTCAATTCAATTTTGGTCTTGCAAAATGCAAGTTTTGCAAATTAGTCTCATAAATGTATGAAAATCTCAATTTTGGTCCTAATTTCACTTTGGTAATTGGGAACTACATGTGCCACTCACGTGACTGAAATTGGTGAAATTAGTACCAAAATCGATATTTCCATATAGTTAAAGGGCTATTTTGCAAATCGTGCATTTTTGCAGGACCAAAATCGAGAGTTTGCTTTCGATCGGGGACTTTTTGCAGAATGTGATCTTTACAGGACCTTTTTGCTACCGCCCTATAATTAAAGTACCAATTTTACAATTTTGCCCAAAAAGTAATTTCGCACCACCTATTACAAATAGTTCAGGATCACAGGGGCAAATAACATAAAAATGAGAAGCAGAAATTTTCAAAAATTGATTATAATTCCCATGAAGGCTTACTGAAAAGAGATGATTTTGCTGTCTTTACTTCATATTATGAATAGAGGGGAAGACAACAGTAGGGGATCCCCATAACCCACAACTTCTGAAAATAAAAGACAAACTAAGAACAAGTGACTGATATGGACCCGTACCAATCATGTATAATGTATCTGTTTGTCATTCAAAAGATTAGATGAAAATATTTTTACCAAGCAACAAGCTAACGGTATTTTGGTCCTCACATTCTTTTTAGGTGTGAAAAAGAATTTATTATATCGTCAAGGCAAAAAAAGAGAATGAGTAGATGAGGACATTTTTCTTTGGTTTTTCATATCAATTATTCGGGGAAAACTTCAGTTTATCTAAATTATAGTCTATTTTTACTTTTGGTACCACACTTTTAGGATAAATCAATTTGATACCCCCATGTTTTATTTTATAATAACTTCATATTTCGTCAATTTTGGCATTCTATGTTTTACTTTTTAATCATTTATTATGACATGCTAGAATTGACGGATGGATGATAAGAAGGTTTTGTCCAAGCCTTTTAGCAACTAACTTAGATGTGTTCATCTACTTTTCTGTTTGTACAAACATGTATGCTTGATAAAGAATGATGAAAACCAGATATCATAGTGAAAGAACTCAGAAGCTCATTAAATATTGTAGTATATACATTATTATGGGATCAATACAAATGTGTAAACTGACTCCAAACCAGATTTAAGTGAATACTATTACCTGAAGAGGAAAGAATCAGAAACATAAGTATTAATAATTTATTTGTACTAATTAAATATACAGTAATGCTTCTTTATTTAGGGAGCCAAGAAAATATCATAATTGGCAACCAGATTCTTATCAGCTTCGTATTTGATTGTTATGTTGGGAAAAACCGGTTGGTGTATACCGAATGGCTGAAAAACTTGATTGAGCAGAGTAACGGTAAAATCAAGACGTCGAGGCAAGAGTTGGACTCTTTCTCTTTAAGGCGAGATTGCCCGCTCACGGTGCTTACGAATACAGCAATCGTCTCCCAAGATACAACGGCGAACTACTTGCGATAGTTGCACTACAAATCGCAAGTACAACGAACACTTTGATGCTTTTAAACTCTCTTTTACAATGCGAGAAATATGAAGTGAAATTCGATTTTTGATGTGTTGAATTGAATTCCTCGGGGCTGGTTTATATAGAGCTCCTGGTGCCTCTCGCACGGGTGCATCCCCAGTGGGATCGATCTTGCCCGTCGGACGCGCCCGTGGTTAACGATTGCGTCGATGGTCCGATCTATCTGCTGAAGGAGCACACTATTAGCATGCACCCATTCACACGGGATGAGACGCGCCCGATCGCGGTGCGAGTGCAAAGTGCGCCTCAAAGCGCCTAATGCGACTATATGCGCGTCGCGGCGCCGAGCCGGCTCGCCTCGGCTCCGGTTCGGACGGTCTCGCATGATCCTCGATTTTGAGCTAGCCAAAGGCTAGTCAAAATTGACTTGGTCCACTAGGGTGTACCATAAGGAGTTCCACTTGATTACTCCTTATTAGTGGTGAAGCTCTTTATTAACTAGTCAAACATTAAATATGTTTCCTATGTGAGATATGACTTTCCATATTCCACCCTTTTATATTCCATATATAAAAGCATTTTAAGTGGCCAACTTTATGCATTTATTTCTCATTCACCCGATATTGGTTTTGAGAAATTCAAAATGCTAAACTCATCTACCGGCGTAGATGACGTTTATCTCATTTATTTCATACTTTGAATAAATGACCCCACTTAAATAATTGGTCAAAATCGGGTCAAACCCAATTTAATTAAAACCAATTCCAACAATCCCCCACATGAATGAAATAAATGCATATGAGTATCATGAGATTACTAAGAGAGTTCAAACGGAAAGCTATTGCATCGGAGAGGTAGCTTGTGGTTTTGAACCTTCCTTAGTGGAATGCTATCATTTACTAGGCATGCACAGTGACACGATGTCTTGAATGTTCAACCTGTTTCGTAAACCAAAAAAACAAGATCCACACAATATCTTTCCTAACACCATTTGGTTCTCACGGTTTTGTGTCCATTTTGGCCGTGGACACCATCTTGGATTCATAAGTGTTTCGTTGGCGGCCCGTCTTCACACTTATATAGGTGATCTCCTATTAAGAGTATCTGCCATACTCCACTTCTTTAAAGTATAGGAATCATTAAAAGTTTATAACTTAACCTCACCACATTCAGCGTGGGTTTCTCCACTTGGATAGGAATGAGTCGTAATATGCTCCAAGTATTTATCTCGAATATACATAACTTAGTTGTCCCATTGAACCAAGGTCTTGGGATCTCCAATTCACAAGGTTGGGTTCGCTATGAATATTCTTATTTTGTGGATTTTAAGCCCATTCCTTTCGATAAACAAGATATACTTGATCTCTATTCAAACCTTTAGTTAACGGATCCGCTAGGTTTTCTTTCGATTTCACGTAATCGATTGTAATAACCCCATTTGAGATCAACTCGCCTAACGGTGTTATGTCTTCGACGATATGTCGAGACTTACCGTTGTACATACTATTTTGAGCCCTTCCTATCGCCGACCGACTATCACAATGTATCATGATTGCGGCCCACCGGGCTTAGGCCGCCAAGGAATATCCTCTAAAAAGTTGCGAAGCCATTCTCGCTTCTTCACCAGACTTTATCCAATGCTATAAACTCGATTCCATCGTGGATCGAGCTATACAAGTTTGTTTAGAGGATTTCCATGACACCGCTCCACCACCAATGGTAAAAACATAACCACTAGTGGACTTGGAGTCTTTTGAGTCAGATATCCAATTAGCATCACTGTATCCTTCTAATACAGCTGGATATCTCGAGTAATGTAATCCATAATTCATGGTAAGTCTTAGATATCTAAGAACCCTTATCAATGCCTTCCAATGGTCATTTCAGGATTACTCGTAAATCTACTCGGTTTGTTAAGCTGCGCGTAGGCAATATCCGTAGTGTGCGTTTGTTACATACATTAGACTGCCAATGATCCGAGAATATTCTAGTTGAGATACATGCTCACCTTGATTTTTAGCTAAGTGTAAGCTTAAATCAACAGGTGTTTTAGATGGAGGACTATCATAAGCATTGAACTTTCAAGTACTGTCTCAATATAATGAGGCGCGTGATAAAACAAGTCCATCGGATGTTTTAGAGATCTTAATTACCGAATAACATCCGCTATACCCATATCTTTCATATCAAAATGTTTGATTAACATTTTCTTAGTATTCATGATTATATCGTAATTACTACCCATAATTAACATGTCGTCAACATAGAGACAGACAATTACATAAGCATTAGGTGTGTTTTTAATGTAAACACATTTATCACACTCGTTAATTTTGAAACCATTCGACATCATAGTTCTGTCAAATTTTTCGTGCCATTGTTTTGAGCTTGCTTAAGGCCATACAATGACTTAACGAGTTTGCACACCTTCTTCTCTGTCCAGAGCAACAAACCCTTCGGGTTGTTCCATGTAGATTTCCTCTTCTAATTCACCATTTAGAAAGCGTTTTGCATCCATTTGGTGTATCTCAAGGTTATGCAATGCAATAGCAATGAGAACTCTAATAGATGTGATTCTTGTCACGGTGAATACGTATCAAAGAAATCAAGGCCTTCTTTTGTTTAAATCCCTTAGCTACTAACTGGCCTTGTACTTATCAATAGTTCCATCGCCTTTATATTTCCTTTTAAGGATCCACTTGCATCCTAAAGTCTTATTTCCGGTGGAGATCTACTAACTCCCAAGTATGATTTTGCATAATGGAATCTATCTCATTATTAATGGCTTCTTTCCGAATGGAGCTTACGGATTGGACAATGCTTTACCAATTGTCCTTGGTTCATTTTCTAATACATAAGTTAGAAAATCAACCAAAAGACTTAGTTGTTTTGGCCCTTTTATCGCGTCTTGGTTCTTCATCACTTTGATGATCACCATCGGCAAGATCACGTGTTCTTTTGCTAGAACTAGCTTCTTTCCTTTCTTGACAAGGAAACACGTCTTGAAAAATAAGATTCCTCGACTCAATAATTGTACCTTCTTGTACATCCGGAATTCTTTGATTTGTGCACTAAAAATCGATATGCACTCTGTTGTTATTTGCATATCCAATGAAAATGCAATCGATTGTTTTAGGCCCTATCTTGACTTGTTTTGGCTTAGGTATTTCTACTTTAGCCAAACACCCCCACACTTTCAGGTATTTATATGAAGGTTTTCGACCTTTCCATAACTCATGCGGAGTTTTATCTTTATTTTGTGTGGTATTTTGTTAAGAATATGGTTAGCCGAGAGAATTGCTTCCCCACAAATTCTCGAGGTAAACCAGAATTTATCAACAAAGCATTCATCATTTCTTTTTAGAGTTCGGTTTTGCGTTCAAAGAACACCGTTTTGATTGTGGTGAATAAGGAGTCATTGCCGTCGATGAATAATACCGATCCGAGCAAAATTCATCAAAAGGAGCTCCATATTCTCCACCTCTATCACTTCAATTATCTTAATTCGTTTGCTTAGTTGATTTTCAACCTCATTCTTATAGCTTTTAAAAGCTTCTAAGGCCTCATCTTTACTTCTTAAAAGATATACATAAAGTATTTTGTGCAATCATCGATAAAAGTAATAAAATACTTTTTCCCACCTCTAGTTTGCACAAACTTTAAATCACATATATCATGTGAATTAACTCTAGAGGTTATGTTTCTCTTTCCACCGAGTGGAATGGTGTTTGGCCATTTTTGCCTCAACACGCATTTCACACTTAAAGTTAGGTAGTAATTCCAAGTTTACTAACCTTTTCAAAGTATTAAAATTCACATGTCCTAATCTAACATGCCATAAATTTGAACACTCAAGCAAATAAGAAGAAGCATTAATTTTATTGCTTTCAAAATTTTGAGTACATTCATTATATTCATCTTGAATCCATTATCTAAGTACCCCTTCCCTATGAACTGTCCATTTTTCATAAGTACAAACTTTTGAGCCTCAAATACTAATCTAAACCCCGCTTTAACCAACAACGATCCCGACACTAAGTTCTTACGAATGTCCTGGAACATGAAGGACATCAACGGTGACTCCTTGCCCGAGGTCATTTTCAGCACCACCTGCCGAGACCAACAATTTCGGATGTTGCATGATTCCCCATGTATAGCTTTTCCGTTGATAGGAGTATACGTTGAGAACATGTCTTTGTCGGAGCATATGTGGCGTGTAGCACCGTGTCCACCCACCATTCTCTCGGGTTCTCCACCATATAGCATTTGTTGCCTTCATACACAACAGTGAGAGATCAAGCTCGGACATATCAATTGGTGCATCGATTTGTCCTCGGTCACATGCACTGGTTCCGATTGGCCTTTTAGGAAGACGACAATCTTTAGCCTTGTGATTCGGCTTTCCACAGATTGAAGCAGTTCCTTTGAACTTTTTAGCCTTCCCCGCTTTTGATTATTCCCGGTGCTTTCTCTTCTTGCTAGCATTGGGCTCCACCAAGTTTGCCTTTGCCTCCATAGGAAGCTTGCAGACTTAATCTCGGACTTGCGATTGTCTTCTTGATTCGCACCGACAATTAAGTCTTCAAGCCCCATCTCCTTCCGCTTATGCTTCAGGTAATTTTTAAAATCCTTCCACGCAGGCGGTAGCTTCCGATTATAGCAAAAGCTACTTGAAATGATTCATCGACCACCATACCTTCGCAATTATATCATGCGTAATCAATCGATCTCTTGAACCTGGCCGATCACCGCCTTGGTGTCAACCATCTTGAACTCAAGGAATTTGCCGACAACAAATTTCTTTGTGCAAGATCTTCCGTTTTATACTTCTTCTCTAAAGAGCTCCACAACTCTTTAGCAGTCTTTTCGAACAATACACATTGTACAATGTGTTGTCGATCCATTGAGAATGTATTTCCGGCATAGGAAGTCGCTTTGACTCCAAGCATCGAACGCCATCCTCTTCTCTTTATCTTTATCTCCTCTTCCCCACGGGTTGGGGCATCCTCCGTAAGGAAACGAGCAAGGTTCGAGTTGTAAGATAGAACAACATTTTCTGTTGCCATCTTTTGAAGTCGAACCCCCAAACTTCTCGGGTTTCTCTCTCCGTCTTAGTCTTTAGTCTTTGAATCAAGACGTCGAAGCCATTTGATATACACGAAAATCTCGTCTTAAATCGCGTTGGGAAAAACCGGTTGGTGTATACCGAATGGCAAAAAAAGCGATTGAAGCAGAGTAACGGTAAAATCAAGACGTCGAGGCAAAGAGTTGGACTCTTTCTCTTTAAGACGAGATTGCCCGCTCACGGTGCTTACGAATACGCAATCGTCTCCCAAGATACAACGACGAACTACTTGCGATAGTTGCACTACAAATCGCAAGTACAACGAACACTTTGATGCTCTTAAACTCTCTTTTACAATGCGTAAATATGAAGTGAAATTCGATTTTTGATGTGTTGAATTAAATTGGGGTGGTTTATATAGAGCTCTCTGGTGCCTCTTGGGCCGGGTGCATCCCTCGTCCGGATCGATCTTGACCGTCGATCGCGCCCGTGGTTAACGATTGCGACCGATGGTCCGATCCTATCCGCTGAAGGAGCACACCTATTAGCATGCACCCATTCAAACCGGAGACGCGCCCGATCACGGTGCCCTGTCGGCCGAACAGACGCATCAATCGGCGCCACGTGTCTCCACTCGCACGATCACCGCCAAGTCATCGCCACCCGAGCCGCCGCCACGTCACCGAGCCACTGGATGAACCCTGGTTCGATTTTCCAAAACTTTAAGGCTCCTCAAAGCTCCTCGCGACGATGCGTCGTCGCGAAGTGCAAAGTGCGCCTCAGCGCCAATCGCGACTATGTGCGGCGTCGCGGCGCTGGCCGGCCCGGCTCCGCTCGGCTCCGGCTCGGACGGTGCTTCGCACCATCCTCGGTGCCTTTTTGAGCTAGCCAAAGGCTAGTCAAAATATTTTTACCAAGCAACAAGCTAACGGTATTTTGGTCCTCACATTCTTTTTAGGTGTGAAAAAGAATTTATTATATCGTCAAGGCAAAAAAGAGAATGAGTAGATGAGGACATTTTTCTTTGGTTTTTCATATCAATTATTCGGGAAAACTTCAGTTTATCTAAATTATAGTCTATTTTTACTTTTGGTACCACACTTTTAGGATAAATCAATTTGATACCCCCATGTTTTATTTTATAATAACTTCATATTTCGTCAATTTTGGCATTCTATGTTTTACTTTTTAATCATTTATTATGACATGCTAGAATTGACGGATGGATGATAAGAAGGTTTTGTCCAAGCCTTTTAGCAACTAACTTAGATGTGTTCATCTACTTTTCTGTTTGTACAAACATGTATGCTTGATAAAGAATGATGAAAACCAGATATCATAGTGAAAGAACTCAGAAGCTCATTAAATATTGTAGTATATACATTATTATGGGATCAATACAAATGTGTAAACTGACTCCAAACCAGATTTAAGTGAATACTATTACCTGAAGAGGAAAGAATCAGAAACATAAGTATTAATAATTTATTTGTACTAATTAAATATACAGTAATGCTTCTTTATTTAGGAGCCAAGAAAATATCATAATTGGCAACCAGATTCTTATCAGCTTCGTATTTGATTGTTATCCGATCAAAACTGTGCTTGAAGTTGGTCAATCACTTTTTCTCAACTTGGAATCCCTTAGTCAAAACATCTGCATTAATTGGTGGATCGAACCAAAAACTGCGTTTGCGATAGTTATTACACCGGTTTTGGCTGCTTAGACCAGCAAACGCGACAGCGTTGATCTTTCCACGTTAAATTGAAAATGTATCAAACCTTCTGGGAACACGAATACGTCTCCGGGTACAGGTACTTTGTGAACAGCTTGTTTTTTAAGTTGGGGTTAGCGGGATTGGAGGTGACGAAGCCAACATACAGAGTTCCTTCAATTACAACAAGAATCTCAGTGGCGCGGGGGTGAGTGTGGGGCGGGTTGAGACCGTATGGGGCATAGTCTATACGAACTAAAGAGATGCCGAGAGTGTTGAGCCCTGCTATTTGGTTCACATTCACAGCAGTGACCCTTGATCCAACTGCGTTTGATGTATTTCCAGCCTTATTCAAACCTGAGAAAAAGAAATCCTCGGCAACTACCTTGTTTGGATTCTTGCAGATCTTCCCATTCACAAAAACTACATTCAAATCAATGATGGTAAGACAAAGAATGTACCAAAGCAAGCAGTTTATGAAATGTTCAATTTATGCCTCCTTGACATAGAAATTATAGGCTTATTGCAAAATTGGTCCCGTAATTATAGAGGGCTAGCAATTTTGGTTCTATAAATATTGTAGGTAGCAATTTTCATCCCGGGGGATTTTGACTCTTTGTAATTTGGTCCCATGTGTTCTAATTCGTGCAATTTTAATTTGGTCCTACAAGTTCTTATTTTGTGTGATTTTGGTCTCAATTGGGTGTTTCAATATTTCATTTGTTCTCTCAATACCCTTGTCTTTTAACCAAATTATCAAAAAATACCCGTTAAAAGTTATAGGTCTGAAATTGCTATTTTTATACTAAAGAGTAAAATCGTCAATGACCGAAACTGTCAAATCAAGAAGTTACAGGACAAACCGACCACTAAGAATTATAGGACTAAAATTGCCAGTAAGCTTAAATTATATTACCAGCTGCGTCGGCGTCGTTAACAGCAACGCAGAAATCTTGAAGAGGACTGGGATCCGATGCATATGCAAATGTAGCCAAAGACGCAATAAGAATGGCATTGAGGAAAAGAAAAGCCATCTTCATTTTAGCGCCCTACTACTGGATAATTGATAATATTGCTTATATCTTGTGCCTGAGGTGGTGAGCTTAGCATAAATCTGGTGCCTATTTATAGAGAATACAATATGAAATAGTCATCTCCATTTCTCTTACAATATCAAATAATTTACAAAGACTTGAAAAGTCTCTAACACTTGGCTATAGTATATCGGTAAATGTTACAACTAACATTCCCAAGTGACTAATTTTTTGTCTTCAAGAGGTACATGATCATTGAGGTTGCCTCATGGAAAAGGGCGTTTTACTTGCATAGCAATTAACTAATAATATATTCATGATTGAATAACTCCTTTAGGCCATTTCAATTCCTAGTTTATGTTTTGGTTAACCAGCCCAATGTCAACGTTTTAGAGATTTTTTATGTACAACAAGCGATAGAAGAATTTGAATCAGTGAATTCGTCCAAGTTTGTTTTAGTCCGAGACAATTGTTAGTTATTAGACATACATGTTGTGACACGTTGTCACCTTATGTTCTTTCTAGCAACTGTTGAAATCAAAGAATTCATAAAATACTTGTATTCTTATTATGCAAAATCAAAAGTAAATTACAAAAGAAACAAAGGAGAGCCTTATATAGGCAAATAGAAAACCTAACCCTAAAAGGACTAAAATCCTAATATTAAAAGGATTACACTTAAATAAGGAAAATAAATATAAATTATATTTCAACACTCCCCCTCAAACTCACGATGCAACCGCAAGAAGCATTGAAAGTTTGTCAAACAAGAAACGAAAACGCGAAGAGGAATGTGCCTTGGTAAACATATCAGCAATCTGCACAGAAGAAGAGACAAAAGGCAATGTGATGATACCAGTCTGATAATAATGTCGAATAATATGGCAATCAATCTCAATATGTTTAGTCCTCTCATGAAAAAATGCGGACAATCTGAATAACACTCTTATTATCACGATGCATCGAGTGGGACGATCAAGAAACGCCCATATCTGCTAGCAACCAACGTAACCAAACTATCTCACAAGCGTAGTTGCCATTGCACGATGCTCAAACCGTGGAAGATCTAGAAACCACATCTTGTTTCTTACTCTTCCAAGAAATGAGAGAGTCACCCAGGAACACACAAAAACCAGTGATAGATTTGCAATATGTAGGATCACCAGCCCAATCAGCATCAGAGTATGCACGCAGCTCCAAAGAAGAACTAGACGGAAGTAAAAGATTCTGAAACTGAGTTCCCCGAAGATTTCTAAGAATATGTAGAACAGCAACCCAATGAACTGTAGAGAGAGAAGTAACAAACTAACTAACCACATGAACAACATGTGCAATATTTGGACGAGTAACTGTGAGATAAACCAAACTGCCAACAACAGTACGATATAAACTGTGATCCGACAAGGGAAAAGGGAGAATATCGAGCATTAGTCTCAACCGGAGTATCAACAATCTTGTTATCAGTAATACGTGCACGCTCAAATATATCAGTAATGTACTTTGATTACACTAGAATTGTTTTTTAAATTTTTTAATTATAATTAATATGATTTTCTTATACGACCCATCCCATTTTCATGTATCGCCCACCCCAAATATGTTCCTACCTCCGCCCTTGTGGGTTCAATTCCTAAATTAGTCTATTCCCCCTCCCGGGTGGCTCGTAAAAGTATATTAATAACAATTGTAGATCTTCCGATATGTTACAACTATTATTAACTCCCAAAAGATCTTTGAATTGAATGACTCCCCACAAATAGTTGTAGGTCTCCACTCATTACACCATTTTATGTCCGAATTCAATTTATGTCTTTGTTAGAACTCATCTCCCAAATTTGCACTAACAAATATGACATGCAAATTATTGATCGATAATAAGCAAGAAAATTAGCACTAGAATTCATAAAATAGAATACATAAATCAATTAAGAAAACAATCAATCAAGATTTAACATGATTTTCACGTTTTGATTATGCCTCAGGATCCGATAGATTAGTCTAACATTGATAACAAATTCATAGACAAACTTGAAATCAACATTGTGACATCGTTTAAGTACAGACAAGAGATCTAAACTAAGAAAAAAAACTCGTTCTTGTCAGGATGGAACCTCCTTCCAAGTCTTTGAAACTCTTGTGCTTCCATAGATGCGAAAGGCCTTGTGGTGCTCTTCGTAACCTAGCCCTCCTCTCTCAGAAGACCTTTGATTTGTGTAATCTTGTGTATTGTATTGTATTTTGTGGTGTAATATCATATATTTTCATGCAGAGCCTTGGTCCTTCTTATATAGGTGCTTTGAAAGATCACTTGTTGAGTTCGAGGGGAAAATGACTCAAAATCGAGACATAGACACATCGCACGGGCCGCGTCAATTCACATGGCCACCTCACACGATCTTGTGGTCCCACACGTGCGATCGTGTAACACGTCTCTATCTCTATTTTCTCCCGAACACTTCACATGGTCGTGTAACCTTCTGAGGAGCTCACACGGTCGTGTTACCCCACACGGGCAACCATGTGACTTGCTTTCGTCCATTTTCTTTGTCTTTTCGATCTTCTCTTTGCACTCGTCGATCTTGTCCGCGCCTTCCAACCGATATCTTTCCATTTAAGCTGTTTCTGTAAAAAGTTACAAGAATACGTAGTATCATGCTCTTCTAAGGAAACCAAGTAAAATACACGAATATACGTGCAAAATGCATCAATTATGTAGTAAAATAAGCCCTTAAATGCACGTATATTTTACACGTATCAAAATCCCCCAAACTAAACCATTGCTCGTCCTCGAGCAAATTAAAAAAAATAAAATCATGGGATACAAAGAACACACAAGAATACTATAAATATTCAATCTCATTCGACGTATAAAGAAATCATCAATCACAAGTTCGGCATAATCAATACTCTTTTTGGTACTTCACATCGAGACTCACAAAAAAGTAGTGTATCACTTATCTCTCAAAGTGTATGGAAAATCTTTACTCTCAACTCAATTCAATGAATGTAGAACTACCATAGGCTTGCAAATCATTTAACATCTCTACCATTTTTTTGTGCACAATTTAAGAATCAAAAAGGACTTTCATTTGATTGTAATGTAGGCTCTTTGGTAAGGTATGGAAAATTTGGATCAAGTGAGTTGAATTGAGCAAATAGAATTTAGCACACAGACTTGCAACTCACCAACCCAATTTCATCTAAAATCATTATTTCAAGATATTTTTTTCAACTCAATTCCACTCTTTTTTCAACTTTTTCATTCTTAGGCTTTTTGCCTTTTTTTTTTTTTTTTTCTTCTTTAGCCTCAAGCTCTCAAATTCTCACACCATACTGATTTTTCTTTCTTTTCTCTCTTTTACTCGATTTTTCTCTTTCTTTTTCAGAGATTTTTCTTTCTTTTTCAAGCTTCATTATTTTTCTCATTTACCTAAGCACTGCTCATCCCTCATTCTTTTCCCAACTTTCTCTCTTTTTCACAATTTCACCATATCTCCCCAAAACTATTCATCTTCTATTTGCTCAAGTAATTTTAGGGATAATAATTATTTTTTAATTTTTAAATATCAAAATGTGGCTAACAATAAAAAGTTAAGGCTCAAAGTGGCTAACTAGGGAATCATGAGTTCATAGGTAGGATTTTTAGACTAAACAAATATGGCCTTAAATTATTTTCAAAAATTGCACACACACATGGCTTCAATGAAGATACCAAAGTAAGTTCTAGAGTTCTAACAAACATGAATGATACACTCAAGAAAAAATAAGACCGCATAATATGAAAGCTGTTAAAGGATCAAAAACTCAGAGGCTTATTTTTCGCATCATGCTCAAATACACAATTTTCTCAATCAATGCCAAACAAGTAAAAGATATCTCCTCAACAATTCATCACATTATTCACAAAAATATTTCATGTCATGAAACCAAATGCTCATAGTAAAATCATACGAAAGCTTTTTGTACTTTGTCGAATATTTGGATCCTAAATCACACAAAAGCAATTAAATGTGCTAAAATGATATACATGCTAAAATTAAAAACACAAAAATCGAATTTTTTTGAAAAATTTTATGCAAATTTTATGCTCTACATGCAATCCTAAATGCAATGCATACATGCAATCGCATTATTTATTTACACATTCTTGACAACCCCCCAAACTTAAAATATACTTGAATGGAACATATGAGGAATTTATCAAAAGAAATAAAAAATACTTACATGGTTCGTTCTCACGGCCCGTGGGCATTTCACACGATACGTCGTGTAGCCCTGGGGGCAATCTATGTTCTCTCTGTCTCAGCCACACGATCGTGTGCGGCTCACCACACGCCAGCCCGTGTGCCTTGTCTCTCGTGATGCGATTCGCATAGTCGTGTGAATTTGTCACACGGTCGTGTGAAGTAATTTTCCTCCTTTTTTAACCCAAAGTTTGTCGCGACGCCTCTTGGGTTGCCTCCCACAAAGCGCTAAATTTTACGTCTTCAACCAGACGTTAGATTTCTAACATCACTATCGTTGAATTGTGTGTTGAAATCCTTGAGCCCTCATATTCTATATCATCCATCAGAAGAATGGCGATGCACTTGGTTTCTCGGATTAAGTTCAGTATCGCTTGGGAATTTGCCATTTTGATGTTGGCCTCCTACTACAGTAGTGATTTGGGCTACTTGTATCTCCAAAGATTTCAGTCTCGCATTCAGCAAAAACAATGTTAGAAACAAAGCAATAAAAAAAATATTTACAAAATAAGGAAAAAATTGAAAATACAAAAAATTATATACAAAATTCGAAAAAAATAAAAAATATTTACAAAAAAAATCAAAAAAATATTTACAAAATTTTTGCTTCAATTAAGATTGAACTACTTATCACTATATCTAAGTAGAATCTTTCAATCCCCGGCAACGGCACCAAAAACTTGTTCGCCAAAATTTGTTAGCGCAACTGCAATTGTACATTATAGTTTATAGGATAATGACAAGCAAGATTGTATTCCCCAGGGATTGAATACAAAACATTTAGGCTATAATAACATCGTATTTCAATTTTATTGAAGCGAGAAAATCAAGAAATAATTATCTAAGCTAAACAAATAAAAATAAAAGAAATGATTTTGTAAATACTCGAACTCCACAAGTCATTTCAACAAATACGAAAGCAACCCTAGGCACATAATCTCAACATGCTTCTTCAATATTAAATCCAATCAATGTTTCAAAACCAATTCATGTGTTTTTATGGGTTCAATTCCTAAATTAGTCTATTCCCCCGCCCGAGTGGCGCATAAATAGTAGATTAATAACAATTGTAGATCTCCCGATATGTTACAATTATTATTAATTCTCGAAAGATCTTTGAATTGAATGACTCCCCACAAACAATTGTAGGTCTCCCGACTCGTTACACCTGTTTATGTCGGAGTCGGTTCGTCTTTGTTAGAACTCATCTCCGAATTTTGCACTAAAAATATGACATGTAAATTATTGATCAGATAATAAGCAAGAAAATAAGCACTCGAATTCATAGAATAGAACACATAAATTAATTAAGAAAACAATCAATCAAGATTTAACATGATTCCACAGTTTTGATTATACCCTACGATCAGAAAGATTAGTCTAATATTGATAACAAATTCATAGACAAACTTGAAATCAAGCATTGTGACATCGTTTAAGTACAAATAAGAGATCTAAACTAAAAAAGAAACCCCATTCTTGTCAAAGTTATTTTCTCCGCCCCAACCTATTTATTAAAGACAAAGTTATTACAAAAATTACAAAAAATTACAAAAACATCAAGAAGTTGTAGCTAGTCTAGACTTCCTAAATGACGGGAGATCAAGTTGATCAACCCGGATAAATCCTAATGCATCGAGGAATAGAAGAAGGTGTAAACTCAACCAAACTATTCAAATCAATACCTAAGGAGGCAAGGTGATCAACCACCTTGTTTCCCTCCCTATATACATGTGTAAGATGAAAACAAATAAGACTAAGCCTTTTTTAATCTATACTATCTATAAAAGTGTGAATAGCTTTCAAGGTTTCTTGAAAAATTTGATTTGCCAAAAATATCCTCATGGTAAAATTACCTTTAAGGGAAATTAAGTAGTTATCTATATTGATTTGTTTTTATTTGTTTAATAATATGATAAGTGTCTCTTTGTATTCTAAACTCTTCTTATTTGCATTATTTCAATTGTAACTCTTAAAATAGGCAAAATTGCAAAATTAGTCCTGTAACTTTAGGGCGGTGGCAAAAAAATCCTGTAAGAAATACAATTTGCAAATTTGTTTCAGAATTCAAAGAAAACTCGCGATTTTGGTCCTAATTTGGCCCGAAATTGAGAAATTGCAGAAGAATCCAATGTGTCTTCATTGCGGGCCAAAATTTTGATGTGGACTCGTGATGCTGACATACTTTAAAACTTAAAAAAGGCACACATAGCTCTTACATAGTTACATGGAATTATATATTACACGCCATTTTATTCAATTTTTATTTGTTAATTAATTTTATAAAATAATTAAAAATAGTATGAATTCTTAAGTTTTTTTTTTTTTTGGAAATCATCTTTTAAGAATACAATTTTAAAACAATTAAAAGTGTTTGAATTAAACTGATTAATGAGATTTGTTTTTGACTAATTTTAAATAATGGTTATCAACTAAAAATAAATTGATGAATAATTATGTAGTTAGCTACTAAAAAATAAAATTATATAAAAAGTGATATAATAATTAATAAGAAGCATAACTTATGTTAAATATGTTTTCGACTTTATAAAGTAAATGTTATAATAAATTATAATTTTTCTGATATTATTTTTTAAAACAATTTTTTCTGATACTATTATTTATTATATTAATATTTTTTATATTATAATAACATATTTTAGTTAAATCGAAATATTGATTTTTGTTTTCACCTTCTTCACTTTGACGCCGACACCGCCCTTTTGACCACACCCCTCCACTAGTCGTCGTCGAGAACAATCTTCTTACCCTCTCCATCGACCATCACTTCTATTACAAACCCACCGCCACCATTCCACGACCATCACTTCTATTTACCCTTCATCCTCTAAAAATTGCAAACCAAGTGGTCAATCAATTCAAATAATGACAAAGCCTTAACCAATTTCAATTCCATCTTCTGCACTTTTGGTATGGGTTCCAAGCAAAACCCTCAATAGAGTGGATTTCTTCGTACAATCTCTTCTTTTTTTTTTTTTTTTTTATTAAACTTTGTCTGCATTTTTTCTATGGGTTCCGAGTAGAACCTTCAACATAGTGGATTTTCTGGTTAAAAATGATGTTGGGGCTTGGGGTGGTTGGATTGTGGCGTAAGGGTGGCGCCAACGGTGGTGGTAGCTGGACAAGGGTGGTGGGGTGCGGTGGAAGTTTGAAACATGAGGAATGAAAAATAAAAATAAAATTAAAATTAAAAAGAAAGGGAAAAAGAAAAAAAGAATAGATACAAAAATAAAATTTAATGACATGGAGGATGATTTTGACCTTTTTTTTTTCAAACATGGCGAATTCTCCTAACCCACCTGAGCGACACATCATTAATTTTTTTAAACCACTCAACCATTTCCACATAAGCTCATTTGGCCCGAAATGGCCACATGTGCCTCACATGACTTATTTTGATTAATTTCTCAATTTTGGGCTTAATTAGGATCAAAATCGCGAGTTTTCTTTAATTACAATTAGGACTAATTTGCAAACTTTTTGCCACCGCCCTAAAGTTACAGGACTAATTTTGCAATTTTGCCCTTAGAATATTTTGAGTTATTTAAAAAAAAAAAATCGCTTCATATTCAACCTGGATATCGAAAGTTTTCCAACCATGTCATAAGTATATATAAAGACTTCATATACGAGACTTTTAGCCGTTTAAAATTGAGTATAATGCAAAAAATTTACATTTATAATATTTTTCATTTGATTTTTTCAATAACTAAATACATCTACAACAAAAGAAAAAAAGAGTATAAATTTATAGTGGAATAAAGAGAAAAAATAAATAAATAATTAAATTAGTTTGATTCTAAATAAATAGTAAGACAAATATATTTTTTAAACTTAACTTTTGGTTGCAAATATAAAATCATAAATTTATCATCTATCACTCTCACTAAATCGTGGGATAATATTTTATTCGCAAGTGGAGTATGTTACACTTTCTTTTTTATAGGGGAAGATAGGAGTTTGCAACCATTGAGAATTTCGGGAAGTTTATGCATTTTTTCATAACAAAATATTTAGTTTTAAGATTATTGAAATATAATAATTACTAAAATTTAGAGAAAAATAATAATTATTTGTTTCCCAAGCTTTGATCATTAATCTTTATCTATATTTTCGGTAATAATGGATATACGATTTAACATGATTTGGATTTAATAATTAATTTATCTAATTCATATATTATTTTGATTAAATAAATTCAATCAAATTATGATAATGTAAAGCTAAACTTGAAAACAAACATATCATAAGAATATCTTGAAACAAAAAGAAAAACAAAACAAAACAATATCTTGAGATAATAAATAAAAGACTAAATAATAATAAAAACATGGAGCACAAACGAATAGCAAAATATTAATAGAAACTAAAACTTTAGTGAAAGAAAATTGTCAAAAAATGGTGAGGGGAGATAGAAGAACTAGTGTGTGTAACCTTATATAAAATAATAAAATATCTTGGTCTGGATTACTGTAAAACTTAGAAATCAATTCAATATATAAAAATAAATAAAATGAAAGAGGGTTGTAGGAGATGATTATGAAAACAAATACATAGATATCGACTTTCAATTGGAATTGTGGTGGGTTTTGTAAGAAAAAAAAAGAGTTGAGGTGGGTTTGTGGGGCAGGGGGCAGGCCTCCTTATACATGGCTCATCCACCTTTGGTTGAAAATTTAACAATCATATCAATAATGTTATATATGTACTTGCAATACGTAGTTATCTTGTATAGTATGTTAAATAATTTCATTTATATGATATGTATTATTGTTTCAAAGGAATTGTTAGTAAAATGGAAAACAAATCGTATATTTTCATGATATGATTGTTTTAAAAAATTCCATCGATTTTCAAAAATAAAAAAATGTCACTTGCAATAAGGTAACGAGGAAGATCTTGAAACAATACCAATGTATATAATCATATAGCATGTACTTAAATATTGTATTCACCCATCACATACTAATCATTATTTCATGAATTTTAAATATGAAATATTGATGAATTTCGTACAATATACTTTCATTATTATTTTTTAGGAGGTAGCGACTATATATATCGGATGCGAAATAAGTGAATATTTAACATTGATTGAACATATAGGAATACATGTTATAAGTGACTTATTTTTCTCAATATTTTTTACTTTTTCTTTGTCGTTGATGTATAGTTTACATAGTTGATGAAAATGGATCATGGTTCAGCCATTTATCTATCTATCTATTTATACCTATTATAAAAGTGTGAATAAGTTTTAAGGTTTCTTGAAAACTTTGATTTGCCAAAAATGTCCTCATAGTAAAGTTAGCTTTAAGGGTAATTAAGTAGTTTTTCATATTGATTTTGATTTTATTTGTTTAATAATATTGATAAGTGTCTCTTTATATTCCAAAATCTTCTTATATGATTTATTTCAATTTAATTTTTAAAATAATTTAAAATTTTAGATAATATTTATTTTATATTATACTAGATATCAAGAGTTGTCCAACCATATGTCATAAGCATATATAAAAGACTTTATATGAGAGAATATTAGCCATTTAAAGTTGAGTGCTATGTAAAATACACATTTATAATATATTTCTTTAACTTTTTAAATAATTAAATACATCAAAAAAAAAAAAAAAGAGTATGAATTTACAGAAAAATGAAGAGAAAAAATAAAAAAATATTTAATATTATTTTATTCAAAATATATAACAGGACAAAATATATTTTTTAAACTTCAATATTGGTTGAGAATATCCATACTATAATATCATCTATCACACACTCTACATTGTGAGATAATATTATTTTTGGTTGGAGTAAATGATACATTTTTTAGGTATGGGAAGATGGAAATTCGCGACTATTGAAAATTTCAAGGAATTTTATGCTTTTCCCATAAAAAAAAATTAGTTTTTAAGATATATAAATTAAATATAATTTTTTACTAAAATTTTGAATAAATATTATTTTTTACTAAGATCTATTCATTAATCTTTATGTATGTTTTTTTCCCGTAATAATAGATATACGGTTCAACATGATTTAGATTCAATTATTAGTTTATTTTATTCATGTATTCTTTCGATAAAAAAACTCGATCATTGTGACAATGTAAAGTTAAATTTGCAAAACAAATATATTATAAGTACATACTCTAAAATTTAAAAATAAAATAAACTTGGCTCATAGTTATGTGTTTAAAATTAATGAAATGATATTTTAAATCTCAAAGTGAACTGGATGAGATGAGTAATATTTGTTTAATTTTTATCCACAACTGTATATTTATAATTTTTTACTTTTTTAACGGTTGACATATATATCTCTATTGTAAAACTAAATAAATAAAAAATGATTTTACAGCAAAAATTTCAATACAATATAAAACAATTAATACTAAGAATTTTGAGGCTAAATTGAAAATTGAGAACTAATTTTTCTTTAATATTTATGCACTTATTTATTTTTATGGATGCACCATTTGAACTTTCAAATCCTATAATTTAGATTCATTTATCAATTTTAATAATATATCATTGTATATTCTTTTAGTTAAATAAGCCCAATAAATATGATAATAAAAACATGAAAATAACTATAAAAGATACTTAGAAGAATAAATATTTGTTCTCAAACTTAACGAAATGCAATTATAAATTATATTTTAATATGGAAGTATAGAGAGAGGGAAAATATATTTTTAATTTTTTTCACTTTTCTTGGTATAATAATTTTTTAATTAATAGAAATAAAGGTTTAACAAGTTTGGATAAAAAAAAAGTTATTTTATTGTAGCAAAATATTTTATTTTTAAAATATAAATAAGAAATCAATATGGCTTTTAATAATCTTATTCTATTTTACATATCAGGAATTTTAATTTAGATTGAAATTATTGTTCCTATTTAGTCTTTCTATTTTATGGTAGTTTTTTTTTACACTTATATAGAGGTGTATTGGTTGAAAAAAACTGAATCAATAAATAGGCTTTGATTTAAAAAAATAAAAAACTAATATAATAAATTAAAATAGATTTAAATAAAATACAGTTAAAATGGTATATATGTATATATAGCATTGTAAGAATGGTAGAAGAAATATTGAAGAAAAATCACTTACACGTGTACAGTTTAACATGTATGACAATACTTAGCTTTGCTTAAAACTTACATACACCCTTAATAAATTATATAATTTTAGGTAAAAAGATATCTATTATATTATTTAGGTAGTGAAATAATCTAACTTAACAAAAAAAATGTAATATAATATGGAAACAAGAATCAAAACCTGAAAATTTAAAGAAGTATATATATATATATATATATATATGCTAAGAAAAACTAAAAAAAAATAATAATCTGACATTTATATCATAAGTACATATTTATAACATACATGTTGATATGCTAATCTTTTACTTAAAAAATATTGTATTAAGTTATGTACAATAAATATAAAACTACTTGATATCTGAATTTTAGACGGCGACCACAACATTACATTTGAGTGAAAAAATTATCAAAAAGTTTATTTATGGATCAAAGTAATATATTCCTTCTTATTCCAAAAATAAACATGATTTTGAAAATAATTTATTCATTATAATTTAAATATTAGTATCATTAACAAAAGTAATTGATTTTAGTCACCTTTAAATCTTGAGTCTCTTTGTAGATATAAGCACTATACTTTAATTTTTATAGATGAAACAATTATTATGATTTTGATCTCACATTTTGTAGTGTACATATATATGTAATATTAAAGTAATAATTTAAATTGGTTAGACGTTATTTTCATAGTTATGCATTTTAAAAGATGTACCTCTTTTAACAATTTAATTTTTAAAATGTATATTTTTCAAGTGCAAACCAGATTTTATCGTAAATGTTAAATTAACAAAGATCTAAATAGCATTTTTCATGTTTTTCTTCTAAATTTTACTATGACGGACATACCATTTTTTAATCCTCTTTACTTTTAACCTTTTTTCTGATTTTTTCATATTATATTTTATTTTATTAAATAAAATTCTATCTATGAATAACAATATAGATACATACAATTAATAAATAAAAAAATTGTGATGGAATATCAAGAGACTAAAAAGAACAATAATTTGAGCAAGATTTATAAAGTTATATTTATTCCCTTCTTTAGAGTTCAAAAGTAAAATTCTAAATATTCATATATAAAATTATATATAAGGATAATAATAATCCTTTAATCGAATGCTCAAATGTATATATTGACATTCTTCAACATCAAATTCATCATCCGGTAAAACCGATTTAATATTAAGTCGAAGATTTAAATTTATGAAGATATTTATTTTTAACATTTTAAGCATTCAAATACATGCATTATACTTTTGTGAATTATGTTGTAAATTTTATGCTACATTGAAAGATGCTCACCGACAAAGATAAAATGAACAAAACGAATTTTTTTATGCTTAAGACAATAAAAAGATAGCCTATCAATTTATATATGATGTTTTTTTTCTGGTTTTACAACAACAAAAAAACATAATAAATTGAGACCTATATTTTGCTCGAAAAATGTCATATGCATAGAACATGACGACTAAAAAGTGAGGAGGTTTTTTATTATGCCATTTTTATAAAAATGCTATAGCTTAACCTATGTTTTACGGTTATTTGACACACTTACGGATTATTATATTCTATATTCTATAATTTTGTTGTAAAACTCTGAATGATGGATTATACTTTGGATATGCTCCATTGGATGGATTTTTAGAATGTAAAGTGATTTTTGAAAGAAAACAACATAAAAGACGTAATTGAGGTTCCTCCTATAATTTATTTCAATGTACTAATTAATAATTTTTCTTTGCTATTAAATTTATCATTACTATATTACATAACTAATTTTTGTTACAAAAATTAATTAGAATAACAATTAGTCACATCAAAGACACTCAATAATAAAAATTGTGTGGAAGTAATAAACTTATGATGACATGCATGCTCTTAATGATAATAGAATAGAGCATAAATATTGTTCGACACTCAATAATTTTGATTTCTATGATGTGGTTTGTCATTTATTTGATATATAAATGTGACTATTCTTTCAAACTGAATCAATTTATTGACGTTTTCAATTACAATTGATTAGTGTATTCTATCTTCATTTCGTTATATAAATATTAATTTAATCATTGAGAACATGAGAAAAATTGAATAATGCTCGAGTGATAAATACTTCCATCTCGGCTAGAGGTGTAGGATTTGACTCCCATCTTCCTTCCCTCCCAAGATATGTACTTAAATATAAAAAAAGAACATGAATCAAAATATGTACGGGAGCTAAGCTTCTAAACATAAAATAGAATTTTACTTCCTCATCGTTCTTAACAAAAGAGGCACATGTGATGAATGAAAACTGAATCTTATAGTCAAATCGATTTAAAAGATAACACACATTAGAAAATAGAGTAAAAGAGAAATACATCCATACGTCAACCAATCATGTCTGGGCTAAAAGTGCATTCAAACAAAAATTGCAAAAAAAAATCCCAAAGCTAAGTATGAAGAAGAAGTAGACACTCAAAAAATAAACAAGATGCATTAATTTAAAACTCGTCTTGACTATATATTTTTTAAATTTTTATATAGAATACTCATCAGTTTTTTAATATCCATTGTACTTTGTTGAGCGATAATATCATTTAAGTATTATGATTTTTAGTCCAAAATGTCTTAACCATATTTCACCGACAAATAAGTTTAAATTTAGTTTTTGCAAACTTTCTTTTAAGATCAAAATACATGAATGACATTTATAATAAATACAAAAAAAATAATAAAAATTGATTCCAATTTATAGATTTAACTTGAGTTAAATTAATAAAATTATTTCGTTCACGTGCAACGACGTTCACCTTACTAGTACTAACTAATTTGTCTTTACAGTACCCAATGCCCATGAAAAAGTTTATTAAGAGTATTACAAATAAAAATGTTTCAATTACCCCATTATATTTAAATATAATCAAACCTTATGGGTCTTTTTTATAATTGTGAAATATCTCTTGATTTTTTTTAATTAGCCCAAATCTCAAGGGTGTTTTTGTAACTATCCCAAAATATAAAATTCATACTACAAATGATAGAGGAGTTCGTTTTTGTACAGCCGCAGACATAACTTAAATCTAGCAAACACTGCATTACAAGCAATTCAAAGTTAAAACTAGATTCAAAGTTCTCCTCCATTTGTGCTCTCCTTAACCTGAATCACATTCTTGGTTGGATTGAATTCAAACAAGTAGGATTTCCCGAACACTAATCCATTCTGTTTTCGGAATTGAGGCCATCCCTCAACCAGCTCGTGCATTCCATTTAGTCTGTCAACCAATTGAACAGGCCAATATCGCGGTTTAGGTGGATACTCCAACACCACATTTTTTTTGTCAATTATATTATGGGCTATCTAATTTAATAGAGTCAATTAAGTGGTCTAATCTAATAAGGCTCTAGGGATATCTAATGAGTATGGGCTTGCAATGTGTAAAGACCAATACTAATCAATTAGGATTGATGGGCTCTTAATTGACCTAATATATAAAGAACTCTCATTAGGGTTATGGTCCCCAAGTCAAAATCGTCACTCTTCTCCTCTTCCCCATCTTAGAGAGAGACCAATGGAGTACCTAAAGGATTTGGTTGTGGAAGACGCTAACCCGATAAAGGATTCACACGCGTCTGTACGGATCCGAGGTATCTATTTGTCTCTATGAATTTAAGGTAAGCTTCCGATTTAGATTCAATTTTCTATTTATTTCTTGATAATTCACGTGATGATTCTGGGGTATGAATTAATTCTATTAATTCTAACAGAGACTCCATATGAAGCCAGGTCAAATATATCATTAAGGGTCTCAACATTTCAATTAAGTTGGAAAATGGTTATCAATAAGAGTAAGTTGTGTCAGTATAGATGTGCATATCTTAGGTCCTTTTAATTCCTTGGTAAAAATTAGGATAATTACATAAACCCCTTGAGGTTCGGACTAATTACAAAAAACTGAATTTTTCAAAATTACATAAAACCCCTTGATGTCCGATTTCGTCTTACATTTTCTCCATTCATAATAAAAATCATTTAAAAATCCTCCCGATATTTATAAAAATATTATAATTACCCCCTTAAATTTAAGACGATTTAATCAAATCAAGGTTTTTTTTTTTTTTTTTGTAACTTTGAAACATATTTGGGATTTTTGTAATTAATCCAAACCTGAGGGGGTATTTCGTAATTATTCCTAAAAATTATGCATCAAATTGGTAAATTCCAAAAGAATTTCCCATTCTTGATCTCCCACTCGTAGTCAGAACTATTTTAATTTGTGGATACATCTCTTTGCACTAGTTATTAGAGTTAGTCCTGCCATGATCAGTCCCTACAGCTTCAATCTCAGGATTCCCAGTCCACAACTGAATCTTAGTCGCATCTGATGCAATCATGCAAACCATAGTTAAGAATGGTAACATGTACAAGCATAATTTCTAGTGGAAAATTCTTCCCTACTTCTAGTTGGAGATGTGAAAAGAAAAAGCCAAAATTGAGAGTTGTAATTTATGAAGCAACTGATGAAAAGGCTAACCATAGGAGTCATCGCTCAATTTAACATCTTGATCAGAATCAGAGTCTTCCAACGGGAGATTCTTGACTGAAACTTCCCTTTCACAGGCATTGGTTCCATATATCGAAACATCAACCAGAACACTACAAACTCCCCCAATTTCAGTCCCACGTCTTCCACAAATTTATTCCAGACGCCGGTGAAGCAGTATTTATCATTGCCAATTTCCTCAAATTCCACTTCCCAGGATTCCCCTGAACTTGTCCTGAGTTTCGCATTTTCAGGCAGATAGTTTCCGTATTTCTGCACGAAAGCAGGTGGCACCATCTGCACAAAGCAAGTAAAAAAAATCACATTATACATTCTCTGAAAAAAAAAAAAAAAAGAAATTACAAGTCCATGATCGAATATCATAACGGTGTTAAAGAAATGACTCACGATTCTCTTAATATAGTGTTTAATCAAGACCTTGAAAAATGAAGGGCTGGTGTTTGGCTTCCTGGCCATGGTTCGGTTGCTGGGAAGCAGAAGATCTGTGATGAAATGAAATAAGATTATGAATGGGTTTACTTCTTTTGAAAGTTTGATTCTTCTAACTTCTTGAGTTGGTCATGGGACAAATATTTATTACTATATATAGTGATGATACCGAGCAAACCAGGACAATTTTGTAAGGATTTTTATGTACACATGGCGATTCGAAACCTGCTGACATAGGCCGAGCTTGTCCCATCTTATTAATTTTGGTCTGGCCGATGAGAAGACCAGAAAAAAGCCGACTGAAGACCAGAGAATAGGAAAGGCCGACCAGGAAGACCAGAAAAGTCCGACTGAGAAGACCAGCTCATCACGATGATAGACCAAGCTCGCCACCTTGCAAAATAACAATGGGACAAATTAATAAGACTTTCCACCACATGGCAGTCATGCAACTCATGCACAACAAGGAGAAGACAACTCATGTAATTGTTTAATTAAAATCCACGCCTTCAATCTATAATCAGAAAAATAAGACAAAGAAGAGGAAACAGGGATAAAACCCAACAATAATCTACCAAAAGCAGTGTATCAGACACTCAAACAATACATGCAAATATAAATAGCAAAATCAAATTATAAGATAAAGAAGAAATTGAAAAATCAAACCGGGGGTGTTAAGGTTGATGCATGTGCGATTGAAGCTATCAGAGCCCTGGATCGGAAAATCAGAGGCTGAAATTTGCCTTTGGCAGCCCTTTGTTCCATAAATCGACACATCAAAAGTGGACTTCCCAATATCAAACCAGAAAACCAGAAACTCCCCCAATTTAACACCAACATCTTTAGCAAATTTAGTCCAGCCCCGAGTGAACCAATAATTATCTTCCTCCATTTTCTCCAATTCCACATTCCAAGTATCCCCTGAACTGGTTCGCAGCTTCGTATTTCCAGGAAGAATATCTCCGTATTTCCGGACGAATTCAGGTGGCAATTGCTGCAATTAAAGAAATACCGAATCGAAGAAAACCCAAAAGAAAAAAGAACAAAAAAAACCCGTTATCTATTGGAATCGTTTGCTATTGCATGCACAGAGAAACATTATAAGATTTACATAATTCCAGAATATCTCTGTTTGATAATAGGATCGACTAACCATATGGGAAGTGAAGTCCCTGATCATGATCTTGAAAAAGGAAGGCCTGGATTTGGGCTTCCTTCCCATTTTTGCTCTCTACTCTTTGAGACGAGCAAAAATCTTTTTGAGAGCTCATATAAACTGACAGTAGGCCCCTCACAGTATACTATTATTTTAGGTGAAATTTCAGTTTGCCCCTTTAACTTATGCTCCCTCAGTCCCATACAATAGGCAAATAGAACAATTTACACAAATTAAAAAAACATAATAAATGTTAATGGAATTATAATTTTTCCCATATTCTTCCTATTTTGCCCTTGCATTGAATGGTGGTATATATCACTATAAAGTAGTATTCCAACTATCTTGAAAAAATGAAATTTGTTAAAAACAAAGTGAATTAAATAGGGGTAATTTAGTCTATTGTTGTATAATTAATACTCTCAATAAGGAAATAAGCCTATAATTTAGGACAGACGAAAAAAAAATGTGACCTATCTTTTTGGGACGGAAGGAGTATAAGTTTACGGTTTTACACCTTTCAAAGAATAAATACGAATGTTAATTTTAAGTGAATTTTTAACATTATAATTTATAGGCTTAATGACAAAATATGCCCTATAACTTAGGCCGTTTTGCGATTTTGCCCTTTAATTATTAAAGTTGCAATTTATGCCCTGGACAATTTATAACGTTCTATAAAATTGGTCCCGCAAGTTTATACCGAAGCAATTGGTGTCCTATAAGTCTTGAGTTGATGCAAAATTGGCCTAGCGGAATAATTGCATATTTTCAAAATACCAATTATACCCTTATTCATACACATGGCCGATTTGACTAAGTGTCTTGCTTAAAATGGTATCGAGCCAGGTTTATTAAGAACTTTTTGGTTATATTTATTATATTTATGTAATTGACAATTGGTGAGGAGAATTTCTCCGAGAATATGGATCCGGACCGATGTCCGAGATGTACCCTTACAGGACATATCGTCAAATATTGACGATGTATGCACAAGAACACTTGACCGAGTTTCATATGGGAATACCAACATGAAGAAAAGGAACAAGCGAGGAGCCGACGGGAAACCTTAAGCGCAATGCAAAATGCGAAAGCGAGAATATTATAAGCGATTCACGGATGCTTAACCGGACCCTATATATTCACTTGATGAACCTTCAAGAAACGGTTCATGAAAATTCCCATCGAATAATGATTCGATGGAGTACCCGAGTGGAACGAGATACTTCAGACAAATCTAAGATCTCAGAAGATCTTAGAGAAATTCAAGAAACGGTGCGAGAATTATGGCAACCGCCATATTCATCTACAGCCAAAGACAAGTTCATCGATCCGAACCGGATGGAGACGATGGTGAAATATCATAAGGAAACTCTTGAAATCCTTCATGATATTCGAAACGAGTCAAGAACCTGGAGGACAGGCCAAGTTCATCCGGAGGAAGGAAACGTATTGATTTTGGGGACGAGACCCTATTTACACCAAAAGGGGAAACCAACCAAGTCATACGAAAAATGACGGATGAGGAGAAGCTCATTGCTCTAATCAAAGGAAAATCCATCAAAAATTAAAAAGATGGATATTGAAAAGATGAATCTCAAAGATCTACATGACCTGGCGAGAATCCTTCGGCGGGATTAGGTATTGTAGATTTAAAGATGAAACGCAGTGAGGAATCGCTTTGGTTACCTATGACCCACAAGGTAGACCAATTCCACCACCGCCACCGATTAATCCTAACGTCGAAGAAAGTACGGGTTCGCATCATGGAGCTCGGGGACGAGAGGATGCCATACATGGGGATTTCACGACCGGAAGTGATCCACTTTCGGGAACAGGAGGTCGAAACCCTCTTGCAGAACTGACAACCTACCTAGGAAGGCCGAATGTTTATCGACGCCTTATGGAAGATCGCACTCGACCCAATACATCCGTATGGGTTGATGTTAAATCTGGACATCCCTGATTTTAAAACAGAGAAGTTCTTATTGATGAATGGGCTTGACTATGAGAATTTCAAAGAAGAACCCTCGATCTTACAAAGGATTCATTCATTTTACTCCTTGAAATGAGTCTTGAAGGATCGGTGAAGATTGCAGGATATGACCGATGTGCATCGAAAAGTTCGGTCACATCGGGGAATCACTTAAAGGAATTGTCGATGGTATGGCAAAACTATTCAAAATCCAGTTCATCGCAAGACGAGTTATTTCGAGGATTAGAGGATGAAAAAGAAAGAGATATAAACAAGCCCTCTATAGCTGAATTCTTTCGGATATTTGTCATATTGACGAATATATCAAGTTGTTCACCGAATACAGTGGAAATCCAAGATTGAGGAAAAAGAAGCTGCACTGACTATTCTTTGCCAAAATTCCAAGTCCCCGGAGAGAAATGTTTATCGGGGAATACAAGGGTGGAGTCAAGTAGAAAGCGTGGCGGAAAAATGTCATTCCTAAAGGCCAAGTTATCTCGAATGGTGCTATCAAGCACTCCGCACAGAATTACAAGAGATTAAGAGGAATTAACAAAGCGGTTCCTCTATGTTGCGTGGATAATGATATCCCAACGGTTGTGGGGAGGTCAACCAAGGCGGCACAAGAAGAAGAAGAAGGAGAGAAGCCATCCATACCGCCGAGGAAGCAAAGAAAAAGAAATAGGTCTTCATGGAGACCTAGAAGGTTCTGGGTCAAAACAAAAAGCCCGGTTATAAATCGGGCAAAGACCGACCAAGCGAGGAGTGAGAGCCTCATCATCGAGGTTCTAATCAAGCAAGTACCGGCCAGAATCCAGGGAGAAGAACTTTCGGGCGTGCTCACACTAGAGCTAATGAAAGTTTCAAAGATCAGTAATTCCTGGACATGCGGAGCAAGAGGGCATATCTCAAGCGGATTGCCCACAATCAAAAACGAGGAGTCGGTTCGAGGCCACAGGAAATCGAAGAAGCCATCTGTCTATTATCGAGATTTAATACGGGTGTATCAATTTGAGGACATTCCTCGATGAAAGCATCTATGAAAAAGAAATCTATTCTCGATGATGGAAGTGACTCACTTAATCGAGTAAAGAAGAAATTCTTCAACAGATCGGGGAGGATATGTCGATTCCTCTCTCACACGACGATTTCTCATAAAACTCTTATGAGAATCATGAAGGAAGATCCAAAGCTTCAAGTCTATGATGGATTTACAATTGGAGCTATGGAAAAAGCATTGGATAAAATTGGGTTTTCAGAATTAAAACACCAAATTATCCACAGGGTAACAATAGGAGAATTTGCCATTCCGATGGAGTTTAAGGGAACCCGATCGAGATGCGATTGGTCCCTATTAGAGAAATACAGGAGATCAAAAGCGAGTTAAAAGAGAAGTTGCAAATACACTCTCATGGATTCATATCGGAGCTATAAGAGTCATTATTAAAGCAACATTCAAAGAAGGAATAGATTCGCCACTCAATCGGCTATTTTTGATAAGCGAATCTCGCATCTCAAGGATTCATGCCTTGGAGCGGATTCTGAGAAATTTGTATGCGGGAAATTGGCATTTAATGTCTATCCTAGAATTGCATACAATTTGGGAGATCGAGACTTGAGAGAGTCCTAACCCTTCATCAAGATTTCAAAAGAGTCGATTTGATGAAAGGAGGAAACAGTGCCTTACTCAATCACATACAAGATTTCCTATGCTCTCTCGAATACCCATCATTCAAGTATTCTTGAGAAAGGAATTTATTGAAGTCCCAAGAATCTTTGAGGACTTTGCCAGTGTGGTGTTACGTAAAATCATTGATTCTCCAACTATTAAGGAGATTGATATGATAATTCAAGATCAACCAGTCTTCAACAAAAGTCGGAGTCTCGAGTTGAGCCTAGAAAGATGTCTTTCAGAAGACGAGAATGGTGAGTAGCGCCGTTGGGAAGAAAGGAGACAAGTACAGATTGGCCGCATCCCGATGTTTTTAAAACAGCAGAGAGCTGAAATGTCCGAATGATGGCGAGAGGTTGAAGTAATATTCGACATCACTCAAAAAGGATAACATTTTTCCTTGTGATGTTCTATATTATCTCCAACAACCAATAGTTGGAAGGTATCAAGGCTTTCTGAAGATAGGAGAAATTGAGCTTACTATCACAGGAGTGGCGGGGAAAGATCCTGAACAATTAACACCGGGAATTGAATTTCTCGAGGATCATAAACCTTGGGAAAGATTACAAGACGGAATGGAGTTCACACAGTGGCTAATAAAAGATACTGAGAATCGATGACCACTAGTCCATTCTCTATATACATTTCTATCGGAATGTTATATCGAATACAAGGCCGAGTATTTTGCCGCCTATATTGATTAGTGTAGGAATATGTCTTGCAAAGCGGATGTTTTTCCTAAAGAAATTGGAGAAGATTTACCAGCTATTGCAGGAAGAGATTTCTCTAAAAGGATTCTTATCCTTAACAAGGGAATTAAACAAGCGAGAAATAATGATCGGAGGCGCGGGCGCACCCATGGTACAAAGTAAAGACGCCACCAATCTATTTCCATGATACTGGTGCGAGATGTTTTGCTAGGAAACAACTTCCTACAAACATTCAAGCGATTTACACAGGAGAACGAGACAAGAAGACTTATTTTCACAACTTTATGTGATCATAAGATCATTGTCCGTGAGATCTGGGAAGCATTTTACGAAAAATGCCTATTAATTTTCGCAGCAAGCGTGGTGATGAAGCCAAACTCCGAAATCCAAAAATGGCGGATCGAAGGAAATTTGGTGAAGCCTTATTATCCTATAGACAATTCGGTTCTCGAAAGGATAAGAAGCTTTGGGAGAATAACTTGTATTCATTGAGTGCAAGGAGAAGAACGAGTTACTCGAAGTCATTGCGAGAATTATGGATGAGTCTAATGGAGAATCCACGAGTGATGTAACCATAGAGGAACAAATATCACTCGAGGATATCAAGAAGAAGATCCAAAGGAATTACAATGAAGATCCTTTGGCTTGGTGGGATAAGAACGAGCTTAAAGCTTCCTTAAAGGTTAAACCTGGAAAGGAGTACGAGTTCGTAAGATTCAAACCAATCCTTATGAACCAGGAGGATCGTAAGGATATGCAGAAGATACTTAAGGAACATCTTGACCTTAAGTTAATTTCACCAGGAGTTTCTCCATACTGGCGATCCAGGATTCTTAGTCAGAAACCATGGAGAAATCAAAAGAGGAAAGCCAAGACTTGTTATTAACTACAAAGGGATTAATAACATTTTGGAATTCGACGGATACTATATCCCAAGTAGAGAACATCTGGTTAACTGCATCAAAGGTGCCAAGATATTCTCAAAGTTTGATTGCAAGTCTGGATTCTACTAGATTAAGATGGATGAAGAAAGCAAGAAGTTTCTGACTTTCTCCACACCACAAGGACATTATATTTGGAACGTGATGCCTATGGGATTGGCTAACGCACCCCGGATATATCAAAGGAAGATGGATAATCTTTTCAAAGATTATTTCGAGTTTCATGTTCGTGTATATCGATGACATTCTAATCGCATCAAAGAGCATGAAGGAGCATCTCAAACATTTGGAAATATTTTTGAGATGTTTGTCATAAGAAGGATTAGTGCTTTCGGAGAAGAAGGCGTGATTGCAACAAGACAGATTGAATTCCTAGGAATTGAGATCGGCGAATCCGGAATAATCCTACAAGGTCATATTGTAGAAAAATACAGGGATTTCGGATACATTGAAAGACAAAAGCGACTTGAGTTTTCTTGGAGTTGTTAATTTTTTTTGGGATGTTCATTAACAATCCGGCATATTACGGGGAAGGTGTTTAGCCCATTGCTTAAAAAAGATGCAATATTCAAATGGGAAGATGAACATCAAGAAGGAATTAAGCAACTTAAAGAAGTTTGTAAAAAGCTTCCAAAGCTTGCGATTCCCAAGACGAGGACGAACCGGTTCTATATACGATGCCGTTGATGATTGGTGGGCGCAGTTCTTACGAAAGTCACACAAAACGAGGAAGTGCCATGCCGAAATCTGTAGTGGTTTATTCACCCCTAGTGAAGCAACTCGGTGGTATATTAACGAGAAAGAATTCTTTGCAATGAAGAAAAGGCTTTTAAAAAATGGCCTCTATTTTTTGGCTAAAAAGTTTACTTTAAAAATTGATAATTCAAGTGTCAAGGCTTTTACTAAAAAAACAAAATGAATCAAAACCGAGAAAAGGCTCGATTACTTAGATGGCAAGTGAATGTCAATATTATGATTATGATATTGTCATTATAAAATCTCATGAAAATATTCTTGCGCATTTCTTGACACGAGATGGAAGGACGCGTTCTTGCCGACGAGGTCCTTAAACGAGTAAGACATCTCGGGAAAACCTGGGAGAGTCTAGATCGAGATTTTGGGACATTATGTCTCAATGCGTGTTTGGAAGTTCGGACGACTTCAACAGTGACCAGAAATCCGTTTCTAGTCAAATACGAGCATGCCCGGTTCGCTCAAGGACAATTGTTCTTAGCGGCGCAAGGGCCTCTCTTCCAGCCGCATCTCTACGGTGCAAAAAGGGGCCGAGAGAGTACGGGGCTCTAACCCGGGAGGTTATGGATTCAAGTACCATAATCACAAGTGTTGCGGGTGATGCATCCCCCGAGGGTGTACAAAGCAGCGAATGTTGAAGCTCGGTGTCACAACCCGAGTCTTCAAGTCAACCCAAAGACGGGGTAAAAGAGGGAGAGTTGGATCTTAGCCCGACAGGCAAATCTAAGGTTCAAAGCGACGAGATTAAGATTTCTCCTATGCAGGGTATATCGAGAGGCAATGGGAGAAACTAGTTACCTGACAAGGTATTAACCCGGAGAAAACAATGGTTGATATCTCGGAAAGTATCCCGAGTTTGGATGAAACCAGGAAGTCATCCAAATGAAGTACATGGAATGGTATACTTTTGGAGCTTTAGCTTCAATCTATACCGTGTCACCGGATTCAGAAATTTCAAAATTACCGAAATGGATTCGGGAAGAAGTTTACGAGACTGGGCCAATAATCCACACTTGGCCGTAGGGGATATTTTGGAGGCTGTATTTTATCGGCTCTGAACCCGGCAAAAGAAAGGCTTTAATGAAGCTTTTCATTTCATCAAGCTAAGAAGACCGGATGGAAATGCTTTAAAATACATTAAAGCGGCTTCAGGAAGAAGGACCAGTGTTAATAGGAGCATTTTTCAAGACGAAGCTTCTACCAGGCGAGCATGGGGTCTTTGGGTTTGTCTAATCGAAATGGACAAAGTCAAATATCCATTTAAGTTCTTCCCAGTCGGCAAATGGATCTTTCCTTTTGAATTCGATGTTTGGATCAACCACAGGATTTGCGGAGGAACTCTTGAAACCAAAAGGAGAATTCTCTCAGGAAAACAAGATTCCGTGCGAGCAAAGACACTTACCAGGAATTCTGTAATATGGCGCATGTTGGCCGTTGGATCGCCGGATCTGTCAAGCATGCCCCGAACAGAAGGAACCCGAGTTTGGGAAAGGTTTCACCCAAACCCGACCGAGGACCATACAAATTTGGAAAGGACAAGGGCCCGACTCACAAGACGCGTTTTCCTCGGGGACCACGCAGACCAACTTTTTAAAAGATTCCCGACAACCATCACATGGGTGAGTCACGCGGAAAAGAGAAGGAAGACGGTGGCGAGTAATAATTCGGGAGTAGTGACGCGTAAGCGGACGTCTTACATCTCAACAAGATTTGAAGTCCGAATTTCAAGTCCAGGACTTACCTCTATAAATTGCGGGATTTGAAGGAAGCCGAGATCATCGAACATTTTCTTAGTTTTCTTACAATAAAATCGAGTGATAAATTTGTAATAGTTTGAGTGTTTTAGTTTTAAGTCTTATGTATTTATTTACGAGGAAAGCCTCATCTATGAGAGGAAAAAACAAGATTCTCCTCCCAAAAGGAGATTACTAATGTAATAAATATTTCAATAAGTTCTTAATAAAAAGGGCTTTTTGCTTCAACATGTCTTCATAATGTTCCATTAATTCATCCCGTTTAAAGATTACTTTTACGCCTTGGAGTAGGAACGAACCAAGGTCGTCTTTGACGATTTGAAGGAGTCGGGTAACTTGAGATCATCTTCCCTGAGGTGAGGTTGAGCAGTGAGGAGAGCCGTTTGTCAAACGATCCGGGGCGATAATTTTCCATTGGTGGCGTTGCGAACCACTTAACCCGTCTTTGTTTGGTCAAAAGAGGTATGAATTTTAAGGGATTTATTAATTTTGGAAGCATGTTGGGCGATATGGTCGTGATGGACTATATCTGTTTTATCAAAACCTTAGTCGAAATCGAATTTATTTAGAATTATGAATCATTTACGAAGTATGTCCTATTGAGTTTATAGGTGAAACCTGACATGATCCACTTAAAACCTCCGAATAGAGACTGGATCTAAGTAGGTGTAACAATGCCACGAACAAAATAGGTATCGAAAATGTAAATTTTCATAATCTATGAAATTTGAGTTTATTGAAAATAGCTATGGTATGAAAGGATTGAAATTGCTAATTCTCGAAAGTTATAGGCTATAATTGCTACCTTTGAAAAGAAAATGGACCAAAAGCGCTATTGGCTATAAGGGCAAAATTGTCCAGGGCATAAATTGCAACTTTAATAATTAAAGGGCAAAAGCGCAAAACGGTCTAAGTTATAGGGCATATTTTGTCATTAAGCCGATACAAAAATGTCAAGCTTTAGGTGGAGATTTATTGATATATATGTTTTTTTTTTTCAGGAGCTAATTAAAGAACAATTCATGGTCAAATTAAACATTGATCGATTAGACTTGGCAAGATTAGTTCACGTAAAAGAAATCTAGATGACTAATTTGTTGGAAATATTATAGATATTTAGGGTAAATGAGAAATTGTTGCCAAAAGGTGTGATTGTTCATTTGAAAAATATTCGGATTGAAAAGGTTTATTCGAATAGTCATTTGTGTTGTTTCGTTTGAAACTAATGGGCGTGTCTGTTCGAATAAATGGACATGTTTATTCGAATGTTGTGTTGTTTCTATTGTGACCTTTGGTAATCTATAAATATTCCCCTCATTGCGAGAAAATTAATGAGCAAAAAACATTAGCATTTTGCATACATTCATAAGCATATTTTCCGTCAAAAGTTTTCGATAAAAAGAAAGAGTACAAAACATTCGAAGTTCGCAAATCTCTTGTTGTTTGAAGTGCTACTACAAAGAGAAGATCATTGTATCTTGGGAGACATTTGCTATTCAACCGTGGGCACCGTAGTGGGCAATTCGTCTTAAAGACATAGAGCCGAACTCTAGCCTTGGTCTAATTTTTCGCATTTTCTATAATTTCATTTTCGGGAATGCAAATAAGTTTTCGATTTAATTTTGGAATATAATATCGCACGTGATAAATCCCCAACAATTTAAGACTTGTATTTCTTTCATTGACATGCGTATTATATTCTATGATTCTTGTTCGGTAATGTTGATTATATCGAGACCGTCAAAAACATATATTAATGATGATTGATTATGTTTCGACAAGCGTTTTTGATCAACTAGTTTGTTTGATTTCATTTGATTTGGTATTAATTAATATCAAACATTTGTTTGTTCAAGTGTTAAAGAAACCCGTACAAGTCATGGTTGAAGCTGAAAAGGTGCATTAGGTTTGTATTACATATATAGTGATTGTAATATATATTAATATAGTGAAGACTTTTTGAACCTTTAATCGAATCATTTGAGAATGTGATGTATGTTTCATTTCATGCAAAATATTTTGTACATGTATAATTTCTGTTAATACCATCTAGTGTTAAATTTGGTTGGACATGAAGTATTTTATTTCATTTTGTTCGACATCTCTGTTTGTTTGCTAGAATCAGTAACCAGGATTGTGCTTTATGTCAGCGATTTTGATTATTTATCCATATTAACGCAAATAAATTCGAATATACACTTGATTGAATACTTATTTTATTGACGGATGTCGATGTATATTTTGAAAATCCTTTGTAGACATATTTATGTGCACTGATAAAATTGCATTGGGAAATCGGAAATTGATGATCAATTTATTTAGTCAATCTTATGTGACTTGTGATATGAATCGGGTATTATGCTCTTTAAAAAAAAATGAAATTGACTTTTCGAGTTTATGTCATTTAGAAGGTAACAATTATGACTTTTTGAATGTCATTATGAGTTGTTCGTTTTGTTGGCCGGAGATTAAATAATCTAGAATGAAATTTTGAGTTTAAGAATTACGTGTTTTCTATTTTATGTCAATCTCGCATTTATATTGATGATTTTTGAATCGGTAATTTTTGTGAATCGAGAACTACGCCCCGTTGCTACCTGGACATTAATTCGAATGTTGTTGATTAGAATAATCCAAAATTTCTTTCGTTTCGATGGAATTAGAGGTTTTGGGGCAAACCTATATTTAACGAAACTTATGGATTCTTTGTAATTCATATTATTTTACCTCACGATCTTTGAGTTTGGGCTTGTTAAAACTTACGTAGTTGAATCCGATTCAAAAGAAAAAGAAATGATTCTAATGTGGGGAAAGGTTACCCTTTTAGAATTAATTCACTATGGTATATGTGATTTGAATTTTGTGCAAACAAGATCCGGTAAAAAGTATTTTATTACTTTTACGGACTTGACACGTTAAGATGAATCGTAATTGAAATTGGTGAATATGAAATTATTACCAAATGTTAAATTGGATACCCAATATAAATGTGAGATTTCATGTTGGGATCTTGTGATAGCCAATCAGCTATAGGCAGGGCACAAAGTGTCAACTTGAGTGTTGTGACAATTTTGTGTCATGACAGCTTGGGTGTTATGATACCTTGAGTATCATGATAACTTTAGTTCTATGACATTTTGAGTGTCATAAACATGTGAAGAATGCATGAGCAAATCTAAATGTCCTTGTGTGAGGCGTATGATTTAGCGTCCCTTTGCGAGGAGCACATGGCAAATTAACTCTACCTAAAATATGGTGAATTGATCCAAATGAGTCCTTTAGCCCTCCGGGAAATTCTTTGGAATTTTGCGTAGCAATTTATTTGTTTGTCGGTTGGCGATATAATCACAAACAATTGAACTTTGTGAGAAATAACAATTGTTAGATTGATAATTCTCAAAGTTGACCTTGTTGCACAATGTGAGGGTGATGAGTTTTGCCTCGGATGTGGAGGTGTATGGTAAATATAAATTTACCTCGGTCTTGACAAAGACCTGACCCCAATAAATGCGAGTCAAAGAAATACAAGTTTCTTTGAGAGGTATCCTTATATTTCTTTGAGATGTATCCTAAGAAAAGAGGATATGAGTCAATTGACATTGACAGGGCTGATTGATAGCTGAAAAGGGTCACCCGTGATTTCTCTTGAAGAGGTGCATCTTTTTAGTATACTCTTTGGTGTTGCAACACTGCACACATTGAGGTACGAAGGAAAGTGTAGAAAAAGGCCTTAAAGGCTAACCTTATCAAGGTAGGCCCAAAATAGATTGTTGTACCGGACTAGAAGGGAACATGTACAACTATTAAATCATTGTATAGATAATGACAAGTTTGACAAACGACAAAGTCAAACGAATCTCTATCTAAAAAGAGATGACATATTGATAATAGTCTATATGAGCTTAAGGTGTCATAAATCCACATTGACATTGAAGGGCCTGAAAGTCCACCGGTGACACATGCTCAGGGATTATATGCTCAAATATGTAAAGATATTGATCTCAATCTTGCGCGCAAAATTGATTGAAGTGGAGATCAAATACCGATTACCGAAGAGAATGAGATTGAAGCCTATTACGCATGAATATTTGTAATGGTAACCCAACCATGATGACTGGAGATCCCAAGAACTTGGTTCAATGGGACAACTAAGTTATCAGATTCAGAGTTAAGCACTTAGGATAAAATTCCTACCCATTCCTATTAAAGTACTTTCTGAGAAGTATGTAAGGTTAAGATCAACTTTTAATGATTCCTATAGTTTGGGTAAACCAAGTGGGGTATAGCGAGAATACTCTTAATAGGAGGTCACCTATGTAAGTGTGAAGTGTGGCGCCTTCTATGAGAATTTTGAGGCTTGAATTCTCTAAAACACTTATGAAACCAAGATTGTTCAGGGCCAAAATGAACACAACCATGACAACCGGAAATATTAGGAAGGTTATTGTGTAGGTGATGTTGTCTTGGTTTACACCAATGGTGAACGAGTTCAAGACATCATGTTCAGCGATTAGCAAGTAAATCCGATAAGATTCCACTAAGGAAGGTTCAAAGCCTTGGAAGTTACCTCTCCCGATGCAATAACTTTCCGGTTGTACTCTCTTTAGTGTATGCATTTACATGTGCACTTGCATTGATTCATGGAATTTCTCATTCATGTCGGGATTGTTGGAAATATTATAGATATTTCCAGGTGAATGAGAAATTATTGCCAAAAGGTGTGATTGTTCATTTGAAAAATATTTGGATTGAAAAGGTTTATCCGAATAGTTGTGTTGTTTCGTTTGAAACCAATGGACGTGTCTGTTCGAATAAATGGACATGTCTATTCGAACAATTGTGTTGTTTCTATTGTGACCTTTGGTAATCTATAAATATTCCCTCATTCGAGAAAATCAATGAGCAAAAAACATTAGCATTTTGCATACATTCATAAGCATATTTTCCGTCAAAAGTTTTCGATAAAAAAGAAAGAGTACAAAACATTCGAAGTTCGCCGTCTCTTGTTGTTTGAAGTGCTACTTCAGCAAGAGGAGACCGTTGTATCTTGGGAGACGTTTGCTATTCAACCGTGGGCACCGTAGCGGGGCAATTCGTCTTAAATACATAGAGTCGAACTCTAGCCTCGGTCTAATTTTTCGCATTTTCTATAATTTCATTTTCGGGAATGTAAGTAAGTTTTCGATTTAATTTCGGAATATAATATCGCACGTGATAAATCCCCAACAATTCACATACAGTTTTAAATTATTTTGACATCCGAAAACAGTCGACTGATTCATGCTGCATTAAGTATAAAAATGACATGGTTTACATGCTTTGCAATCAATATATCACCCAAGAAATATCAATTCTAGCGTGACAAAATCATACTAGCTAGTATTATTTTTAGCCCGAAAAAATGGTAATTCGCTTGCTTTTAATTGTTGCAATTTAGTTATAATTGTTGGGTATATGGGTGTAAGTGTAAAAATATGAGAGACGTTGAGAAATAAATTGAAGGAATTATTGGCTTTACTCTTTTCATGTGATCGCTCACAGATTGCTTTACACTGTGACGCTCACTTGATCCCTCTTGGGGATTGCCCTCTTTTGATCCCTCTTCGGGTAATTTTACAGAATGCTATAACATGCCTATTTATAGGCTTGATAAAGAAGACTACATCATATAATTAAGAATAAACTAATATGATAAGGTTTGGTAAGATTCATTCATAACCTCACACGTAGTGCATTGCTCCACCAATATCAAATGGGTTGTTGAAGTGGATTTGTAGAATGCCAAGTGTAATTGCAAATTATATTTTAACGCCCCCTCTTAATTTGTAATTTGGACATTCTTTCGAAGTTGCTCCAACTACGAATTGTTGAAAATATTATTTTGCAACTAAGCTTGTTTTGTGTTTGGAAGTTTTGGTTTAAAATCACGATATCATATTTTCGCACCTTGTTGTGAATCTCACCTTAAATGACGGTAACCCCTTTTTTTATCCTCTCTCCTTTTTTTTTAAATCCTCAATGCATCTTTTGATATTTTTACACCCGCAATTTGCGGAAGAATAGATCGAACCATCCATTGGTGCATAACTGACAAAATGCTTGCATCTTTGGTCTTGTTCTCTTTATGCTATTTCTTAGCTGCTTCTATTAGCGCTTCTTCCTCCTTCGGAGTATATGTGTTATACTCTCTCTTCAACGATATCCCAAAGTTCATGGGACACGGACAACGCGTTCTCATTTGAGTAATGTTCTTCAACAAAGATAGAAATACTTTGTTGGATAAATGTGAATGCAATTTCACTATTGTTGGTCAAGCCATTTTTTTAAATTGGAGGAGTTATCGGACCAAGGATGACATTGATACCAAAATTGTTGGGTATATGGGTGTAAGTGTAAAAATATGAGAGACGTTGAGAAATAAATTGAAGGAATTATTGGCTTTACTCTTTTCATGTGATCGCTCACGATTGCTTTACTTTGTGATGCTCACTTGATCCCTCTTGGGATTGCCCTCTTTTGATCCCTCTTGGGATAATTTTATAGAATACTATAACATGCCTATTTATAGGCTTGATAAAGAAGAGTACATCATATAATTAAGAATAAACTAATATAATAAGGTTTGGTAAGATTCATTCATAACCTCACACGTAGTGCGTTGCTCCACCAATATCAAATGGGTTGTTGAAGTGGATTTGTAGAATGCCAAGTGTAATTGCAAATTATATTTTAACAATAATTAGCTTCTTCATTAGCTTATGCTTTGATCATAGCCCTCTTGATCGATTTACGTGTTGCGATTAACGATCCCAAGGCTTGGTAAGTGCACATGACATGCACTATGAAAATATATAAACTTGTATCTTGAAAAACTTATATTTTAATCTTGCATCATGGGGAAGCATAGAAATATGGGATCAAACCCTGTCTTTTCAAATTCAACAACGGTGAGAGCGTAATATATGAAGTGCTATAAGTCCCGAGAGTAACATCGGAGCATCCAACACAAAACCAAAGCAACTTCAACAATGTTTGAATATCATGGACTAGTTGAGCAGCCCTAAGCGAGACTCTCGCTCAATGCACTTTCTGACTTTATGAACACTCCTCTAATATAAAAAGGCATTACTACTTAATTAGCTTATCATAATTATATTACACAAAAAAACCTAAACACATGAACCTATTTTGTGTAGAATAACATGCCCAAAAAACACAATAAGTAGAATCGAAAACAAACTATGCCAAGTACAAATGCCATGAACACATGATCGAAAAAATGAAACAATATAACCCCATAATCAACTTCTTGACAAATCTAATTAACATCTTCGAGAATCAAGCCATTTTCTACAAAACTATGTCCAATAACATATACAACAAACAAAAAGCACAATCCAATGAATAAACAAAAAAGAAACCAATCAAAAAAAAAAAAAATCTACCGTGTTACCCCGATCACGAGCATCAATATTAGCCCTCCTACTCAACAAAAACTTGACAACATCCACATGCCCATCACATGCCGCAATATGCAAATAGTCCTTGAAATGCTTGAAATTAGCACCCTCATCAACTTCATAGACATCACAACTGCAAACCCAAAACCAAGAATTACTTGAAATGCATAATTGAAACTGAAACGATTTTACAGATATAACATTTTCAAATGATCCTGAATATATTGTTTATGGATTCTCGGTCTCTCGGGTGAGCAATATCATCAAAAACCAAACATATTAACCTTACAACAATGTGTATAAGATAAGTTTGAATACCCATTCATACATGTGCCAATTTAAACAAATTTAGAGATTAACAAAACACTAAAATGATGGTCAAATTCAGAGATTAACAAAACACTAAAATAAAATACACCATCTATTCATTTCACCTATTTTATATTTGTTTCCTTATATCTAGTGCATCTTCGTTCTTTGGGTTTCTCGATTTGCTAATCAGTAAATAAAAGTAAACCTATGCAAGAACAAAATGAATTGTTTGATACATGTTTTTATCTTAATTTTGATGATTTTATTTTGTCACCAAAACAATGTTTTTAAAGGTTGTCCAAATACTCCTAAATGATTTAAAATGGTTTTAATATTTTTGGAGTATTTCCTCAAGTTTATTTTCGATAATATTGGACAACACTTTTAATGATTTTATGTCAATGGGGTTTTACTTCTAAACAAGGTTCTAAATGTTGTCTAAATACTTCCGATTGGTTTAAAATGTTTTTACTAAATTTTCGGAGTATTTCTTGAGTTTTATTTTCGACATAAATTGGACAACATTTACGCCTCTCGTGGTCGACTGGTCGCCCTATAGGACAACGTGCACCTGAAGAAGATTTCTGAAACAGAAAATGAGACGGAAGAAAAATCAGGCAGTCGGCCGGTTGCCCTGGCGTCGATCCGGTCCGTCCGGTCGCCCGGGTCGGGTGTACCGCAAGTTTGTGTTGAAACAGAACAATTCTTTCACTCAAACCTATTGAGGGGGACCGATTGAGATGGGGGACGATCGGTCGGACCCTACGTCGACCGGTCGCCCCGTGTTTATTTATGATATGTTCATTTCAACTTCTATTTCTATGCGACCGGTCGCCCTGTGCTTTGACAGCAAAAATATGACCGTTTGACAGCAGACACATTTCCTTAAAATGTGGGATTGATTTCTAACAGCTATATTCTTGATTTTAATTGTATTTTTCTGTAGATTTTCAATCCCCAAGAGGAGCCTATGCTTGATCAATCATCTCCTATAAATAGAGGAAGTTTTGGAGCAACCAAAACAACAATTGAGATACAACACAACAAGATACACTTCAAGCAAACATTTGTTCTTCATTGTTATTATTCTTGTTGTAAATTTTGCCTAGCTTATCACTTTCACATCCTTGAGGTCTAGGCTATTCTTGATTACACTTTGCACTCAAATTGTAATATTCATTATTGAGTTGTAATCTTGATTTTTGGTTATCATTCAACACAAGATATCCTTGTGAGTGTTCTTGTGGTAAGAACACACTTGGATGATCTAGGTGATAGGTGCAAGAAGATTGTGGTGATCTTCTTATTGAGGTGTTGAAGAATTTGGTATTCTTCAAGGTTGAAGATTGTGGTAATCTTCACAAGGTGCCATTGAAGAAAGATTGTGGTGATCTTCAAAGGGAGATTGTGGTAATCTCCAAATGTGTTGTTGAAGAAGAGTGTGGTGCTCTTCAAGGTGTTGTAAGTTGAGTTTGTATTAATTTTGGTAATTAATAAAATTCTTTTTCTTTTTGAAATCCATCTCGGATATACTGGGGTGGTAGAGGATTAGGCCCTAGATGGGTTGAACCTCTATAAATCGGCGTGTGTTGTTTACATTCCGCACCTTTATTATTGTCTTTGAGCATTCGGTTCGAAAAAAGAGGGCGAAATCGAAAAGATGGAGATAATCTATTCACCCCCTCTAGATTATCGTAGCCGCTTGGACTTACAAGTGGTATCGAGCCAAACTCTTTGGCAAGCTCGTTTCACATCGTGAGTGAAGAGGAACGATCGTCGGCTATGAACGAAGCTCATCTTTTAAGCACCTCCACCACCAAGCCATCACTATTTGACTCCAAAAATTTTAATTTTTGGAAAGAAAGAATGAAATACTACTTACAAGGTTGCGGGTTCGACATTTGGAACACCGTCATAAATGGAGAATCTATTCCGATGAAAGATACACCACACACCTCAAAAGGCTTCAAAAAGCTCAATGATGAAGAGAAGAAAATCATCTCCTTAAACGGTAAATCTCTCAATATCTTGTAATGTTCATTTACTAATTTGGGATATGAACATATTGTAGGAATAAAATTGGCACATGAAGTATGGCAAAAATTAGAAGCCATCTATGGAGTATTTGCGAATGAAAGGAGTGGGACAAAAGCATCTACTCCCCAAAGGAATTCAAGTTCAAATCTAAGGAACAAGCCTCTTACAACTTTCAACCATGAAGAAGTTGAACATTGTCTTATGGGCTTCGAAGAAAATGAGGTAAGTTCTAAACCCTCTACTTCTTATGACAATGAATTGCAAAATGAATATAGTGATTTGCAAAATGATTATGATGAGCTACAAGATGAATTCCAAAACTTACTTGTTAAATACAAAAATTTGAAAAAGGAAGTCATTGTTTTGAAAAACGATAAGGATAGTTTATTTACTTCCTATGAATCACTATCATGTGCTCACACCACCACTCTTGATAAGGTTAGAAACCTTGAGAAAGAAAATAGTACTCTTGTTGAGGATATAAATTGCTTGAAAAATGATTTATCTAAATCCAACTTGAGTACCGATAAGATGACCGATATTGTTGATTGTTGTGATAAATCGAAAGCGGAATTTGATCATAAGCCTAAGGGTGTCAATCACATGAAAAAATCAAGTCTCTAAGCACATTGGTCATTATGCTCCTAGAATTATTACATGCTTTTATTGCGGTAAAAAGGGTCATACGGTAAATACTTGTCGGGCTAGAAATAGCTCTAATCATTATTGGAGACCCAAAAGTCTCAAAGCTAATCCTAAAGGACCCAAACACTTGAGGGTACCACAAAATAATGTTTTATTAGGTACCGGCGGAATAATGATCAAAGAAAATTCATCCGCCAAGAAGGCATCAAATGACCGTTTCATTTGATCAAAGAAGGAGAAACTATTTTCGACAAAGCAAATTTCAAGAAGAGGATATACTCAAAAGCGGGAAGAACACAATCCTTGGAAATGGCAAAGACACCTTCAACAAGATGAGTTTCAACAATGGGAAGGCAACAAACCTTGAAATGGAATAATCAAAGAAGTCATCATCAACAAAGTGACTTCTCAAAGGAAAGATATCATCAACAATGGGAAAGACACAATCCATGGAAACGGCGTAATTGGTAAACCGTATCTCCCCATTTATATATGCATTTTATTTCTATGCATGTTTTTAATTGTATCTTAATTGTAAAATGAGTTCTCAAGTATTTAATTTTAATTTAGGTCTTCAATATATTTGTGAGTTTCAAAATTCTTAAAAGAAGACCTTGCATGATATTTCTAAAACTCTTGTGCATTTAATTAGACTTATGTGGTTTATTATCTCTTATGAACTTTTATAGCACAAGCATTTTTTTGATATCTCCTATTATTTGCCTACACTTGTGCTTTTGTGCAAATTTTATTTAAGAATTGTGTAGGATATATATATCTCGTATTCATTGGATATTTCGTCATCAAGTTTCTTAAACTATCGAGGTATGTTCACTCGTATTTCTCTTAGAACTCGATATTATGCTTATACACACATCTTTCAAGATATTTCATTTCAACCCCTTAAGTGCCCCAAAATGATTTTGCAAATTTCTCTTAAAGGACACTACTCGTTAAGTCTCGATTTTCTTGAATATATGTTTTCCCAAAACCCGTATTGTTGGACATGGTCCAAAATTATCTTTTTGCAAAGTTTTAAAACTTTTGGGGTGAAAAATCGAATTCTGGAAAGTTAAGGGGGAGAGAAAAATTACCTTGGGACGGTCAAAGCAGGGCGACCGGCCGCCCGCACGTCGCCGTCGCCCCCACCTCGACCGGTCGCCCAGGCTATTTTTACAACTTAAAAACGTTCTGTTCTACATTTTGAAACAGACGCTCAAAAACCCCCCAAACCCTTGTTGTGCGATAATCACCCCCTTTCTTCTATAATCTTCAATTCTTCATCAATCTTTGTATTTTTCTTGTTAATCCACTTCTTTTTGCAAGAACTTCACATATATGGCACCTCCAAGAAATTCTACTCGAACGAAATCCTCAAAAGAGGAGAATGAGGCAAAGGGGAGAATCTTCCTCCAATCCCCAACAAGATGATATCCCACAAGGAGATTATCAAAATTGGCTTACGGAAGAGGAGATTGTCGAATTAAGAGCGGGGTTTCAAAATCGAGCATTCATTGGGACTCTAGTAAGTTATCACTCCTTTACGAGCCTCCCTCTAGAGCTAATAGATTTTGTTTTCTAAATAAACTTGCGGAGGAACATTATGAGAATATTAGATTGAATGACAAAAAAATTGCTTGCACTCGTATGGTTCGATTTCAAGCATTTCATGATGAATTTTCGGATATTAGGGCTTATTTTGAAATTCAAGAATGGGTTTCACTTTGGGATAATCCGTGTTTGCATTATGATGACGAGCTTATAAAACTTTTTTATGCAAATATGTGGATTGTTGGCGCTACGGTAGATAATCCGTTGGAACTTCACACATTTGTTAATGGTAGGCGTTTTTCATGGACATTGGCCAATATTTGCAATCATTTTAACGCAGAATGATGGAGTGATTAATGTGGATTGCGCTCATTGGGATGATAACATTTTCGGTGTTTCACTAGATGATGTGAAAACCTTTTTAGGAGTGCATCCCGAAGTGACATACTCGGCAATGCCGCCAAATTATCGGATTATATCTATCATTTGCTCCTATTGTGTTTGTGGAAAGGAAATAAAACTTCCGAGTAATCTCGAACTCTTTCTCACCTATAAGATTGTTCGAGGAGAAAAGAGTTAATTATGGGGCAATTTTTGTGTATTGTTTGTCGGAATCTAGAAAGCTTACCAAGAAAAAAATATACTTTGGGTAATTTGATTTGCCGACTTTTATACTTATCGGGATACCGGAAAATGAAATGAATACCGAAATTCGTCACAATGATTTTGATAATGCCAACATTCTACAAATGGTAAGAATGCGTGACATTTACCACGGGTTCCTACCAAAGCCGCTAGGATGTGCCCGACATCAACAACAACCGGGATGATTTCTTTAATGATAATGAGGTTGAAAATATCGGAAGAGGTAATATTGATGAACAAAAAGATGATGAGGAAGAAGTGAATGTGGGGAATGAAGAAGAGGAACAAGAAGAAGAGAATGTGGGAAATGAACATGAAATTAGGGAGGAAGAAAATGAGGAAGGAGATGAAGACGAGTTGGATGTTGAAGATTTAAATCTCAAAGAGAGAATGGCAAAAGTTGAAAGAGATACATTTAGAGATGTATCCTCTCTTAGAAAAGAGCTCCGGGTTGTGAAGAAAGAAAACTCTAGTTTGAAAAAGTCAATCAATAAATTGAAGAAATTTATCAAAGATCTTATTCCGGAACTTGCTTCTCCTCGGATGAGGAATGATGTTTCCCCACCCCTTTACTATTTGAGCATTTTTTTGTTGTCTTGTATTTTCATGAACTATCTTGTAAAACTCTCTTGCACTAATGATATTTGCGTGTTTTCTTGAAAGGATTAAAATTGCGAGTTGATAATGACTTGTGGATGATCATGATATTGATGGAGTATTTGATGGTAAAAATACTCTTATATAGCATTGTTTGATAAATTGGTATGAAGTACTTGATGGCAAAAGTGCTTCTTTTAATGCTTTGATCATTATGCTTAGATGGCTATGTTGGGACATTTGGTATATCATACATGTATTGTTTAAGGCATGACTTGTATCACTTGATGGATGCTCTAATTTTTGGCATTTGTAATGCCTTGATCAGTTTTGGCTTATATTATCTCAATTGGCTTGAACCCTTGAGAATTTACTTTGTTTATGCCTATCATTTGTTGGATACATGATGAAAATTGCTTTTGATGATGATATGAAAACTTTTTGGCTTGAAACATTCACAAAGGGCTATATACAACCTCTTTTATTTTTTACGCACACAAGGTGTTCGATAAAATGTCGCAATGAAAATTTCAACTTCTACATGATTCTCTTGCTTTCAAAAGTCTTCTACACTTATTGAGATCATGTTTTGGCAAACAAAACGAGCGTATGAACTCTTCATGTTACATTTCTACCATTTTCCTTGGATTTTAAGCATAAAATTGCTCAATGGTTGATAAACCATCTCTTTTGCGCACTTTGATATAATTGTATGATGTTTTTATCATCCTAACATTCTTTTTGATGATTCCAAAGGGGGAGAAACAGGATATTGGCTCATTAGCTCAAAAAAGCTAATAAAAGCTATAAGCTATGGCTCATAAAAGCCATAAGTTGTGATTCATTTTAGTCCAATTGTTGCTTGATGGACTTATATACTTGTCTAATGATGTTTTGTGACAGGGGAGCTTATATACTCTTGAACAAATTGTAAAAGCTAAAGCTTTTAGCTTATGGATAATCGCTTTAGCATTATTATTGGCGTGCTTGTTGATAGGGGAGCTTGTTTACTAAATATATTTACTCCCTACTTGGTTGCTTTTATATTTTGGAAATTTTGGTTGCTTCCAAACGGTCAAATGTTTTTACCGGAAAATCATTTCTAAAATTGCTCTCTTAGTTTGTGTAAAAATTGTTTTGGTTTGTAATCATCAAAAAGGGGGAGATTGTTTGATACATGTTTTTATCTTAATTTTGATGATTTTATTTTGTCACCAAAACAATGTTTTTAAAAGGTTGTCCAAATACTCCTAAATGATTTAAAATGGTTTTAATATTTTTCGGAGTATTTCCTCAAGTTTATTTTCGATAATATTGGACAACACTTTTAATGATTTTATGTCAATGGGTTTTTACTTCTAAACAAGGTTCCTAAATGTTGTCTAAATACTTCCGATTGGTTTAAAATGTTTTTACTAAATTTTCGGAGTATTTCTTGAGTTTTATTTTCGACACAAATTGGACAATATTTCTGTCTCGTGGTCGCCCGGTCATCCATAGGGCAACCGTGCACGAAGAAGATTTCAAGCAGAGAAAATGAGACGGAAGAAAAATCGAGGCGCATCGACGGTCGCCCTCAAGGCGTCGCCGAAGTCGGTCGGCCGGCCGCGCCGTGGGTCGGGTCGACACTGCAAGTTTGTGTTGAAACAGAACAATTCTTTCACTCAAACCTATTGAGGGGACCGATTGAGATGGGGGACGACCGGTCGGACCCTACGTCGACTTGATCGCCCGTGTTTATTTATGATATGTTCATTTCAACTTCTATTTCTATGCGATCGGTCGCTTTTGCTTAACAAAGACAAAAATATGACCGTTTGACGAGACACATTTCCTTAAAATGTGGGATTGATTTCTAACAGCTATATTCTTGATTTTAATTGTATTTTTCGTAGATTTTCAATCCCTAAGAGGAGTCTATGCTTGATCAATCATCTCCTATAAATAGAGGAAGTTTTGGAGCAACCAAAACAACAATTGAATACAACACAACAAGATACACTTCAAGCAAACATTTGTTCTTCATTGTTATTATTCTTGTTGTAAATTTTGCCTAGCTTATCACTTTCACATCCTTGAGGTCTAGGCTATTCTTGATTACACTTTGCACTCAAATTGTAATATTCATTATTGAGTTGTAATCTTGATTTTTGGTTATCATTCAACACAAGATATCCTTGTGAGTGTTCTTGTGGTAAGAACACACTTGGATGATCTAGGTGATAGGTGCAAGAAGATTGTGGTGATCTTCTTATTGAGGTGTTGAAGAATTTGGTATTCTTCAAGGTTGAAGATTGTGGTAATCTTCACAAGGTGCCGTTGAAGGAAGATTGTGGTGATCTTCAAAGGGAGATTGTGGTAATCTCCAAAGGTGTTGTTGAAGAAGAGTGTGGTGCTCTTCAAGGTGTTGTAAGTTGAGTTTGTATTAATTTTGGTAATTAATAAAATTCTTTTTCGTTTTGAAATCCATCCGGATATCTTTGGGGTGGTAGAGGATTAGGCACTAGGTGGGTTGAACCTCTATAAATCGACGTGTGTTGTTTACATTCCGCACCTTTATTATTGTCTTTGAGCATTCGGTTCGAAAAAAAAGAGGCGAAATCGAAAAGATGGAGATAATCTATTCACCCCCCCCTCTAGATTATCGTAGCCGCTTGGACTTACATAAATTACAGTAACATTTAAAACCCTAGCTATTTGACAAATGTATTCTATTTCATGAGTAGATACTGACCAAAGAGAGGATGTGAGCAACAATGAGAATGGCGACCACGAGAGGCACGAGCTCAAGAAACCATGGTCGAATCGACACTTATAAGGGATTCGCCATTGTAAATTTAGTGAAAACTGAATGAAAGCAAAATATTCGAATGAGCTAGCTGCAAGCTCTGCATGTTTCTGTTATTGATATTCCAAAAGTTACAACAACAGTATGAATGTCCCAGATATTCATAGGCTAGGAAAGCAAGCAACTAATCATCTAATTAGCCCAACTAACACAATGTAATCAGTTAACTAAAAGGGTATAAAGGTGAAAGCAACAAAATATAACCAACTAATCCAACATCCCCCCTCAAGTTGGCACATGGTGAAAGTCGACCATGCCCAACTTGGACACCAAAATCTGGAAAGCACCAACACCAAGAACTTTTGTGAAGAGATCAGCAAGTTGTTGAGAAGAGCCAACTTTGGAAGGAAGAATAAGACCAGCCTTATACTGATTGCGGACCACATGGCAATCGATCTCCAAGTGTTTGGTACGCTCATGAAAGACAGGATTTGCAATGATATGGAGGGAAGCCTAGTTGTCACAGTAAAGAGGAATAGGAGTAGGAACGGGCAAATGAAAATCAGCAGTAAGAAAAGTAAGCCATTGAACCTCAGAAACAGCAGCACTTAGTGCCCTGTACTCAGCTTCAGCTGAGGATTTGGACACCGTATTTTGCTTCTTAGCTTTCCAGGAAACAAGACAAGACCCAAGAAAAACACAGTAACCTGTGATAGATCTGCGTGTATCAGGACAAGTGGCCTAATCGGCATCACTGTAGGCCTTAAAAGCAAGAGGACTGTCAGCAGCATAAAACAATCCTTTTGAGGGGCATCCTTTTAAGTATCTGAGAAGATGTGCAGCAACATCCCAGTGAGGGGTACAAGGAGAATTTACAAATTGACTAAGTTGCTGAACACAAAATGTGATGTCAAGTCTAGTCAAGTTCAGATACAAAAGCCTCCCCACCAACCTTCGGTATTTGTCAGGATCAGCCAAATGAGAACTAGAGTCAGAGGTTAATTTCAGCCCCAAAGGAAATGGAGTAGAAGCAGGCTTGCAATCTAGTAATCCAACATCATCCAAAATATTAAGAATATATTTTCTCTGGTTCAAATAGATACCCTCAGAAGTCCTAGCCAACTCCAAACCAAGAAAATATTGAGCCAATCCCAAGTCTTTGATGCTGAACAAAGCATCAAGATGTTGTTTGACAGCAAGAATCTCACCAATATCAAAACCAGTTACAAGAACATCATCAACATAAACTAGGAGAAATAGAGAAGAGGTTGATGAATGTTTTGTGAAGAAACAATGATCATGCATATATTGAGTGAACCCATAATCCAACAATACAAAATTCTGCATTCAACTGCCTAGAGGCTTGTTTGAGCCCATACAAACTCCGTTTGAGATGGCAAACTTGCCCAGGTTTTGCCTTCAGATAACCTGCTAGTGGAGACATGAAAATTTCTTCATCTAAATAGCCATGAAGAAAGGCATTGCTGATGTCTAACTGATGTAGTTCCCAATCCTTGATGGCAGCCATATCAATAAGCATTCTCACAGTTACAAGCTTGGCAACAGGGGAAAAACTATCCAAATAATCAATCCCATATACCTGATGATACCCCTTAGCAACTAGCCTTGCCTTATATCTATCAATAGTGCCATCAGGATTCATTTTGATTCTATAAACCCACTTACATCCAATACGTTTCTTACCCTCAGGCAAATCAGTCAACACCCATGTGTTATTTTTCTCCAAAGCATCCAATTCCTTGTTCATAGCCTCTACCCAATGAGGGTTGCCACTTGCTTGAGAATAAGTGGATGGTTCCTGCATATTAGTTACATTGGCCAGAAAAAGAAAAGAAACATAGTGCTGAGGAATGTGAGGTGCAATGACAAAGGGAAAAGTGTGAATGGGGTACTTTAAGTGATAAGAACCTGAAGAGGATGTTGTGGAAGTGTAGGCAGGCATATATTGGCATCACTGTGATAAGCCACATAGTCGGCAAACCTGGCAGGCTTGGAAGGGTTTTTGTCCCCTTCCTGAGAGCTATAAGAATGTCTAAGGTGGAAGAATTTGGAGGAATAGGCTGTGACAAAAAATCAGTGGAAGGATCTGAGGAAAAAGGAACAATGTTTGGAAGAGGATTAGGGACAGAACTGGAGGAATGATAGGAAGGAAACTCATCCTCTATAAAGAAAACTTCCCTTGTGACCAAGAACCTTTTAGTATTGGGATCAAAAAGCTTGTAACCCTTTTTTCCAAGTTCATAACCAATGAAGATGCATTTAGTAGCACGAGGATCAAATTTGTGTTTATGAGGAGAGATATTTGTGGCAAAAGATGCATAACCAAATGGTTTTAAGAGTGTGTAATCAGGAAGCTTGTTAAAAAGAACTTCATATGGAGATTTCCAATTGAGAATGGAGCTGGGAAGCCTATTTATGAGATAAGTAGCAGTAAGAAGGGCAAAAGGCCAAAAATCAATGGGCAATTTAGAGTGAAAAAGGAGAGCCCTAGATGTATCCAAGAGATGTCTATGCTTCCTTTCAACTATCCCATTTTGTTGAGGTGTATAGGCACAAGACTTATGATGCACAATACCATAGGAATCAAAAAGATTTTTGCAGAAATTATTGATGAATTCAGTGCCATTATCTTTTCTAATCACTTTAATGTGTCTGTTAAACTGAGTGAATATCATTTGAATGAATCTTTGAAGAAGAGAAGGTACTTGACTTTTGTGTGTCATAAGGTAAGTCCAAGTAATTCTGCTATAATCATCTACAAGAGTAAGGAAATAGGGAGTATGACAAAATAAGGTCCCAGAATGAAATGGTCCCCATACATCAACATGTACAAGATCAAACAATCCATGTGAAATAGAAGAAGTGGAAGAAAATGGCAGTCTATGCTGTTTAGAAGTGTGGCAAACATTACATTGCTTCACCAATTGTTCACAAGACTTAGTACAATGAGTTTTCAGGAAAGGAAGATGTTCAAGTATACCAAAAGAAGCATGTCATAATCTATTGTGCCAAGACAACAACACATTATTACAGGAAATAAAAGGCATGGAAAAGCAAGAAGAACCATCAGGTTGCCTACTATGTAGCAGATACAGCCTGCCAATAGCCTTCCAACTCCCAAGATGGTGTTAGTCTTCAGGTCCTACAGAATACAATGTGTAGGAAGAAAAGTGCATTTGCAATGTGAGTTTTGAGTAAGTTGGGCAACAGATAACAGGTTATATTTGAAAGAGGGAACAAAAAGAACATCTCTAAGAGTGAGGTGATCAGAAAGTGTGACTTCACCAGCATGAGAGACTGATTTAGAAGATCCATCAGGAAGATAAACAGTCACTGGCTGAGAAATGTGTGTAAGCTTAGAGAGTAAAGAAGGATTGGTGCACACGTGTCTAATGGCCCCTGTATCTAATATCCAAGTACCATCACTTAATTCAACAAATGAACTTAAGGCAAAATGAGGATTAGGTGTACTGTATAGCCAACAAAGTGTGCAAAATTTTCATTGCTTTCAACAGGCTTAGTAAGCTGCAAGTGTGACATATATTTGGCAAGCTCCTGTTGAATGATACCAGCAATGTCTGCAGATTGAGCTGATTTAGGTTTTGCATTGGTCAACTTCTCAGTTGAGTGGTCCACTTCAACAAAATTTGTTGTGGATTGATCACGCTGCTCTCTAGGTTTCTTATACCAGTCAGGGAAGCCATGAATATAGAAGCAATCTTTCATCAGGTGTCCATTGCCTTGACAGTGCGAGCACACTAATTTTGCCCTCTCCTCTCTAGTGAGCCTCCTGTTAAAACCTCCTCTACCTCTACCTTGTTGCCAATTCAAACCAGTGTTCCCAGATCTACCACCAATGCCTCTAGATCCTGAGTTTGTGTTGGCCAACATAGGCTGCAGACTTCAAGTCCATCCGGAAAGGCTTGATTCTTGGTCTCTGTTTTTCAATTCGCAATATCATTGAATAGGCCTTGTTAACATCCGGTAATGGATCCATCATGAGCAATTGACTTATAGCCGGATCGAAAGTCTCATTAAGCCCCATTAAAAACTGCATTAGCTTCACATTTGCATCATTTTGAAAATATGCTTAAGAAGCGATTGCAAGTAGAGAGAGGAGTAGGTGTTAGACTATTAAATTCATCCCATAATCGATTCAATCTAGTGAAATAAACCATTACAGAGGTTTGTCCCGATCGATACTACTAATCTCACGTTGTAGTTGATATAATTGAGGTCCATTACATTGGCCAAATCTCGTGCCAATTCATCCCAAAGCTCCTTAGCAGTGTCAACGTACAGAAAAGCATCAACAATATCCTTCAAAATCGAGTTCAACAACCAGCAAGTAACCATAAAATCAACGCATTTCCATAGCTCAAATTTAGGCGAATTTACCTCCGGGCGACAATTTTGTCATCAACGAATCCTAGTTTTGTTTTGGCACCAAGCGCAATTATCATAGATCGATGCCATGGCAGGTAGTTATTGCCGTTAAGTTGATTTGTGACCAAAATAAGGCCTGGATGATCTGAACCAAGCAATTGAAGAGGATCCTCCTCCTTTGCCTCCTCCTTTTCTGTAATTTGATTTGCGAAAACTCTCGCACTCAATTCATCGGAGTTTTCGTCATCTTCATTTTTTGTTAAACTGAAAGTGTGAGGACCACGCCGTTCGGCCACCATCACGTCCAAAGATGGAAATTCCGCTCTGGATACCATGTAAATTTAGTGAAAACTGAATGAAAGCAAAATATTCGAATGAGCTAGCTGCAAGCTCTGCATGTTTCTATTATTGATATTCCAAAAGTTACAGCAACAGTATGAATGTCCCAGATATTTATAGGCTAGGAAAGCAAGTAACTAATCATCTAATTAGCCAACTAAACAATGTAATCAGTTAACTAAAAGGGTATAAAGGTAAAAGCAACAAAATATAACCAACTAATCCAACAACCATTTTCCCCAAGTATGTACTGTAGAACCTCTATAATTTTAGGGAAAAATGCTTGAAATCTGAAATACTATTAGGCAAAATCCTAGTTATTTGCTCCAGTTCAATATATAAATCTTGGTCCTGGTGCCGAGAGAGAAAAATATAGGAAACGGTGGCTCGGGTTAAAGTAGGGGGCTAGGTTTAGCGTGGAAGCAAAAGAAGGTTTTGCTAGAAACGTCTTGATCGTATAATTAGGATTTAGATTTTGGTTAGGTTGTCTTTGGCAGGTGCCGTGACAATTCAAAGGTATGCGCCGAGAGACGATAGAGAGAGAGATGAGATGAGATGTAAAAGGTAAAAAAAAGGAATTTTACATCGGTTCAAGATCAACCGATGTAGAATATGCGTAAATAAGAGTGTTATATCGGTTCTTTAATAGAACCAATGTACATGTCTTATTTATATTACAATTATGCCACCGGATTTCTTTTAGAGAGGAGATAAATTTCAAAGAAAGCGAACCCTTACAAAGGATGAGCTATATCACTTGAGCTACAAGCTCGTGGTTTGTAGGAAAATTATTTAATAAGTAAAGGGTTCAAAATCATTAACAATTTGTTTGACAATATGTACTGACAAGTCAATTAGAAATTGATCCTCTAAGCTAGTAGTTAATTAAGAAATCACTACAAGAAAATCGCAAAATAGCGACGGACTGGCGAAGGCTTTTTTCTGTCATTATTTTACTCGTCGCTAAATCCTTAGCGACGGATTACGTTATTTAGCGACAGAAAAATCTGTCGCTAAAATGATAAAAATCCATCGCCAATCATGAATTGTAGCGACAAAATGGACAACGAATTAGCGACAACTTTAGCGATGGAATAATCAGTTGCTAATTTCGCGACGGATTATTCTGTCGCCAAATTGCGTCAATTAACTTTTGTTTTTAATATTAGCGATGGAAGTTTCCGTCGCTAATTTGATTAAATAATCCATCACTAAATCTGTCTTACACTTAACAAATAGAGATGGATACATTTATAATATTTTTATAATATTTTTTTATTTTAATTTCTATTTTATTTTTTAAAATTAAAAACCTGTAAAACAATTCACGTTCAAATTACAAAATTTCATTTACATAAACTATATAAACTATCAATAATAGCCAATATAATATCTATTTTACATCCGTGCCAAACATCTATAGTTATAGGAACCCGCAATACATCCATATATAATCTAAAATATAAAATACAAATATCTATAGAATTTGTCTAATTTGTGCATGGCCGTCAAGGAGGAGGCATCTGTCCCTAGCGGCGTGACTCCATCATCATACGTACCAACTCGATACTGTGGATCGCAGAATCAATGCGCTCATGACGCTCCTTCCAATCGCTTTCAGACGGCCGCAACCTTTCGGCCGGCCGCTGCGTGACTCGCTTTCGGTCACTGCTTTGTGTGAGTCGCTCGGTCATCTATTGCGTGAGCTGTCTCCTCAATGCCTCCTCAATAACATATAAAGTTGGATTATGATATCCAACAAATGAGATTTTAAAATAAAATAGAATCAAATTAGATGTTAGGATTTGATAAGATGTCTAAAACTGTTTAAAAAGCAAAATGATAAGAAATGTTAGGATTTGTAACAAATACATGATATTTTTATTTTTTTTAACTCTTAGAGTTATGAGGTGATAGTGTTGAGATTGTAAAGTGATGTAAAATATAGTCTTAGTGGAAGTTTAGTGCTTTAAATTAGGTAGTGGTATTTTCTCTTTTTCTTAATTTCTGAAGAGTGTTAGGCTAACTCTTGCCTATATAATGTACAATTTCAGACATGGTTAAAGTACAATAAAACATACTTAGTTTCCTCTCTTTATGGTGTCACAGATCAGGTACGAAACCTAAAGTATCTTGCTTCTCCTTTCCAGTTTTGTCTTCAAACCCTAGTTTTTTTTTTCTCTCAACTGACCGGAGTAGTTCACCACCGCCGGAGCCTCTGCCGGAGAAACGCGCTGGACCATCGATCTCGCTAGGTGCCGAACGGCTGGACCTCCGAACCCCATCGCGGACACCGCCCCATGCGCCTCACGCGCCACCTTTCTCATCGGCGTGTGAACCCCACGCACCATTGTTGTTCAGTCGCCGTCGCACCAGTGTCGCGGTGCGCCTCCTCTTCCTTTTTCTATCCGTACCATTTTAGTCAGTGGGCCCTGCGTTTCAGACATCTTAAGTCAATTTTTCTTCTTTTTGGTCTCCGTTTGGTCTGTCTGTCACAAGCGTCACCTACATTTTTGATTGTCCGAGGTTTTTTTCGATTACAATGGTCAAACTTCAAACTTCTTCACAAAAAAAGAGTTTGGTCTCGTTTGCTTTTCAAGGTTCCCCTACTATTACAATCGAAAAATTGAATGGTAAAAGTACGAATTGGCATTCGTCTGTTGAGTTGTGGTTCTTAGGTCAGAATCTTTCGGACCATCTTACTAAGAAATCTTCAGATATTGATGCTAAGTTGAAAAATAATTGGGAACAAGTTGATTACCAACTTGTATACTTCTTGTGGAATTCTATTGAGCCAAAGTTAATGGCACATTTTCGTCCGTATCGGACTTGCTATGATGTCTGGGTAAAGGCTAAAAACCTTTATGCTAATTCAGCGACTGTATGAATCTATTCGTAATCTTGCCACTCTTCAGATGATTGATTCTGATCTGTCCGACTACTTAACTCGGGCTCAATCCACCATTGACAACACGTGACAATATGTTCATGGTATTATTCTTCATGGTCTTTCGAAGGAGTATGGATCTGTATGTGACCAGGCTTTAACAAATCCTACTATCCCTACGGTGGAAGAGCTTATTAGTCGTCTTCTTAGAGTTTCTTTTTCTGCACATCTCACACAACCAACTCCCGAGCCATCCGCTCTTATTTCTCACATGAATGATCGTGGTAGTGGGATCGAGGCCATGGTCGTGGTCGAGGTCGTGGCCGAGGGGTCAAGGAAATATCTATTGCACTAATTGTGGTCGGGATAACCATACTCAGGATCGGTGTTATAGCTTACATGGTTTTCCCCCAAAACGACTAATATTGCTCAATCCTCAACTCCATCTGAATTGCAATCTGATTCTGAGATTACTCTTTCTACTAGTGACTATAAAGAGTATTTACAGCTTAAGGTAGCCCAACAGGCCACATCTTCAGCTACTATTGCTCACACTGGTAATTCTACGATTTGTCTTTCTCACTCTACACCTACGGGATGGGTTTTGGATTCTAATGCTTCTGATCATGTCACTGGTAATTCCTCAATTTTCTCCGATATATCACACACCAAATTTTTACATTATATTACTATTGCAGATGGATCTAAAATCCAGGCAACTGGAGTTGGACGAGTCTCTTCCACTCCCTCAATATCTCTAAGTTCTGTCTTATTGGTTCCCAATTACCCCTTTAACTTAATTTCCATAAGCAAATTAACTTGTTTTTTAAATTGTGCCATAACCTTCACTTCTGACTCCTTCCTAATAGAGGACCGGAATACAGGCCAGACAATTGGAGCAGGATCTGAATCTCATGGTCTCTACTACCTTCAACCAACAACTTCTTCTATATGTGCCACTACTGCATCCCCCGATCTTTTTCATCATCGTCTGGGCCAACCGAGTCTACCTAAGTTAAAATCAATGGTATCTGGTCTTTCACAGCTGGAGTCTTTAAATTGTGAGTCTTGTCAATTAGGAAAACATGTTCATGTATCTTTTCCTAATCGTCTTAATAATAGAGTTGTCACTCCTTTTGATATTGTTCACTCTGATGTTTGGGGTCTGTGTCGTGTTTCGTCTCTCTTAGGTTATCGTTATTATGTCACTTTTATTGATGATTTCTCCAGATGTACTTGGATATTTCTAATGAAAGATCGCTCTGAGTTGTTTGATATTTTTCAAAAAAATTGTTCATAAATTATGACTCAGTTTGGTAAAACAATTCGTATCTTACGTAGTGATAATGCAAAAGAGTATTTCTTTGACCATTTTAATTCTTTCATACGTTCTAAAGGCATTATACATCTATCTAGTTGCCCTCATACACCTCAACAAAATGGTGTAGGTGAACGAAAAACATGACACATTGTTGATACAACTCGCACTCTTTTGATATATGCTAATGCACCTTCACGGTTTGGGCGATGCTATCTTAACTGCCACTTATTTGATTAATCGAACTCCCTACTATATTTTGCACCCTACACTACAACATAAATGACATAAGCTAGCACACAAAAAATGTTACCTAATACCCATTAAACATTACTATAGACAATAGGTAGCACTTTTTATGGTGATGCGGTTGCCGTGCTACATATAGTCTAAGGTGTCACTTTTAATAGGTTTTAGTGACACTTTTTATAAGTGTTACATTAAGTTCATTACTTGTATCACTTTGAAGAAACACTTCTAAAGTATTACATATAATTCTTATGTAATACTTTTTAGTATCACTTTTTCTATATGTAACACTTTGAAAAAATTACTTCACGAGTGTTACGTAAGAATATTATGTATCACTTTTTGCAAAGCACTTTGTCTTTTTTTTTCACCCAAAGGGCTTGAACCCAAGACATGTTATGTTTGGAGTTGGCAATTTGCCAATAAGCTAAGATGATTCTTATTAAAAGTTTTGCATTGTTTTATATATACATATATTATATTATGTACTTTATGTATAAGATTATGATATATAACATATATATTAAAAATTATATTGCACACTATACATTATAGCTTATATTATATATTATATATATATTAAAAATATATTATATTATATTTTAAAGGACATAAAAATACGAAAAATATATATATAGAATTATCGACTGATTAATTTTCCATTGATAAAAAACATCAAAAAATATGAAATTAATTTACTAACAAAAAATTCTAACAGAAAAAATTTAATAAAGAAATAATGAAAAAGTAATTTACCAACAGAAAAAAATTATAAGTAACTAACGACAGTATCAATTTTCATTAGAAAATATTTTCTAAAAAAGTTAAAAAAAAGGTTACCGAATAAATTGGTTTCCGTAAAAATTTAAAATATTAAAAATATTAAAATAATAATAAAATATTTATACGGATTTTTCATCGGTACTAAGACAAAATTAATTACCTCCATAAAAAATTATAAAAAAAAATAAAAAGACACAGAAAGAAAATAAAAAATCAAAAAAAAATAATGTACATTTGTCATCATCTATTTTGTGATATCAATTAATTAATAAACCGTTGGCATTATTTAATGAAGGCGATATAGTTTTGTGTTATCAAAATATAGCCAAAAAAGTGTTACAATTAATAAAATACAGTGTTACGTAGAGTGTTGTTTAATTAAAGTGATACCTATTTGTGTTACTAAAGAAATAACAAAAAAAGGTGATACATAAAAAGTGTTACTTATTTAAAACTGTTACATATAAGCGTTACATATTGATAAAGTGCTGCAGAAGTGTTACATTAATGTTGTAATGTAAAAAGTGTTACGAACACGTGTTACATAATGTATCTTATGAAAAAGTGCTACAATTTCATGTTACCTAATGTCATTTATGTTGTAGTGCTATGGCCCCCTTATATGATGTCTCTCCCCGTGTTTTTGGTTGTACTTGTTTTGTTCATGATCTTTCTCCAGGTCGTGATAAACTATCTCCTCGATCTATCAAGTGTATTTTCCTAGGCTATTCTCGTGTTCAAAAGGGTTATCGTTGCTACTCTTCCCCTACAAACTGCTTCTATATCTCAACAGATGTTACCTTCTTTGAGGATATCTCATAGTTGGCCACAATGAATATTCCTTCCCATGACTTAGATCAGGTTTTGCCTGTACCTTATTTTTCAACCGCTCCTGAGCCTTCTAGTTCCCCAGATATGTCAATTCCTCCATCCTCTCCACCACAGTCTCCTCTGCCCATAAACCGGTACAGGATCACTTATGAACGACGGATAGAGTCACGTGGTTCAGCTCTTGTTCCAGATATCTCCTCCCCTACTCCAGCTCCATCTGCTTCACCTGATTTGCCTATCGCCCTCCGCAAAGGTATACGTTCTACTCACAACCCTTATCCTATTTACAATTTTCTCTCTTACCATCGTTTGTCTCCCACATATTGTACTCTTGTTTCTACACTTTCTTCTGTTTCTATTCCTAAGACAGTTTCCGAAACACTATCTCATCCAGGATGGAAACAGGACATGCTTGATGAAATGTCAGCTTTAGATTCCAATCACACTTGGAAACTTGTTCCTCTTCCATCTGGAAAATCTATTGTTGGTTGTCAATGGGATTTTAATATTAAGGTACGTCTGGATGGACAAGTTGATCGCTTAAAAGCTTGACTGGTGGCCAACAGATACACACAAGTCTATGGTCAGGATTACAGTGATACTTTTTCTCCTGTTGCAAAGATGTCCTCGGTTCGTCTATTTTTAGCCATGGCTGCCATGCGACGTTGGCCCCTCTTTCAGTTAGACATCAAGAATGCCATTTTGCATGGTGAATTGGATGAGGAGATTTATTTGGAGCAACCTCCCAGTTTTGTTGCTCAGGGGGAGTATGGATTGGTATGCATATTACAAAAGTCTTTGTATGACCTGAAACAATCGCCTCGAGCATGGTTTGGTGATTCATCAAAGTTCATCGCCATGACTTGGGATGATCCGCTGTGAAGGAGACCATTTTGTCTTCTTTAGGTGCTCCTCATCAAATACTTATATCTATCTTGTGGTTTATGTTGATGACATTGTAATTACTGGCGATGATTGTGAAGGTATCGAGGCACTGATACATCTATTTTAGAATTTTCAAACTAAGGACTTAGGCCCTCTTCGTTACTTTCTTGGGATTGAAGTAGCCCAATCAAAGTCAGGTGTTGCTATCTCCCAAAGAAAATATGCTCTTGATATTTTAGAAGAAACGGGTCTTATAGATTGTAAACCAGTTGCTACACGTATGGATCCTAATGTAAAGCTCCTTCTTAATTAGGGGAGTCTTATCCTGATCCAGGACGATACCGAAGGTTTGTTGGGAAACTGAATTATCTTACCATGACCAGACCTGACATATCTTTCCCAGTAAGTATATTAAGTCAGTTTCTCAATTCTCCTTGTGATAGTCATTGGAATGTCGTTATTTGTATTCAAGTACATTAAAGGATCACCTAGAAAATGACTTGTTTTCACCGATAAAGGCCACGATAATATCATTGGGTAACGATGCTAATTGGGCAGAAGATGAGAGTGAACGAAGATCTACTTCTGGTTACTGTATATTCATAGGAGGAAACCTAATTTCATGGAAGAGCAAGAAACAGATTATTGTTGCTCGATCAAGTACAGAAGCCGAATATTGAATTATGGCTCATGCAACATGTGAACTCTTGTGGCTAAAACACTTACTGCAGAATTACATACGTGACATTGGTCCTATGGAGCTCGTGTGTGATAATCAGTCAGCTCTACACCTCTCTTCCAATCTAAATTTTCATGAGAGGACGAAGTATATAGAAGTTATTTGTCATTTCCTTAGAGAAAAGATTCTCTCTGGAATCAACAGGACCTCCTTTGTCAACTCTAGAGATCAACTCGCTGATATATTCACTAAATCTCTACGAGGCCCTCGGATAAATTATATATGTGACAAGGTGGATGCATATGATGTATATGCTCCACCTTGAGGGGAGTGTTGAGATATTGTAAAATAATGTAAAATATAGTCTTAGTGGAAGTTTAGTGCCTTAAATTAGGTAGTGGTATTTCCTCTTTTCATTAATTTCTAAGGAATGTTAGGCTAACTTTTGCCTATATAATGTACAATTTCAGACATGGTTAAAGTGCAATAAAACATACTCAGTTTCATCTCTTTAGATAGCTAGGAACAAACAAATAAGACATTGAGAATTGAAAATTCACCGATCTTTGTTTCAGCAATACAAAAATAAGCACTTGAAGATTTTCAAAAAAACAAACAAATTAAGAAACTGCATATGAAGGCAACATTTCACAGCTATTTTCTGTCATTCCCAAGATTACACTATATTTCGACATTTTACAGTTATTTCAATCATTAAGATTATTCTACTAATTTTGACATTAATATCTACATAGAAGTATCTTATTTTTGCTCAAAGTAATGATACGAAAATTAGAATGTGGTGTTACCTAATAATATTTGCTGCAGCTCCTGTTGTGTTACCTAGACTAGACTGTTCCTAATCAAAATAATAAGGGATAATTACAATAACTATGAGGTTTGTCCAATTACAAAAAATTTCAATTATCTTTCAGAATTATTAAAAATCCCTTTGAAGGTTTATTCGCATCCCCACTCCAGACCCTTCATGTAACTTAGGACCAACACCATACTCGTATTTTTTTTTTTCCTTTTTCTTTGAAGGTAAAGGAAAAGAAAGAACATACGTATGTTACTGGTCAAGTCAGAATTATGGAAGCACCAAGAATTGAATCTAATACTGTAACTATAAACAGGTTATAATACTGTAAATTACTAGGTGTATTTAATAGGGGAAAATGTATCCAAAGTTGCTTTTCATGATACAAATAGGTAGAGAGACTACAAGCTCGCTGAACATGAGTGTAAGAAGATCTTAACCACCGGTTTTTAATTTTCAAATGAATATTTTCGACAAAAGGAGATTGTAGCTAGATATTGAGAAACTTGTTTGAAGTATATCGGTGTCTACTAAATGCACCGGCCTTGATAAAAATTCAAGGTGGGCAACAGGACAAGCGAGACATCATGCCTAAAATGCTTTTAGTATAGTTTTAAATACCATCAAATAAGTCACAGGAGAATTGCATCTCATCTAATTTTGGGATTTCAAAGCTTCAAACTTAGCTTGAAATTAACTAAGATGACAGCACTCCCAGACTTACTAATATTAGAAGAAATTAAAATTAAATATCACGAATTATGATCCAACAAAATTTTATTTAATAGCCAGATGCCTATTTTCTAATGATAAAACCAAACATATAAAAACAACAAAATAGTTTAAAAAAAATAAAAGATCCTGTCATTTTCATCCAAGATTACCCATACACGTAGAAACCTAAAACAATAAACCTACATCAACAAGTAACAGAATAAATTAAACCCATCACAATTAATTAAATTGAGAGTTTCAAATCTACTGCATATCAGTTCACATCAATAAGTGGAGAAGATGTGCAATACCCCAGTCTCAAATTACGTGCTGGACCTAAATATTTAAAAACTATGTGTGATTTATTTTATTCATCCCTACAAGAGAGTTGGATAATAAATATAATTATATATATTTATATATGACAAAATGATTGAATAATGGAAAATAGGGTCAATCATTTGATAACTTTCAGTACCTTACGTGGCCATTCAAGTGATTTATATGAAATTCAAACATATAAATACATATAGATATCTATTACATGAAAAACAGACACATGACATGACACACATATATACGTGTAACTACTAGAATATCTCCATTTGGAACTTAATAGTTTACATGCTCCCTTTTTATTAAAGTGTGAGTTTGTAATATTATAAATGTTGGGTTGTTTTAAAAAGCGATATTTTACCCAACTTTCAATGTTACATTAAGTTTTCCACTTAAGCTTCCATTATTAATTGTTTTAATTATAGAAAAGTAAGTATTAGTGACGTTCCTGAGCCTAGCGGGTTCAGGGCGTCACAAGATGCACTAAGCTAATAATATTTCTGCATTTTCTGAGTTTCCAGCAACACTTATAAATTAAAAAATAAATAACTGGAAATGCGAGAAATTGAAAATAAATACAAGTTCTTCACAAACTCGTTAAAATGCGATAGATCGACGGGCTAAAACAGGTCAAATTGAAACTTAATTTTATTCATTTGGATAATTGAGTAATCAAAGAAGATCAAACATTTCAGCAGACATGGGTTCGGTCAACAGAAAAGGAAGGAGAAAGAAGAGTTAGAGTACCTTTTGGCGTGAAATTCCGAGTGAATAGAAATGGCGTTGAGGGGTTTTGATTAATAAAACTAACTTAACACACACAAACACAGTGGAGTGCGTGTTGGAAAATAGCTTTGGGGTGTTTCTAAAGAACTCCCATATCCCACATAGAATTGGTGTTGAAGTTTTCTTCTCTTTATTAATGGGAAACTCATATGGGCTTAGTAAAAAATGGGCCAAGTGATTAAGGGGGCCTCACAAGACATAAAGAGTTGGGCCAAATTAGCCGATTGTAGTGTAAAATCGACGATTTGCCCCCCCCTTGGGCGATATAGTCGCGGCTCGGATTAGTTTTGCAACTTAAAAATTATTTTTATTTTGCTCATTTAAATCCTTACCCGAAAATATATTTTTCTACCTTACCCAAAAATATATTTTCAACCTTACCTCAATTATCCTATATTTAGCCTAAAAACAGAATTACTATATATTTTCGGATGTGAGCCTACCTATTTTTTATAGGGTGGCTATGGTCTATCTTTTGTTCCCCTCAAACCCTATAGCCGAAAGCTTGTCTCTATGGCCGCGTGTTTGTCCCTCTACTCGGAATTATTAACATTACCGTTGGGAGCCTTGTTCTATATCGTGGAGCTTCGGTCTTATGAGACATCTAATCAACACTTCTACCTCAAAGTTTATTTTCTTTGGGTTACATTTGAGACATTTTGTTCGTTCGTTTTGTTCCGTTGAATCTGGGGGATTACGCAAATAAAATCTTTAGGGACGGTGCAACTCGTGCACGCCTCGGAAATTATTTGGTCGCTTCAAGCTCCGCATGAAATTTTTGCCAACATTCTAAAGGATTTATCATGGAGCTTGATAATAATGATGGCCAACTCAACGCACCTCTTGAGAATAATGTCCCTCCACTTTTTGTTGCAAATGTCGCCGCACGATCCTTGTTCGAGTTGCTCGCATACACCACCATTCCCGTGACGCTAAGCCATTTCCAGACATCTCCAAAATCGAAATGTTTAGCGGTCGACTACAAAGCGTTGGCGAACGAATATTTTCCATCCTGGACATGCACGCGGTGTTGCTAATGTAATCGACACAAACCAAGCCTGAACCTTCGATGATCCAAAGGAAATGGAGATGTGGATTTATGCTAACAAGGTTTGTAGGCATACGATTATTAGCACTCTTACTAATGATTTGTTTCATGTCTCTTGTTCTTACAAGGAAGCCAGGGATATTTGGGAGTCTATGCATTTGAAGTATACCGAAGATCTTTGGAAAAGTAAGTTCGTCATCGGAAATTTTTGAGATGGGAAATGGTGGATGGGAAGGATATCAAGATGAGATCAACGAGTATCACAAGCTCTTGGAGGATCTAAAGTCCAAAACATCACCCTACAAGAGGAATTCGTAGTCGGTTTTTGATAGAAAAATTGCCAAACTCCCTGGAAAGACTACAAAGCAATTAAAACACAAACACAAACAAATATCTCTTTGCCGATCTAATTACCCACATCATAATCGAAGATACCAACCGGAGGGAACTCAAAGTGAGCAAAGGAAAGGAAATAGCTACAATCGCAAACATCCGATTGTCTATTTATTGGTTATCTTTGATCATAGTCTTTGCATATCGGTTTCTTGTTTTGAAAAGTGATGTGCTAGATGTTAATACAATTGTTGAAACAAAAATCTTTGAATTCTTTGAGCATATTTTTCCTTTGAAAACGAAATAATTTCTCGTGCACTGCCGAATCTACTTCTTATGCTCCTATTGAACATAATACCGAAAACTCTATTGAGGAGTTAAGAAGGAGTAAGAGACAAAGAAAAGAAACTTCTTTTGGGAATGATTTTTATACATATCTTGTAGAAAATGAACCTTTAACATTTTCCGGTCGTTTCTTCTTCGATTCTTTATCTTCGGAAAGAAGCCATCAAATCGAAATTGATTCTATTGAACAAAACAAAACTTGGACTTTGGTTGATTTGCCACCTGGAGCTAGACCTATAGGTTGCAAATGGATTTTTAAGAAGAAATATAATCCTGATGGAACCATTGAAAAATATAAAGCTAGATTGGTTGCAAAAGGCTTTACTCAAAAACAAAATGTGGATTATTTTGATACTTTTGCACCAGTTACTAGAATTTCTTCTATTCGAGTTTTGATTGCTTTGGCTTCTATCCATAAACTTTTTATTCACCAAATGGATGTAAAACGCTTTCTTAAATGGTGATTTGGAAGATGAAATTTATATGGTGCAACCAGAAGGATGTGTTGTTTCTGGAAAAGAAAACAAAGTTTGTAAATTACTTAAATCTTTATATGGTTTAAAACAAGCACCTAAGCAGTGGCATGAGAAATTTGATCAAGTTTTGTTGTGTCGATGGTTTTATCATTGAAGCGAGATAGATGTGTTTATACAAAACTTGTTGATGATGAGTGCGTAATTATTTGCTTGTATGTGGATGACATGCTTATATTTGGCACTAAAATTGATTTAATATATAAATCAAAAGAATTCCTTGCTTCTAAATTTGATATGAAAGATATGGGGGAAGCAAAGGTGATATTGGGTGTTAAAATTATAAGGAGTGATAATGGAATAATGTTGTCGCAAGAACATTATGTTGAAAAACTTCTCAAGAAGTATGGACATTTTGACGTCAAACCAGTGAGTACTCCTTATGATGCTAACACTCAATTAAAGAAAAATTTAGGTGATCCTGTGGCTCAATCAATATGCACGCATTATTGGGAGTCGTTGCATTTAATGAACTTCTCTCGCGGAGGACATAGCTTACTTTGTGTGTAGATTGAGCGAGATATACTCATAATCCCAATCGTGACCATTGACTGCAATAGTCGGACTAATGAGATATTTAAAAGGTACCATGAACTATGGTATCATGTATAGTGGATATCTCTTTGTACTTGAAGGATACTGATGATGCGAATGGATCTCGATTCGAGATGAAATAAAATCCACTAGTGGTTACATATTCACTCTTGGTGGGGTACGGTTGCTTGGAAGTCACTAAACAAACTATCATAGCAAAGTCTACCATGGAGTCCGAGTTTGTTGCCTTGGAGTTAGGCGGCAATGAGGCCGAGTGGTTGAGAAACTTCTTAGCGCAGATATTCCATTAGGTTCAAAACCAACACCTTCGATTAAGTGTCTATGCATTGTGATTGTCAAGCAAAGAATTGCAATTTCGAAGAATAAAACCTTTAATGGTAAGAATAGACATATTCGTTTGAGACATAATGTGGTTAAACAGTTGTTAAATGATGGAGTTATATCCATTGATTATGTGAAGTCAGAATTGAATTTGGCCGATCCTCTGACTAAACCCTTGGGGAGAAAATTAATTAATGAAACATCGAGGGGAATGGGACTTAAGCCAACTTGAAAAATTAATGTGATAGAAACCCTACCTTTGTGATTGGAGATCCCATGAATGAGGTTCATAGGGGTAATAACAAGTCACTTGTTAATTCTGCTAGCACAATAATTAATTGTCCCTTCCTATGGTGTGAGAAGTGCTAGATTGCAATTATGTGAGGATGAGATGTTAAGCTCTTAATGAATTTCATATCCCTTAAGGGTGGTATATTTAATTGCAAAATATACTTGATGAAATTCACCTATATGAGTGTGGAGTGGGGCCGCTCCTATGAGATTTTGGCATATCTCTAGAGCACTCATGAATTCGTGCACGCGCACGGCCTATTAGCGCAAAACCGCATTGAACGACAAAATATTGAGAGAGTGTAATGTGACTGGTAAGATTTTAACTTACAATAAGAGTTCTTAGTTCATAGAAGCTACAAGCTTCACTAAAACTCTATACTTTAAATCTTATTATTCTAGTTCTGGTTCATAGTCCAAAAGACACCAGATGCGATACATCTACACTCATTTTAGTAACCCAGCAAAATTCTCTAAATCCTTTTCTTTCGTTCTTTTGAAACATGTGGGGGATTGTTGGAAAATAGCTTTGGGGGTGTTTCTAAAGAACTCCCATATCCCACATAGAATTGGTGTTGAAGTTTTCTTCTCTTTATTAATGGGAAACTCATATGGGCTTAGTAAAAAATGGGCCAAGTGATTAAGGGGCCACAAGACATAAAGAGAGTGGGCCAAATTAGCCGATTGTAGTGTAAAATCGACGATTTGCCCCCCTGCGGCGATATAGTCGCGGCTCGGATTAGTTTTGCAACTTAAAAATTATTTTTATTTTGCTCATTTAAATCCTTACCCGAAAATATATTTTTCTACCTTACCCAAAAATATATTTTCAACCTTACCTCAATTATCCTATATTTAGCCTTTAAAAGAATTACTATATATTTTCGGATGTGAGCCTACCTATTTTTTATAGGGTGGCTATGGTCTATCTTTTGTTCCCCTCTCATTTATAGCCGAAAGCTTGTCTCTATGGCCGCGTGTTTGTCCCTCTACTCGGAATTATTAACATTACCGTTGGGAGCCTTGTTTCTATATCGGTGGAGCTTCGGTCTTATGAGACATCTAATCAACACTTCTACCTCAAAGTTTATTTTGTTTGGGTTACATTTGAGACATTTTGTTCGTTCGTTTTGTTCCGTTGAATCCTGGGGGATTACGCAAATAAATCCTTTAGGGTGCAACTCGTGCACGCCTCGGAAATTATTTCGTCGCTTCAAGCTAAAATCTTGAAATTTTTGCCAACAGTGCGTGTATCCGGAAGAGGTTTGGTTGTCTTATAAAGCGGTAATATGTAATAATATAAGTTCAAGATTGCCAAAACAATCGATTCCTATCCCTAATTTGATCAAAAGAATAAAAAGCCCTAATTTGTGAAAAAGGGATGGATAATATCTTACTTGGGTGGCGCGACGGGCTTCGATGGGTGTAGCCCTTGTCTTCACGGTGTGCAGGAGGGTGGTGGAAACCGGAGCGAGTAAATAGGCGGAAGAGGAGACGACGGGAATAGGAGAAATGGGGGAAGAATGATATCTTGCCCGATTTTTTAGTTCTAATTTAGCGACGGATAAAATTCGTCCTAAACAAGTCAATACGTCACCATTTTTCTTTGTTTTGGGTACAAACATTGTCGTCTTGGTTATATGTTTTAGCCACGAGACATATATTCGCCGCTACATTTCCTCGATTTAATTATAAATTTAGCGATTTTAATTACATCCGTCGCAATAAAAAATTAAATTTATATATTTTAGCTTACGTAAATACATCCGTGGCTAATAAAAAATTTAAATTTCCAAATTCGTTTATCTTAATTATTTAGCATGCATTTGATATCCGTCGCTATATTTTCCGATTTATGTATAAATTTAGCAATAGGTTTAAAATCCATCGCTAATAAAAAAGTTAAATTTCCATATCTTAATTCTTTAGCTTGAGATTTCGTATCCGTCACTATATTGATAATGTTTTTAATTATTTAGCAACGGATTTTGTATCCGCTAAATTGATAATATTTTAATATTATCAATTTAGCGATGGATTTTTTCCATGCAGATATTTTTCCCACTTTCCAAATTGTATTCACCTTATTAGCAATGGGTTTAGATCCGTCGCTATTTAATTAATAAATATTTTTTTATTTCATTTCAATTTGCTATTCCGTTGTTGATCGTCGTCATGTGCGGCGACTTTCGTCTGTCATTAATTTTCATTTGAACTATTTATTTATTTTTTTGGTTTATTTTGTTGCTAATCCATTGTTGATCCATCGTTATTAGCGACATATCCGTTCCATTGCTAATATTCGCCGCTAATCCGCATATTTCTTGTAGTGAATGTACTATTTCTAATTTATTCTAAGAAAAATATATTATCTAATCATTAATCATTAAGGTATTCAAAGAGCGAATATAAATTAACACTACAAAATAAAAATAAACATATATAAAGAAAATAAAGAAAATAATTAACACCATAAAATGATTAATATATAAAGAAAATAAAGAAAAGAACGTAAATTTCCTCTTGCTTTCGATGCACATCTTTCATGATGCAAATTAAGAAAAATAATATATCTAGATAATAAATAAGAGACCAAAAAACAATAAAGAACTAGAGCACAAAAGAATAGGTTCAATAGCAATTAGCAATTAAAGCTATGGAAAAAGAAAATTGCCAAAAAAGGGTGAAGGGAGAGAGATAAATTAATGTGTGTGATCTTGTAATGATAAAATGTCTTGGTCAAGTTACTGTAGTAAAATTGAAATAGAAATTAATTCAAAGAATAAAAAAAATGGAAGGGGGCAATAGGACATGATGATTAGGAAAGCAAATATATAGATAATTATTTTTCAATTGAAGTTGGGGGTAATATTATTAATCTCGTACCGGACATCGAACTAGACAAACGATTGGGTCACTGGCCAAACCAGTTAAACCATTTTTAAAAAATCGATTAACCCGTATATATATACACACATACACATATGTAAAAAGTAAACACAATTACAAAAGACAAACACCATGTTTAATATAGGGGTGTGCACAGTCCGGTCCGGTTCAGAGAGTACCAAAGTTTGGATATCCCACAATTAAATCTCCAGAACGAGACCATAAAAAAACCTCGGTCCCAAAAGTTCGGGACGAAGATTCAGTTCTAATGGGACGGTACGGGACTGTGGGACTGTCATGCCCGAACTTACGATATTATAATAGTCAAAATCTACTATCTATTAACAAAAGAGCATACTATTCGTATAGTTATTATAAGCAAAACGTACATCGTAACAAAATTACAAGAAAGAAGAAAAACTGACCAAGTCTTCAACTCCCATAAATAAAACTATTGTTACAATCACTATTCTAGCCAAAACACGTCATATATATATATATATATATATGTATATATATATATATATATATATAAATATGTACAAGGATGTCGTCAGGGCCAATAGCAAAACGCCCGTCTCCGGCACTAGCTAATCGATTCGTGGAAATCCCTCAACCTCTTCGTTGTCGCCTGGATTATCGCCTGAAATATATTTTAGGAAAATATATACGTGAGGGGAAAACCTCCGTGAGTGGGTGCAGATGTGCAGGTGTGGCATTTTAGAAATATTTAATGTTAGGAAAGATTCGAGTTAATTTTTATAAGTGAAATCATTTTCAATTCAATAACAAAGATGTACTCAATCAATCAGAACACAATTAATTCAAATATCACATTAACGGAGGGACCGTTTATTAACGGTAAGTGACCCCGTTCTCCCTTATCACTTCTCTATTGCGTTGGCGTAAAGCCTTTACCCTCTTATTGCACCACACTACGGCTCGACTCTCCACAGGGCTCGCGAAGCCCGAGAGAAGTCATATTCCGGAATATACCGATCCTACGATCCACCTCAACCCTTAGAACACTCCGTCTTTAGGTGGTGGGATTTGGTTGTGGATAGCGTAGAACCTTTTAAGACCATGGACCCTTGCCCGATCGGGGCCGAACTCAGCCCTATCCATACCACACTCGGGCCCGACACTTACCAAGATAATTATACAATAAATTCGGATAATAACCCAATATCATGCAATCAAGTTAAAATAAGAACTTCATCTTTACAAATATTATGCACTAAACAAAATTTCATAGCAAAACAAACAATACTCCTCTGCCATTTTAAGGTTAATGAAGTTCAGAGAGTATACATGAGCCATGAAGGGACCATTATATCAAAATGCAACTGTAGTGAGAGTTTGGAGGTTTACAAAATAACAAGCCTTAAAGTTAAATTAACTAAAATTTCTAATTTAAACTAAACTAGGAAATATCATAATAGTCCACTTTGTACTAATTAATCCTTATATGGATACGTAAATATATTTGAACTAATTAACTGCAACTAGACTTTTCAATTATACTAACCTCACATATTCTATTTTTAGATGTTGATAATATATAATCAAAGCTAATTTAGTTTTTTTTTTCTTTTTTATTACAAATAATTTTTATTAGGTTTGATTATGGTCACTACAGATGTATAATTTAATTTTACCATTTTATTGAAAAGAAAATTATTCTATAATGAAAAATATATTACAATATTTTTTCTAGGTTATTGTTGTATACCATTAATTGCCACAAACAAAATTCATATATATTCACTCTTCATGAAAAGGTACAAGTTGTTGGTTATAGATTACGAAAAGTATTATGTGAATTCTATCCTTGAATTTCAATACACCACTAAGAACAAGCAAGTTAAATGGTTTATCATAAATTCAATGATTAGAACATAAATTTAAGGTTGGATCACTCACCTTCTCCTTTCTTTTCTCCTTTTTTTTTTGTTGCTTCCGTCAAATTGTTCAATTTTTCTTTAAACTTTACTTGTTAATTGCCTTTCTTTCTTTCTTAAGTGATATTTTTATCTTTTAAAAAGTATGGATAAGGCCCAGATGTATGCAAGGTAGCTAAGCCACCAATCTTCCATTCCACGTGTGATTACTTTCCACTTGCTAAGAGTTAATCTCTAATTGGTTTGTATAAGTTATTTTACAACTGGGTATATGTTGAGGAATTTATATATTAGTGTTTTGGTCCCTCAAGAAACTAGTTATACAAAGTTAGGCTCTAAGTAAATATATGTTTGCAATTAAGCCCTTCGGTTAATCAAGACTTCAACGATTTCTGTCGGAATACACGACATTCTATATATATACACTAAAATTAATATTTATCTGTACCCGAACATAATATTATAAGAAAATCTTATTTCAAACATAAATTCACATATGGAATTTTATACGTAGTCAAAATTTCGGATCTCTCTGAGGGACGATTTGGAGAAACGAAGATTCAAACATTATTTATAAAAAATGTGAAACAAAAATATATGTAAAAATTATTAAACAATTATACTTTCAATCTTTTTTAGTGCAATCTCAAAAATACGTAGTAAAATTATTAGTACTATACAAGTTTAACTTTTTGATATTTTATATTTAACTTATACATAAAATTTCTTTTATTCATATTTAAGTGTTAAATTTTTTAATATTATAATTATAAATCTTTTCGTTCATGATATAAACTATACTACATTATCAGTTTAATATCAATCTAATTGTTAAATAGGTTTTTTATTATCTAATTTGTAGTTACAATTATTGATTTTTCCTTTTGGATTTTAACATAATATGTTAAAGATATTACGTTATTCGTATAATTAATAGTAAAAGTTTATAATTTGAATGAATGTTATATTTAGTTGCCTCTATTACACAATAATATTCTATATCTTGGTCCATTGTCATGGGCTCTTGACTTAAAAAAAGTATAATTAACTAATAAATTTGATAAATTAATATGAAACGAAAGTTTGTAGTCTCAATCTTTCAATTTCTTGATTAGACGATTATGGAATGTTCTAATTTAGGTGTAATTTATTAATCATTTAACTATTTTCAATTCAATTAATTTTCTTGATTAGAATATGAGTCTAATTATGATCCTTAATAAGCAACATACCATCAAATTTAAAATTTTTCTACAAATCAACTATGACTTTATAATTTAATTTATTGGGTATATTTTAATAAATTAATATGATGGCAACCAATTTTTGATAAATAACTAATACAATGTAGCTCTTAGTGAATTAAATTTATATTCAATTATTCATTTGATATATTGATAAAATATGTCAAATTTTTAATTTGATAAATTTTAGTATTATGTTTTATATAGCATTGAATTTCAAAGAAATGTGAAGTTAATTCAATATCAAAATATAAATAAGATAAAATATTATATGTGTATATAAAAAATTATTTAAACTCGGTTCTAGTTTTGGATATTCAGTTCGGTACGGTTTTCGGTACGAATATTTAAAAAAATCTCTTGAATCGTACCATGAAAATTTTCGGTATGGTTCGGTTCAGGTAAAGTCAAAAAGTCAATGAATATTTTTGGTTCGGATATTAGTTCGAGTTGTGTAATCGCCGAGTCCCATGAACACCCCTAGTTTAATAGTTATAAACACTATGTTTAAGAATATACCTTATTTTGCAGTTGAATGTATTTCACAGTTGAATGTGAAGCCGTGGATAGCGAGATGTAGTCTTGCAGATTGCCAAAAGGCGAAAGCAAGAAAAAAAAGTTATATGAGTTTTGCTGATTACAACACAATAAATAGACTATTCAAAGATTGATTATGGAATTTTAAATTCCATGAATTGTGTTTTTACTTAATAGAGTCCAAGGTTTAGTAATTTACTGGTCATGACTTATCCAATTACCTATTTTATCATCTTTCCATTCATATTTTGTAATGAACAAAGAAAGTGTTTTTATTCTTAAAAAACATAAAAATTGGGTTAACTGGAGTGGCAACAGTTTTTAAGCCACCCGGTCTACATGCATAACCGAACCTGACTCGCACCCGATTCTTGGTTAAGCCAATCGAACCAGACGGTCCTATCCAATTTTCACAACACTAGTTAGGGGTGAGTTCGGAAAGAAATGGAGCCAATGCCCTGTTGGGAAAATCAGATCCCACATTCATCCCCTAGGGACAAGCAGAAATAACCGATAAATAAAATGAAAAATAACAACAATTCACAACACAAGAATTTACGTGGAAACTCCAAAACTACAGAAAAACCACGGCCCACAAAGAAAGAAATTCCACTATGTGAAATATTTTTACAATCACACAGACATTCTCTCTCCCGACCCCAAGACTTCCCATACTCTTACAAACCTTTGACTAACTCACACCTCTTTCCCAACTCTATATACTAGAGAATACAAGAAAGGAATTTAACTAGAGTCAAACAACAAAGGTTAAAGTGTATTTGACTGGTGCACTTGAAAACACCATACATGGGTTCCTTAAATACCCTCACGGCTCCCACTCATTTTATTCCACAAGCAATGTGGGACAAAATTCACTTCTTATATTTTGACACAAAACAAACAAACTCTACCTTGGCAAAATAAAAGAAGCTCTATTATTTTCTCCGACAATCATGACTCTCAAACCAGGAGAACCATTATTCTCAAACCAGAGAATCCTACTCCACCACACGAGTAGACCACTTAGAATAAACCATTCTAAGAATTTTCTTCGGCACATGTCGAAAAACCCGCTGAAATTTATGGTGTAACTTCCAGCTTTTGGCCCTCATGGAAGTCCTTCAGCCATCGACATAAACACACATCTTGTATCAATGCCAAATTGTAGGTCCCAAGGGGTGTAAGTGTAAGGTTTAGGAAGGGGGGTTGAATAAACCTTACCAAATTTTCGATTGATCCTTTTAAATATTAAGAGTTGATCTTACTATTTTGTGTCTTGATGGATGTACCAATTTAGTTAATCAGTAGAGTTAGTCTCTCAACAGACTCAACTGAGTTGTTGATGGAATAACTCAGTTGTTGGGTCTAAATTAACTCAACTGTGGTTTGTTTTCAGCGGAAGACTTAACACCCTTAAGTTTGGTTAAGCAAGGATTTAGTGCTTGGTTTAGTACTTAGAAATTATCAAGTGGATAGCAAATTTATCAGCAGATTTAAACAATTAAGATGCAGGAATTAAAGTGCTGAAATGTAAATGACACAATGAAATTTTTATAGAGGTTCGAAGATGGGGTAATTCTTCTACTCCTCTCTTCTCCAACTCCTGGAGGAATCCACTAGGTATTGATCAAGATACAAAGTGGTAGCAGTCGGATACAACACATCATCACACAAAGTGACTTGATCCTTTGGGACTCGGTCCGAGACGCCTTGATCACTCGGTGGCTTCAAATGCGACTACCTTCTTCACAGGCGTTGCCTTGCTACTCTGACTCACTTGCTCAAGCTCTTTGGATTTGATCACGAAGCCCTCCAAAAGCTTAAGACTTGGTTAAACTTGAACCTTCCTACAATCCTTCGCCGTGGAATGTAGACCCCTTGATTTTTCGGTATTTTCCTCTTCAAGCGATTGAAGTTATCTTTCCTTCACGGTGAGTGTTGGATTGATGTTCTTCGTAGTGTAAGCTTGAGGATTGAGAATATTTGATTTTCTAATAATTGCTTGAACGTTTTTGGTTGAGTCCATCCTTTTTTTTTCTCAATGTTATTTTCAGCCTTTTATAGTGATCTTTTAAAAATTTGCCCGTTGAAGAGATATGCTTATTTTTGAAAGTCACTTGCGATCGTTGGCTTGTCTTGTTGCGATTCTTGGAATTGCCATTTCCTCGTATGAATTGTTTTTCACCTTTTCGAGTTCGACACGGTGTAGTGCTTCCCATTGATTCATTCCTTTTGCACGCACGGGACCGAGCACTCGAGAAAGGTGGTATGGAGATATTACTTGTTTAAGTAATTCTCTTGATTTCGTGCAAAGGATCTTTTTGATTATCTCGACTTGACCGCATTTCTTTGCTTTCCCAGGTGACTTAGAGTCGACTTCCAATCATTGGATGACTCTTCGTCACTTCAACTTGAGACTTGGCTTTTCTTGAGTTGACTTGATCGATACTCCACTCACCGCATCTCATTTGTTTCTTGATAGAGTTCCGTCTACTCTTCTTTGCCATACTGGTGTCTCGCAATGAGTCTTTCTTTTAGTCTCCGGTTGTCTTCTTGCATGTTAGGCGTAGGCGACTTAACTCGGCTTGGCCGCCCTATTTATTACAATGCATTTTACAACAAAAAATGGGGTGCCAACTTCCTATACTAAGTTTTACATGGCATTCATCAAAATCTAAACAATAAATTTCCTAACAATTTCCCCCTTTTTGATGATGCCAAAACTTAAACCATTCAAAAATGCAAATAGCAAAGATACATACAGATAGTGTATTCACATAGAATGTATGCGTAGAATCAATCTTTTTATTGATCATAACATTCTTGTTCTTTTACACTGTTGTTTACAAGGTGTATCGAGCAAACATTTGTCTACACAGAAAATAAAGAATTTATAGCTTTATTTTGGAGAAGACTTACATAGTATGTATTTACATCATAAAATACATGAAGGGTGGACAAAGAACACTTCATCTACTTATTGTCTCCTTCTTTCATCTTGTTCAAGATCTTCGCTTTCTTCTTCTCTTTTTCTCATCGTCACCGCTTCTTCTTCTTTTCATATGCCTTCCTGGCAGACTTCATCTCTTCTTAATCTTTCTGTCTTTCCTCCCATAGCTGAGTTTGTCTCTTGTTTTCTTCTTCTATCCTTTTGCATACAAAGCATTACTTTTAGCCACTTGCAAATTTGCTACTTGGTCAAGACCAGCCCAAAGAGATCCCTCCTTTCTTGCCTGGATCTACGTATTCAATGTTTTTGGGCGAGAGACCCAGGTCCAAACCTCTTCCTCCACCACTACTTCTTCCTCTACCTCCGGGGCGTGTATTGTCGGGGTCTTCTTCTTTCCGGTGAGTGACCGGCGAAGTGACCAGCAGAGCGATCGCCGGTAGTCTGTGCTGTCGGCCTTCTTCACATAACGTGAGACCCTTTTCCCTCAAAGACAAGTCCCAAGCTTGAGCCATAAACATATTTGCAAAGTATCCTTGGATGCGAGCGTTTTAAATTCATCAACTGATCGTGGCTCGTCCGACATCCGAGATGGCATAAGTGTCTCTCGCTTGGAATGCCTCCATGTTGTTTCAAGATGTTCATAACCAGGGCATCCATTCTTCCTTCCACTTCCTTCATCCCCGCTTCAATTGTCTTTCTCTTTTTGACCATAGATATAGAGAGTGTTGGAGTGGCAGAGTCGCAGGAGTTTTTTGCGATAATGTCATTGTGACAAGACCTTGTTGGGGGTTTGTGGAATCATCAAGGTCACATCTTTCGATCCTTCCCCTCAACGGATTTTCCTTTCTTTTGTTTTGGCTTCCTCACCGTTTTGTCTTTCCCCGTTGCATCCTCTTTTTCGCTTCGGATCTCTTCGTGCTTTAAGGTATTCCTCTTCCCCCTTTTTGGCATCATCAAAAAGAGAGGGACACTGGAAACATATCTTGGCAAGCAAGAAGTCGAGCCTGCGATGGTAGAGTTCTGTCTCGAGTCCGGCTGCGGAGTATGCAAAGACGAAATTCGGATCGAGTAGCGTTGGACTCTGTGAAATTAGCTTCATCTCGGCCATGAGATGGCTGAATTTTCTATTCATGTTTTCTTCCAAATTTGTAGATCACTCTTATTTTGCTCACGCAGCAGCTTTAACTCAAAGTGTGAGCTTCATGCATGTGCTCAATGTGTTCTTTCAACCGTTTTTGCATCGGCATTCTCGCCTCTCCATACTAGCGACTTGTTGAACAATGTCTGAAGTATCTAACTTGTTCCACACGCATTGTTTTGTTGTTGCCACCATTCCCCGATCGATCAAGTTATGCCTCTTAAATCGCCAGTAAGATTGGCATCTCTCCGTTGTCCGATCGCATGTCCATAGAGGCTCGATGCCTCTCCATCCGTTCAATCTCGGCAAATAATGCCTTGAACACCTCGCGAACTTTGGTGATTCTTCCGATTTGCGGTGATGGCCATGCGGCGTCAAGGTCATAATCAGTGGAACAATGGTACCGAGGGAATAACAGGAGTCAGTGTCCGTGGAAGCGTCGCGTTCGTTCTACGATTCTTCGGTGAGGTCGGGTACCTCCAGGGAGAAAGGAAAAGATTCTATAAAGGAATCATCACGACCAACTGGTATTTGTTCAATGATGAGAGGTGCGCGTGAGGTTCCTTTTGGAGTCGAACTCTTTTGCAGCCTTGGGAGCTCGCTTGTGATGGACTCTGTTGCGGCTAAGGGTTGTGAAGTGGACCCACTTGCGAGCCTCAGTTGTCTCAACGGCTTCGTTGGTCTCGGTGATTTCTCCAATTGAGTAGACTGGTCCTCGGCCTTATCGAGCGTCATCGGACGATGATGAGATTTCCATTGGTGGCTCATCATCAAAATTAAAGGTTTGTGAGTAGTCTTGGGATCGACTTGCTCGTGCTTGGAACATCCGCATGTGAGTCTTTTGGAGTTGTCACGGGGGATGACTCGGCTCTTCGTCGCTTCCGATCCCGGAAAGGTTACATCGGGATTATCCACGGGAATCATGAAGCGCTTATCTCCTTTTCGGATGGGTCAATGATAGCAGGAGTGATGTTCTCTACTTGACTTCTTTACCCAGGAAGTCTCAACCTCCGTGGGCCTTCATTACCTCCAGTCTAGCCTCGACGCAGCGAGGCCTGGACCTCCCTTTCGACAGTGTCACCTGTCTTAGGGTCTTAGGAGTCTGTGGTGGCATCCATTGGAGTGTCAACCCCATGGATTGCACTTTCATCGCCCCAGTGTGAACTCCCGGGGTTGTTCCTTCATGTGCCTCGACCGCATCGCCCGGCGTCATTAGCGTTGAGCGATTTGACACCTCACCGAGAGGCAGTCTCAACTATCCGAGCTTCGTTGATGACAACTTTCTTTGTTCGTTTAGTGTTTGTACTTTCTCCACTTCGCCTCCTAGATTCGTTGTTGAGTCATCCGCGGCGTTCTCCGACCTTGTTGTAGTGGAGGAGTTTCCCCCTCGGTGGCGCACCCGGTGAGTGACTTGGAATGGGGTCACTCGTCTCCAAACTCCCTTTGTTTCTATTGAGTGTTCGGTAGTTGGGGCGGTGGTAAGACACCTTCAATAGGGGTTGGCTCGATTTGGGGTCCCCACTATCCCGTTTCATCGCCATTTCCTTATTGCCTTCTTCCGAGTGAGTGAGGAAGTGGTGGCGGCAACAACTTGATGGCGATTTTTTGAACCACTCCCATTGGATCAATTTCCAATCGTGTTCGGAGGACTCTCCTGGTCCCTCCATTAATCTTTGCTCGTGAAGGATTCTCGGATTCGTGCAATGCTTGCTGCATTTGCAACTTCTTCGTGGCGGCGGCAGAGTCCGGATCCTCATCACTGTCCGATAAGACATCAAGGAGAGGATGTGTGTGTTCGGGTGCCGGAGATAGGGCGGATGCTGGCCTTTTCACGTTCCTCGGCTTCCTCTGCTTGTCTTTCCTTCTCCTTGTCCTTGAAGATCTGCAAGATATCTGTGCGATTGTCTTCATCCGATCTTTGGGATCACAGTGGTTAGGCCAAGGAAGTTTAACAGATTCTCTTCTTCTTCTATAAACTCGGGCCGTTGGAACTGTTCCTTGATTTACTCAATTTCCATTTCCTCCACTCAATGCCAGACGATTTTGGATGTCCGGGTAAGGTGGAGATAGGATCATCACATCACTATCACTCTATCGCCTTCTTCTTGTGTCTCACGCGCTGACTACAACTATTTCTTCCAGGTTGCCTCTGCGGATCGCCTTGAGCAGACTTAGTGTTTCATCAATTACATCTGGGGACTTCGCAGCTTTTAAGAAGCCGTATTTGTTCGGTGAGTGGCCGACTCGGCAGGTTTTTTCAAGCTCGAGCGCTTGATGATTCTTCGTCGTCTTCTAGTTTGTACCGAGGGATTTTCGGTTGAGAGACGATTTCTTCCGAGTCTTGGCGGCGGGCTGGTGGTACTAGTGTTTTTCTCGAGGAGTGGCCGTCTTGGCTTGTCGATTCTCCTCTTTTTGACGATCGGAGAAGGTATTTGAGAGTCCTTCTCGACCGCCTCACACTGCAGGGGGGAGACACGGCCGCAGGGGCGGTGACTCACGCTGCGGGCGGGAGCAAGTTTGACTTTCTTTCTTTGCGGGAGCGTGCATCTTTCTTAGCGTAGGGCGACTTTCTTCTTTGGTGGAGAGGAAAAGCAGATCTATCTTGGTGGTGATTCCCCCGACTCGTGTCGACTCTCTTGGCGTAGGCTCTTTTCGTGCGCCGAGAGGTTTGACCTGAACATCCTCTTGTTAACATGGAACGCCTTTCCATGTCTAAGAGGGACTCCTTTCACCTCCATCATCCGGCCAATCACGGGCCATATCCAGGGATCCTCCAAATGTGCCATCTTCCTTGAAGGATTTGTTCCCTACATTTCGGCATAGTCTGCTGAGACAAACTCAGCCTAGTTTATTTTCCTTTCTTCAATGATCGCACCATTATGATCAACTTTGCTTTTGTGTTGGTCAAAGTCGCCAAATTTGATGTCAATACATTTGGCAACTATGTCCAACAACTTGTGACAATCCTCCTTCAAAGACCTCTTGTTTTCTTTGTGTAAACTATTTTATCAAAGATAGTCGGGCTTGGCTATTTCCTTCCAAGCGGCCCAGGTTTACATCAGCTTTGTTAATTTCGATGCTCCTTCCGTTGGTAGTGAAGCAGTGTTCACCAAATCCTTGACAGAGATGGTGAGTCGCTTTCCGTGAATAGATGACTTTATCCCTTCATCGTGAATCTCGGCATTCACGTAGAATCGCTGCGACCTCCTCCACATAGGTCATCGGATATTCCAAAGATCGTAAAAACGATTTCAAATGTGAGGCGTTTCCAATTTCTCAGCAATTTTCTTCACTAGGGTGTCATCGGACCCTGTTTCACCATGCCGTCAAAATCCACAGTGAGACCTGGTGTGGATTTGCTTTCCTAACTTGGTAAAATCATAGGTTGGTGCCATTTTTCAGGATTTTATCAAAGAAAACTTAGAGATTGATTTGAAGATAGATAGGGTTTTGAGAGAATTTTTTTGCCTTTGCTTTTGAGAGAGAAATGAACAGTTTTGGTAGTGTGAGAGAGAAACGGGGCGAAAATGGTTTAAGTATGGTTTATGAAAGGACGTGCGAGTGGTTTTGAAATGTGATCGACATCAACGGTTTAGATTTTGCACGCCTATTTAGCATTTAATGTCTCGTATTTAATGCGGCAAAGCATTTATATCCAATCATAAGCTTGGTGTGCAGCTTTATGTCTCAGTACACATCATCATTATCTTTCGACGTCATTCTTAAAAGCATTCTCGCTTAGTAAGTGACACAAATCGATACCCATGTGTAAATTCCACCACACACCCTGCATCCATGTCAAACCAATGCCCGTGAGAAATTCCACCACACCCTGCATACATGACAAACCAATGCCCGTGTGCAAATCCTGGACCCACGAACATAACCACATCCTCTTTCATGAAAACTCACATGCCAAAAGGACATACATTTTCTCTTCAGAGAAAATCCTCACTGCCACAATGTTAGCCCGGATTACAGCTATTTGCCAAATCAGTTCCACCTCCACTTTGACAGTTAACCTTCAAAGCCTAGTGTCACCGAATTGTACCAACACATCCTTGACTTATACTTGACATAAGCCAAAACCGACCATTCCATCAAATTTCTCCACCTGCTTGAACTACTCTAGCCTGATGAACAACCCGCCTCCAAATTAGACCCCAAAATCTACTCAAGAAATATTTTCTGATGTGGAAGGTCAGAAATCGCTGCGACACAGAGCATACCCAGAATTTCAATAGACCCGACCCGGGCTCTAATACAACTTGTTGGGGAAAATCATATCCCACATTCATCCCCTAGGGACAATCAGAAATAACCGAGAAATAAAATGAAAAATAACAATAATCCACAACACAATAATTTACGTGGAAATTCCAAAACTGGAGAAAAACCATGACCCACAGACAAAGAAATTCCACTATGTGAAACATTTTTACAATCACACAGACATTCTCTCTCCCGACCCTAGTTCCCCACACTCTTACAAACTTTTGACTAACTCACACCTCTCTCCCAACTCTCCATACTAGATAATACAAGAAATAAATTTAACTAAAGTGAAACCACAAATGTTAAAGTATATTTGACTGGTGCACTTGAAAACACCATATATAAGTTCCTTAAATAGCCTTAAGGCTCCCACCCATTTTATTCTACAAGCAATGTGGGACAAAACCCACTTCTTATATTTTGACACAAAACCAATAGGCCTCTCACATGGTAGTTTATAATGAGCCATCTAGAGTTTAAAATGGGGAGGGGGAAAATAGGTATATACGGGCATGACAATTTACAACCTATTTTAAAACTCTTGAACAATGGTGGAGTAAAAGAACAAGTAGTTGGAAGAGATCTTACTGAAGTGCAGCGAAACAAAGTTGCGGCAAAAACATTAATACACGTATCACATCATCACCAGGAAGTTGACTATCTACCGAACTAGGTTAGGAAGATAACTTCTACTTATAGCAAAAATATTGTTGAGATTTTAATGTTTTTTTAAAGAACTCGAGTGCTAGAATTTTTTGTGTAGTGTTTAGATGACGTGTAAAGTGTTGCGAACACTTTACGTGTCACGCATCAGAAGAGTTTATGGCAAAAATATAATGCACGGTACAATAAAAGATTTAAAGGAAAACAGATAAATGAGATGAGCACATGGTTGTAAGAATGGACATAAATGCGGACAATGTTTAAGTTTTTGCACAAGTATATAAAAATATACTTGTGCGGTGGCCTTAAACCAAAAATCTTGTTAAATGTAATGTATACAAAAATAAGAACCCCTTTTGCACTTGTTCCACAAATTACATTCTATTGCAAATGAGAGAAACTACTGAAATCTTCTTTGAAACTCACATGCAACAGACTCTCAAAATTTACAAGAAAAATACTCAAAGCAAAAGTTACACTTTGGGCAACACGTGTTGGAAATTATTGGGGTCCCCGGATCGAATTCGGGTCAAATAAGATCCAACTTTTCGATATAATCGAACGAAAGCGGAAGCAAGAGATTTCAAAAATCGAGTTTTAGATATAAGAACGCAAGATCATGTAAATTAAATTTTTTTAAACTAAATAAAGAAAAGAAAATTTACCTCTTTCGACAATTTTTTTGTTATCCGCTTTTTCTTTGTTAATCCTTCGAATTACCGAACCTCGCAAATACCACAATCTTCCAATTCAATCCTCTCTATCAACACAACGACAGATGACAGTGTGCGGGCACCCAAATAAAACTCTAAGTTCCTAACTTTAATTTATGATATACTCAACTTATGAGATCATATGATAGAGCTAACTGAGTAGGAGGGGAATAGAATTAGGTTATGACTAAACCACAAATCTAAACTTTGAAAACAACATAAAATCGGTCCTTAAGAAAAGTGAGCCGGCCGTTATTCTCAATTCAATTGATTTGGCCAAAATAATTCTATTTCAATTCAGTAGGCTATAATAATAAGTTTTCAATTGAAAGAAGGCCTAATCAATTGAAATATGACAAAAACATTTTTCCTCAAAAATAAGTTAATGCATGGCTAATATATGCTTTCCATGAAAATTTTCAAGAAACCTTTTTCAAACACCAATCATAAGGGGCGGCTGAATTCCAAAATTATTGGGCGGAAATATTACTCTCTCACATTGTCAGATGTGGTCTCCTTTTTATAGGCCTAGTTCAATCAGTTTTCCATTCCAACTAAGTCTCCTATCTAATCTTGAATTTATAATTCCAGATAGACTAAAACTATAATTGATAATTATCCAATATAATTATCAACTTAATAATTATATTAATATCATAAATATCTTATATTTATTTAATTCCCAACAACATCACAAAATCGTAGAATATCGGATATTCCCGGAATTAATTGATTAATATATTAGCCGAAAAATATGAAAATATATTTTCCATAAACCTTTAGGAACATAAAATATTATTTCTAACCCATTTACTTTAGGAAGGCGATCTGGGGACCATGAACCTATAATTCTAAGCTCCAATAAATTGAATAAATAACTTAACTCTTTAATTAATTTAATAGACCTATTAATTCTGATATTACTCCACTATAAATTTGGAATTACACTCTTATAATTATAAAATACCTTACTCTATGAACTGAGCATTTTATTGATATAATAATTACATATAGATTAATCCTCCATAGACAATTCATAATTGAAGCTAGGCAATATCCGTTAAAACTCTTCAATTACTTCTTATCCTCATTTACCATAATTCACTAGCGAATCGTTAATCTATAATCATATTATAAATTAGAGATCTCAAACCATTAAGTTCCAGAATTAACAAATGAGAGAATCATCTTTCTACTTCTCTCAAGAAGGAATAGATTCCATATCTGTGAATTTATTGTGAATCTAAAATGCAAATGTTGGGAATGCCATGAGAAACTTAAAGAAGCAAATTAAGAATCACACATAAATAAACAAGAGTCTATAATCATTTAGGATTAAGATTTATCCATATATGATCATCTTGTGATTTAATTTGATTTTCCATTTCTACGACGGAATTTGTATGAAAAATTCAAATTGAATCGGTCCAAGTATTATATGATCAAATCATATAAAAATGCCCCCACTAAGATGTCTCCATGTTGAAGGTCCGGATAAGACAGTCACATTGAAAATGTTTTGGACCGTATTTTAGTTTATTATCTATAATCTTAATCCTCTTATATATGACACATATATATGAAGATTATGGTTACATTAAATAAACTAGAAATTTTGATGATGTTCAAGAAAATGCGCACAATAAGCATAAGTGTTCGAAATAAATGTCGTCTTTATTAATAATAAAAAATAATTCATAATTGCTTTAATGACACTATCCCTAACAATCTCCCACTTGTTCTGAATCATATGGGACATGTCTCTTAGTCCTAAATTATTTTAATGCCTCTCAAACACTTTTGCAGGCAATGACTTGGTGAGTGGATCAGCAATGTTGTCGGCAAATGGAATCTAAGAAGGAGATCTCCTAAGCAATAGAAAGAGCCCTTCGCCCCTTTCTTTTTTATTGAAATCAGTACAGAAGGACCTAGAGGCAAAAGTCATGATAAAAGGTCCTAATCCGCCACCATATCACCAATAAAGATGTGTGACCCATCACATCTACAAGTTGAGAGTGCTCGAGCCTTTCTCAAGGAAAGTTCTTAAATTCTTAAAGAAAGAAGAGACAACTGCCTTGCTCCATGGATCTCATCAGAAATGTTTGATGCTTCTTGGGGCTTTTTGGTGACTCTAGTGGGAAAAAGATAGGTAGGAACTGACCAAGCCAATGATGCTTAGCTGGTCTTTTCGGACTGGTAACCCACCGCCACATATGTAGAAAAACAGGGATGGGGGTTTCTTGGATGGGGTTCCTCATAAATTGAGATGTCACCTATTTGTAATATCTCCCAAATTAGATGGTACTTTCTTTCTATATGCTTTGATCTCTTGTGACTTCGAGGCTCCTATCTACATTTGGAACAACTTCCAAATCATAAAGGAATTTTTCAACCATACTGCATCTTAGCTGCTTTTGCAGCGGCCATGTATTCATCCTCATGGTCGAATCCATGGTACTGGATTGCTTAATGCTTCTCCAAACTATGACACCACCACCAAGAGTGAACATTGACCCATATATCGACTTTCGAGAATCCTTATCTAACTTGAAGTCGAATCAGTGTATCCATCTATTTTAAGGTCATGACCCGAATAAATAAGAATATAGTCTCTCGTTCTCTAAAGATACTTGAGAATGTTCTGGACTACTATCCAATGGTCCATTCCTGGATTTAATTGAAACCAGTTGACTATCCCTACCGTATAACAAATGTCAGGCCTTGTACACAATATAACATACATAAGGCTGCCTACTACAGAGGCATAGGGAATATGTCTCATGTCTTCTTCCTCATGAGGTGTCCTAGGACATTGTTCCTTGGAGAGAATGACTACATGTTGAGTTGGTAGGTAACTCCTTTTGGAATCTTGCATTCTATAATACAACAACATATTATAGATATAAGAAACTTGAGGCAATGCCAATAATTTATTCTTACGATCTCAAATAATTTGAATTCAAAGAACATAATTCATGTCTCTCAAATCTTTCATTTGGAATTGCTTGGCAAGCCACCCTTTAACCACAACTAACACCTCTACATCATTCCCAATGAGTAGAATGTCATCTATGTAAAGCACTAAAAATATCAATTTACCATCCTTGATCTGCTTGTATACACAAGGCTCATCAACACTTTGGTTAAAACCATAAGGCTTGATCGTCTCATCAACTCTATGGTTCAATGACCTTGAGGCTTGCTTTAATCCGTAAATAGATCTAAGCAATCTGCAGACTTTCTGCTCTTGACCTTCAGCTACAAAACCCTCTGGTTGCTGCATGTAGATTTTCTCGTCTAGAAGGCCATTCAGAAAGATCGTCTTAACATCCATCTGCCATATCTCATAGTCAAGACATGCATCAATTTAAAGTAGTATGTGAATAGATTTTAGCATTGCTACAGGCGAGAAAGTCCCCTCATAGTCGACTCCCTCCTTTTGGGTATAATCCTTAGCCACTAGCCTTGCCTTGAAAGTCTCCACTTTCCAATCCACGCCCTTTTTTCTCTTATTTATCCATTTGCACTCAATGGGCCTGACATCCTAATGCAGATCTACAAGAACCCAGGCAGTGTTGGAGTACACAGACTCCATTTCTTGGTTCATCGCTTCAATCCACCTCTTTTTATCATAATCCTCCATCGCTTGTCGAAAAGACAATGGATCATCGTCTACCTCATCGGAGACTGCAACATTTGCCTCTTCGATTTGACAATAGCGGATTGGTAGTATATTCACCCTCCCACTGCATCGAGGTGTCATGACATTCTGATCAAATATAGTGGTATTTTTAGCAATTTCTTGAACAACTCTTGTTAGTTGTGGTCTGTTCTCAATAGAAAGTAAATCCTCAAGTACAACTTTACTTCGAGATTGGAAATTTTTTATATAATTGTTCTCAAGAAAGATAACACTAGTCGAAACTATTACATTCTATTCTATTCTTGTGGATCATAAAAATAAACCTACATGTGAAAGTGGCATAAATTAAATTTACTCTCATTCCACAACTCTAATGGTGTCTTGTGTATTGACTTAGATGGAACTACATTCAAAATGTAGACCGCCTTTTGCAATGCATACCCCAAAAATGAATCAGGCAGTGTCGCGTAGCTCATCATCGACCTAACCATATCAAGCAACGTTCAGTTTCTCTTTCAACAACACTGTTTCACTGAGGGGTGCCAAGTGCTATGAGTTAGTACAAATGCTCTAACAAATAATCTTTGAACTCAATATCAACGTACTCGCCCCCTCTATCGGATCGAAGGCACTTCAAAGATTTGCCTACCTGTTTTTCAGTTTCCACATAAAATTCGTTGAACTTTTCAAAAGTCTCGAATTTTTTATGCATGAGATAAATATATCCATACCGCGAATAATCATCAATAAAAGTGATGAAGTACTCAAAGCCACCTCTAGTGTGTGGTCCTCGGGGACTTAAACATCACTATGCACAAGCTCTAGTGGTTCTTTGGCTCTATTGCCCTTTGTAGAGAAAGGTCTCTTAGTTATTTTTCCTTCTAGACAAGATTCATATACAGGAAGAGTGTCTACTTTTAGCTCTCTCAAAGGACCATTTTCTGCAAACCTATTTATCCTTTCTAGTGAATCCTAACCTTAGATGCCAAAGATATGTTTCATCATCTTGAGACACATTTTGCCTTTTTGGTTTGGGATGTTCTTATTTAAATATTTCGGCATTTAGCAATGATTATTCATTTGGCCTAATAAAATAGAGTCCGTTTTCTAACTTTGCACACAAATATCACGCTCATTCTTAGAAATAATAATCGAATTATTATCAAAAGCGAAAATGTATGTTCATGCAACTTTGAAACAAAAATCAAATTTCCACGGAAACCAAGAATATAATAAACATCATTTAAAACCATTTTTATATATCTAATATTAAGCCTAATTACTCTGTCTGTTTTTGCCGAAACCATTGTACCATTGCCAACTCGCATTGTAAAAGACCCATCGACAAGCTCTTCATTAGAGCTAAACATTTGTAAAGAAGAACAAACATGATTAGTAGCTCCAGAGCCAACTACCCAAGTAGAATAATCTCTAGCTATCAAACAACTTTCAAGAACTAGTAAATCATATTTACGTTTCTTGTTTTCCTTTACTTTGGAGAGAAACTTGGTGTAATTTCTCTTCCAATGTCCATCTTCTCCATAGTGGAAACAATTTCTCTTTGGTTTAGAGGAGCCTTTCTTCTTGCATTTGAGGTTTTCACATACGAGTGCAATGTTCATGTTATTATTCCACTTGGTAAAATCTTCTCCAGTTCATGAATCATTCAACAGTGCAAGCATACGACAAGACATGATTGCTGAAAATTAAATAAAGCGACATAAATAAGTGAACAAAAATCATAGAGCATGCAATTTAGGAATTATAAACGTGATGCATGAATGCAATAACATTTATCCTACTAATTCCAAGGTAATTTAATCTCACATTTGAAAAGCCACCGTAGGGTAGGTTAAATCAAATGACGATTAAATCGAGACCATCTCAGACTAATAAAAAAATAATCAAGACATCTCATAGCTTCATTTATTTGTTAAACACCTTTTTAATTTAGCCTAGATATATCCAAACTATTTTATTGTATCCTTTTGAGTGTTTCCCATTATTTCAGATTTTAAAAATTAACTCAAAATCGCCACTGCAGGGTAGGAAAATTAAGAGTTAAATTTAAATTCATATCCTTACGGAGATTAATCATTGGTTATTGATTTAAGTAAAAACCATCCGTAGGGGGGACGAATCTAAGCATCACGAGGCGTAACTTAAATCTCACGTTACTTTGATCAATAATGGAGGTCATGGTATTTATTGATACAAAAAATTATCCCACTCATTATTTTATAATAAATATTTTAATAAGCCAAGTCCAATCCTGTTGGTCGTTTGATTAAAATTCCCTAATTTAATAATATAACGTTTAGAAATTAAAACATAATTTTAATCAACTTTAAAAAACCATTAAATTATCAAATTAATTAAGAGAATAGAAATAAAATGGAACATTTTCATGAAAAATCAAAGAAAACGATGTGCCAACTGAAAATGGAAGCTGCCCGAGATCGCCGAGCCCCGCTCGAAGCCGCCCGGACGCTCAAGCTCGCACGGACGCTAAAAAAAGCCGCTCGGGCGCCGCCGAGGCTGCCCAAACATGAACCCAAATTTATTTATTTCAAAAACATGCAATTCGGTAATTTTTCATAAAAATGAATCCATTTTTCACACAAAACTAAATCCAAACAATTATCCCAACTTTAAAATTATATAAAACACTTTTATATGAATTTTAAAACCATATAAAATATTTTTGTATCAACTTCAATCCATCTCATAGATATCTCATAACAATTAAATAATTTAAATATTATGATGCTTGTCATGCTTCGGAGTTGGTTCTATGAATGTCATATCAATATGCATAACACGTATATATCACATATATACACCACATAAATGTTAATTCGCGAAAAAATAAATATGACAATTTGGATCGATGCCTTAAATTACACCCTAAATCTAAACAGAAAATTAAATAATACAAAACTGGGAAAAATGGGAGTTATGATTTACATCAACCCTATACCCATATAAGGATGTACAATCAAATCTACAATAGAATATTACAACTTTTTATACCCTTTAAATTTTGGGGGTATATTGATCATATCAAAAACCAATTCAAGGCATCGATTCAAAAAGGCCCACGCATCCATATATAAAAACATGCAAGATCAAATCATAAACCCACTGCAAGATAAATTTAATAAAGCAAATCAAGTTCTTATATCAAAAACCAAATGGCTCAGACACCATTTGTTGGAAATTATTCGGGCCCCTGGATCAAATCCGGGTCAAATAATATCCAGATTTTTGATCTAATCGAACGGAAGCGGAAGTAAGGGATTTCAAAAATCAGGTTTTAGATATAAGAACGCAAGATCATGCAAATTAAATTTATTTAAACTAAGGAAGAAAAGAAAATTTACCTCTTTCAACAATTTTTTTGTTAATCCTCCGAATCCCCAAAGATCATAGACACCACGATCTTGCAATTCGATCTCCCTATCAACGGCAGTGTGTGGGCACCTAAATAAAATTCAAAATTCCTAACTTTAATTTTCATATGATGTACTCAACCCAGGAATAAAACTAGCTTATAACTAAACCACAAATCTATACTTTGAAAACAACACAAAATCGTCCCTTAAGAAAAGTGAGCTGGCTGTGATTCTCAATTCTATTGATTTGGCCAAATCAATTTAGTAGGCTATAACAGTAACTTTTCAATTGAAAGAGGGCCTAATCAATTGAAATATGACAGAACAATTTTTCCTCAAAAATAAGTTAATGCATGGCTATTGCTTTTAATGAAAAAGATGATTTGTCTTTCAAGAAACTTTTTTCAGACACCAAACATAATGGGCGGTGACTTCCAAAATAATTGGGCGAAAAAATTATTCGCCCAAATTTTGAGATGTAATCTCATTTTGATAGACCTTGTTCAATCAATTTCCCACTCCAACTCAGTCTCATATCTAATGTATAATTCATAATTCTAGATAAACTCAAACTCTAATGGATAATTATCTAATATAGATATCAACTTAATCATTTGATTAATGACATAAATATCTTATATTTATTTAATTCACAATACAGTCAAATATATAGAATATCAGATATTCTTGGAATTAATTGATATTAATATATTAGCCCAAACATTATGAAAAACTATTTTCCATAAACCCTTAGGAACTTAAAATATTATTTCTAACTCGTTTATTTTAGGAAGGCGAACCAGGGAGCATTGACCTATAATTGTAATCTCCAATAAATTGAATAATAATTAAACCCTTTAATTTATTTAATCAACCTATTAATTCTTATAATATTCCATTATAAATTAGGAATTGCACTCTTATAATTATATAATATCTTACTTTTGAAAGCTTGAGAGATATTTGCAGGTTACTGTTTGAATGCTTGTGTTAAACTCGGTTAAGTTCATGACCTGCTCTCAAATCACTCCTCAGCCTTTTATAGTGCACGTACATTTGAAAATATATCCGTTGAAGACAACACAATTTTCAAACAGCTCTTCGTAGGTTGTTGGCTTGTCTTTTCTGCAGCTTGATGTAGACTGTACCTCGTATTAAATGCCCTGCATCCTTTCCTTAATCTCTGCAGATTTTCAGGCACATTTCATTGGTTCCTTGCTTTTTGCACTCTTTCAGCAACATAACTTAATTGTTGGCATTCTAACACTTGCGTATTTCCAGCAAAACTTTTACTTGTCTTGACAACAGATCTCTTTCAGATTTCTCGAGTCCTGTCTGCTGCATACCCCTTTGACATTCGACTCCAATTATTTTGGAATGACTTTGCTGTCAGTCAGATGACTGAAACAACTTTTCTATCACTTGACTGATTGTTTACTTCACTCCACTCAGCTGCCACACAGCTGGTTCTTCACTTCAATCTTTAGTGGATTCTTGTAATCTTCAATTTGGCTGACTTCAACTCAGCTCATACAACCCTATCTATTGCAAGTAGAATTACATTTTAAATGGGGTGCCAACTTCCTAATCTAAGTTTTACATGGTATCATCAAAATCTATACATAAATTTTCCCAACAATTTTTCCCTTTTTGATGATGCCAAAACTTAAATAAACATAGCAAAGTAAATAGTGCAATAATAAGGAATGAGTGTATAGAACATGCCATTTTATTGAACATATCATTCTTACACTTTACAATCGCACTTCACAAAGCTTTTACAATGTATAAACCTATACAAGGTATCAGAGATATACAAATGTATTAGAGAATCAACTAGTATCTAGAGAATTACATATATAACAAGACATATACAGTGTACTAACAAGTATGTGCATTTATAGTTAAGTAAAATACAACATGAAGGGGTTCAGCCTGTCTTCAACGCCCTTTACATTTTCCTTCTTCTCTCAGCATCCTCTTAAGCTCTTCTGCGATCCTCTTCTTCTCTTTTTATCTTCTTTCTCCCTTTCCTTTCTTTCATAGGCTCTTCTTACAGCAGGTCACCCCTTCTCTACCTTTCTTCCCATTCATGGTTGAGCCTAATATTTTCCTCTTCTTGTTTCCTCCTCACTTCTTCATTCTTTCTTTCCACCTCTATGTTGGAAAGTTCATCTAGCCCAACTCAGTAGATCAGCCCTTTCTTTTAGGGATCCACATAACAAACATCTTTAGGCCTTGGCTATGATGGAGTACCTCTGCCTCTTCCACCACTGCCATGCCTTCCCCTTTCCCTTTATGACTCAACATCCTCTTTGTGTGTACTGTACAGGCGCCTTAGTAGTCTGATGACTACTTGAACTTTTATGCATCCCAGCTGATTTGAACAATAATAATCCTTTTTCCCAGTACAGATCCGAGGCTTGAGGTAGAGTCATGTTCCTGAAAAATCCTTCAGATGTTAGAGTTTGAAATTCCTCTATTGATCTCGACTCAGATCCTCCGTCAGGAATAGCTAACTCTCTTGGGGGCTTTACATCAGGGTAATCTTTCAAAAATCCAGCTGGGGGGCCTTCGAACTTTGCTTTAAGATTTTCAATCCTTCATTGCTGTTTCTCAGCTATTTTCTCAAAATCAGCTTCTATGGCTTCTCGAGGCTTCTTGAATGCCCAAGCAGCTTTCTCTTCAATTAACAGTTCTTGAGGCAGCTAAATGAGGATAGAGGCTGTAACATTTCCTTGCTGAGGGGTTTGGGCAAGCATAATTTTCAAGGGCGGGTTCTTCATCTTACTTCCTTCCCCCTTACTTCCTTCACCTTTGCTTTCATCTTCCCCTTTTTTTGGCATCATCACCAAGGGGTAGAGTCGACTGAGAGGATACTCCTCCCAGGGTTAGATCCAACTTCGATTAGTCATGTCCATTTTATCATGACTCGCGGAGTGTGCTTCTCTGAATTCAGACCGCAATGCCTTCATCTCATCTGCCATCAGCTTCATCTCAGTTTGGAGCATCAAGATTTCTATACGCATGTTGGCCTCTGTTTCTAGAAGGTTTGCCTTATGTTGTTCCTTCAGCAAATCCATGTATGACTTGTGCGACTGGTCTATCCGGAAGATGTGATCCCTTTGTCTCTACTGGAATTAGGCATTCTCTGCACTCTATATTACCATATTGGCAAATAGAGATTTGAAGTACGTAACCTGCTCACGTCTCAGTGCTTTTGTATGTTCTGTCCATTCCCTTATTCTCAGAACTATTCCTCGGATGTCTCCTGTGATGGTAGCATTATCTCTGTTATCTAACCCTTGGTTCAGTGCTGTGAATCCTCTTTACATATTTTCTATTTCAGTGCAAATGGCCTTGAAGGCTTTTCTAAAGTCGGCTACATCAGCGAACTGCTTTTCAGGCCACACAACATCAAAGTCGAAACAAACAGTACCATCGAATAATCATCAAGAGTTCCAATCTCTTCAGCTGGGACCTGGACATGATATAACACTCTCAGCAGCTGACTCTGCTTCCAAAGGAAATTTTCCTTAAATGGGAAGTATTCAACAAATAAATCCTCAGAAAAATAGAAATCTCTCCCCCTTCTCGGGAGCCTTACCATTTTCCTTCAAAAATTCTTCAGCTCTGTGTGTCCCGCCTGTCTCAGCGTCATCAGTAGTTTCTCAGCTGTGGTAGTCTGTTGAGCTGACTGACTCTCAGCTATCTTAACATCTTCATTGGCATCATTTGATTCTTCCTGTTGAGCGGACGGTTTCTGGTGATTGATCGTCATGGGAAGGTGATGTCACCATGGGAGGTGGGCCATCAACCAAAGTGAAATTCACAGGGGCAGCTTTTTCACTAGCATGCCTTCATTTTGCCAAATCCTCCTTAGCAGATGGGTCCTCTACAAATTTTTCTTTAGGACTGGACTCAGCTTCATCGTCTGTTTCCAAGAACTCTACATCGATATGTTTTTGAGGTCATGAAGGGCATTTATCTCTTTTTCTTCCACTGACTCTTCCTGAGGGGCATGCACTTCTTCTTCGCCTTTATTACTCATGGAAGTCTCAACCTCCACTGGGCCTTCTTTACCCTCAGCAGTCTCAACCGCTGACGGGCCTTGTCTCAACTACAACTGGGTATTCTGCAATCCCTTCAGCAGACACAGCTGCTTTAGGGTCTTCAGTGGCATCCTTGGAGTCTCAACCCCTAGGATTGCACTTTCAGAGCCATAGAGTCTCAACTCCCATGGCTTCACTTCCATTCTTTGCCTTGGCTGCATCAGCAGCTTCATCGGCCTGCAGGGCAGATGGGATTTCAGCTGAGACAATTGAAATTGTCTGAGCCTTGTCAACCCCACTCTGATGTACATTGATAGTCTCACCTTCGCCTCCAAACCTCTTTTGAATGGTATCTCCACAGCCTCCTCCGACCCGGCTGTGGTGGTTTTAGTTTCCCCTCAGCTGGCATACCAGTTGAGTCTCGAGCAGTCGGGTCACTTGAAACCTGAGACTCGACTTTTTGTCCAAATGAGTGAGCAGAGACAATAGAGGGTGTCTCAACACCTTCTTTAGGGATAGGCTTGGCTAAGGTGCCCTCTTTTGCTCATTCCTTAGCTTCATCGCCAATTCTCCTGGTTTCTTGGTCCTCTGAGTGCACTGGTGAAGTGGTGACATCAATCACCCTCACCATTTCCATAGTATCTGGGCTAGGAGAGATCATAATTGAAGAATACTCTCCTGGGCCCATTTACATTCTCTTCTCGTGCAGCTCTTTGGATTCTTGAATTGCTTGCTTCAGTTCAGCCCTCTCCACGGCATCAACAACACCCATCTCATCATCATCACTGCTGCTGGCTAACTGAATGGCACTTTCAGGCACTCCTTCAAATGGGCAGGGTTGAGGTTTCTTTGATTCCTCAGTTGCCTTTGCCTTCGCCTTATGTTTCTCCTCCTCCTTCTTTTGGAATAGGATGGTGGAACATAAATCTGGGTCCAACGCCGAAAGGACCGTTGTGTTTCCTAGAAAGCTCAGGAGTTATTCTTCCTCATCAATGAACTCCGGTCTTTGGAATTGATGCCTAGCGTAGCTCAACTTCCAGTTCCTCCAGACATAAAGCCTCTCATGTACATCCGGGTATGCAGAAGATAGCACGACAAGGTCATCATCCTCGTCATCATCATTCTTGGCTTAAGAGGAGCCATTTCTTCCACTATTCTGGCATCCATCTGAGGGGAGCGTACAACTAACTCCTCTCCATGGTCAGATGTTTCAATTCTTTTTCCTTAGCTATCTCCCGGACAACTATCTCCTCCAAACTCTGCTGATCTCAACCAGCATTCTCTTTTTCTTTTTCAGTGGTCTCCACACAAATTTCCTCTTGCACAAACTATTGTTCTTCTTCAGTAGCCTCATTCACAACATCCGTGCCAAACTTGGCTGGCTTAACCAAGGTGGATTGTTTCACCAATCGCCTTCTCTTCATTCTTACTAGAGGAATTTATTCCTCTTCTTCTTCCTCTTCTATGGCAGTAGGCTCTGCCATCTTTATCTTTTTTGCTGCAGTTGGCTTCTGCAATGCAGCTGAGCGCTTCTTCTTCACGACTGGAGAAGGTGTAGGGGATACCTTCCCAGTCTCGGATGCTAGGGCAGGTGCAGGTTCTTCGACGACTGCAGGGGCAGGTGGTCGATGCATGAGCTTTTTTCTTCTTCTGCACAGGCTTTTGAGATAGAGCCTTAGTAGTTGCAGCTCTGTCTTCCGGGAGAGGGTCAGCTGACTCTCCTTCACTCGTATCAGGTTTTCTTGCATGGGCTTGCCTCTGAGCAGCTGATAGGTTGGCCCTAAACATTTTCTTGTTCACGTGGAAGGGTTTCCTATTCCTGAGAGGAATGCCCTTCACCTCCAACAGATGGCCAATCACCAGGCCATATCCCAGCGAGCTCACAAACAGACTAGCATCACTTATGGTCTTGTTCATCACATCCTGGCAAATTCTGCTGAAGATGAACTCAGCCCAATTCACCTTCTTCTCCTCCGTAATAGCAACCATCATCACATCAAACTTAGTCTTGTGGTGATTGAAACTGCCAATCTTCATGTCCACGCTCTTGGCAACCACATCCATGAGCTTGTGGTAATCCTCATTATCAAAGACTTCTTGGTTGTATAGGCAACCTTAGCAACAAACTCTGGCTTAGAAATCTCCTTCCATGCCGCATCCAGGTTAATATCTTTCTCAGTAATATCCTTAAGCCCAGACGAAGGTAGATGACAGTATGTAGCTAGGTCCTTAGCAGTTATCTTGATGTCCTTGTTGTGAACCAAAGAATGGATTTCATTATCGTGAACCTCAGTGTTCACATAAAACATCGCCACCTCCTCCAAGTAGGTGTGTGAGAACTCCATAGAGAGAAACTCTTTCAGACTAGATTTCTCTAGCTTTTCAGCGATCTTTCGAGCAAGGGATTTGTCAACCCCTTGCTTGACCATTCCTTCAAAATCCACCGTTGCTCCTGAGTGGATGTTCTCAGCCATCTTCAAGAAATCGAACTTAGGTGCCATTTCAGAAATTGGAACTTGAACTTGAACAAGAAAAGAAACTAGGGTTTTTGCTTCTGGTTGCAGAGAAAACTTTTGCCTTTTGCTTGATAGAGACGATTGCTTCGTGAGGAGAGAGAAAATGGATTTTGAGTATATATGAGATGTGAGAGGATGATTTTTGGAATTCAATAAGTTTGAAAAATATCAACAGATCCGCATTAATTTTCCCGCATTCACAGGCTTTTTTTATCGATACCATCATTATTCGACGTCAAGCCCAAAACATTAGCTCATGAAAACGACTACGTTTTGTCACTTAGCTCTTAAATAACTCAGCTATCTTCCAAAAGTGACTTAACTCTGCTTCTCTCTTCACATAATAAACACTCAGCTGTCCAGCTAACTCGATACAGCTCACTAGCCGTCTTGACTGTTTCACTTTGCTAACAGATGAAACTTTGCTGATTTTGCAATACTCTCTTCCTTGACTCTGCTGATTGAGTCTTCTGAACCTCCTAACTCAGCCTAATCAATACAAGTTCATTTTAAGCTCTTCAAATCTTGATTTACATAATGTCTTAGTGAATATATCAGCTAATTGCCTATCAGTTGATATGTATTCCAAAGTGATGTCTTTATTTTCAACATGAACTCTTATAAAATGATATCTGACATCAATGTGCTTGGTTCTTGAACGCAATACTGGATTTTGAGTAATTGTAATGGCACTTGTGTTATCACACATAATTGGAATTTCATTTTCTTCTATATCATAGTCTCTCAGCTGTTATCTCATCCACAAGACTTGGGCAACTTTACCTGTAGCTATGTACTCGCTTCACATGTGGATGTAGCTATTGAATTTTGTTTCTTACTGAACTAAGAAACTAATCTATTTCCAAGCATTTGACAGGTACCTGGTGTACTTTTCCTTTCCACTCTACATCCACCATAGTCTGAGTCTGAGTAGCCAACTAATTTGAATCCTCCATCCTTTAGATACCATAAGCCAACTTCTTGGCATCCCTTTAAATACCTTAGATTCTTTTGATTGCGAGTCATGTGACTCTCTCTTTTGGTGCCGATTGAAATCGGCATATACAGCTACAACAAAGGTGATGTCTGGCCTACTTGCTGTTAAATAGAGCAATGATCCAATAAGGGTTTCGTATCTGGTTTGATCCACAACTTTGCCATCTGCATCCATATCCATCTTGACTAATGTATTCATGGGAATCTTCACAGACGACTTCTCTTCCATATCAAATTTTTTCATTAAATCTCTGGTATACTTGGTTTGACTTATGAAGGTTCCATCCTTCATTTGCTTAATTCGAAGACCTAGTAAAAAGGTCAGTTCTCCCATCATGCTCATTTCAAACTTCCCTTGCATGCGGTTTCAAAATTGTTTATACAACTCTTTGTTTGTGGATCCAAAAATGATGTCATCCACATAAATTTGAACAAGCAATATACTCTCCCCATCTTTAATTTTGAAGAGTGATCTATCAACCTTGCCTTTGGTGAATTCATTGTCAATAAGAAACTGGGACAATTTTTCATATCAGGCTCTTGGTGCTTGTTTCAATCCATACAATGCCTTCTTGAGCTTGTAGACTTTATGTCCAATAGTTTTCTGCTCAAAACCTGGAGGTTGCTCCACATAGACTTCTTCTTCCAAAAATCCATTCAAAAATGCACTCATCACATCCATTTGATAAAAAATGAAGTTCTTGTATGCAACATAAGCAAGAAACATCCTAATTGCTTCTAATCTATCAACATGAGCAAATGTTTCATCAAAATCTATATCTTCCTCTTGGAAATACCCATTGACTACCAATATTGCTTTGTTTCTCACTACAGATCATTCTTCATTCATCTTGTTTCTATATACCCACTTAGTACCAATAACTGGTGGGTAGGCCTTGGAACTAATTCCCAAACCTTGTTTTTCTCAAACTGATTCAGCTCTTCCTGCATAGCTAGAATCCAAAGTGTGTTATCCAATGCTGGTGACACATCCTTAAGTTCAATCTAGGAAATGAAACAAGTGAACATATCTTCATGTTGAGTTCTGGATCTGGTTCTTACTCTTTCTCTAACATCTCCAATGATAAGCTCTAGAGGATGGTCTCTCAGTCATCTCATATCTGGTTGGAGTAAGTTTGCTAGATTTAGTTGTCTTGCAGCTAAGTTGTCTTGAACAACTTCCTCATCATCATTCAGATGCAGACCTTCCACCTGTCTTTGAGATTCATCTATGTCATCTTCATCAGGGTTGAGTCTTCTTATATCAGCTTCAACATAAAGACTCTTCTAAATAGTTGACTGATTCATCTTGTCAGCTAACTCATCTATGTCTTCTCCATTGACATTAAGTTCATGAAAAACTGCATGGAAAGACTCTTCTGTGACCATTTTCCGCTTGTTCAACACTATATAAGCTTTACTAGAACTGAGTACTTTGAGTCACATAGTTGATGAGAACACAAAGCTGAAGGCTGAAAATGCCAAGATCATAGCAGAGTTAGCTGCTATAGAAAAGAGGGAAAAATATCTCAAAAATGTGATTGCCTCATTTACAAAGGCATGCAAATCATTGTATGATCCTATCATGAGTCAAATAGAATGTGGAGATAAGATAGGCATAGGATTTAACTCCTTTGTGCACAGACAAACTCCAAGAGTGATTTTGGAAAAAGGATCTTCAAAAATCCAAAACACTAAATGTTTCACCCACATTAACTCCTAAGCACAATCACAAATAAATTGACCTTGGATATAAAGGAAAGGAAAACAACTTGATTGAGTATCTTTGAGAGGACGGTGAGAAGAAATCTAGCCGTGTTCCTCAACAAACTCCAAAAAGAAAGTACTCTGTGAAGAACAAACAGAGCTACCAAAAACCCCAAGAGTTTCATCGAGAGAAACATACATGTTGGGAATGGTAGAAATTATCCAAGCCTTTGATTTGAACAATGTGAAATATCAAAGAAAGACCAATGGAATACAAGCTAAAATGGCAAAGACCTAAATCTCAAGAGAGGTCATTCCAAAGGCAAAAGAGCTATTATTAGAACACATATGCACCCAAGCACTACACTCAAAAACATCACAACTATCCCAAGAAAGCAATTGCTAAAACACACACACAGGCATACAGACAAAAAGAGACAACTGTATGAACCTAAACCCCCCAAGCAATTTGCTAATGTGCACTATGATTATGGCACTGATACATGGCAACCTCTTAGAGTCAAGTCCTTTGGCTATAAGTTGGTTGGATCATCTTATATCACTAACCCCTCAGGCCTAGGCAAGTATGGGTACCTAAAAACTAATTTCCTTGATTGCAGGTTCTAGGAACAGCTGAGTGCCAAGGAACCTGGTACATGGATAGTGGTTGTTCCAGACATATGACAGGAAAAAAGAAAAACCTATCATGATTCAAGGAGATTAGAGGTGCAAAACTCATATTTGGAGAAAATGAAGCTCCAGGGGAAATCAAAGGCATAGGGTCTATCAAGAAGAATGGACTAGAAATCACAGATGTTGCATATGTAGAAGGCCTCAACATCAACCTATTAAGCATCAACCAACTCTGTGACAAGAGCGACAATATTGGATTCAATATGGGAGTGTGCCAGATCAAAGATTTTGAATCAAATGAGATAGTCTTTGCAAGGATCAAGACAAAAGAATATGTATGTGGTAGATTGGTGTACTGCTACACCAAGCACTTGTCTGCTAGCAAAGAGTAGAGCCGAATCAAGTTGGTTGTGGCACAAGAAGCTGAGTCATCTGAACTTCAAGGCAATCAACAAGCTTGCAAGGAGTCACCTTGTGGAAGGATTGCCAGACTCAGTATATAAGAAGGAAAGTGTATGTGATGCATGCCAGATGGGAAAGCAAATAAAATTTTCATTCAAGCACAAGCCAAGTCCTTCTTCAACAAGGATATTACATCTATTGCCATATGGATCTATTTGGTCCAGTTGAACCAGCCAACATAAGTGGAAGAAATACACCTTAGTGGTGGTAGATGATTATTCAAGATATACATGGACAATCTTCATGTGTAAAAAGAAGGAAACTTTGCAGAAGTTACCTCAGCTGATGAAAAGAGTTCAAAATGAAAAGAGCCAAACCATTATAAAAATAAGGTCTGGCAGAGGAACTGAGTTTGTCAATGGGATAATAACTCAATATTGTGTTGAAAATGGTATTGCTCATGAGTTATCTGCAGCAAGAACTCCACAGCAGAATGGAGCAGCTGAAAGAAGGAACATAACTCTAAGGAAACTGCAAAGGCCATGTTAGCTGAAGCTGGATTGCCTAAGAGATTTTGGCTGAAGCCATCAACACAGTATGCTATACTCAAAATAGATGCATGATCAACAGGCAATTGACCAAGACTCCCTATGAGATTTGGACAGGGAGAAAACCAAATGTTGGATACTTCAGGATATTTAGATGTAAATGCTTCATCCATAACAATGGCAAGGATAATTTAAAGGCTTTTGATGCTAAAGCTGATGAAGGTATCTTTTTGGGATACTCAACTGAGAGCAAAGCCTATAGAGTGCTGAATAAGAGGACTATGGTCACAGAAGAGTCTATCTATGTGGTTTTTGATGAACCTAATGTGAATGGAGAAGACATTGAAGAGTTAGCTGATAAGCTGAATCAGCCAACTATACAGAAGAGTCCATATGTTGAAGCTGAAGTGAGAGCAATCAACCCATATGAAGATGAGATAGCCGAATCTTAAAGACAGCTGGAAACTCTACAGATGAATGAAGATGAAAGAGCTGTTCAAGACAACTTAGCTGCGAGGCGGCTGAATCCAGCAGACTTACTCCAACCTGATGTGAGATGGCTGAGAGACCATCCACCAAAGTTAGTTATTGGAGATGTTAGAGATGACATAAGAACCAGATCAGAGCACAACATGAAGCAATGTTCACTGTTTTATTTCTCAAATAGAGCCTAAAGATGTGTCTCAAGCATTGGATGACACACATTAGATTCAAGCCATGCAAGAAGAGTTGAATCAATTAGAAAGAAACAAAGTATGGGAATTAGTGCAGAGGCCACCCATCAAAATGTTATTGGCACAAAATGGGTTTTCAGGAACAAGATGAATGAGGAAGGATCTGCGGTGAGAAACAAAGAAAGACTGGTAGCAAAAGGATATTGCCAAGAAGATGGTATAGGTTTTGATGAAACTTTTGCTCCTGTTGGAAGATTGGAAGTAATAAGGATGTTTCTTGCCTATGCTGCACATAAGAATTTCACTGTATATCAATTGGAAGTGAAGAGTGCATTTCTAAATGGACTGTTAGAGGAAGAAGTCTATGTTGAACAACTTCCAGGTTTTGAGTAGAAAACTATTGGAGATAAAGTATATAAGCTCAAGAAAGCATCTTTGTATGGATTGAAACAAGCACCAAGAGCATGGTATGATACATTGTCCCAATTTCTAATCGACAATGGATTCACCAAAGGCAAAGTGTATAGAACACTCTTGAGAATTCAAGATGGAGAGAGCATCGCTTGTTCAAATATATGTGGATAACATCATTTTTGGATACACAAACAAAAGAGTGTGTGATAAGTTCTCAAACCTCATGCAAGAAAAATTTGAGATGGGCATGATGGGAGAGTGGCTTTCTTCCTAGGACTTCAAGTCAAGCAATTGCAGGATGGAACCTTCATAAATCAAACAAAATATACCAGAGATTTAATGAAGAATTTTGGTATGGAAGAGAAGTTTTCGTGAAAATTCCAATGAACACATCGATCAAGATGGACATGGATGCGGATGGCAAGATCAGTAGATCAAACCGGATATAGAGCACTCATTGGATCATTGCTCTATTTAATGCAAATAGGCGGACATCACTTTTGTAGTAGGTGTATGTGCAAGATTTCAATCTGCACAAAAGGAGAGCCACATGATTGCATGACTAAGAGAATCCTAAGGTATTTGAAGGGATGCCGGAAGTTCGATTATGGTATCCAAAGGAAGGTGGATTCAAGCTTATTGGTTACTCATACTCAAACTATCTTTGGATGTAGAGTTGACAGAACAAGATTCGGTACATGTCAAATGCTTGGAAATAGATTGGTTTCGGGTTTAACAAGAAGGAAAATTCAATAGCCACATCCACAATCAAGCATAGTACATAATTGTTGTGCCCAAGTCTTATGAATGAGACAAAGAATCGAGAGACTATGAGATTAAAGAAAAAGAGATTCCAATTATGTGTGATAACACTATTGCTATTGCAATCACACAAAATCCTATTTTGCATTCAAGAACAACGCACATTGATGTCGGATATCATTTTATAAGAGATCATGTTGAAAAGAAAGACATCACTTTGGAATATATCTCAAGCGATAAGCGGTTAGTTGACATATTCACTAAGCCTCTATGTGAATCAAGATTTGAGGAGCTTATGAATGAGCTAGGGTTAATTGAGTGAGTTGACACTCGAGAAGACTCAATCAAACGAGAGATAAAAGATGAGAAAATAAGAAAGAGAAAGTTTCACACATCTAAGTGAAGTGAAACTGACCACATCGGGAAGTCACCAGATCGAATTAGCTGACAGCTGAGTCACTTAATGAGAAGAGAGAAGCAGAGTTAAGTCATATTTGATATACGCTGAGTCATTTATGAACTAAGTGACAAAAACGCAGTCGTTTTAAATGATCGGGAATGTTTTTAAGGATGATGTCAGCGTAATAATGACGGGTACAGTAAAAAACTACATAGTAAGCATATGATTGGATATAAATGTTGCTGCATTTAATGCAAGGAATTAAATGCGGTTTGACATCTTAATCTGAACCGTTGATCTCGATCAAAAATTCAAAATTCGTAGAACTATCCTTTCATAACCCTTATATACGGTTTTCAGTCTTCTCTCTCACTTACTGAAACTGTTCATCTTCAAAGCAAAAGCAAAGCAAGTTCTATTCTCTCTCGGAAACCCTAAGTATACTCAAGCAAGTTCTTCAGTTTTTAATCGGTAAAACTCTCTAAAAATGGCACCAAAGATCGACTACGTTAAGCTCTCAAAGCAAATCCACTCAGGATCGTCCGTAGACTTCGAAGGAATGGTGAAGCAGGGTTCTGATGAAACCCTTATTAAGAAGATCGCTGAAATGATAGAAAAGTCAGGTCTCAAGGCTTTTCTAACCATGGAATACTCTCACACTTACCTAGAAGAGGCCACAATGTTCTATGTCAATGCGGAGGTGCAGGACGAAGAAATCAAGTCTTCTGTCCACGACAAGGAAATCAAAATAAGTGCTTAGGACCTTGCTGAGCACTACTTATTGCCTTCTAAGGGGCTAAAGGAGATTCATGAAGTTGATGTAGACTTGGCTGCTGCGTGGAAATAAGTAGCCAAACCAGAGTGTGCTGCTAAGGTGGTCTACATGGCTGACAAGAAATTGTTGAAGGACGACTATCACAAGTTGATTGATGTCATCTCAAAATGTGTAGATATGAAGTTTGGCAGCTTCAACCAGCTGTCAAAGACTAAGCGATCGTCATGGATGCGATCATGCAGGGCAAAAAGGTTAACTGGGCTGAGTTCATCTACAGTAGACTCTGCCAGAATGTTTTGAACAAGACCTTCAAGGAAGATGGTTCCTTTGGATCTTCTCTCGGATATGGTCTTGTGATTGGCCATCTGCTGGAAGTGAAGGGTATTGCCCTTCGACATGGCAAACCCTTCCATGTCAACAAAAAGATGTTTAGGGCAAACCTCTCAGGTGCCCAGAAGAGAGCCCATGCCAAGAGGACAGATACAAGTGAGGGGGAATCAGCTGACCCCGAAGACACAGCTGCTACCCCTCCTCCAAAGAAGAAAGCTGCCCCTGCAACTCAGAAGAAGAAAGTTTCCCCTGCAGCTAAGAAAAAGGATGCACATGCCCCTGTAGCAGAGTCCCCTGCCCGTGCAGCCGAGTCACCAGCCCCTGCAGCCGAGTCACCTGCCCCTGCAGCCGAGATTCCTGCCCTTGCAGCAGAGATTGTGAAAGAACCCTTAATTCCTTCCATAGTCGCGAAGAAGAAGATAACTGCCAAGCCCAGGAAGGCAGCTTCTTCTAAGAAAAGTACTCAAACCACATATGAGTCCACTGAATCAAAACCAGAAGCCCCTCTGGTTCGTCCAAGGAAGAGATGACTGTTTAGGCGGTCTGAGTTGGAAAAGACAGCTGAGTCTGCCACTCAGCTGGAGAAAGAAGACGAGACTGCTGAAAATCAAGAAGAGCAGTCTCCAGAAGTGATTGATGAAACCACCAAGTCTGTTGATGATGATCAGCAGATCTGGTCAAGACCCAACTATGCAAAAAATAGCTGAGGAAGTAAAAGCAGCTGAGACAACCGAGCCTTCTGTTGAAAATGTTGTCTCTCCTCCTGAAACTGATGTTGTTGAAGGCGAGGAGGAGCAGAGTCTCTTGCCTTCAATTCCTGAAACAGGAGGAGAAGAAGATGAGGATTATGATGACGATATAATCATGTACTCTCCATTGTATCCAGACATCCTAGCGACACTTACGAGAGTGGAGGGCATGGAAACTTGATCACTCAAGGGTCCTGAGTTTATTGATGAAGAAGAGGAATTGCTGCAATTCCTCGGTGTAGAGACTGTGCGACAGGCCCTTGATGAAGAAAATTGCATGGATATTCTTCAAATCATCAAGGAGAAAGAAAAAGAAAAAGCAGCCAAGGAAGCTCGAACACTTGAGAAAGCCAGGATGTGTGAGTTTACTGGTTTTCACGATCAAACTCATACACATCTCGATGTGTTCTCTGAAAGTGATCAGGATCCCACTGCTGCAGCAGAGAAGTCAGATATGCAGCAGGCTCTGAGAGAATCCAGACAAATGCAAGAGCATCAATTATTTGAAGGACCAGGAGAGTCGTCTCAATCTCTCCTGCAGACCGATCCTCTAGGAGTGGCACATCACATTGCCTTAGTTGTCGTTGTAGCCACGTCCCCTATACAATCGGAGAGTGGATCCAAGGGCACTGACGATGACACTGGGATTTTGGGCACCCAAGTTGAGCCAATCCCTGAAGAAGGTGTTTTACTACCTGCCCTAGCGGCTGAGCACTCAAAGGAAAAGGCCGCCAGTTGGTGCGCCAGCTGAGGGGGAAGCTCTCTCCACCACAGCAGGGTTGGAGGATGCTGTGGAAGACTCAAACCTGCAGAAAGGAGGCAAAGTGGAAACAAAAAAAGAACCGCAACAACGTGACATTGACGAAGCTCGGACAGTTGAGTCTGTCCCAGTTGAAGTGTCAACTACTTTGAAGGCCAATGGCACTGTTCTTACAGTAGAGGCACAAGATGGTGATGCCCTGGGAGTTAACACTCTGGGCAGTGAAAGTGCAATCCAAGGAGTTGAGACTCCTTTAAATGCCATGATCGAAGACCCTAAGACAATTGCGACTATCGAAGGGAATATAGAAGACCCTAAGACAGTTGAGACTGTCGAAGGGAACATCAAGGCCTCGTGAGAGTTGAGTCACTGGGGGGTATTGAAGGCCCTATGGAGGTTGAGACTTCCCTGGGTACTAGTCAAGAAACTCAGAACATTCCTCTTTTGGACAGTGTTGAAACAGAACAAGAAATCAGCGCACTTCACGATTCACAAGACAATCTTGACACATCCTTCTTGGGATCTGAAGACGAAGCTGAGTCCACTCCAATTGCATATCCTACAGACCCAGCTGAGGATGTTCTCAAAACTAAGAGCGCCTAAGTGACAAAGCGACTCGTACAAAATTTAACCGATGATGAGCCAAGCCCACAGGTCTCATCATCATCCGAGGATTTGTGATGCAACGAGAGAATAGGTTCTTCATTTAGAAAAATCAACTGAGACCGAGGACGCTGTTAAGACAGTTGAGGCTCAGTCAGCTGGGCAAAATGTCTCAAGCGCCCCGGTGAGACCAGTCAAGCAAGAGCTCCCACAGCAAAGCGAACGACTACACCAACCGTTGCAGGCTCCCACAGATGCGACACATGCCAATGAAGCTACCGCGGCTAAGGCAAATAGAGATGAGTCATCGCAGGCACAAACCTCGCAAACCATCCCATACGTGCGCGATGATGCCTTTCAGGAGATGTTTCCTTTCACAAAGATCCTACCCGAGTTAGAAGAAGAGACCTTTGAACAAGAAGATTCACTATAAGAGAAGATCAATCATCCCCATCGACACCATTGTTCCAGTGATTTTGACTTTGATGTAGAGTGGCCTGCAACTGAATCAAGTGAGACAGCTGAGATTCGTGAGGTCTTCAAGAAAATCTGTGAAGAGATTGAGAAGATTGAAAGACATCAGGCCTCACTTGACTTAAGACTGGACAACGGGGATGCTACCCTCACACCGACTTGAGAGGGATAGTAGTACGAGATCGATCGGGAATGGTCTCAACGATGAAACTTACCATGCGACTCGAACAAGTTCGTTATTCCAAAGCATTATATAGCGAATAAATGCCTGGAGTCTTGACAATGTTGATATCAAGCAAATGATGTAGGAATACATCGAAAGGCTACACGAGTCTCACAAGACTGAAATGGAGCTGTTGCAAGAATTCCAGAGAAAAGAAATTATGCGCCTTGAGAACACAATGAACAAAAAATTCAGCCTACTCATTGCTGAAATGAAGTTGGTGACAGCTGAATCCAAGGCAACTCGCACAGAATTTCGTGCAGCTTATGCAACAACTGACTTCAAACAAAATTCAGCACTAAGCAGACTCGATTTCATGCTCGCAGGCATGTTCCCTGGGGTTCCTCTCTTTTGATGATGCCAAAAACAGGGAAGAGGAGCTTCTCAAGGGAATCAAAGAAGAACAGCTGAAGAGAAGCGCAGCTGAGAAGACTGCAGCTGAGAAGAAGGGAAAAGCAGCTGAGGGGGAAAGTTCGAAAGATCTTACTTTAATGATAGCTGAAACCTCCCAGCAAGGTCATGTCACTGTCTCCATCCTGAGCAAACTCCCCGTAACCCTACCCATTGAGCACTGTGATGTGCCAATGTCGGAGAAAAGGAAAATCATTGACTCAGGGATTGAGAAGTTTTCTAAAAAGCAGGATGCCCGTGTTCAGGAAGTGCTGAAACAGTATGGTTGACTTCCAGTTGGCAAAGATCAAGATGCGATTCCTGATAGTGGATCTGAGCCTTGATCGGTTGAAGAGTTCAAAAACCTTGAGTCAGAAGGCTATTTCCAAGGAATGTCACTAGCCTAAGCCTAGGATTTGTACTGGGAGAAAGGTCTAGCATTGTGTGAAGAAGATGAAAAGCAGCAGTCTTCCAGCAGTCACTCAACTGGTAAGCAGAAGACTCCCGTGCAGTACACACCCAAAGGAAGAGGAAGAAGTGGTGGTGGAAGAGGTTCTCAACCTCGACCAAAACCCAAGGATGTTGAATATGTAGATCCTGATAAGAAAGGGATGATCTACTGGGCTGGGTATGATGAATTGTCCAATCTGGAAGTGGCAAGAAAGAACGCGGAGGCGGTAAGAAGGCAGGAAGATGGAAACGAAAGGCAAACACATCAATGGATCGAGAGTAAGCGAAGGGATGATGCTTTGGAACGAGCCTATAAAAATAAGAAGAAAGCTGAAGAAGAAGAGAGAAAAAGAAAGAGAGCTGAAGAAGAATGAAGGAGGCAGCGAAGGCGCTGAAGTGTTGCTGCGAACCCCTTCATGTATATTACTTATGTAAATACATTCATTTAAGTCATCTGTAATACTTATTGAATTTTTCTGTAAACTTTTCACATTGTATTTATTCTTGTATCTTAGCATAGATGCATGTCTTGCTTTGATAAAGAATGCTCTAATACCAAATGTAAACAGCTGTGTAATGGACAAGAATGATATGATCAATAAATCGATCTATTCTAAGCATACATTCCTTGTTACTGCATTGTCTGTATGTATCTTTGTTGTTTATATTCTTTTTGAATGTTTTTAAGTTTTGGCATCATCAAAAAGGGGAAAATTGTTAGGAAATTTATTTTATAGATTTTGACTGATGCCATGTAAAACATAAACTAGAAAGTTGGCACTCCATTTCCTTTGTAATTTGTATTGTAATAGATAAAATTTGGAAAAGTGAATCAAGTCAGCTAGCCAAGAAATACAAGAAGTCAACTGAAGACTGAAGTGAATACTCCACTGCTAGACAACTGAGTATGGCAAAAAAAATAAAAGTCAAGAACTCGACTGAAGGTGTATCAGCTATGAAACAATTGTGTGAAGAGTCAGTCAAGTCAACTCAAGAAGCCAAGTCTCAAGTTGAAGTGACAAATGAGTCATCCAAAGATTGGAAGCTAACTCAAGTCACCTGGGGAATAAAAGACTGCAGTCAAGTCAAGACAACTGAACGAGATCCGTTGATGAAAGTCAAGAATGTTGCTCAGAATGGTAACATGTTAAAGTTGTCAGAGATAAAGTATTAGTTCCAGTTGTGTGCAAAAGGAACAAACCAATGGGAAGAACTGCACCAAGTGTCAGTATGCTGCAATGCTGCAAGACATTAAGTCCGAGGAAATGTCAACATCAAGGACTGCAACAAGACAAGCCAACGAACACAAGTGACTTTTGAAATTAGCCTATCTCTTCAACGGGCAAAATTTCAAAAGTGCACCATAAAAGGATACTAAGAAAATGTTACCTGAACCTCGAACAAGCAAGCAACATTCAAGCAATTAACCTACAAAATTCTCAAGTATATTCAAGCAAATCCTCAAGCCTGAAACTCGAAGGAAATCGATCTAACACAAATCTGTGAAGGAAAGACAACTTCAAATCTATTGAAGAGGAAACTTTTGAAGAATCAAAAGGGGTCTACTTTCCAAGGAGGATTGTAGGAAGGTTCAAGGTCCAACCAGTATCAAGTTATTGGAGGGCTTCGTGATCAAATCCAAGAGCTTGTGAAGTGAGCTGAAGTAGCAAGGCAGCTACCCTGTGAATAAGTTGAGTCGCCAGAGAAGCCAGCTGTGTGACCAAGGTTGTCTCTAGACTGTTCACCACGTTGTAAAGTAATCTGTTACATAGAGGATTCCTCCAGGAGTTGGAGAAGAGAGGAGTAGAAGACTTACCCCATCTTCGAACCTCTATAAAAATTATTTGTGTCATTTATTTTTCCGCACATTTACACTTCTTGCATACTTACATCATACCTGCTGATAAAAACTCATATTTACTATCCAAATTATTATTAACTAAGTGCTTAAAAATCAAGTGTTAAAAATAACTTAAAACAAATCAGGGTGTTAAGTGTGATAAAACCAATACAACCAAGTTAAAGTTCAAGTTAACGATCGAGTTATTCTATCGTGACTCTATCGAGCATGTTGAGTCGAGAATAACCAACTTAGCGTCCCTCAAGGACAAAGTTTTATTCAAACCCCTTCTAAACCTTACTCACACCCCTTGGGACCTACAACTTTATTAAACATGGCCTTATCAAGAGTTTTATATAATATATCATTGGCAACATTGTCCAAGTTGTATCTCTTTCGATCATCATTTGTCCACTCACGGCGTGGAGGTCTAGCTCTGCAGTTACAACATCTTCTCATTCAACAAGAGCAACCCTTCTTACAGTTGTATTAACCTTTAGGATTTGTAGTGGCCCATCTTCAATCACGAGCCACATCTCATAATGTAGGGTTGATAGATGAGCCTGCATACGTATTTTCCAATCATCAAATTCTTCCACAGTGAACATTGGAATGCAAGTTAGATTTGCTTCCATGATAATAACTTTGTTTTCGAAATAAAAGCTTTAAAAACTCAAATGTTGATTCTTTGAAAAAGAATGAGATCTAGTTAAGTAACCAGTGCGGAAGGCTCAATGAACCAACCGCTCTGATACCACTTGTAGGTCCCAAAGGGTGATGTGTAAGGTTTAGAAGGGGGGGTTGAATAAATCTTACCAACTTTTCAATTTTAGTCATTTAAACAATTTCAGATTAACTTAAGTCAGCTAAGTCCTTGATGGACAACTAGGTTGGCTTACAAAATAAAGTTACCACTCATGACTGATCGATTTGTTGATAGTATAACTTAGTTGTTTTATTCTAACACTTAGAAATGCAATTGACTTAAGGAAGACTTACACCCTTAGAGTTTTTAGTACGTTTTTCAACACGTGTTTTAGCAATGTTATTATCATCGGACTTAAACAATTTAACTTTATCAAAGCAAATATGAAATAATGCAAAAACTAAAGTGCTATTTGAAAAGTAAATAGACACAAGATTTTATAGTGGGTGGGATGGGGTAATTCCTCTAGTCCACTCTTCTCCAACTCTTGGACGAATCCACTAGGTAACTTGACTTGGTTACAAAGTAGTTAATAGTCTGGGACTCAGCTTCTTCACAAGACAGCTGTCCTGCTACTTCAGCTTCCTTTAAACCATTGGACTGGATCATGTAGCCCTCCAAAAGGTTCAAATCACTGGTTCGATCTGGAACCTCACTACACCTCCTTCAACCTCGGAGAGTAGACCCTTTATTCTTTAAAACAATTTTTCCTCTTCAACTGATGAAGTTGTCCTTTCATCACTGAGTGTGTTGGATCGATTTTCTTCGAACTTAGTCTTGAGGATTTCTTTGAAAGCTTGAGAGAAATTTGCAGGTTATTGCTTGAATGTTTGTATGCTTGTGTTAAACTCGGTTAAGTTCACCTGCTCTCAAATGACTCCTCAACCTTTTATAGTGCACATTTGAAAATATGTCCATTGATGAGAGAAACACAATTTTGAAAAGATTCTTCAGTAGGTTGTTGGCTTGTCTTTTCTCGAGATTTTTTTGATGTAGAATGTACTCGTATTAATTGCTAGCCCTTTCCTTAATCTCTGCAATTTCGAGGCACATCTCATTGGTTCCCTGCTTTTTGTAAGTCCAGCGGCTACGATAATCTAGAGGGGGTGAATAGATTATCTCCATCTTTTCTATTTCGCCCTCTTTTAACAATCGAAAGCTCAAACACAATAATAAGGTGCGGAATGTAAACAACACACGTCGATTTAAAGAGGTTCAACCCACCTAGGGCCTAATCCTCTACCACCCCAAGATATCAGGGATGGATTTGAAAAAAAGAAAAAGAATTTTATTAATTACCAAAATTAATACAAATTCAACTTACAACACCTTGAAGAGCACCACACTCTTCTTCAACACCACCTTTGGAGATTACCACAATCTCCCTTTGAAGATCACCACAATCTTCCGACTTGAAGAGCACCGAACTCTCCAACACCACCTTTGGAGATTACCACAATCTCCCTTTGAAGATTACCACAATCTTCCGACTTGAAGAGCACCGAACTCTCCAACACCACCTTTGGAGATTACCACAATCTCCCTTTGAAGATTACCACAATCTTCCTTCAACGGCACCTTTGAAGATCACCACAATCTTCAATCTTGAAGAATACCAAATTCTTCAACACCTCAAGAGCACCACACTCTTGAAACACCTATCACCTAGATCACCCAAGTGTATTCTTACCACAAGAATACTCACAAGGATATCTTGTGTTTGGTTGATGAATTACAATCAAGATTACACTTTGAAAAATATTACAACTCAAAAGTGCAAGTGTAATCAAGAATGAAAGCCTAGACCTCAAGATGTGAAAGTGATAGTACTTAGGCTATTACAACAAGAATGTTGAAATGAATAACAAAGATTATGTGCTTGTGATATCTCTTGTTGTTTGTATCAAGTCTTGTTTTTGATCCCTCAAGCTTTCATCTATTTATAGGAGAGCCTTCAAATTTGAATTCCAACATAGGCTCCTCCAAAGGCTCCTCCAAAGGCTCCTCCAACATAGGCTCCTTCATGGGCTCCTCCATGTTTTCTTTTGTCTACAAATAAGACAAAGAGATTAAAATAAATATGGTTGTCTCATAAGGATACAAAAATCAGATTATAGAACAATCCCACATTTTAAGGAAGAATGGTCTGCTGACAACGGTTATATTTTAGTCATGTCAAACTAAAAAGCACCGGGTCGCGCACAAAAGGACGTTTGAAATAGTATGAAAAATAACACGGGCGACCGGTCGAGGGGTGCTCGACCTGGCCGACATCACCCCTAGCCGGTCGACCTCTCCAAAAATAGAACAGGAGATTTTGCACACTTTGCAGTCGACCCTGGGCGACCGGTCGGCCCGACCGGTCGACGCCGAAGCGACTGGCCGACCGCTTGAAATTTCTTCCGTCTCATTTTCTGCTTCAAAAAACATCTTCAGTGCACGGGTTGCCCTATGGGGCGGCCGGTCGACCACGAGAGAGAAATGTTGTCCAATTTTAGTCGAAAATAAAACTTAAGAAATACTCCGAAAATTTAGTAAAAACATTTTAAACCGATCGAGAGTATTTAGACAACATTAGAAATATAGTTTCAATGTGAAAACCTATTGACATAAAATCTTTGAAAGTGTTGTCCAATATTAATCGAAAAAGACTTGAGCAAATACTCGGAAAATATTAAAACTATTTTAAATCATTTAGGAGTATTTGGACAACCTTTAAAACCATTGTTTTGGTATAAAACAAAATCATCAAAATCATGATAAAACCATTTATCAAACAATCTCCCCTTTTTGATGATTACAAACCAAAACAATTTTAATGAGGTCGATTTTGAAAACAAAACAATTTTACCGGTTAAAGAGAACTATCCGTTGTGAGCGACAACATTCCATGCAATAAAAACACATGGATGGGAGTAGAGATATTCAAACACATATAGCAAATGCTCCCCTATCAACATGCACAACAAGAGTTATATAGAAGCAACTTAAACATAAGCTAAAATATTAGCTTTTCGATATTGAGCTTAAGTATCAATAACTTAAAAGCTCCCTGTCAAAGATACATCATTAGAACCGTATATAAGTCCATACTACAACCAATGGACCATGATTCATACATAACCATAATACACCAAGTGGACTAAATATGATCCACAACTTATGGCTTTATGAAGCCATAGCTTAGCTTCTTTTCGTTAAGCTTATGAGCTAAGATAAGCTTATAACCTGTTTCTCCCCTTTGGAATCATCAAAAGAATGTTAGCACGATAAATACATCATATATTCTTATCAAAGTGCGCAAGTAAACCGATGTATCGAGCCATTTGAACATTGAAGCTTTTAAACCAAATAGAAGAGTCGAATCATACGACTTGTAGAAGCTTATGAAAAATCATTTGATTTGCAGAAAACATGATCTCTATAAATATATGAGACTTTTGAAATCGAGAGAGTCGTGTAGGTGATGAATTTTTCATTGAAACGTTTTATCGAACACTTGGCGGGCGTAAAAATTGAAAGAGATATATATAGCCCTTGTAAATGAAATCAAGCCAAGTTTTCATCACCAAATGCAATATAACATATCAACAATCAATAAGCTCATCACAAATATATATGAATTGCATCAAGAAAAATACATATAAGCCACAAACTCAAGGGTTCAACCCAATTGAGCTAACGATAGTGAAATTCTTACCATTCAATTGGTAAAGTCGAGCAATGATGATGATAATCGAGCTAGATAATCCCCAAAATATAAAATGTATGCAATAAAACAAATTTTGAGTGAAATTTGTGTGCAATTCGCGAAGGGACGAAAAATGGACAAAATAAGCCAAAATGGCGAAGTCCGGAAAAGAACTATTTTTAGCCAAAAATCATCCGGGCGACCGGCCCAGGGCATGGGCGACGGTCGACGGCTTTGGCGACGGTCGGCCTTGCCCCGATCCAATTGAAGTGGTTCTTTTTTGTTTTGAAAATCCGAAATTTGATCCAAAAATCCGATTTTTCGCCCCTAAGTTTTAAAACGTGCAAAATGCAAACGTAGACCTCATTCAATATACATTATGTCATAATCAAGCTCGAAATGAGGTAAAATACTCGGCGTGTTAACGATCAAAAAGTCCGCGAGTTATCCTTGAGACGGAATTAAACACATCTCAAGTTTTTGTTAAAAATCACAATCCCTTAAAAATATATCGAATCTCAATATGTTTAGTTCGATTATGATTTAACAAATTTTGAATACGAATAACCGTATAATAGATACCAAACTTGTTATCGAAAAAATAAGAACATTTTAAAGCTTTGGATACAACAAGTCATAAGAAGAAGTGCCTTTCAAATATTTGAAAATTTCTTTTAACGGCACTTTATTGAGATTCGTTGGGATAGTTTTTGAAATCGAGCATATAGACATAATGCATATGGAATTTCGAGTCTATAGAAATAATACAAGAAAACATACCTCGAATTTGTTTGTCGACCGACATGCCTTTCTCAACCTTTGTCAATCTTTAGTCATAGTGGTTGAGATATTTCTTCTTTCTTCAATGCCTAACTCCTTCAAGAGTTCAATATAACCATCTTCTTGGCATTGAATAATTTGAAGTCCAAGCAAGAAATTGAGCTCCCCATCATGCTCATTTCAAGTACACATTGCATCAACTTGGAAAAAATATCTTGCACAAATATTCATTAGTAGTACCAAAAATATTCTCATAAATATGCACAAGTAAACAATCTTGCCCTTTTTCAAAAAAAAAAGAGAGTAGTATCAACTTTACCTCTTGTAGAATCATTTAGCAAAAATAGCTAAGTCTATCAACCGTACAAAGCCTTTTTTAAAAAAATTGGCCTAGAATTTTAAACTCCGATAGACTTCCATATGAATAAAACCATTTAGAAAATTAGCATCCATTTAGTAAAGCTCGAAATTTTCTTAAAACAAGAATGGGCAAGTAAAAAGCAAATAACTTCTAAAAAGAGCTATGAGTGCAAATATTACATCAAAATCATTACCTTCTTCTTGAAGATACCTTCGAGCTACTAACCTTGCCTTTAGTTCGACCAATGTTGCCTTGGTCATCGAGTTTGTTTCGAGTGCCCATTTTGCATTTATAATCGTTTGTGATGAAAGACATGGCATCAACTTCCAAGTATCATTTCCTTTTTAGCTCCTCTTGCAGTTCTAAAAACCAATCTTCATCTTGAAGCATCAATTTAGGAATTTGTCTTCTTCATCACTATTGGGCATCCAAATGATCTAAGGTGTTCATAATAGAACATTTACATCCAAATATTTGGAGTATTTTCTTTTCTACACAACTCAACAAACTCATTAAAGGCATTTCTTATATAAGCAAGAAAAATAGCCCAAGTGAAATAACATGCCTCAATTGTCAACCACAAAATATCTTGCAAAAAGAGCATAGTAGTAAGAGACACATATATATATTATATATAGATCATGAAGCAAGAAACACATACTATGCATTTAGAATATCATCAAGAGACTAATAAATCATGCAAGTTCAAATAAGCTTAAGAAAGCTACAAAAGGTCTCTTTTGAAATTGAGAATCCGATAGCATATAATTGAGACCTTATTTAAAAGAAGTATTTGAACAAAAGTTGACAAAGCAAATATGTGCAATCAAATATCGAATAGTGCCTTTCAAAAAATCTAAAAATCCTCTTAATGGCATTTGTATGAAATACTATGAAAAACAAGCACATAGGCATATGATAATACATATATCGAGTCTATAAGAGTAAGAATAACACAAGTAAACGTACCTCGATAATTTATGCCTTTTCTTGATAAAAATGACGAAAATGGCCATTTGTGAAAATATGTAAATCCTACACAATTCTTAAAACAAATCTAGCACAAATCATAATGATAAAAGTGTAGGCTAAGAGATATCACAAGTAAGCTCATGCCAAAAAAAAAAAACCATAAGAGATGATAACATACTATAGTTTTCAAAAAATGCACAAGAGTTTTAAAAACATCATATAAGGTCTTCTTTTTTTTAAAAAAAATTTAAAAGCACAAATATATATTGAAGACCTTAATTAAAAAAAATTTGAAAACTCATTTTGCAATAAAGACACAAATAAAAGCATGCATAATAACAAAATAAAATGCATATTTAAATAGGGAGATACGGGTTACCAATTACGCCATTTCCATGGGTTGTGTCGTTCCCATTGTTGATGATATCTTCCCTTTGAGAAGTCACTTTGTTGATGATTACTTCTTTGATTGCTCCATTTCAAGGTTTGTTGCTTTCCCATTGTTGAAAGTCTCTTCTTCTTTGAAAATCATCTTGTTGATGATGTCTTTGCCATTTCAAGGATTGTGTTCTTCCCATTTTTGATTGTACCCTCTTCTTGGAAATTGGCTTTGTTGAGAATAGTTTCTCCTTCTTTGATCAAATGAAACGGTCATTTGATGCCTTCTTAGCGGTATGAATTTTTTCGATCATTATTTCGCCGTGTACCTAATATGACATTGTTTTGTGGTACCCTCATATGTTTGGGTCCTTTGGGATTAGTCTTGAGACTTTTAGGTCTCCAACAATAATTAGAGCTATTTCTAGCCCGACAAGTATTTACCGTATGACCCTTTTTATCACAATAAAAACAAGTAATAATTCTAGGAGCATAATGACCAATATGCATATTGACTTGATCCTTTTTCATATGATTAACAACATTAGGCTTATGATCAAGTCCTTTATCACAATTATGAATATCAACAATATTGGACATTTTATTGGTACTCAAGTTGGATTTTAATAAATCCTTTTTCATGCAATCAATATTCTCAACAAGAGTACTATTTTCTTTTTCAAGGTTTCTAACCTTGTCAAGTGTGGTGGTGTGAGCACATGATAGTGATTCATAAGAAGTAAATAAACTATCCTTATCATTTTTCAAAATATTGAATTCCTTTTTCAAATTTTTGTATTTAACAAGTAGCTTTGGAATTCATTTTGAAGTTCATCATAATCATTTTGCAAATCACTATATTCATTTTGCAATTCATTGTCATAAGAAGTAGAAGGTTTAGAACTTACCTCGTTCTCTTCTTCGATGCCCATAAGACATTTTTCGACTTCATCATCGGAATTTGTAAGAGGCTCATCCCATATTGTTGGATTTGATGTTGTATCCATTTGAGAAGTAGATGCTTTTGAGTTGCTCCTTTTATTTGCATATACTTCATAGATGGCTTCTAGTTTTGCCATACTTCATGTGCCGATCGAATACCTTGAACATAATCAAATTCCAAAGTGGTAAGTGAACAATGTAAAATATTAAGAGCTTTACCATTTAAGGAGATGATTCTCTTCTCTTCATCATTGAGCTCTTTGAAGCCTTTTGAGGTGTGTGGTGTATCTTTCATCGGAATGGATTCTCCATTAATGACGGTGTTCCAAATGTCGAACCCGCAACCTTGTAAGTAGCATTCCATTCTTTCTTTCCAAAATATAAAATTTTTGGAATCAAACCGAGGTGGCTTGGTGGTGGAGGTGCCGGAAATTTGAGCTTCGTTTGTAGCCGTCGATCGTTTCTCTTCACTCGCGATGTGAAACGAGCTTGCCAAAGAGTTTGGCTCTGATACCACTTGTAAGTCAAGCGGCTACGATAATCTAGAGGGGGGGGTGAATAGATTATCTCCATCTTTTCTATTTCGCCCTCTTTTAACAATCGAAAGCTCAAACACAATAATAAGGTGCGGAATGTAAACAACACACGTCGATTTAAAGAGGTTCAACCCACCTAGGGCCTAATCCTCTACCACCCCAGTATATCCGGGATGGATTTCGAAAAGAAAAAAAGAATTTTATTAATTACCAAAATTAATACAAATTCAACTTACAACACCTTGAAGAGCACCACACTCTTCTTCAACACCACCTTTGGAGATTACCACAATCTCCCTTTGAAGATCACCACAATCTTCCGACTTGAAGAGCACCGAACTCTCCAACACCACCTTTGGAGATTACCACAATCTCCCTTTGAAGATTACCACAATCTTCCGACTTGAAGAGCACCGAACTCTCCAACACCACCTTTGGAGATTACCACAATCTCCCTTTGAAGATTACCACAATCTTCCTTCAACGGCACCTTTGAAGATCACCACAATCTTCAATCTTGAAGAATACCAAATTCTTCAACACCTCAAGAGCACCACACTCTTGAAACACCTATCACCTAGATCACCCAAGTGTATTCTTACCACAAGAATACTCACAAGGATATCTTGTGTTTGGTTGATGAATTACAATCAAGATTACACTTTGAAAAATATTACAACTCAAAAGTGCAAGTGTAATCAAGAATGAAAGCCTAGACCTCAAGATGTGAAAGTGATAAGGCTATTACAACAAGAATGTTGAAATGAATAACAAAGATTATGTGCTTGTGATATCTCTTGTTGTTTTTATCAAGTCTTGTTTTTGATCCCTCAAGCTTTCATCTATTTATAGGAGAGCCTTCAAATTTGAATTCCAACATAGGCTCCTCCAAAGGCTCCTCCAAAGGCTCCTCCAACATAGGCTCCTTCATGGGCTCCTCCATGTTTTCTTTTGTCTACAAATAAGACAAAGAGATTAAAATAAATATGGTTGTCTCATAAGGATACAAAAATCAGATTATAGAACAATCCCACATTTTAAGGAAGAATGGAGACAACGGTTATATTTTAGTCATCAAACTAAAAAGCGGCGTCGCGCACAAAAGGGCGTTTGAAATAATCTTGAAAAATAACACGGGCGGCGACCGTTTGGCCGAGGTGCTCGACCGGCCGACATCACCCCTAGCCTGGGTCGACCTCTCCAAAAATAGAACAGGGAGATTTTGCACACTTGCGGTACGGTCGACCCCACAGGCGGCCGGTCGACCGGACGTCGCCCGGGCGGCCGGTCGACCGCTTGAAATTTCTTCCGTCTCATTTTTTGTTTCAAAAAACATCTTGAGTCACGGGTTGCCCTATAGGCGGCCCAGGTCGACCAGAGGTAAAATGTTGTCCAATTTTAGTCGAAAAATAAAACTTAAGAAATACCGAAAATTTAGTAAAAACATTTTAAACCGATCGAGAGTATTTAGACAACATTAGAAATATAGTTTCAATGTGAAAACCCATTGACATAAAATCTTTGAAAGTGTTGTCCAATATTAATCGAAAAAGACTTGAGCAAATACTCCGGAAAATATTAAAACTATTTTAAATCATTTAGGAGTATTTGGACAACCTTTAAAACCATTGTTTTGGTATAAAACAAAATCATCAAAATCATGATAAAACCATTTATCAAACACTTTTTGCACTCTTTCAAAGAAAAACAACTTTATTGCGAGCGATCGACACTTGATCTCTTTCAGCTTTCTCGAGTCCTATCTGCCGCATACCCCTTTGACATTTGATTCCAATTATTTTGGAATGACTTTGCTTTCAGTCAGCTGACTGAAACAAATTTTCAATCACTTGATTGATTCTTCACTTCACTTCACTCAACTGCCATACAGTTGGGTCGTCACTTCAATCTTCAACCGAGTCTTGTAATCTTCAAATTGGTTGACTTTAACTTAGCTCATACAACCCTATCTATTAGAATTTGAATTATATTTTAAATGGGGTGTCAACTTCCTAATCTAAGTTTTACATGTTATCATCAAAATCTATACATAAATTTTCCAACAATAATAAAAAACAATTGAAAATTGACGATATTGCTTCCAAAGATGAAATGGCTTATGTCTTTTGTGTTAGTGATTTTGTGTAGTAGCATCACTAACACAAAAGCACCTTCGAACCAAAAAGAGCTCAAGACTGGTTGTTGGATTAAAATGTAGAATACAAAAACAGAAGTGTATGATTTATATGACGTAAGAATGAGTGTAAACTTCTATAATGCACAACCATGTATATATAGCCAGCAATCCATCACCTGCAGGAGATAAAACAGGGCAATGGGCATTATACCAGATGTAATAGTCAGGTGTTACATCCTACTTCAGATGACTACCAGTAATGTCCAGATTCATCGTCCTCCAACAAACAAACATTAACTTGAGTTTGGGCCAAACCCATTTTTGAGTGGTTTCCAACACTCAGTCACTTGAATCTAGGCCGAGCCTATTTTCGAGTGGCAAAGCTAACTAAACCAAAATCCATAATCAAAGGGCGGGGCTGTAGCCCGACTCGATGCCAGGCTTGGCCAGCGCACGGGCGCGCGCATGTGGCCTACTTGTGATCTACCACTTATGTTTATAGTATATCTAACTAATAACATCTTCTAGTATATATAATAGGAAAAACAAGACTTTATTTTCTATGTGGGATAAGGTTTTAAACTTTTAAACTCCTTTTACATAATGCCCATTCATGTGACCAACTTCATGTATTAATTTCTCACTCACTGAAATTCAATTTTGAGAAATAAAATATACTACGATCATCTACTCGGAATGTAGATTAACAATATATGTATTTAGCCACCAAAAATTTGGTTTAAGTTTGATCGACGCTCCCATTCTCAAATCCAAATTCCCAATACCAAAGACATCAATAATTTAAGAACATGTGATATGGAGAGGTTTTGCAGATGTGATATCACTCTGTGCAACACCTTTAGAATAGTTAAGCACGGTCAGTTCTTGGATTATTTGTTGCATTTTCCTTTAAAGACTCTCTCTAATTTGGCTTTAGCCCAACTCTCAAAATTCCTCAGCAAACAACCTCCTTAAATAGATCCAAATAACTCCAAAACCTATAAAAAAAAAAAACTACAAAGAACATGCCAAATAAGTAACCTTCATGTAATGGGTTAGTCGGTTAATTAGTACAAAATCTGTCAAGCAAAAACTGAATATAAACATAAATTACAACTATGTACAACAGGTTGACAATTTTAGAAGGGCAAAAATGTTTTTTTAGTCCACTAAGTGGACGACTTGAGAGATTTAGTCCATACTTTTAAAAAAATTTGAAATTGGTCCACTAAGTGGCAAAAATTCGGATTTTTAGTCCAGTGACCTGCTATTGCAGGTAACAATCCTATGTGGAATTTTTTTTTCTTTTTGCTTTTTTTCTTGCCTCAAAATATGAATTGTTTTTGTTGATGTGGCATTTTGGAGGGAAAAAATATTATTTTCAATGTAAATTAGGTAAAAATATAATATTCATTATGAATAAAATAAAAATAATTTACAGAATATATTTAAATTATTTGTTAATTTGAAAAACGAAAAATAATTAATTTTTTAATTTACAGAATATATTTAAATTTTTTGTTAATTTACAAAATATAATATTCATTATGAATAAAATAAAAATAATTTGCAGAATATATTTAATTTTTTTATTAGTCGAAAAACACAAAATATTTTTTTGAAAAAAATCGATGAAAAATAAGAATAATGTTAATATAATTTAAATATTTTGATTTAATAAATATATTCAAAATATTTTAAAATTTATTAACATTATTCTTATTTTTCAAGGAATTTTATAAAAAAACTGTATAAGAAACTTTGAATTATAAAAAAAAACAGTATAACAAACTATGTAAATTTTTAAAAACTGTACAAAAACTATTTAATTACAAAAAATCTGCATAAAAGATATTTAAATTTTAAAAAACTGTATAAAAACAATTTAATTATTTCTCTTTAATTGTAAACAATTTAATTTAAACATATGATATAAATAATTTTTTATTTTATAATTTCGAATATATTTCTCCAATTAAAATATCTTAAATTTTATTAACATTATTTTTGTTTTTCATGGATTTTTTTTAAAAAAAAATCCGTTTTTCAAATTAACAAATAATTTAAATATTAACATTTTTTTTTGTCATGGATTTTTTAAATTATTTTTTGTTTTTCAAATTTACAAATAATTTAAATATATTCTGTAAATTATTTTTATTTTATTCATAATGAATATTATATTTTTACCTAATTTACATTGAAAATAATATCTTTTCCCTCCAAAATGCCACATCAACAAAAACAATTCATATTTTGAGGCAAGAAAAAAAGCAAAAAGAAAAAAAATATTCCACATAGGATTGTTACCTGCAATAGCAGGTTACTGGACTAAAAATCCGAATTTTTGCCACTTAGTGGACCAATTTCAAAATTTTTTAAAAGTGTGGACTAAATCTCTCAAGTCGTCTACTTAGTGGACGAAAAAAACATTTTTGCCATTTTAGAAGTGGCAAAACTTAAATAGAGTTTGACTTAGCACAAGTCAACTCTAACAATCTCCCTCGTTTTGGTACTTTCTGTACAAAACTTGCACAATGACAATCTAATACAAAAATATACCTCTAAGACACACAACTTAACACAATTCAAATAATCCACATAATACTATTGAATACAAAAATGCACACACACTCAAGATTTACACTACAGAAGAAAACTCCCCTTAAATCAAAGATCCAATAAATACAGACTTGTTCAAATGATAACAAGCAAACCAAATTAGTGTTCAAAGTATACAAGTAATTAAACTATTGTTATAAAAACTAAAACCTTTTCAGAAAGTAACCCATAGTTAAAATTGTTCAGTCCACCACTAGTGTTGACACATGTACTACCATCACTTCAAGCATCACGTAGCAAGTCAGCATACGTAAAGTAATAGTTTATGTACTACTTTCTTCTCCCCCTTTTTGTACAGAAAGGAGCTTAAAATCTTCCCTTCAAATAAGTATAACACTCAAATCAAAGTAAATCAAGGGATAAATCAAAGGAAATATGGTGAAGGTGAAATAAAAAAAAAAAGATTTTGTTTCTGCTTAAAAAATTAAGGGGGAAATCTTTTAAATTGTGAAAGAACTTGAGCAGTATGTTTATCATCTATTAAAAAAATAGTGAGCGTGTGTATATATGTGTGAGTAGATATGGGCAATTTTTTTTTTAATAAAAGAAACTAAAGATCCAAAAATGATTTGATAAATATGGACTTTGAAAGTCACAATTAAAATCATAAATGCAACAATTAAGAGCATTTAACAAATCATGCACCTAGTCAAAACTTCTCATAATCACCTCGCTAAAATTAACCATCATTATCAACTGAACTGAAAACTTCTAAGGAAAAATTGTTGTGCACAAACGAATCAACTTATATATGCCAAAAATTCAGTATTTCAGGGAATCATGTAGTCGTCCAGTAGCTACAGACTCTCATACCCAGGCCAAATGTTTGGGGTTCGATTTTCATCACCTCTCTCTTTTCTGAGGATTTATACTAAAAAAGTATTGAGTTATTTCATATTCACATAAAGTTTCGTATATTTAATTTTCATGTAAAAGATATATATTTCCCACCATTTTCGAGTAAACGAAATTGCAGTTCATGTAGCTAGGAAGTCTTGAACCCTCAAATTTGCACTTCATGCACATAGGCATGCTACTTTAGTTCAGTGAATTTTAGGATTCTCGTCTGATTTTCGTGTCCAATTTTCATATCAATGTTCTTTCTAGGTGTCTGAGGTCATATATGGTTATATTTTCATGGATAATTTCCAGTTTCTATTGCTGAAAAATAAATTTTAAGAATTAATTGATTTTCGTGTGAAATGTTTAATTATGTTTGGATGAATGAAGAATAATGAATTTTATGTTGATTTGGAAATGAAATTAAATTTGGTTGAGTAGTTTTGAAATAGTATTAATTTTATGTATATAAATAATTTGAAAAGTTGATAATAGTGGGTCTACTTTCAATATTTTAAATTGAATATATAATATTATATTTGGGCGGTAGACCCCATTAGATATATATAATTTAAAAAAGAGTAATCACTACAAGAAAACATTGAAATTACAATGGAAAAAAAATCCATTGGAATTTGACAAATTTCCTTTGGAATTATTGTTTCCAACGAAAATTCCAACAGAAAATGAGCCGTGGGTCAAATGGTCTTTGGAATGCCAAAATTCCAACGGAAATTCCAATGGAAAAATATTTCAACGGTATGTGTCCGTTGGAATATTCAATTGTTGGAAAAAATCCAACGAATATTTCAACAGTAATTCCAATAGAATTATACCGTTGGAATTTAGTCCAACGACGATTCCAATGGTATTAATCTGTTGGAATATATAATCGTTGGAATGAACTCCAACGATTATTCCAACACTATTTCCAACGACATTATAGTATTGGAATTAATTCCAATGATAATTCCAACAGTATATTTCCATTGGAAGTTAAGAAAAAAAATCCAACGTTTTTTTTGTTGGAAACATTCCAACAACAATTCCAACGGATTTTTTCCATTGGACTTAAAAACATTCCAATTGTTGGAATGCTTCTATAGATACTTTTAACTCTCTAAAATAGTTAATATATTAGGAATAACGTGCAAATATAATATCATAAAAAGTCGATATCAAATATTTCCAAATGTATGATATAATTTGTCCATCACAAAAGAAACAAAGCAAAAATCCTAAAAGTAATAATATCATCACAATGACTCCCAAATTCTTCAACAAAAAATAAAGCCAACACAAACAAATCAACAGTCTCCATAATCATCACCATTCCCCACATCTTCATCAACCCCAAAATCCGCATGAACATCATTAAGCATACTATTTCGTCCATTTCCAAAATTTTCATCATGAACGGTGAGTTGCACCCTTGAAGAAGAGGCATCATGGCTAGAGGAAAGGCGTGATACGCCCGTGAGCTTCTCCAGAAGACTACGGATGGAGGCCAATTCAAAAGATTGAGTGGCATAACTTTTTAAGATCAATAGATTGAGTGGCATTAGACTTCAAACCCGAAGAACAATAGAAAGTCGCCGCAGATCAAAATCCACAAGATTTGCCTCTCTTATTGTTCCCTCGATTAGCCTCATAAAAAAGAGCAGATTCATCCAGTTCAGTTTCACCTTGTGATATTTTACTTTTCTTCAACTTCTCATAAGTACCCTACACACAAAATACAAAATGTACAAGGGATAAAATTAAATAATATGAAATTTATGACACATAAAAAGATATTATGAAACCAAACATAGATACTTACGTAAAAGATTTCAGCTTTAGAATTCGTCCACTTGCCAGTTTTCTCATCATAGTTTAGCTTATGATACACATCGGGAATGGTGGCTTCCCTCCTCAACTCCAATCCCTAAAAGAAACACGAATTGTACACAACATATATTCCTAATAAACATAATATGTCTGCGCATTCTAGAGATTATTTTTAAGGCAACAAGAATAATTATTGTACCAACTATAAAATTACAAAAGATACAGCAGATTGTTAAACCATCTTTGAAGAAAATTAATATCACATGCAAGAACAACTAATAATTTAGTTGTGTTTAGAACTGTACCACTGATTTTTGAAATTTCAACATTGAAGGGTGAATTTGGCACTTTTTGGAATTAAGTTTCCACTGTGCAGCAGGCTCACCAACTTAATAATTAGGGATAATTACAAAAACAACCCCCAAAGTTTGAGCTAATAACATAAAAAACCCAGAGGTTTTAGAAAATTACAAAAATTCTCTTAAGGTTTGATTCTATATTACACTTTATCCACCACTTCATCAGCAAAAATATTTCAAATATCCCCTGACATTTGTAAAAATATTACAGTTACCCTCTTATATACATTTAAGTCGGAGTTCTATAATTTTGAAACTTATGTGGGCTTTTTTGTAATTACCCCAAATAATAATTCACTCAGAAGTAAAATCCAGTGGTCACTGATCAAGAAAAAAAACAGGTTTTACTTGCATTGCTAGAATACCAAAAACCAGGCAACAGAGAAAATTTATAAATTAAATGAAACCTCAGATAGTTTTATTTGATAAAAAAAAGTGAACCTTTGATACAAGTATACAAGCATTTTCCTGTACAAAAATAATTCCCATCTCCACCAACAAAAATCCAAAGATCTATGTTGTAAATACCAAGTTAATATACTGCCAAAAAATTGATCAGCTACCATAAAAAAAATCTTATTGCCTCTATATTTCTAACTTGCCTCAAATCTCAAAAAGAAAAGAAAAAGAATAGTAATATAAATTGCATTTGTTTATTAGTTCACATCTCCGTGCACATCTTCTGTTTTCTTTTCTTTTTGGCTATAAAATTATTGTACCAGCTAAGTCTGAATATATATATATAGGGATAGGATCTCATGTGGCAGCCTCTTACCATGTGGCAGTGTGAACAGATCCCATCCATCCATCATATTCAATCAATGGTTCAGATTAGGCCTAAAAATACACCATTTTTCATTTATTTTATGTGTAAGAAGGGCAAATCGGTAACTATCAAAATGGTGTAAAAATAATACCATATTTATTTTCCTAAAATCAAGGGATATATGTTCAATATCAGATTTCCATAACAGATACGCCTAATAATGAGGGAAAAAACGAATTCTCACTCTTCATTGACGCAATATTTTGGTGTACAAATGTTTATAATATTGTGCCTTTGGACGAATTATTTCGTGTATAGATATGCATATTTTGGTGCTAATCGGTAACTATCAAAATGATGTAAAAATAATACCATATTTACTTTCCTAAAATAAAGGGATATATTCAATATCATATTTCCATAACAGATACGCCTAATAATGAGGAAAAAAAACGGATTCTCACTCTTCATTGACGCAATATTTTGGTGTACAAATGTTTATAATATTGTGCTCTGGACGCATTATTTCGTATATAGATATGCATATTTTGGTGCTAATCGGTAACTATCAAAATGATGTAAAAATAATACCATATTTACTTTCCTAAAATCAAGGGATATATTCAATATCAGATTTCCATAACAGATACGCCTAATAATGGGGAAAAAACGGATTCTCACTCTTCATTGACGCAATATTTTGGTGTACAAATATTTATAATATTGTGCTCTGGACGCATTATTTCGTGTATAAATATGCATATTTTGGTGTTAATATAACATAAAATATGGCGTATTTGGATGTTTATTTCAGAGTAAACACTGGTACTTAAGTTGGTATAAAAATATTGACAATATTGTACATTGGAAGCATATTTTGGTGTATACATATGCAGACTTCGGTGTTTTATAACCATAAAAATATGGTATAAAAATAATTTCATTACGGTACCCTGAAATTATATTTTGGTATATACTTGTCCAATATTTGGTGATAATATAAGTATTCAGTAGTGTATTGTTATATGTTTAACTGAGAATATTGTATACTAATATTGATAATATTGTATATTTTGAAAATTATTTTGTGTATACATTTGACTGATTTGGTGTACAAAAATATTGACAATGTTCAGACAACCCAATGCATCCGATAGAGCTGTTGGCACGAATCTTGTCCTCAACTTGGGCATCACAAATTTCAAGTCGATTTGGATCTTAGACCTATTATTAATTAGACGCGCGCGCTCGTTCGCCCCTGGAGATGCCGATCTTTTCCTGTTTTCTCTTGACATTAAGAATTATCAACCTGGTATTGACAACAAGAACAATATTAAAGGCAGAACTCAAGCATCAAGTATCAAATAAAAATACACAAATGACAAACTAACTGTGCACCGTATGAAACTTATTTGTATACTAGAATAAAACTATTTAAACACCATGTGTGATTATGCATTCATGGATTATATATACACATGACCAAACATTAATGGCAAAAAAATACATCGTTTTGGAAGAATCACTATAGCATTAAACATTACACCATTCAATAACTAAAAATACATCGTTTTTATCAACTTTTATACCAAAAAAATCTCCAACAACTATGCCCTATTCCACACAAAAGCATTACCAAAAACAAATAAAAAAAACCAGAAAATCGTCTAGACAAAATCGAAAATCAAAACCCTAGGTACTTCAAAATAAAGAAAAACAAACAAGAATGCATACTTTTTTTTACTACAAATTGCTTCAAATATCCAAAATCTACAGTTGAATAGTTCAACAAAAAATAAAAAAAAACATGTAAAGTAAAATCCCTTACTACCAAAATTTCGAACCAAAAACTAAAATAAAATGAACCAAACATTGACCTTTACCATCTTTTGGAAGAATCAGTAACACTCTCGGTTCGGATGTGTGTTGTTATCGAAAAATAGAGAGGAAGCTTCGAACGAAAAAACACTCAATTGTTTGAACACTGCCGTTGACCAGACCAAACAAAGAAAAGGGGAAGGAGAGAAGTAAAATTTGGGAGTTTTGCAATTTGATGAACTGGAGTGGAATGAAAAACGGGGATGGAGTAATTGAAATCCCAAAAAAAATGGGATTATGGGGAGGTTACCAAAACTGCCGAATTATTTTGTGTACAAAATGACTTTTGTGCCCTTAATTGGACGAAATTGATTTTTTTTTTTAAAAAAAGGCGAAAAAAACTGGGTCTTTAGATTTGTTAGATTAATGGCTTAGATTGATCCACACTGCCACATGGTAAGCCATCTGCCACATTTGATCCTATACCTATATATATATATATATATATATAACATCTTTTATCAGCAAAAATGTGAAAAAGTACAACCAAATATGTGTATTTTTCTCTCATGTTGTTTGTTTTGTTGTCTTGTTCCTTTTTTTCGTTTATTTTTCCCAGATATCTGCAGAAAATGATTGAAAGACAAATCCATGTGATTCCTCCTGTACTTATGTCCCCCAAGTTTCATAACCCACCACATATCCCACTTGCTATGTTCACCTATAAATACAACACATTTCTGGCTTTGAAAACCATCCACAAGTCCTCAAAATACATTAGCTTTCTCTAGCTTCCACTTATTCCAATACACTTCCTTCTGAGTAATGAGTATATCAATTTCTGTGGATCCCTTCTCATAAGGATTTTATAAATTGGACATTTTTGTATATTATTCTACAACTTACTTTGTTATATCTGTTTTACTCAATTATATCTAGATTAATGACAGATTACTGAATTTCCTCAAAAAAAAAAAAATTACAGATTACTGAAACTCATATGCAGTGTAAGTAATATGGTAGCTAGTACAAATATGTGAAAGAGACTTACATGTCTTCTCTTATGCTCAGAAATAGAGATTGCGCCGCCTCGATTGACAAAGCCATCCTTGTCGGTGGCTAAGTTCTTCTTGTTCTGCTCAGATAGCTGTTATGGGTGAACACTCAGTTGCCTAGTGATTATTTATGCAGTCAGACAGCGCCCTTTTGCCTGAATGAACGCCCATGATTATCACATAATAGAAGAGGAGCACATATAATTTAGCATACTATTCTTTTTAGTACTTTGATTAAGTGGCAAGGACTATGGACTCTTTTTTGGTTTCCTCACATATAGGTTAATAAGTTATTCCAAACTGATGAAGAGGTCAGCTTCTCCTGCACCGCGAAGCTATAACTAGGGAATTTTGCATTATAAAATTACTGGGTAGCTCATTCCACTGGGATATTTGACTATTTGTCCTACCAACTTCTAATTGTTGGGAGGCAAACCAGTATGAACCCTTAAAAATTTAATATCATACCAAGTAGAAATTTAATCAAGTAGTTTCTGAAGGAATAAATACCTTGTAACAAGAATTGCCCAGAGAATGGTCATTAGATTGTGTATGAGACCATTCAAAACATCAAAAGGATCGTTTGGTAAACCAAAAAATCCTAAAGTAGTCTTTAAAAATTGTAACATATTCAAAAGCAGGTAATTTTGTTTTCACTAACGAATGACTGTACTGAGTCACATCTTTCATCTTCAAAACAAGGTTCCTCATTTCAATAGTCAATTTTGGCTCCACAGAAACCAAAGTAGTACAAGCACTCAAAGCAAGGGACTGCAAGATGCATCTAGATTCAGTAAACAGAAAGGTAAAGCTAGTGCAATAGGGTAATTTGTAGAATGAAAACACAACATGAAGACATCATCAACTAGAAAAATAGTAGTACAAACACGTCAATTAGTCATAAATCATACTCGGCCATCAAATACAACACTATTTTTGTCCTTGACTTAAAAAGATAAATACACAAAATATATGTATACCACTTACTTCAAATCCTGCATCTATCTCATAAGTGCTCATCCATCATTTATATATACAGAAAACTATATCCATGGTACTCAAAACTACATAATAGGCATTCACCATGTAGATTCATTGCCTACAACTCATATGCATTATAACATCCTCTTCAGTCACTCACAAGAGACTTCTAAGGATCTAGATAAAGATTTTAAGGGCAGTGTGCTATAACAGGAAACGACCCTAAAGCTTGAAACATTCATGTCACGCAGAGGCAGCAATACAAGTTGCCCAGATTTTATTTTTAGGCTGAAAGGCACTTGTCTGAAAGCCTGCAGGCAGCACAACCAACTGCGATCGTAACAGGAGTGAAGCAGACAATTTATTTATTTGAGATTAAAGACAGGATACAATAAAGTTTTCCAGTATTCATAGAACTTTTACAGGCTGAGAAGAAAAGTACAAAGCAATGTAATCTATCAACAACTTTACAGTATACCTGAACTGAACGACTTAGCAATCAAATGACAGAGCAATCTGATCAATTGCAGCTAAAACACATGACGTAAATCTTAAGAAAAGGTCACTAGTGAACTACAGATTTAACTGGTTGTGCCTAAACATTGAATGCTAATAGAATACAATACTTAACATCAAATTTTGACCCTAAACATAAGTGTCTTCAGAATTTAGGGCCCTAATCTACTTGAAGCATTAAGGCCTTCCAGAGTTTATAAAGACCGAAATTCCGGAACAAATATTAAGATTCAATTGTTTCACCGTTTAATTAAGTTTCAATGGTAGAATCCTAGAGATCTCACATCATATGAATAACTCCGATAAAATAGCATATCATCTAGGAGTGAAAGAAAAACTGGAGTACCAAGAAATATTAAGAAAAACTGGAGTACCAACTGAGAATATGATGGTGCGAGTGGGGGCGACGGAAATCTCGAGCTGATACGGGCGGAGTGACAGGCGGCGATGGGCGAAATGACGGGCGGCGATGGGCGGTGTGATCGAAATGAGAAACGGTTTTGACAAAATGAATCACAGTTTCATTTTGGGAATTTTTTACAAAATTATATTTCACAAAAAAACCTGTTGGAATAAACGGTATGTGGAAAAAATTTGACTTCAGAAATTGTTTGCATATATAGAAGCAGAAGTTGTTCACAAAATCACTTTTTTTGGGAGAGAGTCGAGACTTTTAGTCTCTGTTTTTTGTTTGGTGTCTGTCAATGTGTTTGCAAATCTAGAAAAAAGGCTTTAGTTTTTTAACTAAAGTTTCCATTGAACCTAAAGTTGCTGCTTTCTAACTTGCTATTGAAATAGTTGCTATTGAAACTAATTTTATTAAAAAAATATATATTTTGGTTATTTGGTTCGATTAACCGAAATTTTAGAGGGGAATCGAACTGAATAACCAAAATTATAAAAAGTAAAAACCAAAAATCGAACTGAAATTTTTGGCTCGGTTTCGGTTCGAACCGATTTTTCGATTTTGGTTCGGTTCGGCCGGTAAACCGAAATGTGCACAACCCTATTTATTCCAACGATTTTATTTATCATTTGAATTAGTGTTGCAAATTTTCCAATGATTTATTGTGATATTGGAATTTTCGTTGGAATTTAATATTCCAACGAAAATTCCAACCGTTTATTCCAATAGTCTTGTCTATTGTTGGAATTTATGTTGGAATTTTTTCAACTAAGTATCTTTGCGGCGTTGGAATCTCCATTGAAAATGTAAAAATTTCCATAGTATTTCCAATGGTTTATTCCAACTATTTTGTTTACCATTGGAATTACTAATATTAGAATTTTCCAACAGTTTATTTTGGTGTTGGAATTTTCGTTGGAATTTTAATTCCAACGGACATTCCAATAGTTTATTCAAATTGTTTTTTACACTGTTGGAATTACTGTTGGAATTTTCCAACGATTTGTTGTGGTGTTGGAATTTTTGTTGAAATTTCCAAAATTCCAACAGTTTTTTATTCAGTTGGAATTATTCGTTGGAATTTGATTGTTTTCTTCTAGTGAATATTTTAAGTAGATAGTTGGTGGATCTCACATGTATAATTGAATGAAAATATAATAATAGTGATTGATAAGTTATATATATAGGGTAGTGTATAGGGTTAAAAATTGAAATTATAGGTATGAGACATTATTTTATGTGGAAAAATAAAAAGTGAAAATAATGATATTTATTGAAAATTTATAAACAAATATGATTCTATTTTCATGAATAGTTGAAAAATGGAAATAGGCACTTGTGAAAAAAAAAAAAAAAGGGCCTTAAGATTTCACCAAATGAGAATGATAGATTAACCGCTTTCTAATAATGTTCAAATCAAGCGTGCTTTCTCACTTTTGATTATAGCCCTTTATAGTTTATTTTCTTTTAAAGATAATGAGTGTTCTATACTACTGTTTAACAAATTAGGTAAAAATATTTACATGATCAAATTAAGAAGTTCATTCAACTCTTTATCCACGTTATATATATTATAGCTTCCAACCAACGTATATATTTTACTAATTTTGTAGATCAATTCAAATTGGTGACGTCGACGTAGATGAGGTAACATATAATTGCCTAGATGTAGGTGAATTTTTTGTGATTATAAATTAATGGAGAGGAAGCAATTAAAAATATATTGAAGACCCCGTACTTAAGCTTTAAAAAATGAACAAATCTCCAAATCATGCAAAATGCAATAATATTAATCTGGAGTTTTAAATAATTGAATAAAGCAGCTCGTTACCTAAGTTACATAGGCCTAAAAGTTGGTCTTTTCAAACCAACTCAGAATTAAAAAACTTCCCCCAAAATATCCTATTATGATATAACTAAAAAGAACGGGCAGAATATCAGTCCCAATGACAGCCACACATAAAAAAAAAAAAAAAAATTGAATTCACAAGCTAATAACTTAAAGGGATATAATTACTAAAAAAAACTGACGTTCGGGCTAAGCACAAAAAACTCAAGAGATTTAGGAAAATTACAAAAAAAAAAAAAACATTGAAGTTTGATTTCTACTTACATTTTCCCCTTTCATAAGGAAAAAAACATTTCAAAACCTCCTTGATATTTATAGAAATAATACGGTTCCCCCTTGATGGAAAATAGAAAGCAGGAAGAAGATGATAAAAGCCATTAAAGACAAAATGAAGCTTTTCCAATATACTCGATATTCAGAATAATTTTCTCGTACTATTTTGATCGAATAACAGGCTATATTTATAACAACCAAGCAATCATTTGCTCACCACAATCTACCATTGATCAAGAATATAATCCTAACAAACTGATTTGAGACAAGTGCACGGGAATATTCTTAAGAAAACTTCATGCATGACATCACAAGAATTGCTAATATGTCGACACTTTTGATATTTAATACTAGCAACATCTATATTCTATTATGTCCCCTCAATTCGAAGGAGGTTAGCGGCAAGACTTGAAGTTGATTGCGTAAATGAGTGAAGAATTGATAGCTCAAAGGTTTCGTAAGGACATCGCCTACTTGATGATGGGAAGGAACATATTGAACTTTGAGAGAATTGGCAAAGCAACATGATCTCTCGACAAAGTGAAGGTCAATTTCCACATGTTTGGTACGAGCATGGAGAACAGGATTACTAGCCAAGGAGATAGTACTTTGATTATCAATCCGCATAAAGAGGAACATGAGGAAGAGTCACACGAAGTTCAAAGAAGAAGAGACTTAATCCACAAAATTTCAGTGTAACATGTGCCAAATGCGATATTCTCGCATATTGTAGGGAGCCAACCACACTCGTAAAGAGAAACATCAATAGTAGGAGAGCCTTGAGATTTAGACGGGCAGGGGAGGTCACCATTGGAGTGGAGATAGCTTTGGCCTCAAGCATATGAGCTTTAGAAAGTTAAGCTCCTGAACATACTTGGTTTGAGAGAGGTGAATACCATCGGTGGTGTGAGTAACTTCAACACCCAAAAATGATGAATTTCCCCCAAATCTTTGAGAGAAGAGACGATGAAGTCGATTGATAGTATCTTGAATAACCACATCATTGTTGCCAGTGATGAGAATATCATCAACATATACAAGAAGCCAAATGCACGTAGAGAGAACTGTTTAACATACAGGGAATGATCAAACTTGAGCTAACAAAACCAACACCATGAAGAACCTGTTGAGCTTAAAAACCAGGCCCGAGGTGCCCGCTAAGGCCATAAAGAGACTTGGATAATTTGCGGACAAGAGAAGGATTATTAGGATCCTCAAAACCTGGTGGTTGCATCATGTACAACTCTTATGTGATGTGCCCATGAAGGAAGGCATTATTAATGTCAAGTTGTCGTACATTCCAGTTATAAGTGAGAGCCAAAGATAGAACAATACGAATGGTAGTGGGTTTAATAACAGGACTAAACGTATCGCTGAAATCAATACCAGAGTTTGACTAAACCCCTTGCAACTAACCCGACCTTGTAACGAGCAATAGAACCATCAAAGATGCTTTTTGAGCTTATAAATCCATTTACACCCAATAATGGATCTATCAGAGGAGGAGAAACCAAGGTCCAGGTTTTGTTTGTAAGGAGTGCTTGGTATTCTCGCAAGCAGCGACCTTCCAAAGTGAGGATGAGTAAGAGCTTTTTGTAGGAGGGGGCCCTGAGTGTCTAATGACCGAGTAACATATGCTTTGGGTTTGAAGATGCCAGCCTTAGACCTCGTAACCATGGGATGAATACCAGGCCCCGAGACACATTGGTAGTAAATGTAAACTTGGGAATATTAGTAGTCACAATTGGCAAACTGTTCAAGAAGAGGAGTAGGGGAGGCAGAGACCGAGATAACTCGGAAGGAGAGAGAGAGGGGGAAGGATGTGCAGGTGGTGAGGCGGGAGGAGAATCGAATTAGATGGGGGTGCGGATCGAGAAGAAGGAGTGGAAGAAGGAGAACTAGGGTGAACAAGTGGTGGTGGATTGAGAGAGAAGATGGGTGTGGGGTGAGACAGGAGGGAAATTCTTAGAAAAAGGAAAGCGATGTTCATCAAATATGACATCTCTTGAAACAATGATTTTACCCGTAGGAAGGAGAACTTTGTAGCCTTTGTGTTTGGAGCTATAGCCAAGAAAAGTACTAGGTAAGGAGCGAGGTTCCAACTTGTGTTTGTTGTAAGGTCGTAGGTTTGGAAAACAAAGACAACCAAAGACCCAAAGAGTGGTATATGCGGGTTTGTGACTATGAATAAGCTCAAGAGGGGATTTGTAGTGAAGAGCCTTGACAGGAGTCTATTCAAGATGTAAACTGCAGTCCCAAAATCATCATCCCAATATTTTAAGGAACTTGAGAATGAGATAACATGGCAAGACCCATTTCAACTATAGTCCGGTGCCTTCTTTCTCGCTGGACCATTTTGAGCAGGGGTATATGGGCAAGAAACTTTATGAACTATGCCGTAATCAGTAAAAAGTTGAGTAAGAGCTCTAAATTCCCCACCCCAATCACTTTGAATGACTTTAATGGTAAGATTAAATTGATTTTCAACAAGATGTTTAAAGTGAATGAAGGCCTCTTTGACTTGATTTAGCTTTGAGAAAATAGATCCAGGTAAACGTGTAAAGTGATCAATAAAACAAACATAATAATGGGAACCACTGTGAGAGGTGATAGGGGAGGGTCCCCAAACATCCGTATGTACAAGTTCTAAAGGGTGATGATATTGAGTCAAGGAATCGTAAAAGGCAAAGCATGACATTTAGCTTGAAGACAAGAACCACAAATAGGCTTTTCATTAATAGAAACCGAAAGATTACAAGACTTCATAACTTTCTCAACAACATCAAACGCAGCATGGCCTAGTCTCCAGAGTGCCACAAATCTAAACTAGGACAATTATTCTTAGTGACAACATGAGTGAAGGAAAGATGGATTGAAGGGAGTCAAACAGTCAAGAGTCAAGAAGTTGATGAAGACTTCAGAGGTTGCACATCAAAGCTGTAGAGACCACCTCTAAGAGAACCTTGGAGAAGAACTTGATGAGAGACCTGGTCCTTTACAAAGCAAATATCGTGGTGAAACTCAAAGAAGATGTAATTATCTTTAGCAAATTGAGAGACACTAAGTAAGTTCTTAGTTATAGAGGGAACATGAAGAAGATGCTTTAAAAGAAAAGGTCTAGAAGAGTTATGAAAATTGGTAAACCGAGAGTTGCCAATATGTGAAATTAACAAACCCGTACCATTACCAACATGGAGTCCGTTGTTGCCTTGGTATTCGAAGCAAGATTCAGGTTGGAGATCATTGCGACGACTGATTAGAAGCACCGAGTCAAGAAACCGGATAGAGTCGAGTAGGATCGGGGAAGCTACCATAGCAATCGGTGAGAAGGAGATGCAGTGATTTGGAGGTGAAGGGGTATGAAAGTTTTGGGAGTGCATGTTTGTAGGCCCAGGGAAGGTGGAATCAAAACGATGGTAACACTTTTCTCAAAGATGATTAGACAGCCACATAGTTGACACATAAGCTTCTCGGTGGTTATTATGAAACCACGAAACCTCTACCCCTCTTCCCTTATAGGTGGAACCACGACCTCCGCCCCCGAAATTTTGGTTCGGTAGGGGACGATCTTCGAGGAGTAGGAGGCAAGTTAGGAGAAGGAGTTCGAGATTATTTGGAAAGGGAGTAGTAAGATTGGCCACGGTGTGTGGAACCATCGTGTTCACACTATACGGAGAAGATATGTCAAATCTAGATTCAAGGCTAAAAAGCATAAAGATAAACTTCATTGAGAGTATAAGGCTCAACTCTAGAGGTAACATCAACAACAATCGGATTATAGTCGAGCCAAGCCCTCCAAGGATATAGAGTATATGATTTTGTTCGAAACCGGCTCACCTGCGAGCACCTAAAGCATCACAAAGATGACTTGACTTTACTGAGGAATTCTCTCATGGACGATGATTACCTTTTTCGAGAGTTTGAGCCGCAACTTGTGATGCATGAGGCGAGCTTTAGATCGACGAGAAAAATTGGCCTCCGAGTCTCCCGTATTTCTCTAGAGGAGTTCTTTCCTACCATGAGGATAAGAAGATTTTCAAAGTGAGAGAAGAAAGACGCCATAAGGCTAGTAGTTGATCTTGCCGCAGCCAAGTAACAAAATCGGGATTAAATTTGGTTTGAGAAGTATTTTCGTGAGGTAATAAGTCGAAGCGGTGGTGTATTTTGGTCGAAATAAAACCTTCCATCCATAGCCTACAATGGCCGTAAGAACCTCGCCGCTTCCATAGGAGATAGTTAGATTTGATCAACTTAATAGAAACGAGTTGATTTTGAAATTTGAACAAAGGTGGAAGAAGGTAGGATAGGTGGTGTGACTGGGGCGTGGTTTGCTCGGAGGACTCATCTCGTTGCCATGGAATTAGAGGATGATTTATACGAGCTAAGGGAAAGAGGGGTATCGTATCAGTCGTGATTCCCCGCTCCGATACCATGATGGAAAATAGAAAGCGAGGAAGAAGTCGATAAAAGCCATTAAAGACAAAATGAAGCTTTTCCAATATATCGATATTCAGAATAATTTTCGTACTATCAAATCGAATAACAGGCTACATTTATAACAACCAAGCAATCATTTGCTCACCACAATCTACCATTGATCAAGAATATAATCCTAACAAACTCTGCTGATTTGAGACAAGTGTACTGGGAATATTCTTAAGAAAATGTCAGGCATGACATCACAAGAATTGCTAATATGTGCTTACACTTTTGATATTTAATACTAGCAACATCTATATTCTATTACCCCTCAAATTTTAAAAATAATCAAACCTGAGGGGTCTTTTTGTAATTTTAAAATATTTATGGATTTTTTTGTAATTAGCCCAAACCTGAGAGGTTTTTTTATAATTATCACTAATTTAAATTAGAAAGAGGTCGGATGGAGCCCAAATATGGCTGCAAAAGAAGCCCCAACCAGAGCTTATGCGATGACAAAAGTCGTCGCTGCACAGCACATAAGGCGGGTCACAACATATATGCTGTATGCATAGACGTAGATCGTTTCATAACTAATTGTCTCGGGGTAAAAGCTATTGACAAACTTGGACGAATTCTCTTTTTCAAATACTTCTATCTCTTGTACTACATCAAAAATCTCTGAAAACGTACGACATTGGGCAGGTTAACTGAAAACATAAGCTAGGCATTGAAATGGCAAAAAAGAGTTATTCAATCATGAATATATTATTAGTTAATTGCAATGCAAGCAAAATCTCTAGAAGACATAAAATTAGTCACTAATTGGGCATGTTAGTTGTAAAATATTAATCCAAGTGTTAGAGACCTTTCAAGTCTTTGTATGACTATTTCACATTGTATTCTCTATAAATAGCACCATTTTAATGCTAGGCTCATCACCTCATACACAAAGTTATAAGCAATATTATCACTATATAATATCTGAAAAATGAAGATGGCTTTTCTTTTCATCAATGCCATTCTTATTGCGTCTTTGGCTACATTGGCATATGCATCAGATCCCAGTCCTCTCCAAGATTTTTGTGTTGCTGTTAACGACGCCAACGCAACTGGTAATATAATTTAAGCTTAATCGCAATTTTAGTCCTGTAATTCTTAGGGGTCGGCAATCTTTATCATGTAACCTATGGATTTGATAGTTTCAGTTCTTGACAATTTTACTTTTAAAGTCATAGGTATTTTGGATATTTTGGCTAAAGGACTAAGTTATTGTGGGAAACAAATGAAATATTGAAATATCCAGTTGGGATCAAAAATTCCACATGAAATCAGAACTTGTACGACCGAAATTGTACAAATTAGAATACATGGGATCAAATTACATAGAATCAAAATCCTACGGGATCAAAAGTGCTACCTACAATATTACAGGAGCAAAATTGATATTCCTCTGTAATTTTGCAATTAGGCCAATAATTTATGTGTCAAGGAGGCATAAATTGAACATTTCATAAAGTGCTTGTTTTCTTGCGTTGGTACATTCTTTGTCTAATCATCATTGACGAAATAACTTTTGCATCTATTTTATACATGCAGTTTTTGTGAATGGGAAGATATGCAAGAATCCCAACAAGGTTGTTGCCGAGGATTTCTTTTTCTCGGGTCTGAATAAACCTGGAAATACATCAAACGCAGTTGGATCAAGGGTCACTGCTGTGAATGTGAACCAAATACCAGGACTCAATACTCTCGGCATCTCTTTAGTCCGTATAGACTATGCTCCATATGGTCTCAACTCGCCCCACACTCACCCGCGCGCCACTGAGATTCTTGTTGTAATTGAAGGCACACTATACGTTGGCTTCGTCACCTCCAATCCCGCGAATCCCAACTTGAGAAACAAGCTTTTCACCAAGTACTTGTACCCGGGAGACGTATTCGTCTTCCCAGAGGGTTTGATACATTTTCAGCTTAACGTGGAAAAGACCAACGCTGTCGCGTTTGCTGGTCTAAGCAGCCAAAACCCGGGTGTCTTAACTATCGCAAACGCAGTTTTTGGTTCATATCCACCAATTAATCCAGCTGTTTTGACTAAGGCATTCCAAGTTGAGAAGAACGTGATTGACCAACTTCAAGCACAATTTTGATCGGATAACATTTAAATACGAAGCTGATAAAAATCCGGTTGCCAATTATGATATTCTCTTGGCCCACGAAATAAAGAAACATTGCTATATATTAGTACTCATAAATGTTTAGTACTTAAGTTTCTGATTCTTTCCTCTTCAGGTGATATTATTCACTTGGAAGTTGGAACTGTTTAATTTGGAGTCAGTTTGCACCTTTGTAATAATGTACTGATCCCATGATATTATATATATTGTACAGCAATAACTTAATAATGAGCTTCTGAGTTTCTTTCCTTCATGATATGTGCCTTTCAATTCAACTAGTGTTGCAATTTGGTTTGATAAAATGGGTGTTTGACCCAATTTTGACCAAATATTTAAGTGGTTTCCATTAGTAAAAAATAGAATTTAATTATATGATAAAAATTCGAAGATGAGATTGGCATTTGGAATTTCTCAAAATCAATTTCGAGTGAATGAAAAATTAATGCAAGAAGTTAGTTAGTTAAAATTAGAAAATAGTAAGGAAAATGGAAAATATGGGGAAGGAGAAAAGATTCATCCCACATAGAGTAGAAAACGAAAGTTTTCTCAATTTATGAATTTCAAGTTGGACAATTGGGTTTGGGCCCTTGGGGCACCAAATTTTTTAAAGGGATAAGGATCTACATGTTTGTGGGTTTGGTTCGAAACACACACGCTCAATTTGCATGTATCAACTATAAGAATAAAATATAAAGGTTTGCTGTAATTTTTAGTATTAAAAAAACATCATATGTACAAGAACTTAATTCTTCTTTCTAGTATTGGAAACATGAATATTCCAACATCTCCAGCTTTGTCTTCTTAATCATTTGTTTCATCTGCTTTCTTAAATAATTAAGGTTAAGAAAGCAGATGATCATTTTGTTAGCTAAATTTACATTAAAATTACAACTTTTAAGTTCAAATATTTTAATAAATATATTAATAAATATTTTTTAATAAAAAATATAATAAAAAATATTGAATTTTGGGCCATTTTGGTCCGATGGCCCAAGGAAATCCAGGCTGGACCGAGAAAATAGAGGCCCGCAAAGATATTGAGCCGCCCTAGCTGGCCCAAAAATCACTATAGTCCCATTGGGCCAGTACCAGGCTGACCAAGATGACAGCTCTATCTGCAGGTTCTTTCAACATAGCATCCTCTTCTCATCATGAGGGTTTGAGGGTTCCTCATCAAAATTGTCGTTAGGAGTTGTGGAGGGTCCCGCTTAGTTACCTAAGGGATTCCTTGTCTCTTTTCCCTGACTTGCAACTCTTTGTGCCTTAGTTGGGTTAGCTTTATTGGCACGAACAACTGCGTTAGCCTACTCAACTGACTGTTTTGGGTAAAACTCCAACAGGCCATTTCAATATAGCATTTATATTTTGGACTGTCGGCGGAAAGATGTTGCCTTCACAAAATCCCTTGCTTTCGATGGGGTGTTAATCACCATCGACAACATTACATTAGAAAAGTCCCAAGTAATGCTCCGAGATCACGTAAAACAAGCATTGCCATCGTCATGTATCCTCTCTATTTGAGCTTTTCTAGTTCTGCCCTGCCTAATTGCTCCCAGTTTGTAATATTTCAATTGGCTTTGGTATTGATTTGTGGATTACATTTGGTTTAAAATGTATCTCATGTAGTTTCGAATATAAAACATCATAATAAATATTTAACATTTCTTCTAATATATTTTTACCAAAATAAGAATCATTAGTTTAACCTTGAAACCAGAGGTTTTAACCCGGTACCACCACATTTGTTCGCTAAAAATATTTGGATCATACAACTGCAAGTGTATAGTGTAGTTTATAGAATAATGACAAGCAAGGTTGTATTCCTCAGGGATTGATATGTGAAACACTTGGGCTATAATAATATCACATTTCAATTTTATTGAAGAGACCGAATATCAAGTTTAAGTAAAAATCAAAAATTAAAAAGAAAAAGAAATAAATTTGCGCACCCCACAAGTATTTTCAACAAATACAGGAGCAACCTTAGGCACATAATCTCAACATGTTTCTTCAATATTAAATGCAATTAAAATTTTATAAACCAATTCATGCAATTCTATGGGTTCAATTTCTAAGTTAGTCTATTCCCCCTCCCGGGCGGCGCATAAACAATAGATTAATAACAATTGTAGGTCTCCCGACTCGATAAAATTATTATTAACTCCCATAAGATCTATGAATTGAATGACTCCACACAATAGTTGTAAGTCTCCCGACTCGATACATCCGTTTACGTCAGAACTCGATTTTCGTCTTTGTTAGAACTCATCTCTGCGAATTTTGCATTAACAAATATGACATGCTAATTATTGATTAGATAAAAAATAATTACGAATAAGCACTCCAATTCATAAAATAGAAATCATGAATTAATTAAGAAAATAATTAATCATATTTAACATGAATCCACAGTTTCGATTATGCACCTTAGATTCGAAAGATTAGGCAAACATTGATTACAAATTCAAAGATAAATTAGAAATCAACATTATGACATTGTTTAAGCATAGACAAGAATCTTAGACATAACAAGAAAACCCCTTTTTGTAAGGATGGATTCCCCTTCCAAGACTTCAAAGCTCTTTTGCTCTCGTACATGCGAAAGCTTTGTAGTGTTCTTCGCGATCTAGCATTCTTCTCTCAGAAGATCTTCGATTTTTCATTCCTGTGTAATTTGATGAGTTTTCTATGTATGAAGTGATATATTTTCGTGCAGGCTTTGGGTCCCTTTTATAGATGCTTGGAGAGATTACTTGTAGAGTTGGAATGGGAAGAAAATTCTAAAAAACGCATCTCGGCAGAGTGCCACACGGCCAGGGTCGTGTGGCTTATTGCTCAACCCTTTCCCACACGGTTGTGTGAGCTAACACGAGCTGGTGGTGTGGTGTGCTACCCTTTCTCACACGCCTGTGTGGGTTCACACGGTCCGACCGTGTGTCCCTGGTTCCGTCCCCTGTTTTATCCTACTTCACACGGTTGTGTGGTTTCACACTGATATTTCGACACGGTCGTGTGACACCACACGGTCCAGCCGTGTGAAGTATTTTTGTCCATTTTCTTCGTTATTTTGATCTTCTCTTCGTATTCGTCAATCTTAGTCGGGCATTCTAACTGATATTTCTTCATTTTAAGCTTCGTTTCCTGCCAAAATTATAAGAATAGGCAGTATCATGCCCTTTGAAGGAAACCAAGTAAAAACATACTAAATATGCGTGTAAATGCATCAAATATATATCATTTTAAGCCCCAAAATGCACGTATATTTTACACACATCAAAATCTCCCAAACTTAAACCGTTGCTCGTCCTCGAGCAAATTAAGAAAAATAATATGAGGGGTCAAAACGAACACCCAAGAACATTATGAACATTAAATAGCATTTGACTCCATACTCAAGGAAACCATGTAATTAATTATCAAGAAGTCACCATTCATAAACTCGGCAAAATTAATACCCTCAAAAGTATATGGGTAGTGTTTACGCTCAAATTTAATTCAGTGAAAGTAGAACTACTATAGGCTTGCAAATCGTCTAACATATCTACCACTTTTGTGTGCACAACTTAAGAATCAAAAAGGGTACTTATTAGGTTGTAATATAGGCTCTTTGGTAAGGGTAAGGAAATTTGGATTAAGTGACTTGACTTGAGCAAATAGAATTTAGGCATACAAACTTGCAATTCACCAACCCAATTTCATACAATACTCATTTTCTGTTTCAATTCCACCCTTATTTCTCCTTTTTCATACTTAGGCCTTTTTTTCTTTCTTTTCTTTTTTTCTAGCCTTTAAGCTTTAAGAATTTTTCTTTTGCTTCTATGTAATTTTTCAGAGATTTTCTTTCTTTTTCGAGCTTCATGTATTTTTTTGCATTTACCCAGATACTGCTCATTCCTCTTTCTTTTGCCAACTTCCTCTATTTTTTTCATAAATTTTCGCCACTTCTCCCCCAAACTTGTTCATTTTCTATGAGCTCAAGAAATTTCAGGGATAAAATTATGTTTAAATTTTAAATATCAATGTGGCACAAAATAAAAGTTTTGTCTCAAAATTGGCTAACTAGGGAATCAGGAGTTCATAGGTAGACTTTTTAGGCTAAGTAGGCTAAAACAAAGATGACCTTAAATTATTTTCAAAAATTGTACACACACATGGCTTCAATGAAGATAACAGAGCAATTTATAGAGTTCTATCAATCATGAATGACACACTCAAGAAAAAAATAAGTCTGCATTATATAAAGCAGTTTAAAGCACAAAAGCTCACAGACTTATTTTTCGCAACATGCTCAAATACCCAATTTTCTTAATTAATGCTAAGCAAATAAATGATATCTTCCCAACAATTTATCACATTATTCCCACAAATATATTATCTCATTCCATAAAATGCTCATAGTAAAATCATACGGGAGTTGGGCCTTTAAAAACGTAATTAAAACCACACACAAAAGTAATTAAACGTGCTAAACAACATAAAACGAAAATAAACTAATTTTTTTTTAATTTTAATGCAAAATGCTCTTCATGCAGTCTTAAATACAATGCAAGATGCAAGAAAGTACTAAATTACGTATTCTTGACAACCCACCAAACTTAAAATATGCTTCGTCCCGAGCATATGAGTAAATTATCAAAAGAAATAGGAATGCGTAATAAGTACTTACATGGATAGTTCATAGCAATAAGATGGTCGAAATTTCTTGCGGAGTTTCTGGCCCACAGTAATGTTTAATTATTTGCCCATTTACGATGAAGGTTCAACCATTCTTTGCTAGTAATTCAATGGCCCCTCTTGGTGATAGCACTTTTTTGATTACGAAAGGACCAGACCACCTTGATTTAAGCTTGCCCGGGAATAATCTCAATCTTGAGTTATATAGCAGTACTACTTGCCCAGGTAAGAATTCTCGTATCAGAATTTTCTTGTCATGCCATCTCTTTGTACGATCTTTGTAATTTGGGCATTTTGGTATGCATCTTGACGAAATTCTTCCAGTTCGCTTATTTGTAATTTTCTCTTTTCGCTTACTGTAGTTATGTCAACGTTAAGCTTTTCACTGCCCAAAATACTTTATGTTCTAATTCCACTGGAAGGTGACATGATTTCCCAAAAACCAATCAATACGGGAAGTGTCCAGAGGTGTTTTGTATGCCGTATGGTAAGCCTATAAAGCATCGTCTAGTTTTAAAGCCCAATCTTTTCGATTTGTGCTAACCGTCTTTTCCAGGATCTGTTTAACTTCCCTATTGGATACCTCGGCGAGACCATTTGATTGCGAGTGGTATGTTGCAGCCACTCGATGTCTAACTCCATATTTTTCCATCATATTATTGAATAGTTAATTTATTGCAGAATTGTGACCCTCCATCGCTGATTAGGGCCCGTGGTGTGCCAAACCTAGTGAAGATATTCTTTTGCAAAAAATTCAACACTATTCTGGCATCATTTGTTTTAGTAGGGATAGCTTCTACCCATTTGGATACATAATCCACTGCAAGAACGATGTATAAGTATCTATTTGATGTTGGAATGGTCCCATGAAATCTATACCCCAGACGTTGAATAATTCTACTTCCATTATTGGAGTTAATGGCATCTCGCGTCTCCTTGAAATATTTCCCATACATTGATACCTATCGCACTGCAAAACAAACTTTTAGCAATCTTTGAAAATAGAAGGCCAAAAGAAATCGGACTGTAATACCTTAGCCGCAGTGCGTGTTGGCCCAAAGTGGCCCCCACATGGTGATGAATGGCATTGCTCCAAAATGTTTGCCCATTCTTCTTGAGGAACACATCTCCTAATAACTGAATCTGCACATCTTTTAAATAATAGAGGTTCTTCCCATATAAAATATCTCACATCATGAAGAATTTTTGTTTTTGCATGATATGTGATATATTGTGGTAAAACCTCGCTTACTAAGTAATTTACAATATCAGCCTACTAGGGGATAGTCATTTCAGCCCTCAGGATTAATTCGTCTGGAAATATTTCTTTGATTATTGTGCCCTTTGTGTTTTCATCAGCTGTTTGCTCAAGTCGCGAGAGATGACCAGCTACCATGTTCTCACACCCTTTCCGATACCGGATTTCGATATCAAACTCTTGTAGCAAGAGTATCCATCGAATGAGCCTAGGTTCGGCATCTTTCTCTGTGAATAGGTATTTGACCGCAGCGTGGTCCATATGGACTATTTCTTTGATTATTGTGCCCTTTGTGTTTTCAGTTTTGGTGTAATTTTGTTGTGTCGGATCTAATGTTTGACTTGCGTAGTAAATAACACGAAATAGCTTTTCGCGTTTTTGTCCCAGTGTGACCCCTACTGCATAGTCGCTTGCGTCGCACATTATCTCGAAAGGTTGACTCCAATCTGGTGTGATCAAAATTGGTGCAGTCACCAGAGCCTTCTTCAGTGTTTCAAATGCTTGTAGACAATCAGGGGTGAAAGCAAAAGGTACATCCTTTTCAAGTAAGTGGGAATGGGGTTTGGTTATTTTTGAAAAATCTCGAATAAAGCGTCTATATATAACCGCATGTCCCAAAAATCTCCTGACTGCTTTCTCGTTCTTTGGAGGTGGAAGTTTTTCGATTGCCACCACCTTTGCTTGGTCAACTTCTAAACCTGCGGAAGAAACACGATGACCGAGTACAATGCCATCTTTTACCATAAAATGGCATTTTTCTCATTTTAGTACTAAGTTTGTCTCCTCGCATCTCTGCAAAACAAGGGTTAGATTATGTAAGCAATGATCAAATGAACTACCAAAAACCGAGAAGTCATCCATGAAAACTTCCATGATGTTTTCAACCATTCCATGGAATATCGCCATCATACATCTTTGAAATGTTGCAGGTGCATTACATAACCCAAATGATAATCTATGAAATGCGAACACACCATACGGGCATGTAAATGCTGTCTTTTCTTGGTCCTCTGGAGCAATCACAATCTGATTATACCCCGAGTACCCATTCAGGAAACAATAGTAATCATAACTTGCAAGGCGATCTAACATTTGATTCATAAAGGGGAGGGGAAAGTGATCTTTGCGAGTTGCGGCATTTAACTTTCGATAGTCAATGCAAATACGCCACCCTGTGGAAACTCTAGTAGCTAAAATTTCATTGTTTTCACACTTTACTATCGTCATTCCTCCCTTTTTTGGTACGACTTGTACTGGACTTACCCAATTACTGTCAGATATAGCAAAAATTATTCCATTATCTAACCATTTAAGTACTTCCTTATTGAAGACCTCCTGCATAATTGGGTTAAGTCTTTGTTGATGTTGCACAGAAGGTTTACAATCATCTTCCATTATTATCTTATGCATGCAACTCGAAGGGTTTATACCTTTTAAATTAGAAAATAGACCATCCAATCGCAGTTTTATGTTCCCTTAAGACATGAAGCACTTTTTCCAATTGATTTTCAGTAAGGAAAGAAGAAACTATTACCGGATAGGTTTCGTTGTCGCCTAAGAATGCATATTTGAGATGGTCCGGAAGAGTTTTAAGTTCTGGTGAGCCCGAGAGATCGTTTTTCGAATTTGCAGCTGAAAACATTTGTTGCACGGTCGGGTTGTCTGCAACCACACGGTCGTGTGGAATTGGGATGTCGGAGACTGATTGCACGGGCTGGCTGTATGAGATCACACTGGCGTGTGAGAAGTCGTCCCTTGGTCGCATGGTCCGACCGTGTTTTGTCACGCGGCCGTGTGACTGGAGGTCTTTGAATACAGCGTATCGCACGGTCTGACCGTGTTGCATCACACGGTCATGTGCATCTAGAGGGGTGCATCGCATGGCCGGGCCGTGTTGATCTACTCGAGTGTGTGGGGTGTTCAGAATGCCGTTTTCTGGAATTTTATCTTCCGCTGAATCTAAGGAAAGCACAAAATCGATAACCTCATTGTTAGTAATATCCAAACACATACCTTGGGATTCCACTTAGTGATTTAAGCACCATTCCAATGCGTCTTTCATCACAACCTGTTCAAACTCAGCTTCCATGCATGGGGTTAACACATCAATCATGTTGCAATGTTCGACGTTTTCATGAAATTTTATAGCTTTGTAAATCGAAAATAATATGTGTTCATCATTTACTCGCAATGTTAATTCACCTTTTTGCGCATTGATTAGTGCTCTACATGTGGCCAAGAATGGTCTTCCCAGAATTACTGAAACCTCTCGGTTTTCTTCCATTTCCAACATAATAAAGTCTGCTGGAAAGATGAATTTGTCTACCTTCACTAACACGTCTTCAATCACCCCTTTCGGATATGTTATCGAGCAATCTGCTAATTGTTCCCCCTAGTATGCATGGAATCGTGAAACTCCCGGGATCCTTGTGCTTTTGAGGTAACTTTCTTTGAATAATTGTACTACACTCCTCTGTCAGTTTCACCGTTTCATATTCCAAGATTTTTCTTTTCTTTGCCGTGATATCTTTAAGAAATTTCGCATAGTTTGGCATTTGTTCTAGTGCATCCACAAAAGGTATATTGATTTGAATTTTCTTAAAAATTTCAAAAAAATTTAGAAATTGACCATCTAATTTATTTTTCTGAAACCTTTGCAGGAAATGGATAGGTACCTCAGTTCTTGCAATAGTTGGAGCAGATTTTACCTTTTCTTTTTCCACTGTTGGTGGCACCACTTCCTCTGCAGTATCCTGCTCCTCGATTGCGTCTATTTCTTGATCAACTGGCATCTTTGGACCTTCATAACTTGTTCCACTCCTCAGATAAATGGATTGGAACAGTTCTCCCGGGTCTGTCCTTGTGTCTTTCGGGAATTTGCTTTTTTGGTGTTGGCTATATATTGATGTAGCAATCTGCCCCACCTGTTTTCCCAAAGATTTTAATCTATCATTCATGTTAGTATTTAATTGAGTTACCTGATCCTCGATTCTGTCTATCTTGGCTTCATCTTGGTTTAGTCGAGCTCGAGTTTCTCCGATGAATGAAGCTAGCATATCCTTTGAGGATGGTTTATGTTCCTTTGGCAACCCCGAATTATAGTAAGGTTGTGTCTGATTATTTCTGTAGTTATTATAGCCTTGTTGTCCTACAAATTTGCTTCCTCCACAAGTTGTCCTACAAATTTGCTTCCTCCACAACCATTGCTACCTCTTTTGAAGTTACTTGCCGCATCGCATCCAATTTCATACTTAGCATGGATATTTATTCTATGAGTATGGCAATCTTATCCTCATCCTGAGTTCCCGTGATACATCTATCCTCGGATCTCTCGGATGGCCATTGGTAACTATTGTTCGCCATCTCCTCTAACAAGTTTATTGCCTCCTCAGGATATTTCCTTAGTAGTGCACTCCCAGATGCATCATCTATCATTGTTCTTGTGTTTCCACTTAAACCATTATAGAAGTACTGGACCTGTTAGTAGTCGGGATATACATGTTGAGGGCATTTCCATAGCAATTCCCTAAATCTATCCCATGATTCATATAGTGGCTCAACATCTAATTGCCTAAACTGGGCGATATCAGATTTTAGTTGCAGCGTCTTACTGGGGGGAAAGTATTTGGCTAGAAACCGCTGACTTAGTTCTACCCAATTTGCGGCTGGTGGTGTTAAAGAGCAAAACCATCTCTTAGCCTTATCGCGTAGAGAGAATGCAAAAAGGCGGCATCGAATGATATCCTTAGAAACACCATTAATTTTAACAGTATCACAAATTTCTAAAAAGTGCGCCAGATGCGCGTTTGGATCCTCAACGGCTCCACCCCCAAACTAATTTTGTGACACCAGCTGGATCAATGATGGTTTTGTTCAAAGTTATTTGCATTGATCGGCAGATGGACCACTCAAACTTGTTTGCATTGATCGGTAGATGGGTCACACCCCCATAAGTCTGACTTACCTCCGACTGAAAGTAATCTCTAACTGACGCTGGCCCCTGGTGGGCGCTCCTTATTATTTATGTTGTCCACTGCATTTGGATTTGTCGCATCTGCCATTGCTTTGGCTCTTTTCCTTAGTTGCTTTGCTGTCTTTTCGATTTCCAAATCAATGGGTATTAGTTGGGTTGATCTTGAACGCGTGATCATGCACTATTTGCACTTAACAAAAACAATGTTAGAACTGAACAAATAAAATAAAAAAAAATAAAAAAATAATTTTGAATTTTTTGAAAATCTAAAAAAAATAAAAATTATTGTAGGTCCCAAGGGTGTGAGTAAGGTTTAGAAGGGGGGTTGAATAAACTTTACCAACTTTTCAATTTTAGTCCTTTTAAAATATTACAGAGTTAATTACACAACTATGTCCTTTGAGGGACAACTAAGTTAGTTAATCAGCAGAGTTAGCCACTCAACAGACTCGATAGAGCTGTTGATAGAATAACTCAGTTGTTTAGTCTAAACCTTAACTTGGTTGTGATGAGATTTTCAGCGGAAGACTTATCACCCTTGAATTTGATTTAACTTTATTTTAACACTTGATTTTTGCACTTAGTTATTTATCAGTTGGATAGCAAATTATCAGCAGATATAAAACGAGTATGCAGAAATGTAAATATGCTGAATTGTAAATGACACAAGTAAATTTTATAGAGGTTCGAAGATGGGGTAATTCTTCTAATCCTCTCTTCTCCAACTTCTAGAGGAATCCACTAAGTAATGATCAGTTCACAAAGTGGTTATCAGTCTAGAGACAAGTCTTGATCACACAGCTGACTTGCTCCTTGGACTCAGTCTGGAGATGTCTTGGTCACACACGGTGGCTTCTCGTCCGACTCGGCTTCTTCAGGTGGCTTTGCGCTTGTTACTTGACTCACTTCCTCAAATTTCTTGGATTTGATCACGAAGCCCTCCAATAACTTGAGATTAGTTCGGCCTTGAACCTTCCTACAATCCTCCTTGGAAAGTAGACCCCTTTTGATTTTTCAAAAGTTTCCTCTTCAACAGTTTGAAGTTGTCTTTCCTTCACAACTTTGTGTTGGATTGATTTCCTTCGAGATTTAGGCTTGAGTATTTTGCTTGAATATCTTGATAATATTTTGCAGGATTTGATTTGAATAATGCTTGCTCGTTCGTGGTTGAGTAACCTTTTCTCAATGAAATTCCTCAGCTTTTTATAGTGAACTTTCAAAAATCTGCTCGTTGAAGAGATACGCTGATTTTCAAAAGTCACTTGTGTTCGTTGGCTTGTCTTTTCTTGGTCTTCATTCTTGAGATGTAGACCTTTCCTCGTATCAAATGAATGTTCAGCTTTTCAGGTTCTGACACGAGGTGTAGTGCTTCCCATTGGTTTATTCCTTTTGCACGCTTCTGGGACTAAGCACTTTAAGACCTGGCAGCATGGGTGTATTACTTGTTTGAGTAATGTTCTTGACTTCTGTGCAACGGATTCTTTTCAGTTAACTCCTCTTTGCATCTGCCTTTTTCCCCAGTGACTTGAGTCTGCTCCAATCATTGAAAGACTCATCTGTCACTTCAACTTGTGACTTGACCTCTTGAGTTGACTTAACTGACTCTTCACACACCTGTCCCTCAGCTGTTACGCCTTTCAGTCGAGTCCTTGGTCCTCTATCTTGGCCATACTCAGCTGTTCCTCAGCGGAGTCTTCACTTCACTTTTTCAGTGGACTTATTGTATATCCAGGCATAGCTGACTTGACTTAGCTCATACAGCCCTATCTATGACAATGAGAATTACAAAGAAAATGGGGTGCCAACATTCTAATCTAAGTTTTACATGGCATTCATCAAAAACTACAAAATAATTCCCAACAATTTCGCCATTTTTGATTATGCCAAAACATAAAAACCTTAAACAAAATGTAAACAACACAGATACATACAGGCAATGCAGAAACAAAGAATATATGCGTTGAATAAATAATTTTATTGATCATAGCATTCTTGTCTTTTACACAACTGTTTACAAAGTGTATAAGAGCATAATCATATCTAAGCAATTTACAAGCATCTATGCTAAGATACAAAGAGAGAAAATACAAACACACTTTATTGAATGTACAGATGACTTACACATGAATGTATTTACAAGAGTAAAATACACGAAGGGTTAGCAGCAACACTTCATCGCCTTCACTGACTCCTTCTTTCCTCTTCAGCTCTGTCATCATCAGCTCTCTTCCTTTTTCTTTCATCTTCAACTGATTTCTTCTTTTCATAGGCTCTCTTCGCAGCATCGTCTTTTCGCTTCCTTTCTTGCCTTTCTTGCCATAGCTGATCTTGTCTTTTTTCTTCTATTCTTTTCACATAATCATCATTCTTTCTGGCTACTTCCAAATTCGCTACTTCATCGTACCCAGCCCAGTAGATCCTTCCCTTCTTGCATGGATCTACATATTCAATATTTTTGGGTAGAGTTCTAGGTTGAAAACCTCTTCCTCCACCACTTCTTCCTCCTCCTCTGGGTGTATCTTTGTACAAGAGTCTTGTTTGCCGGTGACTTCTTCTTTGGTAGTCTTTGCCTATCTTCCTTCCTCGCACAACTTAAGACCCTTCTCCCAGTACAGATTCCAGGCTTGGGCTACAGACATGTTCTTGAAGTAACCTTCAGATTCGAGCGTTTTGAATTCTTCCACTGATCTTGGCTCGTCTTCGTCATCTGGAATGGAATCTTGATCCTTCCCTGCCGGAATGCCGCCGAATTATTTCATTACTGCTTCAACGTGAGCATCCATCTTTTTATCGAACTCTAACTGATCTGCTATTACAATATTTCTTTTCTCTGACATAGGCACAATAGAGTGTTCGATTGGCAGAGTTACTGGATGTTTTGCTGAGTAATGAGGCTGTGACATGACCTTGCTGAGGGGTTTTAACAATCATTAGTGTCAAATCTTTTGACTTTTCCCCCTCAACAACTTTTCCCTTCTTCTTCTCAACAGCTGCTTCTTCCTTTTGCTTCTCAGTTGTTTCTTCCTTCAATTTCCTCAGGTATTCCTTTTCCCCCTTTTTGGCATCATCAAAGGAGAGAGGAACCCCAATGAACATTCCTGTGAGCATGAAGTCCAGTCGGCTGAGAGTTGAGTTCTGCTTGGAGTCTGTTGCGGCATGTGCTGTTCGAAATTTTGAGCGAGTGGCTTTCGATTCAGCTGACACCAGTTTCATTTCAGCCATGAGAAGGCTGAATTTCGTATTCATGTTCTCCTCAACACGGAGAATTTCTTTTCGATGAAATTCACGCAGTAACTCCATCTCAGTTGTATGAGAGTTATGCAATCTCTCCATATAGGCCTGCATCCTCTGCTTCATATCAGCATTGTCGGACTCCAAAACAACATCTTGTTGTACAATGCCTTGAAATATCTAACTTGTTCGTATCTTATTGCACTCATCGACACCATTCACGATCCGTACCACAATCCTCGTAAAGTCTGCTTTGTGAGAGTGGCATCTCTATTGTCCATACGCATATCTAATGAGGCCTGGTGCCGTTCAATCTTCTCAATCTCTCCACATATTTTCTTGAAGACTTCACGGATCTCAGCTGTCACATCTGATTCAGCTGGTGGCCATTCAACATCGAAATTAAAGTCTGCTAGTACAATAGAGTCGGTAGAGATGATTTGGATCTTCTCGAATCGTGTATTTTTTTGCTCTTTCTTTAGTCTCTCCTCCTCTAGCTCGCGACTCAAGTGAAAAGGGAAATAATTGCTCAAAGGTATCATCTCGCACATAAGGGATTGCAATTGCAATTTGTGCCTTTGATGATCCTGGTGGAGTCGATCTGCTGACTATGGGACCTCGCACGAAGACTCGGTTCAGTGGGCCTTGTGGAGTAGGTTAATCGGCGAGCCTCAATTGTTTTAATGACTTCGTCGGCCTCGATAGATTTTTCTAATTGAAGTACTGGTCTCTACCGCAACATCGTCATCAGATGATGATAAAAATTAGGGGCTTAGTTCATCATAAAAATTAAATGTTTGACGAGCAGCTTTGAAACTCGATTGACTCGTTTGTGGGAGAACATCCTCAGCTGGGTCCTTTTGATGTGCAATAGGTGTGGACTCAGCTTCGTCTTTAGATCACAGAAAGGATATGTCAGGATTATCCTGGGAGTCATGAAGAGCATTAATCTCCTTCTCAGATTCAACAATCTTAACAGGAGGGATGTTTTGGACTTCTTGAGCTTTACCCAGGGAAGTCTCAATCTCCCTTGGGCCTTCAACACCTCCAGCAGTCTCAACTGCAGCGAGGCCTTCTACATTCCCTTCGACAGACGGGGCTGTCTTAGGGTCTTCAACAGTGGCATCCATATGAGTCTCAACCCCTTGGATTGCGCTTCCAGTGCCCAGAGTGTTAACTCCCGGGGCATTTCCAACTTGTGCCTCGACTGCAATAGCAGTGTCCTCAGCATGCAAAGCAGTTGACACTTCAGCTGGGACAAACTCAACTGTTCGAGCTTCGTCAATGTCAGTCTGTTGTGGTTCTTTTTCTTTTTCCACTTCTCCTCCTTTCTTCATTGTGGAGTCATCTGCAGCATCCTCCGACCTTGCTACAGTGGAGTGAGTTTCCCCCTCAGCTGGCACACCAGCTGAGTGACTGACTATGGGGTCACTCTTCTCCAGACTCGCGGCTGCTTCCGTTGAGTGCTCAGCCCTTCAGTAGGGGTTGGCTCAACTTGGGTACCCAAATTCCCAGTCTCATCGCCAAGTCCCCTGGACCCATCTTCTGAAACAACTGAGGACGTAGCTGCAGCTATGGTTGTGGCAATCTGCTGCACTACTCCCAATGGGTCTGTCTCTAGGAGAGATTGTGAGGACTCTCCTGGTCCTTCGAACATTGATTGCTCATGCATCATCCTGGATTCCCTTAGAGCTTGTTGCATGTCCAACTTCTCTGTTGCAGCAACGGGATCCATATCTTCATCACTCTCTGAGAACACATCAAGATGAGAGTGAGTGTGTTCTAGAGTTCCGGTGAGCGTGCATATCTTGGATTTCTCGAGAGCTTCTGCTTTCTCAGCTGCTCTGGCTTTTGCTTTTTTCTTTGCAGATGTGTAGAATGTTGAGGCAGTTATCCTCATCCAAAGCTTGAAGCACAGTGTCGACTTCGAGAAATTTGAACAACTCCTCCTCTTCTTCAATGAACTCAGGGTATCTGTACCCTTGAGTGGCTTAGCTTCCACGCCCTCCATTCACGTAGACGGCGCTGTATGTCCGGATATACAGGAGAGTATATGATGACATCATCATACTCATCCTCCTCTTCCTGTCCTTCCTTTTCTGGGATGGAAAATAGCATGCTCTGCTGCTCTTCGCCTTCAGCAGTGTCCGTAGCAGGTGGAGAGACAACTTTTTCATGTGAGGATTGAGTTGTCTTAGTTGCGTCTTTTTTTTCAGATGTCCTCTCCACAGCTGGGTCTTCTTGAAGCCTCTGCTGATCATCCTCAGCAGACTTGGCAGTTTCGTCAACTATTTCAGGAGACTGCACTTCCTCAGTAGTCTTAGAGGTTTTCTCCAGCTGAGTGGCAGACTCAGCTGTCTTTTCAAGCTCTGAAAGCTTGGAGATTCTTCTTCTTCTCTTGGTTTTAACCTGATTCCCCCTCACTTGTATCCGCCCTCTTCGCATGGGCTCTCTTCTGGGCTCCTGAATGATTGGCCCTGAACATCTTCTTGTTTACATGGAAGGGCTTTCCATGTTGAAGGGAAATGCCCATCACTTCCACCAAATGGCCAATAACCAGGCCATAGCCAAGTGATCCTCCAAAGGATCCGTCCTCCTTGTATGTCTTGTTCCCAACGTTCTAGAAGAGTCTGCTGTACACGAACTCAGCCCAGTTGACTTTCTTTCCCTGCATGATCGCAGCCATGATGATCAGCTTTGTCTTTGACAACTGATTGAAACTGCCAAACTTCATATGTACACACTTGGCGACGACATCCATCAACTTGTGATAGTCGTCCTTCAGCAACTTCTTCTCAGCTGTGTAGACTACTTTCGCAGCACACTCTAGTTTGGCTACTTCTTTCCATACAACGGCCAAGTTAACATCAGCTTCATATATTTCCGTCATGCCCTCAGGGGGGGTTGAATAAACCTTACCAACTTTTCGATTTTAGTCCTTTTAAAATATTACAAAGTTAATTACACAACTATGTCCTTTGAGGGACATCTAAGTTAGTTAATCAGCAGAGTTAGCCTCTCAACAGACTCGATAGAGCTGTTGATAGAATAACTCAGCTGTTTAGTCTAAACCTTAACTTGGCCGTGATGAGATTTTCAGCGGAAGACTTATCACCCTTGAATTTAATTTAACTTTGTTTTAACACTTGATTTTAGCACTTAGTTATTTATCAGTTGGATAGTAAATTATCAGCAAATATAAAATGAGTATGTAGAAATGTAAATATGCTGAATTGTAAATCACACAAGTAATTTTATGGAGCTTCGAAGATGGGGTAATTCTTCTAATCATCTCTTCTCCAACTTCTGGAGAAATCCACTAAGTAATGATCAGTTCACAAAGTGGTTATCAGTCTAGATATAAGTCTTGATCACACAACTGACTTGCTCCTTGGACTCAGTCTGGAGATGCCTTGGTCACACAGCTGGCTTCTCGTCCGACTCAGCTTCTTCACAGGGCTGCTGCCTTGTTACTTCAGCTCACTTCCTCAAGTTTCTTGGATTTGATCACGAAGCCCTCCAATAACTTAAGATTGGTTCGACCTTGAACCTTCCTACAATCCTCCTTGGAAAGTAGACCCCTTTTGATTTTTCAAAAGTTTTCTCTTCAACAGTTTGAAGTTGTCTTTCTTTCACAGCTTTGTGTTGGATTGATTTCCTTCTAGATTTAGGCTTGAGTATTTTTCTTGAATATCTTGAGAATATTTTGCAGGTTACAGTTTGAGTAATGCTTGCTCGTTTGTGGTTCAGGTAACCGTTTCTCAATGAAATTTCTCAGCCTTTTATAGTGAACTTTCAAAAATCTGCCCGTTGAAGAGATAGGCTGATTTTCAAAAGTCACTTATGTTCGTTGGCTTGTCTTTACTTGGTCTTCATTCTTGAGATGTAGACCTTTCCTCGTGTTAAATGAATCTCCAGCTTTTCAGGTTCTGACACGAGGTGCAGTGCTTCCCATTGGTTTATTGCTTTTGCACGCTTCTGGGACCGAGCACTTTAAGACCTGGCAGCATGGGTGTATTACTTGTTTGAGTAATGTTCTTGACTTCTGTGCAACGGATTCTTTTAAGTTAACTCCTCTTTGCTTCTGCCTTTTTCCCCAGTGACTTGAGTCTGCTCCAATCATTGAAAGACTCATCTGTCACTTCAACTTGTGACTTGGCCTCTTGAGTTGACTTAACTGACTCTTCACACAGCTGTCCCCCAGTTGTTACGTCTTTCAGTCGAGTCCTTGGCCCTCTATCTTGGCCATACTCAGTTGTTCCTCAGCGGAGTCTTCACTTCACTTCTTCAGTTGACTTCTTGTATTTCCAGGCATAGCTGACTTGACTCAGCTCCTACAACCATATCTATTACAATGAGAATTACAAAGAAAATGGGGTGCCAACATTCTAATCTATGTTTTACATGGCATTCATCAAAATCTACAAAATAATTCCCAACAATTATGCTTCAATTAAAATTGAAATACCTCAGGGATTGATATGTGAAACACTTAGGCTATAATAACATCGCATTCCAATTTTATTGGATCGACCGAATATCAAGTTTAAGTAAAAATCGAAAATTAAAAAGAAAAAAAAATAAATTTGCGAACCCCACAAGTATTTTCAACAACTACAGGAGCAACCTTAGACATATAATCTCAACATGTTTCTTCAATATTAAATGCAATTAAAGTTTTAAAAACCAATTCATGCAATTATAAGAGTTCAATTCATAAGTTAGTCTATTCGCCCTCCCGGGCAGAAACAGTAGATTAATAACAATTGTAGGTCTCCCAACTCGATACAATTATTATTAACTCCCAAAAGATCTATGAATTGAATGACTGCCCACAAACAGTTGTGGTCTCCCAACTCGATACACCCATTTATGTCTGAACTCGATTTCCGTCTTTGTTAGAACTCCTCTTCCGAATTTCGCACTAACAAATATGACATGCTAATTATTGATCAGATAAAAAAACAATTAAGAATAAGCACTGAAATTCATAAAATATAAAGCATGAATTAATTAAAAAAATAATCATATTTAACATGAATCCACAGTTTCGATTTTGCCAACAAGTTGCTCATCAATTTGTTTACAAAATGCGACCCTCCATCACTAATTAAAGCTCTTGGAGTGTCGAATCTAGTAAAGATGTTTTTCTTAAGGAATCGCATTACAACCTGAGCATCATTTGTTTTGGAAGGAATCGCCTCTACCCAACGGGATAAATATTCCACAGCAAGTAGAATATATTGATAACCCGAAGACGATGGAAATGGGCCCATAAAATCAATCCACCACACATCGAATAACTCCACTTCGATAACATTGGTCATTGGCATCTCGTGTTTCCTTGAAATGTTTCCCATTCGCTGACACCTGTCACATTGTTGCACAAACAAATAACAATCATTAAATAAAGTGGGCCAATATAGCCCACTTTGCAATACCTTCACGGTGCGAGTGTGGGGCCAAAATGTCCGCCAGGGAGGGAGCGGAGTGACACCTCTTTGTAGGACTCCTCCCATTCTTCTTGAGGCACGCATCTTCTTATGATTTTGTCCGCGCAGGGTCATCCCACATGTAGAACTTTACATCATGTAAGAATTTCTTCTTTTGATACGGTGATAGATCCGGAGGTAGAACTCTGGCAGCCAAGTAGTTGACAAAGTCCGCATACCACGGAAACTTTGCCTCAAGCATGAGTAATCGTTCATCAGGAAACTCCTCTTTTATTAATCCCGCACTTCCTTTTGCTCCCTCTTGATTTTCTAATCGAGACAAATGGTCTGCTATCACGTTCTCGCATCCTTTCCGGTCCTTGATTTCCACATCAAACTCTTGTAATAATAAGATCCATCGAATTAACCTCGATTTCGCATCCTTCTTGTCAGAGAGGTATTTGATAGCTGCATGGTCGGTATGCACAATCGTTTTTGTCCCGATCAAGTAAGATCGGAATTTATCGAATGCAAAAACAATCGCCAACATCTCTTTCTCGGTTGTGGTATAATTGCTTTGAGCATCGCCCAACGCGTTCGACTTGCATAGTAGATGGATCTGAACAATTTTTCCCTCTTCTGACCGAGAACAACCCAACCGCAAAGTCGCTTGCATCACACATCAGCTCAAATGGTTGACTCCAATCTGGGGCGACTAGTATAGGTGCGGTCACCAATGTTGTCTTCAACGTTCGAACGCCGCAAACATTCATTGGAAAAAATGAAAGCGACATTTTTTTCTAGCAATTGGCTCAAGGGCTTAGAAATTTTAGAAAAGTCACGGATAAACCTTCTCAGAAAAATCCGGCATGGCCCAAGAAGCTCCGAATGGCTTTCTCGTTTGTAGGAGGTGGTAACTTCTCAATTTCTACAATCTTTGCCCGATCAACTTCCAAACTGCGGAAGAGACTCGATGACCCAAAGACAATACCATCGCGTACCATAAAATGGCACTTTTCCCAATTGAGTACCAGGTTAGTCTCCTCACATTTTGTAAGACTAAGGAAAGATTGTGAAGACAATTATCAAAAGAATTACCGAACACAGAGAAATCATCCATAAATACCTCCATAACCTTTTCAATTAAATCATGAAATATAGCCATCATACAACGTTGGAAAGTGGCCGGTGCATTACATAACCCAAATGGCATGCGACGGAATGCAAATGTACCATAAGGACACGTAAATGTCGTTTTTTCCAGATCTTCTGGTGCAATCATAATTTGATTATACCCGGAATAACCATCTAAAAAGCAATAATAGTCGTAACCTGCCAAATGATCCAACATCATATCGATAAAGGGAAGAGGAAAATGATGTTTTCGAGTGGCGTCATTAAGTTTTCTATAATCAATACATATTCGCCACGCGGTAACGATTCTAGTAGCAATCAGTTCTTCATTTTCATTTTTCACCACTGTTACCCCCCTTCTTTCGGCACCACTTGTACCGGACTTACCCATGAACTATCAGATATAGCATAAATGATCTCGGCATCCAACCATTTCAACACTTCCTTCCTAACCACATCTTGCATGATAGGGTTTAGTCGTCTTTGGTTTTGCACTGATGGTTTATAAACATCTTCCATCCGAATTTTATGCATCACAACGGATGGACTTATGCCTTTTAAATCAGTTATAGACCATCCTAGTGTCGACTTATGTTTTCGTAAAACCCTTAACAGTTTATCAAGTTGAGTAGGAGTGAGAAGAGATGAAATGATTACCGGATTTGCATTATTTGCCCCAAGGAATGCATATTTGAGGTGTTCAGGTAATTGCTTGAGTTCCGGAGTCGATGTTACTATTTTAGGGTCACGCACGGGTTGCCCGTGCTCCAGCGCACGGCCCGTGTGCTCTTCAGAGACTTCAACTTTTCCCTCAGCATCACGCACAGGTTGCCCGTGCGTGAACGCATGGGTGGCGCGTTTCTGCAAGTTTGGCTCCCTTATTTCTGACTTTGCGTTTTCACCTCTTGCGCTCTTAGGTAGTTCCCGCATATGATCTAATGCACAAACATAGTCGTACAAATCTTGGTTATCAAAATCAAGTACAACACTCGACATTGAGCACGAGTGGGTTAGACCAAATTCCAAATCATCTGTAGACAATGTATGATCAACATAATCCTCAATGCATGAACTAACTATATCCAAAAAATTACAATTCTCCACCGAATCATGAAATTTCATTGCCTTATATATAGAAAATAAAACATGCTAATCATTAACACGTAATGTGAGCTCTCCTTTTTGCACATCTATTAAGGCTTTACCCGTGGCTAGGAAAGGACGTCCGAGTATCAGTGGAAAGTCTCGATCTTCTTCCATATCCAAGACCAAGAAATCCACGGGGAATATAAATTTATCAACTTTTACCAATACATCTTCAATAATTCCCCTTGGATACGTAAGTGATCGGTCTGCAAGTTGCAATGTCACCGTAGTTGGCTTCACGTCGCCTAATCCAAGCTTCCTGAAAATGGACAAATGCATCAAATTAATACTTGCCCCCAAATCACATAACGCTTTATTAAAGAAATTACCACCAATAGCACAAGGGATAGTGAAACTCCCGGATCTTTCCAGTTTTTGTGGTAGCTTTCTTTGGATAATTGCACTACATTCTTCCATCAAATTCACCGTTTCAAAGCTTGTCATCCTCCGCTTTTTCGACATAACATCCTTAAGAAATTTCGCATAGTTTGGCATCTGTTCTAGTGCGTCTGCAAAAGGAATGTTAATGTGCAATTTCTTAAATATATCAAGGAATTTGGCAAATTGATCATCAAGCTTTTTCTTTTGAAATCTTTGAGGAAAGGGAAGAGATATAGGCAACTTAGATATATTCGAGTTAGATGATGATTTTAGCTTCTCAGCCCTTGTTTGTTCCGCCTATTTGTTCTCTTCTTTCCTATTTTCTTCAATATCATCCTTCATCACGGATTCTCCCGCTTCCGGCCTCGATGCTTCATCTGAAAGTTTCAGATTCCCAGATTTTTCTTTAGGCCCCTCATATTCGCACCGCAAAAGTAAACGAATCGCTTTGCATTGTTCCTTAGGATTCATTTCCGTATTACTTGGAAATTGACCCTTGTGATGTTGACCACCCACAATTGTAGCCAATTGACCCATTTGAGTCTCTAGATTCTTTATCGAGCTTGTCACTTGTTGTTCTATCTTATCCATCTGAGAGTCTTGCTTAGCGAGGCGGCTCCTCGTATCATTCATGAATGCATTAGATTGATTTATGAAGGAGGTGAGTGCATCTTCCAACGACTATTTACCTTTCCCATTTCCGCCTCCACTTGAAGCATTAAATCCCGACGGAGGTTGTAACACATTATTTATATTTGCGTAGGAAAATTTTTCATGATTTCTCAACCCTGGATGGTAGTGCGTTGGGTTTGAATTATTCGGAAATTGTTGAAATTCGGTTATTCACATAATTTACCTCTTCCATCGGATATAGAAGAGCTTCACTACCCATGCTCGTGCGTCGCTTCCTCGCCCTTTCGTCAATACACTCAATTGAGTTGTCAAAGCCGCTACTTGTGCCGTCAATGTTTTAATTGGGTCTGAATCCGAGATTTCGGCTACTCGTTGTACATTAGATCTTTCAGATGGCCACTGGTAACTGTTCATGGCCATTTCTTCAAGAAGGTTCAAGGCATTTTGTGGGAACCTTGCCAACAATGCTCCTCCCGCTGCGGCATCCACAAAAGCCCTCGTTTGTCCCATTAAACCATTGTAGAAGAAACATAATTGTTGATCCTCTGGAAACCCATGTTGTGGACATCTACGTAACAAATCCCGAAACCTTTCCCAAGCCTCGTACAAAGGCTCACGAGTCGAATCATCGGAATTGAGTAATCTCGCTTTTGAGCCGCAAAGTTTTGCTTGGTGGAAAAAATTTAAACAAGAACTTTTGGCTCGATTCGTCCCATGTGCTTACACCGCCTTGCGTCAAAGTACCCAACCAATTTCTTGCCTTATCCCGTAAAGAGGATGGGAACAGCGCAATCTTATGGCGTCATCCGAGACTCCGTTCATTTTGATCGTATTGCATATTTGGATAAAATGTGCAAGGTGAGAGTTAGGATCTTGATTGCGAACCCCCAAACTCGATTCATGTTGCACCATATTGATCGAGTGCGGTTTGAGCTCGAAGTTGTTGGGCATTGATAGGAATATGGGCAATACCACCGTAATTACGATTCGTTTGTGGTCGAAAGTAATCACGAATGGCTTGCTGTTGAACCGGTATCGGTAAGTCGTTTCCACCATTGTTTGCCGGTATAGGTAACTCATTCAAATCCCCCATTATCGGATTGTGTTGTCTTTCAGCCCGTCTAGTGGTAGCACTGATTCTTCTCGCGAAAGCCTCGACTTGCGGTATAAGCGGTATCAAGTCCCCTTGCCTCGAGCGTGTGTTCATGCACTACCTGGACCAAACTAAAAGAAACAAGTCAAATAATTAAGAATTAAAGTGAATCCAAAAATGTAAAAATAAAATTGTCTAAATTAAAATTAATTCTATCTATCGCAATATTAGCACCAAAAATTGTATTAGTCCCCGGCAACGGCGCCAAAAACTTGTTCGCCTTAATTTTTTTAGCTTCACCGCAAGTGTACGGTGTAGTTTATAGAATAGGGTAAGCAAGGGCGTATCCACGGAGACTAATAAATTTATGCGCTAAGTATTGAACCAAGATAGTCATATTTTTATTTAGACGATCGAAATTGGATGATTGTTGTATTCAAATTAAGACAATTTAAATCACTAAAACACAAGATTAAGATAATACAATTAATAGAAGTATCAAGATAATGAAATGGATTTCCGAGTTAAGGTTTCGATTAATAATCCTCTTGTTATCCGGTTTAATCAAGCCACATTATTATCAATATTCCTATAAGACGATCACAAAGCTATTTTATCCTCCCTCTCGAGATGCATATAAAACGTAGATTGAAATACTTATGCTAGCATCTCTACTCAACATGAAGCATTCAACTCCCAAAAGTTTAAAAGATCAAATATCCTCACAAATATTTACAAACCTCTCGATTCATGCAAATATTTGTGTCGAGTATTCAAGATCTAATATTGAAACTCATCTCTCGAATTATGAATCAATATATCAAACAAGTTAAATCATTGATCAAGTGATAAAACAAGAATAAGCTCAAAATACTCAAATAGGCTTCAAGATAATAACTTCAACTAAGATTAAAACATCCAACAAGAGTTCATCAATCTACTCCCCAAACCCGGAAATCTCAAGAGTTTAGCTACACATGATTTCTAAACAACTTATAAACAAATTGTTCAAAGCCATTACAAATGAAAATGAAAGATTGAAACTAAAAGAGAAGCAAGAAAAACTTAGGAACGTCGACAATCTCTCGACATATCTCCGTTCTTCAAGCTCCGATGCAACCCGATTGTCTCCTTGATATCTTCTTCCAAGAGTTGACCCTTGTCTTGTGTTGTAGATCCCAAAAATGCCATAATATCCTTGTGTGCGCCCCCCAAAAAGCCTTTTTATACCCACAAATCAGTTTAGGGCATAATGCTGCAGATTTTGGGATTCCAACGCAGACGCACGGGTGGTGCGTCGGAGCACGGGCTACCCGTGCGCCACCCTGTTGAAATAATTCCAGTCTCTGTAGAGCGCACGGGTAGTGCGTAGGAGCACGGGCTACCCGTGCGCCATCCCGGTTGAACTCATCTATTCTCTGTAGGGCGCACGGGTCATGCGTCGGTGCATGGGCTACCCGTGCGCCATGCTGCAGCTCTAAATTTCTAAATTCAGGGGTGCACGGGTGGTGCCTAAGGCACGCCCAACCCGTGTGCCCCCTGTCTTTTCCTTAGACGCTCAACTTTCGCTCTTTTTGACTTTACTTTTCGTATACTCACTCAATTCTCCGTGTTTCCACTTTGCTATCCTCGTATTCATATTCAATTTGCTTCAAATATCATGAAATTCCTACAAAATAAGCAAAGTGTAATATCTTTTCCACAAGGAGTGAATATGTAACATTTAACGCGAGTATGTGCATGTTTACCCATAATTATAGCCAGAAATACGCCTCAAAATACATGCAAAACTCACACCTATCATCAACATTATGACATTGTTTAAGCACAGACAAGAGATCTTAGACATAGAAAGAAAACCCTTCTTGTCAGGATGGATTCTCCTTCCAAGCCTTCTGTGAAGCCCCGATTTTTCCGAAGCTATTAATTGATCCTTATTGTTGTTTATACATTTGATCGACAATTTTACCGCGTCATTTTGACGGGTAATTAATAATAATATATACATTTTGTATTTTATTTCATTTTATTTAATTATTTGTGATCATGATCTTATTTAATTTTATCCCTCATTTATGATCACTTGATTGATCATTATTACTATTTTTGTATTTATTAGTCACCTTAGAATATTAAGAGACTATTTATTTTGGAGACTTTTACCTTATAGAATTAAGATTTTGATTTAGATTAAGTGATCATGAGACTTACAAGTGATCAAAGAAATCACTAAATATTTTGGAGATTGATATATTTCATCTATTATCCTCAAATTTGGGACAAAAAAAAATATATGGAATTACCATATTGCCCTCATAGTGGACGGCCATGGTGGTATTTTTGGGATAAAAATATCATCCAACTCTTGTACACCTACACCATATATTAGTCATCTTGTGTATAATTATATCATTAATTCAAACATTATACACATCATCTTATACACCAATTCTTTATTACTATTTTTCCCAACTTATTCCATTCTTCCCAACATTCTCCTTATTCCTCTCAAATTCCAATTTGACCCACACTTTGACTTGCATTTTGTCTCTATGCAAGAGACAAATTACAAGACACAATTTGTTCAAAATTTTCTCTCCCTCTCTCTCATACTACACGGCCATATGGCCTATTACACACAAAAAATTCATCTCATTTCATCTAACACATTTATCCTCTAACAAAAATCCTCCTCATTCTCTCTAAAAACTCCCAACTTCTCTCTATTCTTCGTTTCACCTTCTTCCTCTATACTTAGAAAAATTTTCAACATTTCCTCCCTATTCTTCATAAAAATCGAACCATCATCATACAAGGTAAGAAATTTTAACTTCAATCCATTTTTTGATATCACATTGTTCATCTCTTCCACCTTCTTAACTTAAGTTTGAATTTGGTTTGGAGGTACATTTAGAAGAACTTGAAGGTTTGAACTTGACAACATTTTGAAGAAGGACCTCAAGCTTGAAGAAGAAAATAGTAGAGAAAATTAGACTACAAGGTAAGAATTGTGTACTAGACCCCTTCTTTCCTACTCTTCCTATTTTTTTCAAATTTTAACACCCCTTTTTCATTTTTGAGAAATAGGGGCTGACCTTAGGAGATTTTGGAATTGAGCCAAATTTCCAATTTTTGAGCTTCAACTAGTCTCCAAACATCTACTACACAAGGTAAAGTGTAGTCCTTTTCATTTCCTTATTTCCTTCTTTTTCTCCTTAATTTTTCTCTCATTTTTCTAACTCCAAATTTTGATATTTTCTTGACTTAGGGGCTGACCTAAGAAGCCTCATCCAAAAATTGTGAAATGATCCTTTTATTTCACAATTTCCAAATTTAAGGTGGGTGAAAAATTATTTTTTCAACTTTTAGGTATTTTGCTTAAATGCATGTAGAAAATTTAATCATGAGACTTGAGATATATATAATTATGTATTGCATGTCAATTTTATATATCAAATCATGAAAGTTCTGAAGAGTTGATCAAAATTATTATTTATTGAATTTTAGGTGCATGCATGTACACTTTAATGCTTTAATTGATGAATTCTTGTATGTATTGGACATGCATGTGTATGATCTTTAAAATCTATGTTTTGGATGACTTATAACCTGGAAAAGTCGATCATAATTGATTAAATTTCAATTTTGGACTTAAAAATGCAAAAATGGAAAGTTGGTGGACTAAATTGCAAGAAAATAAAAGTTAAAGACCCCTCTGCAAATTTCGAAATTTGGGACTGTACTGAGGTTCAAAAATGATTTTTGGACATTTTAATAAAGTTTTAAGATTTTTAAGATAAATAAAATCAACCTTTAAAAGCCCAAGGACTAGATTGTAAAATTTTGAAAGTTTAAGGGCTACTTTGCAAATTTTAAAACTGTACCAGACCTAAACTTTAAAAATTGAAATTTTTACTCTTACGTTACTGGGAATGACACATTTTAAAAGTATTCCAAAAATCCAAGTGGTTAGGGCTTGGAAAGTAATTTTTCTAAAATTGAGGGACTAATGTGTAAAATATTAAACTTGAGGACCCAAATGAAATTTCCAGGACTTATGCAGCCCATGCACCTGGAAATACTAACTTAACTATAACTTAATTATATTTTGGACCCAAGGTTCAAATTTCATAACAATTGGACCCCTAAAAGCCTTAAAGGCAATTATTTTAAAATGGGACAAAAATAATATTTTCAAAAGTTGAAGGACCTACACAAATTGATTTTAAAAACTGCTTTTGTCCCAATAACATACTAACCTTAGTGACATTTTCCAACTGGAATCACATTAAAAGCCCTTCCGGTTTGTGAGTTCCGAATTTTTAAAACTTAAGGTCCGAATTGACAATTTTTACAAATTTGGGGCCAATGTGAGATTTTTATAAAAACTCGACCTCAAAACTTTAAAAACCTGAATCTCCGGATAATTTGGAGAATTTAGAAACTGACCTCATAATTTTTCAAGGTCGGGATATTTAATTATTCAATTTTTAACCCCAAAAGTGTTAGTTTTTACATAACAGGGCTAAATTACAATTTTCCTTTTATAAAGGACCTAACTCAAATTATTTTCTCTTTTACTAAAACAGCCCTGGACTCTCTGACTTGGAGATTTAATTTAAGTATTTTACTTTCCCAATAACCCTGACTTATCGGATCAATTTGACCGATTAATACCCGATCGCGGAGCGACTTCCTCGCCTTGCGAATTGAATCTATAACGGGACTTATGTCTCACCCAATCTTTCAAGATATCGAAGGTTGATTATCCTTCCGATAATCATCTTCATCCAAAACTCCACCAACGCCATAATTGCCACTCGCGCTTTTCAAAAATTTTCCTAAACTGCTTCCCTGAATCAATAATACTCATTGCTGGTTGATTTTGTAATTGTAATTACTTTCTGCCGAGTCAACTTGGTGTGTCGAGCTCACGACTCGGAATGGATACGTCGGGGATGGAACAAGGCAGCTCGGCCTGCTATTCCACTCTTAGGCCCCCATCGCCCTAATCCCGCAATCGAGGGACGAAGTTTGTCCAAGGGAAGCGGGTCGTAGTATCGAGGTATAATCATGATTATGACAGATCCGAGCCTCGCCACTCACTTTGTGGATTTTGTCTTTGCCTACGAGCGATAAGGTGCCGGTCTTGGATCATCCGACCGGGAGTTACAAGGAAGAACGAAGGAATCGTTATCGATCCACACGATTAGGAGTTATCGTCCCGCTTTTGGTTGGCGTTACATTTCCGCACGCAACCGCTACTGTTTTGCATTGGTTGGCGCTATAAACCGCACGCAACCATTATTTGCCTTGCATAGGATTGGCGTTACACTTCCGCACGCAATCCTACTGTCTTGATCGATTCACATAGTGCATGTGTGACCATGAACTATTTTCTTGAACTGTATAAATATACTATTGTATTATTTTATCACGACGCTTGTGAACTGTGTGTGAAATCATGCATCATACTCACGCATTTTCATATAACTGTTTTCTCGCATTAACTATATTGCGCCACACTCGCACACGATCACCCCATGCACTGAGATTTTTGTCTCATCCCCACATGTTTTCTAACCTTAGATGAGGATTTCGTTGGAGTTGCTGAACCGACACTGGATTGAGACCTTGTACTACGCTTGTTGGATTTACTGCTTCTTGTTGTTGATTGGACTCTTTTCTTATGTTGTTGTCGGACTTTTGTCTTTCATTCCATTCGGGTTTGTAATTGAGGGGCGTATGACCCTTTGACTTTAAGTTGCTACTTTGTTGATTTTCGGGTTGTAATTTGGATGACGGATTGTAGACTTTAAGTAGTAACTTGTATCTGTTATTTATTTCCGCTGCTATTTAGACTCTGTCTTATGGGGTTCTCATTGATATTTGTCTGGACTGTTGGTTCATTTGTATTTAAGTTGTGGATCGTCTTCGTGTCCCGTTTGGGGCGTGACAGTAAGAGTGGTATCAGAGCTCGGCTAGTAAGATGAAAACTTACACCGAGCTGACCCAGGATAGGACCCTCGGTCTGTGTTTTGGGTATTACCGCGACTTGACTAATTAAGTGTGAGATCGATTTCAAATTGGCATAGAACCGTCTTATTGATATTTGAACTAAGTTAGAACGCATACTTTGAGATTTTGTAGTCATACTTGTTTTGACTTAGTTGATTCTTGACTGATTTCCCTTATTCCTTCTTCCTTGTTCTCTTCTTATCTTTCCTCTACCTTTGACCGATCCTCCTTAGTTTTGTTTGATCAGGATGGAGCCGACGCCGCCTACATGGTGGGATGTATTCCATGCCCGTCTTTGAGCGGGAATATTACCGGCATCGATGATTCATTGGCACCGGAAAGTGAACGCGCGACCACGAGTTAGCCAGGAGCGCCAACGGAATAGGGACTGACTCGGCGCTTGGCGATGAGCCAAGATGAGAAGAACGAACTAACCCTTTGTCATCAAGGACCGCGATAACACCATAAGAGCACGGGAGGACCAAATACGAGTATCGGGAGCGCCGGAAAACATGCGGGAGAAAATGAAGAGGACAAGCGACGGTCGCGAAATGGGAGATTGACGCCCGCCTATCCCGTAGCACCGTCGATCGCTTGGAGAGAGACCTCATCAAGCGAGATGACAGATCATTGAGGACTTTACACAGGCCCGGCTCGAGAGACGCGCACTAGAGGTCGCTTTAGCGACTAATGCTCGGCCATTGCCACCGCCCGAGGCGGAGCTGCACGATGCCGAGGAGGATCCCGAGGAGGATCCAGTCGACATTGGAGAGTCGGAGGCTGCTCCACTCGATGAGGCTCAGGGATTTGGGCAGTGGTTGGACTTTGTGGATTGGCCCGAGGTTGAGGCACCACCTCAGCCCGACCCAGCCCCGATTATAGACATAGCTGCGAGCGATGATGATGGTGATCTCACTGATTAGCTAGCAGATTGTCAGTTTGTACTTTTGTTGTTGTAGCCGTGTAATCCAGTGTTGTACCTTACATTATTGTACTAGATTCGGATGTATTTTGATTCCATGTATCTAACTTAGTATTCAAATTTTATATTAATGGATATGCCTTTTGCTATTTACTCACGTTCACTGCGATATCACTTGCTTTACGCGAATCATTATTGTATTCATTTACTCGCGAATCGCAACTAACGCTTCAAGATACAGAATGGCAGAAAACCGAGGACGTGGGAGACCTCGTCGCGTTCCACGAGGAGACAATGATGTACCCATGGATCGGGTACCCTCTCCGGAATTACCACCACCTCCTCCACCTGCTGCATGAGACAATCTGACTGCACAAGCCTTGCAGCAAATACTGGTGCTTATGAGGCAATAGGCAGAGCCTCAACCCCATGCTCCCGAACCCGCCTGAGAGGCGAACGATCGCGCATTGGAGCGGTTCCTGCGGTTCGATCCACCAACCTTCTTGGGAGAGCCGGATGATGTGAAAGCGGAAGAATGGATAGAGAAGCTGGAAAATATCTTCAATGCTCTTCAATACTCCGACGAGCAGAGAGTCACACTCACCGTATTTCGCCCGGAATCATTTGCTAGAGACTGGTGGAAAAGCGGTTGAAAGGAGATGGGAACAGGACCGAGTAATCGAACATGTGGAAATTTCTTGGCCGAGTTCAATGAACAAGTATATTCCCAGGTCGTGAAGGAATCACAGGGATGAATTCCATAGATTGAGGCAAGGAACTCCGTTTGTGGCTCAAGATCTGAAGTTCGAATTTCACCGATTGTCCAAGTATGCTCTGGGGACAATCAAGATCAAGAGGATAAGCTTTACAAGTTCACTCGAGGATTGGCGGAACTTGAAAAGCTTGATTGTTGATGTTGAAGCGGCAACCTACTCGGCCGCGGTAAAGCGGCTCTCGCATTGAGTCGGGGATCGAACCGTATTGGATGATTCAATGAGAATAGGCCATCGAAGCGATCTTAAGAGACACTGTGGGACAATCATCTAAACCGCTTTGCTAAGTTTGAAGGGACCGATTAACGTAATGCATAAAGGAAAGAGACTAGTGCAGGGAAAGCCGGTCAAGAGTGCGCCTTTGCCCGCCGAAACCGGGACACATGCCGACAAGCTCGTTGGCGTAAACAAGGAAGGTGTTTACCTTTGTGGTAATAATCGCACCAGTGCAAGATTGCCCGAAGTACGATGACCGAACCAAACAGACACAACCACAAAAGCCGGGAAATGGCCAGGGGAATCGGGTAAGGATGCCCGCTCGAGCATTTGCACTAGCCGGACAGGAGGCTCCGGAGGCAACAGACATGGTGGAAGGTACACTTCTAGTATCTAACCACTGCGCTAAAATATTGTTCGACCCTGGATCAACGCATTCATTTGTTGCACCGTATTTTGTACACAAACTGCATGCATGCATGGAACATATGCCTATATGCTTAGAAGTGTCAACTCCTATGGGTGAAAGTCAGATAACAAATATTATCTATAATGCATGCGATGTTAAGATTGCTGAGATAAACTTTCCTGCCGACTTGATCTTATTACCTATATCCGAATACGACGTAATATTGGGAATGAACTGGTTATCTGCACACCATGCACAAATGGACTGCCATAACAAGTCCATTAAGCTATGTGAACCCGGAAAACCCGAAGTGGAGATTTCGGGAAGGGCACGAGTTAAGATTTCCCCAATCATTTCAGCAATGAAAGCGAGAAGGGCGATCACTAGAGGGGCTCAGGGGTACTTGGCGTTTGTAATTAACAAACCCAAGGTTGAGTCACAAATCAACCAAGTACCTATAGTATCAGCATATACGGATGTATTTCCACAAGAACTCACCATTGTTCCTCCGGATAGGGAAGTCGAGTTCACCATCGAGGTGTTGCCTGGGGGCGCCCGATTGCGTAACACCGTATAGGATGGCTCCTCTTGAGTTACAAGAGTTGAAAACACAATTACAAAAACTGATGGAGGTGGGATTCATCCGACCGAGTACGTCTCCGTGGGGAGCACCTGTGCTGTTCGTCAAAAAGAAGGATGACACATTAAGACTATGTATAGATTATCGTGGTCTTAATAGTGTGACCATCAAGAACAAATATCCCCTCCCAAGGATAGACGAACTATTTGATCAACTTCAAGGAGCAGCGGTGTACCAAGTTTGATTTACAACAAGGATATTACCAGCGAAGATCCGCGAAGGAGACATTTCCAAAACTGCATTTCAAACTCAATATGGACACTACGAGTTTGTAGTAATGCCTTTCGGTCTGACGAATGCACCAACAGCATTTATGGACCTAATGCATCGAGTCTTCCAACCCTATTTGGATCAATTCGTAGTGATATTCATTGATGACATACTCGTATACTCTAAGTCCAGAGAAGAGCACGAACGTCATCTGAAAATCGTTTTAGAGACACAACGAGAGCATAAGCTGTATGCCAAATTCAGCAAGTGCGAATTTTGGCTTAGTGAAGTCGCGTTCTTGGGACACATAGTATCCAACACTGGGATTGCAGTGGATCCTTCGAAAGTGCAGACAGTGGTTGAATGGAAACAACCGAGTGCAGAACGGAAATCGGGAGTTTCTAGGACTATTTGGATATTATCGAAGATTTATCCAGGACTTCTCCAAGATAGCCGGACCACTCACTCGACTAACCCAGAAGAAAGTCAAGTTTGAGTGGAATGACAAGTGCGAAGCGAGTTTCCAAAATCTGAAGAAACGACTTACTCCAACTCCAGTCTTAGCCCTTCCAAAGGGAACCGAAAACTTTGTCGTCTACAGTGATGCATCTAAAGAAGGACTAGGAGCAGTGCTAATGCAGGAAGGAAAAGTTATCGCTTATGCATCACGAAAGCTCAAGCCGTATGAGGCCAATTATCCAACGCATGACTTGGAATTGGCAGCGATAGTGTTCGCGTTGAAGAAATGGAGACACTATCTCTACGGAGCAACATTCACGGTTTTCACGGATCATAAGAGCTTGAAGTATCTATTCTCCCGAAAGACCTCAACTGGCGAGGCAACGGCGATGGATGGAGTTGATTGAGGACTATCACTTTGATATTCAATACCATCCCGGAAAAGCTAACGTCGTAGCGCACGACGCTCTAAGCGTAAAGGCGAGCTTAGCGGACTTATGATTCGAGAGTGGGAATCATTAAAAGAGCTGAGCAATTGGAATCGCGAGAACCAATACTCGATTTCATGTGCTAACATTTCAATTACACCTAATCTCATGAATGAGATCAAAGAAGCACAAGAGAAAGATACACATCTTCAAAACGAAGGAGAAGATACTTAAAGAAGAAAGATCGAATTCTCGGTGACACTGAAGATGGAGTTATCGGTTCGGAATCGAGTGTGTCTTAGAATAATGACGAGTGATTAGGAATAGAATCCTTGTAGAGGCACATTGCTCGAAATACACTATACATCCTGGAGGAAACAAGATGTATAAGGATTTGAAACGGAGTTATTGGTGGGTAAACATGAAGAACCAGGTAGCGAGTTCGTTGCGAGATGTTTGACTTGTCAACGAGTAAAAGTAGAACACCAACGACCATCCGGTTTTACTACAACCGTTGAGAATTCCCAGTGGAAATGGGAACATATAACGATGGACTTCGTGACGGATCTACCAAGGACCGAGAGGAGGCCATGATGCTATCTAGGTAGTTGTAGACCGACTCACGAAATCGCACACTTTTTACCCATCAAGAAAACGGATAGCTTGCGTAAACTTGCCTGGACTTATATCCAGAAGTCATTCGACCGCATGGAGTACCGGTCGATATAGTATCCGACAGAGACCGAGGTTTGTCTCAGATTTTTGAAGTGCTTGCACGAGGAATTGGGTACCTCGCTAAGTTTCAAAGACAACAAAGACATCCACAAACCGATGGACGATCGACGAACAATTCAAACCCTTGAAGATATGATGTGAGCCCCGCACTTGGATTTTCAAGGGAGTTGGGATTCGCACTTACCATTAGCCGAGTTCGCCTACAATAATAGTTATCAAGCCACAATTGGGATGGCACCCTACGAGGCATTGTATGGGCGAAAATGTAGATCCCCGCTACACTGGGAGATTGATGACCAATGGACTCCGAAAGAGAAACGAAAGTCGCCCTCAATTCCAAAGGTCGACTTAGTTCAGGAGGCCATAGAGAAGGTCAAGCTGATCAAGGAGCGGATTCGCACAGCTCAGAGCCGCCAAAAGAGTTACGCGGACAAGAGAAGAAAGGATTTGGAATTTGAAGTCGGTGATGAAGTATTTCTCAGACTCTCACCATGGAAAGGATTGATCAATCCGAAGAAAAGAGGCAAGTTGAGCCCGAGATATGTTGGACCTTACAAGATTTTACAGAGGATCGGGAAGTTAGCCTACAGACTCGAGTTACCAGCACCATATGCGGGAATGCACGATGTATTCCACGTGTCGGGACTGAAGAAGTATCAACCAGATCCCGAGCATATCATCACTCGAGATACTTATCCTCTAATGGAAAATCTATCCTACACCGAGAGGCCAATCCGGATCATTGATCAGCAGATACGACAGTTGCGTAAGAGAGAAATCCCGATGGTTAAAGTGGTGTGGCGGAACCACAACCGAGACGAAGACGCAACATGGGAGATGGAAGAAGACATAAGGAATCAATATCCAGAACTATTCTGAAGAGAATTTTGGGACAAATTCTTTTAAGGAGGGGAGGATGTGAAGCCCCGATTTTTCCGAAGCTATTAATTGATCCTTATTGTTGTTTATACATTTGATCAACTATTTTACCGCGTCATTTTGACGGGTAATTAATAATAATATATACATTTTGTATTTTATTTCATTTTATTTAATTATTTGTGATCATGATATTATTTAATTCTATCCCTCAATTATGATCACTTGATTGATCATTATTACTATTTTTGTATTTATTAGTCACCTTAGAATATTAAGAGACTATTTATTTTGGAGACTTTTAACTTATAGAATTAAGATTTTGATTTAGATTAAGTGATCATGAGACTTACAAGTGATCAAGGAAATCACTAAATATTTTGGAGATTGATATATTTCATCTATTATCATCAAATTTGGGACAAAAAAAATATATGGAATTACCATATTGCCCTCATAGTGGACGACCATGGTGGTATTTTTGGGATAAAAATATCATCCAACTCTTGTACACCTACACCATATATTAGTCATCTTGTGTATAATTATATCATTAATTCAAACATTATACACATCATCTTATACACCAATTCTTTATTACTATTTTTCCCAACTTATTCCATTCTTCCCAACATTCTCCTTATTCCTCTCAAATTCCAATTTGACCCACACTTTGACTTGCATTTTGTCTCCATGCAAGAGACAAATTACAAGACACAATTTGATCAAAATTTTCTCTCCCTCTCTCTCATACTACACGGCCATATGGCCTATTACACACAAAAAATTCATCTAATTTCATCTAACACATTTATCCTCTAACAAAAATCCTCCTCCTTCTCTCTGAAAACTCCCAACTTCTCTCTATTCTTCCTTTCACCTTCTTCTTCTATACTTAGAAAAATTCAACATTTCCTCCCTATTCTTCATAAAAATCGAAACATCATCATACAAGGTAAGAAATTTTAGCTTCAATCCATTTTTTGATATCACATTGTTCATCTCTTCCACCTTCTTAACTTAAGTTTGAATTTGGTTTGGAGGTACATTTAGAAGAACTTGAAGGTTTGAACTTGACAACATTTTGAAGAAGGACCTCAAGCTTGAAGAAGAAAATAGTAGAGAAAATTAGACTACAAGGTAAGAATTGTGTACTAGACCCCTTCTTTCCTACTCTTCATATTTTTTTCAAATTTTAACACCCCTTTTTCATTTTTGAGAAATAGGGGCTGACCTTAGGAGATTTTGGAATTGAGCCAAAATTTCCAATTTTTGAGCTTCAACTAGTCTCCAAACATCTACTACACAAGGTAAAGTGTAGGCCTTTTCATTTCCTTATTTCCTTCTTTTTCTCCTTAATTTTTCTCTCATTTTTCTAACTCCAAATTTTGATATTTTCTTGACTTAGGGGCTGACCTAAGAAGCCTCATCCAAAAATTGTGAAATTATCCTTTTATTTCACAATTTCCAAATTTAAGGTGGGTGGAAAATTATTTTTTCAACTTTTAATTGTTTTGATTAAATGCATGTAGAAACTTTAATCATGAGCCTTGAGATATATATAATTATGTATTGCATGTCAATTTTATATATCAAATCATGAAAGTTCTCAAGAGTTGTTCAAAATTATTATTTATTGAATTTTAGGTGCATGCATGTACACTTTAATGCTTTAATTGATGAATTCTTGTATGTATTGAACATGCATGTGTATGATCTTTAAAATCTATGTTTTGGATGACTTATAACCTGGAAAAGTCGAGCATAATTGATTAAATTTCAGTTTTGGACTTAAAAATGCAAAAATGGAAAGTTGGTGGACTAAATTGCAAGAAAATAAAAGTTAAAGGACCCCTCTGCAAATTTCGAAATTTGGGACTGTACTCAGGTTCAAAAATGATTTTTGGAAATTTTAATAAAGTTTTAAGAGTTTTAAGATAAATAAAATCAACCTTTAAAAGCCCAAGGACTAGATTGTAAAATTTTGAAAGTTTAAGGGCTACTTTGCAAATTTTAAAACTGTACCAGACCTAAACTTTAAAAATTGAAATTTTTACTCTTAAGTTACTGGGAATGACACATTTTAAAAGTATTCCAAAAATCCAAGTGGTTAGGGCTTGGAAAGTAATTTTTCTAAAATTGAGGGACTAATGTGTAAAATATTAAACTTGAGGACCCAAATAAAATTTCCAGGATTTATGCAGCCCATGCACCTGGAAATACTAACTTAACTATAACTTAATTATATTTTGGACCCAAGGTTCAAATTTCATAACAATTGGACCCCTAAAAGCCTTAAAGGCAATTATTTTAAAATGGGACAAAAATAATATTTTCAAAAGTTGAAGGACCTACACAAATTGATTTTAAAAACTGCTTTTGTCCCAATAACATACTAACCTTAGTGACATTTTCCAACTGGAATCACATTAAAATACCTTCCGGTTTGTGAGTTCCGAATTTTTAAAACTTAAGGTCCGAATTGACAATTTTTACAAATTTGGGGCCAATGTGAGATTTTTATAAAAACTCGACCTCAAAACTTTAAAAACCTGAATCTATGGATAATTTGGAGAATTTAGGAACTGACTTCATAATTTTTCAAGGTCAGGATATTTAATTATTCAATTTTTAACCCCAAAAGTGTTAGTTTTTACATAACAGGGCTAAATTACAATTTTCCTTTTATAAAGGACCTAACTCAAATTATTTTCTCTTTTACTAAAACAGCCATGGACTCTCTGACTTGGAGATTTAATTTAAGTATTTTACTTTCCCAAAAACCCTGACTTATCGGATCAATTTGACCGATTAATACCCGATCGCAGAGCGACTTCCTCGCCTTGCGAATTGAATCTATAACGGGACTTATGTCCCACCCAATCTTTCAAGATATCGAAGGTTGCTTATCCTTCCGATAGTCATCTTCATCCAAAACTCCATCAACGCCATAATTGCCACTCGCGCTTTTCAAAAATTTTCCTAAACTGCCCACTGAATCAATAATACTCATTTTTGTAATTGTAATTACTTTCTGCTGAGTCAACTTGGTGTGTCGAGCTCACGTCGGAATGGATACATCGGGGGATGGGAAGGCAGCTCATTTGCTATTCCACTTTTCCAGCCCCATCGCCCTAATCCCGCAATCGAGGGACGGAGTTTGTCGAGGGAAGGGGGTCGAGAATCGAGGTATAATCATGATTATGATAGATCCGAGCCTCGCTTGACTCACTGTGGATTTTGTCTTTGCCTACGGAGCGATAAGGTGCGGTCTTGGACCATCGACCGGGAGTTATAAGGAAGAACGAAGGAATCATTGTCGATCCACACGATTAGGAGTTATCGCCCCGCTTTTGGTTGGCGTTACATTTCCGTGTGCAACCGCTTACCATTTTTGCATTGGTTGGCGCTATAATCCGTCCGACGCAACCATTATCGCCTTGCATAAGATTGGCGTTACACTTCCGCACGCAATCCTACCTGTCTTGACCGATTCACATAGTGCTGTGTGACCATGAATCGCATTTGTCTCATCCCCTTTGTTTTCTAACCTTAGATGAGGATTTCGTTGGAGTTCTTTGAACCGCTCTGGATTGAGACCTTGTACTACGCTTGTTGGATTTACTGCTTCTTGTTGTTGATTCGACTCTTTTCTTATGTTGTTGTCGGACTTTTGTATTTCATTCCATTCGGGTTTGTAATTGAGGGGCGTATGACCCTTTGACTTTAAGTTGCTACTTTGTTGATTTTCGGGTTGTAATTTGGATGACGGATTGTAGACTTTAAGTGGTAACTTGTATCATTATTTATTTTCACGCTATTTAGACTGTCTTATTGGGTTCTCATTGATATTTGTGCGGATTTGTTGGTTCATTTGTATTTAACTTGTGGGATCGTCGTCGTGTCCCGTTTGGGGCGTGACACCTTCGATGCTCTTGTGCTCCCGTAGATGCGAAAGCCTTATGGTGCTCTTCGCGACCTATCCCTCTTCTCTCAGAAAATTTTCGATTCTTGCATTCCTGTTTAATTTGATGTGTTTTCTATGTATTAAGTGATATATTTTCGTGCAAGCCTTATGGTAAAGTAGCTCCCACACCTCTCCTTTAAAAAAATTGAATTTTGGGTCCCTTTTATAGATGCTTGGAGAGATCCTTGTAGAGTTGGAACGGGAAGAAAACTTTAAAAAACCTGTCTTGGCAGAGTGCCACACGGCCTGGCCATGTGGCACCACACGCCCATGCTTCTTATCGCTCAACCCTTTCCCACACGATTGTGTGAGCTCACATGGGCTGGTGGTGCGGTGTGCTGCCCTTTCTCACACGCCCGTGTGGGTTCACATGGTCCCACCGTGTGGCCCTGGTTCTGTCCCCTATTTTGCCCTACTTCACACGGTTGTGTGGTTTCACACCGGCATTTCCACACGGCCGTGTGACACCATATGATCTGGCCGTATAAAGTATTTTTGTCCATTTTCTTCGTCGTTTTGATCTTCTCTTCGCATTCATCAATCTTAGCTGAACATTCCAACTGATATTTCTTCGTTTTAAGCTCCATTTCCTGCAAAAATTACAAGAATACGCAGTATCATGCCCTTTTAAGGAAACCAAGTAAAAACATACTAAATATGTGTGCAAAAGCATCGAATATATATCATTTTAAGCCCCAAAATGTACGTATATTTTACACACATCAACGGTTCCATAATTTTTAGACCAAGGGCTGGAACGGAAGCGGCCTACACGGTAGTGGTTCCAGTTTTGGAACCATTGACCTGTCAATAGTTCTCGCAACCATTGACCACGGTTCCAGTTTGGAACTCGATTTCGATTTCATTTGGCCACGCCTATTTTTGTGGATTATTTGAAATATGTTAAGTTGTGGGTCTTAGAGGTATATTTTTGTATTAGATTGTCTTTGTGCTAGTTTTGCACAGAAAGTACCAAAACGGGGGAGATTATTAGAGTTGACTTGTGTTAAATCAAACTCTATTTAAGTTTTGCCACTTCTAAAATTGTTGACCTATTTTACATAGTTGTAATTTATGGTAATGTTCAGTTTTTGCTTGACAAATTATGTACTAAATAACCAACTAACCCATTACACGGAGATTACTTATAATTTGGCATGTTCTTTGCATTTCTTTTCTACAGGTTTTGAAGTTATTTTTAGACTCTATTTAGAGAGGTTGTTTGTTGAGGAATTTCGAGAGTTGGGCTAAAGCCAAATTAGAGAGAGTCTTTAAAGGGAAAATGCAAAAATAATCCAAGAACGGACTGTGCTTAACTGTTCTGAAGGTGTCACACAGAGTGCTGGCATCACAGTCTGCAACACCTCTCCATATCCCAATTTCGGGTGAATGAGAAATTAATGCAAGGAGTTAGCCACTTAAAGCTAGAAATGGTATGGAAAATGAAAAATGTGGGGAAGGAGAAAAGCTCTATCCCACATACAGTAGAAAACCAAATTTGGCTCAATTTATAAATCCCAAGTTGGACAATTGTGTTTGGGCCCTCGATGCACCAAATTTTTTAAAGGCATGAGGACCTACATGCTTGTGAGTTTGATTCAAAATACACACCTGCCGCCGCCGCCACCGCCCGCCCACCGGCCAGCTCAGCCTGGTCCGGGTCCAGGCCGTGGGCTTGGGTTTGGGCTTCAAGGCCCTTATACTTTTTGGACCAAATATGTTTAAAACATTTTTAAAATATTAATTAATTAATTCCAACAATGGCCCGCTTCACGCGACTGCAGTGCGCCGCTAAGCCAAAGATGCTCGCCGCACACAGGCACGGACAGTGAGCATAATTCGACGCGCGTGTAGGTGTGCACAGACACGCACGTTCGAATTGATGCACCTGTTCGAGTAACCAGGTATATTTTTTTGGCTCTAGATATATCTTTTCGATCTAAAATACATATCATTTCCATCGGGCACCTTGATGCCTATAGACACAAGGTCCCTGCAGATGAAATAAGATACGAAATTCAGATAATAAAATTGAACCATTTGCATCTACATATTATATTACTCTTTTCAAAAGCTTGAAAGTTTCAATCACTATATAGTTCGTTGATATTTCGATTTTTGCAAGTGCTGCTAAATCGAACTCGTTTAAGTCGTTGCATCTTAGGGACGATCGCCAAAACTGTAAGCACTTCATATACGGGGAGATTTTTTCCCGAACACTTCTAGCCATTTTCAGGTAAACAGTTAACCACCCTATCATCAATCGCAAGACGAAATCTATTTCTATTATTTCCAAGATAATTGCATTTGTTTCATTCACTCCGATGGTTGCTGCTCCTGCACACAGTGAAAAACCGGCGAAGTTCTCCGACGTTGACTTCAAATGCTGGTAACAGTAGATGCTCTTTTACCTCACTACCTTGGGTATGTCCCGTTTCCTGAAAGAGGACCCCCTACCGTTGGCGATGAAGAGTCCAACAACCAACCGAGAATCGATGTGGATGCTTGGCATAGCAGCGATTTTCTCTGTTGCAACTATGTTTTGAACGGGGTAGACGACACCCTCTATAACGTCTATAGTTCATTCAAAACGTCCAAAAAGTTGTGGGACTATTTGGAGAAAAAGTACAAAACAGAAGATGCCATCACAAAGAAATTTGTTGTCGGCAAATTTCTAAATTTCAAGATCGTTGACACCAAGACAGTGATCAGCAAAGTTCAAGAAATTCAGATCATACTTCATGACGTGGTGTCTGAAGGGATGATTCTGAACGAGTCTTTCCAAGTTGCTGCGATAATCGAGAAGTTGTCGCCATTGTTGAAGGATTTTAAGAACTACCTCAAGCACAAGCGCAAAGAAATAGGGCTTGAGGATCTAATAGTTCGACTTTGGATTGAGGAAGACAACCGAAAATCCGAAGTGAAGTCTAATAAGTCTGGAATGGAGCCCAAGGCCAATCTTGCTGAATAGAGCACTAGCAAGAAACAGAAGCATTCCAGAAAAGACAAGGGAAAGGCCAAGAAATTCTAAAGGGAATTGCTACAACTGTGGCAAACCAAATCACATGGCCAAGGATTGTTGACACCCAAAAAAGGGCAATCAAAATGGCAACCAACAACAAGCCAATGTGATGGAGGACAAGTCTGTTCCAATAGACATGTCGGAGCTCGATCTAACCGTCATTGTGTTTGAAGCCAATATAGTGGATAACCCAAGGGAGTGGTGGATAGATACCGGGGCTACTCGTCACATTTGTTCCGATAAGGAGATGTTCTCCTCCTACACTCCGATCAATGGAAGAAAGCTGAAAAGATGATTTGTTTTTCAAGAAACCTTTTTCAAACACCAAACAAAAAGGGCGGCAAAATTTCAAAATAATTGGGCGGAAAAATTATTCTCCCAAATTTTGAGATGTGGTCTCCTTTTTATATGCCTAGTTCAATCAGTTTTCCATTCCAACTCAGTCTCATATCTAATCTAAAATTCATAATTCCATGTAAACTCAAACTCTAATTCATAATTCTCCAACATAATTATAAACTTAATAATTATATTAATATCATAAATATCTCATATTTATTTAATTCACAATAAAGTTAAAACTGTACAATATCAGATATTCTCGGAATTAACTGATATAAATATATTACCCAAAAATTATGAAAAACTATTTTTTATAAATCCTTAAGAACATAAAATATTATTTCTAACCTGTTTATTCTAGGAAGGCGAATCAAGCACCATGGACCTATAATTATAGGCTCCAATAAATTGAATAAATAATTAAACTCTTTGATTAATTTAATCGACCTATTAATTCCGATATTACTCCACTATTAATTCGGAATTGCACTCTTATAATTATAAAATATCTTACTCTATGAATTAAACAGTCCATTTATATAATCATTACATATAGATTAATCCTCCATCGACAATTCATAATTGAAGCTAGGTAGTATACGTTAACTCTTTTAAATTATTTCTTATCCCCATTTACTATTAATTCACTAGCGAATGGTTAATTTATAATCAGATTATAAATTAGAGATCTCAAACCATTCAGTTCAAGAATGAACAAATGAGATAATCGACTTTCTACTTCTCGCAAGAAGAAATGGATTCCATATCTGTGAATTTATATTCCTAGCTTTTTAATTCAAATGTGAATCTAAAATGCAAGTGTTTGGAATGTCGTAGGACAAACTTAAATAAATAAATTAAGAATCACATTAAAATAAACAGGAGTCTATAATCACTCGAGATTAAGATTTATCAATATATGACCATCTAGTGATTTAATTTGAATTTTCATTCGTAAGATGGAATTTGTATGAAAAATTCAAATTGAATCGATCCAAGCCCTATATGATCAAATCATATATAAATACCCCCAATAAAATGATGTATCCACATCGATGGTCCGGATAAGACAATCGCATTGATAATATTTTGAGCAGCATTAGTGATGTTTTAATTAAAGATCACATACTTTAATTAATTTCATCACAGACAATTTTAGTTAATTATTCATAATTTTAATCATCTTGTATATAACACATATATAAGATTATGGTTACATTAAATAAACTAGGGATTTTCATGATGTTCAAGAAAATGCATTCAATAAGCATAAGTGTTTGAAACTATATGTCGTCTTTATTAATAATAAAAAGTAATTCACAATTGCTTTAAGGACACTATCTCTAACCACACGTTCCTAAAAATCCTGATAATATAAAAACTCAAACCAACTCTCTTTTTATGGATTTGACTGTCAACAATTAATCTCATGTTGTTACAATGGTACTATAATCGGGTATAGCTTTAAAATAGCAAAGTAAAAACATAAACAGAAAATTACAAAAATCAGAACCTAACTGATATATGTAAAACATATGTGCATTTAAGGGCTTATATTGGCACATTTTTGATACATTTGCATGTATATATAATGTGTTTTAGTTTGTTTCCTTTGTTAGGCATGATATCTGCGTATTATTGTGATTGACAGAGAAAGCGAGCTTTATTTGCAAATATATCAGTAGGACGGCCCGAACAAGAATGTCAAATGCGAAGAGACGGTCATATAAACGAAGAAACGAAAAACATGGTCCACCGGCGTAATAATAACGACCGTGTATTATGTACCCTTGTCATTTACACGTTCATGTGACTTGTTGAGGGAAAAATTTCAGAGACATAATACACGACCCACCCGTGTATTAATACACGATCGTGTACTTTGATCCCGACAAAATATCGAAGAAAACAACTTACACGACCTGCCTGTTTATTTTTACACGGCCGTGTAGTTTATCCTGCTGCCGAATTCATTTCCTAATTTCGTCGGGACTCTACTGGAGATCTCTCAAAGCATTTATAAAAGGAAGACTAAGCCCTAAAGCTGGAGACACAATTCATATATCACAAGACACAAAATTAGAGATGGAAAAACACAATTACACACATCAAAGAGAGGAAAATACATTACAACGAAGAATGACATAAGACCTTTCACATCTAAAAAGGGCACAAAGATTGAAGACTTTGAAGAATGATCCATCCTTACAAGAAGAGTTCTCTCATCATACTTTAGATGTTTTTTTTATACTTAATTCGATGTCAACTTATTTGATTTCAAGTTTGTCTATGATATTTTTTTTCAAATACGTTAGGCTAAACTTCTTGATCCTAGGGCATATCGAAACTGTGGATTCATGTTAATTCTATTTTGATTATTTCTTCTAGATTGGTTTCTTGTGTTCTATTTATGAATTTGAGTGCTTATTTCTTGTAGATTATCTGGACAATAATTTGCATGTCTTATTTGTGAGTTCATAATTCAGGAGATGACTTCTAACTTACGAAAAACGAATTTGTAACATAAACGGGTATACAGTCGGGAGGCTTTTAACTGTTTGTAGGGGTTTACTTTAATTCTAAGATCTTTTGAGAGTTAGTATTAATTTTTTATTATAGATACTAGGAATTCTTATTAATCAATGGTTTGTTTACTTCGGGAGAGGAAATAAACTACTTTAGGAATCGAACCCATAGATACACAGAAACTAATTTTGACGAAACATTAATTCGAATTAATATTGATGAAGCATGTTGAGATTAAGTTCCTTTAGTTACTTTTTGTATTTCTTTAAATCTTTGTGAAGTTCAGGTTTACAAAAATACTTAAATACTTTACTTGATAATTTAAGATTAGTTTAGATAACAACTTTCTGATTTCTGATCGTTTCAATAAAATTGAAGTACGAGATTTACTATAATTTATGTGTTTCATATTCAATCTATGATGAATACGACCTTGCTCGCTACTATCTTCTAGCTATAGTATACACTTGCAGTTTAGTGAAAAGATTTTTACGATCAAGTTTTTGGCGTTGTTGCCGGGATTGAAAGATTCTACATAAATATAGTAATACGTAGTTCAATCTTAATTGAAGCACTATTTTTATTTATTTTTGTTTTTGTTTTTAATATTATTTTTGTTGTGCGCAGGTAGTACTTGATCACACGTTCCCGATCAGTTGAGTCGATACCCATTGACTTGGAGATCGAAAAGACTGAGAAACAAATAAGGAAAAGATCGAAAATGATGGTAGAAGGAAACAATGGGAATGGGGTGAATAACAGAAACAACAAGGAGTGTCCATTGGTACCACCGGGTGCTAATTGACAAAATCAGAGAGAGAAAATGTGTGTGAAGGGCCGTTAGGGATTACTTCAAGCCGGAAGTTAATCAGAGGTATGGGGGAGTGGCTCGTCTGCTGGTCAATGCAAATAATTTCAAACTAAAACTTGCGTTGATCCATATGGTGTCACAAAACCAGTTTGGGGGGAGAGCCGTAGAGGATCCAAATGTGCATCTGGCGCAATTTTTAGAAATCTACGATACAATAAAGATGAATGGCATTTCTGAGGATATCATTCAATGCCGCCTTTTCGCATTCTCTCTACGCGATAAGGCTAAGGGATGGTTTTCTTCATTAACACCACCCGCAGTAAATTGGGCTGAATTAAGTCAGAGATTTCTTGCTAAGTACTTTCTCCCAAGTAATACACTGCAATTAAAAAGCGACATCGCTCAGTTTAGGCAATTAGATGGAGAGCCATTATATGAGGCATGGGATATGTTTAGGGCGTTGTTGATAAAGTGCTCTTAACACAGATATCTCGATTACCAATAGGTACAGTACTTCTAAATGATTTGAGTGAAAATATAAGAACTATTATAGATACTGCATCTGGGGGTGCACTACTAGGAAAATATCCGGATGAGGCACTAGAACTACTTGAGGAGATGGCAAATAATAGTTACCAATGGCCATCCGAGAGATCCAATATCAAACGTGTAGCAGAGGTCCCCGGATGAGGATAAAAGTTCCATGCTAATCGAGCAAGTGTCCGTGCTAAATAGGAAACTGAATGCGATCCAGCAAGTGACTCCGAGAGAGCCCGCAGTTATTGAGGTAAAAGCAAATGTTGTGGGATAAAAGAGCTTCAACAACATTTATAGAAACAATCAGGTACCCACACATTATCATCCGGGGCTGCAAAATCATGAGAACTTTTCTTATATATGCTAATAATAGAAATATTTTGCAACCACCCTCGAGTTTTAATGTGGGAAATCAAGTTAAGGTGGAGTCAAGTGAAAATAAAGTGTTTGTTGAAGAGATGTTCGCCTCATTTATCGAAGAGATAAGAGCTAGACTAAATAAAGACGAAGCTAAGATAGACAGAATAGTGGAACATGTGGCTCAACTGAACATGAACATCAACGCAAGGTTGAAGTTCTTGGAGACGCAAGTTGCCCAAATCGCTACAGCAGTGGGATGCCAACTTAAAAAATGCAAATTCTCAAGTGATACAGAACTTAACCCACGAGAACAATGCAATATCATTCATATGTGGAATGGTGCAGAATACGAGGGCCCATAGACAACAACCAATACAATTTAGCGGAAGAAATCAGAGAATCAGGTATCTGGTTGAAGACGTAAAACTTAGCGCTTTTGGAAGGCAACCCAAGTTTTTAATCGCCTTTATTCAATTTTATTTTGATTTTAACTAACTAAATTTTTAGTTTTATTTGTTTTTGTTAGTTGTTGTGTAGGAGGTGTCAAGATATACTGGGCTTTTCTTGAAAAAGTGGAAAAAAATTTCACACGGTCGTGTATTAATACATGGCCATGTATTCATTCGATAGAGAACGAGCAGCGTTGCAGCAAAAATATGGGAAAACCGTGTAAAAATACACGATCCATGTATTTTGGCCTTTGCAAATTTTTCTTCCCTTTTTAACTCCAAACACTCCAAATTTATCCCACTTCTTCCCCTACCAAACCCTTGATCCGAAATTCTCCTACAAATACACCCTTCCCACTTCAAAACTCTTCAATCTAAACTTCAAATCTTCAAGCAAGAGTTCATATACTTCACTCTTTCAAGAAACCCACCATTAATTTCTTTCAATTCCATCTTTACTTGTTCTTCTTGAAGTTTAGGGGGAGGGGTGTTTTCAAAAAATTTCAGATTTTCAAAAGCTTCATACCCATATCTATGGCTTCAAGAGGAGGAGAAGGCGGCTCAAGGTGAAACAGAAGAAGAAGGAGGGGGCCAACTCTGGAACCCGAGCCATAATACGAGATGAACCAGCCAGAATACGAGATGAACCTACCAGAATACTCCAACGTTGTTCTCACGGATGAAACACACCGAACCCGTTGGGAGAATCTCTTCACAAAGAATTTGATTTCAACAAGGTATCCCGATGAACATTGTCTCATTACTTTGGGATTTTTGAATGATTTTCGTGCTTTATATGGGCGAATTGATTGGGATGCATGTTGAATGGAAATTAGCCAACGTATGTCATATTTACTCTTGAATTTTTGAGTAGTTTTGAATTAGTCATTAGAAAAAGAAATTTGATGGAGATATGGTTTAGGTTGGCAAATGAGCCAAGAGAGCTTACAATTGATGAATTAAATGCAATATATTAAACACCGGCTTATGGGGTAGAAGAGCATGAGAAGTTTGATATGCTTGATTTTTGGAAGGAGATAACGGGGCGTAGAATATATACACCGTGTACCTCGAAGACTTCGAATATTAGGAACCCTATTTTTCGATATATGCAATACACATTGGCGGATTGGAAGGAGGTAACGGGGCGTAGAATATATACACCGGGTACCTCGAAGGCTTCGAATATTAGGAACCCTGTTTTCCAATATGTGCAATACACATTGGCGGAAACGATATTCGCAAGAGAAGATAGTAAGGGGGTTATTCGTATGTATGAGTTGTTTATTTTATGGTGTACGGCCTCTGGAACTTAGGTGGTTACCAATGTTGGGGCATTCATCGCTCGCCAGTTTGATAGGGTAAAGAATCAGCAGAAAGGGGGAATTTGTCTTGGATGGTTGATTACACTTATCACAGAGCACTTTAACGTTAATTTTAGCGGCAATGCGCATGCGGATGGTTGGAGAAATATCTATTTGAATGTCCTGACTGCTATGAAAATGATACAGTATGATGGGCAAGACTATTGGCTTGTTCATGCAAATATGACTAGACTTAAACTCCAAATCCAGATGCTACCTCAATTCGTGATAGAGGTAATTGGCTTATGAAGGGAGAACAAGTCGTTACCGTACAAGATGAGCCACAAGTTGAGATGGATAAAACGGAATCTATTAGATAAATGTTTTTATCAAGATTTTGATGATTTTGTTTTAATAAGATTTTATACCAAAACAATGTTTTTATATGTTGTTCAAATACTCCTAAATGATTTAAAATGTGTTTACTAATTTTTGGAGTATTTCTTAGAGTTTTTAATTTGATAAAAATTGGACAACACTTTTGATGGTTTTGTTTAAATTGGTTTTTACACCAAAATTATGTTTATAAATGTTGTCTAAATACTCCCAAATGATTTAAAATGTTTTTACTAATTTTTTGGAGTATTTCTTGAAGTTTATTTTTGAAAAAAATCGGACAACATTTAAAAGGGGAGGTCGACCGGTCGCCCAAAGTGGTCGACCGGTACTTGAAGATAAGAAACACGAAACAGAACTTACAGGTCTTGAAAAAAGAGGGAGGGGGACCGGTCAAGGGTGAGGTCGACCGGTCACACCCTAGAGGCGGCCGGTCGCACCCCACCTCGACCCGTCGCACCCCGCAACCCCTACTACGGATCGCACTATTTTTTAAAACGGTCGAAATCTTCAACAGGCAACCGGTCGCCCTATGTTATTTTTTGACAAAATTCCAACCGTTGCAATTTGTGACAGCAAGATTTGCTTTTCAATTTTGTATAATATTTCTACATCTTGTGATCTTCTTTTTGTAGACAAAAGTGAAGATAGAGGAGCCTATGTTGGGAGCCTATGTTGGTGAAGCTTCCCTATAAATAGAGGATGAAATTGAAGACACAAGTCACAACACATACAAGCAAAATACACAACAAGAAATCTGCAAATTGTTCAAGCTTTCATTTTTTTCATTCTTGTTGTAATAGCCTAAGTACTGTCACTTGCACATCTTTGAGGTCTAGGCTTTTTGATTCTTGATTACACTTGCACTCAATCTTTGTATTGATTTCATAGAGTTGTAATCTTGAATTTTGTCCATCATTCAACACAAGACATCCTTGTGAGTATTCTTGTGGTAAGAATACACTTGGGTGATTTAGGTGATAGGTGTTTGAAGAGTGTGGTACTCTTCAAAGGTGGTGAAGGAAGATTGTGGTAATCTCCTTGAAGGTGTTGTAAGAGGATTGTGGTGATCCTCAAGGTGTTGTATTAATTCGGTAATTAATAAAATCTTTTTCTTTTTGAAATCCATCCCGAGGAATCTTTGGGGTGGTAGAGGATTAGGCCCTAGGTGGGTTGAACCTCTTTAAATCAATGAATGTTGTTTAATTTCCGTATTTACATTCTTGTCATTTGCTTGTTGATTCGAAAAAGAGGGTGATTTGCGAAAAATCGGCATAATCTATTCACCCCCTCTAGATTATCGTAGCCACTTGGAATAACAAGTGGTATCAAAGCCAAACTCTTTGGCTAAGCTCGTTCGAGTAAAGAGGAAAGATCCATCGCTACGAATGAAGCTTATCTCACCACCGCGCTCCACCAACAAGCCACCGCTATTCGACGCCAACAACTACGCATTTTGGAAAGACCGCATGGAGTGCTTTCTACAAGGATGCGGATTTGATATTTGGAATGTGGTCATTGAAGGAGTTGCTCAACCAACAACAAAATTGGAGGATGGTACCACTACTCCCAAGCCATTCAAGGAGTACGATGAAAATGACAAGAAGGCTTTCTCTCTAAATGGTAAGGCATTAAATATTTTACATTGCTCTCTTACCGCCACCGAATATAATCGCATAAGAGGCATACGGTCGGCACATGAAGTTTGGGAAAAATTAGAAACCATTTATGAGGGCACAAAGAAAGTAAAGCAAGCAAGAAAAACAATGCTTGTGAAAGACTTTGAAAATTTCAATATGCTTGATGGTGAAAGCATATCAAAAATGGTGGAAAGGCTTGACAACATTGTCAATCCTCTTGTGGCTCTTGGAAAGGTCATCTCCGAAGAAGACAAGGTGACCAAGGTATTAAACGCCCTTCCCGGCTCATGGTCCGAAAAGGTGACGGCAATCACGGAAGCTCAAAATCTTGAGACACTCAAGTTTGATGAGCTCATTGGGAATCTCCTCATTTATGAAGTATATCTCAAGGAGAGGAAAAATTCTCAACCATCCACCTCTAAATCGGGTACGCAAAATATTATTAAAGGCTTAGCATCTTCTTCTAATAATGTTTATTATGCTAGTGATGAGGATGATGAAGAAACGGCGGCTCTTGTTAGGAAATTTGTAAACAAAAATAAAGCTAGAAAGCCAAGAGACAATTCTTGCTTCAAATGCGGAAAATCTGGGCACTACATAGCCGATTGCCCAAAATTAGAGAAAGAGGAACAAAAGAAGAAAAAGCCTTTTCCGAAAAAAAAGGCATTAAATGCGGACGTCAAAACTTGGGATGAATTACTTGAAACAACCGACGAGGAAGGAGAATCCGAACATGGTCTTATGGCCATAGACGATGAAAATACCGAGGTACGCTCTAATGCTTCATCTTCTTCCCTAGTTGATGAATTACAATGTGATTTTGATGAATTGCAAAATGAGTTTCAAAATTTGATTGTTAAATACAAGAATTTGAAAAAGGAGCATAAAGAGCTTAAACTAGAAAAGGATAAATTATTTACTTCTTATGACTCTCTTGATAAAGCTCATGTTATTACTCTTACTATGGTCCGTACTCTTGAAACCGAAAAACAAACGCTCACAAATGATATTGAAAATTTGAAAAAGGATGTGCATCGATTCAATTTAAGTACGGATCTGATCACAAAAATTTTAGATGCACAAAGAGGTGAGCATTCTAAATTAGGACTTGGTTATAGACCTTTTCAAAATGCTTTTAATAAAAAAGACCAAGGTCCAACTTTTGTACGTGCTAGTAGTCCTCGTATTATTACTTGTTTTTATTGTGGTAAGAATGGACACTATGCTAGCAATTGTAAATTGAAGAATAATTTTAGCTATTATTGGAGACCTTAAGGTCTCAAGGCTAACCCCCATGGACCCCAAAATTATAGGGTACCTAAAAATAATTCCTTTGTAGGTTATAGGGGCTATAACAACAATGGAAGATTCAAAATGGCTCGTGGACAGCGGATGTTCACGCCATATGACCGGAAAGAGAGAACTTTTTACCAACATCAAGCTCCAAGAAGAGGGTATGGTCATGTTCGGCAATGGCAAAGGAATAATTCTTGGAAATGGAGAAATTGGTAACTCTTCTTTCTCTCTTAGTAATGTTCTTTTAGTAGAAGGGCTTAAGTTCAATTTGATAAGTGTTAGTCAACTTTGTGACTCAAATTATAATGTTGTTTTTAATAAAGAAAAATGCCTTATTTCCAAAAATGATAAAATTATTTGTGAAACAATTAGAAAAGGCAATCTTTACAAAATTTGTACTAGTGATTTGGTTAGTCAAAATGTTTCTTGTCTTGTAGCCAATAATGATTTAACTAGCTTATGGCATAGGCGACTTGGACATGTTGGATACAAAAATTTGCAAACTATTTACAAAAACCAACATGTAAAAGGACTACCCAAATTAAATTTTGAAAATCTTGGCTTATGTGACACTTGTCAAAAGAACAAATTAGTTAAGAGTAGTTTTAAGCCCAAAAATGAAATTTCCACTACCAAACCCCTACAAATGCTTCATCTTGATTTGTATGGGGATATTGGTACGGCAATTCTAAGTGGAAAACATTACACTTTTGTTATAGTTGATGATTTTTCTAGATATACTTGGGCTCTATTCTTACAAATAAAAGCGATGCCGTTAATGAGTTTGTTAAGTTGTGTAGACTCATTGAAAATGAAAATGAAGATACTATTAAGTCCATTCAAGTGATCGAGGTGGAGAATTTGTGGCGAATTTAGAGTCTTTTGTGAAACCAAGGGATATAATCATAATTTTTCGGCTCAATGACACCTCAACAAAATGGAGTAGCCGAAAGGAAGAATCGGACACTTCAAGAAATGAGTCGGTCCATGCTCAATGAATTTTCACTTCCAAAATATTTTTGGGCGAAGCCGTAAGTACCGTTTGCTATGTCATTAATCGAGTTTATATTCGTACTAAAATGAATAAAACTCCATATGAGCTTTGGAAAGGAAGAACTCCAAATATTAGTTATTTCAAAATATTTGGATGTAAATGTTTTATTTTGAATACTAAGGATCAATTAGACAAACTTGATCCTAAGGCCGATGAAGGAATATTTATGGGGTATTCAATCAAGAGCAAAGCATATCGGGTTTATAATAAGACTAGTGGGGTTGTTGAAGAATCTATCCATGTCAAATTCAATGAAGCTTCGGGTGTTGAAAGGATACCCAATGATGAAAGTGATGAAGAGGCTATCGTTGAAACCATTGTTCAAGATGAAACTCAAAATGATCAACCTTCAAGCTCAAGTGTTCCTCAAGAAGATAAAGGTGATACTTGAATCTTCCCATAGCATTGAAATTTAAGGAGATCACCCAAAAGATCTTATTATTGGTGATCCCCTTGATAAAGTAATGACTCGAGGAAAATTTGCCGAGAAAGCTCTTATATCTCAAAAAGAGCCTAAAAATGCTAAGGAAGCCATTGAAGATGAGGATTGGTTTTAGAAATGCAAGAGGAGTTGAATCAATTTGAAAGGAATGATGTATGGGAATTAGTACCTTGTCCTCCATCTCAAACCATTATTGGTACAAAATGGGTATTTCGGAACAAGCTCGATGACCAAGGCAATATTGTTCGAAACAAAGCAAGGTTAGTAGCTCAAGGTTATTGTCAAGAAGAAGGTATTGATTATGATGAAACATTTGCACCCGTAGCACGTTTAGAAGCTATTCGTATTTTACTTGCCTATTCTTGTTTTAAAAATTTCAAGCTTTACCAAATGGATGTAAAATCCGCATTTTTAAATGGTATTATTCAAGAAGAAGTCTATGTAAAACAACCTCCGGGGTTTGAAAATTTTTCAAGGCCTAATGATGTTTATAGACTTAACAAGGCCTTGTATGGTTTGAAACAAGCACCCCGTGCATGGTATGATAGACTTAGCTCTTCTCTTTTGCAAAATGGTTTTACAAGAGGTAAAGTTGACACTACTCTCTTTGTTTTTGAAAAAGAGCGAGATTGCTTATTAGTGCAAATTTATGTTGATGATATTATTTTTGGTGCTACTAATGAATCCTTGTGCAAGAAATTTTCTAAGTTAATGCAAGGTGAATTTGAAATGAGCATGATGGGGGAGCTCAACTTCTTTCTTGGACTTCAAATTAAGCAATGCCAAGAAGGAATTTATATTTCTCAATCAAAATATAAAAAGGAACTTTTGAAGAAATTTGGCATTGAAGAAGGAAGAACCATCTCTACCCCAATGGCAACAAACGTCAAGATTGACAAAGATGAAAAAGGTAAGTCGGTTGATGAATCCAAATATAGAGGTATGATTGGTAGTTTACTTTATTTAACCGCAAGTAGACCGGACATTCGTCATGCCGTATGCCTATGCGCTCGTTTTCAAAGCAATCCCAAAGAATCTCATTTAAGTGCCGTTAAAAGGATTTTTCGATATTTGAAAGGCACTATTCAATATGGTTTATTTTATCCAAAGAATGAAAATTTTTCTCTTAAAGGTTATAGTGATTCGGATTATGCGGGAAATATTGATGATCGGAAAAGTACTTCCGGATCATGTCAATTTCTAGGTGATTGCCTAGTTTCTTAGTTTTCAAAGAAACAAAATTGTGTTTCACTTTCAACGGCCAAAGCCGAATATATTTCCGCGGCATTTTGTTGTACACAACTTCTTTGGATGAAACAAACCTTAGCGGATTATAAATGTTCGTTTGAAAGTGTTCCTATATTTTGTGATAATATATCCGCTATAAACATTGCTCAAAACCCGGTTCATCATAACCGTACTAAACATATTGAGATTCGACATCATTTTCTAAGGGATTGTGTTTCAAAACGAAAAATTGAGATATCTTTTGTACCATCTCAAGACCAATTAGCGGACATCTTTACAAAACCGCTATCTTCCGAGACTTTTGCATCGATACGAGCTCGGTTAGGCATAATGCATATTGAATGAGGCTTACGTTTGCATTTTGCACGTTTTTAAAACTTAGGGGCGAAAAATCGGATTTTTGGTTGTAAAATCGAATTTTTTGAAAAACTGACAAACAGTGGGCTGAAAGGGTTGAGGGCAACCGGTCGCCCTCAACGTCGACCGGTCGCCCTCAACCTCGACTGGTCGCCCAATGCTATAATTTGGATTAAAATGGTTCTGTCTTCAACATTCGTCACTTTAACACATTTTGGCCATTTTTCGTCCCTTTTGCTAAATTCACTCAAATTTCATTCAAAAATGGTTTTCATGCATTTTTTTCACAACATGGATATTATATAGCATGATCATCATCATTATAGCTCATCTTCACCGATCAAATGGTAAGAATTCTACTCCCTCTACTCATTTGGGTTGAACCCTTGAGATTTTGACTTATTTGCAAAATTCTTGATGTTAGTTTCATATGAATGTGATGAGCTTAATATTTATGATGTATTGAATGTTGTTTGAACTGAATTGGTGATGAAAATTTTTGGCTTAAATGAATTTCAAAGACGTTATATACTTCTAGTTTTATTCGACGCACGCCAAGTGTTCGACGAATTGTTTCAATGAAAAATTCATCACCTACATGATTCTCTCGATTTGAAAAATCTTATAAGTATATAGAGATCATGTTTTATCAATCAAATGAGCTTGTGCAAGTCAATTGATCAACCTTTCCCTTTTATTTGGAATTTAAGCTTCAATTCTCAAAAAGCTTGATAAATCGATAAATTTGCGCACTTTGATATGAATATATGATGTTTTTATCATGCTAACATTCTTTTTGATGATTCCAAAGGGGGAGAAACATGAAAAACGCTCATACGCTCAAAGAAGCGAAAATAAGCTCGCTAGAAAAGCTATAAGCTAGGGCTCTTAAAAGCCATAAGCTGTGAATATTGCTTAGTCCATTTGATGTATTGTGGACTTTTATGCTTGACGAATGATGTTTTGTTACAGGGGGAGCTTATTAGCTCATGGAATTCAAGCTTATGTTGTGAAAGCTAAGCTTTTAGCTTTTAGTTGTTGCTTGTATACTTGTTCTTTATATGCATGTTGATAGGGGGAGCTTGTGCAAAAATGATTTTGAAAAATCTTTGCTCCTATCCTTGTGTGTTTGTACTTATGATGTATCTTGTTTGTAATTGATTGTTGTTTTAAGACCGGAAAATTTGTTTTGTTTTAAAATCGACCTTCTAAAATTGTTTTGGTTTGTAATCATCAAAAAGGGGAGTTTGTAAGATAAATGTTTTTATCAAGATTTTGATGATTTTGTTTTAATAAGATTTTATACCAAAACAATGTTTTTATATGTTGTCCAAATACTCCTAAATGATTTAAAATGTGTTTACTAATTTTTGGAGTATTTCTTAGAGTTTTTAATTTGATAAAAATTGGACAACACTTTTGATGGTTTTGTTTAAATTGGTTTTTACACCAAAATTATGTTTATAAATGTTGTCTAAATACTCCCAAATGATTTAAAATGTTTTTACTAATTTTTGGAGTATTTCTTGAAGTTTATTTTTGAAAAAAATCGGACAACATTTAAAAGGGGAGGTCGACCGTCGCCCAAAGTGGTCGGCCAGGTGCACCAAGATAAGAAACACGAAATGAGAACTTACAGGTCTTGAAAAAGAGGGAGGGGACCGGTCAAGGTGAGGTCGACCGGTCATCGCACCCCACCTCGACCCGGTCGCACCCCCGCAACCCCTACCCGGATCGCACTATTTTTTAAAACGGTCGAAATCTTCAACAGGGGCAACCGGTCGCCCTATGTTATTTTTTTGACAAAATTCCAACCGTTGCAATTTGTGACAAGCAAGATTTGCTTTTCAATTTTGTATAATATTTCTACATCTTGTGATCTTCTTTTTGTAGACAAAAGTGAAGATAGAGGAGCCTATGTTGGGAGCCTATGTTGGTGAAGCTTCCTATAAATAGAGGATGAAATTGAAGACACAAGACACAACACATACAAGCAAAATACACAACAAGAAATCGCAAATTGTTCAAGCTTTCATTTTTTCATTCTTGTTGTAATAGCCTAAATCTTGTCACTTGCACATCTTTGAGGTCTAGGCTTTTTGATTCTTGATTACACTTGCACTCAATCTTTGTATTGATTTCATAGAGTTGTAATCTTGAATTTTGTCCATCATTCAACACAAGACATCCTTGTGAGTATTCTTGTGGTAAGAATACACTTGGGTGATTTAGGTGATAGGTGTTTGAAGAGTGTGGTACTCTTCAAAGGTGGTGAAGGAAGATTGTGGTAATCTCCTTGAAGGTGTTGTAAGAGGATTGTGGTGATCCTCAAGGTGTTGTATTAATTCGGTAATTAATAAAATCTTTTCTTTTTGAAATCCATCCCAGGAGATCTTTGGGGTGGTAGAGGATTAGGCCCTAGGTGGGTTGAACCTCTTTAAATCAATGAATGTTGTTTAATTTCCGTATTTACATTCTTGTCATTTGCTTGTTGATTCGAAAAAGAGGGTGATTTGCGAAAAATCGGCATAATCTATTCACCCCCCCTCTAGATTATCGTAGCCACTTGGACTAACAGAATCTTCTAGGCAAGGAGGTAGGCGACAGGGGATTTGAGTGATAAGATTGAGCGGTGGGAGGTCCATGTGGGCTTTTTGATGGATGATACATACCAATTGTCGGCTACGGTGGATGAGTATTACACCGAATATTTGCAACACTTTGGTACAATCACTCAACAACAACAACAGATGTACGAGATGATTTCTTGTATGGATCAATGGCATATCCAGCAAGGCCACTATCCTCCGCCTTCTGCACCACAATGATCCACATAAGTAATTATCATGCATTCCTTTTTCTTTTTATAACTTCCTTATGTGTTTGGGACGAAACATGATTTAAATTTGGGGGGATTGTCAAGAATGTGTCATTTTGTATTGTTGCATGTTTGCATTGCATTTAGGTTGCATGTAGAAGCATATAAAAATAGCATAATTTTTTTAAAAAATAATTGATTTTTTTAGCATGTTTATTGTTTTAACATGTTTATTGCCTTTGTGTGAGTAAGATTTAGAAGTATGGATTAGTATAAGAAGCCTTCATATGATTTTACTACAAATACTTGGTTTCATGAAAATAAATGCTTGGTAAATAAGTGATGAATTTGTAAAAAGATGTCTTTCGCTTATTTGGTTGATTGAAAAAGTTGGGTATTTGAACATGATGCGAAAAATAAGCCTGTGAGCTTTTGTGCCTTTAACTACTTTTATCATATGCAGTCTTATTTTTTGTTGAGTGTGTCATTCTTGTAGATGGAACTCTAGAACTTGCAATAGTATCTTTATTGAAAGCACACGTGTGTGCAATTCTTGAAGATGATTTAAGCTCATTTTTATTTAAGCTTACTTAGCCTAAAAAGCCTACCTATGAACTCATGATTTCCTAGTTAACCAATTTGAGCCTTAACTTTATTTATTGTTAGCCACATTTTGAGCTTTTAACTATGCATTCTTTATCCCAAAACTTGAGCTTATAGAAGTTTATAATTGAGGGAGATGTGGTTTAATTTTGAAAAAGAATGTTGCCAAAGAAGGATTAGCAGTGAATAAGTGAATGAATGAAGCTCGAAAAGAAAGCAAATTTGAAATCAAACATGAAAAGAAAAGAAAAAAATTGAGCAAAAGAAAAGAAGAAAAGAAACAATTCTACAAAGATTAAGAAAATTGAGCTTAAGGTAAAAAAGAAAAAAAATGGCTTAAGTGTGAAAAAAGAATAAAATGGGTGGAATAAGAAGTATAAATTGAAAAAGAAGAAAACAATTTGAATGAATGTTTTTCAGATGAAATTGGGTTGGTGAGTTGAAAGTATATGTACTTTTTTTGGAACATCCCCAAAAAGAGGAATGGGGGATTAAGGAGACATCTCCAACATATTTATTACCATGAATATTAACAAATTCATTGTGCAACATTGTTTCTAGTGTATCTAAACGAAGGCAATTCTAATTGATCTATTCTAGCAAATCCATGATAGGCAAGGGAATAGTGATAAGAGAAAATTCTATACAATTATTACAAGATAAGCCCATAGAAGAAAGGCGATCAACTACTTTGTTACCCTCTCTATATACATGGGACATGGAAAATGATGTACAGTTTAAAGAATTATGACTCTTAACAAGGCAATCTTTGATAGTCCAGTGGCCTGGGAGATGTTTCAAAACTGTGTTGTAGAGGATGCGATGCTAGAATCAATCTCAATGCAAATTTGGTGCAGTTGTCTTCATTGAATCAATGAAAGAGCTAACTCTAATGCCTTGCATTCAACAAATAATAGACTGGGCAAATTGTGGTATGGTGCTGAGAATCCCCAAACAATTTCTCCTTGATTGTCCCTAGGATCCCTCCAAGCCCAGCTAAACCATTGTTGGAGTTGCAGGCTCCATCAATGTTTAGTTTAAGCCATTCCGGGGGAGGTTTTTTCTATAAGACAGGCAAATGTTGAAGATGAGGCATGTATCTAAGAGCAAAACCAACAATGTTTGTAATATCCAAGAAGCCTTTCCAATGATGTTTAGAAAAAAGTTCGAGACTTAACGGGAAGATACAAATTTGAGATTCAACATTTCTAATAATCCTTCTATGCCAAAATGTAACATCTTCATATTTGCATGAGTTTCTCTCTTTCCAAATAAACCAAAAGATTAGACAAGGCAAAATAACAAATATATGTGATGTGTGTGCAAAAGGTGTTAGATGAAACCAATTAAACAAAAACATGTGTATGTGCTCAGTGTGTGGTGGAGACCATCTCAACCAATTAGCAAAACGACCCCAGACTTGCTGCACTTGATTATTCCCCAGAAATAAATGTGTAAGAGATTCAGCAGTGAGACAAGAAGAAGCATAAGTAGAAGAAAAAGTGTTACCGGGACAACAATAACATTTGGATGCTAAGGCAATGTGTCTGGCTTGGAGTTTGCAATCAACAGGTAACCTATCTTGGAAGAGCCTCCAAATAAATATAGACACAGAGGGAGTGGGAAGTTTAGACCAAATGAGGTGGAATGGGAAAGTGTTTTGTGGTGGTTGTGTGATGGTGGAGATGGCATAGGATAAGGAGAATTTCCCACTAGGAGATTTTTTCCAATTCATTTTGTCAGAGTCTTGAGAAGCAATGGGAATTTGGCATATCTTGTTGGCCCATTCAAGACCAACCACAATGCTCAATTTTTCAAAATTCCAATTATGATCATGCCAAAAAAATTGCACAGGGAGATTTTCAAAGCCAAATTTGTCACAGGGAATAACATTGAATAAAGGGGAATTACCAAGTCAAACATCATACCAAAAGCTAATATTACCATCTCCCAAGGACCACACAATATTACCCTGCATGGTGTCCCTGATCTTATACAATCTCTTCCAGACCAAGCTATAACTAGGGAAGACAGAGGCAATACCAATTGGCATACCCCCAACATACTTGCTATGCATGAACCTGGCCCATGAGGAATTATTAAGCATAAGCCTCCACCAAAATTTCATAGAAAAAGCATGAATGAGATGATTGATGTTCCTAATACCTAAACTACCTTTATCAGTGGTGGAGCAGATTTTTTGCCAAGCAACCCAATGAGTTCTTGTTTGATTATCATTAGAACCCCAGAAAAATCTGGCCATGATTTGTTCAAGAATGTGAATAATACATTTAGGGGGTTTAATGACTTGCAACAAATGTAAGAACATGGAATTGAGAGTGCTCTTGATTAACATGAGCCTTCCTCCAAAAGTCAGGGCCTTCCATTCCCAGCTTTTAATCCTCTTATGCATTTTATCAATCAGAGTATTAAAGAGAAGACCTTTTTTATGCCCTTTATACAAAGGGGCTCCAAGATAATCAATAGGCAGAGGGTGATTTTGAAATTAAGTAACAGAGGCAATCCTATCAATCTTGTGTTGAGGCATATTATTGCCCACAATGAAGGAGCTCTTACCCTTGTGATAGATTGGCCAGAAACAGTGTAATAAGAGTCCAAAAAAGAGATAAGGGAAGTGAGGGCCTGGTCAGTGAAAATATATATACTTAAATACTATTTGCTCAAGTCGAGTCACTTAATCCATATTTTCCTACCCTTACCAAAGAGCCTACATTACAACCAAAGAAAAAGTCTTTTTGATTCTTCAATTGTGCACACTTGAGTGGTAGAGATGTTAGACGATTTGCAAGCATATTGTAGTTCTACTTCATTGAATTGATTTGAGAGTATACACTTCATATTTACTTTGAGAGTTGAGTGATACACTTTATCCTGTGAGTCGTGATGTCGAATACGCAAACGAGTATTGATTGTGCTAAATTTGTAATTGATGAATTTTTGAAAATAAGTTACTTGTTTGCTAAAGTGTTGATTTGCTTGAGATTATGTGTTTGTAGTGTTCTTGTGTTATTTCATCCATCCCATTACATGTGGTTATTTTACTTAGTTTGCTTGAGGAAGAGCAATGGTTTAAGTTTGGGGGGATTTGATACGTGTAAATTACACGTGCATTTAGGGGCATATTTTGGTAAATTTTTGATACATTTCCATGTATATTTAGTATGTTTTAATTGGTTTCCTTTGTTGGGCGTAATACTGCGTATTCTTGTGATTTTGACAGAAATGGAGCTTTATTTGCAAAGATATCAGTAGGACGGCCCGGACAAGAATGTTGAATGCAAAGAGACGATAAAATACACGAGGAATGACGAAGAACATAAAACATTGTCCACCCGCGTAATAATACACGACCATGTATTATGTACCCGTGTCATTTTACACGTTCGTGCAACTTGTTAAGGGAAATATTTCAGAGACGAAATACATGACCTGCACTTATATTAATACACGGTCGTGTATCTTGATCCCGACAAAAATAGAGAAGAAAATGACTTACACGACCTGCCTGTGTATTTTTACATGGCCGTGTATTTTGTCCTGCAGCCGAATTCGTTTCCTAATTTCATCGGGACTCTACTGGGGATTTTACAAAGCATCTATAAAAAGAAGACCAAACCCTAATAGAGGAAATTAGAGATGGAAAAACACAATTACACACATCAAAGAGAGGAAAACACATTACAACGAAGAATGAGACAAGGCCTTTCGCATCTGCAAAGGTACAAGGGTTGAATACTTTGAAGAATGATCCATTCTTACAAGAAGAGTTCTATCATCATAGTTTAGATCTTTTATTTTATATTTAATTCGATGTCAACTTATTTGCTTTCCAGTTTGTCAATGAATTTATTTTCAAATATGTTAGGCTAAACTTTTTGATCCTAGTGGATTCATGTTAATTCTAATTTGATTATTTCTTCTTAATTGGTTTCTTGTGTTCTATTTATAAATTTGAGTGATTATTTCTTATATATTATCTAGCCAATAAATTGCATGTCTTATTCGTTAGTTCATAATTCGGTAGATGAGTTCTCCCTTACGAAAAACGAATTCATAACATAAACATGTATAGAATCGGGAGGCTTACAACTATTTGTGGAGGTTTACTTCAACTCTATGATCTTTTGGGAGTTAATATTAATTGTTGAGTAGGGATACTAGAAATTCTTATTAATCAACAGTTTGTTTGCTTCAGGAGAGGGAATAAACTACTTTTGGAATTGAACCCATAGATACACAGAAACTGATATTGATGAAACATTAATTGTAATTAATATTGCTGAAGCATGTTGAGATTTTGTTCCTAGGGTTTCTATTTGTATTTTTTAAGTCTTTGTGAAGTTCGGATTTATAAAATTAATTAAATATTTATTTGATAATTTAGTATTAGTTTAGATAACAACTTTCTAATTTTTGATCGTTTCAATAAAACTGAAGCACGGGATTTACTATAATTTATGTGTTTCGTATTCAGGAATACAACCTTGCTTGATGTATCTGCTAGCTACACTGCACACTTGCAGTTTAGTGAAAATATTTTCACGATCACTAACTACTACAATTGTATTACTGTAATATTTAGAATCTGAATAGCCGAGTCAAGACTATATCTCTGCCCGCAAAGCAATTACGTCCCTGCTAGTTCTCACGGTATTGCTTTCAAAGATGAAACAACTTACGTCTTTTGTGAAGTAGCAGCACTAATACAAAAGCATCTTCAAACTAAAAGGAGCTCAAGGCTGGTTACTGGACTAAAATATAGAATGCAGAATCATAAGTGTATGCTTTTTATGAAGTAAGAATGAATGTGAACTTCTACAATGCACAACCATGTATATATAGCCAATAATCCATCACCTGCAGGAGATAAAACAGGATAGTGGGCATTGAACCAAATATAAAAATCAGGTGTTACATTCCACTTCAGCTGACTACATGTAATGTCCAGATATATATATTGGGCTCCAACAGACAAACATTAACTTGAAACAGGACCAAGCCCCTTTTCGAGTGGGCTCCAATAGTCAGTCACTTGAATTTGGGCCGAGCCTATTTTCGAGTGGGAAAGCTAACTGAATGAAAACTTTGGCCCAAAGGGTTGAGGCGTAGCCCAAGTCGAGGCTGGGTTGGGCCAGCTGGGGCGCGTGCATATGGCCTACTTGTGATCAACCACTTATGTTATAGTATATCCAACTAATAACATCTTCTAGTATATATACTAGGACAAACAAGACTTTATTTTCTATGTGGGATAAGGCTTTAAACCTTTCAACTCCCTTTTACATAATGCCCATTCGTGTGGCCAACTTCGTATATTAATTTCTCATTCAGCGAAATTCGATATTGAGAAATAAAATATACTACGATCATCTATTTAGAACATAGATTAATAATATATAATTTAATTCCTCCAGAACTAAATAGTTAGTCACCAGAAGTTTGGTCAAAATTTGATCGACGCTCACTTTCTCAAAACCAAATTCCCAACATCTCAACACATCAATAATTTAAGAACATGTGATATGGATAGGTGTTGTTGTGATCGTGATGCCAAAGACTGTAGACGCCTTTAGAAACGATTAAGCACACGATCCGTTCTTGAATTATTTTTGCATTTTCCTTTAAAAGATGTCTCTAATTTGGCTTTAGCCCGACTCTCGAAATTCCTCAACAAACAACTTCTCTAAATAGAGTCTAAAAATAACTTCAAAACCTGTAGAAAAGAAACTGCAAAGAACATGCCAAATTATAAGTAATCTCCGTGTAATGGGTTAGTCTGTTAATTAGTATATAATCTGTGAAACAAAAACTGAATATAACCATAAATTACAACTATGTACAATAGGTCAATAATTTTAGAAGTGACAAAACTGAAATAGAGTTTGACTTAAAACAAGTCAACTCTAACAATCTCCCCCATTTTGGTACTTTCTGTGCAAAACTTACACAAAGACAATCTAATACAAAAATATACCTCTAAGACCCACAACTTAACATAATTCTAATAATCCACAGAAATAGATGTGGCCAAATGGAATCGAAATCGGATTCCAAATCGGAACCGTGGTTAATAGTTGCGAGAACTATTGACCGGTCAATGGTTCCAAAACGGAACCACAACCGTGTAGGCCAGTTCTGGTTTCAGTTCCTTTGTCTCAATAACTATGGAACTGTGGTGGAACCGGGTTAAAATCGCTGGTTTCAAGGTTAAAACTAATGATTTTTATTTTGGTAAAAATATATTAGAAGAAATGTTAAATATTTGTTATGATGTTTTATATTCGAAACTACATGAGATACGTTTTAAACCAAATGTAATCCACAAATCAATCACAAAGCCAATTGAAATATTACAAACTGGGAGCAATTAGGCAGGGCAGAACTAGAAAAGCTCAAATAGAGAAGAGTAGAAAATGATTATTTGAGACTAAGAGGATACATGACGACGACAATGCTTGTTTTACATGATCTCGGAACATTACTTGGGACTTTTCTAATGCAATGTTGTCGATGGTGATGAACACCCCATCGAAAGCAAGGGATTTTGTGAAGGCAACATCTTCCGCCGACAGTCCAAAATTTAAATGTTGCATTGAAATTGGCCTGTTGGAGTTTTACCCGAAACAGTCAGTTGAGTAGTAGTTTAGTAGGCTAACGCAACTGTTCATGCCAATAAAACTAACCCAACTAAGGCACAAAGAGTTGCAAGTCAGGGAAAAGAGACAAGGAATCCCTTAGGTAACTAAGCGGGACCCTCCACAACTCCTAACGATAATTTTGATGGGGAACCCTCAAACCCTCATGATGAGAAGAGGATGCTATGTTGAAGAACCTGCAGATAGAATTTGTCATCTTGGTCGATCAATCATCGCCCAATGGGCCTATAGTGATTTTTGGGCCAGCTGGGGCGGCTCAATATCTTTGCGGGCCTCTATTTTCTGGGTCCAGCCTGGATTTCCTTGGGCCATCGGGCCAAAATGGCCCGAAATTCAATATTTTTTATTATATTTTTTATTAAAAAATATTTATTAAAATTATAAATTAGATTATAATACTTATTTGAACTTAAAAGTTGTAACTTTAATGTAATTTTAGCTAACAAAATGATCATCTGCTTTCTTAACCTTAATTATTTAAGAAAGCAGATGAATCAAATGATTAAGAAGACAAAGCTGGAGATGTTGGAATATTCATGTTTCCAATACTAGAAAGAAGAATTAAGTTCTCGTAGGAGAAAAATTCACTTTTGGTCCCATTAGATTTATCCCCCGATGATTTTAGTCCCATATCTTGAAAATAGTCCCATAAGATTTTTCTTGTCTCACTAATGGTCCCACCGTTAAAAAACTAACGGTCAAACCTGTCAAATTGAAAGTCAAACCTCCGATTTGGGACCAAAATGAGAACAATGGGACTAAAATTATCAGCTCATTCTAATGGGACCAAAAGTGAATTTTTCTCTAAAAACTAAATATAACTAATATCTATTTTAAAAAATATATTATCGTTAAAGTTACTATTTTTTTGTTCATTATAATTAAAAAATAGACAAGTAAATTAAATGATAAAATTTATAATTCAACTTATATAAAATAAAATTTCTGGAAAATAATTTTTAAAAATAGATGTTAATTATTTTTTTTGTGAATGTGTAATACAGTAATACAAAAAAAGATGAAATACATGTATCATTTATTTTAATTAGAAAATTTACAAAGTAAATTAAATGATAAAATATAAAACTCAAGTTATAAAATTTAAATTTTCTGAAAAATATCTTTTAAAAGTAGATGTTAATTTTTTTTTTGGTGAATGTGTAATACGAAAAAAAAAGATCAGATACATGCATATATAACCCAGTACATGTATATAAAGTTTTTTTTTTTGGGTCCCTATGTTCTTGCCCTAGGATACTGGTCTCATATAACCAAGTGCATGTATGTACATATATGTAAATTTTGATTTAAAATGTGAAATTTGATTTAAGAATATAAAAAATAAAAATGTAATATTTAAAAATAAAAAAATAAAAAAATGTGAGCTATGTTAACATTACTAAAATGTTTTTAATAGTATTTATAATTTAACCATACTAAATATTTTAATAGTATTTTCTAAAAATTTTAAAATAATTCCTATATTTAAAAATTATGAAATTATTTAATATCGTAAACTTTTTTATTTTATTGATAGCTGAACTACATATATTTTCCAATATATAAATATGATTTTTGTAAATATTTGCAAAACAAAGATTTTTGTTTAGTTTTCAAGTGGGGCATTCACAATATTAATTTGAATAATGTCGATTTGAGACTAAAAGTGAGTCTAATATGACTAAAATCATAAGGACATAGGTCTAATGGGACTAAAAGTGAATTTTTCTCGTTCTCGTAGATATGATGTTTTTTTAACACTAAAAATTACAGCAAACCTTTATATTTTATTCTTATAGTTGATACATGCAAATTGAGCGTATGTGTTTCAAATCAAACCCACAAGCATGTAGATCATCATCCCTTTAAAAAATTTGGTGCTCCAAGGGCCCAAACCCAATTGTCCAACTTGGAATTCATAAATTGAGCAAACTTTCGTTTTCTACTCTATGTGGGATGAATCTTTTCTCCTTCCCCATATTTTCCATTTTCCTTACTATTTTCTAATTTTAACTAACTAACTTCTTGCATTAATTTTTCATTCACTCGAAATTGATTTTGAGAAATTCCAAATGCCAATCTCATCTTCGAATTTTTATCATATAATTAAATTCTATTTTTTACTAATGGAAACCACTTAAATATTTGGTCAAAATTGGGTCAAACACCCATTTTATCAAACCAAATTGCAACACTAGTTGAATTGAAAGGCACATATCATGAAGGAAAGAAACTCAGAAGCTCATTATTAAGTTATTGCTGTACAATATATATAATATCATGGGATCAGTACATTATTACAAAGGTGCAAACTGACTCCAAATTAAACAGTTCCAACTTCCAAGTGAATAATATCACCTGAAGAGGAAAGAATCAGAAACTTAAGTACTAAACATTTATGAGTACTGATATATAGCAATGTTTCTTTATTTCGTGGGCCAAGAGAATATCATAATTGGCAACCGGATTTTTATCAGCTTCGTATTTAAATGTTATCCGATCAAAATTGTGCTTGAAGTTGGTCAATCACGTTCTTCTCAACTTGGAATGCCTTAGTCAAAACAGCTGGATTAATTGGTGGATATGAACCAAAAACTGCGTTTGCGATAGTTAAGACACCCGGGTTTTGGCTGCTTAGACCAGCAAACGCGACAGCGTTGGTCTTTTCCACGTTAAGCTGAAAATGTATCAAACCCTCTGGGAAGACGAATACGTCTCCCGGTACAAGTACTTGGTGAAAAGCTTGTTTCTCAAGTTGGGATTCGCGGGATTGGAGGTGACGAAGCCAACGTATAGTGTGCCTTCAATTACAACAAGAATCTCAGTGGCGCGCGGGTGAGTGTGGGGCGAGTTGAGACCATATGGAGCATAGTCTATACGGACTAAAGAGATGCCGAGAGTATTGAGTCCTGGTATTTGGTTCACATTCACAGCAGTGACCCTTGATCCAACTGCGTTTGATGTATTTCCAGGTTTATTCAGACCCGAGAAAAAGAAATCCTCGGCAACAACCTTGTTGGGATTCTTGCATATCTTCCCATTCACAAAAACTGCATGTATAAAATAGATGCAAAAGTTATTTCGTCAATGATGATTAGACAAAGAATGTACCAACGCAAGAAAACAAGCACTTTATGAAATGTTCAATTTATGCCTCCTTGACACATAAATTATTGGCCTAATTGCAAAATTACAGAGGAATAGCAATTTGTCAATAGCTTTTACCCCGAGACAATTAGTTATGAAACGATCTACGTCTATGCATACAGCATATATGTTGTGACCCGCCTTATGTCCTGTCCAGCGACGACTTTTGTCATCGCAAAAGCTCTGGTTGGGGCTTCTTTTGTAGCCATATTTGGGCTCCATCCGACCTCTTTCTAATTTAAATTAGGGATAATTATAAAAAAACCTCTCAGGTTTGGGCTAATTACAAAAAAATCCATAAATATTTTAAAATTACAAAAAGACCCCTCAGGTTTGATTATTTTTAAAATTTGAGGGGGAACCGTATTATTTCTATAAATATCAAGGAGGTTTTGAAATGTTTTTTTCCTTATGAAAGGGGAAAATGTAAGTAGAAATCAAACTTCAATGTTTTTTTTTTTTTTTTTTTGTAATTTTCCTAAATCTCTTGAGTTTTTTGTGCTTAGCCCGAACGTCAGTTTTTTTTAGTAATTATATCCCTTTAAGTTATTAGCTTGTGAATTCATTTTTTTTTTTTTTTGTGTGGCTGTCATTGGGACTGATATTCTGCCCGTTCTTTTTAGTTATATCATAATAGGATATTTTGGGGGAAGTTTTTTAATTCTGAGTTGGTTTGAAAAGACCAACTTTTAGGCCTATGTAACTTAGGTAACAAGCTGTTTTATTCAATTATTTAAAACTCCAGATTAATATTATCGCATTTTGCATGATTTGGAGATTTGTTCGTTTTTTAAAGCTTAAGTACGGGGTCTTCAATATATTTTTAATTGCTTCCTCTCCATTAATTTATAATCACAAACAATTCACCTACATCTAGGCAATTATATGTTACCTCATCTACGTCGACGTCACCAATTTGAATTGATCTACAAAATTAGTAAAATATATACGTTGGTTGGAAGCTATAATATATATAACGTGGATAAAGAGTTGAATGAACTTCTTAATTTGATCATGTAAATATTTTTACCTAATTTGTTAAACAGTAGTATAGAACACTCATTATCTTTAAAAGAAAATAAACTATAAAGGGCTATAATCAAAAGTGAGAAAGCACGCTTGATTTGAACATTATTAGAAAGCGGTTAATCTATCATTCTCATTTGGTGAAATCTTAAGGCCCTTTTTTTTTTCACAAGTGCCTATTTCCATTTTTCAACTATTCATGAAAATAGAATCATATTTGTTTATAAATTTTCAATAGATATCATTATTTTCACTTTTTATTTTTCCACATAAAATAATGTCTCATACCTATAATTTCAATTTTTAACCCTATACATTACCCTATATATATAACTTATCAATCACTATTATTATATTTTCATTCAATTATACATGTGGGATCCACCAACTATCTACTTAAAATATTCACTAGAAGAAAACAATCAAATTCCAACGAATAATTCCAACTGAATAAAAAACTGTTGGAATTTTGGAAATTTCAACGAAAATTCCAACACCACAACAAATTGTTGGAAAATTCCAACAGTAATTCCAACAGTGTAAAAAACAATTTGAATAAACTATTGGAATGTCCGTTGGAATTAAAATTCCAACGAAAATTCCAACACCAAAATAAACTGTTGGACAATTCTAATATTAGTAATTCCAATGGTAAACAAAATAGTTGGAATAAATCATTGGAAATACTATGGAAATTTTTACATTTTCAATGGAGATTCCAACGCTGCAGCATACCGTTGAAAAAATTCCAACATAAATTCCAACAGTAGACAAGACTATTGGAATAAACGGTTGGAATTTTCGTTGGAATATTAAATTCCAACAGAAATTCCAATATCACAATAAATCATTGGAAAATTTGCAACACTAATTCAAATGATAAATAAAATCGTTGGAATAAATAGGGTTGTGCACATTTCGGTTTACCGGCCGAACCGAACCAAAATCGAAAAATCGGTTCGAACCGAAACCGAGCCAAAAATTTCGATTCGATTTTTGGGTTTTACTTTTTATAATTTTGGTTATTGATTCGATTCCCCTCTAAAATTTCGGTTAATCGAACCAAATAACCAAAATATATATTTTTTAATAAAATTAGTTTCAATAGCAACTATTTCAATAGCAAGTTAGAAAGCAAAGCAACTTTAGGTTCAATGGAAACTTTAGTTAAAAAACTAAAGCCTTTTTTTCTAGATTTGCAAACACATTGACAGACACCAAACAAAAAACAGAGACTAAAAGTCTCGACTCTCTCCCAAAAAAGTGATTTTGTGAACAACTTCTCGCTTCTATATATGCAAACAATTTCAAGTCGATTTTTTCCACATACCGTTTATTCCAACAGGTTTTTTTGTGAAATATAATTTTGTAAAAAATTCCCAAAATGAAACTGTGATTCATTTTGTCAAAACCGCTTTCTCATTTCGATCACACCGCCCATCGCCGCCCGTCATTTCGCCCATCATCGCTTTGTCACTCCGCCCGTATCAGCTCGAGATTTCCGTCGCCCCAACTCGCACCATCATATTCTCAGTTGGTACTCCAGTTTTTCTTAATATTTCTTAGTACTCCAGTTTTTCTTTCACTCCTAGATGATATGCTATTTTATCGGAGTTATTCATATGATGTGAGATCTCTAGGATTCTACCACTGAAACTTAATTAAACGGTGAAACAATTGGAATCTTAACATTTGTTCCGGAATTTCGGTCTTTACAAACTCTGGAAGGCCTTAATGCTTCAAGTAGATTAGGGCCCTAACTTCTGAAGACACATATGTTTAGGGTCAAAATTTGATGGTGAGTATTGTATTCTATTAGCATTCAATGTTTAGGCACAACCAGTTAAATCTGTAGTTCACTAGTGACCTTTTCTTAAGATTTACGTCATGTGTTTTAGCTGCAATTGATTATCTCCTACCGGAGGTAATATAGTTAACTGAAACCACAATTTTGTTCATCGGATTGCTCTGTCATCTGATTGCTAAGTCGTTCAGTTCAGGTATACTGTAAAGTTGTTGATAGATTATATTGCTTTGTACTTTTCTTCTCTGCCTGTAAAATTTCTATGAATATTGAAAAACTTTATTGTATCCTGTCTTTAATCTCAAATAAATAAATTGTCTGCTTCACTCCTGTTACGATCACAGTTGGTTGTGCTGCCTGCAGGCTTTCAGACAAGTGTCTTTCAGCCTAAAAATAAAATATAATATGATATGGGGCAACTTGTATTGCTGCCTCTGCGTGATATGAATGTTTCAAGCTTTAGGGTCGTTTCCTATTATAGCACACTGCCCTTAAAATTATTATCTAGATCCTTAAAAGTCTCTTGTGAGTGACTGAAGAGAATGCTATAATGCATATGAGCAGTAGGCAATGAATTAACATGGTGAATGTCCATTATGTGGTTTTGAGTACCATGTATATGGTTTTCTGTATATATATAAATGACGGATGAGCACTTATGAGATAAATACAGTAGGATTTGAAGTTAGTGGTATACATATATTTTGTGTATTTATCTTTTAAGTCAAGGACAAAAATAGTGTTGTATTTGATGGCCGGATGTGATTTATGACTAATTGACGTGTTTGTACTACTATTTTACTAGCTGATGATGTCTTCATGATGTGTTTTCATTCTACAAATTACCCTATTGCACTAGCTTTGCCTTTCTGTTTCCTGAATCTGGATGCATCTTGCAGTCCCTTGCTTTGAGTGCTTGTACTACTTTGGTTTCTGTGGAGCCAAAATTGACTATTGAAACGAGGAACCTTGTTTTGAAGGTGAAAGATGTGACTCACTACAGTTATTCGTTAGTGAAAACAAAATTTCCTGCTTTTGAATATGTTACATTTTTTAAAGACTACTTTAGGATTTTTTGGTTTACCAAACGATCCTCCTGGTGTTTTGAATGGTCTCATACACAATCTAATGACCCTTCTCTGGGCAATTCTTGTTACAAGGTATTTATTCCTTCATAAACGACTTGATTAAATTTTTACTTGGTATGATATTAAATTTTTACGGCTTCATACTGGTTTGCCTCCCAACAATTAGAAGCTGGTAGGACAAATAATCAAATATCCCAGTGGAATGAGGTACCTAGTAATTTGATAATGCCAAATTCCCTAGTTACAGCTTTGCGGTGCAGGAGAAGCTGGCCTCTTCATTAGTTTGGAATAACTTATTACCCTATATGTGAGGAAACCAAAAAAGAGTCCATAGTCCATAGTCCATAGTCTGACTGCTTAAATAATCACTACGCAACTGAGTGTTCACCCATAACAGCTATCTGAGAAGAACAAAAAGAACATAGCCATCGACAAGGATGGCTTTGTCAATTGAGGCGGCGCAATCTCTATTTCTGAGCATAAGAGAAGACATGTAAGTCTCTTTCAGATATCTATTGTTAATGTTTGATTTTCTTCAAACATTATCTTTTCTTTCTTTCGAATTGTTCTTTCAGATTTCAGTTTTCTTTTTGCAGTTAATATTTCCATTTTTCAGGTAGTTAAGTTAGAAGTTTAAAATCAGTTTTCTAACACTACTAACTCCTTGGAAGTTTATGGTAGTGGGTGGTTTTTCTCCTTAAAACTTGCAGGAAGTTTTTCTCCTTTTTTCTTGCAGGAAGTTATTCAAGAGATAGCTATTTAAGGATCAAAAACCAACACATTTCGATTACAGATTTTAGGAGAATTGAGAGTTCATCTTCCAGCCTTTTCACACCAGAAAATTTTGCAGAAGCTCAGTCACACCAGGAATGTTGGCAACATTGTTGGCATCATTTTAGAACTCGAGTTTTGAGTGTTTATGTGAGATAGATTCAGTATATATTGAGTGTTTGGAGTGCATTAAATGTATTCTCACATTTTGTAAAGGAGTGTTGTTACTTTCGGAGACACAATGGGAGTTGTTCTTCTAGTTTCCTTATTTCCTTTGTAATTTTGTAAGTTGTAAACAACATTACCTTTTGAATAATTTTTGTTCTAATGAACACACTACAAGTATTTTATACTTGTACAAAATTTTCAATCTCTTGTGTTGTATATCTCATTCTGTCTTTATTTCATAATTGTGAAATTGTATTTTAATTAAAAGTCTTTCGTTGTGTTTTGCAAAGTGTTGGCATCACTTTTGACTGCACACTGCATTTTTATAAGAATTGGACCCTTAAATTCTTTCAATTAGCATCAAGAGCCTTCACTAGACGATACTTAGTGTGATCCTGTGTTTTGCAGTGTTTTTATGATGGAGATTCAGAGTAATTCCATGGTTCGACCTCCAGTTTTGGATGGGACGAACTACTCCTACGGGAAAGTAAAGATGAGGGCATTCATTAAGTCCATTGATGAACGAGCATGGAGATCTGTCCTCGCTGGTTGGTGTTCGCCTATATTTTTAGCTTCACCGCAAGTGTACGGTGTTCGTTATCGAATAGGGTAGCAAGGTCGTATCCACGGAGACTAATAAATCAATAGGCTAAGTATTGAGCCAAGATAGTTTTACTTTTATTTAGACGATCAATATTTGATGGTTGTTGTTTTGAGATTAAGACAATTTCAATCACTAAAACACAAAAATAAGATAACACAAATGAAAGAAGTATCAAGATGATGAAATGGATTTCCGAGTTAAGGTTTCGATTAATAATCCTCTTGTTGTCCGATTTAATCAAAGCCAAGGTTATTATCAATATTCCTATAAGACGATCACAAAGCTATTTTATCCTCCCTCTCGAGATGCATATAAAATGTAGATTGAAATATCTATGCTAGCATCTCTACTCAACATAAGATACACAACTCCCAAATGCACAATAGATCAAATGTCCTCACAATATTCGCAAACCTCTCAATTCATGCAAATATTCGTGTCAAGTACTTAAGATCTAATATTGAAACTCATCTCTCGAATTATGAATAAATATATCAAACATGTTAAATCATTGGCCAAGTGATAAAACAAGAATAAGCTCAAAGTACTCAAATAGGCTTCAAGATAATAACTTCAACTAAGATTAAAACATTCAACAAGAGTTCATTAATCTACTTCCAAAACCCGGAAATCACAAGAGTTTAGCTACACGTGATTAAACAACTTACACACAAAGTGTTCAAAGTCATTACAAATGAAACTAAAAGATAGAAACTAAAAGAGAAGCAAGAAAACTTAGGAACGTCGACAATCTCTCGATATATCTCCGTTCTTCAAGCTCCGATGCAACCCGATTATCTCCTTGATGTCTCCTTCCAAGAGTTGACTCTTGTTTTGTGTTGTAGATCCCAAAAATTCCAGAATGTCCTTGTGTGCGCCCCCCAAAAAGCCTTTTTATACCTCCCATCATGTTTAGGGCTTAATCTTTGCAGATTATGGGATTCAGCCACAGACGCACGGGTGGTGCGCCCACGCACGGGTTACCCGTGCGCCACCTCTTTGGAATACCCCAACTCTCTCTGTAGGGCGCATGGGTGGTGCGTCGAGCACGGCCTACCCATGCGCCACTCCAGTTAGATACTACGGCTCTCTGTAGGGGCGCACGGGTGGTGCGCCCATGCATGGGCTACCCGTGCGCCATCTTTGCACTTCAATCAACCTTATACGGGGTGCACGGGTGGTGTCTTGAGGCACGCCCAACCCGTGTGCCCCCTGTCTCTTCCGTGAACGCTCAACTTTCGCTCTTTTAGGCTTCACGTTTCGTATATCCACTCAATTCTCCGCGTTTCTACTTTGCTTTCTTCATATTCTTATTCAATTAGCTTCAAATATCATGAAATTCCTACAAAATAAGCAAAGTGTAATATCTTTTCCACAAAGAGTGAATATGTAACGTTTAACGCGAGTATATGCATGTTTACTTATCATTATAGCTCGAAATACGCATCAAAACACATGAAAAATTCACGCTTATCAAAATCCCCCAAACTTAAACTATTGACCGTCCCGATCAACAATATTTAGAACACGATAAAGCATAACAGGGAGATAAAGATAACAGCGCACACCAAGAGTCTACAAGAAAATCCAAATTGCTCGTCATGAATGCTGAGTACAACTCAATCAAGCCTCAAATATCTAATCAAAGAACACGCCTCAAATAAAACAAAGTGAAATGCTCTGAATCTAACTCTCAAAATTAAGTGTATACTCTCATCTCACAAGGTTATAGGACGTGTTTACGCTCAAATCAATTCGATGTCGCAAAATTACCATAGGCTTGCAATTTGTCTCATATCTCCGCCACGAGAGTGTATGCAATTTGTGAATCATAAAGGACTTTCTCATTTGGTTGTAATGAAGGCTCTTTGGTTTAGGTAGGAGATTTTTGGATAAAGTGACTCAAACTCGAGTGTATAGACCGATGAGCATATCAATCATTTTCATTACAATCCCATATGCTACTCCAATCATCCCTCATTTTTATCAACTTCATTTATCTCCATTTCCGTCTTTTCTTTTGAGAATCACCTCCATTCACAATCCTTCGCCCCCCAAGTTTATCTACTTTTCAATCTTTTTTCATTTGTGCATTTTCAACATCTTTCCTTCCTCTTTTTTATTCCATTTAACCAAGTATGCCCAATTATTCTATTTTTAAATTCCCACCCATTCAACCTCGTTCATTTCCCTTTTACTCAACGTTATACATTTGAGTTTAAGGTGATGGAAATATAGTAAGATCAAGGGTTAAATTTTGTGGTTATCAAAGAAATAGGCTATAGGCTCAACTTGGCTAACTAGGAGTTTTCACATTTTTAGGCAGGCAAAAGGCATGAAAGGCTAACAAAGATGGCCTTTAATCACATTCACAATTCACATACACATGTGGCCTTGACAGAGATACCCAAGCAAGTTCTAGAATTTTAATCAACATGAATGATACACTCAAATTACAACAAAACTGCACAAGATATAAGCAGTAAAGGCTCAAAGCTCACAGGCTTGTCAAAATGTAATTCAAAGCATCACACCAAGTTTTTCATATCAACATGCTCAAAGTTATCTATTCGAGGCTCAATCAATCCATAAACAACATCTAATCCCAACAATATGAATTTTCCATCAACACACAAACAACAAGTTGCAACATGCTTGGTCAACTCACTCTCTAACCACTACGAAAGCAATAGACGTGCTAAAGCTATAAACGTGCTCTAATGCAAATGCAACCTAGAATGCTCTAATGCAACTATATGAAACACAAAATGCATGAAAATGTTTTTTTTTTTATATATTTTTCATATCCACACTTTTCGTGTATTAAAATACTATCTCTCCCCCCAAACTTGAATGAAATTATAGTGTCCTAAGGGGAAAAATAGAATTTCAATAACAAAAAGTGGGGATATACTGAATCATCATGCGCGCGGCGGTGGTGGGAAGTGGCCTTGAGAAATATGCCACATTTGTAGCTGTTGGAGCACTTGCCACGTGTCCTCGGAACGCCGCTCCGATCGCTCGCTGAACGCGAGAAAATCAGCCCTATGTTGAAACACACAAAAAAAAAAAATTACAACAAAATACACAAATCACACTCATTAATAAAAATACGCAAATGCGTTGGGTTGCCTCCCAACAAGCGCTATATTTAACGTCTTTAGCTTGACGCCTGTTTTGTTAAATTACGGGTCGCGCAAGGTGGTGGATATCACTTCCTCTTGATTCCCTCGGTGGAAATAGTGCTTAATCCGTTGGCCATTTACCATGAATGGCCCCGACCACTTAGACTTGAGTTTTCCCGGGAAAAATTTAAGGCGTGAATTGTATAAGAGCACCGGTTCTCCCGATAAAAACTCTCTTTTCTTGATCATCTTATCATGCCACCTCTTGGTTCTCTCCTTGTAAATTCGGGAATTTTCGTAAGCTTCATCCCGGAATTCTTCCATCTGATTCAAATGAAGTAATCTTTCCTCACCGGCTTTCTGAAAATCCAGATTCAGTTTCTTAACCGCCCAAAATGCTTTGTGCTCTAATTCTACCGGCAAATGGCACGACTTACCAAAAACAAGTTGATATGGAGATGTGCCCAACGGTGTTTTATATGCAGTCCGGTATGCCCACAGAGCATCATCCAATTTTAATGCCCAATCCTTTCGGTTGATGTTCACCGTCTTTTCAATGATTTGTTTGATTTCCTGTTAGCCATACGCTTGTCCATTGGCTTGTGGATGATATGCCAATGCAACTTTATGTTTGACTCCATATTTTGCCAACAAGTTGCTCATCAATTTGTTTACAAAATGCGACCCTCCATCACTAATTAAAGCTCGTGGAGTGCCGAATCTAGTAAAGATGTTTTTCTTAAGGAAGCGCATGACAACTTGAGCATCATTTGTTTTGGAAGGAATCGCCTCTACCCAACGGGATACATACTCCATCGCAAGTAGAATATATTGATATCCCGAAGATGATGGAAACGGGCCCATAAAATCAATCCCCCACACATCAAACAACTCCACTTCAATTATGTTGGTCATTGGCATCTCGTGCTTCCGTGAAATGTTTCCCATTCGCTGACACCTGTCACATTGTTGCACAAACAAATAACAGTCATTAAATAAAGTGGGCCAGTATAGCCCACTTTGCAATACCTTCGCTGCGGTGCGCGTGGGACCAAAATGTCCGCCGGATGGTGAAGAGTGACACTGTTGTAGGACTCCCTCCCATTCTTCTTGAGGTATGCATCTCCTTATGATTTTATCCGTGCACCTCTTAAAGAGTAGGGGGTCATCCCACATGTAGAACTTTACATCATGTAAGAATTTCTTCTTTTGATACGGTGATAGATCCGGAGGTAAAACTCCGGCAGCCAAATAGTTTACAAAGTCCGCATACCATGGGAACTTTGCCTCAAGCATGAGTAATCTTTCATCAGGAAACTCCTCTTTGATCAATCCCGTACATCCTTTTTCTCCATCTTGATTTTCTAATCGAGACAGATGGTCCGCTACCACGTTCTCGCATCCCTTCCGGTCCTTGATTTCCACATCAAACTCTTGCAATAATAAGATCCATCGAATCAACCTTGGTTTCGCATCCTTCTTGTCAAAAAGGTATTTGATAGCCGCATGGTCGGTGTGCACAATCGTCTTTGTCCCGATCAAGTAAGATCGGAATTTATCGAATGCGAAAACAATCGCCAACATTTCTTTTTCGGTTGTGGTATAATTCTGTTGAGCACTGTCCAACGTTCGACTTGCATAGTAGATGGATCGGAACAATTTTTCCCTCTTTTGACCAAGAACAGCCCCAACCGCATAATCGCTTGCATCACACATTAGCTCAAATGGTTGACTCCAATCTGGGGCGACGAGTATAGGTGCGGTTACCAATGCTGTCTTCAATGTTTCGAACGCCTGCAAACATTCATTGGAAAAAATGAAAGCAGTATCTTTTTCTAACAATTGGCTCAAAGGCTTAGAGATTTTAGAAAAATCACGGATAAACCTTCTGTAAAATCCGGCATGGCCTAAAAAGCTCCGAATGGCTTTCTCATTTGTAGGAGGTGGTAACTTCTCAATTGCTACAATTTTTGCCCGATCAACTTCCAAACCTGCAGAAGAGACTCGATGACCAAGTACAATGCCATCGCGTACCATAAAATGGCACTTTTCCCAATTTAGTACTAGATTGGTCTCTTCACATCGCTGCAAAACTAGGGAAAGATTGTGTAGACAATTATCAAAAGAATCACCGAACACAGAGAAATCGTCCATAAACACCTCCATAACTTTTTCAATAAGATCGTGAAATATAGCCATCATACAACGTTGGAAAGTAGCAGGTGCATTACATAAACCAAATGGCATGCGACGAAATGCAAATGTGCCATACGGACATGTAAATGTTGTTTTCTCTTGGTCTTCTGGCGCAATCATGATTTGATTGTACCCGGAATAACCATCTAAGAAGCAATAATAATCATAACCTGCAAGACGATCCAACATCATATCGATAAAGGGGAGGGGGAAGTGATCTTTTCGAGTGGCATCATTAAGTTTTCTATAATCAATACATATTCGCCACCCGGTAACAATTCTAGTAGCAATTTGTTCGTCATTTTCATTTTTTACCACTGTTACCCCCCCTTTTTTCGGTACCACTTGTACTGGACTCACCCATGAGCTGTCAGATATCGCATAAATGATACCGGCATCCAACCATTTTAACACTTCCTTCCTAACCACATCTTGCATAATAGGATTTAGTCGTCTTTGGTTTTGCACTGATGGTTTATAAACATCTTCCATCCGAATTTTATGCATCACAATGGATGGACTTATGCCTTTTAAATCAGTTATAGACCATCCTAGTGCCGACTTATGTTTTCGTAAAACCCTTAACAGTTTATCAAGTTGAGTAGGAGTGAGAAGAGTCAAACGACACGGATTTGCGTTATTTGCTCCAAGAAATGCATATTTGAGGTGTTCAGGTAATTGCTTGAGTTCCGGAGTCGGTGTTGGTATTTCAGCATCACGCACGGGCAGACCGTGCGCCTGCGCACGGGTCGTGCACTCTTCAGAGAGCTCAGTCCGTCTCTCTGCATCACGCACGGGCTGACCATGCGCCTGCTCACGGGTCGTGCGCTCTTCAGAGAACTCAGCCCTTATTTCAGTCCTTGCGTTCTCGCCTCGTGCACTATTAGGTAGTTCCTGTATATGATCTAAGGCACAAACATAGTCGTACAAATCTTGGTTATCAAAATCAAGTACAACATTCGACATTGAGCACGAGTGGGTTAGACCAAATTCCAAATCATCTGTAGACAATGTATGATCAACATAATCCTCAATGCATGAACTAACTATATCAAAAAATTTACAACTCTCTACAGAATCATGGAATTTCATTGCCTTATATATAGAAAATAAAACATGCTCATCATTAACACGTAACGTGAGTTCACCTTTTTGCACGTCTATTAAGGCCTTACCTGTTGCTAAGAAGGGACGTCCAAGTATCAATGGAACATCTCGATCTTCTTCCATATCTAATACCAAGAAATCCACGGGGAATATAAATTTATCAACTTTTACTAGTACGTCTTCAATAATTCCTCTTGGATACGTAAGTGATCGGTCCGCAAGTTGCAATGTCACCGTAGTTGGTTTCACGTCGCCTAATCCAAGTTTCCTGAAAATGGACAAAGGCATCAAATTAATACTTGCCCCTAAATCACACAACGCTTTATTAAAGAAATTACCACCAATAGCCCAAGGGATAGTGAAACTCCCCGGATCTTTAAGTTTTTGTGGTAGCTTCCTTTGGATAATTGCACTACATTCTTCCGTCAAATTCACTGTTTCAAAGCTTGTCATCTTCCGCTTTTTTGACATAACATCCTTAAGAAATTTCGCATAGTTCGGCATCTGTTCTAGTGCGTCTGCAAAAGGAATGTTAATGTGCAATTTCTTAAATATATCAAGGAATTTGGCAAATTGATCATCAAGCTTTTTCTTTTGAAATCTTTGAGGAAAGGGAAGAGATATAGGCAACTTAGATATGTTTGAGCTAGATGATGATTTTTGCTTATCAGCCCCTGTTTGTTCTGCCTCTTTGTTCTCTTCTTTCCTATTTTCTTCTATATCATCTTTCATCACGGATTCTCCTGCTTCCGGCCTAGATGCTTCATCCGACAGTTTCGGACTCCCAGATTTTTCTTTAGGCCCCTCATATGCCGTACCGCTTCGCAAACGAATTGCTTTGCATTGTTCCTTAGGATTCATTTCCGTATTACTCGGAAATTGACCCTTTTGATGTTGACCACCCACAATTGTAGCCAATTGACCCATTTGATTCTCCAGATTCTTTATCGAGCTTGTCACTTGTTGTTCTAACTTATCCATCCGAAGATCTTGCTTAGCAAGGCAGCTCCTCGTGTCATTCATGAAAGCATTAAATTGATTTATGAAAGAGGTGAGTGCATCTTCCAACGACGATTTGCCTTCTCCATTACCGCCTCCACTTGAAGCATTAAATCCCGGCGGAGGTTGTAACACATTCTTTGTATTTGCATAGGAAAAATTTTCATGATTTCTCAACCCTGGATGGTAGTGCGTTGGGTTTGAATTATTCCGGAAATTGTTGAAATTCCGGTTATTCACATAATTTACCTCTTCCATCGGATATAGAAGAGCTTCACTACCCGTGCTCGCACCGCTTCCTCGGCCCCTTTGTAAATACATTCAATTGAGTTGTCAAAGCCGCTACTTGTGCCGACAATGTTTTGATAGGGTCCGAATCGAGATTTCGGCTACTCGTTGTACATTGGATCTTTCAGATGGCCATTGGTAACTGTTCATGGCCATTTCCTCAAGAAGATTTAAGGCATCTTGTGGAAACCTTGCCAACAATGCTCCTCCCGCTGCGGCATCAACAAAGGCCCTCGTTTGCCCCATTAAACCATTGTAAAAGAAACATAACTGTTGATCCTCCGGAAAGCCGTGTTGTGGACATCTTCTTAACAAATCCCAAAATATTTCCCAAGCCTCGTACAAAGGCTCGGAATCAAATTGTCGGAATTGAGTGATCTCACTTTTGAGCTGCAAAGTTTTGCTTGGTGGAAAGAATTTAAACAAAAACTTTTGGCTCAAATCATCCCATGTGCTCACACTTCCTTGCGTCAAAGTACCCAACCAATTTCTCGCCTTATCCCGTAAAGAGAATGGGAATAGGCGCAATCTTATGGCGTCATCTGAGACTCCGTTCATTTTGATCGTATTGCATATTTGGATAAAATGCGCAAGGTGGGAGTTAGGATCTTCGGTTGCAAACCCCCAAATCGATTCTGTTGCACCATATTGATTAGTGCGGTTTGAGCTCGAAGTTGTTGGCATTGATGGGAATATGGGCAATACCACCGTAATTACGATTCGTTTGTGGTCGAAAGTAATCATGAATGGCTTGTTGTTGAACCGGTATCGGTAACTCGTTTCCACCATTGTTCGGTGGTATTGGTAACTCATGCAAATACCCCATTATCGGATTGTGTTGTTTTTCAGCTCGTCTAGTGGTAGCACTGATTCTCCTTGCGAAAGCCTCAACTTCCGGTATGAGCGGTATTAAGTCCCCCCGCTTAGAGCGCGTGTTCATACACTACCCGGACCAAACTAGAAGAAACAAGTCAAATAATGTGGAATTCAAGTCACACAAAAACAAAATAAATAAATAAAAAAAAATGTCTAAATTAAGAATAATTCTATCTATCGCAATATTAGCACTATAAATTGTATTAGTCCCCGGCAACGGCGCCAAAAACTTGTTCGCCTATATTTTTAGCTTCACCGCAAGTGTACGGTGTTCGTTATCGAATAGGGTAGCAAGGTCGTATCCACGGAGACTAATAAATCAATAGGCTAAGTATTGAGCCAAGATAGTTTTACTTTTATTTAGACGATCAATATTTGATGGTTGTTGTTTTGAGATTAAGACAATTTCAATCACTAAAACACAAAAATAAGATAACACAAATGAAAGAAGTATCAAGATGATGAAATGGATTTCCGAGTTAAGGTTTCGATTAATAATCCTCTTGTCGTCCGATTTAATCAAAGCCAATGTTATTATTAATATTCCTATAAGACGATCACAAAGCTATTTTATCCTCCCTCTCGAGATGCATATAAAATGTAGATTGAAATATCTATGCTAGCATCTCTACTCAATATAAGATACACAACTCCCAAATGCACAATAGATCAAATGTCCTCACAATATTCGCAAACCTCTCGATTCATGCAAATATTCATGTCAAGTACTTAAGATCTAATATTGAAACTCATCTCTCGAATTATGAATCAATATATCAAACATGTTAAATCATTGGCCAAGTGATAAAATAAGAATAAGCTCAAAGTACTCAAATAGGCTTCATGATAATAACTTCAACTAAGATTAAAACATTCAACAAGAGTTCATTAATCTACTTCCAAAACCCGGAAATCACAAGAGTTTAGCTACACATGATTAAACAACTTACACACAAAGTGTTCAAAGTCATTACAAATGAAACTAAAAGATAGAAACTAAAAAGAGAAGCAAGAAAACTTAGAACGCGTCGACAATCTCTCGATATATCTCGATTCTTCAAGCTCCGATGCAACCCGATTATCTCCTTGATGTCTCCTTCCAAGAGTTGACTCTTGTCTTGTGTTGTAGATCCCAAAAATGCCAGAATGTCCTTGTGTGCACCCCCAAAAGCCTTTTTATACCTCCCATCATGTTTAGGGCTTAATGTCAGATTATGGGATTCAGCCAAGAGACGCACGGGTGGTGCGCCACGCACGGGTTACCCGTGCGCCACCTCCGCCGGAATACCCCAACTCTCTGTAGGGCGCACGGGTGGTGCGTCGAGCACGGCCTACCCGTGCACCACGCCCGATTAGATACTACGGCGGCTCTGTAGGGCGCACGGGTGGTGCGCCCATGCATGGGCTACCCGTGCGCCATGCTGCAGCTTCAATCAACCTTATACAGGGGTGCACGGGTGGTGTCTTGAGGCACGCCCAACCCGTGTGCCCCCTGTCTCTTCCGTGAACGCTTAACTTTCGCTCTTTTAGGCTTCACGTTTCGTATATCCACTCAATTCTCCGCGTTTCTACTTTGCTTTCTTCATATTCTTATTCAATTAGCTTCAAATATCATGAAATTCCTACAAAATAAGCAAAGTGTAATATCTTTTCCACAAAGAGTGAATATGTAACGTTTAACGCGAGTATATGCATGTTTACTTATCATTATAGCTCGAAATACGCATCAAAACACATGCAAAAATCACGCTTATCATTGGACACCACCAAGAATTATTGATGCTGATGGTGATACTGTGATCAAACCATAAATTGAATGGTTGAATGATGAAATTCAAATTGCTAGCTTTAATTCTAAAGCTTTAAATGCCATCTTCAGTGTTGTGGATCTCTCTTTGTTCTAAATAATTTCAAATTGTGTTTCTGCAAAAGATGCTTGGGATGCGTTGCAGTTACATTGTGAAGGAACACATGGAGTTAGAAGAACAAAGCTGAGATTACTTGCCAACAGATTTGAGAATCTTCGAATGGAAGAGGACGAAACCATTGCATCCTACAATGCAAAAATCCGATGTATCCTCGGGGTGAACCTGCAGTACTTAGTCAGGGGCCGTAAGAATGTCCGGGATCAGATGTATCATCGGGGTATACCCGCAGTACTATAAAGTAACTGGCCAGTCAAAGGAAAAAGGACAAAGAAAAATTTCATGTTAAATGTTTATGGTGATGCTTATGTGTTGTATTTAATCTTGACAAACGTGTCTCCACTGGGTGACTTTAAAGTTCACCCCATATTTATTAACACTTTTCAGGTTGAGGAGTCTGAGCGAGGATTGGAGGCGGTGGATGCAAGTCAATGATTTTTATTTAATTTGAAATTTTAGAAAAATCTTATTTTATTAATGAATTAGAGTTGTTGTTAACAGTTAGCATTTTATTTTTAGAGAGCAAATGTTACGTTTTGAAATTAGACTATATTTTATAAAATCACAGTGGCGCAGCGGAAGAGTGAGGGATTAATTGGGTTTATTAATAAAATGGTGTTTGATAAATGGTTTTATCATGATTTTGATGATTTTGATTTTACACCAAAACAATGTTTTTAAAGGTTGTCCAACTACTCCTAAATGATTTAAAATGGTTTTAATATTTTTCGGAGTATTTCCTCAAGTTTATTTTCGATATAAAATTGGACAACACATTTAATGTTTTTAAGTCAATGGGTTTTTACATTGAAACTATGTTGTCCTAATACTCCCAATTGATCTAAAATGTTTCTACTATTTTTGGAGTATTTATTGGAATTTATATCGGACAACACTTTTTTCAGTAAATGTTTTATTTCTTCTAGACTATATTTCTAATGTTGTCCTAAATACTCCCGATCGGTTTAAAATGTTTTTACGAATTTTTCGGAGTATTTCTTGAGGTTTATTTTCGTCAAAAATCGGACAACATTGATTTTAGGCGGTCGATCGGGTCGACCAAAAGAGCGGCCGTGCACTGGGAGCAAAACATCGAAACAGAAACTTTGTTCCTTCGTTTTTTGGTCGGCAACGGTCGCCGCCCTAGCCTTCGACCGGTTGAGGTGCACTCTCGCCGTCGCCCTGTGTTAATTTGCTGCGACATGTTTCGAACTTCTATTTCGTGCGCGCCGTCGCCTCTATGCTTTAATGACAAAATTCTAACCGTTGTCGTGAGACAACTTTTCCCTAAATTGTGGGATTGATTTCTAACAGCTATAATCTTGATTTTAATTACAATTTTTTTTGTAGAAATCAGATTCCAAGAGGAGCCTATCAAGTATCAATCATTTCCTATAAATAGAGGAAGAATTGAAGCAACACAATAAGAGAGAAAACTACAACACAACAAGATACACTCAAGAATACACTTGTTCCTTCAGTTTTCTCTCTTATTGTGTTGCTTCAATTCTTCCTCTATTTATAGGAGATGATTGATACTTGATAGGCTCCTCTTGGAATCTGATTTCTACAAAAAAATTGCAATTAAAATCAAGATTATAGCTGTTAGAAATCAATCCCACAATTTAGGGAAAAGTCTCACGCACAACGGTTAGAATTTTGTCATCAAAGCATAGAAGCGACCGGTCGCACGTAAATAGAAGTTTGAAACATGTCGTAGCAAATTAACACAGGCGACCGGGTCGAAGTGCACCTCGACCGGTCGAAGGCTAGGGGCGATTGTTGCACTGACCACCAAAATCAAGGAACGAAGTTTGTTCGATGTTTTGCTCCCTGGTACCGATCGCCTCTTTGGTCGACCGGTCGACCGCCTAAAATCAATGTTGTCCGATTTTTGATGAAAATAAACCTCAAGAAATACTCCAAAAAATTCGTAAAAACATTTTAAACCGATCGGGAGTATTTAGGACAACATTAGAAATATAGTCTAGAAGAAATAAAACATTTACAGAAAAAGTGTTGTCCGATATAAATTCCAATAAATACTCCAAAAAATAGTAGAAACATTTTAGATCAATTGGGAGTATTAGGACAACATAGTTTCAATGTAAAAACCCATTGACTTAAAAACATTAAATGTGTTGTCCAATTTTATATCGAAAATAAACTTGAGGAAATACTCCGAAAAATATTAAAACCATTTTAAATCATTTAGGAGTAGTTGGACAACCTTTAAAAACATTGTTTTGGTGTAAAATCAAAATCATCAAAATCATGATAAAACCATTTATCAAACAATCTCCCCCTTTTTGATGATTACAAACCAAAACAATTTTAACGAGGTCGATTTTGAAAACAAAAAAATTTTTACCGGTTAAAGGGAACTATCCGTTGTGAGCGACAACATTCCATGCAATAAAAACACAAGGATGGGAGTAGAGATATTCAAACTCATATAGCAAATGCTCCTCCTATCAACATGCACAACAAGAGTTATATAGAAGCAACTTAAACATAAGCTAAAATATTAGCTTTTCGATATTGAGCTTAAGTATCAAAAACTTAAAAGCTCCCCCTGTCAAAGATACATCATTAGAACCGTATATAAGTCCATACTACAACCAATGGACCATGATTCATACATAACCATAATGCACCAAGTGGACTAAATATGATCCACAACTTATGGCTTTATGAAGCCATAGCTTATAGCTTCTTTTCGTTAAGCTTATCTTAGCCTTTATGAGCTAATGAGCTTATAACCTGTTTCTCCCCCTTTGGAATCATCAAAAAGAATGTTAGCACGATAAATACATCATATATTCATATCAAAGTGCGCAACAAAACCGATGTATCGAGCTATTTGAGCATTGAAGCTTATAAACCAAATAGGAGGGAAAAGTCGAATCATACGACTTGTAGAGGTTTATGAAAACTCATTTGATAAGCAAAACATGATCTCTACAAATGTATAAGACTTTTGAAATCGAGAGAATCATGTAGGTGATGAATTTTTCATTGAAACGTTTTATCGAACACTTGGCGGGCGTCAAAAATTGAGAAAGATATATATAGCCCTTGTAAATGAAATCAAGCCAAGTTTTTCATCAACAAATGCAATTAAACAAATGTCAATCATCAACAATCAATAAGCTCATCACAAAAATATATGAATTGCATTAAGAAAAATACATATAAGCCACAAACTCAAGGTTCAACCCAATTGAGCTAAAGAGAGTGAAATTCTTACCATTCGATCGGTAAAGACGAGCAATGATGATGATAGTCGAGCTAGATAATCCCCAAACTATGTAATACATGCAACCAAACACATTTGAAGTGAAATGTGTGTGCAAATGTCAAAGGGGACGAAATAGAGAAGAAAAAGGCCAAAATGCCAAATTCTCGGGAAACGAGAAAGCAATATATCGAAACACGGCAGGGCGACCGGTTGGAGGTGGGGCGACGGTCGGAGGCTAGGGCGACTGGTCGACCTCAGCCCCTTCTTCAGCCATCGCTTCTTTTCTTTTTGCGAAGTTTGATCCAAAAATCCGATTTTTCGCCCCTAAGTTTTAAAAGCGTGCAAAATGCAAACGAAGACCTTATTCAATATACATTATGTTATAATCAAGCTCGAAATGAGGTAAAATACTCGGTGGTTAAAAAACATCGCGAGTTATCCTTGAGACGGAAATAAACACATCTCAAGTTTTTGTTGAAAATCACAATCCCTTAAAAAATATATCGAATCTCAATATGTTTAGTTCGATTATGACGAACCAAATTTTGAATACGAATAACCGTATAATAGATACTGAACTTGTTATCCCAAGAAAATAAGAACGTTCTAAAGCTTTGGATACAACAAGTCATAAGAAGAAGTGCCTTTCAAATATTTGAAAATTTCTTTTAATGGCACTTTTAATGAGATTCGTTGGGATAATTTTTGAAGTCGAGCATATAGACATAAGGTATATGGAATGTCGAGTCTATAGGAATAATACAAGAAGACATACCTCGAATTTGTTTGTCAACCGACATGCCTTTCTCAACCTTTGTCAATCTTTAGCCATAGAGGTTGAGATAGTTCTTCTTTTTTTCAATGCTTAACTCCTTCAAGAGTTCTTTTGAAATATAGCCATCTTCTTGGCATTGAATAATTTGAAGTCCAAGCAATAAATTGAGCTCCCCCATCATGCTCATCTCGAGTTCACCTAGTATCAACTTAGAAAAATATCTTGCACAAATATTCATTAGTAGCACCAAAAATATTCTCATAAATATGCACAAGTTTACAATCTTGCCCTTTTTAAAAAAAAAAAAACAAAGAGAGTAGTATCAACTTTACCTCTTGTAAAATCATTTAGCAAAAATAGCTAAGTCTATCATACCATACATGGGGTACTTGTTTTAAACCATACAAGGCCTTTTATAAAAATCATTTGGCCTATAAAAATTTAAAGCCCCGGAGGTTGTTTTACATAGACTTCTTCTTGAATAAAACCATTGAGAAAATTGGATTTAACATCCATTTGGTAAAGCTTGAAATTTTCTTAAAACAAGAATGGGCAAGTAAAATGCAAATAGCTACTAAATGTGCTATGAGTGCAAATGTTACATCAAAACCAATTACCTTCTTCTTGAAAATACCTTCGAGCTACTAACCTTGCCTTAGTTCGACCAATGTTGCCTTGGTCATCGAGTTTGTTCCGGAGTGCCCATTTTGCATTTATAATCGTTTGTGATGAAAGACATGGCATCAACTTCCAAGTATCATTTCCTTTTTAGCTCCTCTTGCAATTCTAAAAACCAATCTTCATCTTGAAGCATCAATTGAGGAATTTGTCTTCTTCATCACTATTGGGCATCCAAATGATCTAAGGTGTTCATAATAGAACATTTACATCCAAATATTTGGAGTATTTTCTTTTCTACACAACTAAACAAACTCAATAAAGGCATTTCTTATATAAGCAAGAAAAATAGCCCAAGTGTAATAACATGCCTCAATTGTCAACCACAAAATATCTTGCAAAAGAGCATAATAGTAAGAGACGCTATATATATAGATCATGAAGCAAGAAACACATACTTGGCATTTGGAATATCATCAAGAATCTAATAAATCATGCAAGTTCAAATAAGCTTAAGAAAGCTATAAAAGGTCTCTTTTGAAATTTGAAAATCCGATAGCATATAGTTGAGACCTCATTTAAAAGAATTATTTGAACAAGAGTTGACAAAGCAAATATGTGCAATCGAATATCTAATAGTGCCTTTCAGAAAATCTAGAAATCCTCTTAATGGCACTTTGTATGAAATACTATAAGCACATAGGCACATGGCAATATATATCGAGTCTATAAGAGTAAGAATAACACAAGTAAACGTACCTCGATAATTTATGCCTATCTTGACAAATAATGACGTAAATGGCCATTTGTGAAAATATGTAAATCCTACACAATTCTTAAAACAAATCTAGCACAAATCATAATGAAGAAGTGTAGGCTAAGAGATATCACAAGTAAGCTCATGCCATAAAAATCCATAAAAGATGATAACACACTTTAGTCAACAAAAATGCACAAGAGTTTTAAAAAACATCATATAAGGTCTCCTTTTTCAAAAGAAATTTAAAAAACAAACATATATATTGAAGACCCAAAAAAAATCAATACTTGAAAACTCATGTTGCAATAAAGACACAAATAAAAACATGCATAACAAAATAAAATGCATATTTTAAATGGGGAGATACGGGTTACCAATTACGCCATTTCCATGGGTTGTGCCATTCCCATTGTTGATGATATCTTCCCCTTGAGAAGTCACTTTGTTGATGATGACTTCTTTGATTACTCCATTTCAAGGTTTGTTTTCTTCCCATTTTTGATTATATCCTTTTCTTGAAATTGGCTTTGTCGAAAATAGTTTCTCCTTCTTTGATCAAATGAAACGGTCATTTGATGTCTTCTTAGCGGTATAAATTTTCTTGATCATTATTTTCGGGTACCTAATATGACATTGTTTTGTGGTACCCTCATGTGTTTGGGTCCTTTGGGATTAGTCTTGAGACTTTTAGGTCTCCAACAATAATTAGAGCTATTTCTAGCCCGACAAGTATTTACCGTATGACCCTTTTTACCGCAATAAAAGCATGTAATAATTCTAGGAGCATAATGACCAACGTGCTTAGAGACTTGATTCTTTTTCATGTGATTGACACCCTTAGGCTTATGATCAAGTTCTAGTTTCAAATTATCACAACAATCAATAATATTGGTCATTCTATCGGTACTCAAGTTGGATTAAGATAAATCATTTTTCAAGCAATTTATATCCTCAACAAGAGTACTATTTTCTTTCTCAAGGTTTCTAACCTTGTCAAGAGTGGTGGTGTGAGCATATGATAGTGATTCATAGGAAGTAAATAAACTATCCTTATCATTTTTCAAAACAATGAATTCCTTTTTCAAATTTTTGTATTTAACAAGTAAGTTTTGGAATTCATCTTGTAGCTCATCATAATCATTTTGTAAATCACTATATTCATTTTACAATTCATGGTCATAAGAAGTAGAGGGTTTAGAACTTACCTCGTTTTCTTCTTTGATGCCCATGAGGCATTGTTCAACTTGTTCATCATGGGAGGTTGTAGAAGGCTTATCCCATGTTGTTGGATTTGATGTTGTATCCATTTGTGAAGTAAATGCTTTTGAGTTGCTCCTTTCATTTGCATATACTTCATAGATGGCTTCTAATTTTTGCCATACTTCATGTGCCGATTGAATACCTACAACATGATCAAATTCCAAAGTGGTAAGTGAACAAAGTAAAATATTAATAGCTTTACCATTTAAAGAGATGATTCTCTTCTCTTCATCATTGAGCTCTTTGAAGCCTTTAGAGGTGTGTGGTGTATTCTTCGTCGGAATGGATTCTCCATTGATGACGGTGTTCCAAATATCAAACCCGCAACCTTGTAAATAGCATTCCATTCTTTCTTTCCAAAATATAAAATTTTTGGAATCAAATAGTGGTGGCTTGGTGGTGGAGGTGCCGGTAGGATGAGCTTCGTTCGTAGCCGATGATCGTTTCTCTTCACTCGCGATGTGAAACGAGCTTGCCAAAGAGTTTGGCTCTGATACCACTTGTAAGTCCAAGTGGCTACGATAATCTAGAGGTGGGGTGAATAGATTATCTCCATCTTTTCGATTTTGCCCTCTTTTTTTAACCGAATGCTCAAAGACAATAATAAAGGTGCGGAATGTAAACAACACACTTCGATTTAAAGAGGTTCAACCCACCTAGGGCCTAATCCTCTACCACCCCAGTATATCCGGGATGGATTTCAAAAAGAAAAAGAATTTTATTAATTACCAAAATTAATACAAATTCAACTTACAACACCTTGAAGAGCACCACACTCTTCTTCAAAACCACCTTTGAGATTACCACAATCTCACTTGAAGATTACCACAATCTCCAAACGGCACCTTGTGAAGATTACCACAATCTTCACCCTTGAAGAGCACCACACTCTTCAACACCTCAACAAGAAGATTACCACAATCTTCTTACACCTAACACCTAGTTCACCCAAGTGTGTTCTTACCACAAGAACACTCACAAGGATATCTTGTGTTTGAATGACGACCACAAATTCAAGATTACAACTCGATAATGAATAATACAATTGAGTGCAAGTGTAATCAAGAATAGCCTAGACCTCAAAATATGAAAGTGAATAGCTAGGCAAATTACAACAAGAAATAAGACAATGTAAGAACAAGATACACTCAAGAATACACTTGTTCTTACATTGTCTTATTTCTTGTTGTAATTTGCCTAACTATTCACTTTCACAAATGGTTCTGCATATTTTTGGGATGTACCTTATTTATACGCTGTTAAATACGCTTTCTTATTAAACTAGTAAGGTGCACGTGCGTTGAACGTAAACCCTATAATTTTACTAATTCAATTAACAATTAATGTCTTGTATAATTTAAATTAAGTTAGTTTATTATATATATCATTAATGTCGTACAATTTTTACTTGAAAAGAATTTCGCATAATTAAAAACTTATATTTTGTGAAATAAAATTTAATACTTCAAATATAATGAAGACGCCAAAAGTCCTACACTAAAGAGTTCTAATGAAGTCGTCGTAGAATGGTTAAGACATATACTTTTATTGATATTGGCTCGAAGTTCACAAATTTTTTAGCATATACTGATTGGGCTTCCACCTCCATTTAAGATATGAATTTTCTCTCCTTCCATTAGCCAAACACTCAAACCCACGCTCCACCAAATTAAATGGCTTGTGATGCTTCGCGTGAATGGTAAATTTCATCAACCACCCTGCATCTTCCATCAAACATATTGCATCCCATGCTTAAAGAATCAATAGACTTGCTACTATTATTATCCCGATTTTGATTAATGACAACTACTATTTCAAGAGATCGATACATATAAAAAAAGGATACTATAAGTACAAGAGACATGCTATTGAGCTAACCATGTGTAATACAGTTAAAGATTGAAAAATCAGAATATAATTTTCCTCAAAATATTCAACATATAACATATTGAGGCTAGAAAATTGCTTTCGGAAATTGTTTACATCGTCACTTGTCAACTTTCTTTGAGGCATTCAACATATTTGTTTATACAACCACTTGTCAATTTTTACATTATATTATTAAACTAATTTAATTGAGTTTGACCATAATAACTAAACAATATACTTGAGTTTGGCATGAATAATGATTTCTTTCCCACAATATCTGATTGTTAGGCATTGAGTATATTCATAATAAAAAATATATGATTTAAATCCAAATTCAAATGCATAGCTATTTAGTGAAGCATCTGAAGTGCAAATTTTTAGTTTCCATAGATTTTTATTCAAATCTTTACTAAATGTAATGGTGATAGCTGTGAGCGTGTTAATTTTAACAGACAACCAATCTGTCTAAGGAAATAAGATTAAAACGAAAATACCAAAACACGTTAATATCTTAATAAACTTAATAAAAACTATAATAAAAACTGTTAATATTCCATTATTAAAAGTGAAGAAATAACGTTAGCAACTATAAATTCAGATATACAGGTTGGGAACTATGCCTTAATTCCTCACCCATTTGGGTGTTTTCCATAAAAAAATCAAATATAAATGATAAATATGTTAATCTACAAACAGAATCACCAACTTCTCTTAACTACTAAGAAAAGAAAATTTCAGACCATTTTTCCAATATTTCTGCAAATCCAAGCTCTAAATAGGGGTGTTCATTTTTCGAATAGATCCGAAATTCGATTCGGTTCGAATTCGAATTTTAGTTTCGAATTAGGATTTTTGAATTTCGAATCAAATTTCGAATCAACTCGAATTTCGAATATGAATATTTGAATCGAATAATGAGTTAAGGTTTTTTTTCGAATTCTATTCGAAAATCTTAATTCGAGGTGAAATTCGACTAAATTTGAAATCGTATTTCAATTCGAAATTTATATGTATATATTTCATACTATACATAATTATTTATTGTACATATGTAAATTATACACATGCATTTATAATATATATAAATGAATAAAACACTAATGTTTAAATGAAAATGTAAAATTATAAATATATGCTCTTTCCTTCTTGTTTTTTTAGTTTTTGTTACAAATAATTATACTTAATAGTATATGAAATATATTTTATATTATTTCAAATTTTTATCTTTAGATCATATTAAAATAATCAATTTTAATTTTGTGCTAAAAAATATATTTTAGGTAAAAACTATTTCTCTCTTACAGTCTCACGTGGATGGCATGTGGTGAAATAATCTATAAGAATATTCCACCAGCTATGTCTATTGTATGGAAAAGTACAAAACTTGTGTACATACACTATACAACATACATTATATATTTATACAATATAGTCTTTGACTTTTTTCCTTTGTTTTAAATTCTTATTACAATATGCATTATACATTATACATTTGTACACTATATTACATATATTTATATTCAGATTATATTAAAATAATAAATTATATAATAACACACATTGTATCTATTTATCTACACACATACACTTTGTCAATTTGATACCTCATACTTGAGTATAAAAGTTATTTATCAAGTAACCAGTGCTGGTATAAAATTGGCACAAAATAATTTATTAAATTTACATAAGGGAGTTCATTATGAATTTATGATAGTCTTTAGTTAAATTAAACAATGAAAAATGGTTAGTCGATAATTTGTAATTTTGAAAAAATAAAATCTGGAATTTTATTGGATATAGTCCAAATATATTATGTTATGAATCCAAACCTTATTCACTTTATCGATAAATTTGGATTTTTGGATTGACTCGAATTCGATTCAAAAATCGAGAAATCCAATTCGTTTAAATTCGATTCAAATTAATCGAATTATGATCGAATTTCGAATTGATGTTTAAAACTTTCATTCGATATTCAATTAGAGGAAGTCGAAGAATTCGGAATTCGATTCGATGAACACCCCTAGCTCTAAACACCAAAATAACACCACAAAAACATAAAACATGAAAGGAAGAAAAAACTTTGGCCCCCATATAACAAATATTCACTATTTCTTGTTCTCGTATCTAGCCACAATCTTGAACTTCCCTATTTGCTCTTGTTGCACAACCAAACCAAAAACTCAATTTAATATATATATATATATATATATATACACACTCATACATATACATATATATAGAATACTCATCAACAAAAACCAAATCCACCAACAAAAATAATGAAAAAAGCAATTCCATAATCACATTAGTAAATGACCTTATTCCAATGATCAGAATGAGTTGTGCAAATAGCAGCAACAACAACTCCCTTATTCTTCATTTGTCTGCTGTCAATACAAAGCTCCTATTTCATCCACAACTCACACGAAATGCCAATGAACACTTAAGCTCATAACAATCAATCGCACATCCATTTTTCATTTCACAAACATAACACTTATTCTCTCATGTCCTCTTCAAAACCTTACTAAAATCAATGCCTTCTCAACCTTCAGGATCGACATAAAACACGTTCAGTACATAAATCACGCACACCAAATGAGCCCAATATCAATCCACATGTATGCCTAAGGCAAATCTTGCAAACGTACGTGGCATGTAATCAAAAGGCGAAAATCACCTCATTGGTCCACCATCCGATCTTCTAATTCGTGTTCAATCAACTCTCTACTAAGGTAGAGGCTCAAGTATTTGATAAAATTATTGTCAAGTTAAACAATAACTCATTTCAAGAATTCACATATATCTGTAGATCAATCATATATATCATAATTTTAACTTCATAATGATACCATCAAATATCAAATAATGATTAGGTTCTTCAAAAATCAAAGCAATAACCATTTAATACTATGACAAGCAAAATGCTAAAGGAGGAAAAAAAAAGTCCCTTACACACCACAAAGATTCAACATAGACATAATAAGAGGGAAAAACTGAATTATTCTACACTCACAATGGATTAATACATCACCATGATACCTACAAATCAACAACGAATTTTTTTCTCAAGATAATAATAATCTCCCTTTAAAAGTATTTTACACCTTATAAACAATGATATTATGGATATACTATCACCAATTTTCAAAATTACAAATCAAATAAAGATAAACATATCCACTTTTAAATTTTTCTTTTTTTAGACCGATCTATGCTAATTCAAAACTGGACCTTCAAAGTTGAAAGAAGACTATGTGAATCGTGACTACTGTTGAGTTCCCTACTAATATGGCATGATGCCAAAATTACACTTCAATCATAATGTTAAGAGAACATATAAAGAAGGGATATCCTTAGACGACTATGTGCAATTGCTCAGTAGAATATCATGTTGCTCATTACTTACTAAATGCATCATTATAAATTTATAAGTTATTTGAGCTAAGCCATTTTCTTCTCGATCTGCATTTACAGAAGGATGAATCAGAACACAGACCATTTGTCGACATGCTATTACTTACGCTAGGGTGTTGCCAGTGCTAGAAGTGGTTTCTTAATTGCCCTTAGTATTGTTTATGTCATATGATTATTTTTGGCAAATAATTGTTTTCAAGAAACCTTGAAACTTATTCGCACATTTAATATTAGTATATAAGTATAGATATAGATTTATATATAGACATAGATAATGTGGAAAAACCAACTCCAAAAGGATAATTTGATTATTCAAATGTCATAGAAGAAAATATAGCTCAAAGTTTTTATTAAATACTTATTCCTTAGGATTACAATACTACAAAAGAAGGCATCAATAACTAAGCAAACACCAATATCATCTTAATTTCCAACAAAACTTAGAATAAAAAAAACATGGAACCCGAGAATAAAATAATAAGATATACTGATTACTGATAAATTTAGGTAAAATGGGTTTGAATGATAGAAGAAATTATTATTAGTTTAGATCATAATTCTGCATTTATTTGCTACCCTTCTCCAAACGTCAACCAAAGATATACACATAGAAATGAAGACTTAATCCAAGTAGATTATCCAAATCAAAGCTGAAATCAATAGCCACATTCCGCTCGCCAACAAACTAAGAGACTTTATCACCAATCTTTACTTGTGACTGTTGTAACTCTGTGACTCCCAATGAGACTTTATTTATGCATCAAATATTATTAGAACAATACGAATGAGAAAAAATATGGCAAATAATATTCTCCTTTGTAACTTCCCAAGAGTAAATTTGAGAGTCCACAAAACAATATATCTTATATTTCATAGTAAAGCCAAAAACCTCGGAAGTTAGAATTACCCAAGTATTTCTCCTTGTTTTATATCCCTTTAAATTCCTTACGCTCTAGTAGATTAAATTTCAGAAAGAAAAAGAAGAGAAATAAAGAAGCAAAGAATCTTAGAAATAAGAAAAAGAAGTCGATCTATTAGCCATCCAGATTTCAAAAGCATAAGAATAAAGAAATACTCCTTGGATTTTCTTCTGACTTACCTTTTCTAATGCATTAACTGATCAGATTTCCAAAGAAACTAAGTTCTTTGCTCCCTTATTGTCATGGTCACATCATATAATTTACTTCTTAATTACTCCTGAAAATCCATTTTGAAATCAACTTTATTGGGATTGATGACATGACAATTTAATTGGGCAAGAAAAACCTAAACATACCTTAAATTAGAGGGACTTTTGTATACCAATGTTTTAAAAAATCGGACCGGCGAGCAAATCGGTTGTGCCACTGATTAGCGGTTCAACCGGCCTAAAAAAATTCACTAAAACATATATTTAATCAAATATTGAACAAACCAAAGTTCAAAAATATGAATAACCACATATATACAAAGTTTAAGCTTTTAAAAAAGAAAAAAAAGGCAAAACAGAAAAGAGAAACAAAAAAGCAAAACAATGACTCATTAGCCTACAGGAAATATCATTGCCCAAAGTTACAAACAACACACCCATATAGCAATACAAACACAGAGAGAGAGATTTAGAGAGAGTCGAGAGATAAAGATAGGAAAAAAACAAAAATAAAAATCAAACCAGAGAAAGCCGAACTTTCTTCGCCAGAGAATTGATCAAACCAAGAATATTAAAAATTGATAGGCCGACTGGATGTTAGAGAAGAGAAAAAAGAGAGAAGGGAATCGAGATGAAGACAAATTTTCTGCTCTGATCTCAATCCCATTTTTTAGGTTCCATGTTTTTGGCCCTTTTCTTTTTATTATTTCCTGACGGCTTGGTTTGAGTAAAGAGAATGGTTCCAGTTTTATCCTGTTCCCCAGTTCGAAGAGGTTTAATCAGAAATCCAGTTTTATATACTATATAGCACTCTGGACCGGACCTATTGCTGGTTCCCGATTGAACCGGTCGGTCAGGTCCAGTTTTTAAAACACTATTTTATACATGCGAATCAAGGTACATACATGCAACTGCATCGTAGTACTGTAGAGAATTATTAGAATTTTGAAAGTTCAAGTTTCGGATGAGGCTCTCTTCAACAAACAGACTTTGTGCAACTTTAAACTAATAGTCTGAAGCAAATTAATGAGTTGGGATATTGGCTGGGAGCTTTGCAGGAAGTCAATTAAAAAAACAAACAAACAAGTGGACATGATTCAATCGATTGCCGAAAGGTAGAAAAAAAAGTAAACCTGATTTTGTCCCAACCAACTGTCATAACTCAAGGTCAGTCTTTTTGGCAAGAATGAGGGCATCAATAAGAAGGAATACAGAAACAAGGGTAGGGCAATTGAGGAAGTAGTCCTTGGTGAATTTGGTCTAGTCTGTCCAAAGCTCATGTGGTGCAGCTGCAAACCTATTGAACACACACAAACAATGAATAATCATACCAATTACCAACAATTTTTTCATCTAAACTAATATGATAGGAATATAACACACTGCTCGACATCACTTGACACACAAAGAAGCAAGAAATAAGCATCAGACTTTTCCTAGAAGAAATATTCCAGATGCCTCTCTCTGGTTTAGGTTTATCTTAAGAAATTATAGTGATTGAGATAAATCATAAACTTAAGTCAACTGCAGATCTAAGTGATGTATTACTAAAACGAACAAACATGTTAACTATTATTTGCATAATAACGGGTGATAACAACAAAATACAACCGATTGTAAAAGTCACAAATATACGATAGTGGTATCTTCCTTTGCCTTATTCATCTTTTTCCTCTCTCTCTCGCTCTTTTTTTTTGTATTTTTCTTCTATAGTTTTTTCTCTATCAAGCTTTTGGCTCTCCCTTCTCTATTTTTTTGAGTTGCGGCTGGGAAGCGGCTATACGTCATGTAGCTCACGGCTAAAAATATTCTTGTGTGGATAACATAATCACTTTATTGTATTCCAACAGAATATGAATACCGAAATAACAGAAAATTAAACACTTTAGGCAATAAAAGTTAAATCATACCAGACTATTATATTGAAAAACAAACATGCAATTCCATTCAATTTATAATCTAACAACTATAGTCCTTGCATTTGCAGATTTTACTACTAACACTACTCATCTACATGAAATCAACATCTAAAAATGGAGTTATGTATAGCTCTTGCTTCACGCCAGCACCCACACATGTAAAACAAAGAAGAGACGAAAAATCCCTCCCACTCTTTAATCCTCCATATTTGAGTAAACATATAATATTTTAATTTAACATATACATTATTTACCTCAGTCTCCATTATGTTCTCATTCATAAAAGTTTTTTCGCCAGCCAATTCTCTGTTGTGTTTGAATAACCCAATTCTCTAACATTGGCATTCAAACTGACGTCGGAATCGAACTCATTACATACCTCAGAAATAGAAATATAAATGTAATACGATAAAATTCAGAAAAATAAAACCCGTCGATACTTTCAGAAATCCTAACCTATATCCACCGAGATAGCCACGGGAACCAAAAAACGAAGAGCAATAAACCCAGAACACACTTGCGCGTCCAGGGTCATTCTTTGAATTCGAAAAAAATCCAATTTTGTATTAGGATAAAATTCAGGAAAATAAATTTTCATTCTTTTAACAATCCTGTAAGAATCGAAGCATTAAACATAGAATAAGTCAAAATACTTTCAGAAATCATAACCTATATCCCCCGAGGTAGCCACGGGAACCAAAAAACGAAGAGCAATAAACCCAGAACACACTTGCGCGTCCAGGGTCATTCTTTGAATTCGAAAAAATCCAATTTTGTATTAGGATAAAATTTAGGAAAATAAATCCCCATTCTTTTAACAATTCCTATAAGAATCGAAGCATTAAACATAGAATAAGTAAAAATACTTTCAAAAATCATAACCTATATCCCCGAGGTAGCCACGCGAACCGAAAAACGAAGAGCAATAAACCCAGAACACACTTGCACATTCAGGATTGTTCTTTGAATTCGAAAAAACAAAAAAACAATTCTGTAATAGGATAAAATTCAGGAAAATAAAACCCCATTGTTAACATAGAATAAGTCGAAATACTTTCATAAATCCTAACCTATATCCCCGAGGTAGCCACACGAACCGAAAAACAAAGAGCAATAAACCCAGAACACACTTGCGCGTTCAGGGTTATTCTTTGAATTCAAATAAAACCAATTCTCTGCCTTGGGGATTCAATGAAGCGTCGACAACCCAATTCTTTTACCTAGACATTCAGACCGAAATCTCTCTCTTTTTTCTTCCTTTTTCTTTTTGTGTTGCTCTTCCTTTTCCTTTTTGTGTTGATACCGTGCATTGCATCTAGTCGTCAAAGAGATGTTTCTCTCTTTCTGTATTTCAATTGGTGTGTCTTTTAGAAGGTAATAACAATAATTATCATTTAAGTGGTAGATCATAATAATTATAATTTCCAAATTACAAAACTGCCATTAAAAATAAAAAACCAAAGGGTTATTTTAGTCAAATCAAATTTTTACAGAAATATTTAGACTTTTAAGGTAGAAAAAAAAAAAAAAAAGAAGAGAAAGAGATTAAGTTACTTATATAGTTTGAAAGTCGGGTCGTCACAGTAACTTAGGTAACGACCTGCTTTATTCAATTATATACAACTCCAGAATAATATTATGGCATTTTGCATGATTTGGAGATTTGTTCATTTCTTAAAGCTTAAGTACGGGCTTCGATATTTTTTTAATTGCTTCCACTCCATTAATTTATAATCACAAAAAATTCACCTACATCTAGCTAGACAATTATATGTTACCTCGTCTACGTCGACGTCACCAATTTGAATATTTGATCTACAAAATTAGAAAAAATATATATAACGTGCATATAGAGAGTTGAATGAACTTCTTAATTTGATCATGTAAATATTTTCACCTAATTTGTTAAAAAGCAGTATATAATACTCATTATCATTAGCAGGAAAATAAACTATAAAGGGCTATAGTCAAAAGTGAGAAAGCACGCTTGATTTGAACATTATTAGAAAGCTGTTAATCTTTTTTTTTTTTTTTTTTTGAAACGATAGAACTTTTATACATTAATAAAATAAAACTTACATTGCCAACTGGCAAAATGACCACCTTGAACATACATACATTGATACATGTCAAGGGGAGAACTCCGTACACAACTAAAAAAAAAACACAAAGCAAAAGAAAACTACCAAAAGGAGGACTAAGGCACTCCTCAAGGGAGACTACCCAACTCGAACAAATCCGGGCACGAGCTACTTCACGCACTGCAAGACAGAAATAACTGACCGCCTACGAGTTTCGCAAATCAACCGGTAAAAATAAAGACTCAAACAATTAACAAAAAAAAAAAAAAAAAAAAACAGAAAAATCGAAAAATAGAAAGTTGTTAATCTATCATTCTCATTTGGTGAAATCTTAAAGCCTTGTTTGTTTATTTTTTCGAGTGCCCATTTCTATTTTCCAACTATTGTTGAGATTATAGGGTCCCAGCGATCACTCTTAGGATTTATTGTACGCTTATTGCAACATCGAGGCTGTGGTAGCCCAACTTGCCGAGGATCCATATAGATTCTTGTGAAGCCCCTCATGTCGTCCACCAATTAGTATGGGGCTCTGCACTGCCGTTGTGAACTGTAGGGGGTTCTCTACAGGAATCAACTTTGGGTTGCACAGTTAAAGTAGAGCTTAAAGGATTAGATATGTACTGCCCATACCAAAAATATGCATCTTCTTTTCTGGTGCCCATTACATAGAAATGGGAAGCAATTTTCAGGGAGTGCATGAGTGAGGACAAAGCGCACTAGAAAAGACTCGTGTTGATTTGTGGGGACAGTCGTCATATCCGGTAAGCACTTTCGGTCCAACAACTATTCATAAAAATAGAATCATATTTGTTTAAAAATTTTCAATAGACTAGTAAGGTGTATGTGCGTTGCACGTGATCCAAATAATTTTGTTAATTTAACTGAAATCAAATCTTAAAGTTGGAATTATTTTTTATTAAATATTTTTTATTCATAGTAAATTTCGCTCACGTGTTTTGATCCTAAAATTAAACTTTTTAGTTGGTGAAATGTGTTTATGATTTTTGGACCCAAAAACGCTATACTTACATGATACCATCATTGAAGAAAGTACAATGGATATTAAAACTCAAGAGTAATATAAGTTAAAAAAAATGATTTCCACGAAATTATTTTGTATCAATTTATATCTTGTTTTATTTTTTGTCTCATTTTTCTTCGTACTTGGCTTTGAGATTTCTTTACAAATTCATTTTCTAAACCACACTACAACATAAGTGACATAAGGTAGCACCCAAAAAGTGTCACATAATAACCAGAAAATGTTACGATACAACATGTAATAATTTTTTTGGTGATGCAGTTGCCTGTGCGACCTATAGTCTAAAATATCACTTTTAGTAGCTTTCAGTGACACTTTTTCTAAGTGTTACATTAAGTTCTCTATTTGTATCACTTTTAAGAAACATTTCTAAAGTGTTACATATGAATCTTATATAACACTTCTTAGTAGCAATTTTTCACTTTGAAAAAAATAATTATAGAGTTATTACATATGAATCTTATGTAACACTTTATGCAGCGCTTTGTCTTTTTTTGCACCCAAAGAGCTTCGAACGCAAGACTGTCATGTGTGTAGATGACAAATTACCACTAAGCTAAGTTGATTTTTATTACAACTTTTGCATTATTTTATATATAAACTATATATTATACTTTATGTATTAAAGATTATACTACATAATATATGTATTAAAAATTATATTATACACTATATATATTAAACTGTAAATTATATAGTATATATATTAAAAATTATATTATATATTCAAGAACATAATAAAAATTAAAATTAAAAATATATAAATTAATTTTCCACCAAAAAATAAAAACAAATTTTAAAATATAAAATTAATTTAGGAACAGATTAAAAATAATTCTAACAGTAAAAACAAAAATTAATAAATAATAATAAAAAAATAATTTCCTGACAGAAAAAAATATTTAAGTAATTACCAAAAACATCATTTTTGTTGGTAAATATTTTCTGAAGAAGTACAAAAAAATTGATAAAAAGTTACCAATGAAATTGGTTTTCGTCAGTAAAAATTTAAAAATTTAATAATAATAATAATAATAAAATATTTAGATACTGATTTTTCGTCGGTATTACGGTAAAATTAATTACCTCCGTAAAAATTAAAAATTAAAAAAATCAAAAGACTTTATAAAAAGAAAACAAAAATTTAATACAAAAAATAGAGTACACGATTTACACAATTTTTATGTTTAGTTACTGGTTTTGTCTTCACATATAAATATAATTGCGTGTTACCAAAATATAGCCAAAATAGTATTACAATTAATAAAATACAATGTTACTTCAGAGTGTTACTTAATTAAAGTGATACCTATATGTGTTACAATAGAAATAACAAAAAAAAGTGATATCTAAAAAGTGTTACTTATTTAAAACTGTTACATATAAGCGTTACATATTGATAAAGTGTTACATAAATATTATAATGTGAAAAGTGTTACAAACATGTGCTACATAATGTGTCTTTTATAAAAAGTGCTACAATTTTGCGTTACCTAATGTCATTTATGTTGTGCTGGTATTCTTAGCCCAAACATGACTAGCCGACATATGGATGTCTTCATCCTTTTCTTCATCTTTGAAATTGGTGATATCTTTTGAATCTGCTCAGCTACAACATTCATTTTTCCATTCACCACCTGTATGTTGTTGCTAAGAGCGATGAGAAATTGAAATTCTTTTTATTGTTTAGAAGCTTAGCTCCCAATAATATTTTGACTCATCATGTTCTCCCTGGTTGAATTAAATATTTATATATAATTAGAAATGAAGATAAAAAAAACTAATTGATTATAATTCAAAATGGTCAATAAATTAGTTCAAATTAAAAGAAAAATCATACTTTTATATCATACTAGTAAGGTGAACGTGCGTTGCACGTGAACCAAATAATTTTATTAATTTAACTCAAATTAAATATATAAATTGAAATCAATTTTTATTATATTTTTTGTATTTATTATAAATGTCATTCATGTATTTTGATCTTAAAATTAAAGAAAGTTTGCAAAACTAAATTTAAACTTATTTGTCGATGAAATATGGTAAAGACATTTTGTACTAAAAAACATAATACTTAAATTATATTATCGCTCAACAAAGTACACTGGATATTTAAAAAACTGATGAGTATTCTATATAAAAATTTTAAAAATATATATGCAAGACGAGTTTTAAATTAATGCATCTTGTTTATTTTTTGAGTGTCTACTTCTTCTTCATACTTAGCTTTGAGATTTTTTTGCAATTTTGTTTGAAAGCACTTTTAGCCCAGACATGATTGGTTGACGTATGAATGTATTTCTCTTTTACCCTATTTTCTAATGCGTGTTATCTTTTAAATCGTTTGACTATAAGATTCAGTTTTTCATTCATCACATGTGCCTCTTTTGTTAAGAACGATGAGAAAGTAAAATTCTATTTTATGTTTAGAAGTTTAGATCCCGTACATATTTTGATTCATGTTCTTTTTTTTATATTTAAGTGCATAACTTGGGAGAGGAGGGATGATGGGAGTCAAATCCCACACCTCTAGCTGAGATGAAAATATTTACCACTCGACTATTATCCAATTTTTCTCATGTTCTCCATGATTAAATTAATATTTATATAACAGAAATGAAGATAAAATACACTAATCAATTGTAATTGAAAACAGTCAATAAATTGATTCAGTTTGAAAGAATAGTCACATTTATATATCAAATAAATGACAGAACCACATCATAGAAATCAAAATTATTGAGTATCTAACAATATTTATGCTCTATTCTATTATCATTAAGAGCTTGCATGACATCATAAATTTATTATTTCCACATAATTTTTTATTATTGAGTGTGCTGATTTGACTAATTGTTATTCTAATTAATTTTTGTCTCAAAAATTAGTTATGTAATATAGTTTAATAGCAGTAAAAATTATCAATTAGTACATTGAAATAAATTATAGGAAGAACCTCAATTACGTCTTTTATGTTGTTTTCTTTCAAAAAGTCAATTTACATTCTAAAAATCCATCCAATGGAGCATATCCAAAGTATAATCCATCATTCAGTGCTTTACAACAAAACATTTCACATCGGGCATGGAAGTGATGTAGAAAATTAGATTCTACATTGGTTGTATACTTAACGGATGTAGAAAGAGTGGTATATAAGACAATTGTTACATCGGTCATCGAAACAACCGATGTTGAATATTCATTTACATCGGTTGTTCAGGGAACCGATGCAAAACATTAAAACATACATCAATTGTTTATAGAACCGATGTAAAAATCTTTCATTCGACATCTGTTGCCTCTAGGCACCGATGTAAGTTTTATTTTTTCTAAGCTTTACACCGGTTAATAACAACAGATGTAAACCTTCATTTTCTTTTTTTTTTCAAATTTTTAAAACAATACCCCCTACATAGGATGCATCGATCTGTACAGTTGTAAAACAATATATGTAAAACAAATAGATCATCCCAACGCACCAACAAAAATTAACAAAAATATCATATACCAACAATACAACGACAATCACTAAATATCATACACGAACAATACAAGAAAGTTCAATATTTAATCGATATTTTAACAAAAACAGACACAATACACTACGTGATCAATACAAGATTTTGATTACTTCAAAACACCATATGTCAACTTGGTAATCAATGTTTGGGTTCCTTTTTATAAATAAACCTACAAGAAAATGCGAAAAAAATAAACATTAACCCAATAGAAACCAACAATCCAATGTAATCAAAAGAATCACACTGAAAGTGCTTCCATGCTCTCCATTAATATATATATATATATAAAAGAATCAAAAGAATCACACACAAAAGAATCCTCGGCTTCCTTTCATGCACCCTTCTCTTTCTGAAATTCTTTTACCAAAACAACTATTAGTACCAATCTCATTTTTAATTGGAGGCAACAGTGAATCTACTGCAATGAGACAAATAAGCTAAAAGCACATTCTGGTCCCATTATATCAACAAGAGCACGGGATAGTCTACCAAACAGTGTAACTGCATAAGAAAATATCGTTGGTGGAATGCTGCAGATCATTCGCTCAAGTCACACTGGAGCTGAGATGGCCAGGACTAATTATAATGCAGCCGTCCTCACATTGTTAAAAACCAACTTGCCATCAAAAGAAGGCTCTAACTGGGGGGCATTTATTCACATCATGCAAAGAATCAAGAAAATAATCAGACAAATTGTAAAACTTTAACCAATTCTAACTGAAACAATAACCTTATGGAAAGACAACAGCAAAGTATGTTTTGCGAACCTTTAAGAGATTAAAGACCACAGAAGGAAGACTTTCACAATGTTTGCTCTAAAGTTGGAGGACTTAGTAAGTTAAAACAAAATTATGATTTTACAGCTCAAGGGACAGAGGATCCTCAGCAATGTTTGGCAGAACTATGTTCCACTAGTTAGAAATATTTTCAAAGAATCCTTAACCACTATAGAAGACACATTTCGTTGTTATTCGCAAATTACAATATTTTTTCTTCTTCAAGGTTTTTAATTTTGCAGTTAACTTTAACTAATGTCAATCGCAGATCCAACAACTTTAAAAAATAAACCATGAATGTTAAATTACGCAACTCAGTCACTAAATCGTAAATATATAAAAGCTAATTACTCGAAAAAGCACAACAGTAAATTAACATTCATGATCCCATAGATAGGAATTACGCAACCCCGCGGGCAATAGCACCGACTCTTCTGGCGAAAGAATAAAACAACACGTACCAAGGAATTGAAGGAAAATTGGCAATACAAAAGATTAATTATTGGCCTGACAAGTAATATTATATAATTAACGGATGATGCAGATGGAGATGATGGAGATGGAGGGACAAATATATATCAGTGGATGTGCGACGCAGGCCTTCCGTCATCGAAGTTGTTGGCGTAATTGAAAGAATCGTACCGGAATTAAAGTAGAATATTGTATTGACTTAAAAAAAAGGGATAATTACAAAAAGTACCCCTGAGGTTTGACCTAATTACAAAAAAACCCAGCTAACTTTAAAACATACAAAAAGTACCCCTGAGGTTTGAAATATATTTTAAAATCCCCCTTCATATTTGTAAAATCATTGCAGATTACCCACTAATTTTAACACTACATCAAACCTCAAGGGTACTTTTTGTAAGTTTTAAAGTTAGTTGGGTTTTTTTGTAATTAGGTCAAATTTTAGGGGTACTTTTTGTAACTATCCCAAAAAAAATAAAAACCTTATAATAAACCATTAAATGACAAAAAACTCAATCAGATCCCTGGTCTAAACCCAATGAAGTACATTTTTAAGAACCTATGAAAATAGGAAATTTCCTATCAAGGCCAAGGAAATCTATATCAGTCAAACAACTTCTTACCAAAATTTGGTGCAAAAATATTAAAAATTGCCATGAGGAGGCATCTGAAACATGCAATTGATATATTCCCTTTTTAAGGAGTTAATAACAGCCAACTATAACTATACTCATTAATATTTTTCCCTTCCTCTGAAATAGCATTAAGGGGAAAGATCTACCCAGAAACTCTGAACATCTACTAACCTCTTGAGAAACCTCATGTACGATGCTGGTCACAAATTTTCCGTGTCTTTGACCAATTTTATACAACACATAAAATATATCAGCTTCATCCTGCAATATTGGCTGAAGATAAATTAAATTTAAAAAAGAAGAAGAAATAGCATTTTTTTTTTGGTCCCAACGGTGGGTTACATTTGCACATATATATTCACCTTTAAGAGAACAAAGATTTTCAAAAGAAACAAACCTGTGGATAGAGCTCCAAATTCTTGATAAGACTGTGAATGCATGATCTCAACTTCGCCACCTCCTGTAACTTAGTTAACTGGAATATTGTCTTCCTTGCAGCGGACCTTATCAAGGCGTTGTTGTCAATTAAAGCACCAAAGAACCGCAATGAACTAACAAGTTCAAATGCCTCTACATCCATATTCATGCATCACATATCAACTTGACTACTGTAGTTATAAATAGCAAATAAAAGAAATTAAAATACCAGAACATCAAAAAAACATTATTAAATTTTCAGGCAATAGTGTTGAGCCCAAGAATATGTTGTCAAACAGAATTAGGACCTCAGTGTTGTTATACCAAATATCATATTCAGTGCCTGCGCATGCACAATCAAGTGTACAGGGCTAGGTTGCAATACAGTCATATATCTTGAATCTCCCTGGAACATGCGAATCTGCACAAGGAAAGTTTTAATTTGGTGTGGTTTGCTTAACTTTTGTTTATTTTCATTGATTCAATTTGGGTTTAGTAGGAATGCATAAACTCAATTTCATTAACTCGGAAACCGAATCGAAAAACCGAAAAAAAATTCGGTTTTAACCGAACCAAACTTTGCAATTCGGTTTGGTTTTCGGTTAAGCATTTTGTCAAACCGAATTTTCGGTTAACCAAAATTTCAGTTCGGTTCGGTCAAACCGAATGAAACCGAATGAACAACCCTAATTTAAAGTGAATCTAGATCCAACTCTTCCAACAAGGTGACAATTTCAAGACCAATGCATCTAATAGAGTTCATTGGATAGAATGCATTTGCTACTATAGAGTGATACAATCTGGTCGTAAACAGAAAAAGCATGTGCAGCACATTTCGTGCATAATTGTTTTTTACTTGTCTTGTTTACTCACTAGCAAAAATAAAGATAATTTTATTTGACTCACATGGAAGTAGATGCCATTAGAACTTTATTTCGGGTTCAATAAATGGTTCGTCCCCCTGAATATCGATAAAACAACATCATACTGCTTGCCAAGCTTTTGAAGTGCTTCATTACACGGCTCGATGCCTAAACAATTCCATTGAAAGCCCCAAAAATAAAGATCTATTAACAGAACCTCATAAAATTAAAAGCACGAATTTGAACTCTCCGTACCATTCTGACAAGATTGTGATGTCATTACCACATCGGCACCAAACTCTTTACAGCATTTAGCAATCTTATCATCATTTGTCGCCACAACTACAAAGATATCACCAAACTAGCAACCAATAAACCAAATCGTATAGAAACAGATAACTTTACATGTACATATAGAGGCAGAGAGCTAAATGAGCATGAACTATACCTAATTTATAGAAGATGTTGGTATCATTAATACAGATTAAAAGGCATTTGCTGCCTTGCATCTGTGTTTAAGAATACACCTAATTTACAGAAGATATTGGTATCATTTACCATATGAAAGCAAAATCAGACCATACCCAAGTTTACAAATCAAACCATCACAACATATCATCTGCAATTAAAACCGTAACTTATAGGTCCCAAGGGGTGTGAGTTAAGTCTAGAAGGAGCGAAGTTGAATAGACTTAACCAATTTTTCGATTTAAAAGAAATCATAGTTTATCACAAGAAAAAAGCAAAGTCCCTTAAGAGACAGCTGGGTCAAACTTCAGCAGGAGAGTTAACCACTCAACAGACTCTGAGAGAGTTGTTGATAGAGTAACTCAACTGAGTGAAGTTAGCTTTTTATAAATTCAATTTTCTTGGCTTTTAATAGAGGAAGTCTTTACACCCTTTTTAAGATAGATTGTCAACACTTAATTTAAACTTAGTTATTATCAGTTAGATAGCAAATACAAATGCAAGTAAATAAATTGCATAAAGTAAAGTGTTGAAAGTAAATGACACATATAATTATAGTACTTCGAGGATGGAGTAATTCCTCTACTCCAGGAGGAATTTACTAATGCAACGTTAACTTTGTTACAAAAGTACAAAACAGTCTGAGCAAGCATTGATCACAGAGCTGGCTTCACTACTGGGACTTAGCTCTTCGTAAGGCAGCTGTGTCACTACTTCAGCTCTTCAAATCATTCGGATTTGATCACGTACCCCTCCGTCGGATTTGAATCAAGTTCGAACTTGAACCTCACTGAACTTCCTTCACTTCTTGGAAGAACATACCATTTTGTTCTTGAAAACAGGTTTTCTCTTCAACTTTGAAAGTATGGGTTCTATCTTTCATAGGAATGTATTGGATAAAGTTACTTCGAGTTTAGGCCTGAGGATTTGAGAATTCTGCTTGAGATAGAGTATTGAGATAGAGTATTGCAGATGTTTGCTTGATTGCTTCTTGTGTCACTTATTCGTTCTTATCTCTCTTGTGTCGTGTCTCTCTTTGAAAATTCCTCAGCCTTTTATAGTGAGAGTTTGAAATTTGTCTGTTGAAGAGATAGACAAATTCAAGCTTCACTTTTTGTTGGTTGGCTTGTCTTGTTCTTACAGCATTGATGTTGACCCAAAATTTGCATTAACTACCTGTAGGTGCCTGAAATGCACCAGAGTTTTGCAGGCGTTCTATTGGTTCCTACTACTTGCACTCGTTCAACAAGACAACTTTTTAAGGTTGCAGGTCTGTCTCTTGCCAAAATGAGTAAGTCTTGATAATTTTTCACCACGGACTTCTTCAACTTTCTCTAAGTCTTTCATCTGCTTTACCCCATAAGTTGAGTCTTTTTCTTGATTCTGGGATGACTCTGCTGTAAGTCTTATGAAAGACACAACCATTATACTTGACTGAAGCTCTTCTTGGCTACTCAGTTGTGACACAGCTGAATCTCCACTGCACTTGTTTAGCCCATCTTCTGCATCTTCAACTTAGCTGCTTGACAACTCAACTTAATATTCTAACTATTACAAAGTTGAGATACATATAGAAAATGTGGTGCAAACTTTTTAATTCTATGTTTTCTAAGTATCATCAAAATCTGTACAATAAATTTCCTAACAATTTTTTCCTTTTTGATGATGCCAAAACTTAATTACATCATAAAGTACTGAAATTAAAATAACTGAAAGAATGTATCATTTTATTAATGAATCATTCAGCACTTACATTATTTGTTTGTATGTACAAAGAATTTGTAAAAATATAATACAAAACTCCTAGATAGCTAACTTTTATCGCCTCGGCTGTCTTCTCCTTCTTTCTTCTTCTTCTCTTCTTCTCCTCATCTCATCTTCAACTTTCTTCTTCTCCTCCTATTCTATCCTTTGCATTCTCAGAGCATCGTGTTCTAATTTTATGGTTAGCTCAGCTGCTCTGCAAGTTGCTTCCCAATTCCGAACTTCGTCAATTTCTAGCCAATAAACGGAGTCCTTTTTCAGGGGGGTGATAGACAGGATTCCACTTAGTCTTCTTGGTAGAGAACTTCTGCCTCTCCCACCAGATCGAGAATCCCTGCCTCTACCTCTTTCAGAAGCTCTTCCCCTGCCTTGGCTGCCTCCCCTTGGAGCTTGACTACTGGGCTGACTCTTGGAAGGCTGCTGACTCTTAGAAAGTTTTCCTTGAGTCGGTTACTTTCTAGTCTGTTAAATATCTCTTAAGCCCTTCATCCAATACAAATCGTATGCTTTAGCTAACTCCATTCCTTCATAATATCATTCTGACAGAAGAGTATCAAACTCTTTATTCGACCTTTCTTCCAAGGGATCAGGAGGTGGAGTAGCTTCTTCTCGACTTCTAATTTTTGAATTCTCTCTACTTGACTTTTATCTATCTTTGCAATTTCTCCCTTAGACTTCTGAAATGCTTGGGAAGTTTTCTCTTCAATTGTTAAGTTTTGAGGAAGCTCAGAGTGGATAGAGGTGGTGGTGCCTTTGCCTTTTATGAGGCAACTTCGTAGGGGATTTTTCAAGCTTTCTTCCCCTTTTTTGGCATCATCACCTTGAGAAAAGTGCACTGATTTGAGACGGGATTCCAACTTTTTATGTGTTACGGAGTATGTTTCCTGTTGATTGGAGCTGAGTGAACACAACGGATTTTTCATAGACAAAATCTCAGCCTTTGGAGATGCCTCCATATGCTCCATTTTCTTTTCCATCTTCATAAGTTGCAACTTCATATCCGAGAGATGACTTTTCTCCATTCTTTCGATGTTGTCCCTTGGCACTGCTGAAAAGCGAGCTGTTCAGCTCCCCAGACAATTAACTTTCACAACAGCTGTCTGAAATAGCCAACTTGCTCCCTGCGGAGAGCTTTAGTGTGTTGTGCCCATTCTCTAATCCACAACACAACTCCGTGAATATCTCCAGAAATTGTGGCATCATGATTATCGATCCTGGTGCTCAAGTCAGCAAAGCCTTTCTTCATGACCTCCATCTCCTAGCGCACAGCTCGGAAGGGACATCAAAAGTCAGCTGCTTGTTCACTAGAGTCTTCAGGAAACATGGATTCGAAATCATGGCCAAACGGTACAATGCATGTATCCGATGGAACTGGCAGATCAGCTGGGTCAATTTGAACATTGAAATGTGCAGCTTCCTCCGCAGACTCAGCTTCATAAGGTATCTCTTCTACGAAGGGGAAATGCAACATCCCCAACATACCACTTAGATCAGAGGAAATTCCCACTTCTCCTTCTGGAATACTTCGCTCTTCTCCCTGGCCAACAACTCATTTTTCCTCAGCTGCAGAAGCTTCATCAGCTGTAGCAGCTGTGGATGGCTGCTGAGCTGACTGTGCCTCAGCTGTCTTAACAACTTCACTGGCAACCATTTTGTCATCTAATTGAGTAACCTTTGCATCAGCTGTCTTAGCAGCATCACGTGCAGAAGATTAAACTACTGGGGGTGGCCCATTAACTAACACAAACATCTGTTCGCCTTATTTTTAGCTTCACCGCAAGTGTACGGTGTAAGTTATAGAATAGGGTAGCAAGGTCGTATCCACGGAAACTAATAAATTAATATGCCAAGTATCGAACTAAGATAGTCTTATTTTTATTTAGACGGTCGCAATTAGATGATTGTTGTGAGATTAAGACAAATAAGACTACTAAAAACACAAGATCAAGAAAATGAGAATAATATAAGTATCAAGATAATAAAATGGATTCCCGGGTTAAGGTTTCGATTAATATCCCTCTTGTTGTCCGTTTAAAATAAAGCCAAGTTATTATTAATTCTCCTATAAGACGATCACAAAGCTATTTTATCCTCCCTCTCGAGATGCATATAAAATGTAGATTGAAATACCTATGCTAGCATCTCTACTCAACATGAGATATTCAACTCCCAAAAGTTTAAAAGATCAAATGTCCTCACAAATATTTACAAACCTCTCGATTCATGCAAATATTTGTGTCAAGTACTCAAGATCTAATATTGAAACTCATCTCTCGAATTATGAATCAATATATCAAACATGCTAAATCATTGATCAAGTGATAAAACAAGAATAAGCTCAAAGTACTCAAATAGGCTTCAAGATAATAACTTCAACTAGGATTAAAACATTCAACAAGAGTTCATTAATCTACTTCCAAAACCCGGAAATCTAAAGAGTTTAGCTACACATGATTTCTAAACAACTCATAGACAAATTGTTCATAGCCATGACAAACTAAAATGAAAGATTAAAACTACAAGAGAAGCAAGAAAAACTTAGGAAAGTCGACAATCTCTCGATATATCTCCGTTCCTCAAGCTCCGATGCGACTCAATTGTATCCTTGATGTCTTCTTCCAAGAATAGAACTTTGTCTTGTGTGCTAGAGCCAAAATGTCAGAATATCCCTCTTGTGTGCGCCCCAAAAAAACCTTTTTATACCCCTTAGAAGTTTAGGGCAAAGTGCTGTCAGAAAATGAATTTCCAGCGCAGACGCATGGGTCGTGCGCCCCCTGCACGGGCTACCCGTGCGTCATCCCATAGCGAAGCCCCAAGCATGGCCTACCGTGCGTGATGTCGTAGGCATCTTAAATTTCTCCAGTGGTGCACGGGTGGCGCCATGCCGTAGCCTTGAGTTGCCCTTACCCAGGGACGCATGGGTGGTGCCTAAGGCACGCCCTACCCGTGCGTTCCCTGTATTTGCCTTATAAGCCCAACTTCATCTCATTTTGGCTTCAAATCTCGTACATTCACTCCATTCTTGGTGTTTTCACTTCGTGATGCTCGTATTTGTCTCCAAATTACTTCAAATATCATTAAATCCCTACAAAACGAGCAAAGCGTAATATCTTTTCCACAAAGAGTGAATACAAATCATTTTACATGAGTTTATGCATGCCTAATCATCATTTTTGTCATAATTATACCTCAAAATACATGCAAAACTCACACCTATCAAAACCCCCCAAACATAAACTGTTGACCGTCCCGATCAACAATTTTGAAAACGAGATAAAGCACAACAGGGAGCAATGAAAGATAGCGCACACAAAGACTCCAAAAGAAAATCCATATTGTTCGCCATGGATGTCAAGCAACAAATCAATCAAGCCTCAAATATCTAATCATGGAGCATGTATCAAATAAAACATGGTAAATGCTCTGAATCACATCTCTCAAGATCAAGTGTATGCTCTCATCTCACATGAATATAGGATGTGTTTATGCTCCAATCAATTCAATGTTGCGGAATTACCATAAGCTTGCAAATTGTCTCATATCTCCGCCACTAGAGTGTACGCAACTTGATTCTACTTTTTATTTTGGTTGTAATGAAGGCTCTTTGGTTAGGGTAGGAAAATATGGATAGAGTGACTCAAACTCGAGCGTACAGACCAATGAGCATATAGATCGTCTACATTAAAAGCTCAATATGCTCTTAAATTCTTTTCTCATTTTCATCAATTCTTCCTATCCTCATCCCCTTTCTTTTGTAAACATTTCCACCTCACATTACAATTCTTAGCCTCTAAGTTCATCAATGAAAACTCACGTCATAACGTCGATTTTGTTTTCCGACTCTTTTGTGAATTTTCAACATTTCTTTTCAACTCCTTTTCTTCCTCTTTTGTTCCCATCAACCAAATTTGCCCAATTATCCAACTTTTCAATTCTCACTCATTCAACCTCATTCACTCCCTTTACTCAATGCTATACGCTCGAGTGTAGGGTAACAAATATATCAAGTTAAGGCTTGAATTTGTGGCTATCAAAGAAATAGGCAATATGCTCAAATTGGCTAACTAGGAATTTCAACAACGTTAGGTAAGAAAAAGGCTTGAAAGGCTAAAAAAGATGGCCTTTAATCACATTCACAATTCACATACAACATGTGGCCTTGACAGAGATACCAGAGCAAGTTCTAGAATTCTAACAATATGAATGATACACTCAAATCACAAACAAGACTGCATAAAATAGAAGCAGTAAAGGCTCAAAAGCTCACAGGCTTGTAAATACGTAATTCAAAGCATCAAACCATTTTCTCAATATCCACATGCTCAATATCATCTATTCATGGCTCAATCAACTCATACTCAACATCCAATCCCAACAATACAAATTTTCAATCAACACACAAACATCAAGTTGCATCATGCCCGATCAACTCACTCTCTAACATCTATGAAAGCAATAAACGTGCTAAAGCCGTAAACGTGTTTCTAATGCAATGCAACCTAGAATGCTCTACATGCAACTATATGAAAAACACACAAAAATGCAAGATAATGTTTTTTTCATCTACACTTTTCATATATCAAAATACTACCTCTCCCCCAAACTTGAATGAAATTATATGTTTTTCGGAAGGGGAAAAGATAGAATTTCAATAATGAAAAGTGGAGATATACCTGAGTCACTGTGGAGGTGGTGGCGGGAAGTGGCCCTGTGAGATGTGCCACATTTGTATCTGTTGTATCACTTGCCACGTCTCCAATTCCCTTTGTTCCCGGGCCGCATATCTTTGCTCCTGGGCCGCATATCTCTCCTCCTAGACCGCATATCTCTGTTCTTGGGCCAAATATCTTTGTTCTTGTTCCAAGGTCCTCCGATCGTAGTCCGCCCGGAATGTGCGGAAATCATCTCGATGTTGTTGCAATTCTTCCCTTTGATGGCGCAAGTCCTCCCCAAATGCATAGAGCATGTCATGAAACTCATTTCCGCATTGAGACTTGCCACCATAAGAAGTTCCGGGATGATCCCCGCTATGTGAGGGTCTGGGGTGATCTCTTCCCAATGAGGGCCCGGGAATGTCATACCCAATTTGAGGGTGATGAGGTTCCATTCCCATTTCTTGTCTGTTTAGCTCTTCTTCTTCCGCCACCATGTCCTCTACATCCGAGAAACCTTCAACTCGGCGCCTCTTCCTTGCATCGATAGCATCCGTAACTCTGATATGTGCTTCAGAGTTAAGCATGAAGTTGGTTGTGTCCGCCAAGGTGTCTACTGTAGTGTATCTCGGGTTAGGCAATGGAAATGCAACATCTTTCTTCTGTTGAAGAAACAACACACCATCTTCATTTGCAATAAATATCATATGGTGCAAAGACGCCATATTGACCCGAGTGCTGCCCGGTATAGGCTCCAAGCCTCGAAAATCAATGTTGAAATGTCGGGCAATAGCGGTAATCAGACCCCCTATAGAAATAACACCCTCTTCTCGCCTAACTAACTGCTCAACTTGCTCTGCGAAATAGGCGGCTGTGTTGTAGGGTGTATTTGTGAGCATACACCACAGGAAATACAACTCCCTGGTAGTCATCCCCCCAATATTTTCTCGTGCGAACACGTAGGATGCAGTCACGCGCTGTATGTACCGGAAAACTAGATTCTGGATCCAAGAGGCTTTGGCAGTTCTTGCGGTGTATAACATGGGCCCCGTCTGTGGTGTTTCAACAAGCATTCTCCAAAAAGCATACTGATCATATTGGTCTAGCGGGCAGAATCGGGCGTTAGTTGGAACCTCAAAAATAGTGTTCAGTTGGGTAATAGATAGTTGTCTACGTATATTACCCAACTGAAAACGTATTTTGAATGGTTCAAATGCTCCTCCTTGCTTGAGTACTTCTACGGTACTCAGGAATTCCAACGTGAATCGTTTAAATGTAGGCCACCTTTGGCTCATGAAATTGGTCCACCCGATCTTTGCGAATAGACGCCACACGTCATCTTATATCCCAAGATTTTGGGTACAATCATCGTCGGCGTATCGGGATGGGGATATCTGGTTGCCAACCAAATGATTCCACCGCTCAATGTCGTTTGCGTTTGTCAACACAACCCCATAAGCCGCGGGGCTATTTGGGTCCACCTCTTCCGGTGCCTCTTCTCGGTGTGCCGCCGCGCGAGCACGTCTTCTTCTGTCAGCCATGGTAGAATTGGTTCCTGAAATAACTCATATTAGTATCCCAACAAGATCAATTGCAAGCACATAATGATGAATGTAGGTCAACAAGTTAAATGGGGTGTAATGATTCTCGTACATCAATTTGACCGATCAAGTAAGCTCCAAACAATCAACAAATATGGCCAATATAGAGAATCATTATCTTAAAGCCCTAACAATTAAAGCTCATGCCCAATTCATCATAAATTCATCCAAATATGTCTCAATTCACATGCTCACAAGGTGTTTGATAAATTGCCTTAAAGAAGAAATCATCCAAAGCATAGCAAAAATATCAAAGCAAGCACCCAACATGATCCTCAATACATAATTTACAAGAAATTCACATGAAAATGCAGTTCTTACCGGAATTCTCGAAATTTAACAAAAGGGATGAACTTTGAACCCTAGGTGCTTTTCAACCAATTCTTCACCCCAAACTCCAAATTAAAGCAAGTGATATGTCAAGTATGATGGGAGAATGAATTTTATGGGAGAATTTTGATGAGGATACACAATTTTTGATCAGAAAGAGGGGAGGAGGGAGACAGTGTGCGCTTGAATGTGTTTGGAAAAAAAAAAGCAGTGTCTGAACTGCTCTTATTTACGCCTCTTCAGAAACGCACACTGGTCGTGCGTGGGCGCATGGGTAACCCGTGCGCCATGCCGTAGGAAAATATTTTTTCTCTTCAGGTACACACGGGCCGTGCGTCATGCGCACGGGTAACCCGTGTGTGATGCCATAGCAATTGCATCTCCCTTCCCAGGGACGCACGGGTTGTGCCTAAGGCACGGGCTACCCGTGCGTACCTGTACATCAAACTCAGGTATTTTCAACTTTTTTTTATATACACACAAAAATGAAACAAAATTAAAAAAAACCCACACACAAAAAATGAAATCCACGCAAAAACCGTTGGGTTGCCTCCCAACAAGTGCTATATTTAACGTCTTTAGCTTGACGCCTGTTTTCATTCCGTCACGGGTCTCGCAAGGTGATGGATGTCACCTCCTCTTGGTTACCTCGATGGAAGTAATGCTTAATCCTCTGGCCATTTACCATGAATGTCTCACCGTCTTTTGTTAATAATTCCACGACTCCGGGAGGATTCAATACCTTCTTTATCACGAATGGCCCCGACCACCTAGATTTGAGTTTTCCAGGGAAAAGTTTAAGGCATGAATTGTACAAGAGGACTGGTTCCCCTGGTAAAAACTCTCGTTTCTTGATCATTTTGTCGTGCCATATTTTGGTTCTTTCTTTGTAAATTTGGGAATTTTCGTAAGCTTCATCCCGAAACTCTTCCATCTCATTTAAATGGAGCAACCTCTCTTCACCGGTCTTTTTAAAATCAAGATTTAGTTTCTTGACCGCCCAGAATGCCTTGTGCTCCAACTCTACCGGCAAGTGGCACGATTTCCGAAAAACCAGTTGATATGGGGATGTGCGCAACAGTGTCTTATACGCTGTCCGGTATGCCCATAGAGCATCATATAATTTCAACGCCCAATCCTTTCGGTTGATGTTCACCGTCTTCTCAAGAATCTGTTTAATCTCACGGTTGGCCACTTCGGCTTGCCCATTGGCTTGCGAATGATATGCCAATGCAACTTTATGCTTCACCCCATATTTTTCCAACAAGTTGCTCATCAATTTATTTACAAAATGCAACCCTCCATCACTAATTAAAGCTCTTGGAGTGCCGAATCGAGTAAATATATTTTTCTTGAGTAATCACATCACAACTTGGGCATCATTGGTTTGTGAAGGAATCGCCTCTACCCAACGGGACACATACTCTACTGCAAGTAGAATATATTGATAGCCCGAAGATGATGGAAATGGGCCCATAAAATCGATCCCCCACACATCGAACAATTCGACTTCAATTACATTTGTCATCGGCATCTCGTGTCTCCTGGAAATGTTTCCCATCCGCTGACACCTGTCACATTGTTGCACATACAAATAACAATCGTTAAATAAAGTGGGCCAGTATAGCCCACTTTGCAATACCTTCGCCGACGTGCGAGTCAGACCAAAATGTCCTCCGGAGAGTGAGGAATGACATTGTTGTAGGACTCCCTCCCATTCTTCTTGAGGCACGCATCTTCTGATGATTTTGTCCGCACACCTCTTAAAGAGTAAGGGGTTGTCCCACATATAGAACTTGACATCGTGGAAGAACTTCTTTTTCTGGTATGACGATAAATTTGGAGGCAAAACTCCGACAGCCAAATAGTTAACAAAATCCGCATACCACGGGAATTTTGCCTCGACCATGAGTAATCGTTCATTTGGAAATTCCTCCTTTATCAATTCCGTAGCTTTTTTCGCCTTCTCTCGATTTTCAATTCTAGACAAGTGGTCTGCCACCACATTCTCACATCCCTTTCAGTCCCTGATTTCCACATCAAACTCTTGCAATAAGAGAATCCACCTAATCAACCTTGGTTTCGCATCCTTCTTATCAAAAAGATATTTGATAGCCGCATGGCCGGTGTGAACTATTGTTTTCATTCCAATCAAGTATGATCGAAATTTATCAAATGCGAAAACAATCGCCAACATCTCCTTCTCGGTGGTGGTATAATTTTGTTGAGCACTATCCAACGTTCTACTAGCATAGTAGATGGATCAAAACAACTTTTCCCTCTTTTGACCGAGAACAGCCCCTACCGCAAAATCGCTAGCATCACACATAAATTCAAATGGTTGACTCCAATCTGGGGCTACTAGAATAGGTCCAGTCACCAACACCTTCTTCAAGATTTCAAATGCCTGCAAACAATCATTGGAAAAATTGAAAGCAACATCTTTTTCTAAAATTGGCTCAAAGGCTTAGAAATTTTTGAAAAGTCACGGATAAACCTTCTACAGAATCCGGCATGGCCCAAGAAACTCCGAATGGCTTTTTTGTTTGTAGGAGGTGGTAACTTCTCGATCGCTACAATCTTTGCCCGATCCACTTCCAAACCCGCGGAAGAGACTCGATGACCAAGTACAATACCATAGCGTACCATAAAATGACACTTTTTCCAATTGAGTACAAGATTGGTCTCTTCACATCTCTGTAAGACTAAGGAAAGATTGTGAAGACAGTTATCAAAAGAGTTACCAAACACAGAGGAATCGTCCATAAACACCTCCATAACTTTCTCAATAAGATCGTGAAAGATAGCCATCATACAACGTTGGAAAGTTGCAGGGGCATTACATAATCCAAATGGCATACGGCGAAATGCAAATGTGCCGTAAGGACATGTAAATGTCATTTTTTCCTAGTCTTCCGGTGCAATCATGATTTTATTGTACCCGGAATAACCATCCAAAAAGCAATAATAATCATTACCTGCTAACGATCCAACATTATATCTATGAAGGGGAGGGGAAAGTGGTCTTTGCGAGTGGCATCATTAAGTTTTCTATAATTAATGCAAATTCGCCACCCGGTAACAATTCTAGTAGCAGTTAATTCTCCATTCTTATTTTTCTCAACTGTTACCCCCATTTCTTCGGCACCACTTGTACCGGACTTACCCATGAACTATCAGATATAGCATATATGATTCGAACATCCAACCATTTCAACACTTCTTTCCTAACCACTTCTTGCATTATAGGGTTTAGTCGTCTTTGGTTTTGCACTGATGGTTTATAAACATCTTCCATCAGAATTTTATGCATCACAATAGATGGACTTATACCTTTTAAATCAGTTATTGACCATCCTAATGCCGACTTATGTTTTCGTAAAACCCTTAACAGTTTATCAAGTTGAGTAGGAGTGAGAAGAGATGCATATTTGAGGTGCTCGGATAATGGCTTGAGTTCTGGAGTCGAAGTTGTTGTCTCAGGGTCACGCACGGGCTGCCCGTGCTCAGGCGCATGGGTCGTGCGTGATCCCATATCTTCAGATTTTCCTTCGGCATCAAGCACGGGTTGCCCGTGCTCTGGCACACGACTCGTGTGCTCTTCAGGGTTTTCAATTCTTGCTTCGGCACCACGCACGGGCCGTGCGTGGCTGTAGGCTTGACTCCCCTATCTCCAACCTCGCGTTTTCGCCTCTTGCGCTCCTTGGTAGTTCCTACATATTATCTAAGGCACAAACATAGTCGTACAAATCTTGGTTATCGAAATCAAGCACAACACTCGATGTCGAGCACGAGTGGGTTAGACCAAACTCCAAATCATCCCTCGACAATATGCTCAACATAATCCTCAATGCATGAACTAACTATATCTAAAAAATTACAATTCTCCATCGTATCATGAAATTGCATTGCCTTATAAATAGAAAATAGAACATGCTCATCATTAACTCGTAACGTGAGCTCTCCTTTTTGTACGTCTATTAAAGCTTCCCGGTAGCAAGGAATGGACGTCCAAGTATCAGTGGGACATCACGATCTTCTTCCATATCTAAAACCAAGAAATCCACAGAGAATATAAATTTATCAACTTTTACAAGCACGTGTTCTATAATTCCCTTTGGATATGTAAGTGACTGGTCCGCAAGTTGTAATGTCACCGTGGTTGGCTTCACTTTTCCTAGTCCAAGCTTCCTGAAAATGGACAAAGGCATCAAGTTAATACTTGCCCCTAAATCACACAACGCTTTATTAAAGAAGTTACCACTAATGGCACAAGGGATAGTGAAACTCCCTGGATCTTTTAGTTTTTGTGGTAGCTTCCTTTGGATTATCGCGCTACATTCTCCCGTCAAATTCACCATTTCAAAGCTTGTCATCTTCCTCTTTTTTGACATAACATCCTTAAGAAATTTTGCATAATTTGGCATTTGCTCTAGTGCGTCTGCAAAAGGAATGTTAATGTGCAATTTCTTAAATATATCAAGGAATTTTGCAAATTGATCATCAAACTTTTTCTTTTGAAATCTTTGAGGGAAGGGAAGAGAGATAGACATTTTAGATATATTAGAGTTAGGAGAAGATTTAAGCTTCTCAGCCCCTGCTTGTTCCTCCTTTTTTCTCTCTTTTTCCTCATCTACTTCGACATCATCATTCATCACCGATTCAACATCTCCTGACTTGGATGCTTCATCTGAAATTTTCAGATTTCCAGATTTTTCTTTAGGCCCCTCATATTCCGTACCGCTCCTTAGCCGAATGACTTTGCATTGCTGCTTAGGATTAACTTCCGTGTTACTTGGAAATTGACCCTTTTGATGTTGCCCACCAACAATTGTAGCTAATTGGCCCACTTGAGTCTCAAGATTTTTTATCGAACTAGCCATTTGCGTCACTTGTAGTTCCATCTTATCCATCCTTGAGTATTGCCTTGTGAAGCGGCTTCTCGTTTCACTCATGAATGAACTTGATTGATTTATGAACGTGGTGAGGGCATCTTCCAACGATGATTTACCTTCCACATTAGTACCCCCATTTGACGCATTGAATCCCGGTGGTGGTTGTAACACATTCTTTGTATTAGCATAGGAAAAATTTTCATGGTTTCTCAAGCCCGGGTGGTAGTGTGTTGGCATTGGATTGTTCCGGAAATTGTTGAAGTTCCGGTTATTCACATAATTGACCTCCTCCATCGGATATAGAGGGACTTCACTACTCGTGCTTGTGTTGGCATCGGCCCACTTCGTAAGAACACTTAAATGATTTGTCAATGCCGCCATTTATGCCGTCAACGCTTTAATTGGGTCAAAATCTGAAATTTCCGCTACCCGTTGTACATTGGACCTCTCAGATGGCCATTGATAACTGTTCATAGCCATTTCTTCAAGAAGATTACAGGCATCTTGTGGAAACCTTGCCAATAATGCTCCTCCCGCTGCGGCATCAACAAAGGACCGTGTTTGCCCCATCAAACCATTGTAAAAGAAACACAACTGTTGATCCTCCGGAAAGCCGTGTTGTGGACATCTTCTTAGCAAATCCCAAAATCGTTCCCAAGCCTCGTACAAAGGTTCGGAGTCAAATTGTCGGAATTGTGTAATTTTGCTTTTGAGCCGCAAAGTTTTGCTCGGTGGAAATAATTTAAACAAAAACTTTTGGCTCAAGTCGTCCCATGTGCTCACACTTCCTTGTGTCAAAGTACCCAACAAATTCCCCGCCTTATCCCTCAAGGAAAAAGGGAATAGGCGCAATCTTACGGCGTCATCATCCGAAACTCCATTCATTTTTATCGTGTTGCATATTTGGATAAAATGTGCAAGGTGAGAATTAGGATCTTCAGTTGCGAAACCCCCTAACTGGTTCTGTTTTACCATGTTTATCAGTGCCGGTTTAAGCTCAAAGTTGTTGGTATTTATCGGAATATGAGCAATACCACCGTAATTACGATTTATTTGTGGTCGAAAGTAATTACAGATGGCTTGCTGTTGAATCAGTATTGGTAACTCATTGATCCCGTTGTTGCCCGGTATTGGTATCTCATTGATCCTGTTGACCCCATTGTTACCCCTGTTCTCTTCATCCAAATCCCCATTATCGGATTTTGTTGTCTTTCAGCCCGTCTAGTAGTAGCACTGATTCTCCTTGCGAAAGCCTCAACTTCTTGTATGAGCGGTATTAATTCTCCTCGCCTAGAGCGCGTGTTCATGCACTACCTGGACCAAACTAAAAGACACAAGTCAAATAATATAGAATTAACGTCAAACAAAAAAATATAAAAAAAATAAAAATGTCTAAATTAAGAATAATTCTATCTATCGCAATATTAGCACCAAAAATTAAATTAGTTCCCGGCAACGATGCCAAAAACTTGTTCGCCTTATTTTTAGCTTCACCACAAGTGTACGGTGTAAGTTATAGAATAGGGTAGCAAGGTCGTATCCACGGAGACTAATAAATTAATATGCTAAGTATCGAACTACGATAGTCTTAATTTTGTTTAGACGGTCGCAATTAGATGATTGTTGTGAGATTAAGACAAATAAGACTACTAAAAACACAAGATCAATAAAATGAGAATAATAGACGTATCAAGATAATAAAATGAATTCCCGGGTTAAGGTTTCGATTAATATCCCTCTTGTTGTCCGATTTAATCAAAGCCAAGTTATTATCAATTTTCCTATAAGACGATCACAAAAGTATTTTATCCTCCCTCTCGAGATGCATATAAAATATAGATTGAAATACCTATGCTAGCATCTCTACTCAACATGAGATATTCAAGTCCCAAAAATTTAAAAGATCAAATGTCCTCACAAATATTTACAAACCTCTTGATTCATGCAAACATTTGTGTCAAGTACTCAAGATCTAATATTGAAACTCATCTCTCGAATTATGAATCAATATATCAAACATGCTAAATCATTGATCAAGTGATAAAACAAGAATAAGCTCAAAGTACTCAAATATGCTTCAAGATAATAACTTCGACTAGGATTAAAACATTCAACAAGAGTTCATTAATCTACTTCCAAAACCCAAAAATCTAAAGAGTTTAGCTACACATGATTTCTAAATAACTCATAGACAAATTGTTCAAAGCCATGACAAACTAAAATGAAAGATTAAAACTACAAGAGAAGCAAGAAAAACTTAGGAAAGTCGACAATCTCTCGATATATCTCCGTTCCTCAAGCTCCGATGCGACCCGATTGTCTCCTTGATGTCTTCTTCCAAGAATATAACTTTGTTTTGTGTGCTAGAGCCAAAATGTCAGAATATTCCTCTTGTGTGCACCCCAAAAAACCTTTTAATACCCCTTAGAAGTTTAGGGGTGCTGTCAGAAAATGAATTTCCAGCGCAGACGCACGGGTCGTGCGCTCCCTACACGGGCTACCCATGGGTCATCCCGTAGCGAAGCCCCTGCTTTTTGCCAAACACGCACGGGTCGTGTGCCCCAAGCACGGCCTACCCGTGCGTGATGCCGTAGGCATCTTAAATTTCTCCAGTGGAGCACGGGTGGTGCGTTAACGCACGGGTTACCCGTGCGCCATTTCGTAGCCTTGAGTTGCCCTTACCCAGGGAAGCATGGGTGGTGCCTAAGGCACACCCTACCCATGCGTTCCCTGTATTTGCCTTATAAGCCCAACTTCATCTCATTTTGGCTTCAAATCTCGTACATTCACTCGATTCTTGGTGTTTCCACTTCGCGATGCTCGTATTTGTCTCCAAATTGCTTCAAATATCATTAAATCCCTACAAAACGAGCAAAGCGTAATATCTTTTCCACAAAGAGTGAATACAAATCATTTTACATGAGTTTATGCATGCCTAATCACCATTTTTGCCATAATTATACCTCAAAATATATGCAAAACTCACACCTATCAACATCATTTATTTATATTTCATACTAGCATCCAAATCACTAGCCTCTTCACCGTACTCTGCTGATTCGTTAAAATCTTCAGCCATGTCAATATACTCAGCTTCAGAGTTAATAAGGGCATCTATTACTATTGGCTCAGTTGATTTGGATTCTGGGAATTGAGGCATTTCACCAGAAATATCAATATTCCCCATGGCAGTCTCAATCGCAATAGGGTCTTCAGCTACCTTTTCAGCAGTCTAAACCGCTGAAAGGCATTCAATATTCTCTGCAACAGACTGGGCTGTTGCTGGTTCTTCAGCATTGGCATCCTTAGAGGTCTCAACTCTCAACCTCAGTGATTGCACTTTCATGTCTAGCAGTTTCAACTGTTGTGGTCTCTAGTGATACATCCTTTGCCTCAGTTACAGGTATTTCAACCTCTATAACATCACTGGCCTTCAATACTGCTGGAGCCTCAGCTGTGGAAGTCTCAACAACCACAACTTCACTACCAACAATAGATTCTGATTCAACTATCTCACCTTCGCCTCCTAAATTTGTTGAATCTTTGTCCTTTGCAGCCTCCTCCGACCTGACTGTAGTGTGAGCAGTTTTCCCTTTAGCTAGTGCACCAGCTGATGGATTTTTGATAGGGTCAAAAATCATCGAGGACTTGGCCATATCGCGTGACTATTTGGTCAACTGGTCTTGACTTGTCTCAACAACTTCCTTGGGGTGTGGCTCCACTGGGTCACCCTCCTCGATCTCATAATCAAGATCCATTATGTCCATCCAAGTATCATCGGCAGCCTTTTTTGTTGCATTATCCTATGAGTGAGATGGTGAGGTGATTGATGCTAAGTCCCTTACCACATCTTGAATAACAAGAGTTGGAGATAGAACCAAAGATGATTCTCCAACACCTGACAACTTGGCTTGCTCATGTAACTCATGGGATTCTCTTAAGGCATGTTTTAAATGTGAGATTTCAACAACATCAGCACCTTCAATTGGTTCATCATCACTGTTGCTGCCACAATCTAGTATGACAACATCAACGAAAAGGGAAATATGAGGCTCGACAGCCTTACCTTTTTCAAGGGGCTTCACTCTTTATGCTTCCTTTTTTCTCAAAATGAATTGAACTTGGCATAGACCTCATCAAGTCCCACAACAACAAAAGCATTGTCCAGAAAATTTAGAAGCTACTCTTTTTCAATCATGTCGGGCCTCTAAACTGGATTCTAATGTTGCTCAACTTCCATTTCCTCCTCATGTGCAACCTGGCTTCGATGTCAGAATAAATAGGGGATCCTGGTTCATCCGAAGTAGCAGGGTCTTGTGTAGCATGCTCTTCAACTTGAGGTAACACTGTCTCAACTACTTCAAGATTTCTCTTGACAGTAGACTTTTTAAGAACCCATGCAGCTAGTCATCGACCATGTCTTCTACTCACTCAGTTTTTGGGAGCACAGAAATAGGTATGTCTACTGCAGCCTTTTCAATATAGGAACTGCTTTGCGTGCAGCAGACTGCAAGTCACATTGCCTCTCTAAGGGGACTTCTTCTTCTTTCTTATCAGAAGTCTCAACCATGACACGAATGGCAGGCTTTACTTCAGGGGTCTCAGCTGCAGGATTTTCAGCAGTCTTGGCAACTGATTCTTCTTCTTTATCTCTCAAGCCAACCTTGGTGTAGGTCCCAAGGGGTGTAAGTGTAAGGTTTAGAAGGGGGGAGGGGTTGAATAAACCTTACCAAATTTTTGATTTAGTCCTTTTAAAATTCAGAGTTGATACTACACAGTTGTGTCCTTGGTACACAGCCAATTTAGTTAATCAGAGAGTTAGTCTCTCAACGGACTCAATCGAGTCATTCTTTGGAATAACTCACCGTTAAGTCTAAATTAACTCAACTCGTGGTTTGTTTTTCAGGAAGACTTAACACCCTTAAGTTTGGTTAAGTAGAGATTTAGAGCTTGATTTAGTACTTAGAGATTATCTAATGGATAGCAAATATGTCATGAGAAATAAACAAATATGATGCAAGAATTAAAGTCTTTGAAATGTAAATGACACAATAAGATTTTTATAGAGGTTCGAAGATGGGGTAATTCTTCTACTCCTCTCTTCTCCAACTCCCCGGAGGAATCCACTAGGTATTGATCAAGATACAAAGTGGTAAGTCCGGATACAAGTCTTGATCACACTGGTGACTTGATCCTTTGGGACTCGATCCTGAGACGCCTTGATCACTCGGTGGCTTCTCGTGCGACTCGCCTTCTTCACTGGGCATTTGCCTTGCTACTACTGACTCACTTGCTCAAGCTCTTTGGATTTGATCACGAAGCCCTCCAAAGGCTCAAGATTTGGTTCGACCTTGAACCTTTCTACAATCCTTCGTGGAATGTAGACCCCTTGATTTTCAGTATTTTCCTCTTCAACCGATTGAAATTATCTTTCCTTCACAGGTGAGTGTTGGATTGATGTTCTTCGTAGTGTAGGCTTGAGGATTGAGAATATTTCAGGTTATCAGTTCTAATAATTGTTTGAACGTTTGCGATTCTGGTCTCCCTTTTTTCAAAGTTATTTCTCGGCCTTTTATAGTGATCTTTCAAAAATCGCCCGTTGAAGAGATAGGCTTATTTTTAAAAGTCACTTGCGATCATTGGTTTGTCTTGTTGCGATCCTTGGAATTGCCATTTCCTCGTATGAATTGTTCTTCACCTTTTCGAGTTCGACACGGTGTAGTGCTTCCCATTGGTTTATTCCTTTTGCACGCGCTCGGGGATCGAGCACTTCGAGAAAGGTAGTATGGAGATATTACTTGTTTAGGTAATTCTCTAGATTTACGTGCAACGGATCTTTTTGATTATCTCGACTTGACCGCATTTCCTTGCTTTCCCAGGTGACTTAGAGTCACTTCCAATCATTGGATGACTCTTCATCGTCACTTCAACTTGAGACTTGGCTTTTCTTGAGTTGACTTGACCGATACTCCACTCACCGCATCTCGCTTCTTGATAGAGTTCCGTCTACTCTTCTTTGCCATACTCAATTTGTCTTGCGTGAGTCTTCCTTCTAGTCTCCGGTTGTCTTCTTGCATGTTTGGGCATAGCTGACTTAACTCAGCTTGACCAGCCCTATCTATTACAATGCAGTTTACAACAAAAATGGGGTGCCAACTTCCTATTCTAAGTTTTACATGGCATTCATCAAAATCTAAACAATAAATTTCCTAACAATTTCCCCCTTTTTGATGATGCCAAAACTTAAACCATTCAAAATGTAAATAGCAAAGATACATACAGATAGTGTATTCATATAAAATGTATGCGTGGAATCAATCCTTTTATTGATCATAACATTCTTGTTCTTTTACACAACAGTTTACAAGGTGTATCAGAGCATACATTTGTTTACACAAAACAAATAAAGAATTTATAGCTTTATTGCAGAAGACTTACATAGTATGTATTTACATAATAAAATACATGAAGGGGTGGACAACAACACTTCATCTCCTTCGTTGTCTCCTTCTTTCATCTTGTTCAAGATCTTCTGCTCTCCTTCTCTTTTTTTCTCATCACATTTGCTTCTTCTTCTTCTTTTCATATGCCTTCCTGGCGCCTTCATCTCTTCTTAATCTTTCTTGTCTTTCCTCCCATAGCTGAGTTTGTCTCTTGTTTTCTTCTTCTATCTTTTTGCATACTTAGCATTACTTTTAGCCACTTGCAAATTTGCTATTTGGTCAAGACCAGCCCAGTAGATCCCTCCTTTCTTGCCTGGATCTACGTATTCAATGTTTTTGGGCAGAGGCCTAGGTCTAAAACCTCTTCCTCCACCCACTGCGTTTTCCTCTACCTCGGGCGTGTATTGTCTTGGGGTCTTCTTTCCACCGAGTGAGTGACCAGCGGAGTGACCAGCAGAGGATCGCCGGTAGTCTCGCCGCTGTCGCCTTCTTCACATAACGTGAGACCCTTTTCCCAAAGATACAAGTCCCAAGCTTGAGCCATAGACATATTTGCAAAGTATCCTTCGGATGCGGCGTTTTAAATTCATCAAGCGATCGTCGCTCTGTCTCCGACATCCGAGATGGCATAAGTGTCTCTGTCTCTTTGGAATGCCTCCATGTTGTTTCAAGATGTTCATAACTCGGGCATCCATTCTTCCTTCCACTTCCTCCATCCCTCGCTTCAATTGTCTTTCTCTTTTGACCATAAATATAGCGAGTGTTGGAGTGGCAGAGTCACAGGGGAGTTTTCTTTGCGATAATGTCATTTTGTGACAAGACCTTGTTGGGGGTTTGTGCGATCATCAAGGTCACATCTTTCGATCCTTCCCCCTCAACAGACTTTCCTTTCTTTTGTTTCAACACCTCCTTAGTCATTGTCTTTCCTTCGCTTTTGCATCCACTTTTTCAGCTTCAGATCTCTTCGTGCTTTAAGGTATTCCTCTTCCCCTTTTTGGCATCATCAAAGGAGAGGGAAACGCCTGAAACATCTTGGAAAGTAGGAAATCGAGCCTGCTGATAGTCGAGTTCTGTCGCGAGTCTGCTGCGGAGTATGCCGCACGAAATTGAGCGAGTAGCGTTGGACTCTCTTGAAATTAGCTTCATTTCAGCCATGAGAAGGCTGAATTTTCTGTCCATATTTGCTTCCAGACGCCGGAGATCACTCTTTTTTGCTCACGCAGCAGACTTTATCTCGGCAGTGTGAGCTTCATGCATGTGCTCAATGTGTTCTCGCAATTTCGTTTTTGCATCGGCATTCTCGGCTCTCCATACCAGACTTGTTGAACAATGTCCTGAAGTATCTAACTTGTTCCACACGCATTGTTTCTTCTTGTTGCCACCATTCCCTCGATTCGAATTGTTATGCCTCCCAAGTCGTGTAAGGTTGGCATCTCTGTTGTCGATCGCATGTCCATAGAGGCCTGGTGCCTCTCCATCCATTCAATTTCAAAGCAAATAAGGCTTTGAACACCTCCCGAACTTTAGTCGTTTATTATTCGATGCACGGTGATGGCCACGCAGCGTCAAAGTCATAGTTAGCTCGAACGATGGTACTGACGAGATGACAGGAGCTGGTCTATGGAAGCGTGCAATCTCGTTTTTCGACTCTTTATGGAGGTCGGGTACCTCCAAGGAGAAAGGAAATGATTCTACAAAGGAATCATCACGGCCAACCGGGATTTGTTCAATGATGAGAGGTGCATGTGAAGTTCCTTTTGGAGTCGAACCCGCTGCGGCTGGGGAGCTGCGCATGGACTCTGTTTGATTGGGGTCTGTTGTGAAGTGGACCCGACTTGCCGAGCCTCTGCCTCAACAAACTTCGTTGGTCTCATTTGGTTTCTCCAATTGAGTTGGATCGGTCCTCGGCCTTATCGAAGCGTCATCGGACGATGATGAGATTTCCATTGGTGGCTCATCATCAAAGTTAAAAGTTTGACGAGTAGTCTTGAGATCGACTTGCTCGTCCGGGAACATCCGCATGGTGAGTCTTTTGGATCGGTCACGGGGGATGACTGACTTTCTTCGCGCTTTTCCGATCCCGAAAGGTTACATCGGGATTATCCTGGGAGTCATGAAGCGCGCTTATCTCCTTTTCGAGATGGATCAATGATAGCGGGAGGGATGTTCTCTACTTGACTTCTTTACCCCGGGAAGTCTCAACCTCCCATGGGCCTTCATTACCTCCCGCAGTCTCGATCTGCAGCGAGGCTTGGACCTCCCTTTCGACAGTCACTGTCTTAGGGTCTTTCGTGGTGGCATCCATTGGAGTCTCAACCCCATGGATTGCACTTTCATCGCCGCCAGTGTTAACTCCCAGGGCTGTTCCTTCCTCGTGCCTCGATCGCATCGCTGGTCATTAGCCTTCGAGAAGCGTTGGCACCTCACCGAGACAGTTTCAACTATCCGAGCTTCGTTGATGGCAACTTCTTTGTTCGTTTTGCGTTTGTACTTTCTCCACTTCGCCTCCTAGATTTGTTGTGGAGTCATCGCAACATTCTCCGACCTTTGCTGCATGTGGAGGAGTTTCCCCTCGGTGGCTCACCACCGAGTGACTTGGAATGGGGTCACTCGTCTCCAAACTCCCGATTGTTTCTACCGAGTGTTCAGCCATTGGGCGGTGGTAAGACACCTTCATTAGGGGTTGGCTCAACTGGGGTCCCCACTAACCCGAGCACCATCGCCAGTTCCTTAATTCCTTCTTCCGAGTGAGTGGGGAAGTGGTGGCAACAACAACGGTGGCGATTTTGAACCACTCCCATTGGATCGATTTCGGTGAGTTCGGAGGACTCTCCTGGTCCCTCCATCATGCTCTTCTCATGAAGAATTCTGGATTCATGCATTGCTTGCTTCGCATTTGCAACTCTTCCGGCGGCAGCAGAGAATTCGGATCCTCATCACCGCCGATAAGACATCAAGGAGAGGATGTGTGTGTTCGTGGTGCGAGAGAGCGGATCTTTGGCCTTCTCACGTGCCTCGCCTTTTCTCGCGCGCGATCGCTCCTTCTCCTTATCCTTGAAGATCGACATGATATCTCGTGCGATTGTCTTCATCCATCTTTGGGATCACAGAGGTCACCCAAGGAAGTTCAACAGATTCTCTTCTTCTTCTATAAACTCAGGCCGTTGGAGGCTGTTCCTTGGATTTACTCAAGTTCCATTTCCTCCACTCTCATGCAGACGATTTTGAATATCCGGGTAAAGTGGGGATAGGATCATCACATCACTATCGCTCTATCGCCTTCTTCTTGTGTCTCAGTGCGCGGACTACATCTATTTCTTCATTTGCCTCTCTCATCGACGCTTTCACAGACTTAGTCTGTTTCATCAATTACATCTGGGGACTCTTCTTGCCAGTTTAAGTATTTGTTCGGTGAGTGGTGACTCAAGGTTTCTCAAGTGGCGGCAGCGCTTGATAATTCTTCTTCGTCGTCTAGTTTGTACCGGAGGGATTTACGGTTTGAGACGCTTTCTTCGAGTCTTGGCGGCGGGGCGGTGCCTGGTGTCTTCTTTCGAGGAGCTGGCCGTCTTGGCTTATCGATCTCCTCTTTTTGATAACGAGAAGGTAGTTGAGAATCCTTCTCGACCGTTCTTTTCTTTGGGCAGAGACACGGCCGCTGCGGGGGAGTGACTCGCTGCAGGGGCAGGGAGCAAGTTTGACTTTCTTTCGTAGAGGCAGATTTTCTTAGGCAACCGCAGGGCAGCTTTCTTCTTTGGTGGAGAGGAAACAATCGTATCTTCGTGGTCGGTGATTCCCCCACACTCGTGTCGCCTCTCTTGGCGTAGGCTCTCTTCGTGCGCGCTGAGAGGTTTGATCTCGAACATCCTCTTGTTCACATGGAACGCCTTTCCATGTCTAAGAGGAACTCCTTTCACCTCCATCACCGGCCAATCACAGGCCATATCCTAGGGATCCTCCAAATGTGCCATCTTCTTTGAAGGATTTGTTCCTACATTTCGGCATAGTCTGCTGTAGACAAACTCGGCCAGATTTATTTTCCTTTCTTCAATGATCGCCGCCATCACGATCAACTTTTTTTGTGGAGTTGGTCAAAGCCGCCAAATTTGATGTCAATACATTTGGCAACTATGTCCAACGACTTGTGATAATCCTCCTTCAAAAGACCTTTCTTGTTTCTTTGTGTAAACTATTTTATCAAGATAGTCGGGCTTGGCTATTTCCTTCCAAGCAAAGAACCAGGTTTACATCGGCCGTTAATTTCGATGCTCCTTCCATTGGTAGTGAGCGGTGTTCACCAAATCCTTGGCGAGAGATGGTGAGCTTATTTCCATGAACAGATGACTTTATCCCTTCATCGTGAATCTCAAGCATTCACGTAGAATCGCATGCGACCTCCTCCACATAGGTCATCGGATATTCCAAAGATTAGGAATGATTTCAACCAGGCGTTTCCAATTTCTCAAGCAATTTTCTTCACTAGGGTGTCATCGGACCCTGTTTCACCATGCCGTCGAAATCCACAGAGACCGGTGTGGATTTGCTTTCCTAACTTGACAAAATCATAGGTTGATACCATCCTTCAGGATTTTACCGAAGAAAACTTAGAGATTGATTTGAAGATAGATAGGGTTTTGAGAAAATTTTTGCCTTTGCTTCGAGAGAGAGAAATGAACAGTTTTGGTAGTGTGTGAGAGAAACGGACGAAAATGGTTTAAGTATGGTTTATGAAAGGACGTGCGGGTGGTTTTTGAAATGTGATCGAAATCAACGGCTTAGATTTTGCACGCCGATTTAGCATTTAATGTCTCGTTTTTAATGCGGCAGCATTTATATCCAATCATAAGCTTAGTGTGCAACTTTTGCCGTACACGTCATAATTATCCGACGTCATTCTTAAAAACATTCCCGCTTAGTCAAAACGCCAGCGTTTTTGTCACTTGGCTCATAAATGATTCGACTTTTGCCCTCGGTGGTTTAGGTCTTCTTTTCACATTCTCTTTGTGACTCAATTGTCACCGACTTGGTATAAATTTGTCTTTCCGATCTGGTGATTTACTTAGTCGATTTGTGAGTTCAACTCTTTTTCCTTTTTGTGTTCCATTTCTTTTCTTTGATTCTTCGAGTGTCACTCAGCTCAATTAACCCTAACTCATGCTTGAGTTCTTCAAATCTTGACTCACATAATGGTTTTGTGAAGATGTCGCCAATTGTTTATCGTTGAGATATATTCCAAGATGATGTCCTTCTTTTCAACATGATCTCTTATGAAGTGATATCGACATCGATATGCTTTGTTCTTGAGTGCAACACAGATTTTGAGTAATTGCAATTGCACTTGTATTATCACACATGATTGGAATTTCTTTTTCCTCAACTTCATAGTCTCTCTTTGTTGTCTCATCCATAGGACTTGGGCACAACAGTTTGCCCGCACTATGTATTCTCGCCAGGTTGTGGAGGTGGCTATTGAATTTTGCTTCTTGCTAAACCAGGAAATCACTGTTTCCTAGCATTTGACATGTGCCGAGGTGCTTTTCTGTCCACTCTGCATCCAAAGATAGTCGAGTCCGAATAGCCAATTAGCTTGAATCCACCTTCCTTTAGATACCATAAGCCAACTTCTTGGCTTCCTTTCAAGTATCTCAATATTCTCTTAACTTAGTTTGTCATATGGCTCTCTTTTGGAGCAGATTGAAATCTTGCACATACACCTACAATAAAGGTGATATCCGCCGCTTCTTTGTGAGATAGAGCAATGATCCAATAAGTGCTCAGATCTTGTTTGATCTACGGGCTTGCCATCCGCATCCATGTCCATTTTGATCGATGTGTTCATTGGTATTTTTACGAAGACTTCTCCTCCATACCAAATTTCTTCATTAAATCTCTGGTGTATTTTGTTTGACTTATGAAGGTTCCATCCTTGGTTGTTTCACTTGGAGTCAAGGAAGAATGTTAGCTCTCCCATCATGCTCATTTCAAATTTACTTTGCATGAGGTTTGAAAATTTTTCACACACTCTCTTTGTTTGTGGATCCAAAAATGATGTCATCCACATATATTTGAACAAGCGGTATACTCTTTTTGTCTTAAATTCGAAAAGTGTTCTATCTACGTTTCCTTTTGTGAATCCATTCTCGAGTTAGGAATTGTGACAAAGTATCATACCATGCTCGGGTGCCTGTTTCAATCCATACAAAGCTTTCTTGAGTTTGTATACCTTATCTCCAAGAGTCTTCTGCTCAAATCCTCGAGGTTGTTCAAGCATACACTTCTTCTTCCAATAGACCATTTAGGAATGCACTTTTTACATCCATCGATATACAATGAAATTCTTGTGAGAAAGATAGGCAAGAAACATCCTTATAGCTTCCAATCTTGCTATAAAGAGCAAATGATTCATCAAAATCTATTCTTCTTCTTGGCAATATCCTTTGGCTACTAGTCTTGCTTTGTTTCTTACCACAGAACCTTCCTCGTTCATCTTGTTTCGAACACCCATTTAGTACCAATAACATTTTGATGTGTGGGTCTTTGAACTAATTCCCATACTTTATTTCTTTCAAAGCGATTCACTCTTCTTGCATAGCTTGAATCCAATATGTGTCGCCCAATGCTTGTAACACATCTTTCGGCTCTATTTGCGAGATAAAGCATGTGAACATGGCTTCTTGTTGAGTTCGATCTTGTTTTGACACCTTCTCTTATATCTCAATGACAAGTTTCGTGGATGGTCTCTCGGCCATCTTACATCGAGGTTGGAGTAAGTTAGCCGATTGAGTCATCTTTGTTTGTGTTCTTTGTGACTCTCTCGTAATCACTCATTTGCAAATTTTCCAGTTGTTTTTTTGAGATTGACTATCTCATCTTCTTCTCGAGTTTATAATTCGGCTTGGCCAAAGATAGGGACTCTTACGTATGGTTGGATAATTAGAACTTATCGGTGACTCTTCAATGTCTTCTCCATTTACATTTGGCTCATCGAATACCACATGAATGGATTCTTTCGCAACCATAGTCCTTTTGTTGAGTACTCAGAGGCTTTGCTTTCAAATTTGAGTATCCCAAGAAGATACCTTCATCGCTTTAGCATCGAAAGCCTTTAGATTGTCTTTGCCATTGTTGTGGATGAAGCATTTACATCCAAATATTTCGAAATATGCAACATTTGGTTTTCTTCCAGTCCAAATCTCATAGGGAGTCTTTGTCAATTTGTCATTTATCATACATCTGTGTTTTTTGAGTGTAGCAATTTGTGTTGATTGCTTCAGCCCAAAATCTTTTTGGTAGCCAGCTTGACTAACATGGTCTTGCTGCTTCTTTGAGAGAGTTCTTCTTTCGCAACTCCATTCTGCCGTGGAGTCCTTGCGCAGATAGTTCGACCAATACCATTTTCAATACAATCGAGTTAGTATTCCATTGACAAACTCGGTTCCTCGATCTTATTTTGATAATGGTTTGGCTCTTCTTCGTTTTGAATCCTCTTTCATTTGTGGTAGTTTCGTAGAGTTTCTTTCTTCTTACACATGAATATTGTCCGTGTATATCTTGAGTAGTCATCTACTACCACCAAGGTGTATTTCTTTCCACTTATGCTATTTGGTTCCTTTGGGCCAAATAGACCCATATGTAGATCATGCAATATTCTTGTTGAAGATGGACATGTCTTTTCTTTGAATGAAGATTTGATTTGTTTCCCTTCGACATGCATCACATATACTCTCCTTCTTGTATCGAGTCGAAGTCCTTCCACAAGATTACTTCTTGCAAGCTTGTTAATCGTTTTGAAATTCGGGTGACTCGGCTTTTTGTGCCACAACCAACTTGATTAATTTGTGCTTTTTGCTAATAGACAGTCTTTGTGTGTAGCGGTTGACCAATCTACTACATACATGTTCTTTTGTATCGCATCCTTGCAACACAACTTCATTCGATTTAGTATCCTTGATTTGGCATACACCCATGTTGAATCCAACATTATAGCCCTTGTCCGAGTCAAGTTGACTTATGCTTAGCAAATTGAAGTTGAGTCCTTCGACATATGCAACATCGTGATTTCTAATCCGTTCTCTTGACGGATCAATGCCTCTTATTTCACCTGGAGCTTCATTTTCTCCAAATATGACTTTTGCTCCTTTAACTTCCTTGAATTTTGACAGATTTTTCTTATTTCTGTCATATGTTTGGAAGCGACCACTATCCATATACCAGGTTCTTGGCACTCATTTGTTCCTTGAACCGCAATCAAGGAAATTAAGTTTTAGGTACCCATACTTATGCAGGTCTGAGGGGAGTTAGAATTGTAAGATGATCCAACCAACTTATAGCCAAATGATTTGACTCTAAGGGGTTGCCATCTATCGTTGCCATAATCATAATTAATCTAGCAAATTGCTTGGGGATTCTAGGTTAAATACAATTTTGTCTCTTTTGTCGTATGCTGTGTATAAGTTTTAGCAATCGCCTTCTTTGGGTAATTGTGGTGTCTCGAGTGTAGTGCCTAGGTGCATATGTGTCGATGAAAGCTCTTATACTTTTGGAATGGCCTTTCTTTGAGTTCTAGGCCTTTGCCATTTGGGCTTATATTCCATAAGTCTATCGATAGTTCACATTATTCCAATCGGCTTGGCTTGGATATTTTCTACCATTCCCATCATATGTATTTCTTTTATGGATTTTCGGGGTTTTTGGTAGCTCGCTTCTTCTTTTTGAGTATTTTTTGTTTGGAGTTTGAGGAACTGGTTGAATCTCTTCTCGGATGTCCTTTCAAATAAGACTCAATCAGGGTTGTTTTGGAATTGTGCTTGGTTATTAAGGAAATGTTGCACACACAATTCACTCCAAAGCACAATTCCAAAACAGCCAGTTGAGTTTTGAAAGGACAAATTGAGAAGAGATTCACGAGTTCTCAAAGAAACTCCAAACAGAAAATACTCAGAAAGAAGAAGCAGAGCTACCAAAAACCCTTAAAATCTATAAAAGAAATACATATGATGGGAATGGTAGAAAATATCCAAGCCAAACTGATTGGAATAATGTGAACTATCAAAGATAGACTTATGGAATATAAGCCCAAATGGCAAAGGCCTAGAACTCAAGAAAGGCCATTCCAAAAGTATAAGAGCTTTCATCAAAGACACATATGCACCTAGGCACTACACTCGAGACACCACAATTACCTAAAGAAGGCGATTGCTAAAACTTATACACAGCATACAGACAAAAGAGACAATTTGTATGAACCTAGAATCCCCAAGCAATTTGCCAAGATTAATTATGATTATGGCATCGATAGATGGCAACCCCTTAGAGTCAAATCATTTCGCTATAAGTTGGTTGGATCATCTTACAATTCTAACCCCTCAGACCCTGCATAAGTATGGGTACCTAAAACTTAATTTTCTTGATTGCGGGTTCAAGGAACAACCGAGTGCCAAGGAACCTGGTATATGGATAGTGGTATTCCGGACATATGACAGAAATAAGAAAAATATGTCAAAATTCAAGGAAGTTAAAGGAGCAAAAGTCATATTTGGAGGAAATGAAGCTCCAGGTGAAATAAGAGGCATTGATCCATCAAGAGGAATGGATTAGAAATCACAGATGTTGCATATGTTGAAGGACTCAACTTCAACTTGCTAAGCATCACCAACTCGTGACAAGGGCTATAATGTTGGATTCAACATGGGTATATGCCAAATCAAGGATATTGAATCGAATGAAGTTGTGTTGCAAGGATCCGCACAAAAGAACATGTATGTAGTAGATTGGTCAACCGCTACACACAACACTGTCTATTAGCAAAAAGCACAAATTTGAATCAAGTTGGCGTGGCACAAAAAGCCGAGTCACCCGAATTTCAAAACGATTAATAAGCTTGCCGTAGTAGTCTTGTGGAAGGACTTCCGCACTCGAGATACAAGAAGGAGAGTATATGTGATGCATGTCAAGGGAAAACAAATCAAATCTTCATTCAAAGAAAAGACATGTCCATCTTCAACAAGAATATTGCATCTCGCTACATATGGATCTATTTGGCCCAGTGGAACCAAACCAACATAAGTGGAAAGAAATACACCTTGGTGGTAGTAGATGACTACTCAAGATATACATGGACAATATTCATGTGTAAGAAGAAAGAAACTCTACGAAACTACCACACCGGTGATGAGAGGATTCAAAACGAGAAGAGCCAAACCATTATCAAAATAAGATCGACAGAGGAACCGAGTTTGTCAATGGAATAATAACTCGATTGTATTGAAAATGGTATTGGTCATGAACTATCGCCAGCAAAGGACTCCACAAACAGTAATGGAGTTGCGAAAGAAGGAATAGAACTCTCAAAGAAGCAAAGAAGGACCATGTTAGTCAAGCAGGTTACCAAAAAGATTTTGGGTCAAGCAATCAACACAATTGGCTACACTCAAAACAGATGTATGATAAACAGACAAACCGACAAAGACTCCTATGAGATTTGGATCGAAGAAAACCAAATGTTGCATATTTCGTAATATTTGGATGTAAATGCTTCATCCACAACAATGGCAAAGACAATCTAAAGGCTTTCGATGCTAAAGTCGATGAAGGTATCTTCTTGGGATACTCAACAAAGCAAAGCTTCACAGAGTACTCAACAAAAGGACTATGGTTGCGAAGAATCCATTCATGTGGTATTCGATGAGCCAAATGTAAATGGAGAAGACATTGAAGAGTCACCGATAAGTCGAATTATCCAACCATACGTAAGAGTCCCTATGTCAAGTCAAGCCGAATTATAAACTCGAAGAAGATGAGATAGTGAATCTCAAAAACGGTGGAAAATTTGCGGTGAGTGATTACGAGAGAGTCGAACACAAAGAACACAACCGCAAGATGATCAATCCTAACTTACTCCAACTCGATGTAAGATGGCCGAGAGACCATCCACTTAACTTGTCATTGGAGATATAAGAGAAGGTGTCAAAACAAGATCCGTAACTCAACAAGAAGCCATGTTCACATGCTTTATCTCGCAAATAGAGCCGAAAGATGTGTTACAAGCATGGACGACACACATTGATTCAAGCTATGCAAGAAGAGTCAATCATTTGAAAGAAATAAAGTATGGGAATTAGTTCAAAGACCCACACATCAAAATGTTATTGGTACTAAATGGGTGTTCAGAAACAAGATGAACGAGGAAGGTTTTGTGGTAAGAAACAAGGCAAGACTAGTAGCCAAGGGATATTGCCAAGAAAAAGGAATAGATTTTGATGAAACATTTGCTCATGTAGCAAGATTGGAAGCAATAAGGATGTTTCTTGCCTATGTAGCTCACAAGAATTTCATTGTATATCAGATGGATGTAAAAAGTGCATTCCTAAATGGTTTATTGGAAGAAGAAGTGTATGTTGAACAACCTCCAGGATTTGAGCAGAAGACTCTTGGAGATAAGGTATACAAACTCAAGAAAGCCTTGTATGGATTGAAACAGGCACCCAGAGCATGGTATGATACTTTGTCACAATTCCTAACTGAAAATGGATTCACAAAAGGAAAAGTAGATAGAACACTTTTCGTAATTCAAGACAAAAAGAGTATCTCGCTTGTTCAAATATATGTGGATGACATCATTTTTGGATCCACAAACAAAGAGTGTGTGAAAAATTTTCAAACCTCATGCAAAGTAAATTTGAAATGAGCATGATGGGAGAGCTAACATTCTTCCTTGACTCCAAGTGAAACAATCAAGGATGGAACCTTCATAAGTCAAACAAAATACACCGAGACTTAATGAAGAAATTTGGTATGGAGGATAAGTCTTCTCGTGAAAATACCAATGAATACATCACCAAAATGGACATGGATGCAGATGGCAAGCCCGTAGATCAAACAAGATACAAAGCACTTATTGGATTATTGCTCTATCTTACAAAAGCAAGTAGGGCGTACATCACCTTTTTTGTAGGTGTATGTGCAAGATATCAATCTGCTCCAAAAGAGAGCCATATGACAAAGCGGCTAAGAGAATATTGAGATATTTGAAAGGAAGCCAAGAAGTTGGCTTATGGTATCCAAAGGAAGGTGGATTCAAGCTAGTTGGCTATTCGACTCGACTATCTTTGGATGCGAGTTGATGAAAAAGCACTCGTGCACATGTCAAATGCTAGAAACAGCCGATTTTCTGGTTTAGCAAGAAGCAAAATTCAATAGCCACCTCTACAAACGGCTAATATATAGGCTGGGCAAAATTTGCAGCCAAGTCCTATGGATGAGACAACAACTAAGAGACTATGAAGTTGAGGAAAAAGAAATTCCAATCATGTGTGATAACACAATTGCAATTGCAATCACTCAAAATCCCGTGTTGCACTCAAGAACAAAGCATATCGATGTCGATATCACTTCATAAGAGATCATGTTGAAAAGAAGGACATCATCTTGGAATATATCTCAACCGATAAACAATTGGCCGACATCTTCACAAAACCATTATGTGAGTCAAGATTTGAAGAACTCAAACATGAGTTAGGGTTAATTGAGTGAGCCGACACTTAAGAATCAAAGAAAAGAAATGGAACACTAAAAGGGAAAAAGAGTCGAACTCACAAATCGCCTAAGTAAATCATTTGTATTGGAAAGACAAATTTATACCAAGTCGGTATTGTTAGCCGAGTCACTAAGAGAACTGTGAAGAAGAAGAGTTAAATCGACTAAGGGATGCCGAGTCACTTATGAGCAAAGTGACAAAAACGCATGTTTTTACTAAGCGGGAATGTTTTTAAGAATGACGTCAAGATAATGATGATGTGTACTGGACATAAAAGCCGCACACCAAGCTTATGATTGGATATAAATCTTTGCCGCATTAAATACGAGACATTAAATGCTAAATAGGCGTGCAAAATCTAAACCGTTGATTTCGATCACATTTCAAAACCACCCGCACGCCCTTTCATAAACCATACTTAAACCATTTTCGCCCCGCTTTCTCTCACACACTACCAAAAGCTGTTCATTTCTCTCTCTAAGCAAAGGCAAAAATCTTCTCAAAACCCTATCTATCTTCAAATCAATCTCTAAGTTTTCTTCGATAAAATCCTGAAAAATGGCACCAACCTATGATTTTGTAAACTTAGGAAAGCAAATCCACACCGGGTCCATGTGGATTTTGACGGCATGGTGAAACAGGGTCCGATAACACCCTAGTGAAGAAAATCGTTGAGAAATTGGAAACGCCTGGGCTGAAATCGTTTCGATCTTTGGAATATCCGATGACCTATGTGGAGGAGGTCGCACGCTTCTACGTGAATGCCGAGATTCAGGATGTAGGGATAAAGTCATCTGATTCACGTAAAGCTCACCATCTCTCGCCAAGGATTTGGTCAACATCGCTCACTACCAACGGAAGGAGCATCGTAAAATTAGCGAAGCCGATGTAAACCTCGGCCGCTTGGAAGGAAATAGCCAAGCCCGACTATACCTTGATAAAATAATTTACACAAAGAAACAAGAGATCTGAAGGAGGATCCCTAGGATATGGCCTGGTGATTGGCCGGATGATGGAGGTGAAAGGAGTCCCTCTTAGACATGGAAAGGTGTTCCATGTTAACAAGAGGATGTTCGATCAAACCTCTCTCGCGCGCATGTAAGAGAGCTTATGCCAAGAGAGCCGACACGAGTGAGGGGGAATTAGCCGACCCCAAGATACAAATGCTTTCCTCTCCACCAAAGAAGAAAGCGCCCCGCACTGCTAAGAAGATCGCGCCCCTACAAAGAAAGAAAGTCAAACCCGCTCCTCCCGCCCGCAGCAGAGTCACCCGCCCCGCAGCCGTAGTGTCTCCTACCCCAAAGAAGAACGGTCGAGAAGGACTCTCAAATACCTTCTCCGATCGTCAAAAAGAGGAGAACGATAAGCCAAGACGGCGCCTCCTCGGAAGAAAACACTAGCACCGGCCCCGCCGCCAAGACTCGAGAAGAAAGCGTCTCTCGAACAGTAAATCCCTCTAGTACAAACTAGAAGACGAAGAAGAATCATCAAGCGCTCCGAGCTTGAAAACCGGGCCGAGTCACCACTCACCGAACAAATACGAGAAATAGTCAAGATCGAGTCCCCAGGATGTAATTGATGAAACAGCTAAGTCTCTTTCAAGGCGTCATCACAGAGGCAACTGAAGAAATAGTTGTAGTCCGCGTAGCCGAGACACAAGAAGAAGCCGATAGAGCCGATAGTGATGTGATGATCCTATCTCCACCTTACCTAGACATCCAAAATCGTCTGCGTGAGTGGAGGAAATGGAAATTGAGTAAATCAAGGGAACAGTTCCAACGGCCCGAGTTTATAGAAAAAGAAGAGGAACTATTAAACTTCCTTCGCCTAACCACCGTGATCCCAAAGATGGATGAAGACAATCGCACGGATATCCCGTAGATCTTCAAGGACAAGGAGAAGGAAAGACAGCGAGAGGAAGCCGAGGCACATGAGAAGGCCAAAGATCGCCCTATCTCGGCACTACGTAACACACACATCCTCTCCTTGATGTCTTATCGCGGTGATGAGGATCCGGACTCTGGCCGCCGCGACGAAGAGTTGCAAATGCAGCAAGCATTGCACGAATCGAATCCTTCACGAGCAAAGATTGATGGAGGGACCAGGAGAGTCCTCGAACACACTGAAATTGATCCAATGGGAGTGGTTCATCAAATCGCCATCGTTGTTGCTTGCCACCACTTCCCACTCACTCGGAAGAAGGCAATAAGAGAATTGGCGATGAATCGGGATAGTGGGGACCCCAAATCGGGCCAACCCCTATTGAAGGTGTTTTACCACCGCCCAACGGTTGAACACTCAATAGAAACAATAGGGAGTTTGGAGACGAGTGACCCCATTCCAAGTCACTCGGAAGGTCGGAAAATGCGCAGATGAGTCAACAACGAATCCGAAGCGAAGTGGAGGAAGTACAAACACTAAACGAACAGCAAGTTGTCATCAACGAAGCTCGACAATTGAGATCTGCTTTCATTGAGGTGCCAACCGCTCACGAAGGCTAATGACGCTGGCGATGCGGTCGAGGCACGAGGAAGGAACAACCCGGGAGTTAACACTGGCAGGCGGTGAAAGTGCAATCCATGGGGTTGAGACTCCAATGGATGCCACCACAGAAGAACCTAAGACAACCGACATTGTCGAAAGGGAGGTCAAGGCCTCGCTGCGTCGAGACCGCAGGAGGTAATGAAGGCCCACGGGAGGTTGAGACTTCCCGAGGTAAAGAAGTCAAGTAGAGAACATCCCTCCCGCTATCATCGACCCATCCGAAAAGGAGATAAGCGCGCTTCATGATTCCCAGGATAATCTCGATGTAACCTTTTCGGGATCGGAAGGCGACGAAGAAGCCGAGTCATTCCCCGTGACTCCAAAAGACTCAATCGCGGATGTTCCAAGCACGAGCAAGTCTCGATCCCAAGACTACGTCAAACCTTTAATTTTGATGATGAGCCACCAATGGAAATCTCATCATCATCCGATGACGCTTCGATAAGGCCGAGGACCAGTCCACTCAATTGGAGAAACCATTTGAGACCAACGAAGGTGTTGAGACAAGTGAGGCTCGGCAAGCCGGGTCCACTTCACAAAAGACGCCCCGAGACAGAGTCCATCGCGCGAGCTCCCCGCTGCAGAGTTCGACTCAAAAGGAACTTCACGCGCACCTCTCATCATTGAACAAATACCGGTTGGCCGTGATGATTCCTTTATAGAATCTTTTCCTTTCTCTCTGGAGGTAGGACCTCCTGAAGAGTCGAGAACGAGCTCGCACGCTTCCATAGACTAGCTCCTGTTATTCCATCAGTACCATTGTTCCGGTGATTATGACTTTTTTTGCATGGCCATCACCGCAGGAAGCGGAAGAATCACCAAGTCCGCGAAGTGTTCAAGGCATTATTTGCCTGAGATTGAACGGATGGAGAGGCATCGTGCCTCTATGGACATGCGATCGACAATGAGAGATGCAATCTTCTGCTGGCGACTTAAGAGGCATAACAATCAGGATCGGGAATGGTGGCAAAAGAGCAAACAATGCGTGTGGAACAAGTTAGATACTTCAGGACATTGTTCAACAAGTCGTTGGTATGGAGAGCCGAGAATGCCGATGCAAAAACGAAGTTGAGAGAACACATTGAGCACATGCATGAAGCTCACTGCGCGAGATAAAGCTGCTGCGTGAGCAAAATAAGAGTGATCTACGACGTTTGGAAGAAAACATGAATAGAAAATTCAGCCTTCTCATGGATGAGATGAAGCTAATTTCAGCAGAGTCCAACGCTACTCAATCCGAATTTCGTCCGCATACCCACAGCAGACTCAAGATAGAACTCGACTATCGCAGGCTCGACTTCCCGCTTGCCAAGTATGTTTCGGCGTTCCTCTCTCCTTTGATGATGCCAAAAAGGGGGAAGAGGAATACCTTAAAGCACATAAGAGATCTGAAGCCGAAAAAGAGGATGCATTGCGAAGGGAAAGACAATCGAGGAGCGCGAAACAAAAGAAAGGAAAATCTGTTGAGGGGGAAGGATCGAAAGATGTGACCTTGATGATTGCACAAACCCCCAACAAGGTCTTCATCACGGTGACATTATCGAAGAAACTCCCCGTGACTCGCCACTCCAACACTGCTATATCTATGGTGAAAAGAGAAAGACAATTGAAGCGGGGATGGAGGAAGTGGAAGGAAGAATGGATGCCCGGGTTATGAACATCTTGAAACAACATGGAGGCATTCCAAGAGACAGAGACACTTATGCCATCTCGATGTCGGGACACGCCACGATCAGTTGATGAATTTAAAACGCCGCATCTCGAAGGATACTTTGCAAATATGTCCATGGCTCAAGCTTGGGACTTGTCTTTGGAAAAAGGGTCTCACATTATGTGAAGAAGCCGACAGACATGCAGACACTGTGGCGATCACTCTGCTGGTCACTCCGCCGGTCACTCATTTGGAAAGAAGAAGACCCAAAGTACAATACACGCCCAGGTAGAGGAAGAAGCAAAGTGGTGGAGGAAGAGGTTTGAGACCTAGGCCTGCGCCCAAAAACATTGAATACGTAGATCCAGGCAAGAAAGGAGGGATCTCACAAATTTTTGTCTTGACAATGAAGGAGATGAAGTGTTGTTGTCCACCCCTTCATGTATTTTATGATGTAAATACATACTATGTAAGTTTTTTCGCAACAAAGCTATAAATTCTTTATTTTCTGTGTAGACAAATGTTTGCTCGATACACCTTGTAAATGTGAGTTGTGTAAAAGAACAAGAATGTTATGATCAATAAAAAGATTGATTCTACGCATACATTCTATGTGAATACACTATTTGTATGTATCTTTGCTATTTGCATTTTTGAATGGTTTAAGTTTTGGCATCATCAAAAAGGGGGAAATTGTTAGGAAATTTATTGTTTAGATTTTGATGAATGCCATGTAAAACTTAGAATAGGAAGTTGGCACCCCATTCTTGTTGTAAAATGCATTGTAATAAATAGGGTGGTCAAGTGAGTTAAGTCGCTACGCCCAAACATGCAAGAGGACAATCGGAGACTAGAAGGAAGACTCCATCGCGAGACAACCGAGTATGGCAAAGAAGAGTAGACGGGAACTCTCATCAAGAAGCGGTGAGATGCGGTGAGTGGAGTATCGGTCAAGTCAACTCAAGAAAAGCCAAGTCTCAAGTTGAAGTAATGGAAGAGTCATCCAATGATTGGAAGTCGACTCTAAGTCACCTGGGGAAAGAAAAGAAATGCGATCAAGTCGAGATAATCGAAAAAGATCATTTGTACGTAAATCAAGAGAATTACTTAAACAAGTAATATCTCCATACCACCTTTTTCTCGAGTGCTCACCCCGAAAGCGTGCAAGAGGAATGAACCAATGGGAAGCACAACACCGTGTCGAACTCGAAAAGGTGAAAAAAACAATTCATACGAGGAAATGGCAATTCCAAGGATCGCAACAAGACAAGCCAACGATCGCAAGTGACTTTCAAATATAAGCTTATCTCTTCAACGGGCAAATTTTTGAAAGATCACTATAAAAGGCCGAGAAATGATTTTGAGAAGGGTTCGTAGATCGTAACCAAAAACGCGTTCAAGCAATTATTAGAACCGAAACCTGAAATATTCTCAATCCTCAAGCCTACACTACGAAGAACATCAATCCAACACTCACTTTGTGAAGGAAAGATAACTTCAATCGGTTGAAGAGGAAAAAATTTGAAAAATCAAGCGGGTCTACATTCCACGAAGGATTGTAGGAAGGTTCAAGGTCGAACCAAGTCTTAAGCTTTTGGAGGGCTTCGTGATCAAATCCAAATAGCTTGAGCAAGTGGAATGTAGTAGCAAGGCAGTGCCTGTAAAGAAGTTGAGTCGCACGAGAAGCCCGGTGAGTGATCAAGGCGTCTCGATCGAGTCCCAAAGGATCAAGTCATTTGTGTGATCAAGACTTGTATCCGGACTATTACCACTTTGTATCCGATCAATACCTAGTGGATTCCTCCAGGAGTTGGAGAAGAGAGGAGTAGAAGAATTACCCCATCTTCGAACCTCTATAAAAATTTCATTGTGTCATTTACATTTCAAAGACTTTAATTCTCTGCATCTTAATTGTTTAAATCTGTGATAAATTTGCTATCCACTTGATAATTTCTAAGTACTAAACCAAGCACTAAATCCTTGTTTAACCAAACTTAAGGGTGTTAAGTCTTCCTGAAAACAAACCACGAGTTGAGTTAATTTAGACCCAACAGTGAGTTATTCCATCAACACTCGATTGAGTGCATTTGAGAGACTAACTCTCTTGATTAACTAAATTGGTCTGTCCACCTAGACACAACCGTGTAGATCGACTCTGAATATTTAAAAGGACTAAATCGAAAATTTGGTAAGGTTTATTCACCCCCCTTAGAAGCGCCCTTTTTCTTTGCATGGGCCTTCTTTTAGGCAGCTGATAGATTCCCCTTAAACAACCATTTATTTAGGTGGAATGCTTTCCCTTTGCGCAGGGGCTAACAAGTACCAATTCACATCGAGCTCTTCCATGATAGCTTTTACCACGTCATCTTAGTCTGTGACAGCTGATTATATAGTCCAAACTTAATATCCACGCACTTCACCACAACGTCCATAAGTTTGTTATATTCCTCTTTAATGATTGTCTTGGTAGCTTAGGGATTCAGCTTGTCAGCTACCTCTTCCTTGGCGATTTCCTTCCATATCTTCATAAAATCGAACTCATAATCCTTCAGCTCAGTGAGTCCGTTGTTTGGAAGGTTAAGCAAACCAGGCAAGCCATCAGCAGCCAATTTGACTTCTTTGCCATTCACAGAGGAATAGATTCCGTCATCGTGAATGGAGGCGTTCATGCAAAACATAGCGACCTTCTCCAAAAAGGCCTGGGGCATGTTCATGGAGAGAAATTCCAACAGTCCCGACTTCTCCAAATGTCTGATGATCTTTCTCGCCCTTTCTTTATCCGTCGATTGCTTGACTAGACCATCCGCATCAATAAGTACATTGGAGTACACCATTTAAGAGAGCTTTTCAAAATCGAGAGCGGAACTAGCAGATTACTGAGGTGCCATAAGAGATTTCTTGAGAAAACTTGAAGAACTTGAAAAGGTTTTTGCAGAGAGTTTTCGGAGAGTTTGAATGCTTGAGAGTAAATGTAAGAAGGCAGAAAGTGAAATCCGATATATATGAGACGTGAAAAGATGGTTTTAGAATCTTCAGAATTTGAAATGCGATCAACGATTGAGATTGAACCATATAAAGCATTAATCACATTGCATTTAATGCTTGCACCATTTATACCCAATCATATGCATATTGTTGCCGCTTTTAACTGTACTGCATTTTATGATACTGACATCATTGTCAAAACATTCCCGCTTTAATGAAAACGACTTTGTTTTGTCTCTTAGCTCATAAATGTGTTCGTGGACTTATTTATGACTCAACTCTACTTCTCTCTTTAGTCTTTTGATGGAACTCAACTGTTCAGTTGACTCAACTCTGACAATTTAGCTATTTTACTCCACTGAAAGAGAAAAACTCTTGTGATATGCGAATGTTCCACTCACAACTCTGTTGAATGAGTCTTCTCAGCATTTCAACTTAGCTCAATCAATCGAAGCTCATTCTTCAGTTCTTCAAATCTTGATTCTAGAAGAGCTTTGTGAATATATCATCTAACTGCTTCTCAGTTGAGACATATTCCAATGTGATATCTTTTTGATGTCTTATGAAATGATATCTGATATCAATGTGCTTTGTTCTTGAGTACAAAACTGGATTTTGAGTTATTGCAATGGCACTTGTGTTATCACACTTAATTGGAATTTCCTTTTCTTCAATATCATAATCTCTCAGATGTTGCCTTATCCATAAGACTTGGGCACAACAGCTACCTGCGACAATATATTCTGCCTCAACTATAGATGTAGCTATTGAATTTTGTTTCTTGCTGAACCAAGAAACCAATCTATTTATAAGCATTTGACAAGTACTAGATGTACTCTTCCTGTCGACTCTACATCCAGCATAGTCTGAATCAGAGTATCTAATCAATTTGAATCCACCTTCTTTAGGATACCACAATCAAACTTCTTGGCTTCCCTTCAAATATCTCAAAATCTTCTTGGCTGTTGTCATATGGCTTTCCTTAGGAGCAGACTGAAACTTTGCACATACACCTACTGCAAAGGTGTGTCAGGCATGCTGGCAATCAAGTAGATCAATGATCCAATGAGTGCTCTATATCTTGTGTGATCCACTGGTTTTCCTTCTACATACATATCCATCGTGATTGAAGTATTCATGGGAATCTTCACAGATAACTTCTCTTCAATACTGAATTTCTTCATTAAATCTATGGTATGAAGGTTCCATCCTTCATTTGCTTGACTTGAAGACCTAAGAAGAAAGTCATTCTCCCATCATGCTCATCTCAAACTTCCCTTGCTTTAGGTTTGAGAATTTGTGACACAACTCTTTGTTTGTAGAACCAAAGATAACATCATCCACATATATTTGAAGAAGCAAGATGCTCTCTCCATCTTGATTTCTAAAAATTCTTCTATCATTCCCTTGGAGAATCCATTGTCTATTACAAATTGAGACAATGTGTCATACCATGCTCTCGGTGCTTGTTTCAAACCATATAATTCCTTCTTGAGCTTGTAGACTTTATCTCCTATAGTTTTCTGCTCAAAAACTGGAGGTTATTCCACATAGATTTCTTCTTCTAAAAGTCAATTAAGAAATGAATTTTTCATATCCATTTGATAGACTATGAAGTTCTTGTGTGAAACATAAGCCAGTAACATCCTTATTGCTTCCAATCTAGCAACATGTGCAAATGTCTCAACAAAATCTATACCTTTCTCTTGGCAATACCCTTTGTCTACCAATATTACTTTGTTTCTCACAACAGATCCTTCCTCATTCATCTTGTTTCTAAATATCCATTTTATACCATTAACATTTTTGTGAGTAGGCCTTTAAACCAGTTCCCAAACTTTGTTCCTTTCAAATTGATTCAGCTCTTTCTGCATAGCTAGAATCCAGTGTGTGTCATCCAATGCTTGTGAAACATCCTTTGGTTCAATTTGAGAAATGAAACAAGTGAACATACCTTCATGTTGAGTACTGGATCTTGTCCTTACTCATTCTCTGACATTTTCAATCACTAGCTCAAATAGATGGTCTCTCACCCATCTCACATCTGGTTGGAGTAAGACTATTGGGTAGGTTCTTCTTGCAGCTAAGTTGTCTTGAACAACTTCTTCTTGATCATCTCCATTCAACTGCAAACCTTCCAGCTTTCTCTGAGATTCAATTAACTCGTTCTCATCAGGATCAAGTCTTTTGGGATCTGTCTCAGCATAAGGACTCTTCTGAATTGGCTGATTAATCTTCTCAGCTAACTCATCAATGTCTTCTCCATTTACATTATGTTCATCAAAAAAACACATTGATGGACTCTTCTGTTAACATAGTACTTTTGTTTAACATTCTGAAAGCTTTGCTCTCAGCTGAATATCCAAGGAAGATACCTTCATCAGGTTTAGCATCAAAAGGTTTCAGATTATCCTTGCCATTGTTATGAATAAAACACTTGCTTTAAAAAATGTGAAAATATCCCACATTTGGCTTTCTTCCTGTCAAAATTTCACAGGAGGTTTTGGACAGTTGCCTATTGATCATACATCTTTTCTGAGTGAAGCAAGCATTGTTAATGGCTTCAGCTGAAAATCTTTTAGGCAATGTAAGTTCAGCTAACATGGTCCTTGCAGCTTCCTTGAGGGTTATGTTTCTTCTTTCTGCTACTCTATTTTGTTGTGGAGTTCTTGCAGCTGACAACTCATGAGTAATGCCATTTTCCATATAATATTGGGCTATAATCCCATTGACAAACTCAGTTCCTCTATGAGATCTTATCTTGATAATGGTTTGAATTTTTCATTTTGAACTCTCTTCATCAGCTGAGGAAGCTTCTGCAAAGTTTCATTCTTTTTGCACATAAAAATGGTTCATGTGTATCTTGAGAAATCATACATCACCACAAGGGTGTATTTCTTTCCACTTATGCTAGTTGGCTCAATAGGTCCAAGTAGATCTATGTGCAGTAAATGCAAAATCCTTGTTGAAGAAGGACTTGGCTTATCCTTGAAAGATGACTTGATCTGTTTTCCTTGGTGGCATGCATCACAAATGCTTTCCTTCTTTTAGACTGAGTCTGAAAATCCTTCTACCAAATGGCTTCTTGCAAACTTGTAGATAGTCTTGAAATTCAGATGACTTAGCTTCTTATGCCACAATTAGCTTGATTCAGTTGTGCTATTTGCCAATAGACATGTGATTGGTGTAACAATGGACTAATCCACTATATACATGTTCTTCTTTCTCATTCCAAATATCACATTTCATTGGTTTTCAACATCCTTGATTTGGCAAACACCCATGTTGAATTGAATCCAACATTATAGCCTTTATCACAGAGCTGGCTGATACTTAGCAAGTTGAAATTCAACCATTCAACATAAGTAACATCTATAATTTCTAGTCCATTTTTCTTGATGGATCCAATGCCTTTAATTTCCCATGGAGCTTCATTTCCTCCAAATATGACTTTGGCTCCTCTTTATTCCTTGAAATTTGAAAGATTTTGTTTATTTCCTGTCATGTGTCTAGAACAACCACTATCTATATACCAGGTTCCTTGGCACTTTGTTGTTCCCTGAACCTGCAATCAAGGAAATCAAGTTTTAGGCACCCATATATGTCCGGGTCCTGAGGAGTTATCACTATAAGGTGATCCAACCAACCTATAGCCAAATAATCTGACTCTAAGGGCTTGCCACCTATCAGTTCCATAATCATAATGAATCTTAGAAATATTTTCTGTAGGAACATACAATTGTCTCTTTTGTCTTTATGGTTGTGTATGTGTCTTTGTATTTGCTTTTCTATGGAAGTATGGAAACTTCTGTGCATTGTTTTTGGGTACATATGAATGCTAATTTCTTTGCCTAGGGAATGATATATGATGAGTTTGAGGTCTCTGCCACTTGGGCTTATATCCCATAGGACTTGGCTGATATTCATTTGAGGGTTCGAATCAACTTGTGTTGGGTAATATCTACCTTGGGTTTTTTGGTAGTTCTGCTTTGATTTCACATAATATCTCCTGTTTGGAGTCTACTGTTGAACTCTTCTGAATTTAGTTTCAGTAGCTCTCTCAGCATACCCAGCTGTCTTCTTTCCTTTTCTTTGTATCCAAGGCCAGCATGTGAGTGTTTATAATTGCGTGTGGGCACAACATAACCACTCTTGGAGTCTGAGCATTAACAAAGGAATTGAAACCTAGGCCCGATGTGTCTCCAATTTCCTTTTGTATCATCATCAATTCATCTAATGTTTTAGATGTTTTGCTGAGTGATGCAATCACATTTTTTAGCTCTTGTTCCCTCTTTTCATTTTCAGCTAGGTCTGCTTTAACCTTAGCTATCTCAACCCTTAACTCTTTATTCTCATCAGCTGTGTGACAAAGAGTACTCATCGGCTGCTCAAGCCAAATACTTAACTTGGCTGATTGGTTTTTAACAGCGGAAGACTTAACACCCTTTGTTTATATTTAAGCTTGTTTTTAACATTTAATTTTTAGCACTTAGTTATTTATCAGTTGGATAGCAAATTTAAAAATAACAGCACATATAAAGTTAATATACAAGAAAGTAATTATGCTAAAAGTAAATTACACGAATATTTATAGAGGTTCGAAGATGGGGTAATTCTTCTAATCCTCTCTTCTCCAACTCCTGGAGGAATCCACTATGTAACAAATCAGTTTACAAAGCGGTGAACAGTCCGAAGACAACCTTGATCACATAGCTGGCTTCTCTTGCGACTCAGCTTCTCCACAGGGCAGCTGCCTTTCTACTTCATCTCACTTTTCAAGTTCTTGGATTTGATCACGAAGCCCTCCAACAAACATAATAATCCTGACTTGGAAAGTAGACCCCTTTGGTTTCTTAAAAAGTTTCCTCTTCAACAGATTTGAAGTTGTCTTTCCTTCACATCTTATGTTGGATCGAGTTCCTTCGAGTTTCAGGCTTTGAGGAATATCTTGATAAGCTTTGAGAGTATTGTAGGTTAACTGCTTGAATATTTCTTGCTTTCTCAGGTGTGCAAGGTCTAGGTAACCTTTTCTCAATAGCTTCCTCAGCCTTTTATAGTGCACATTAGAAATTTTGCCCGTTGAAGTGATAGGCTAATTTCAAATGTCACTTGTGTTTGTTGGCTTGTCTTGTCTTGGTCTGCAGCCTTGGTCATGTTGACCTTTCCTCGTATTAATGGCATTTCAGCATTTGCAGACATCTGACACAAGGTGAAATGTTTCCCACTGGTTCATTCCTTTTGCATAATTCAGGGACAAACACTTTAGACCTGGCAGCTTTGACATATTACCAAATGAGGTAATACTCTTGACTTTAATCAACGGATCTAAGTCAGTTGTCTTGGCTAGACTGTTGCCTTTACCCCAGGTGACTTGAGTCTGCTCCAATCATTGGATAACTCAACTGTCACTTCAACTTGCAGACTTGGCTTCTTGAGTTGACTTGACTGACACTTCTTACTGACTATTCTTCAATTTGAATCTCCTTCAGTCGAGTCTTTGTTTTTCTTCATTGCCTTTGTTCACTTCCTAGACTTGAGTTTTGTATTGTTTTTGAGTATTTTGAGTCATTTGAGTAGCCAAGCCATGTTGAGAGCCAATTATATTGAGTTTATAGTCATAGTAATGAATCGGGTATCAAAAGAAGTACAAACAATCAAACAACGAGAGATTGATTTGAAGAAACATCCAAACGCGTCTGAAATTTCCATTACTGGCAGCGTTTCGTATTTTGGCCATAACTCTCTCTACAAAATTGATATTGAGATGATTCAAGTGGCTATGGAAAGCTAAGAGATAGAGCTACAACTTTGAGGAAGGGCTCAAAATCAAATACGGACTGTGTTGGGCACTAAAGCCGGGAGGGCGCCCGTCACCTAGCGCTACAGCGCCCGGTACAGAGTTTTCACCCCCAAAAATTAAAGTTGAAGCGCATTCCAGGTCCCAGCGCCCGCAGCGCCCCTGGGTGGAATTTCCTATGTTCCTCCACCTTTTTATTGAACTTTTGAGGGGATATAAATAGAAGATGGGAGCCTTGATCTAGGGTATGAAGAAAAGGCTGAGAATACACCCAAGAACACAAGAAACACATCAACTTCATCAAGGAAGAACCAAGGGAAGAATCGGGTCAAATCAGAGCTTGAGGATTGAAGATTAATCAAGAGATTATCCATTTCCCTAAGTTTTCTCATTCTTTGTGCTTTAATCTTTCATTTTAGCTTGTCATGAATATGAACAATTTGTCTATGAGTTGTTTATTTGTAATGAATAGCTAAACTTCTTGTGATTTCTGGGTTTTGGAAGTAGATTAATTGTACTCTTGTTGAATATTTTAATCTTAGTTGAAGTTATTGTCTTGAAGCTTATTTGAGTACTTTGTTCTTATTCTTGTTTTATCATTTGGCCAATGATTTAACTTGTTTGATATATTGATTCATAATTCGAGAGATGAGTTTCAATATTAGATCTTGAGTACTTGACATGAATATTTGCATAATCGAGAGGTTTGTGAATATTTGATCTTTTGTGCACTTGGGAGTTGTGTATCTTATGTTGAGTAGAGATTCTAGCATAGATATTTCAATCTACACTTTATATACATCTCGAGAGGGAGGATAAAATACCATTGTGATCGTCTTATAGGTATATTGATAATAACTTTGGCTTTGATTAAATCGGACAATAAGAGAAATATTGATTGAAACCATAACCCGGGAATCCATTTCATTGCCTTGATAATTCCATTATTCTTAGTATCTTGTGTTTTTGTGGTTAATCTTGTCTTTACTTCTACTACAATTATCAAATTTCGATCGTCTAAATAAAAATAAGACTATCTTAGTTCAATACTTAGCACATAAATTTATTAGTCTCCGTGGATACGACCTTGCTTACCCTATTCTATAAACTACACCGTACACTTGCGGTAAAGCTAAAAATAAAGCGAACAGCCTTACTCAGCTGACACACAGCAGAGTCTTCACACAGTCCACAGTTGACCTCTTGTATTCTTTAACATAGCTGATTTGACTTAGTTTTTTCAGTCCTATCTATTACAATACAAATTACAAGGAAAATAGGGTGCCAACTTCGTAGTTTAAGTTTTACATGGTATCATCAAAATTTATTAAATAAATTTCCTAACATCATCATTGCTTTCTTTCTCTCTTGTCTTCATTCCCTAAAGATTTTGTTATCATCTTTATTTATGTACTTGTTTACTGGTGGATAAGGGTAGTCAATTGCAAAGTGACCTGGCTGTCTGCAATTCCAGCGCATATCTTCAACCTTCTTCGTAGCTCTCTTTGGGGTTCTCTCTTCTTTTCCTTTGGAAGGAGCTGAATGCCTTCTAGAGGATTCTCCTTTGTTTCTCTTGTAGTTCTTGTTGAGAAAACTTGTTCAATCTCTTGACCATCAAGGCAATCTCTTCTTTATCAATGATGCCTTTGGAGTTAGTTGCCTTTGATTCTCCAGCACAATAGAAGCTGTCTTTGGTATAGCTATCTCCTCTTGATCTCTTTCCTTTTGAGCTCGAATTCATATGCTTTTAGGTCTGACAATACCTCATGGTTGGAAATCTTGGCCAAGTCTATTGAATGTGTGAGAGCCATCACCTTCATTTCCCACTTAGCTGGGAAAGATCTTCGGATCTTCATACATATTTCCTTTTGTGTATACTCCTTACCTAGAACTAATAGTTCGTTGGTAATTTCAGTGAATCTGGCATCCAATTGATCCAGAGATTCACCTGCATCATTTTGAAGTTCTCAAACTTATGCACTACAACTGTCAGTTTATTCTCCTTTATTTTGTTGTGGAGTTCTTGCAGCTGACAACTCATGAGTAATGCCATTTTCCATATAATACTGGGTTATAATCTCATTGACAAACTCAGTTCCTCTATGAGATCTTATCTTGATAATGGTTTGAATTTTTCATTTTGAACTCTCTTCATCAGCTGAGGAAGCTTCTGCAAAGTTTCATTCTTTTTACACATAAAAATGGTTCATGCGTATCTTGAGAAATCATACATCACCACAAGGGTGTATTTCTTTCCACTTATGCTAGTTGGCTCAACAGGTCCAAGTAGATCCATGTGCAGTAAATGCAAAATCCTTGTTGAAGAATGACTTGGCTTATCCTTGAAAGATGACTTGATCTGTTTTCCTTGATGGCATGCATCACAAATGCTTTCCTTCTTGTAGACTGAGTCTGAAAATCCTTCTACCAAATGGCTTCTTGCAAACTTGTAGATAGTCTTGAAATTCAGATGACTTAGCTTCTTATGCCACAATTAGCTTGATTCAGTTGTGCTATTTGCCAATAGACATGTGATTGGTGTAACAATGGACTAATCCACTATATACATGTTCTTCTTTCTCATTCCAAATATCACATTTCATTGGTTTTCAACATCCTTGATTTGGCAAACACCCATGGTGAATCCAACATTTTAGCCTTTATCACAGAGCTGGCTGATACTTAGCAAGTTGAAATTCAACCATTCAACATAAGTAACATCTATAATTTCTAGTCCATTTTTCTTGATGGATCCAATGCCTTTGATTTCCCATGGAGCTTCATTTCCTCCAAATATGACTTTGGCTCCTCTTTATTCCTTGAAATTTGAAAGATCTTGTTTATTTCCTGTCATGTGTCTAGAACAACCACTATCTATATACCAGGTTCCTTGGCACTTTGTTTTTCCCTGAACCTGCAATCAAGGAAATCAAGTTTTAGGCACCCATATATGTCTGGGTCCTGAGGAGTTATCACTATAAGGTGATCCAACCAACCTATAGCCAAATAATCTGACTCTAAGGGCTTGCCACCTATCAGTTCCATAATCATAATGAATCTAAGAAATTTTTTCTGTAGGAACATACAATTGTCTCTTTTGTCTTTATGGTTGTGTATGTGTCTTTGTATTTGCTTTTCTATGGAAGTATGGAAACTTTTGTGCATTGTGTTTGGGTACATATGAATGCTAATTTCTTTGCCTAGGGAATGATATATGATGAGTTTGAGGTCTCTGCCACTTGGGCTTATATCCCATAGGACTTGGCTGTTATTCATTTGAGGGTTCGAATCAACTTGTGTTGGGTAATTTCTACCTCTGGGGTTTTTGGTAGTTCTGCTTTGATTTCACATAATATCTCCTGTTTGGAGTCTACTGTTGAACTCTTCTGAATTTAGTTTCAGTAGCTCTCTCAGCATACCCAGCTCTCTTCTTTCCTTTTCTTTGTATCCAAGGCCAGCATGTGAGTGTTTATAATTGCGTGTGGGTACAACATAACCACTCTTGGAGTCTGAGCATTAACTAAGGAATTGAAACCTAAGCCCGTTGTGTCTCCAATTTCCTTTTGTATCATCATCAATTCATCTAATGTTTTAGATGTTTTGCTGAGTGATGCAATCATATTTTTTAGCTCTTGTTCCCTCTTTTCATTTTCAGCTAGGTCTGCTTTAACCTTAGCTATCTCAACCCTTAACTCTTTATTCTCATCAGCTGTGTGACAAAGAGTACTCATCTCTTTAGCCATGTGTGAGTTTTGGCATTTGAGTTGATTGTTTTCCTCATTTAGAAGTGTGTGAGAGGATTTAATATGATCAAAATCTTTCATCATTTTGTCTAATGAATCATAAAGATCAATAGGTGATGAAGTGTGTGTATCATGATCACTATCATCAGAATTTGAACTAGACGAGTAGAATTTACCTCATATTCTTATTCTTTGGCCATGAGACATATCAATCTCTTCTTGATGTCTGTCTCGGAGTAGTGAACTTCACTTTGTTATCCGACTCTGCTATCTCCTTACACTTGGTTGTCGACCCACTTGTAGGTCCCCAAGGGGTGTGAAGTAAGGTTTAGAAGGGGGATTGAACAAACCTTACCAAATTTTAGATTTTAGTCCTTTAAAATTATTCAACAGAGTTGACTCAAACAACTGTGTCCTTGATGGACAGCTAAGTTGGCTTCTCAACTAAGTTACTCACTCAACTGACTCGATAGAGTTGTTGATAGTATAATTTCATTTACGCTCAAGCCAAATACTTAACTTGGCTGATTGGTTTTTAACAGCGGAAGACTTAACACCCTTTGTTTATATTTAAGCTTGTTTTTAACATTTGATTTTTAGCACTTAGTTATTTATCAGTTGGATAGCAAATTTAAAAATAACAGCACATATAAAGTTAATATGCAGGAAAGTAATTATGCTAAAAGTAAATTACACGAATATTTATAGAGGTTCAAAGATGGGGTAATTCTTCTAATCCTCTCTTCTCCAACTCCTGGAGGAATCCACTATGTAACAAATCAGTTTACAAAGCGGTGAAACGATCGGGAGACCTTGATCAAATAGGCGAAGCCTCTTGCGACTAAAGCTTCTCCACAGGGCAGCTGCCTTTCTACTTCATCTCACTTTTCAATTTCTTGGATTTGATCACGAAGCCCTCCAACAAACTTAATAATAGTTCGACTTTGAACCTTTCTACAATCCTGACTTGGAAAGTAGACCCCTTTGGTTTCTTAAAAAGTTTCCTCTTCAACAGATTTGAAGTTGTCTTTCCTTCACAGCTTATGTTGGATCGAGTTCCTTCGAGTTTCAGGCTTTGAGGAATATCTTGATAAGCTTCGAGAGTATTGTAGGTTAACTGCTTGAATATTTCTTGCTTTCTCAGGTGTGCAAGGTCTAGGTAACCTTTTCTCAATAGCTTCCTCATCCTTTTATAGTGCACATTAGAAATTTTGCCCGTTGAAGTGATAGGCTAATTTCAAATGTCACTTGTGTTTGTTGGCTTGTCTTGTCTTGGTCTGCAACCTTGGTGATGTTGACCTTTCCTCGTATTAATGGCATTTCAAAGATTTGCGGACATCCGACACAAGGTGAAATGTTTCCCCTTCAGTTCATTCCTTTTGCATAATTCGGGGACAAACACTTTAGACTGGTGACTTTGACATATTACCAAATGAGGTAATACTCTTGACTTTAAACAACGGATCTAAGTCAGTTGTCTTGGCTAGACTGCTGCCTTTACCCCAGGTGACTTGAGTCTGCTCCAATCATTGGATAACTCAACTGTCACTTCAACTTGTAGACTTGGCTTCTTGAGTTGACATGACTGACACTTCTTACAGCTATTCTTCAGCTAAATCTCCTTCAGTCGAGTCTTTGTTTTTCTTCATGGCCTTTGTTCACTTGGTTTTATAACATTGATTTGGGCTTCCTAGACTTGAGTTTTGTGTTGTTTTTGAGTATTTTGAGTCATTTGAGTAGCCAAGCCATGTTGAGAGCCAACTATATTGAGTTTATAGTCATAGTAATGAATCGGGTATCAAAATAAGTACAAACAAGCAAACAACGAGAGATTGATTTGAAGAAACGTCCAAACGCGTCTGAAATTTCCATTACTGGCAGCGTTTTGTATTTTGGCCATAACTCTCTCTAAAAAATTGATATTGAGATGATTCAAGTGGCTATGGAAAGCTAAGAGATAGAGATACAACTTTGAGGAAGGGCTCAAAATCAAATTCGGACTGTGTTGGGCACTAAAGCCGGGAGGGCGCCCGTCACCTAGCGCTACAGCGCCCGGTACAGAGTTTTCACCCCCAAAAATTAAGACGCTATAGAATTTGAAAAAATAAATGATAAATGTACAATACTTAATGCAATTTTCTATTCTTCTCCTAAAAATACAATAAAATAAAAATAACCAAAAGAAAAACAAATGATTTTGGGCGTAACTTTTAAGAATTTTCAAGCTACATTAAATTTTGGCATAGGACTAATATTTACTCCAGCCCTAAGTTTGTCACAACATCCATGTAGGGCTACAATTGAATCAAACCAAACTGAGCCGAGCTTTTGAGTGTTTGAGTTTGACTCGTTTATTATCGAGTCGAACTCGAGTCTGAATTTATCGAACATATTGATGGTTCACGAACTTTATCGAGCTTTATCAAACCTAAACGAGCTTAGTAAATATTAATTATAAATTAAATTATTCTTCAATTTATACAAAAATAAAATTATATATATCTAAAACGAGTAATATATTTATCAAAACTTATAAATTTATTGAAATATTTTATATTATCGTAAGTAAATATATGAAAATTTTTAAATAAAGTCAAATTATTAGTTTAATTTATACGAGCTTACTATCGAGCCTATTCACGAGCTTACTAATGAGCCTAATCACGCGCTAAAGAACCGAATATCTCTAAGTTTGAGTTTGGTTCCTTTATTTAACGAGCCTCTTTAAACGACTAGAACAAGCTTTTTTTGAATCAAACTCCGCATAGCTCACAATCGGATTGGTTCATTTACAACCCTAAATCCATGAAACCCATAAAATACACCATTTTTTCCATAAGTTGTCGCTCACGCTGCACAAAAGACCATTACATAAACCACGCCAGAGCAAGAGGGGAAATAAGAAATTTGAAGAAAGAGAGAGGAGAGAAAGAGACTTACCAGCGTGGGAAAATTGGCACGAGCAAGAGAGGATTTGGGCAGTCGGAAATAAGAGATTTGGGAGAAAGAGAGAGGAGAGGAGGAAAGAGACTTACCAATGTGGGAAAATCGGCACCAACAATGGAGGATTTGGGGCAGTCAGAAGTAGGAGATCTGGGGATTTGGCGTAGTCAAAAATAAGAAACTTGGGGATATTGGGGTAGACGAGAGTTTGTATCTAAAAATACACTTAACAAATAACTAACCGATAATACCTTTACATCGATTAATTATTATAAACTGATGTAGTAAAAAATACTTTGATTGAAATAAAATTATTTCTACATTGTTTGTCTTTACAACCAATGTAAACGCACTACTTTACAATGGTTATTAACTGAACCGATGTAGATATCTTTAAGAAAATTACAATTATGCCATCGCACTTTTCTTTACATCGGTTGTCTAACAGCTGATGTAAAATCGCGTGGTAGAACCCACTTTTTGTAGTAGTGTTAGGATACCATAATCCAACTTCTTGGCTTCCTTTCAAATATCTCAGAAACTTCTTGGTAGCTATCATGTGACTTTCTCTTGGGGCAGACTGGAATCTTGCACATACACCTACTGCAAAGGTGATGTCATGTCTGCTAGCTATCAAATAGAGCAATGATCTAATGAGAGCTCTATACCTTTTTTGATCTACAGATTTTCTTTCATCATCAAGATCAATTTTTATGTATAGATATGTTCATAGATATCTTGACAAATGACTTCTCTTCCACACCAAACTTCTTCATTAAATCTCTTGTGTACTTGGTTTGGCTTATGAAGGTTTCATCCTTCAATTGCTTCATTGAAGTCCCGGGAAGAAAGTTAGTTCTCCCATCATACTCATCTCAATTTTTTTCTTGCATGACTTTGAGGATTTGTCACATAACTCTTTATTTGCGGATCCAAATATGATATCATCCACATAGATTTTGCACAACTAGAATACTTTTTCCATCTTTGATTCTAAATAAGGTTCTATAAATATTTCCTTTTGTGAATCCATTGTTTATAAGAAATTGAGACAATATATCATACCAAGCTCTAGGAGCCTGTTTTAGTCCATAAAGTGCCTTTTTTAATTTGTATGCTTTATATCTTGTAGTCTTCTGCTCAATTCCTAGAGGTTGCTCAACATAGACTTTTTCCTCCAATAATTCATTTAGGAATGCACTTTTAACATCCATTTGATAGACTGTGAAGTTCTTGTGATCAACACAGACTAGGAACATCGATCCTTATAGTTTCAAGTCTTGCAACTAGAGCAAAGGTTTCATCAAAACCCATATCTTCTTCTTGGCAATGCCTTTTGGCTACATATCTTGCTTTTTTCGACAATAATTCCTTCTTCATTCATCTTGTTCTTGAAAATCCATATTGTTCCAATGACATATTGGTGAGCAAGTCTTTTAATAAATTCTCATACTTTGTTTCTTTCAATAATTTAACTTTTCTTGCATAGCTAGAATCTAGTGTGTGTCTACTAAGGCTTCTGTCACATTTTTTGGTTCAATTTAAGAAATGAAGCATGTGAACATGGCTTCATGTTGAGTTGTTGATCTTATTTTCACTCATTCTCTTACATTTCCAATGATTAACTCGGGTGGATGGTCTCTCGGCTATCTCACATGAAGTTGGATTAAGTCTGCTGGATTGATTTGATTCTTGATTATCTGTATTCAACTATAACTTCTCCAGGTCTTTTTGAGATTCAGCTAGCTCATCTTCGTCAAGGTCGAGTCTTCTGGGACCTGTCTCGTTGTAAGCACTCTTCTGAATAGTTAGTTGATTCATCTTTTCAGCTAACTCATCAATGTCTTTTGCACTGACATTGGGTTCATCAAATACAACATGTATTGACTCTTATGTGACCATAGTCCTTTTATTTAACACTCCATAAGCTTTACTTTCAGATGAGTATCCAAGAAATATTGCCTTATCAGCTCTAGCATCAAAAGCTTTCAAATTATCTTTTCCATGATATAAATTATAATGATATAAGCTATCACGGTATGATAAAATAAGTTAGCACACTATAAAAGTTCTCAAGTTATAAATTATCGTGATATAAGCTATATCACATTATGATGAATTAAGCTATCACATTATAAAAGTTGTCAAGTTATGAATTATCATGATATAAGCTATCATGGTATGATAAAATAAGTTATCACGTTATAAAAGTTGTCAAGTTATAAATTATTATGATATAATTGCTAAGGGTATTTTAGTAAAAAAACACCAAAAATGGGGAGAAAAGATAGTTTCTTATATCTTATGTCAGAAAATAGGTTGAGCTATCCTATGTAGAGCTGTCAATTTTGGGCTGGCCCATTGGCTGGCCCAACCGACCCGGTAATAGCACCGGACTGGGCTCTGATTTTAGAGGCCCAAAATGAGTCGGGCTTTTTGGTCCGGCCCGGTTGTCCCGGTTTTTCTAGTACATTTTCGTGGGTTGGGTCGGGATGGGCTCAAGAAACGGCGGTCCGACCACTGTTTAGCCTGGCTGGCCCGACCCAATTATTTCGTTTGGCCAGTAGCCGGCAAGACCGTCGGGTCGGGCCAGCCCGACCCTCCCCATTTGACACCTCTAATCCTATGTGGGTACTTCTCTCTAATTATAAAAAAAACTAGTAGAATATCAGTCCCAATGAGGTCCACAAGAAAAAATGAATTCACATGCTAATAACTTAAAGTTTGATTTCATCTTACGGCTTGTATGGTTATATTTCTAAGGTCCATTTCCTGTTTCTAATGTTGAAAAATGAGTGTTCAAATTTTATTGGTTTCCGAGCGAAAATTAAAAATATGTTTCGATGAACGATTGAAATTAGATTTATGTGGTTTGGAAATCAGAATATGTTTGGTGGAATAGTTTAGATTTAGTCTGATATGCATATAATAATTTGAAAAGTTGATAATTACTTTCAATATTCTAAATTGAGTATCTATAATATTATATTTATAAAATTGTAAGTAGTGGGTCCAATTATATATATAATTTAAAATTATCAATATTTTAAGTAGATATGGTTGGTAGTGGAGGTTCCAACAAGTACAACTGGATGAAAATATGGGAATAATGATTGATAAGTGATGTAAGGTAATGTATTGGGTTGATCAATATTTCAAACCCCCCTGATATTTATACAAATACTACAGTTACCCTCATAATTTAAGAAATAATTGATAGGTGTGAGTTTTGCATGTCTTTTGAGGTATAATATTGACATAAATGGTGATTAAACATGCATAAACTCATATGAAATGGTGCTAATTCACTCTTTGTGGGAAATATATTATGCTTTGCTCGTTTTGTAGGAATTTAATGATATTTGAAGTAATTTGGAGACAAATATGAGCATCGCGAAGAATAAATACCAAGAATCGAGTGAACATACGAGATTAGAAGCCACAATGAGAATAAGTACCACAAATAAGGCCAAAATATAGAACGCACGGGTAGGGCGCGCGCCTGGGCACGACCCGTGCGTCCCTGGGAATGAAATTTTGAAGGTACGGCAAGGCGCACGGGTAGCCCGTGCGTACACGCCCCACCCGTGCGTCACTGAAGACTTGGAAGTTGCCTCCGTCAATGCGCACGGGTAACCCGTGCGTCGACACACGACCCGTATATCTTTGGTTGGTGAAAAGCAGGATTGGCCTACGGAATGACGGGTAACCCGTGCGTCCCTGCTGTAATGCAGTATCATGACAACAATGTGCCCTAAACTTTCTAAAAGGTGTATAAGCTCTTTTTGGGGGCGCACAACAAGGACATTCTGATATTTTTGGCTATAGCACACAAGACAAAGTTCTATTCTTGGAAGAAGATATCAAGGAGACAATCGGGTCGCATCGGAGCTCGTGGAACGGAGATATATCGAGAGATTGTCGACTTTCCTAAGTTTTTCTTGCTTCTCTTGTAGTTTTAATCTTTTATTTTAGTTTGTCATGGTTTTGAACAATTTGTCTATGAGTTGTTTAGACATCATGTGTAGCTAAACTCTTTAGATTTCCAGGTTTTGGAAGTAGATTAATGAACTCTTATTGAATGTTTAAATCTTAGTTGAAGTTATTGTCTTGAAGCCTATTTGAGTACTTTGAGCTTATTCTTGTTTTATCACTTGATCAATGATTTAGCATATTTGATATATTGATTCATAATTCGAGAGATGAGTTTCAATATTGATTCATAAATCGAGAGGTTTGTAAATATTTGTGAGGACATTAGATCTTCTAAACTTTTGGGAGTTGAATACCTCATGTTGAGTAGAGATGCTAGCATAGGTATTTCAATCTACATTTTATATGCATCTCGAGAGGGAGGATAAAATACTTTCGTGATCGTCTTATAGGAATATTGATAATAACTTGACTTTGATTAACTCGGACAACAAGAGGGTTATTAACCGAAACCTTAACCCGGGAATCCATTTCATCATCTTGATACTTCTATTATTCTCATTATCTTACTCTTGTGTTTTTAGTAGTCTTAATTGTCTTAATCTCGTAACAATCATCCAACTACGATCGTCTAAATAAAAATAAGGCTATTTTAGTTCAATACTTAGCGCATAAATTTAATAGTCTCCATGTATACAACCTTGCTACCCTATTCTATAACTTACACCGTACACTTGCGGTGAAGCTAAAAATAAGGCGAACAAGTTTTTGGCACCGTTGCCGGGGACTAATACAATTTTTGGTGCTAATATTGCGATAGATAGAATTATTCTTAATTTAGACATTTTTATTTTTCCGATATTTTTGTTTGACTTTAATCCTTCATTATTTGACTTGTTTCGTTTAGTTTGGTCCAGGTAGTGCATGAACACTCGCTCTAGGCGAGGAGATTTAATACCGGTCATACCGGAAGTTGAGGCTTTCGCAAGGAGAATCAGTTCAACTACTAGACCGGCTGAAAGACGACAAAATCAGATTATGGGGGATGCGGAAGAAGAAAATAGGGGTAACAGTGGGATCAACGAGTTACCAATACCAGTTCAACAGCAAGCTATCCGTGATTACTTTCGACCTCAAACGAATCTTAATTACGGTGGTATTGCTCATATTCCGATAAATGCCAACATCTTCGAGCTTAAACTAAGCACTTTCGATAAACATGGTACAATGAGAACCGGTTTGGGGTTTTTAATCGAAGATCCTAATTCTCACCTTGCACATTTTATCCAAATATGCAACACGATAAAAATGAATGGAGTTTCGGATGATGCCATAAGATTGCGCCTATTCCCTTTCTCTTTGAGGGATAAGGCAAGGAATTGGTTGGGTACTTTGACGCAAGAAAGTGTGAGCACATGAGACGATTTGAGCCAAAAGTTTTTGTTTAAATTCTTTTTTCGAGCAAAACTTTGCAGCTCAAAAGTGAGATTACTCAATTTCGACAATTTGACTTGAGCCTTTGTACGAAGCTTGGGAACGATTTTGGGATTTGCTAAGAAGATGTCCACAACACGGTTTTCCGGAGGATCACAGTTGTGTTTCTTCTACAATGGTTTAATGGGGAAAACGAGGGCCTTTGTTGATGTCGCATCGGGAGGAGCATTATTGGCAAGGTTTCCACAAGATGCCTTAAATCTTCTTGAAGAAATGGCTATAAAAGCGATTATTAAGTGGCGTCGAGAGATCCAATGTACAACGAGTGGTCAAGTTTCGGATTGGACCGATTAAGACGTTGATCGCAAGCAAGTGCGCAGGCATTAACAAACCATTTGAGTGTTCTTACGAAAGGGCCAGAAGCAAGCATGAGCACGTCTAGAGAAGCTCTTCTATATCCGATGGACGAGGTCAATTATGTGAATAACCGGAATTTCAAAGCAATTTACGGAACAATTCAAACCCAACACACTACCATCGGGATTGAGAAACCATGAAAAATTTTCCTATGCCAATACAAAGAATGTGTTGCAACCACCGAGATTTAATTTCGTCACATGGGGGTGCTAATGTGGAAGGCAAATCATCTTTGGAAATGACACAAGATGGAAAATTTGGATGAAGCATCCAAGTCGGGAGATGATGAGTCGGTGATGAAAGATGATGTCAAAGTCGATGGGGAAAAAGAGAGACAAGAGGAGGAACAAACAGGGGCTGAGAAGCTTAAATCTTCGTCTAACTCTAATATATCTAAATTGCCTATCTCTCTTCCCTTCACTTAAAGATTTCAAATGAAAAAGCTTGATGATCAATGCAAAATTCCTTGATATATTTAAGAAATTGTACATTAACATTCCTTTTGCAGACCCACTAGAGAAAATGCAAAATTATGCAAAATTTCTTAAGGATGTTATGTCAAAGAAAAGGAAGATGACAAGCTTTGAAACAGTGAATTTGATGGAAGAATGTAGCGCGATAATCCAAAGGAAGCTACCACAAAAACTAAAAGATCCGGGGAGTTTCACTATCCCTTGTGCCATTGGTGGTAACTTCTTTAATAAAGCATTGTGTGATTTAGGAGCAAGTATTAACTTGATGCCTTTGTCCATTTTCAGGAAGCTTGGACTAGGCGAATTGAAGCCAACCACGGTGACATTGCAACTTGCGGACCGGTCACTTACATATCCGAAGGGAATTATAGAAGACGTGCTTGTAAAAGTTGATAAATTTATATTCCCTGTGGATTTCTTGGTTCTTGATATCGAAGAAGATCGTGACGTTCCACTGATACTTGGACGTCCATTCCTTGCTACCGGCAAAGCCTTAATAGACGTACAAAAAGGAGAGCTCACTTTACGGGTTAATGATGAGCACGTTTTATTTTCTATATATAAGGCGATGAAATTTCATGATACGGTGGAAAATTGTAGTTTTTTAGATATAGTTAGTTCATGCATTGAGGATATTGTTGATCATGCATTGTCTACGAATGATTTGGAATTTGGTCTAACCCACTCGTGTTCAACGTCGAGTGTTGTGCTTGATTTTGATAACCAAGATTTGTACGACTATGTTTGTGCCTTAGATCATATGCAGGAACTACCAAGGAGCACAAGAGGCGAGAATGCGAAATTGGAAATAATTAGAACTACCAAGAATTTAGACCCCTGAAGAGCAAATGGGTCGTGTAATAGAGCACGGGCAACCCGTGCGTGTTTCCGAAGGAACTTCTGAAGACAAGGGATCACGCACGGCCCGTGCGCCTGAGCACGGGCAACCTATGCTTGACCCTGAGACACCAACGCCGACTCTGAAACTCAAGCAATTACCTGAGCACCTCACATATGCATTTCTTGTGGCGAATAATGCAAATCCGGTAATCGTATCATCTGTTCTCACTCCTACTCAACTTGATAAACTGTTAAGGGTTTTACGAGAACATAAGTCGGCACTAGGATGGTCAATAACTGATTTAAAGGGCATAAGTCCATCTATTGTAATGCATAAAATTCGGATGGAAGATGTTTATAAACCATCAGTGCAAAACCAAAGACGACTAAACCCTATCATGCAATATGTGGTTAGGAAAGAAGTGTTGAAATGGTTAGATGTTGGAATCATATATGCTATATCTGATAGTTCATGGGTAAGTCCGGTACAAGTGGTGCCGGAAAAAGGGGGGGTAACAGTCGTGAAAAATGAGAATGAAGAATTAATTGCTACTAAAATTGTTACCGGGTGGCAAATTTGCATTGACTATAGAAAACTTAATGACGCCACTCGAAAAGATCATTTTCCCCTCCCTTTTATAGATATGATGTTGGATCGTCTAGCGGGTTATGATTATTATTGCTTTTTAGATGGTTATTCCGAGTACAATCAAATCATGATTGCATCAGAAGACCAGGAAAAAATGACATTTACATGCCCTTATGGCACATTTGCATTTCATCGTATGCCATTTGGATTATGTAATGCACCTGCAACTTTCCAACGTTGTATGATGGCTATATTTCATGATCTTATTGAAAATGTTATGGAGGTGTTTATGGACGATTTCTTTGTGTTCGGTGACTCTTTTGATAATTGTCTTCACAATCTTTCCTTAGTCTTACAGCGATGTGAAAAGACCAATCTTGTACTCAATTGGGAAAAGTGTCATTTCATGGTACGCGATGGTATTGTACTTGGTCATTAAGTCTCTTCCGCAGGTTTGGAAGTAGATCAGGCAAAGATTGTAGCGATCGAGAAGTTACCACCTCCTACAAACGAAAAAGCCATTCGGAGTTTTTGGGCCATGCCAGATTCTATAGAAGGTTTATCCGTGACTTTTCAAAAATTTCTAAGCTTTTGAGCCAATTGTTAGAAAAAGATGTTGCTTTCAATTTTTCGAATGATTGTTTGCAGGCATTTGAAACCTTGAAGAAGGCATTGGTGACCGCACCTATTCTTGTAGCCCCAGATTGGAGTCAACCGTTTTAATTGATGTGTGATGCTAGTGATTTTGCGTTAGGGGCTGTTCTCGGTCGAAAGAGGGAAAAGTTGTTTAGATCCATCTACTATGCTAGTAGAACGCTTGATAGTGCCCAACAGAATTATGCCACCACCGAGAAGGAGATGTTGGCGATTGTTTTCGCATTTGATAAATTCCGATCATACTTGATTGGAATGAAAATGATTGTTCACACCGACCATGCGGCCATCAAATATCTTTTTGACAAGAAGGATGCGAAACCAAGGTTTATTAAATGGATTCTCTTATTGCAATAGTTCAATGTAGAAATCAGGGACCGAAAGGGATGTGAGAATGTGGTGGCAGACCACTTGTCTAGGATTGAAAATCAAGAGGAGGCGAAAAGAGGTACGAAATTAATAAAGAAGGAATTTCCAGATGAACGATTACTCATGGTAGAGGCAAAATTCCCGTGGTATGCGGATTTTGTCAATTATTTGGCTACGGGAGTTTTGCCTCCAAATCTATCATCATATCAAAAGAAGAAGTTCTTCCACGATGTTAAGTTCTATATGTGGGACGACCCCCTACTCTTTAAGAGGTGCGCGGACAAAATCATCAGAAGATGCGTACCTCAAGAAGAATGGGAGGGAGTCGTACAACAGTGTCATTCCTCACCCTCTGGAGGACATTTTGGTCCGACTCGCACGGCAAATGACGAAGGTATTGCAAAGTGGGTTGTACTGGCCCACTTTATTTAACGATTGTTATTTGTATGTGCAACAATGTGACAGGTGTCAGAGGATGGGAAACATTTCCAGGAAACACAAGATGTCGATGACAAATGTAATTGAAGTTGAATTGTTCGATGTGTGGGGGATTGATTTTATGGGCCCATTTCCATCATCTTCGGGCTATCAATATATTCTACTTGCGGTGGAGTATGTGTCCCGTTGGGTAGAGGCGATTCCTTCACAAACAAATGACGCCCAAGTTGTGATGCCGTTCCTCAAGAAAAATATATTTACTCGATTCGGCACTCCAAGAGCTTTAATTAGTGATGGAGGGTCGCATTTTGTAAATAAATTGATGAGCAACTTATTGGCAAAATATGGGGTGAAGCATAAAGTTGCATTGTCATATCATCCGCAAGCCAATGGGCAAGCCGAAGATCAAACATATTCTTGAGAAGACGGTGAACATCAACCGAAAAGATTGGGCATTAAAATTGGATGATGTTCTATGGGCATACCGGACTGCATATAAGACACCGTTGGGAACATCTCCATATCAACTTGTTTTCGGGAAATCGTGCCACTTGCCGGTAGAGTTGGAGCACAAGGCATTTTGGGCGGTCAAGAAACTAAATCTGGATTTTAAAAAAGCCGGTGAAGAGAGGTTGTTCCATTTAAATGAGATGGAAGAGTTTCAAGATGAAGCTTACGAAAATTTCTGAATTTACAAAGAAAAAACCAAAAGGTGGCATGACAAAATGATCAAGAAACGAGAGTTTTTACCAGGGGAACCAGTCCTCTTGTACAATTCACGCCTTAAACTTTTCCCTGGAAAACTCAAATATAGGTGGTCGGGGCCATTCGTGATCAAGAAGGTATTGAACCCTCCTGGAGTCGTGGAATTATTAGCAAAAGACGGTGAGACATTCATAGTAAACGGCCAAAGGATTAAGCATTACTTCCACCGAGGTAACCAAGAAGAGGTGACATCCATCACCTTGCGAGACCCGTGACGGGATGAAAATAGGCGTCAAGCTAAAGACGTTAAATATAGCGCTTGTTGGGAGGCAACCCAACGAATTTTGGTGTGAATTTCATTTTTGTGTGTGTTTTATTTTAATTTGGTGTCAAAATGTGAAGAAAAAAACAAAAAAAGGAAAAATATACCTGAGTATTTCACTGCCCAGGGACGCACGGGTAGCCCGTGCTTATGCACACCACCCGTGTGTACCTAGAGGGGAACAAATGGAGCTACGGCAATACGCACGGGTAACCCGTGAGCCCATGCACGACACGTGCATACCTGGAGGAAATGATTTCTGTCCCTACGGCATGACGCACGGGTAACCCGTGCGCGCACGCACGGCCCGTGCGTCCTCACGCTAAATGTTAAAATGGGTCTGGGCAGTCTGTTTTTGAAATTTCAAACACTCTATCAAACCGAAGACAAATTCGCCCTCCTCCTCACATTGCTCTAAAATCCCAATTTTCTTCCAAATTATCTCACATAATACATACTCTCATCATAATACACTAGCAATTGGCATCAAATTCAAGTTTGGATTGAAGAATTGGTTGAAAGGCACCTAGGGTTCCAAGTTTTCCCCCTTTTGTTAAATTTCGAAAATTCCGGTAATGGCGGAGAAACGGAACCCTCAAGGAAGGAGATGATGTCCCAGGGCAGAACCACCACAAGAAGTACAACCCGATAGTTCTACGGCCTATGGAGTCGTACTAACAAATGCGGATGCCCTAGAGCGATAGAATAAGCTAGTCGTCCGAACGATGTCTCCCTCAAAGTACGCCGATGACGATTGTACCCAACTTCTTGGGATACATGATGACGTGTGGCGGTTATTCGCAAGGGTCAGTTGGACAAATTTTATGGGGAGAAAATGGCCTAGTTACAAGAAATTCACACTCGAATTCTTGAGCACGGTGAAGATGATTAAACATATAGGTAACGAGGTCATTGGAGTGTAATTTCAGTTGGGAAATGTGCAGCGACAATTATCCACCGAACAGTTGAATGCCATATTTGAAGTTCCCACAGATGCACCTTTCCGACCAGCATACCGATATGACCAATATGACTTTTGGCGCCTACTAGTCCAAACGCCAGAAATGGGTCCCATGCTCTACGAGGCCCGCACTGCAAAATCTTCTTGGATCCGGAATTCGGTATTCCGGTATATACAGCGGGTCACGTCAGCCTCGGTTTTTGCGAGAGAAAATATTGGGGGAATGATGGTCAGAGAGCTATATTTATTATGGTGTATGTTGACGAGTACACCCTACAACACGGCTGCATACTTCATTGAGCAAGTGGATCATTTAGCAAAGCGGGGAGGTGGTGCTATTTCTATAGGGGGCTTGATTACCCCTATTGCCCGACACTTCAATGTTGATTTTCGAGGCTTGGAGCCCATACCGGGCAGCACTCGGGTCAACATATCATCTTTACACCATATGAAATTTATTGCAAACGAAGATGGTATATTATTTCTGCAGCTGAAGCGAGGTGATGCATTTCCATTACCTAACCTGAGATACACCACTGTAGATACCCTTGAGGACACTACAAATTTCCTACTTAACTCTGAAGCACATATCAGAGTTACTACTGCTATCAATGCCAGGAAGAGGCGACGAGTGGCAGGCTTCCCGGATGTCGAGGATATGGTGGCGGAAGAAGAATAGCTAAATCAACAAGAAGAAGGAGTGGAACCTCATCACCCTCAAATAGGGTATGACATTCTCGGGCACTCACGGGGAGGCAATCACCCCAGACCATCAAATAGCGGGGATCGTCCCGGAACTTCTTATGGTGGCGAGTCCCAACGCGGAAATGAATTCCATGACATGCTTTACGCATTTGGGGAGGACTTGCGTCAACAACGAGAGGACTTGCGGCAACAGAGAGAAGACTTGAAGCAACATCACGGCGATTTCCGTGCTTTCAGGGAGGATTATGATCAGAGGTCCTTGGAGACGTGGCAAGTGCTACAACAGCTACAAATGTGGCACATCTCACAGGGCCACTTCCCGCCACCGCCTCCACAGTGATTTAGGTATATCTCCACTTTTCCTTATTGGAATTCTATCTTTCCCCTTTCGGACAATATAATTTCATTCAAGTTTGGGGGAGAGGTCGTATTTTGATATATGAAAAGTGTAGATGAAAAAAAAAATCTTGCATTTTTGTGTGTTTTTCATATAGTTGCATGTAGAACATTCTAGGTTGCATTGCATTTGAAGCACGCTTACGGCTTTAGCACGTTTATTGCTTTCATAGATGTTAGAGAGTGAGTTGACCGGGCATGATGCAGCTTGATGCTTTGTGTGTTGATTGAAGATTTGTATTGTTGAGATTGGATGTCGAGTATGAGTTCATTGCGCCATGAATATATGATGTTGAGCATGTGGATATTAAGAACATGGTTTGATGCTTGAATTACGTATTTACAAGCCTGTGAGCTTTTGAGCCTTTACTGCTTCTATTTTATACAGTCTTGTTTGTGATTTGAGTGTATCATTCATGTTGTTAAAATTCTAGAACTTGCTTTGGTATCTTTGTCAAGACCACATGTTTTATGCAAATTGTGAATGTGATTAAAGGCCATCTTTGTTAGCCTTTCAAGCCTTTTGCTTACCTAACGTTATTGAAATTCCTAGTTAGCCGATTTGAGCCTATTGCCTAATCTTTTGTGATAACCAAAATTCAAGCCTTATCATTGATATATATATATATATATATATATATATGTTACCCTATACTCGAGCGTATAGCATTGAGTAAAAGGGAATGAATGAGGGTGAATGGGTGAAATCAAAATTTTAGAAGGTGGTGTTAAAAAATTGGTTGATGGGAACAAACGGGGAAGAAAAGGAGAAGAAAAGAATGTTGAAAACCCACAAAAGAGTAAAAAAAAAAATGGCTTTATGAATGAGTTTTCATTGAATGGACATGGAGGTTAAGAATTGTAATGTGAATGGTTGAGTTTACAAAAGAAATGGGGTGGAGATAAGTAAAATTGAGAAAATAAGGGATGATTGGAGTAGCATATGGGATTGTAATGTAGAGGATTGATATGCTCATCGGTCTATATGCTCGAGTTTGAGTCACTTTATCCAAAATTTCCTACCTTAACCAAAGAGCCTTCATTACAACCAAATGAGAAAGTCCTTTTTGATTCACAAATTGCATACATGCTAATGGTGGAGACATGAGACGAATTGCAAGCCTATGGTACTTTTGCGACATTGAATTGAGTTGGGCGTAAACACGTCCTATATTCATGTGAGATGAGAACATACACTTGATCTTGAGAGATGTGATTCAGAGCATTTACCATGTTTTGTTTGATACGTGCTCCATGATTAGATATTTGAGGCTCGATTGATTTGTTGCTTGACATCCATGACAGACAATATGAATTTCCTTTTGGAGTCGTTGTGTGCACTATCATTCATTACTCCCTGTTGCGCTTTATCTTGTTTTCAAAATTGTTGATCGGGACGGTCAACAGTTTAAGTTTAGGGGGTTTTGATAGGAGTTATTTTGCATGTCTTTTGAGGTATAATATTGATATAAATGGTGATTAAACATGGATAAACTCATATGAAATGGTGCGTATTCACTCTTTGTGGGAAAGATATTATGCTTTGCTCGTTTTGTAGGAATTTAATGATATTTGAAGTAATTTGAAGACAAATACGAGCATCGCGAAGAAGAAATACCAAGAATCGAGTGAACATACGAGATTAGAAGCCACAATGAGAAGAGGTACCACAAATAAGGCCAAAATAGAGAACGCAGGGGTAGGGCGTGTGCCTGGGCGCGACCCGTGCGTCCCTGGTAATGAAATTTTGTGCGTACGGCAAGGCACACGGGTAGCCCGTGCGTACACGCACCACTCGTATATCACTGAAGACTTGGAAGTTGCCTACGGCAATGCGCACGGGTAACCCGTGCGTCGACACACGACCCGTGCGCTGGTTGGTGAAAAGAAGGATTGGCCTACGGAATGATGCACGGGTAACCCGTGCGCCCACGCACGACCCGTGCGTCCCTGCTGTAATGCAGTATCATGACAACAATGTGCCCTAAACTTTCTAAAAGGTATATAAGCTCTTTTTGGAGGCGCACACCAAGGACATTCTGACATTTTTGGCTATAGCACACAAGACAAAGTTCTATTCTTGGAAAAAGATATCAAGGAGACAATCGGGTCTCATCGGAGCTCGAGGAACGGAGATATTTCGAGAGATTGTCGACTTTCCTAAGTTTTAATCTTTTATTTAGTTTGTCATCGTTTTGAACAATTTGTCTACGAGTTGTTTAGACATCATGTGTAGCTAAACTCTTTAGATTTCCGGGTTTTGGAAGTAGATTAATGAACTCTTGTTGAATGTTTTAATCTTAGTTGAAGTTATTGTCTTGAAGCCTATTTGAGTACTTTGAGCTTATTCTTGTTTTATCACTTGATCAATGATTTAGCATATTTGATATATTGATTCATAATTCAAGAGATGAGTTTCAATATTAGATCTTGAGTACTTGACACAAATATTTGCATAAATCGAGAGGTTTGTAAATATTTGTGAGGACATTCTTCTAAATTTTTGGGAGTTGAATACCTCATGTTGAGTAGAGATGCTAGCATAGATATTTCAGTCTACATTTTATATGTATCTCGAGAGGGAGGATAAAATACTTTCGTGATCGTCTTATAGGAATATTGATAATAACTTGACTTTGATTAACTCGGACAACAAGAGGGTTATTAACCGAAACCTTAACCCGAGAATCCATTTCATCATCTTGATACTTCTATTATTCTCATTATCTTACTCTTGTGTTCTTAATTGTCTTAGCGCATATATTTATTAGTCTCCGTGGATACGACCTTACTACCCTATTCTATAACTTACACCGTACACTTCCGGTGAAGCTAAAAATAAGGCGAACAATAATTATACCTTAAGGGGCCTTTTTGTACTTTTAAAACATCTCTAGATTTTTTTGTAATTAGCCCAAACCTAAGGGTTTTTATTGTAATTATCCCTAACTTAATTTAGAAAGGTCTCAAATGGAGGCCAAAATTTGCTGCAGAGCTTCTGCGATGACAGAAGTCGTGGCTAGAAAGCACATAAGCTCATAACTAATTGTCTCGGGCTAAAATCTATTGACAAACTTGGACGAATTCTCTTTTCCAAATTCTTCTATCTTGTTGTACATCAAAAATCTCTGAAAAAGTCGACATTGGGCAGGTTAACCAAAAACATAAATTAGGCTTTGAAATGGCAAAAAGAGTTGTTCAATCATAAATATATTATTAGTTAATTGCAATGTAAGTAAAACAGCCTTTTCCATGAGGCAACCTCAATCATGTATCTATCTAGAAGACATAAACTTAGTCACTTAGGCATGTTAGTTGTAAAATATATATACTAACCAATTAAGTGTTAGAGACTTTTCAAGTCTTTGTAAAATAACCAATATTGTAAAAGAAATGGAGATGACCATTTCACATTGTATTCTCTATAAATAGGCACCAAATTTATGCAAAGCTCACCACCTCAGGCACAAGATATAAGCAATATTATCAATTATCCAGTAATAAGCTGAAATGAAGTTGGCTTTTCTTTTCATCAATGCCATTCTTATTGCATCTTTGGCTACATTTGCATATGCATCAGATCCCGATCCTCTCCAGGGTTTACGTATTCATTAACGACGCCGATGCAGCTGGTAATATATATAATTTAAGCTTAATCGCAATTTTAGTCCCTTAATTCTTATGAGTCGGCAATCTTCGTTCCATAACTTATCGATTTGTGAGTTTCGGTGATTGGCGATTTTACTCTTTAGTCAAAATAGTAATTTCAGTCCTATAACTTTTAACGGTACTAGGTATTTTGGATATTTTGGTTAAATGACATGAGTATTGTGGGAACAAATGAAATATTGAAATACCCAGTTGAGACCAAAATCCGAACTTGTTGGACCAAATTTAAATTTCACAAATTGGAACACATGGGATCAAATTACACAGAATCAAAATCCTCCAGGATCACAATTGCTACCTACAATATTTACCGGACCAAAATTGCTAGCCCTCTATAATTAGGACCAATTTTGCAATAAGCCTATAATTTATCTGTCAAGGAGGCATAAATTGAAAATTTCATAAACGGCTTGCTTTGGTACATTCTTTGTCTTACCATCATTGATGAAATAACTTTTGCATCTATTTTAAACGCAGTTTTTGTAAATGGGAAGATCTGCAAGAATCCAAACAAGGTTGTTGCCGATGATTTCTTTTTCTCGGGTCTGAATAAAGCTGGAAATACATCAAACGCAGTTGGATCAAGAGTCACTGCTGTGAATGTGAACCAAATAGCAGGGCTCAACACTCTCGGCATCTCTTTAGTCCGTATAGACTATGCCCCATACGGTCTCAACCCGCCCCACACTCACCCCCGTGCCACTGAGATTCTTGTTGTTGTTGAAGGAACTCTGTATGTTGGCTTCGTCACCTCCAATCCCGCGAACCCCAACTTGAAAAACAAGGTGTTCACAAAGTACCTGTACCCCGGAGACGTATTCGTGTTCCCAGAGGGTTTGATACATTTTCAATTTAACGTGGGAAAGACCAACGCTGTCGTGTTTGCTGGTCTAAGCAGTCAAAACCCGGGTGTCATAACCATCGCAAACGCAGTTTTTGGTTCAGATCCACCAATTAATGCAAATGTTTTGACTAAGGCATTCCAAGTTGAGAAAAACGTGATTGACCAACTTCAAGCACAGTTTTGATCGGATGACAATCAAATACGAAGCTGATAAGAATCTGGTTGCCAATTATGATATTTTCTTGGCTTCCTAAATAAAGAAGCATTACAGTATATTTAAGTACAAATAAATTATTAATACTTATGTTTCTGATTCTTTCCTCTTCAGGTAATAGCATTCACTTATGGTTTGGAGTCAGTTTACACCTTTGTAATGATCCCATAATAATGTACTATAATATTTAATGAGCTTCTGAGTTCTTTCACTAAGATATGTGGTTTTCATGAGTCTTTATCAAGCATGCATGTGTTGGAAAAATCGGTTTTCGTCACTACAAGAAAACATTGAAATTCCAACGAAAATAATCCGTTGGAATTTGACCAATCTCTATTGAAATTATCGATTCCAATGGAAATTCCAACGGAAAATGAGCCGTTAGTAAAATGGCTGTTGGAATGCCAAAATTCCAACAGAAATTCCAATGGAAAAATATTATAACGGTAGTTCCAACGGTATTTGTCCGTTGGAATATTCAATTGTTGGAAAAAAATCCAACAAATATTCCAACAGTAATTCCAATAGAATCATACCGTTGGAATTTGGTCCGACAATGATTCCAAGAGTATTAATCTGTTAGAATATATAATCGTTGGAATGAACTCCAACGATTATTCCAACACTATTTCTAACGACATTATATTGTTGGAATTAATTCCAACGATAATTCCAACAATATATTTCCATTGGAAGTTAAGAAAAATTCCAACTTTTTTTTTGTTGGAAAACATTCCAACAACAATTCCAACGGATTTTTTCCGTTGGAATTAAAAACATTCCCATTGTTGGAATGTTTCTATAGATATTTTGACCCTCTAAAATAGTTAATCAATTATCGACAACGTGCAAATATAATATCATAAAAAGTCGATATCAAATATTTCCAAATGTACGATATAATGTGTCCATCACAAAAGAAACAAATCAACATATACGTTGGTAGATTGGCCGAATCTGATGTTTGGTAAGTTGCTTGATTTTATCTGTTAAATAGGCGACTTTGACTCAAATCACCAATTTATGGTATCATGATTGAGTGCATCAAATCATTCCTAAACCGATTGAGGCCACAATTGGAAGGATTGACTTGGCACAAATTGATACATCCTAAAAGTGTGGTACCAAAAGTAAAAATAGACTATAATTTAGATACTAAAACTAAAGTTATCCCTGTATAATTGATATGATAAAAACCAAAGGTGAAATGTCCTCATCTACCCATTTGGAATAGCCAAAACTCTTCTTTGCCTTGACGATATAATAAACAGTGGGCGATTTTTAGCTCTATTGAACAAACAAAAATATTTTTTAGCAATCTTTTGTAACCATATATTTTTTTAGCCATTTTTAGTGTGAAATTCCAAAGTTGCCCTTTTGTTACTGTACAAGCCATTTCTAGTGAAGGCCTCCTTATAACTCGAAAACAACATTACTCAAATTGTGATTTGAAATTCAGCGACTGCGCCGAGCAAATCGAACCCTACTGTAATACCCCATTTATTACCAAATTTGGGTTTTAGTATTTTTGGACTTTTAGGATTTTTAGTTCTTGGCCTAGCATGGAATTTCAGTCTTACTTTTTTCAAGCCTAGTCTTGATAATATTGATAGGCCCATTTATAAATTTATTATATTTTTATTAAATGCCCATGTCCAATTTCTAGAAAACTTAAATCTGCAGAAAAATCTTTAATTCAAATTTCAAAATTTCAATTATACTTATTTTTATCTTAATATATTATATCAGATAAAACCAAATCTTTTCTTAACAAAAGGTTTATATCAGATATCCTTAAACCCACGTTCAAATGCCACTACTCCCTTAAACTGATACTCTTAAAACCCCACGTCTCCATAGGCACCCAAAAACCTTCAGCTAACTCAAATATAATCCCATTCATTGTATTCATATTTTTCATTCTCAAAAATTCAGAAGCCTTCTTCAATATTTCTGCAAACCTCCCAAGCTGAAGCAAAATGTAAACTCTATTTTTTCTTGTCAAAACTCAAACATCAATCTCTTCTCCGCAGATTTTCTCGAAAAAACAGAAAACTGAAACCATTGAACCAGAAACCCACACCAGTTACAACCTCCGACCCTTTTTCCAGAAAACCACCTCAAACCCGCTATCAACCCGTAGGCCGGAAACCACTTCGCTGAAACCATGAAATTTTGAAACTTCCAAGAAACCCAGAAACTTGAATCCATCGGAAAATACCCAAAACCCACAATCTGAAAACCTAAAAAAAAAATTATTACCCGAACCCCTGCCATCTGCCGCTACCTCCCGGCGTTGCGCCGCTGAACTTAGCGTGAGAAATTGTGAGAATTTGAGTGAGAGAGAGAGAGACAGGGAAAGACGAGATTGAGAGAGTGAGACGAGAAAAAGAGAGATCTGGAGAGTTTAAAAAAAAAAAAAAAGAAAAGAAAAGAGGGTGAGGTTCATAGAGTTGGAGGAGACGAGAGATGAGGCGGAGATATTGAGCCACAATTTGGGGTTTTCAATTCCCATTATTTATAAAATTCGAACAGCCCTTTTTTCTTTCCTGATATTCCAAAATAACCCCAACACCCCCTAAAGCTCTCATATCAGCCATTTGACTTCCCAAATTCCAATTTTGACCAAATATTTTCAGTTCAATCTTATAAGTGTTTTTATTTTCAATATTAAATTCAAGCCACACATCTTTATTTATCATTTTCAAGTCAAGAATTTCCTAAAATATTTTTTAAGTCATTTTTATTTTTATTTGTAGGAAATCATTCTTACGAGGTTTAGAATTTTCAAGCGAGCACTTCGATATTTCTGAATTTTAATTGAGGTGGGGTTTATTGCTTTTGTTTACTTTAAATACCATGTTTTAATTGTTAGTTGCATGTTCATGATAATTATGATGCGAGACGTTGAGACTATTTGTGCTTAATTGTACGCGAGACTTTGAGACTGTTGGTACTTAATTGTACGCGAGACTTTTATACTGTTGGTACTTAATTGTAGACGAGATTTTGAGACTATTTGTGCTTAATACACGAGACTTTGAGACTATTTGTACTTAACTGTACATGAGACTGTGATATTTTTCCCATGAATGTTTAAACTAATTATTATGCATGTGTATTTGACTTGAACGATTGTTTCCCCACTGAGTTGACGATAACTCACCCCAAATCTTTAACATTTCAGGTTGAGGAGTCCGTCGTGGCGCGTGGCTGGTGGATTGATCATGATTAAATTATCTATTTGTCAAACTTTCATTAGTAGTAGAAATTTCTTAAATCAATGGTGGTTCTTTAATTTTTGTATTTATAAAATGCACAATGTTTAGTTTTAATTCATTTTTTTTATGGATGATCGACTTTTTATTTAAGTTAGTTATTTTTATTCTTTGGAAAAAAAAATTGTTGACTCGTTTCCGTTAAATTTTAGTAATTTTGTGGATAGTATTATGCGTAGTTGCACTGTCTAAAAACTAGGGCGCTACATTAGTGGTATCAGAGCAGACTTACATTTCTGTAGACTTGAAAAAAAAAGTCGGAATTTTTTTAAAATAATCAATGATCAATCACCTTCGCCAAGCCACAAAGACTTCGAGGTAATACTTATATTTTTTTACGACATGTTGCATTATGAATTTTGAGCTTTATGTCATGTATTATGCGAGCGTGTTATTTCATGAGACTTGAGCCTTATGTTAATGTCATTTATTTCGAAACGTGCATATTTTTAATGTCGTAAAGTGGTATATGTCTTGATTTTTACTACGCTTTGAACTTAAGAAATTTCATGACATTTAAAATTTTATGGGCCTGATATATATATATTGTTAGATGGTGGACCTCATGAAACCGCTAGGAAAGTACATTATTTGTCATAACCACGAGAAAATGAGGCGTATTAGAGATTTTAAGAATTATGAGATGTTGGACGATAATGATTTGGGTGGCCACATTCTTGCTATGGGAAGGATGTGGGCCATAATAAAGCAAGATGGCGTGTCAGACTATGTTGTGGTTATGAAACCGATTGACACTCTTCCCCCGGAGTGGGAACATCGTGCGAGAGCTCTCTTTCTTCGAGAAGAGACCTCCACCTACACTGCAGATGCTCCCATCATCAGCTTTGCTGACTTCTTTGCTTCTTTGTATGGGATGTGACTGAAGCAGACAACCGAGCCAGAGGATGAGATGGAAGAGGATCCCCAAGAGGAACCTTGGGACAAATTAGTGCAGTGTACCTGTTGAAGGTTTTTGAATTGATGATAATGGAAATATTTTGCGTTTTCTTTTATATTATGGATGTCTTATCTGGTGATGAGTTAATTTATAAACTATATTTTTGACTTAGAACGCATACATCAGACGAGTTTTACTAAGTTATGATTACACTTTGACTATAGGAAAATGATTCGAGGACGTAAATTGGGAGACCGAGCTGTTGCTACTGCTACTAATAACAACATGAACTAAAACAATGAGGCAAACCCATTACCGGCATTGAACCGAGGGAATGTTGAGAATGAACGCGCATTCAACCAAGCACCAGCATTAACTCAGGCCCAAGTGGTGGATCAGTTTCGCCGCTTCTGACACCTGATCTTTAATGGGCAAGAAGGACCTGTGTATGTGGACGAGTGGTTTGTATCATCGGAACGTACTTTCGAATTGATCGGGTGTACTGAGGCACAATGCATTCTTTGTGCTCAGTACCAACTGGTATAAGATGCTGAACGTTGGTGGATGAGCTACTGGAGATTAAGGCCTGCCGAGGAATGAGCATCCTTAACATGGGAAGTACTGTCCCCAACATTAATGGGAACAAATGGAACACAAACTTTGGGATTTGAAGCAAGAATGGATGTCCGTTACAGAGTACGAGAGGAAGTTCAACCAAATGAGCTTTTTCATGGAATATATGGTGGATACAGACCGTAAGCGAGCGTTAAGGTTTTGAGCGGGCTTACGGCCAGGGATACGCCACATTGTGGCATGCCATGAGGTTCTATCGTACGGTGATACAGTATTCCGTGCTCAGGAGATTGCCGCCAGTCAGGACCTAGACCGGCAACAAACAGGGAATTTGGGGAAACAGAACTGGAATGGAAATCAGGACAAGAATAGAAATCAGAATAAACATGTAAGGATTGACGCGAGACCGGGGACTAAACCCCAAACTTCTAAACTGTTGTGTGCAAAATGCAGGAAGAATCACAATGGAGAATGCCTTGTGGGACAAAATAAATGCTAATGGTGTAAGATGCCAGGACACTCATCATGGGATTGTCCCTCTCGGGAACTGGGAAGGAAATGGCAAGGATCCAGAGGACAGGCTCGAGTATATGCTATGACCCAAGGGGAAGCTGATTAGAACCCCAACACGATATCAGGTATGTTAAATGTATTTGGAATACCTGTTTTCGTATTATTTGATATGGGTGCCACACACTCATTTATGTCTTCGATACTTCATAGTATGATTGGACATAATGATACTAGGATCGACGAACCTTTAGTTTGCCTTCTGGTAAGACAATTTTCACTGATTCGATCATTAAGGATGTAGAGCGTTGACATAGGGGAAAGGATCTTAAAGCCAATTTGTATGAAATTGGTATGAAAGATTTCGATATAATATTTGGTATGGGTGACTTAGTAGATATCGGTGACATCCAATGTCGGGAAAGGAAGTGACACTACATTTGCCGGGAGAAGAAGAAATAAAGTTTTATGAGACTAAAACTAGATGTTGCCTCTGATTATATCAGCAATGAATGTTTTACCTTGCTGAAAAAGTGAAGTTGTCAAGGGTATTTGGTAAATATTGTTGGAAGTCCAACAACTGAGTTGACACCAACTGACGTTCCTACAGTCCGGGGATTTGTGGATGTCTTTCCCGAAGAGTTACCAGGAGTACCACCAAACCGACAAGTGGAGTTCTCCATCGATTTGGTACCCGGAGCGGCACCAGTATCTAGAGCACCCTATTGGATGGCGCCAAGGGAACTGCAGGAGCTAAAGGTTCAAATACAAGAACTATTGGAGATGGGATTTATTGGCCCAAGTGTGTCACCTTGGGGCGCGCCAGTAGTATTCGTGACGAAGAAAAATGGATCACTTAGAATGTCCATCAATTACACAGAGTTGAATCAACTTACAATGAAGAATAAGTATCCGTTTCCGAGGATCGAAGATTTATTCGATCAACTTCGAAAAGCTAGTGTCTTCTCCAAGATTGATTTGAGATCTGGGTATCACCAACTGAAGATAAATGAGTGTGATATTCCAAAAACGGCATTTAGGACCCGTTACGGGCACTATGAGTTTGTAGTGATGCCATTTGGTTTATCTAATGCACCAGTAGTCTTTATGGACTTGATGAACAGAGTGTTTCACTCTTACCTAGATCAGTCTGTCATAGTCTTCATAGATGGGATAAGGTGCAACACGAGGAGCATTTAAGGATCGTATTGGAGACAGTTCGCAAGGAGAAGTTATACACGAAGTTTAAGAAGTGTGAATTCTGGTTGAACCAAGTCGTGTTTCTCGGACACGTGGTCACATCACAAGGAATCGAAGTTGACCCGGGTAAGGTTGGAGCAGTAAACAGTTGGAATGTACCTAAGAATGCAAGTGAGGTACGAAGTTTTCTGGGTCTAGCTGGTTATTACATAAGATTCATCGAGGGATTCTCTAGGATAGCCATGCATATGACTCGGTTAATGAGAAAATGAGAGAATTTCGAATGGACTCAGAAGTGCGAGGAGAGGTTTTCAGGAGTTGAAAGGTAGATTAACTTCTGCCCCTGTACTGACAATTCCTAATCCTACAGAGGGATTTGTCATCTATAGTGACGCAACGAAGCAATGTTTGGGTTGCGTTTTGATGCAACACGTCAAAGTTGTGGCTTATACCTCGAGACAACTAAAGACACACAAGTCGAATTACCCCACACATGACCTGGAGTTGGCTGTCGTGGTGAACACATTAAAGATATGGCAACACTACCTATATTGAGGAAAGTGTGAAATATTCACGGATCACAAAAGCCTTAAATTTCTTTTCACTCAGAAGGAGTTGAATATGAGGCAGAGAAGACGGTTAGAACTGGAGAAAGACCAAAATGTGCACAACGAGTATACATAAAGGCCAAAATGTGGTTATACAAATGAGTACTTAAAGGCCTTAATGTTGCAACATCCTCATAGTTCCCAATTTGTCAACTTACATTACAAATCCTTACTAGCAATGTTTATAAACAAAATCTAATCAGTGCTAGTGAAAATGGATGAAAGTATAATAATCTGGCTTGAAAAAAGATTGAACTTTAAAAGTGATTTTAATAATTTACTCAAAATAAAATGAAAGCATTCTCTGCTTTTCTTTGTAATGACCAGCAATTTTTTTATTTTTTATTTTATATCTATATCTCTATCTAGATCTATATGTATATCTATAACTATATGTTCAAAAAGATATCATCTCGCCTCTCAATCTCGACAGTGAATAGAAAACTCTCAGCAGTGAAAACGCTAAAAGGAAAGAGAGATTGAAATCCTTGTTGAGAAATTTCTTTATAATGTTGCAAATAAAATAGCTTCATGCACATTGTTCGACCGCTAAACACCTATAAAAGTCTAACAATCCTCTCAAGAGAACGATATCAATCGTAGGGTAGCAAGTTGACCACAAGTCATCTCTCAAGGAAGACTTAGCTAACAAATAATTATTATGTTTCACAAATAACAAAAATTATATTCTAAACACTCTAACAAGATTTGTGATTTTTAATAGAGGAAAAAACACTAAACCCTCCAAACTATGCGATTTTTTGCACATTACCATATAAACTTAGTTCTTTTACACTTTACCATACAAACTATATAAGTTTTGCACTTTGTCCTATAGCGGTCCACATGAGGGCAAAACCGTCTATACAAAAGTAGTTACAATTTACCATCTGAACTTTGTTAAAAATTTCACTTTGCCATCTGAACTTTGCGCAATTTTCACTTTAACATATCGTTTAAGAAAATTAAAAAAAATATATGTATATACATTTATTTATCTTTTTTATTACATAAAAAACACAAAATAAGTTTAAACCATATTGTGTGAGAATTGAAATAGAAAATTTAGCACCAAAAATAAATTGATATCAATGATATTTGTACCCACCTTAATCATAAACCTAAACCATAAAATAATAACATTGATAGTACATTTTACTAAGTTAAATATTAATTAAATTTTCTTTTACGAATAAAATTTTTTTAAAAAAAAGATAAATAAATGTACACATAATATTTTAATTTTCTTAAATTGATATGGCAAAGTGAAAATTGTACAAAGTTCAGATAGCAAAATGAAATTCTTAACAAAGTTCAGATGGTAAAGTGTAACGTGCCAGAATATTGTTTTAGGAAAAGACAGTTTTGCCATCACCTGGAGGGCACGTGCCGGAATATTCGTAGAATATTCTACCGGCAATGACCACTATAGGGCAAAGTGCAAAACTTGTATAGTTTGTATGGTAAAGTGTAAAGAAAATTAGTTCATATAGTAAAGTACAAAAAACCACATAGTTCGGGGGGTTTAATGTTTTTTCCTCTTTTTAATAAACTAAAGTAAAACAATTAAGAAGACAATAATCAAACTAAACATGAGTAGACTTTGAGAAAAATATATGGAAGAAAGTCTAGGATTTCGGATTCATCTCATCAAACTCACAAGCAGAATATCAAATAATTGATCATGCGGGTAACAAATAAAACAATCATGTAAAATTAAGGCCTAGATCTGATAACTCACGTATTCACATATTAGGGTTATCCCAACATAATTTGCTATTTTTACTAAGCCCAGGGTTATATAATACATCTCTAATTCATATCTAACCCCCTGAATAAATTTAGTCCAGGAATAATATCTTCGATCGATCTCAATTATTCCCCCAAAACAATCAAAAGTTGATCAGACAATCAATTATCAAATAAAGCAATTCATTCAGGAAAGCAAATCAATGAATCAATACTCATGCTTGTTTGTTTGAATCAAATCATCCTAATCCTAGAACAAGGAAATTTGTTCATGCTTGGGGATGGAATCATAATCTCAATTGAAGGAAAAAAACAATCATAAACATAATAATGCAAAAATAATAATCACCCAACAATTGAAATCAGACAAAAGAAATGAAGAAATCTTACTCTTTGATTAAGAAGTAAAATAACTTCAAGGGGAAGAACCCAAGCAATCCCAATGATGAAAAGCAAGAAAAAAATACCAAAAACTAAAGTGCAATGAATGAGAGTGTACGAAATTATTGATCCCCCAAGTGCTATTTATAAGCCTAAAACCCTATACAAGGTGGAAGAATCCAAAAAAGAAAGGGAAAATCGGACTAAAATTCTAGAAAAATACCCGGGCGGCGCACACACATTCCTCGGGCGGCCTTGTGCAGCGTGCATCGTCCCTTGTCGCGTTGTCCTTGTGCGCGCGCCCGCTGGATGTCATGTTGTGCGCGTCACAAGACTGCGCACAGGCCAGCGCACATTTCTTTGCCCTTGGCGTTGCGCGCCACGCACACAACTACCTTTACTGACTTACGTGGCATTGTGCACCCTTGCGCGTACGCGCACAATGTAGGTTTCCCCAACCGTCTTTCGCCCGTAATGCCCGTTTTTTTACCGTTTTAGCCCATTTTTAAGTTCTCTTTTTACGAAAACCTATGAAACAAATAAAAACACCTTACGTAACATATGACAATATAAAACAGGGCATAAAGACACAAAAATACGCACAATCACACACACGAAAAATAGAAATTACACAAAATTCACACACAAAAACATATAAAAGATACATACTTTAAGAAAGAATATAATTTATAAATATATTCAACTATTCATGAAAATTAAAAGGCTGGACTGTAGGAGTCACGCCACTTCACGTTGTCCTAAGATCGTGATGGCCTCCCTCCGTGCAGGTTCTGACGGCTCACCACTACCCCAAGATAAAACCCAAGAAGGTCACGCCTATATCTTCTATTATGAGCGCGATCACAAGAAGACTAACGAACAAAACCTTATCATGTTGCCCAAATACAAAATAATAATTTGAAGAGTATAAGAGTATTGTAGGATTCCATTTTAAAAACAACAATTTAATGGGTATTTTTTCACAACAATTTAAGACCTTATAATGAGTATTTTTTTCACAACAATTTAATGGGTATTTTTCCAAAACAATTTAATGGGTATTTTTTCACAACAACTTAATTGGTATTTTTTCACAAAAATTTAAATGTGATTTTTAATAATTTAATGAGTATTGTAGCATTCCATTTTAAAAACAACAATTTAATAATCTGCCTATATATAGTGTTAGGATTCCATTTGTAACAACAAGTTTTAAAAACACAATTTAATGGGTATTATGGGGTGTTACAAAACTAAATGGAAGGTTACAAAATTCATTCAATAAAAATATAGCTATTGGAGTTTTGAAACTTCAAATTGTAACAATCCCCCATAAGGTTTAAAACTTCAACATATATATAAAAGAAATATAATAGGACAACTAGATAGTATGCAATGGGTGCAGGAGCCTTCCGGTCTTGATCCTACACTTAGTATTGATGATTTACATTTGAGGGAACCATAATGGACTACGCCTTGAATTAGGTCCATTGACCAAACTTCAATATATCTCACACATGGTATCGACATCGGTCTTTGTTCAAAGCGGGTTAACATTGTTAATGGTCATGTGCTCTAATCTTGATTCTCATGAGAGTCTTTAGGATTTTCCCAAACCCATAGCCACGACCTCATGGCAACCCTCATTAGATGAAACCTCCAAGAGTATGTGTGACCTATACCTTGCGGAATTCCCTCCTTGGTCTCATTAAGGGTCAAATTCCAACCTAACATCACACTATATAGCACTATCACCGTAGAGATGGGAAGAAGTTACACTTTTTATAAAGTAATGCTAAATGAGTCACGCATTACAGGTTGTTCCAACCCATTGAACCTTTTTCATGGGGTCTCCAATCACAAAGGTTGGGTTACTCCCGGAGGTGACTCCCTTGTGGGCTTATGCCCATCCCCCTCGATGATTCAAACACACCTATATTTGGTAGACCTTTGGTTAAATTATCTGCCAAATTTTTCTGAGATTTCACAAAATTAAGAGATATCATATTTATCTTTAATAAAGACTTTATACTTTTAAATATAGCTTGTAAGTGTCTACTCTTTTTTTTATTAGAATGTGTTTGCTTCACAAGATAAATTACAGCTTTGCAATCACAGTGTAGAGAAATGGCAGGTAAAGGTTTAGGAATTAGTGGAATATCAAGTAATAAATCTCTCAACCATTCAGCAGTTGTACAAGTTGTATCTAGAGTTATTAATTCATCTTCCATTGTACTTCTAGATATATACAATAGTTTATTTCTTAGATCCCCAAGTTATTGCAGCCCCACCAAGCATAAAAATGAATCCACTAGTTGACTTAATCTCAGAGGTATCAGTAATCTAATTGGCATCACTATACCATTCAAGTACACTTGGAAAACCTTTATAACATAAGGAGTAACTTAAAGTTCCTGTAAGATGCTTAAGAACGCTTTCTAAACCAGTCCAATGACTCTTACTAGGATTATGAGTATATCTACTAAGTCTTCAAATTGCATAAGAATTATCTGGTCGAGTCCTATTGGTGAATTATAAAAATCACCTAATAATTTGAGAATACTTCAATTGAGATATAGGTTGACCCAAGTTTCTGTGTAAATGTACATTTGGATCATAAGGAGCAGAAACTGACTTACAATCATAATAATTGAATTTCCTCAAGAATTTTTCGATAGAATTAGAGGTTTAATAAAATACCTTCTTTTGTCATTCTAACTTTCATACCCAATATTATACGGGCTTCTCCTAAATCCTTCATCTCAAAGTTATTAGACAAATAAACTTTCACTTTCTCAATAAACTCCAAGTTTGACCCAAAAATTAATATGTCATCCACATATAAACAAAATATCACACATCCACCATTTTCTTCCTTATAATATATGCATTTATCGTGTTCATTTGACCTAAATCCATAACCTTGTATAACATCCTTAAACTTTTCACGTCACTGTTTGGGTGCTTGTTTCAAACCATATAAAGATTTTACTAACTTACATACCTTATGCTCTTGCCCTTTGAAGTTAAAACCTTCAGGTTGTTTGTTGGGAAATTATTTTTTAGATTTTGATGAATGCCATGTAAAACTTAGATTAGAATGTTGGCACCCCATTTTCCTTGTAATTCTCATTATAATAGATAGGGCTGAATGAGTTGAGTCAAGTCAGCTATGCCTGGAAATACAAGAATTCAACTGAAGAAGTGAAGTGAAGACTCCACTGCGGAACAACTGAGTTTGGCCAAAGACAGAAGACCAAGGACTCGACTGAAGATGTAACTGCTGAGGGACAGTTGTGTGAAGAGTCAGTTAAGTCAACTTGAGGAGCCATGTCACAAGTTGAAGTGAAAGATGAGTCTTTCAATGATTGGAGCAGACTCAAGTCATCTGGGGAAAAGGCAGCTGCAAAGAGGAGTTAACTGAAAAGAATCCGTTTACGTAAGTCAAGAACATTACTTAAACAAGTAATACACCCATCCGCCAGTCTTAAAGTGCTCAGTCCCAGAAGCGTGCAAAAGGAATAAACTAATGGGAAGCACTGCACCTCGTGTCAGAACCTGAAAAGCTCGACATTCATTTAATACGAGGAAAGGTTTACATCTCAAGATTGAAGACCAAGAAAAGACAAGCCAACAAACATAAGTGACTTTTGAAAATCAGCCTATCTCTTCAACGGGCAGATTTTTGAAAGTTCACTATAAAAGGCTGAGGAATTTCATTGAGAAAAGGTTACCTTGATTACCTGAACCACGAACGAACAAGCATTATTCAAACTGTAACCCGCAAAATATTCTCAAGTCATTCAAGCAAAATCCTCAAGCCTAAATCTCGAAGGAAATCGATCCAACACAAAGCTGTGAAGGAAAGACAACTTCAAACTGTTGAAGAGGAAACTTTTGAAGAATCAAAAGTGGTCTACTTTCCAAGGAGGATTGTAGAAAGGTTCAAGGTCGAACCCATCTCAAGTTATTAGAGGGCTTCGTGATCAAATCCAAGAAGCTTGAGAAAGTGAGTTGTAGTAGCAAAGCAAGGCACGCCCTGTGAAGAAGCCGAGTCGGACGAGAAGCCAACTGTGTGTGACCAAGGCATCTCAGATCGAGTCCAAGGAGCAAGTGTTTGTGTGATCAAGACTTGTTTGTAGACTCGATAACCACTTTGTGAACTCGATCATTACTTAGTGGATACCTTCGGGGAAGAGAGGAGTAGAAGAATTACCCCATCTTCGAACCTCTATAAAATTTACTTGTGTCATTTACATTTCAAAGATATTTACATTCCCGCACACATATTTTATATCTCACGATAATTTGCTATCCAACTCGATAAATAACTAAGTGCTAAAACCAAGTGTTAAAACAAAGCTACATCAAATTCAAGGGTGTTAAGTCTTCCATTTGAAAAACTCATCACACCAAGTTAAAGTTTAGACTAAACAAATTTGAGTTATTCTATCAACAAACTCTATCGAGTTTGTTGAGTGGCTAACTCTTGATTAACTAACTTAGCTGTCCCTCAAGGACATAGTGTAATTAACTCGTAATATTTTAAAAGGACTAAAATTGAAAAGTTGGTAAGGTTTATTCAACCCCCCTTCTAAACCTTACTCACACCCCTGGGACCTACAAGTGGTATGAGCGGTTGGTTCATTGAGCCTTCCATGACCGGTTCTTGAACTAGATCTCCAATCTTTCAAAGAAATTTTTAACACTTGCTCTTTCAAAAGTTATTTTTATTCAAAGAAAGTCATTATCATGGAAGCAAATTTGACACGCATTCCTATGTTCACTATTGAGGAATTTGATGACTGGGAAATTCGTATGCAGGCTCATCTATCTGCTTTACATAATGAAATGTGGATAGTGATAGAGGATGGGCCACTGCAAATACTGAAAGTGAACACAGTCGTAAGGAGAGCAGCTGCAGCTGAAGGAGAAGAAGTTGTAGCTGAGACAAGACCAGCCATGGTTGGGAAACCAAGGACTTACGGCATGATTGGTATGAATGAATGGAATTAGGTTGGAATGGAAGGAATATAGGAATGGAATAACATTAGGAATGGAATGATGTAGTATTACTATTCCTATGATTGGTATGTACAAGGAATGGAGAAATGAATGGATGACAATTTTATACTTGATTTAAATATTTTGATTGGTAATTATAAATGAATGATAGTAATTGAGAAAAATAATTTTAAACTATCAAATTCTCTTAAATAAAATTTTATTAAATATGTTATTCGTAAATTGATATAAGATTATGTTAGGAATTTTATTGTTTAGATTTTGATGAATGCCATGTAAAACTTAGAATAGAAAGTTGGTTCCCCAATTCTTGCTTTGAAATGTATTGTAACAATTAGAGTGGCCAAGCCGAGTTAAGTCGCCTACGCTCCAACTTGCAAGAAGACAACCGAGGGCTTGAAGGAAAACTTCATTGTGAGGCAGTGAGTACAACAAAGAAAAAAGACAGAACTCGATTGAAGAAGCGGTGAGATGCGGTGAGTGAAACATCATCAAGTCAACTCAAGAGAGGCCAAGTCTCAAGATGAAGTGTGAGAAGAGTCATCCAATGATTGGAAGTCGACTCTAAGTCACCTGGGGAAAGCGAGGAAATGCGGTCAAGTCGAGATAATGAAAAAGAACCGTTTGCACGTAAATCAAGAGATTTACTTAAACAAGTAATATCTTCATACTACCTTTCTTGGAGTGCTCGGTCCCGAAGCGTGCAAAGAAATGAACCAATGGGAAGCACTACACCGTGTGTCGAACTCGAAAAGGTGATAAAACATTTCATACGAGGAAATGGCAATTCCAAGAAGTGCAAACCAACGATCGCAAAGTGATTTTCAAAAATGAGCCTATCTCTTCAACGGGAAAATTTTTGAAAGTTCACTATAAAAGGCCGAGGAGTTTGATTGAGAAAAGGATGATGCGTGGATGACACACACGTGAGATTTACAAGCTTATCAAAATTGAAATATTCTCAATCCTCAAGCCTACATCTCGAAGAACATCAATCCAACACTTACCCGTGAAGAAAGAGAACTTCAATCAGTTGAAGAGGAAACTACGAAAACAAGGGGTCTACACTCCAAGAAGGATTGTAGAAAGGTTCAAGGTGAACCAAGTCTTAAGCGTTTGGAGGGCTTCGTGATCAAATCCAAAGTGCTTGAGCAAGTGAGTGTAGTAGCAAGGCGGTTTGCCCTGTGAAGAAGCCGAGTCGCACGAGAAGCTTGGTGAGTGATCAAGGCGTCTCGGCATCGAGTCCCAAAGGATCAAGTCATTTGTTGTGATCAAGACTTGTATCAGACGGATCATTACCACTTTTTGTAAACCGATCATTACTTAGTGGATTCCTCCAGGAGTTGGAGAAGAGAGGAGTAGAAGAATTACCCCATCTTGAACCTCTATAAAAACTTTTTGTGTCATTTACTTTACAACATTTAAATATCGCACTTTTAATTGCTTATATCTCACGATAAATTTGCTATCCATCCGATAATCTATAAGTACTAAATCAAGTTGTAAAAACTTGCTTAAACCAACTTAAGGGTGTTAAGTCTTTTTTGAAAACAAAACCACGACTAAGTCAAATTATAGTCAACGGTGAGTTACTCTACTACTAACTCAAATTTGAGTCTGTTGAGAGATTAACTCTCTTGAGTGACTAATTCGATTGTCCATCAAGGACACGGTGTGTGTAGAACTGTAGATTTAAAAGGCCTAAATCGAAAATTTGGTAAGGTTTATTCAACCCCCTTCTAAACCTTACACTTACACCCCTTGGGACCTACAAGTGGTATCGGAGCGGTTGGTTCATTGAACCCTCCGCACCGGTTCTTGAACTAGATCTCCAAACTTTTCAAAAGTCCGCTTTAGTACTTAAACTTTCAAAACTCTTTTCTTTCATTAAAAATTATTATCATGGAAGCAAATCTAACACGCATTCCTATGTTCACTATTGAAGAATTTGATGATTGGAAAATTCGTATGCGAGGCTCATCTATCAAGATTACATGATGAGATGTGGATAGTGATAGAAGATGGGCCTCTGCAAATATTAAAGGTGAACACAATTTGCACGAAGAGTTGCGGTGAAGGGGAAGAAGATAAAGACCCAGGACCAGTCATGGTTGAAAAACCAAGAACTGAGTGGACAAATGATGAGAAAAAGATACAACCTGGACAATGTAGCCAAGGATATTCTCTACAAAACCTTGGACAAAGCCATGTTCAATAAAGTGAAATCTTGCAAAAAAACTAAGGAAATCAGGACAAAGCGACATTGATTTGTGAAGGCTCGGAGCAAATCAAAGAAAACAAACTTTCAGTGGTCATTTGTACAAAAATTTGAGAACTTTAAAATGATCTCGTGGAGAAAACCTGGATCAATGGATGCTCGATTTGAGAAATCACAAATGAGCCATTCTACACTTGGAAAGGAATATACGAAGGAAATGTGTATGAAGATCTGAAAAGTCTTCGGTGAATGGGAGATGAAGGTCATGGCACCGAGACATTCCATGGACCTATCAAAGACATCCAACCATGAGTTATTCTCGGACCTCAAAGCCTATGAGTTTGAGTGAGAAGGAAAGACGAGGAAGAGACAATTTTGTACCCAAAACAATTTTGCTCTAGTTGTCAAAGATGGAAGGAGAATCAAGTCAAAGAGGCAATTGACCCGAAGAAATAGCCCTAATGGTTAAAAGATTTAACAAGTTCTTTAACAAGAACTACAAGAGAGGAAAGGGTGAATCCTCCAGAAGACACTCGGCTCCCTCCAAATCAAGGGATGATAGGCCAACCAAGAGAACAGATCATCAACAAGTTGAGTATCAAAGGGCCGACAACTCAAGAATAGAAAGAGTGAGCAAAAGGCTGAATATCTATGTTGGAATTGTAGACAACCAGGTCACTATGCCATTGATTGCTCATATCCTGTAGTCAACAAGTACGATTAAAAACGAAGAAGAAAGAAAGGTCTTGAGAGAAAGAAGACAAGAGAAGAAAAAGGCAATGATGGCTGCAGAGGCTAGCTGAGACAGCCAAGTCAAGAGAGACAGTGACTCGAGAGAGCGTGAAGTGACTACTCAAGTGACTGCGAAGAAGAAGCCTTGATCCGCTTAATGGCCAAAGAACAAGATCAAGAAGATGAGGTACAATCTAACTCAACAAGCTCGGACACTAGTGATAGTGATCGTGACACACACACTTCATCACCCACTGATCTTTGTGATTCATTAGGCAAAATGATGAAAGATTTTGAGCACATTAAAACCTCACACACACTATTGAATGAGGAAAACAGCCTACTCAAAAGTCAAAACTCAAAGTGACTAAGGAGCCGAGTACTCTAAGTCAAATAGCTGATGAGAATAAGAGTTTAAAAATTTGAAAATGCTAAATTAATAAGCGAGAAATTGCTGCTATAGAAAAGAGGGAGAATGACCTCAAAAATGTTATTGCCTCATTCACTAAGGCATCTAAATCATTGGATGATCTTATTATGAGTCAAAGAGAATGTGGAGACAAGACAGCTTAGGATTTAATTCCTTTGTGCCATGTCAAACCTCAAGAGTAATTTTGGAAAAAGGATCTTCAAGTCATGAAGAGTCCGAAAAATCCAAAACTCTAAATGATGCACACACTTTCAATCCAAAGCACAATACTAAGCAAACTGGCCTTGGTTACAAAAGAAAAGGAAAACGACCGAGTTGAGAGTCTTTGAAAGGACAGTGAGAAGAGATTCACCGAGTCCTCAATGAGACTCCAAACAGAAAATACTCAGTAAAGAAAAAGCGAGCTACCAAAAATCCCAGAAAACTCATAAAAGAAATACATATGATGGGAATGGTAGAAAATATCCAAGCCAAGATTTGGAATAATGTGAACTATCGGCTAGACTTATGGAATACAAGCCCAAATGGCAAAGGCCTAGAACTCAACAAAGGCCATTCCAAAAGCATAAGAGCTTTCATCAACACACATATGCACCTAGGCACTACACTCAAACACACCACAATTACCCAAGAAAGGCAATTGCTAAAACACATATGCAGCATACGAGACAAAAGAGACAATTTGTATGAACTAGACTCCCCAAGCAATTTGCCAGGATTGATTATGATTATGGCAGCGATAGATGGCAACCTCTTAGAGTCAAATCATTTGGCTATAGGTTGGTTGGATCATCTTATAATTCTAACCCCTCGGGACCCGAGACAAGAATGGGTACCTAAAACTTAATTTCCTTGATTGCGGAGTTCAAGAAGCAGTGAGTGCCAAGGAACCTGGTACATGGATAGCGGTCATTCCGGACATATGACAGAAATAAGAGAAATCTGTCAAAATTCAAGGAAGTCAAAGGAGCCAAAGTCATATTTGGAGGAAATGAAGCTCCTGGTGAAATAAGAGGCATTGGATCCATCCGGAGGAATGGTTTAGAAATCACGGATGTTGCATATGTTGAAGGACTAAACTTCAATTTACTAAGCATTAGTCAACTCTGCGACAAGGGCTACAATGTTGGATTCAACATGGGAATATGCCAAATCAAAAATGTTGAAACTAATGAAGTTGTCTTTGCAAGGATGCGAGGCAGAGAAATATGTATGTAGTGGATTGGTCAATCGCAACACCCAAGACTGTCTACTAGCAAAAAGCACAATTTGAATCAAGTTGGTTGTGGCACAAAAAAGCGAGTCATCCGAACTTCAAAACGATTAATAAGCTAGCAAGAAGTCATCTTGTGGAAGGACTTCCGGACTCGATTATACAAGAAGGAGAGTATATGTGATGCATGTCGAAGGAAAACAAATCAAGTCGTCGTTCCAAGAAAAGACTTGCCCATCCTCAACAAGAATATTGCATCCGCTTCATATGGATCTATTTGGTGATGGAACCAAAGCAAGCATAAGTGGAAAGAAATACACCTTGGTGGTAGTAGATGACTACTCAAGATATACATGGACAATATTCATGTGCAAGAAGAAAGAAACTCTACAAAAGCTACCCACGGTGATGAAGAGGATACAAAATGAGAAGAGTCAAACCATTATCAAAATAAGATCGGATAGAGGAACCGAGTTTGTCAATGGAATAATAACTCAAGATCTTGTGTTGAGAATGGTATTGGTCATGAACTATCACCGCAAGGACTCCACAGTGAGAATGGAGTTGCGAGAAAGAAGAAAGCAGAACCCTCAAAGAAGCGCAGCAAGGACCATGTTAGTGAAGGGGTTACCAAAAAGGTTTTGGGTCAAGCAATCAACACACTGCTACACCCAAAACAGGATGTATGATAAATAGGGCGGTGACAAAGACTCCCTATGAGATCCGGACTGGAAGAAAACCAAATGTTGCATATTTCAGGATATTTGGATGTAAATGCTTCATCCATAATAATGGCAAAGATAACCTAAAGGCCTTTGATGCTAAAGGCGATGAGGGTATCTTCTTAGGATACTCAAAGCAAAGCCTACAGAATACTCAACAAAAGAACTATGGTTACGGAAGAATCCATTCATGTAGTATTCGATGAGCCAAACATAAATGGAGAAGACATTGAAGAGTCGGTGATAAGTGAAACATCCAACCTACGAGGAAGAGTCCCTATCTTTCAAGCCGCGGGGATTATCAATTGAAGAAGATGAGATAGCTGAATCTCAAAAGCAAGTGGAGAATCTGCGGTGAGTGATCACGAGAGAGCCGACCACGGAGAACACGGTGCAAGTCGATCAATCCGGCTAACTTACTTCAACTTTGACGTAAGATGGCCGAGAGACCATCCACCGAACTTGTCATTGGAGACATGAGAGAAGGTGTCAAGACAAGATCGAACTCAACAAGAAGCAATGTTCACATGCTTCATCTCGCAGATAGAGCCCAAAGATGTGTCACAAGCATTGGATGACACACATTGGATTCAAGCTATGCAAGAAGAGTCAATCGGTTTGAGAGAAATAAAGTATGGGAATTAGTACAAAGACCCATACATCAAAATGTTATTGGAACCAAATGGGTATTCGAAATAAGATGAACGAGGAAGGATCTGTGGTAAGAAACAAAGCAAGGTGGTAGCCAAAGGATATTGCCAAGAAGAAGGAATAGATTTTGATGAAACATTTGCACTGTAGCAAGATTGGAAGCCATAAGGATGTTTCTTGCCTATGCGACTCACAAAGATTTCATTGTATATCAAATGGATGTAAAAAGTGCATTCTGAATGGATTATTGGAAGAAGAAGTGTATGTTGAACAACCTCCAGGATTTGAGCGAGAAGACTCTTGGAGACAAAGTGTACAAACTCAAGAAAGCCTGTATGGATTGAAACAGGCACCCGAGAGCATGGTATGATACCCTGTCACAATTCCTAATCGAAAATGGATTCACTAAAGGAAAAGTGGATAGAACACTTTTTTAATTCAAGACAAGAAGAGTATCCGCTTGTTCAAATATATGTGGATGACATCATTTTTGGATCCACTAACAAAGAGTCGTGTGAAAAATTCTCAAACCTCATGCAAAGTAAATTTGAAATGAGCATGATGGGGAGAGCGACATTTTTCCTTGGACTTCAAGTGAAACAGTGAAGGATGGAACCTTTGTAAGTCAAACAAAATACACCGAGAGATTTAATGAAGAAATTTGGTATGGAGGAGAAGTCTTACGTAAAAATACCAATGAACACATCATCAAAATGGACATGGACGAGATGGCAAGCTGTAGATCAAACAAGATACTGAGCACTTATTGGATCTTTGCTCTATCTCACGGCTAGCGGGCCGGACATCACCTTTCTTTGTAGGTGTATGTGCAAGATTTCAATCTGCTCCAAAAGAGAGCCATATGACTGCGGACTAAGAGAATATTGAGATACTTAAAGGAAGCCAAGAAGTAGGGCTATGGTATCCAAAGGAAGGTGGATTCAAGCTAATTGGCTATTCAGACTCGACTATCTTGGATGCGAGTGGACGAGAAAAGTACTTGAGGCACATGTCAAATGCTTGGAAACAGACTAATTTCTGGTTTAGCAAGAAGCAAAACTCAATAGCCACCTCTACTGGTGAGGCGAGAATACATAGTCATGCTGGCAAATTGTTGTGCTCAAATCCTATGGATGAGACAAAGGTGAGAGATTATGAAGTTGAAGAAAAAGAAATTCCAATCATGTGTGATAACACAAGTGCCATTGCAATCACCCAAAATCTGTGTTGCACTCAAGAACAAAACATATAGATGTCGGATATCATTTCATAAGAGATCATGTTGAAAAGAAGGACATTATCTTGGAATATATCTCAAGCGATAAGCAACTAGCCGACATCTTCACAAAACCATTATGTGAGTCAAGATTTGAAGAACTCAAACATGAGTTGGGGCTCATTGAGCTAAGCCGAGACACGAGAAGAGTCAAAGAAAAGAAATGAAACAGGAAAGAAGATGAGAAAGAGTGAAAACAAAAACTAGCTCAAGAATCAATTTATGTCGGAAAAGTCACTATACCAAGTCACCGCATTTGAGTCACTAAGAGAAATGTGAGAAGCGAGTTAAATCAGCCTAAGAGATAATTTGAATAACTTATGAGCAAAATGACAAAAACGCGATCGTTTTGACTAAGCGGGAATGTTTTAAGGAACACGTCAGACATAATGATGATGTGTACGGACATAAAGCCGCACACCAAGCTTATGATTGGATATAAATCTTTGCCGCATTAAATACGAGACATGAATGCTCAATATGCGTGCGAAATCAAGCCGTTGATTTCGATCACGATTCAAAACCGTCCGCACGTCCTTTCATAAACCATATTTAAACCATTTTTCGTCCGTTTCTCTCTCACACTTCTAAAACCTGTTCAATCTCTCTCTCAAAAAGCAAAGGCAAACACTCTCGAAACCCTATCAAACTTCAAATCTATTTGAATTTTTCTTGAAATTATTCGAGAAATGGCACCAACATATGACTTTACCAAGTTGGGAAAACAAATCCACACAGGTTCGAGTGGATTTGACGGAATGGTGAAGCGAGGGTCCGACGACACCCTGGTGAAGAAAATCGCGGAGAAACTAGAAACGGCGGGATCGAAACCGTTTCTAACACCTGGAGTATCCTATGACCTATGTGGAGGAGGTCGCACAATTTTACGTGAATGCTTTGAAATTCACGACGAAGGAATCAAGTCATCTGTTCACGGGAAACGGTGACTATCACGACCAAGGATTTGGTGAATATTGCTCACTACCGGCAGAGGGAGCATCCGAGATCAAAAAGAGGTGATGTAAACTTGGGTGACGCATGGAAAGAAATAGCCAAGTCCGATGTTCTTGACAAAATAATGTACACATGACAAACAAGAGATGCTTTGAAGGAAGATTGTCACAAATTGTTGGACATTGTTGCCAAGTGTATCGACATCAAATTTGGCGACTTTGACCAACTGTCAAAGGCAAAATTGAGTGTGATGGCTGCAATAATCGAAGAAAAGAAGATAAACTGGGCTGAGTTTATCTACAAAGCAGACTCGCCAAAACGTGGGAAACAAGTCCTTCAAAGAAGATGGGTCATTTGGAGGATCCACGGGATATGGCCTAGTGATTGGCGGCTATTGGAGGTGAAAGGAGTACCTCTTAGACATGGGAAAGCTTTCCATGTTAACAAGAGGATGTTGAGCTAATCTCTCTCGGTGCTCGAAGCGTGCATACGCCAAGAGAGCGACACGGTGAGGGGAATCGGTGACCAAGAACACATTGCTTCCTCTCCAACCAAGAAGAAAGTTGCCCCTGCGGTGCCAGAAGTCTCGCCCCTGCAAAGAAAGAAAACCAAACATGCACACCCCCTGCGCAGCGAGTCACCGCCAGCGGTAGTGTCACACTGCCCCTGCAGCGTGCGGTCGAGAAGGACTCACAAATTCCTTCTCCGATCGTCAAAAAGAGGAGATCGACAAACCTAGACGGCCAGCTCCTCGAAACAAACACAAGCACGGCCCCGGCCGCCCAAGACTCGAGGACACGCGTCTCGAACCGAGAAATCCCTGCAGTGCGGACCAAGAGACGAAGAAGACTTGTAAAGCAATCCGAGCGGGAGAAACCGGTGAGTCGGCTACTCGCCTAGCATAAATACAGGAGACTCTTCGGAGAAGTAGAGTCTCCGGATGTAATTGATGAAACGACAAGTCTGCTTGAAGGTGATCACAGAGGCAACTCAAGACTGTTTGTAGCTCACACAATTTGAAACTCAAGAAGAACCAACCCAAGCGAGATAGTGATGTAATGATCCTATCTCCACCTTACCCAGGACATCGAGAATCGTCTGCGTGAGTGGAGAAAATGGAAGTTGAGCAAGTCGAGGAACAGTTCCAACGGCTGAATTCATAGAAGAAGAAGAGGAACTGCTAAATTTCCTTGGATTATCTACTGTGCTCGGCTCTAGATGAAGACAACCGCTTGAATATTCTGCGAGATCTACAAGGACACGAGAGAGAAAAGCAAGCTGAAGAAGCCGAAAGTACGAGAAAAGGCAAGTATCGCTCTATCTCGGCACCACGTAACACTTCCATCCTCTCCTTGATGTCTTCTCCGAAAGTGACGAGGAACGAGAATCTTCGCCCGCGAGAAGAATTGCGGATCACGGCAAGCATTGCGTGAATCAAGAATCCTTCACGAGCAAAGCGATGGAGGGAGGGAGGAGAGTCCTCGAACACACGGTGAAATCGATCCAATGGGAGTGGTTCAGCAAATAGCCACCGATGTTCCGCTACCACTTCCCGACTAACTCGGAAGAAGGCAATAAGGGAGCTGGCGATGGCGGGCTAGTGGGGACCCCGGTCGAGCCAACCCCTATTGAAGGTGTGCCACCACCGCCCCAACGGCTGAACCATCAAGCGCAACAGTAGGGAGTTTGGAGACGAGTGACCCCACTCCAAGTCACTCGGTGGTGCTCGGTGAGGGGGAAACTCCCTCCACCTGCAAAAAGGTCGGAGGATCTTTGCAGATGACTCCACAAGGAATGTAGGAGGCGAAGCAAAGAAAACTCAAACACAAGAAGAAAGACAAGTTGCCATCAACGAAGCTCGGCGATTGAGACTGCCTCTGGAGGTGCCAACGACTCGAAGGCTAATGACGTGGCTACGATGCGATCGAGGCACGAGGAAGGAATGTACGGGAGTTAACACTGGCAATGAAAGCGCAATCCATGGGGTTGAGACTCCAATGGATGCTTGTTTGTAGAAGACCCTAAGACAGTGACAATCGTCGAAAGGGAAGACCAAGGCCTCGCGGTGAGAGAGACCGCCGGGAGGAAATGAAGGCCACGGGAGGTTGAGACTTCCGGGGTAACACTGGTGAAGTAGAGAACATCCCTCCCGCAACCATCGATCCATCCGAGAAGGAGATCGGCGCACTTCATGATTCCCGGACAACCACGATGTCACCTTTCTCGGGATCGGAAGGCGAAGAGGAAGGCTGAGTCGACTCCCATGACAAATCCAAAAGACTCGGTGCGGCGGATGTTCCAGGCACGAGCAAGTCCGATCCCAAGACTACTCGTCGGACCTTTAATTTTGATGATGAGCCACCAATGGAAATCTCATCATCGTCCGATGACGCTCGATAAGGCCGAGGACGATCTACTCAAAAGGAGAAATCGGTGAGACCAACGGTTGTTAAGATATTGAGGCTCGGCAAGCCGAGTCATCGCACCACAAAACCCGGTGAACCGAGAGACCTTTGCTCCGGCTCCTCAAGCTAATTTGGATCGATTCCCGAGAAGAACTTCACGTCCACCGCTTATCATCGAACAAATCCCGGATGGCGGTGATGAATCCTTTGTGGAATCCTTCCCATTCTCACTTTGGAGATACGAGAACTACACGAAGAGTCGAGAAAATGAGCAAGCACGCTACCACGGACCAGCTCTGTTTTTCACTCAGGCACCATTGTTTCGGTAGGACTTGATTTCGATTTGTATGGCCATCACCGCAATGAAGAATCGGTGAGGTGCGAGAAGTGTTCAAGGCACTCTTTCTTTGAAGTTGAAAAGATGGAGAGGCATCGAGGCCTCCTTGGATATGCGCTGGACAACGAGATGCCAACCTTACGGTGACTTGAGAGGCATCACAATCGGGATAAGGGAATGGTGGCAACAAAGAAGAATCAATGCGTGTGGAACAAGGTGAGATACTTGAGACAATTATTCAACAAGTCTTTGGTGTGGAGAGTGAAAATGTTGACGCGAAAAACGAAGGCTGCGGGAACACATTGAACATATGCACGAAGCTCACACCGCCGAGATCAAGCTGCTGCGTGAGCGTAATGCAAATGATATCGTTTGGAAGAACACATGACAAGAAAATTCAGCCTTCTCATGGTGAGATGAAGCGATTTGTGAGAATCCAACGCTACTCGATCAATTCCGTGCGAAGATACAACGCAGCGCAGACTTGAAGCAAAATTCAACCATCGAAGACTCGACTTCATGCTTGCCAAAGACATGTTCCTGGGGTTCCTCTATCCTTTGATGATGCCAAAAAGGGGAAGAGGAATACCTTAAAGCAAACAAAATCAAGTTTGAAAAGAAAGAGAAGCGGTGACAAGGAACAGTGAGAAGGGAAAATCGGTGAGGAAATTTTGAAAGCGAAGAAAGGAAAATCTCGAGGGGGAAGGATCAAAGAATATGACCTTGATGATTGCACAAACCCCCAACAGGTCTGTCACGGTGACATTATAAGCAACAAACTCCCGTGACTCTGCCACTCCAACACTCTTTGTATCTATGGTGAGAAGAGAAAAGAAATTGAAGCGAGGGATGAAGGAGGTGGAAGGAAGAATGGATGCAGGGTGATGAACATTTTGAAAGAACACGGAGGCATTCCGGTTGACGAGAGACACGTATGCCATTTCGGATGTCGGGACAGAGCCAAGATCGATTGCGAATTCAAAACGCTCGAATCGAAGGTTATTTTGCAAATTTGTCCTTGGCTCAAGCTTGGGATCTTGGGAAAAGGGTCTCACACTATGTGAAGAAGCCGACAGACAAGCAGACAACCGTGATCCTCTGCTTTGGTCACTCCGCCGTGAGCACTCATTTGGAAGAAAAAGCCCCAAAGTGCGAGATACGCCCGAGTAGAGGAGAAGAAGCGGAGTGGAGGAAGAAGCTTGGACCTAGGCCTCGCCCAAGAATATTGAATACGTAGATCCGGAAAGAAAGGAGGGATCTCTTGGGTGGGCTTGACCATGTGGCGAACTTGCAAGTGGCCAAAACCAACGCCCGAGTATGCAAGAAGGATAGAAGAAGAAAACAAGAGACAAACTCGGCTATGGCGGGGAGAGACAGGAAAGAATAAGGAAAGATGAAGCTGCCGGGGAAGGCATATGAGAAGAAAAAGAAGGCGGTGATGACGAGAAGAAGAGAAAGAAGAGAAGAAGATCTTGACCAAGATGAAAGAAGGAGACAATGAAGGAGATGAAGTGTTATTGTCCAACCCTTCGTGTATTTTATATGTAAATACATACAATGTAAGTCTTCTGTAATAATGCTATATTTTTTTTGAGACAATTACATACTCTGATACACCTTGTAAACAGTTGTGTTAAGTACAAGAATGATATGATCAATAAAAAGATTGATTATGCGCATACATTCTATGTCAATACACTATCTGTATGTATCTTTGTTATTTGCATCTTTGTATGATTTAAGTTTTGGCATCATCAAAAAGGGGAAAATTGTTAGGAATTTTATTGTTTAGATTTTGATGAATGCCATGTAAAACTTAGAATAGAAAGTTGGTTCCCCAATTCTTGCTTTGAAATGTATTGTAACAATTAGAGCTGGCCAAGTGAGTTAAGTCGGCCTACGCTCCAACTTGCAAGAAGACAAGCGAGGGCTTGAAGGAAAACTCTGTGTGAGACAGTGAGTACAACAAAGAAAAGCAGACGGGAACTCGACTGAAGAAGCGGTGAGATGCGGTGAGTGAAACATCGGTCAAGTCAACTCAAGAGAGGCCAAGTCTCAAGATGAAGTGTGACAGAAGAGTCATCCAATGATTGGAAGCTGACTCTAAGTCACCTGGGGAAAGCGAGGAAATGCGATCAAGTCGAGATAATCGAAAAAGAACCGTGTTAAATCAAGAGATTTACTTAAACAAGTAATATCTTCATACTACCTTTCTTGGAGTGCTCAGTCCCCGAAGCGTGCAAAGAAATGAACCAATGGGAAGCACTACACCGTGTCGAACTCGAAAAGGTGATAAAACATTTCATACGAGGAAATGGCAATTCCAAGAAGTGCAAACCAACGACGCAAAGTGATTTTCAAAAATGAGCCTATCTCTTCAACGGGCAAATTTTTGAAAGTTCACTATAAAAGGCCGAGGAGTTTGATTGAGAAAAGGATGATGCGTGGATGACACACACGTGAGATTTACAAGCTTATCAAAATTGAAATATTCTCAATCCTCAAGCCTACATCTCGAAGAACATCAATCCAACACTTACCTGTGAAGGAAAGAGAACTTCAATCGAGTTGAAGAGGAAACTACGAAAACAAGGGTCTACACTCCAAGAAGGATTGTAGAAAGGTTCAAGACCAAGTCTTAAGCGTTTGGAGGGCTTCGTGATCAAATCCAAAGTGCTTGAGCAAGTGAGTCAGTAGTAAAGGCGTGCCCTGTGAAGAAGCTGAGTCGCACGAGAAGCCGGTGAGTGATCAAGGCGTCTCAGGCCGAGTCCCAAAGGATCAAGTCATTTGTTGTGATCAAGACTTGTATCCGGACTGTTACCACTTTGTAAACCGATCATTACTTAGTGGATTCCTCCGGGAGTTGGAGAAGAGAGGAGTAGAAGAATTACCCCATCTTGAACCTCTATAAAAACTTTCTTGTGTCATTTACTTTCTGACATTTAAATATCGCACTTTTAATTGCTTATATCTATTTGATAAATTTGCTATCCATCGATAATCTATAAGTACTAAATCAAGTTGTAAAAACTTGCTTAAACCAACTTAAGGGTGTTAAGTCTTCCATTGAAAACAAAACCACGGCTAAGTCAAATTATAGTGAAGTGAGTTACTCTACTAAATTTCATTGAGTCATTGAGAGATTAACTCTCTTGAGTGACTAATTCGATTTGTCCATCAAGGACACATTTGTGTAGAACTCTGTAGATTTAAAAGGCCTAAATCGAAAATTTGGTAAGGTTTATTCAACCCCCCCCTTCTAAACCTTACACTTACACCCCTTGGGACCTACAGATTATTTTAATGTGTGCTAAATAATATATATATATATAGATTTATATTTATGATATCAAAAATATTTTATATAATATTTTTTAGGGATAATTACAAAAACACCCCTAAGGTTTGGGCTAATTACAAAAAATCCAGATATGTTTTAAAATTACAAAAAACCCCATCAGGTTTGATTATGTGTTAAATTTAAGGGGGTAATTATCGTAACTTTATAAATATCAGGGGAGTTTTGATATTTTTTTTCTTATGAAGGGGAAAAATGTAAGACAGAATCAAACCTCAAGGGTTTTTTTGTAATTTTAAAAAATCTCTGGGTTTTTATATAATTATCCCAAACCTCAGGGGTATTTTTGTAATTATCTCTATTTTTATAAGAAAATATATAAAATCAACAAAAGAATTCTATATCAAAATTTTGATTTAACTATTGAATATTGATAGAAATTGACTATGATTTATTAAAATATTAAATATAACTCATATTTATATTATAAATATTTTTTTTTATTTATAACACTAGTTTTCGAAAATACAGATTATATCCAACATTTTTAGTCATTTATAGAAAGATAATTTTATTAAAAATAAAATTTGAGTCATTCTTGATGATTGGGAATAGCTAAACCCATGGGGGAGAGGAGGAATGGTCATTCCCTTACTTTTGGGAATAGGGATTCCCATGGGAATGAGTATTCCCATTACTAAAACATACCAAGCATGTGAATGGGAATGAAATAAGGAATGCTCATTCCATTCCTACATCATTCCCACATACCAATCATGCCGTTAGTGGACAAACGAAGACAGAAAAAGATACAACTTGGACAATGTTGCCAAGGACATACTGTACAAAACCTTCGACAAAGCAATGTTCAACAAAGTCAAATCTTGCCAAACTGCAAAACAAATATGGGATAAATTAACTTTAATTTGTAAAGGATCTGAGCAAATTAAAGGAAATAAATTGTCTCACATTCTTTGTCTGAAATTTGAAAATTTTAAAATGCTTGCAGGTGAAACCTTGGATAAGTTTGGATGCTAGTTTTGAAATAACAAACGAGCTATCAAAGACTTGGGAAAGATTATACACAAAAGGAAATGTGTATGAAGATTCTGAGAAGTCTCCCAGCTGAATGGGAAATGAAGGCCATAGCTCTAAGACATTAGATGGACCTATCAAAACCATCGAATCATGAGCTATTCTCAGACCTCAAAGCTTATGAATTTGGTGAGAAGAAAAGATCAAGAGGAGACGACTCTACCCAAAACAGCTGCACTTATAGTCAAGGATGGAAAAAGAAAGTCAAGTCGAGGAAGTTATAGACCAGGAGGAAATAGCCACGATGGTTAAAAGATTCAACTAGTTCTTTAATAAGAACTACAAGAAAAATAAGGGTGAAACCTCCATGAGACATTCAGCTCCCTTCAAGTCGAGGAAGATAGGCCACCCAAGAGAGTCGAACATCAAAGGTTGAATATCGAGAGTGATAATTCAAGGGCGAAAGAAATGACCAAAGAGCGAGAACCTTTGTTGAACTGAGACAACCAGGACACTTTGCTATTGATTGCCCATATCCAATAGTTAATAAATACGGGAATGAAGAAGAAAAGAAAACTCTTGAGAGAAAGAAGACGAGAAAAAGAAAAGAGCTATGGTAGTCGCTTTGAGGCAATTTGAGACATCCAAGTCGAAGGAAGCGGTGATTCGAAAGAGTATTGAAGCTGACTACTCAAGTGATTCTGAAGAAGAAGCATTGATTTGTCTAATGGCCAAAGAACAAGATCAACCGGATCGGGAAGGAAGATGAGGTACACTCTAACTCATCTCATACAGATTCTAGTGATAGTGATTGTGATACACACACTTCATCACCCACTGATCTTTATGATTCATTAGGCAAAATGATGAAAAATTTTGAGCACATTAAATCCTCACACACACTATTAAATGAGGAAAACAGCCACTCAAAAGCCAAAACTCACGGTGACAAAGGAGCCGAGTACTCTAAGTCACATAGTTTGGTGAGAACAAAGAGTCAAGGTGAAAATGACAAACTAATAATAGCAGAGATAGCTGCTATTGAAAAGAGAGAAAATGATCTTAAAAATGTGATTGCCTCATTTACAAAGGCATCTAAATCATTGGATGACCTTATCATGAGTCAAAAAGAATGTAGAGATAAGACAGGCATTGTAAGTCCAAGCGGCTACGATAATCAGAGGGGGTGAATAGATTATCTCCATCTTTCGATTTCGCCCTTTTTTCGAATCAATTACGCCAAGACAATAATAAAGGTGCGGAATGTAAACAACACGCGTCGATTTATAGAGGTTCAACCCACCTAGGGCCTAATCCTCTACCACCCCAGTATCTCCGGGATGGATTTCAAAAAGAAAAAAAGATTTTATTAATTTCCAAAATTAATACAACACCTTATAACATCACCTTGAAGAGCACCACACTCTTCTACAACACCACCTTTGAGATTACCACAATCTCTCTTGAATATTACCACAATCTCCAATGGCACCTTGTGGAGATTACCGCAATCTTCAACCTTGAAGAATACCAAATTATTCAATACCTCAAGAGCACCACACTCTTGAAACACCTATCACCTAGATCACCCAAGTGTATTCTTTCCACAAGAATACTCACAAGGATGTCTTGTGTTGAATGATGACAAAAATCAAGATTACAACTCAATAATGAATATTACAATTTGAGTGCAAGTGTAATCAAGAAATAAAGCCTAGACCTCAGGATGTGAAAGTGAAATACATAGGCTATAAATACAACAAGAGTGTTGAATATGAAAGCTTGGAAATTTGCAGATTTTTTGTTGTGTATTTTGCTTGTATGTATTGTGTCTTGTGTCTTCAATTCATCCTCTATTTATAGGGAAGTCTTCACCAACATAGGCTCCTTCTTGTTCACTTTTGTCTACAAAAAGAGGATCACAAGATGTAGAAATATTGTACAAAAATGAAAGTAAATCTTGTTGTCAAAGAATTCAAATGGTATAATTTTGCTGTCACAAAATAACATAGGGCGACCAGTTGCCCTGTTTAAGATTTCGAACGTTTGAAAAAGAAAGTGCGATCCAGTGCAGTCGTCAAGGCGGGGTCGACGGTTGACGGGAGGGTGCGACCGGTTGCCCTAGGGTGCGACCGGTCGGCCTCACCCTTGACCGGTCCCCCTCTTCGTTTTTAAGAGTTCAGAATGTTCTGTTTCGATATTCTTTGCTTCAGGATACCTGTCGACACTTTTGGGCGACCGGTCGACCTCCAAATTGAAATGTTGTCCGATTTTTATCAAATATAAACTTCAAGAAATACTCCAAAAAATAAGTAAAAACATTTTAAATCACTTGAGAGTATTTGGACAACATTTATAAACATTGTAAACTCATTTAAACAAAACCATCAAAAGTGTTGTCCATTTTTATCGAATAATAAACTCTAAGAAATACTCCATGAAATTAGTAAAAATATTTTAAATCATTTAGGAGTATTTGGACAACATTTATAAACATTGTTTTGGTATAAAAATTCATTTAAACATAATCATCAAAATCTTGATAAAAACATTTATCTAACAAACTCCCCCTTTTTGATGATTACAAACCAAAACAATTTTAGGAAGTTGATTTTAAAACGAAACAAATTTTCTGGTCTAAAACATCAAACCATTACAAGCAAGATTTATCATAAGTACAAACACACAAGGATAGGAGCAAAGATTTTTCAAAATCATTTTTTCACAAGCTCCCCCTATAAATATGCATATCAAGAACAAGTATACAAGCAACAACTAAAAGCTTAACGCTTAGCTTTTATAACTTAAGCTTGAATATCATGAGCTTATAAGCTCCCCCTGTCACAAAAGCATCATTAGTCAAGTATAAAAGTCCATAATACATCACATGGACCAAGTATAATCCATAGCTTTTGGCTTTTAAGAGCTTTAGCTAATAGCTTTTCTTGCGAGCGTATTTACGCTTCTTTGAGCTTATGAGCGTTTTTCTTGTTTCTCCCCCATTGGAATCATCAAAAATAATGTTAGCACGATAAAACATCATACAATTATATCAAAGTGCGCAATTTTATAGATTTATCGAGCATATTGAGCATTTAAGCTTAAATTCCGAATAAAAGGGAAAAAATTGCTCATTTGATTTGTAAAAGCTCATTTGATTGATAAAACATGATCTCTATAAATTTATAAGTCTTTTCAAATCAAGAGACTCATGTAGGTGATGAATTTTTCATTGAAACATTTTGTCGAACACTTGGCGTGCATTGAATAAAACAAGAGAAATATAACGCCTTTGGGATTCGTTTAAGCCAAAACTTTTGATCACCAATTTCAATACCACAATATACATTCATCATCAATCATCATAAACAACATATTAATACAAGAATTTCAACAATATATCAAGATACAAGCACATTCTCAAGGGTTCAACCCAATTGAGATTAAAAGGAGAAATTCTTACCATCTAATCGGTAAAGATGAACAATGATGATGATAATCGAACCTCATGAAGTCCAAAATATAAAATATATGCAATAAAACAAATTTGAAGTGAAATTTGTGTGAAAAGTGCGTAGGGGACGAAAAATGAACACAAACGACCAAAATGACAAATACTGAGAACAGAAACATTTTCAACCAAAATATTGATGTGGTCGACCGGTTGGGGGCATGGGCGACCGGTTGACGTCATGGGCGATCGGTCGACCTTGCCCCAGTCAGACCAGTTTTTCATTCAGTTTTCAAAATCCGATGTTGGAACCAAAAATCCAATTTTTCGCCCCTAATTTTTAAAAATGTGCAAAATGCAAGCGTAGACCTCATTTAATATACAATATGTCATAATCAAGCTCGAAATGAGGTGAAATACTCGGCGGTTAAAAAAACAAATTTCCGCGAGTTATCTTTGAGATGGAATTAAGCACATCTCAAATTTTTGCTTAAGAAACGCAATCCCTTAGAATATATCGAATCTCAAATATATATAGTTCGATTATAATGAACCATATTTTGAAAAATTATTATCACCGGACTTGTTATCCCGAAAAATATGAACGTTTTAAACTTTGGATATACAAGTCATAAGAAGAAGTGCCTTTCAAATATTTGAAAATTTCTTTTAACGACACTTTAATGAGATTCGTTGGAATAGTTTTAAAATTCGAGCATATAGACATAAGGCATAGAAAATGTCGAGTCTAAAGAAAAAAGAAAAGTTAGTGAACATACCTCGAATATATTTGTCAATCAATATGCCTTCCTCAACCTTTGTCAAACTTTACATTGGTAGTCATAGAGGTTGAGATGATTCTTCCTTCTTCAATGCCTAACTTCTTCAAAAGGTACTTTTGTATACTTTGATTGTGAATTACAACCACTTTCTTGGCATTGTTTAACTTGAAGTTCAATAAAATTTTAGCTCCCCCATCATGATCATCTTAAGTTCACCTTGCATCAACTTAAAAAATAACTTGCACAATAATTCATTAGTAACACCATAAATGATATCATAAATTTGTACAAGTAAACAATCTTGCCCTTTTTCAAAAACAAAGAGAGTAGTATATACTTTAACTCTTGTAAAACCATTTAGCAAAAATAGCTAAGTCTATCATACCATACATGGGGTACTGTTTTAAACCATACAAGACCTTTTATAAAAGTCATTTGGCCTAGAAAAATTTTAAACCCCGGAGGTTGTTTTATATAGACTTCTTCTTGAATAAAACCATTTAAAAAATTGGATATAACATCAAAATAAAACCATTTGGTAAAGCTTGAAATTTTCTTACAACAAGAATGGGCAAGTCAAACCATTTGGTAAAGCTTGAAATTTTCTTAAAACAAGAATGGGCAAGTAAAAAGCAAATAGCTTCTAAACGTGCTATGAGTGCAAATGTTACATCAAAACCAATACATTCTTCTTGACAATACCTTTTGAGTTACCTCCTCTTGGTCATTGAGCTTGTTCCAAGATATAAAAAAATTTCCGCAAAATCTTAATCAAGATATCTTGCACAAGAACATAGTAATATCGAATAATAGAGACATAATAACAAGTAACACATACTATGCTTTCAAACAAATTATCACGAGTTTCATAAAACATGTAAGTTCAAATAAGCTTATAGGAAGCTATATAAGGTCTCTTTTGAAATTTGAAAAATTCAAGAGCATATAGTTGAGACCTCATTTAAAAGAAGCATTTGAACAATAGTTTTGACAAGAATGAATATAAGCAATCAAATGCATAATTTTTGAGATAAGGATGAAAATCAAATGTTTTTATCAAAACAAATTACAATCCTTTATAAAACTCGGATAAAACAAGCTTTATCGAATAGTGCCTTTCAAAAAACGAAAAATCCTTTTAATTTCATTTGTATGAGATACTTTGAAATATCTTGAAAAACAAGAACATAGACATATGGCAAAAATTATATCGAGTCTAAGAGATGAATAACCATGGTGAGTGTACCTCGATAGTTTATGTTTCTCTTGTCAAATAATGAGTGGATAACCATTGACGAAGATATATGAATCCTACACAATTCTTAGAACAAGTCTTGCACACAAGAATAATTGTAATAGGGTAGGCTAGAGCAATAATATATGTGACAAGTATGCTTATGCCATAAAAATCCATAAGAGATGATAAAACACTATAGTTTAAACAAATGCACAAGAACATGCAAGGTCCTCCGTTTTTAAAAAGAATTTTAGGAACACACAAATATATTGAAGACCTTAATTTTAAAAATAAATTTTTGAAAACTCATTTTGAAAAATTAGGCACAATTACGAACATGCATAATAACAAAATAAAATGCATATTTAAATGAGGAGATACGGTTTATCAATTACGCCATTTCCATGGGTTATGTCTTTCCCGTTGTTGATGGTATCTTCCCCTTTGAAAATCATCTTGTAGATGATGACTTCTCCAATTTCTCCATTTCCAAGGATTATGTCCTTCCCATTGTTGATAATGCCTTTCTCTTGGAAATTCATTTTGGTGATGTCTTCTCCTTTGATTAAATGAGATGGTCATTTGATGTCTTCTTGGGGGTATGTATTTTCCTCGATTATTATTCCGCCGGGTACCTAATATGACATTATTTTGTGGTACCCTCAAGTGTTTGGGTCCTTTGGAATTAGCTTTGAGACTTTTAGGTCTCCAATAATAATTAGAGCTATTTCTAGCCCGACAAGTATTAACCGTGTGACCCGTTTTACCACAATAAAAACAAGTAGTAATTTTGGGAGCATAATGACCAACATGCATAGAGACTTGATTTCTTTTCTCATAATTAACAATACTAGGCTTATGGTCAAGTCTTTGTTTCAATTTATAACAACTATGAACATCAATAATATTGGTTATTTTATCGGTACTCAAGTTGGATTTTGATAAATCATTTTTCAAGCAATTAATATCCTCAACAAGAGTACTATTTTCTTTTTCAAGGTTTCTAACCTTGTCAAGTGTGGTGGTGTGATCACATGAAAGTGATTCATAAGAGGAAAATAAATTATCCTTATCAATTTTCAAAATATTGAATTCCTTTTTCAAATTTTTGTATTTACCAAGTAAGCTTTGGAATTCATTTTGAAGTTCATCAAAATCATTTTGCAAATCACTATAATCATTTTGTAATTCATTATCATAAGAAGTGGAGGGTTTTGAACTTACCTCGTTTTCTTCTTCGAAGCCCATAAGACATCGTTCGTTTTCATCGACGTCGGAAGTTGTAGGAAGCTCATCCCAAGTTGGGTTTGTATCCATTTGAGAAGTAGATGATTTTGAGTGGCTCATTTCATTTGCATATACTTCTTCTAATTTCCTCCATACTTCATGTGCCGATTTAATTCCTACAATATGATCATATTCCAAAATGGTAAGTGAACAATACAAAATATTAAGAGCTTTACCATTTAAGGAGATGATTTTCTTCTTTTCATCATTGAGCTCTTTGAGGCCTTTGGAGGTGTGTGGTGTGTCCATCATAGGAATGGATTCTTCATTTACGACCGTGTTCCCAATATTGAACCCGCAACTTTGTAGATATCATTCCATTCTTTCTTTCCAAAATATATAATTTTTGGAATCAAATAGTGGTGGCTTGGTGGTGGAGGCGCCGGTAAGGTAGACTTCATTCGTAGCTGGTGATCGTTCCTCTTTACTCGCAATGTGGAACGAGCTTGCCAAAGAGTTTGGCTTTGATACCACTTGTAAGTCCAAGCGGCTACGATAATCTAGAGGGGAGATGAATAGATTATCTCCATCTTTTCGATTTCGCCCTCTTTTTCGAATCAATTACGCCAAGACAATAATAAAGGTGCAGAATGTAAACAACACGCGTCGATTTATAGAGGTTCAACCCACCTAGGGCCTAATCCTCTACCACCCTAGTATCTCCGGGATGGATTTCAAAAAGAAAAAAAGATTTTATTAATTTCCAAAATTAATACAACACCTTATAACATCACCTTGAAGAGCACCACACTCTTCTACAACACCACCTTTGAGATTACCACAATCTCTCTTGAAGATTACCACAATCTCCAACGGCACCTTGTGAAGATTACCACAATCTTCAACCTTGAAGAATACCAAATTCTTCAATACCTCAAGAGCACCACACTCTTGAAACACCTATCACCTAGATCACCCAAGTGTATTCTTTCCACAAGAATACTCACAAGGATGTCTTGTGTTGAATGATGACAAAAATCAAGATTACAACTCAATAATGAATATTACAATTTGAGTGCAAGTGTAATCAAGAAATAAAGCCTAGACCTCAAGATGTGAAAGTGAAATACTTAGGCTATAAATACAACAAGAGTGTTGAATATGAAAGCTTGGAAAATTGCAGATTTCTTGTTGTGTATTTTGCTTGTATGTATTGTGTCTTATGTCTTCAATTCATCCTCTATTTATAGGGAAGTCTTCACCAACATAGGCTCCCAACATAGGCTCCTTCTTGTTCACTTTTGTCTACAAAAAGAGGATCACAAGATGTAGAAATATTGTACAAAAATGAAAAGTAAATCTTGCTGTCAAATATGAGCATGGTATGATACATTGTCTCAATTCCTAACTGACAATAGATTCTGCAAAGGCAAAGTGGACAGAACACTCTTCAGAATTCAAGATGGAGAGAGTATACTGCTTGTTCAGATATATGTGGATGATATTATTTTTGGATCCATAAACAAAGAGCTGTGTGATAAGTTCTCAAACCTCATGAAAGGCAAATTTGAAATGAGCATGATGGGAGAGATGACTTTCTTTCTAGGACTTCAAGTTAAACAACTGAAGGATGAAACCTTCATAAGTCAAACAAAATACACCAGAGATTTAATGAAGAAGTTTGGTATGGAAGAGAAGTCTTCTGTAAAAATACCAATAAATACATCAATCAAGATGGACATGGATGCATATGGCAAACCTGTAGATCATACAAGATACAGAGCACTTATTGGTTCACTGCTCTACTTAACAGCAAGCAGGCCAGACATCACCTTTGCAGTAGGTGTATGTGCAAGATTCCAATCTGCACCTAAAGAAAGCCATATGACTGCAGCTAAGAGAATCATAAGATATTTGAAGGGATGCCAAGAAGTTGGCTTATGGTATCCAAAGGAAGGTGGATTCAAGTTAATTGGTTATTCAGATTCTGACTATGCTGGATGTAGAGTTGACAGAAAGAGTACTTCGGGTACATGTCAAATGCTTGGAAACAGGTTAGTTTCATGGTTTAGCAAGAAGCAAAACTCAATAGCCACATCCACAGTTAAAGCAGAGTATATAGCTTCGGGCAGCTGTTGTGCCCAAGTCTTATGGATGAGACAACAGCTGAGAGATTATGAAATTGAAGAAAAAGAAATTCCAATTATGTGTGACAACACAAGTGCTATTGCAATTACTCAGAATCCTGTGTTGCATTCAAGAACAAAGCACATTGATGTAAGATATCATTTCATAAGAGATCATGTTGAAAAGAAAGATATCGTTTTGGAATACATCTTAACTGATAAACAGTTAGCTGACATTTTCACCAATCCCTTATGTGAATCAAGATTTGAAAGAGCTTAAGCATGAGCTAGGGTTAATTGAGCTGAGTTAATACTCAGAAGACTCAATCAGAAGAGATAGAAGATAGAAAGTGAGAAATGAACAAGATTTTCACATCAGCCAAGTGAAACAACCATATCGGAAAGTCAACTGTATTGAGTTAGCTAACAACTGAGTTGTTTAATGAAAGGAGAGAAGCTGATTTAAGTCACTTTTGACATAAGCTGAGTCATTTACGAGCTAAGTGACAAAAATGCAGTCGTTTTTAATGAGCGGGAATGTTTTTAAGGATGAAGTCAATGTAATAATGACGGGTATAGTCAAAAGCCGCACAGTAAGCATATGATTGAATATAAATGTTGCCGCATTAAATGAGAGGAATTAAATGCGGTTCGGCGTGCTAAATCTGAGCCGTTGATCTCGATCAAAATTCAAAAACAGGAAACACGTCCTTTCATAACCCTTATATACTCATTTTCTTTCAGTTTTCTCTCTCACACTAAAAACTATTCATCTTCAAAGCAAGAGAATAACAAGTTCATCTCTCTCGCAAACCCTACCAGTCCTCAAGTAAATCTATCAAGTTTTAGTCGGTAAAATACTCTACAAATGGCACCAAAGCTCGATTTTGTTAAGTTTTCGAAGCAAATCCACTCTGGATCGATTGTGGATTTCGAAGGAATGATAAAGCAGGGTTCCGATGAAACCCTAATGAAGAAGATAGTTGATATGATGGAAAAGTCCGGTCTCAGGCCTTTTCTAACGATGGAATACTCGCTGACCTACGCTGAAGAGGTGGCGCAGTTTTATGCAAATGCTGAGGTGCAGGACGAAGGCATCAAGTCTACTGTCCACCGCAAGGACATTTTGATTACTGCTAAGGACCTTGCGGAGCACTGCTTATTGCCGTCGGAGGGCATGACAGAGATAGCTGAAGCTGATGTCAACTTGGCTGCTGCATGGAAAGAAGTAGCCAAACCAGAGTGTGCTGTGAAAGTTATCTACACAGCTGAGAAGAAGTTGCTGAATGACGATTATCACAAGTTGATGGACGTCGTTGCAAAATGTGTAGATATGAAGTTTGGCAGTTTCAATCAACTTTCAAAGACAAAGCTGATCGTCATGGTTGCGATCATGGAAGGAAAAAAAGTCAACTGGGCTGAGTTTGTGTACAACAGACTCTGCCAGAACATCGAAACAAATCGTACAAGAAAGATAGATCCTTTGGAGGATCACTTGGTTATGGCTTGGTATTTGGTCACTTGATGGAAGTGAAGGGCATTCCCCTTAAACATGGAAAACCTTTCCATGTGAACAAGAAAATGTTCAGGGCTAATCATTCAGGAGCCCAGAAGAGAGCCCATACGAAGAGGACGGATACAATTAAGGGGGAATCAGTTGAACCCGAGGACACATCTGTTTCCTCCCCTCCCAAGAAGAGAGCTGCCCCTGCAGCTGCTAAGAAGAAAATTACCCCTATAGCAAAGAAACGGAACTGCCCCTGCAGTCGAGTCACCTGCCCGAGCAACCGTGTTTCCTGCCCCCGCAGCCGAGGCAGAGAAGGAAGCCCAAATACCTTCTCCAGCCATAAGAAAGAAGAGGATTGCCAAGCCCAGAAAGGCAGCTCCATCCAAGAAAGATGCTCTGGACCCTGCCGCGAAAGACCCTAAAAAAAAGGAATCCGAACCAGAAATTCCTCTGGTGAGAACCAAGAGAAGAAGAAGAAGAAGAATCTCCAAGCTTTCAGAGCTTGAGAACTGCGAGTCGCCATCGGGAATAAAACCAATGGGAAGCACTGCACCTCGTGTCAGAACCTGAAAAGCTTGACATTCATTTAATACGAGGAAAGGTCTACATCTCAAGATTGAAGACCAAGAAAAGACAAGCCAACGAACATAAGTGATTTTTGAAAATCAGCTAATCTCTTCAATGGGCAGATTTTTGAAAGTTCACTATAAAAGGCCGAGGAATTTCATTGAGAAAAGGTTACCTTGATTACCTGAACCATGAACGAACAAGCATTATTCAAACTGTAACTTGCAAAATATTCTCAAGTCATTCAAGCAAAATCCTCAAGCCTAAATCTCGAAGGAAATCGATCCAACACAAAGCTGTGAAGGAAAGACAACTTCAAACTGTTGAAGAGGAAACTTTTGAAGAATCAAAAGTGGTCTACTTTCCAAGGAGGATTGTAGAAAGGTTCAAGGTCGAACCAATCTCAAGTTATTAGAGGGCTTCGTGATCAAATCCAAGAAGCTTGAGAAAGTGAGTTGTAGTAGCAAGGCAGCTGCCCTGTGAAGAAGCTGAGTCGAATGAGAAGCCAGTTGTGTGACCAAGGCATCTCCAGACTGAGTCCAAGGAGCAAGTCAGCTGTGTGATCAAGACTCGTCTCTAGACTGATAACCACTTTGTGAACTGATCATTACTTAGTGGATACCTCCAGGAAGAGAGGAGTAGAAGAATTACCCCATCTTCGAACCTCTATAAAATTTACTTGTGTCATTTACATTTCAAAGATATTTACATTCCCGCACACATATTTTATATCTCTTTGATAATTTGCTATCCAACTCGATAAATAACTAAGTGCTAAAACCAAGTGTTAAAACAAAGCTATATCAAATTCAAGGGTGTTAAGTCTTCCATTTGAAAAACTCATCACGACCCAAGTTAAAGTTTAGACTAAACAGTGAGTTATTCTATCAACGGCTCTATCGAGTCCGTTGAGTGGCTAACTCTTTGATTAACTAACTTTGTCCTCAAGGACATATATTTGTGTAATTAACTCTGTAATATTTTAAAAGGAACCCCCCCTTCTAAACCTTACTCACACCTCTTGGGACCTAGAATTCGATTTCCATCTTTGTTAGAACTCCTCTTCCGAATTCCGCACTAGCAAATATGACACGCAAACTATTGGCCAAATGAAAAGCAAATAAGAATAAGCACTCGAATTCATAAAATAGAACACATGAATTAATTAAGAAAACAATTAATTAAGATTTAACATGAATCCATAGTTTTGATTATGCCCTAAGATCCGAAAGAATAGCCAAACATTGATAACAAATTTATAGACAAACTTGAAATCAACATTATGACATCGTTTAAGCATAGACAATGGATCTAAAATAAGAAAGAAAACTCCTTCGTGTCTTGATGGATTCTCCTTCCAAGCCTTCAAAGCTCTTGTGCTTAGTAGATGTGAAAGGACTTGTGGTGTTCTTCGCGACCTAGCCCTCCTCTCTCAGAAGACCTTGGATCTTGTGTTCCTGTAAAATTTGGTGTGTTGTATGGTATATTGATGGATTAATTTCTGTGCAGGTCTTGCGTTCCTTTTATAGATGCATGGAGAGATAACTTGTAGAGTTTGAGTTGGAAAAGGACACAAAAATGCGAAACAGCGCATCACATGGCCCGACCGTGTAGCTTCACACGGCCGTGTGGCTCTCACACAACCACTTGACACGACCATGTGGCTCTCACATGGTCCAGCCGCGCGGCTTGTTTCGTCCCCTGTTTCTCCCCAACTTCACATGGACATGTCATCATCACCACGACAATCACACGACCGTGTGGTCCCACACGGTTTGGTCGTGTGATGTATTTTTGTCCAGTTTCTTTGTCTTTCGATCTTCTCTTTGCACTCGTTAATCCTATTCGGGCCTTTCAACTGTTATTTCCTCGATTAAGCTCCGTTTCATGTAAAAAGTTACAAGAATATACTGAAGATCATGCTCTTCTAAGGAAACCAAGTAAAAACACACCCTTTGAATATACATGCAAATGTATTAATTATATACCATTTTAAGCCCGGCCTTAAATGCAAAGAATTGATATTCTGCGATGTCGTCAAGGCAAAACGTAGCAACGCCGAGTGGAAGGGCAAGCTGACACATTTATTGATAATGAAGATGACGAAGAAGAAGTTTACACATTAGGTGAATATCAGGAAGAACATGATGAAGAAGATAATGCTAATGAAAGTGAGGATGATTATGAGACTGATTAGTTGAATTTGAATCTCTTTCTCCAAGATGATAATTCTCCTGTCCACTTATTAAATATGTGCACTGACAAGGTTTAGGTGAGAAATAATCAAATTTTTACTTATTATTTGTGTGTTTATGAGTTTTCCTATGGAAATAATTGAACAGAGATGGAGTAACTTGTTTTTTATTTGTAGGAATGCTATTATATAATTCTTTGACATTTTGAAGTTAATCTATTGAAGAAAAATCTGTGGTCCTCAAATATTATGGTAAGTCGAGATAAATTCTTATTGTTTTGAAGAGAGTTTTTTTTAACATATGATATGCGAGTATAATCTTTGTTTCCCAGATATACTTGGGGACTGCTAAAGAGGAGGATTCATTGAATATATTACTGGAATTTGACCCATATATTACTGAAATTTTGAACTGATTCATTTTGCTGAATTTGGAGGATTCACTTTTGTGTTGTTTTTTGGAAGGAGACTCCAATTAAATTCTAGGTTCTGCTTTGATGATCAGTGTAATTTAATGGAGAGTATAGGCTGAGTTACATTTCAGGGGAGGTTTTGTTGGGTTCAATTCAATGTAACTTGGAGTATGCTGATGTTGAGATTGATTTTGAGAGCTCTTTTCCAAGGTGCTAAAATCATCACTTGAAATCATCATGTCACATTGCAGATGTAGTTAGTTCAGCTTGTTCTTTTCAATTTTTGTTTCTCTTTTGTTGGGATTTTTGACAGGATGAGGTAGGTACCTTGTGTTGGTCCTGTTTTCGTGAGCAGTCATTGGAATGTTTCTCTCTACTCCTATTTGGATGTTTCTCTCGTTGTATCCAAAAGGAGCTGGAGTCAGCTGACTCCGGGACGTGTTTCTTTTAGGTTTCCATTAATATAGTCTACCATTTAATTTCGACAAAAAAAAAAGGAATAGGGGTAACTATATGTTCCCACTGCTCAATTAGATTATTGTAATTTCTCTCTGCCCAAGTTCACCTGTGAAGAATGACAACAGTAGAGAGGCGCTTGAAACCTCAACCCTCCCATACAATCCACTTTGTAATTGTTTGAAATTTTTCTATTTTAAAAAAAAAAAAAAAAAATCAATATGCATGATATATTCATACTTATTTGATCTTTTTTGAAGTAGACCTAAATATTCAATTAGAATCTATAATAAGTAAAATTTATATTATTAAACCTTAATGATTTATATATAATATAACTTATTAATAAAAAACATTCTTAGTACTTAGATATAGAGCTGTCAAAACGGGTTGGCGGGCGGGCTATCTCACAACCCGCCAAACCCGTCATTTGGTGGGGCGGGCCAGCCCACCAAGGTGGCGGGCGAAAAAATCTCAACCCAACCCAACTCGTCTTGGGCCATGGGTTGGGCGGGCCGGCCCGCCATAAAATTAGAGAAAATAATATATTATTTTTTGTTGCGAATTTGATTTTGGTGTCTTTATATAAGTTGTAATTCTACATGTTGACTTCTCAATAAAATTTGAATTATTTTAATATTAATTTTTTAGATGAAGTTATGTTCAAATATCGAAAACAAATTAAATATTATGAATGATTTTAGATTTAACCTGCAGGTCCAGTTTATTTATGTCAAACATTATGTGATGACAAATCACTGTAGGTATATATTTGTTAAGCGCAAAGTATAGTTGGGCTGGGAATATTAGTATTGGAAACAATTTCAACAAGTGTTGAATGATTTAAAAATTATTCCCTCGTTAGTTTCTTCTTCTTTTTTTTTTTTTTTTTACGGAAATTATGTCGTGAGTTTCAAAAGGTCTTAAGATTATTGCTATGTGTCTCCCTCTTCTGTACATTTTATTTTTGCTGAAATCTTCGCAGTTTCTCTACAATATTTTTCTGTTCCTTTCTGTTTTGCCACTATTTTATAGTAGCGACATGATAATATGTAAGTATTTTCTTAATAATATTTAAAAAAAAATGTCGGACCGCGGGTTGGCCCGCCCCCGCCGCGGGTTGGCCCACCATCAACCCATCGCTCTACCTTTGGCCGGGCGGGTGGCCCTGAGGCTAGCCGGTTTAATGACTCTACTTACATATATGTCTCACTATATAAATTTAAAATTCAATACAAAAACTATTTTTCAAAAAAATTATATCTAAAACTAAAAGTGAGCATTTTTGAATTTTTCCTCAAAAAACTTATATTAATTTAAAACGAAGTATTTTATTTGATTCAAAATCATTTTTCGTTTGTGTAGGATCTCAACTTAGATTTTGACTCTCATCTTTCTTTATATGTTACTTTTTCATTATAATTAAAAAATTTAAAATAATAAATTTTACAAAAACTAGTTGCAAAAGTTAGTGACTAGAAAAATATAAAAATATTGTCAAAATTTTCTTTAGTTCAGTGGTAACTTGAAAAGTTGTCATTAGTTTGTTGGAATTTGGTTCTTGATAAATTGGGTGTTGACCTTATTTTGACCAAATAATTAAGTAGTTTTCATTAGTGAAAAATAGAATTAAATTATTAGTAAAAATTCTACTAAGAGAGTAGATGAGAATAACATTTGGAATTTCTCAAAACCGATTCCGGCTGAATAAGAAATTAATGCTAGAAGTTAGTCACTTAATACAAATAAATGGTATGGAAAATGGGAAATGTGGGGAAGGAGAAATGCTCCATCCCACATAGGAAAAAGGAGGCAAAGTTGCACACTTAATATATCCCAAGTTGGACATATGGGTTTGGGTCGTTGGGGGCACCCAAGTTTATAGAGGGGTGATGACCTACATGCTTGTGGGTTTGGTTCAAAACACACACGGCCTGGGCTTGGCTTCAAGGCCCTTATTTTTTTTGGACCAAAAACCTTTAAAATTAAATATTTAATTAAGTTTTGTAATTAATTAATAAAGTTCAACCTGGGAGGAAGATCGGCCCCGCAGGAGCACGGCCCGTGCGGTCGGGTTGTGCTACTTGCCGAAGTTTCGAGCCAGTGCACGGGCTGGAGCACGGCCGTGCGTCTGGGTCGTGCTGGGTGCCGCACCTTTTCGCGCCAGTGCACGGACAGGAGCACGGCCCGTGCGTCTGGTTGTGCTCCCTGTGCAGGTGCGTCTGTTTAGTGAAAAGGTGCTTTTTCGATCGTATAGACGCGATTTTCCGTACGGGCACTTCATTGCCTATATTATTGAAGCCCCTGCAGATGAATTTACACACGAAAATACTAAGATAATAACCGATCATTCTGCATACAAAGCATATTGATCATTCCCTTCCTTTGTAGCTTGAAAGTCTAAACACTTGTGTTGTTCGCTGTGTTTCGAGTTTGAAAGTGCTCTAAACTCGAGACGTAAAAAGTCGTTGTATCTTAGAGGCGAGTGCCAGAATCGTAAGCACTCGGTATACGGGGCGTTTTCGTCTTGCGGAGACAGAATCTAATTCTGGCCTCGACTTACACCATACACTATATCACAACCATTTTTCTTCACATACAGAAACCTTCCACCAGATATTTTACCCAACAAGCGCAAGACGAAAATTCCTGTTTCTGTTGAAGACGATGGCATCCACTTCGATATCTTTCACACATATGGCTGTTGCTCCCGCTCACGGCGAAAAGCCGCCCAAGTTCTACGGTGCCGATTCAAATGTTGGCAACAGAAGATGATGTTCCACCTCACCACCTTGGGGCTGGCTCATTTTCTGAAAGACGACCCCCCTACTGCCGTTGGAGATGACGAAGTTGACAACAATCGGAGAATCGCTGAGGATGCTTGGCATAACAGCGATTTTCTATGTCGCAACTACGTCTTGAACGTGCTAGACGACACTCTCTACAACGTCTATAGCACGTTCAAGATGTCCAAGGGCGTGGGAGTCCTTGGAGAAGAAGTACAAGGCAGTAAGATCGGCACAAAGAAATTTGTTGTCGGCAAATTTCTGGAGTACAAGATGGTTGACACCAAGACGGTGATCAACCAAGTTCAGGAGATTCAAATCATCCTTCACGACTTAGTATCTCAAGGGATGATTTTGAATGAATCCTTTCAAGTGGCCGCAATGATCGAAAAGTTCTTTGCCATTGTGGAAGGACTTCAAAAATTACCTCAAGCACAAGCGCAAAGAGATGGGGATTGAGGATCGATTGTTCGGCTTCGCATCGAAGAAGACAACAAGAAGTCAGATGTGAAATCCAGCAAGTCTGGAATGGAGGCTAAGGCTAATCTTGCAGAATCGATCACTAGCAAGAAACACAAGCACTCCGGGAAGGAAAAAGGAAATGCCAAAAAGTTCAAGGGGAATTACTACAATTGTGGCAAACCGAACCACATGGCGAAGGATTGCCGACACCCGAAAAAGGGCAATCAAGGTGGCAACCAACAAGCCAATGTAACAGAGGACAAGTCGGTTCCAATTGACTTGTCGGAGCTCGATCTCTCCACCGTTGTGTTTGAAGCCAATATGGTGGATAACCCAAGGGAGTGGTGGATAGATACTGGGGCTACTCGTCACATTTGTGCCGACAAAGAGATGTTCTCCTCCTACACTCCGATTAATAGAAGGAAGTTGTTCATGGGGAACTCTTCGACTTCCAACATCATGGGGCTTGGAAAGGTGGTGCTCAAGATGACTTCTGGGAAGGAGCTTACGCTTGTAGATGTGCTGCATGTCCCAGACATCCGCAAGAACTTGGTTTCCAGTCCTTTGCTTAGCAAGGCCGGCTTTAGACTAGTGTTTGAGTCCGACAAGTTTGTAATGACCAAGAATGGTCAATTTTTATGCAAAGGTTACCTTGATAAGGGCCTGTTCAAAATGTCTGTAATGTCCGTTTTCCGCCAAGAGGCGAAGAATAAAAATGTTACTTATGTTTACTTGTTGGATTGTTCTAATTTATGGCATGATAGATTAGGACACGTAAACTTCAACACAATTAAAAGGTTAGTGAATCTGGAATTAATACCTACGTTTAAAACCAATTCACAAGACAAATGCGAAATTTGTGTTGAAGCAAAATTGGCCAAAGCACCATTTCATTCGGTAACGAGAAGTACCAAACCACTCGAGTTAATTCATACAGATGTGTGTGATTTAAAACTTGTGCAAACCCGAGGTGGGAAAAAGTATTTCATAACGTTTATAGACGATTGCACAAGATATTGCTATGTGTATCTTTTGAAAAGCAAAGATGAAGCTTTAGTAGCTTTTAAAACTTATAAGAATAAAGTTGAAAATCAGCTTAATCTAAAAATTAAGATGATTCGAAGTGATAGATACGGAGAGTATGTTGCTCCATTTTAGGAATTTTGCTCGGAAGCAGGTATAATTCATCAAACGACTGCACCTTACTCACCTCAATCAAATGGTGTTGCAGAACGCAAAAATCGTACTCTTAAGGAGATGATGAATGCGATGTTGATAAGTTCTGGCTTACGCCAAAACTTGTGGGGGGAAGCTATACTTTCTACAAACTACATTCTTAATAAGATCCCACACAAAGGTAAAAATGAAACTCCATATGAGCTATGGAAGGGATGTAAACCGTCATATAAATACCTCAAAGTGTGGGGGTGTTTGGCTAAAGTCGAAGTACCTAAGCCGAAACAAGTTAGAATCGGTCCGAAGACGATCGATCGTTCTTTCATTGGATATGCAAACAATAGTAGGGCATATCGCTTTTTAGTGCACAAGTCAGCAATTCCTGATATAAATGAAGGTATGATCATTGAATCAAGGAATGTTGTATTCTTCGAGAATATCTTTTCGAACAAAGAACAGAAAGAAGAAAGTTCGAGTAAACGGACTTATGATACTGCAAGGTTACCTCAAAGTGATGATGAAGAGGAACCAAGATACAGTAAAAGGACAAAAGTAGCTAAGTCTTTTGGTCCTGATTTTCTAACTTATATGTTAGAAAACGAACCCCGAACTATTCAAGAAGCATTGTCTAGTCCAGAAGCTCCTCTCTGGAAAGAAGCTATCAATAATGAGATAGATTCCATCATGCAAAATCACACTTGGGAGTTGGTTGATCTCCCACCGGAATGCAAACTGTTGGGATGCAAGTGGATCCTTAAAAGGTAGTATAAAGTTGATGGATCTATCGACAAGTATAAAGCCCGATTGGTAGTTAAAGGGTTTAGACAAAAGGAGGGATATGACTTCTTCTTCTCCTGTCACGAGAATTACGTCCATTCATGTTCTCATTGCTATTGCAACTCTGCATAACCTTGAGATTCATCAAATGGACATTAAAACTGCCTTCTTGAATGGTGAGCTTGAAGAGGAGATTTATATGGAACAACCCGAGGGGTACGTTGCACCCGGTCAAGAGCGAAAGGTGTGTAAACTTGTTAAGTCATTTTATGGACTATAACAAGCATCTAAGCAATGGCATGAAAATTTTGACTCGACTATGAAGTCAAACGGTTTCAAGATCAACGAATGTGACAAGTGTGTCTACATTAAAGGTACTACAAATGATTACGTCATAGTATGCCTTTATGTGGATGATATGTTGATCATGGGTAGTAGTTATGATTTAATCATGAATACTAAGAACATGTTGAAGAAGAACTTTGACATGAAGGATATGGGATTATCTAATGTTATATTAGGGATTAAAATCTCTAGAACTTCAGATGGAATTGTCTTGTCACAATCCCATTATGTCGAAAGCATACTTAGAAGGTTTAATGCTTTTGATAGTCCTCCGGCTAAGACACCTGTAGATCTAAGTCTACACTTGTCCAAGAATAGAGGCGAACCAGTTTCTCAACTGGAATATGCAAGGGTAATTGGCAGTCTGATGTACTTAACGAATTGTACACGTCCAGACATTGCATATTCAGTAAGTAAACTAAGTAGGTTCACAAGTAACCCAAGTACGGATCACTGGAAAGCCGTGACAAGGGTACTTAAATATTTAAAGTATACCATGAACTATGGAATACTTTATACGAGATATCCAACAGTATTAGAAGGATACTGTGATGCAAATTAGATATCAGACACAAAAGACTCCAAGTCCACAAGTGGTTTTGTTTTCACAATAGGTGGAGGAGCGGTGTCGTGGAAGTCTTCTAAGAAAACATGCATAGCTCGATCCACTATAGAATCCGAGTTCATTGCTTTAAATAAAACTGGAGAAGAAGCTGAATGACTTAGAAACTTCCTAGAGGATATTCCGTGTTGGAATAAGCCTGTGTCTGCTGTTATGATACACTGTGATAGTCAATCAGCAATCGGAAGGGCACAAAGCAGTATGTATAATGGTAAGTCTAGACATATACATCGGAGACACAATACCATTAGCCAGTTGATTTCGAATGGGGTTATTTCGGTTGACTACGTGAAGTCAAAGGAAAACCTTGCGGATCCGCTTATGAAAGGCATAAATCGAGATCAACTGTATAAACTGTTAAGGGGAATGGGTTTGAAATCCACAACTTAAAGAATGTTCATAGCGTTAACCCAAGTTTGTGAATTGGAGATCCCAAGACCTTGGTTCAATGGGACAACTAAGTTATGAATGTTGTTTGAACACTTGAAAAATGTGTTAGCTCATTCTCGATACATCCAGTGTATGTAAACTGCTTGAATGTGGTGAGGTTAAGTTTAAGACTTTAAATGATTCCTATACGAGAAAGGTGGAGTATTGCGGGGATACTCTTCAATAGGAGATCACCTATATAAGTGAGAAGTAATGGCCGCTTCAAAATAAACACTTATGAACCTAAGATATGGTCCAGGGCCGAAATAGACACAACGTGAGAACAACAAGTGTTAGAGTTGTTATTGTGTAAGTATTGTTGTCTCGGTTTACACAAACGGCTGAGTAGTTCAAGACATCGCGTCACTAAGCAGCCAGTAAATCCGATAGTATTTTACTCAGGAAGGTTCAAAGCCACAAGCTACCTATCCTGATGCAATAACAATTCGCCGAGACTTTAAAGCGAATCTGCATACACACATGCATTAATTTCATTCATGTGGGGGATTGTTGGAATTTGGTTATTGATAAGTTGGGTGTTGACCCGATTTTGACCAAATAATTAAGTGGTTTCCATTAGTGAAAAATGGAATTAAATTATTTATAAAAATTATACTAAGAGAGTAGATGAGAATAACATTTGGAATTTCTCAAAACTGATTCGGGGTGAATGAGAAATTAATGCTAGAAGTTAGCCACTTAATATAAATAAATGGTATGGAAAATGGGAAATGTTGGGAAGGAGAAATGCTCCATCCGACATTGGAAAAAGGAGGCAAAGTTGCACACTTAATATATCCCAAGTTGGACATATGGGTTTGGGCCCTTGGGGGCACCCAAATTTTTAAAGGGGTGAGGACCTACATGCTTGTGGGTTTGGTTCAAAAACACACTGTGCCAGTTGGCTGCCATCGGGCCGGCTCGGCCAAGGGCCCGGTGCAGGTTATGGGCATGGGCTGGGCTTGGGCTTGGGCTTGGCTTTCAAAGCCCTTATTCTTTTTGGACCAAAAACCTTTAAAATTTAATGTTTAATTAATTTTTGTAATTAATTACATAGTTTTAATTAATTTTTGTAATTAATTAATAAAGTTCAACCTGTAAGGAGGATCGGCCCAAGACGGGCAGGAGCATGGCCCGTACGGTCGGGTCGTGCTACCTGCCAAAGTTTCGAGCCAGTGCACGGGCTGGAGCACGACCCATGCGTCTGGGTCGTGCTGGGTGCCGAACCTTTCCACGCCAGCGCACGGGCAGAAGCACGGCCTGTGCGTCTGGTCGTGCTCTCCTGCGTAGGTGCGTCTGTTCAGTGAAAAGGTGCCTTTTCGAGCCTACAGATGCAATTTTCCGTACGGGCACTTCATTGTCTATATTATTGAATTCCCTGCAGATGCATTTACACACGAAAATACTCGGATAATATAACCGATCATTCTGCATACAAAACATATTGATCATTACCTTCCTTTGTAGCTTGCAAGTCTAAACACTTGTGTTGTTCGCTGTCTTTCGAGTTTGAATGTGCTGTAAACTCAAGACGTAAAAAGTCATTGTATCTTAGAGGCGAGCGCGGAACCGTAAGCACTCGGTATACGTGGTGTTTTCGTCTTGCAGAGACAGAATCTAATTCTGGCCTCGACTTAAACCATACACTATATCACAACCATTTTTCTTCACATACAGAAACCTTCCACCAAATATTCTACCCAACATAGTTTACGTAACAACATTAACGATTAATATTTCCATCGAATATGTGATAAAATTTAGTGGCAATAAAAATGTGGTCACTAATACTCAACAATTTTAACCATTGGTGACATTAGAAGATAGTATCACAAAACCGATCGTTCCACCAATTGTTTTGTAATAAAATTTAGTGACAACAAACATATCATCACTAATGCCGAATATATCAATGATTAGTGACATCTAGAATCTTTGTCACAATGTTCTTCTTCATTTTAGTGATGATGTAAAATGTTGTCGCTATTTTATGTAGCAATTGTGACAATTGTTTTTTCTCCGACACGAAAATTAACACCAAATATTCAGTGACAAAATTTTGTGACGACGAAAAAATTGTCACTGATTCTAAATACTTCTAACAATTAGTGAAGAATTTAGATATTGTCACTGTTTTATGTAGTGTTAGGGACAACTATTGTTTTCTGCCAATACCAAAAGTGGCGCCAAATGTATAGTGACAAAATATAGTGACGATAAGAAAAATTATCGTTGCTATTCAATAGTTTCAACCATTAGTGACATCGAAAAATATCGTGACAATAAACATACATTTAGTGACGACATTTACATTATCACTGAAATTTTTGTCACTACAAACGCTTTTTCTTGTAGTGTATGGACGATTTGGCGACTTACGCTTCACTACATATTGAAAATGGAATTCTTGGTCTCACACATATACAGAGAAGGGAATCGAGTTGCAAATATTTTATCTAAATTGGATACGGAGATTTCATGGTCACACATCCCTTCGGATTCGATTTTGACTGACCTTCACATAGACACATTGGGCAAATGTTTCTACAAGATGCGCTAGCTTATCTATGAGGGGGTACTTTTTTTTTTCCTATCAACGGTTTTTTTTCTTTGGATTTTACTTTAATAGGTTTTAACGAGATCCATCTCTGCCACTTGATGGATCCTGCGCATATTGCATAGAGTTTCTGTTGTATTCACTAGTTTAGTTCTTTGTTTTTTCAATTGCTTGGACTATAAGCAATGTTTTTATGGTTATTTTAACTAGCTGTTTGGTTTGTAAACAGCATCACTCTTTTTTTATTTTTTTTAATATATTTCGCAATTTAGCTAAAGAAAAAAAAACACATAAGGCAACATGTCACAACATGTATGCATAGACGTAGATCGTCTCATAACTAATTGTCTCGGGCTAAAAGCTATTGACAAACTTGGACGAATTCTCTTTTCAAATTCTTCCATCTCTTGTTCTACATAAAATATCTCTGAATACGTCGACATTAGGCAGGTTAACCAAAAACATAAACTAGGAATTGAAATGGCAAAAAGAGCTATTTATTCAATCATGAATATATTATTAGTTAATTGCTATGTAAGTAAAACGGCCTTTTCCATGAGGCAACCTCAATGATGTATCTATCTAGAAGACATAAACTTAGTCACTTAGGCATGTTAGTTGTAAAATATACTAACCAATTAAGTGTTAGAGACTTTTCAAGTCTTTGTAAAATAACCAATATTGTAAAAGAAATGGAGATGACCATTTCACATTGTATTCTCCATAAATAGGCACCAAATTTATGCAAAGCTCACCACCTCAGGCACAACATATAAGCAATAGTATCAATTATCCAGTAATAAGATGAAATGAAGATGGCTTTTCTTTTCATCAATACCATTCTTATTGCGTCTTTGGCTACATTTGCATATCCCAAACTGGTTTTGTGACACTATATGGATCAATGACGGTTTTAGTTCAAAATTGTTTGTATTAATCGGCAGACGGGCCACAACCCCATAAGTTTGACTTACCTCTGGCTGGAAGTAGAATCTAACTGCCCTTCTCGCGGGCCTTTCCACAATTCGGTCCTGGACGCCGGCCCCTGTTGGGCGCTCCTCATTGTTTATGTTCTACACTGCGTTTGGATTTGTCCCATCCGCCATTAATATGGCTCTTTTCCTTAGTTGCTTTGCTATCTTTTCGATTTCCAAATCAATGGGTACTAGTTGGGTTGATCTGGAACGCGTGATCATGCACTAACTGCACTTAACATAAACAATGTTAGAACCGAACAAATAAAAAAAATTAAAAATTAATTTCGAACTATTTTAAAAAAAAATTTAAAAATTATGCTTCAATTAAGATTGAACTACTTATTACTATATCTAAGTAGAATCTAATCAAAATCCCCGGCAACGGCGCCAAAAACTTCTTCGCCAAAAATATTTGGTTCATGCAACTGCAACTGTACAATGTAGTTTATAGAATAATAAAAAGCAAGGTCATATTCCTCAGGGATTGATTTGTGAAACACTTAGGCTATAATAACATCGCATTCCAATTTTATTGAAGCGACCGAATATTCAGCTAAGTAAAAGTCGAAAATTGAAAAGAAAAAATAAATAAATGCGTGAACCCCACAAGTATTTTTAACTACATGAGCAACCTTAGGCACATAATCTCAACATTTTTTTTCAATATGAAATGCAAGTAAAGTTTTAAAAACCAATTCATGCAATTCTATGGGTTCAAATCTTAAAATAGTTTATTCTCCATCCCGGGCGGTGCATAAACAGTAGATTAATAACAATTGTAGGTCTCCCGACTCGATACACCTATTTATATCTGAATTTGGTTTCCGTCTTTGTTAGAACTCCTCTTTCGAATTTTGCACTAACAAATATGACATGCTAATTATTGATCAGATAAAAAGCAATTAAGAATAAGCACTGTAGGTCCCAAGGGGTGTAAGTGTAAGGTTTAGAAGTGGGGGGTTGAATAAACCTTACCAAATTTTCGATTTAGTCCTTTTAAATATACGAGTTGATTCTACTACAATTTGTGTCCTTAATGGACGATCGATTTAGTCAATCATAGAGTTAGTCTCTCAACGGACTCAATCGAGCCGTTGATGGAATAACTCATTTGTTGATTCTAAATTAACTCTGTTGTGGTTTTGTTTTTTATTGGAAGACTTAACACCCTTAAGTTTGATTAAACAAGAGTTTAGTCTTTGGGTTTAGTACTAGTATTATCAAGTGGATAGCAAATTTATCGTGAGATATAAACAGTTAAAAATGCGGGAATTAAAGTCTTTGAAATTTGAATGACACAATGAAATTTTTATAGAGGTTCGAAGATGGGGTAATTCTTCTACTCCTCTCTTCTCCAACTCTAGAGGAGTCCACTAAGTAATGATCGGTTTACAAAGTGGTAGCAGTCCGGATACAAGTATTGATCACACACGGTGACTTGATCCTTTGGGACTCGATCTGGAGACGCCTTGAGCACTCAAGCGGCTTCTCTTACGGCTCGGCTTCTTCACAGAAAGCGTTTGCCTTGCTACTGACTCACTTGCTCAAGCTCTTTGGATTTGATCACGAAGCCCTCCAAAAGCTTAAGACTTGGTTCGACCTTGAACCTTCCTACAATCCTTCGTGGAATGTAGACCCCTTTTCTTCAAAAGTTTCCTCTTCAACTGATTGAAGTTCTCTTTCCTTCACAGGTGAGTGTTGGATTGATATACTTCGTAATGTAGGCTTGAGGATTAATCTTGAATGATTTGAGAGTATTTTTGGTTAAAGTTTAATTGATTTTCTTGGATGTTCGTGGTTCGGGTAACCTTCTCTCGATTCATTCCTCGGCCTTTTATAGTGATCTTTCAAAAATTTACCCGTTGAAGAGATAGGCTTATTTTTGAAAGTCACTTGCGATCGTTGGCTTGTCTTGTTGCGATCCTTGGAATTGCCATTTCCTCGTATGAATTGTTCTTTCACCTTTTCGAGTTCGACACGATGTAGTGCTTCCCATTGGTTCATTCCTTTTGCACGCTTTCGGGACCGAGCACTCGAGAAAGGTGGTATGGAGATATTACTTGTTTAAGTAAATCTCTTGATTTTACGGCAACGGATCTTTTCTGATTATCTCGACTTGATTTGCATTTCCTTGCTTTCCCCAGGTGACTTAGAGTCGACTTCCAATCATTGGATGACTCTTGTCACTTCAACTTGAGACTTGGCTTTTCTCGAGTTGACAGTGATACTCCACTTGGCCGCATCTCATTTGCTTCTTTAGTAGAGTTCCGTCTACTCTTCTTTGCCATACTCATTTGTCTCACAGTGAGTCTTCCTTTCGATCTTGATTGTCTTCTTGCATGTTAGGGCGTAGGCGACTTAACTCGGCTTGGCCACTCTAATTGTTACAATGCATTTTACAACAAGAATTGGGGTGCCAACTTTCTATTCTAAGTTTTACATGGCATTCATCAAAATCTAAACAATAAAATTCCTAACAATTTCCCCCTTTTTGATGATGCCAAAACTTAAACCATTCAAAAATGCAAACATCAAAGATACATACTGAGATAGTGTATTGACATAGAATGTATGCGAGAATCAATTCTTTTATTGATCATATCATTCTTGTTCTTTTACACTTTGTTTACAAGGTGTATCAGTACATATTTGCCTACGAGAAAAATAAAGAATTTATAGCTTTATTACGGAAGACTTACATTGTATGTATTTACATGATAAAATACACGAAGGGTTGACAAAGAACACTTCATCTCCTTCATTGTCTCTCTTCTTTCATCTTGTTCAACATCTTCTTCTCTTCTTCTCTTTTTTTTAAAGTCGTCGCATTTGCCTTCTTTTTTCTTTTCATATGCCTTCTGGCGACTTCATCTCTTCTTATTCTTTCTGTCTCTCCTCCCATAGCATTTGAGTTTGTCTCTTGTTTTCTTCTTCTAGTCTTTTTACATACTCGGCGTTAGTTTTAGCCACTTGCAAATTTGCTACTTGGTCAAGCCCTTGCCCAAGTAGATCCCTCATTTCTTTCCTAGATCCACATATTCAATGTTTTTGGGTAGAGGCCTAGGTGCAAGCTTCTTCCTCCACTCTCGCTTCTTCCTCTACCTGCGGGCGTATCTTGTCTTGGGGTCTTCTTCTTTCCCGGTGAGTGACCAGCAGAGAGATCGCCGGTAGTCTTTGCTGTCGGCCTTCTTCACATAACGTGAGACCCTTTTCCCAAGACAAGTCCCAAGCTTGAGCCATAGACATATTTGCAAAGTATCCCCCAGATTCGAGCGTTTTAAATTCATCAAGCGATCGTGGCTCTGTCCCGACATACGAGATGGCATAAGTGTCTCTGTCTCTTTGGAATGCCTCCGTGTTCTTTCAAGATGTTCATAATTGAGGCATCCATTCTTCCTTCCACTTCCTTCATCCCTCGCTTCAATTGTTTTTCTCTTATCGGCCATAGATATAGCAGAGTGTTGGAGTGGCGAGTCCTGAGGGAGTTTGCCGCTTATAATGTCATTTGTGTGAGGACCTTGTTGGGGGTTTGTGCAATCATCAATGTCACATCTGTCAATTCCCCCTCAACAAGCTTTCCTTTCTTTTGTTTCAAAACTTCCTCGGTGATTTTCCTTCTCATTTGCTCCTTTCTTTTCGACTTGATTTTAGCGCTTTAAGGTATTCCTCTTCCCCCTTTTTGGCATCATCAAAGGATAGAGGAACCCGGGAACATCTTTGGCAAGCGGGAAGTCGAGCCTGGCGATAGTCGAGTTCGCTTCAAGTCACATTGCGTTGTAAGCAAAGACGGAATTCGGACCGAGTAGCGTTGGACTCTGCTTTGAAATCGGCTTCATCTCGACCATGAGAAGGCTGAATTTTCTAGTCATGTGTTCTTCCAAACGCTGTAGATCATTCGTATTTTGCTCACGCAAAGAGCTTTATCTCGGCGAGTATGAGCTTCATGCATGTGCTCAATATGTTCTCTCGGCTTCGTTTTTGCATCGGCATTTTCACTCTCCATACCGTGACTTGTTGAACAATGTCTGAAGAATCTAACTTGTTCCACACGCATTGTTTCTTCTTTGTTGCCACCATTCCCTTATTCTCGATTGTTATGCCTCTCAAGTCGGTGTAAGGTTGGCATCTCTGTTGTCTAGTCGCATGTCCAAAGAGGCTGATGCCTCTCCATCCGTTCAACCTCGGCAAATAGTGCCTTGAACACTTCTCGAACTTGGTGATTCTTCATTGCGGTGATGGCCATACAAAGACATCAAAGTCATAAGCGGTGGAACAATGGTGCTCGAAGAGAAAATGGGAGGCTGGTGCGTGTTAGCGTGCGCGTTCATTCTCGACTCTTCATGGAGGTCGGGTACCTCCAGGGGGAAAAAGGAAAAGATTCTATAAAAGATTCATCACCGCCCACCGGGATTTGTTCGATGATGAGCGGTGCGCGTGAAGTTCTTTTAGGAATCGATCTGCTGCGGCTTGAGGAGCTGCTTGTGATGGTCTCTTGTTGGTGGGTCTTGTTGTGAAGTGGACCCGAACTGGCGAGCCTCATTTGTCTCAACAACTTCGTTGGTCTCGGTGATTTGTCCATTTGAGTAGGCTGGTCCTCGGCCTTATCGAAGCGTCATCGGACGATGATGAGATTTCCATTGGTGGCTCATCATCAAAGTTAAAGGTTTGTGAGTAGTCTTGGGATCGAGACTTGCTCGTGCTTGGAACATCCGGTGAGTCTTTTGGATTTGCACGGGGGATGACTCGACTTCTTCTTCATCGCTTCCGATCCCGAGAAAGGTTACATCGAGGATTATCCTGGGAATCATGAAGTGCGCTTATCTCCTTCTCGGATGGGTCGATGATAGCGGGAGGGATGTTCTCTACTTGACTTCTTTACCCGGGAAGTCTCATCCTCCCGTGGGCCTTGATACCTCCGGCAGTCTCTCTGCGGCGAGGCCTTAGTCCTCCCTTTCGGCGTGTGTCATGTCTTAGGGTCTTATGTGGTGGCATCCATTGGAGTCTCAACCCCATGGATTGCACTTTCATCGCCAGTGTTAACTCCCAGGGCATTCCTTCTCGTGCCTCAAGCGCATCGGCGGCGTCATTAGCCTTCGGAGCGGATTTGGCACCTCGGTGAGACAGTCTCAATCGCCTCGAGCCGTTGATGGCAACTTCTTTGTTCTTCTTGTGTTTGTATTTTCTCTCCTTCGCCTCCTTGATTCGTTGTGGAGTCATGCAGCATCCTCCGACCTTGCTGCGGTGGAGGAGTTTCCCCCTCGGTGGCGCACCGGTGAGTGAGTTGGAATGCGGTCACTCGTCTCCAAACTCCCATTGTTTCGATTGAATGTTCGATCGTTAGGGCGGTGGTAAAACACCTTCAATAGGGGTTGGCTCGTGGGGTCCCCATTGTCCCGGTTTCATCGCCAGGTCCCTTATTGCCTTCTTCCGAGTGAGTGGGGAAGTGGTGGCGGAACAACAACTTGATGGCGATTTCTTTGGACCACTCCCATTGGATCAATTTCGGTGTGTTCGGAGGACTCCTGGTCCCTCCATCAATCGTTGCTCGTGAAGGATTACGGATTCATGCAATGCTTGCATTTGCAACTCGTCTGTAGCGGCGGAAAGGCATTCTCAGGATCCTCATCACATCGAGAAGACATCAAGGAGAGGATGTGTGTGTTCGTGGTGCTGGGAGATAGGGCGGATGCTTGCCTTCTCGCGTGCCTCGGCCTTCCTCGGCTTGCTTTTCTCTCTCCTTTTCCTTGAAAATCTGCAGGATGTCTATGCGATTGTCTTCATCAAGTCTTTGGGAGCACGTTTTTAGTCGAGGAAATTTAGCGGTTCCTCTTCTTCTTCTATAAACTCAGTCGTTGGAACTGTTCCCTTGACTTACTCAACTTCCATTTCCTCCACTCACGCAGACGATTTTGGATGTGCGGGTAAGGTGGAGATAGGATCATTACATCACTATCCGCTCGGCGAGGTTCTTCTTGTGTTTTTGTGTGTGAACATTTGTGTCTTTGGGTTGCCCTGTTGATCGCCTTGTGAGACTTGGCATTTCATCAACTATATCCGGAGACTCTACTTCTCCCAGCTAGTCTCCGATATCTGCTCTAGGCGAGTGGCGACTCATTTGGTTTTTCCGGCTCGGAGCGCTTGATAATTCGTCTTCGTCTCCTAGTTTGTACCGGAGGGATTTCGGTTCGAGACGGTATCCTCCTCGAGTCTTGGGCGGCGGGGCGTCTTGGTGTCTTTTTCTCGAGGAGCGGGCCGTCGTGGCTTCTCGGTTCTCCTCTTTTTGACGATCGGAAAAGGTATTTGTGAGTCCTTCTCGACCGCTGGCTGCGGGCGGGACACATTTCTTCTTTGGAGAGCGGTGACTCAGTGCGGGGCGGGAGCATGTTTGGTTTTCTTTCTTTGCATACGGGGGGCGATCTTCTTCTTGTTGCGGGCGGCTTTCTTCTTGGTTGGAGAGGAAAGCAATTTGTATCTTGGGTCGGTGATTCCCCCTCACTTGTGTCGGCTCTCTTGGCATAAGCTCTCTTCGTGCGCCGGAGAGATTTGCTCGAACATCCTCTTGTTAACATGGAATGCTTTCCCATGTCTAAGAGGGACTCCTTTCACCTCCATCATCGCCAATCACTAGGCCATATCCTAGGGATCCTCCAAATGTGCCATCTTCCTTGAAGGATTTGTTCCCCACGTTAAGCAGAGTCTGCTTTGTAGACAAACTCAGCCCGATTTATCTTTTTTTCTGCGATGATTGCGGCCATTACAATCGGCTTTGCCTTTGTGATTGGTCAAAAGTCAAAGCCGCCAAATTTGATGTCGATACATTTGGCAACTATGTCCAACGACTTGTGATAATCCTCCTTCAGATGATCTCTTGTTTCTTTGTATACACTATTTTATTAGCAAAGTCGGGCTTGGCTATTTCTTTCCAAGCATCGGCCCAGGTTTACATCAACCGTTAATCTCGATGCTCCTTCTGGCGGTAGTGAGCAATGTTCGCCAAATCCTTGGCGAGAGATAGTCACCGCTTTAAAGTGAACAGATGACTTTATTCATTCATCGTGAATCTCATCATTCACGTAGAATTGTGCGACCTCCTCCACATATGTCATCGGGTATTCTAACGTCGAAACTTGATTTGAATAGGACTTTTCTAACTTTTCAGCGATTTTCTTCACTAGGGTGTCGTCGGACCCCTGTTTCACCATTCCGTCGAAATCCACCGTAGAGCGGTGTGGATTTGTTTTCCTAACTTGGTAAAGTCATAAGTTGGTGCCATTTTTCAGGATTATATCGAAGAAAAACTCGAGAAATTGATTTGAAGATAGATAGGGTTTGAGAGAATTTTTGCCTTTGCTTTTGAGAGAAAGAAATGAACAATTTTAGAAGTGTGAGAGAGAAACGGACGAAAATGGTTTAAATATGGTTTATGAAAGGCGTGTGGGTGGTTTTGAAATGTGATCGAAATCAACGGCTTAGATTTTGCATGCCTATTTAGCATTTAATGTCTCGTATTTAATGCGGCAAAGCATTTATATCCAATCATAAGCTTGGTGTGCGGCTTTATGTCCGTACACATCATCATTATCTTTGACGTATTCCTTAAAACATTCCCGCTTAGTCAAAACGATTTGCGTTTTTGTCATTTTGCTCATAAGTGACTCAAACTTATCCTTTAGCGATTTAACTCTTCTTCTCACGATCCTCTTAGTGACTCGGCTATCGATTGACTCGGTGTAGTTGTCTTTCCGAAATCTGGTGATTCTTGGTGATTTACATTTTTGACTCTTTTTCACCCCATTTTTGTTCCATTTCTTTTCTTTGAATCTTCCGAGTGTCGGCTCAGCTCAATTAACCCCAACTCATGCTTGAGTTCTTCAAATCTTGACTCACATAATGGTTTTGTGAAGATGTCGGCTAGTTGTTTATCGGTTGAGATATATTCAGGATGATGTCCTTCTTTTCAACATGATCTCTTATGAAGTGATATCTCGACATCAATATGCTTTGTTCTTGAGTGCAACACAGATTTTGAGTGATTGCAATTGCACTTGTGTTATCACACATGATTGGAATTTCTTTTTCTTCAACTTCATAATCTCTCATTTCTTTGTCTCATCCATAGGACTTGGGCACAACACTGCAGCTGACTATGTATTCTCGCCTCAATTTGTAGAGGTGGCTATTGAGTTTTGCTTCTTGCTAAACCAGGAAATCACTGTTTCTAGCATTTGACATGTGCCGAAGTGCTCTTCTGTCCACTCTGCATCCAAAGATAGTCGAATCTGAATAGCCAATTAGCTTGAATCCACCTTCCTTTGGATACCATAGGCCTACTTCTTGGCTTCCTTTCAAGTATCTCAAGTATTCTCTTAGGCTTAGCTTTGTCATATGGCTCTCTTTTGGAGCAGATTGAAATCTTGCACATACACCTACTGACAAAGGTGATGTCCGGCCCGCTTCTTTGTGAGATAGAGCAATGATCCAATAAGTGCTCAGTATCTTGTTTGATCTACGGGCTTGCCATCCGCATCCATGTCCATTTTGGTGATGTGTTCATTGGTATTTTTACGAAGACTTCTCCTCTATACCAAACTTCTTCATTAGATCTACGGTGTATTTTGTTTAACTTATAAAGGTTCCATCCTTCATTTGTTTCACTTGGAGTCAAGGAAGAATGTCAACTCTCCCATCATGCTCATTTCAAATTTACTTTGCATGAGGTTTGAAAACTTTTCACATGACTCTTTGTTTGTGGAACCAAAAATGATGTCATCCACATATATCCGAACAAGCGAGTATACTCTTTTTGTCTTGAATTACGAAAAGTGTTCTATCTACTTTTCCTTTTGTGAATCCATTTTCGGTTAGGAATTGTGACAAAGTATCATACCATGCTATGGGTGCCTGTTTCAATCCATATAGAGCTTTCTTGAGTTTGTATACCTTATCTCCAAGAGTCTTTCTCGCTCAAATCCTGGAGGTTGTTCAACATACACTTCTTCTTCCAATAAACCATTTAGGAATGCACTTTTTACATCCATTTGATATACAATGAAATTCTTGTGAGCTGCATAGGCAAGAAACATCCTTATAGCTTCCAACCTTGCTACAGGGGCAAATGTTTCATCAAAATCTATCCCTTCTTCTTGGCAATATCCTTTGGCTACTAGTCTTGCTTTGTTTCTTACCACAGAACCTTCCTCGTTCATCTTATTTCGAACACCCATTTGGTGCCAATAACATTTTGATGTATGGGTCTTTGCACTAATTCCCATACTTTATTTCTTTCAAACTGATTCATCTCTTCTTGCATAGCTTGAATCAATGCGTGTCGTCGTCAATGCTTGTGACACGTCTTTGGGTTCTATTTGTGAGATGAAGCATGTGAACATAGCTTCTTGTTGAGTTACGGATCTTGTTTTGACACCTTCTCTTATGTCTCCAATGACAAGTTACGGTGGATGGTCTCTCGGCCATCTTACATCGAGGTTAGAGTAAGTTATTTGGATTGATCGACTTGCTTTTTGTGTTCTTTGTGGTCGACTCTCTCGTAATCACTTAGTTGCAAATTTTCCATTGTTTTTGAGATTGACTATCTCATCTTCTTTCGAATTGATAATTCCGAAACTTGACATAGGGACTCTTACGTATGGTTGGATGATTGACTTATCGGTGACTCTTCAATGTCTTCTCCATTTACATTTGGCTCATCGAATACTATATGAATGGATTCTTACGTGACCATAGTTCTTTTGTTGAGTATTCTGTAGGCTTTGCTTTCGGTTGAGTATCCTAAGAAGATACCTTCATCGACTTTAGCATCAAAAGCCTTTAGGTTTTCTTTGCCATTGTTGTGGATGGAGCATTTACATCCAAATATTCTCGAAATATGCAACATTTGGTTTTCTTCCAATCCGGATCTCATAGGGAGTCTTTGTCATTTGTCTATTTATCATACATCTGTTTTGGGTGTAGCAAGTGTGTTGATTGCTTCACCCAAAATCTTTTTGGTAACCCGCTTGACTAACATGGTCTTCTTTGCTTCTTTGAGGGTTCTGTTCCTTCGTTCGCAACTCCATTCTGTTTGTGGAGTCCTTTGCTGATAGTTCATGACCAATACCATTCTCAATACAATCTCGAGTTATTATTCCATTGACAAACTCGGTTCCTTTGTCCGATCTTATTTTGATAATGGTTTGACTCTTCTCATTTTGAATCCTCTTCATCATTTGTGGTAGTTTTTGTAGAGTTTCTTTCTTCTTGCACATGAATATTGTCCATGTATATCTTGAGTAGTCATCTACTACCACCAAGGTGTATTTCATTCCACTTATGCCGGTTTGGTTCCTTTGGGCCAAATAGATCCATATGAAGCGGATGCAATATTCTTGTTGAGGATGGGCATGTCTTTTCTTTGAATGACGACTTGATTTGTTTTCCCTTCGACATGCGTCACATATACTCTCCTTCTTGTATCTGAGTCGGAAGTCCTTCCACAAGATTACTTACGGCAAGCTTGTTAATCGTTTTGAAATTCGGATGACTCGGCTTTTTTGTGCCATAGCCAACTTGATTCATTTGTGCTCTTTGCTAGTAGACAGTCTTTGGGTGTTGCAGTTGACCAATCCACTACATACATATTTTTCTTTCTACATCCTTGCAAAGACAACTTCATTTGATTCAATATCTTTGATTTGGCATATACCCATGTTGAATCCAACATTGTAACCCTTGTCACAGAGTTGGTCGATGCTCGATAAGTTGAAGTTGAGTCCTTCAACATATGCAACATCCGTGATTTCTAATCCATTCCTCTTGATGGATCCAATGCCTCTTATTTCGCGAGGAGCTTCATTTCCTCCAAATATGACTTTTGCTCCTTTAACTTCCTTGAATTTTGACAGATTTTTCTTATTTCTGTCATATGTCCGGAACAACCACTATCCATGTACCAGGTTCCTTGGCACTCACTGCTCTTGAACCCGCAATCAAGGAAATTAAGTTTTAGGTACCCATACTTTATGCGGGTCTGAGGGGTTAGAATTGTAAGATGATCCAACCAACCTATAGCCAAATGATTTGACTCTAAGGGGTTGCCATCTATCGGTGCCATAATCATAATTAATCCTGGCAAATTGCTTGGGGATTCTAGGTTCATACAAATTGTCTCTTTTGTGCGTATGCCTGCATATGTGTTTTAGCAATTGCCTTCCTTGGGTAATTGTGGTGTCTCCGAGTGTAGTGCCTAGGTGCATATATGTCTTTGATGAAAGCTCTTATGCTTTTGGAATGGCCTTTCTTTGAGTTCTAGGCCTTTGCCATTTGGGCTTATATTCCATAAGTCTATCCGATAGTTCACATTATTCCTATCGGCTTGGCTTGGATATTTTCTACCATTCCCATCATATGTATTTCTCTTATAGATTTTCTGGGGTTTTTGGTAGCTCTGCTTCCTTTTTTTGAGTATTTTTGTTTGGAGTTTCTTTGAGGAACTCGGTGAATCTCTTCTCGGTGTCCTTTCAAAGACACTCTCCGGTGTTTTTCTTTTCCCTTATAACCAAGACCAGTTTGCTTGTTATTGTGCTTTGGAGTGAATGTTTGTGCAACATTTATAGTTTTGGATTTTTCAGACTCTTCATGGCTTGAAGATCCTTTTTCCAAAATTACTTTTGAGGTTTGACATAGCATAGAGGAATTAAATCCTAAGCCTGTCTTGTCTCCACATTCTCTCTGACTCATGATAAGATCATGCAATGATTTAGATGCCTTAGTGAATGAGGCAATAACAATCTTGAGGTCATTTTCCCTCTTTTCTATAGCAGCAATTTCTGCCATTAATTTAGCATTTTCAGCCTTTAAACTTTCATTCTCATCAGCTATTTGACTTAGAGTACTCAGCTCCTTAGTCAGCTTTGAGTTTTGACTTTTGAGTAGGCTGTTTTCCTCATTCAATAGTGTGTGTGAGGATTTAATGTGTTCAAAATCTTTCATCATTTTGCCTAATGAATCATAAAGATCAAGTGGGTGATGAAGTGTGTGTGTCATAGTGACCTGGTTGTCTCAGTTCCAACATAGATATTCAACCTTTTGATCAGCTCTTTCCATTCTTGGATTGTCACCCTTTGATACTCAACTTTTTGATGATCTGTTCTCTTGGTTGGCCTATCTTCCCTTGATTTGGAGAGGAGCCGAGTGTCTTACGGAAGATTCACCGTTTCCTCTCTTGTAGTTCTTATTAAAGAACTTGTTGAATCTTTTAACCATCGGGCTATTTCTTCTAGGTCAATGACTTCTTTGACCTCAACTCTCTTCCCATCTTTGACAATTAGAGCAAATTTGTTTTGGGTATATTTGTCTCTTCGGGTCTTTTCTTCTCGGCTCAAACTCGTAGGCTTTGAGGTCCGAGAATAACTCATGGTTGGATGTCTTTGATAGGTCCATGGAATGTCTCAAAGTGCCATGACCTTCATTTCCCATTCATTTGGAAGACTTTTTAGGATCTTCATACACATTTCTTCGTGTATATTCCTTTCCAAGTGCGGATAACTCATTTGTGATTTACGTGAACCGAGCATCCAGTTGATCCAGGTTTTCTCCGAGATCATTTTGAAATTCTCAAATTTTGACCAAATTTGATAATTTGTTTTCTTTGATTTGCTCGAGCCTTCACAAATCAATGTCACTTGTCCCGCATTTCTTTGGCCGTTTTGCATGATTTGACTTTATTGAACATGGCTTTGTCAAGGTTTTGTAAAGGATGTCATTGGCTACATTGTCCAGGTTGTATCTTTTTTGTCATCATTTGTCCACTCGGTTCTTGGTTTTTCATCCATGATCGAGTCCGGGGGCAACATCTTCTTCTCCTTGTTTGCAACTCTTCGTGGCCGTGTTCACCTTTAAGATTTGCGAGAGGCCCATCTTCTATCACTATCCACATCTCATCATGTAATGCTTATAGATGAGCACGCATACGAATTTTCCAATCATCAAGTTCTTCAATAGTGAACATAGGGATGCGTGTCAAATTTGCTTCCATGATAATAACTTTTAATGATAAAAAGAGTTTCGAGAGTTTAAGTACTAAAGCGGACTTTGAAAAGTTTGGAGATCTAGTTTAGTAACCGGTGCGGAGGGTTCAATGAACCAACCGCTCGATACCACTTGTAGGTCCCAAGGGGTGTAAGTGTAAGGTTTAGAAGGGGGTTGAATAAACCTTACCAAATTTTCGATTTAGTCCTTTTAAATATACGAGTTGATTCTACACAGTTTGTGTCCTTGATGGACGATCGATTTAGTCAATCGAGTAGAGTTAGTCTCTCAACGGACTCAATCGAGCCGTTGATGGAATAACTCATTTGTTGATTCTAAATTAACTCAATTGTGGTTTTGTTTTTTGGAAGACTTAACACCCTTAAGTTTGATTAAGCAAGAGTTTAGTCTTTGGGTTTAGTACTAGTATTATCAAGTGGATAGCAAATTTATCGTGAGATATAAAGCAGTTAAAAATGCAGGAATTAAAGTCTTTGAAATTTAAATGACACAATGAAATTTTTATAGAGGTTCGAAGATGGGGTAATTCTTCTACTCCTCTCTTCTCCAACTCCTGGAGGAATCCACTAAGTAATGATCGAGTTTACAAAGTGGTAATGAGATACAAGTCTTGATCACACGGTGACTTGATCCTTTGGGACTCGATCTGGAGACGCCTTGATCACTCGGTGGCTTCTCTTACGACTCGGCTTCTTCACAGAGCAAATTTGCCTTGCTACTACTGACTCACTTGCTCAAGCTCTTTGGATTTGATCACGAAGCCCTCCAAAAGCTTAAGACTTGGTTCGACCTTGAACCATCCTACAATCCTTCGTGGAATGTAGACCCCTTTTCTTCAAAAGTTTCCTCTTCAACTGATTGAAGTTCTCTTTCCTTCACGGTGAGTGTTGGATTGATATACTTCGTAATGTAGGCTTGAGGATTAATCTTGAATGATTTGAGAGTATTTACGGTTAAAGTTTAATTGATTTTCTTGAATGTTCGTGGTTCGGGTAACCTTCTCTCGAGTCATTCCTCGGCCTTTTATAGTGATCTTTCAAAAATTTGCCCGTTGAAGAGATAGGCTTATTTTTGAAAGTCACTTGCGTCGTTGGCTTGTCTTGTTGCGATCCTTGGAATTGCCATTTCCTCGTATGAATTGTTCTTTCACCTTTTCGAGTTCGACACGATGTAGTGCTTCCCATTGGTTCATTCCTTTTGAACGCTTCGGGACCGAGCACTCGAGAAAGGTGGTATGGAGATATTACTTGTTTAAGTAAATCTCTTGATTTACGTGCAACGGATCTTTTACGATTATCTCGACTTGATTTGCATTTCCTTGCTTTCCCCAGGTGACTTAGAGTCGACTTCCAATCATTGGATGACTTTTGTCACTTCAACTTGAGACTTGGCTTTTCTCGAGTTGACTTGACCGATACTCCACTTGGCCGCATCTCACCGCTTCTTTAGTAGAGTTCCGTCTACTCTTCTTTGCCATACTCGGTTGTCTCACAGCAGAGTCTTCCTTTCGATCTTGATTGTCTTCTTGCATGTTAGGGCATAGCTGACTTAACTCAGCTTGGCCAACTCTAATTGTTACAATGCATTTTACAACAAGAATTGGGGTGCCAACTTTCTATTCTAAGTTTTACATGGCATTCATCAAAATCTAAACAATAAAATTCCTAACAAGCACTCGAATTCATAAAATAAAAAGCATGAATTAATTAAAAAAACAAATAATCATATTTAACATGAATCCACAGTTTCGATTATGCCCCTAAGATCTTAAAGATATGCCAAATATTGATTACAAACTCATAGACAAATTCGAATCAACATTATGACATCGTTTAAGCATAGAGAAGAGATCTTAGACATAGAAAGAAAATCCCTCCTTGTTGGGATGGATTCTCTTTCCAAGCCTTCGAAGCTCTTGTGCTCCCTTAGATGCAAAAACCTTGTGGTGGTCTTCGCGACGTAGCCTTCCTCTCTTAGAAGATCTTCGATTCTTGCGTTCCTGTGTATTTTGATGTGTTTTCTGTATATGAAGTGATATATTTTCATGCAAGCCTTGGGTTCCTGTTATAGATGCGTGGAGAGATCATTTGTGGAGTGGAACGGGAAAAGACCTCCGAAAAATGCATCGTGGCAGAGTCCCACACGGCCGTGTGGTCTGTTCTTCAGCCCTTCTTCACACGGTTATGTGAGCTCACACGGCCTGGCTGTGCAATGTGATGCCTTTTCTCACATGCCTGTGTGGATTCACACGGCCCGGCCGTGTGGCCCTAGTTTTGTCCCCTATATTGGCCCAACTTCACACGGTTGTGTGGTTTCACATCGGCATTTCCACACGACCATGTGACACCACACAGTCCGGCCGTGTGAAGTGTTTTTGTCCATTTTCTTTGTCGTTTTGATCTTCTCTTTGCATTTGTCAATCTTAGCCGGGCATTCCAACTGATATTTCTTCGTTTTAAGCTCCGTTTTCTGTAAAAATTACAAGAATACGCAGTATCATGCCCTTTTAAGGAAATCAAGTAAAAACATACTAAATATGCGTAAAAATGTATCAAATATATATCACGTATATTTTACACACATCAAAGATGACGAAAAAGAGGAAAACATCTATATTTCAACCAATCATGTTTGGGCTAAGAATGCATTCAAAAATGAATTTACAAAAAAATCTCAAAGTCGAGTAAGGAGAAGAGATAAATTGTTACAAAATGACTTCTTGGAACATCATTTTTTAACTTATATTTGTCTTGAGTTTTTCAATATCCATCGTACTTTCTTCAATGATGATGTCATTTAAGTATAGCGTTTTTTGGGTTCAAAATATCTTAACAATATTTCACATACTAAGAAGTTTAATTTTATTCTAACAAATTTTATTTTAGGATCAAATTAAATACGTGAGCGAAATTTACTATGAATAAAAATAATTTAATCAAAAATGATTCTAATTTTAAGATTTAATTTTAATTAAATGAAAAAAATTATATGGTTCGCGTGCAACGCACATACACCTTATTAATACACCTAAAAAGAGTGTGAGGACAAAAAACTTATAGTTCGTTTGTTGCTTGGTAAATATTTTCATCTAACCTTATGAATCTATACTCTTTTTTTTTACATATGCAATATTGGTGTCAAGTTATTGATGTCAAACTGGTAATTAATTTGATATATTATACATATATAACATATAACAAGAGTGCCTGTTATAGAGATTAAAGGTTTTGATCGTAAAACAAATCTAAATTCGTGCCACTATTGAACACACAAACACAAAAAATTCACGATAAATTATAATAAATATTAAATAAAGTAATACGTGAAATTTTTATTTGGGATATAAATAATTATTAAATTATATTTAATTCATGAATTCATGAAATTAATAATTGATATATTATAATTTCATGAACAAAATAAATATTAATGTTTGTACATATTTCACGACATGCATATCGTGAATTGGAGTATGGGATGGTCAAGATTGAAGCCCATTCATTAAGGTAGAGGTGGCAATCTCTGACAAACACGAACACAAACACAACTAACACTCATATGAATCTGACATGTGATACGTGTAAAATGTAGGTGCATTTAAGGGCTTATTTTACTACATGATTGATGTATTTTGCACGTATATTCAGTGTATTTTACGTGGTTTCCTTAGAAGGGCATGATACTGCGTATTCTTGTAACATTTTACAGGAAACGGAGCTTAAATGGAAAGATATCAGTTGGAAAGCCTGGACAAGATCAATGAGCGCAAATAGAAGATCGAAAAGACGAAGAAAATGGACGAAAGCAAGTCACACGGTCAGCCCGTGTGGGGTGACACGATCATGTGAGCTCCCGTGTTCGCCAAAAATATTTGGTTCATACTACTGCAAGTATACAATGTAGTTTATAGAATAATGGCAAGCAAGGTCGTATTCCTCAAGGGTTGATTTGTGAAACACTTAAGCTATAATAACATCGCATTCCAATTTCATAGAAGTGACCGAATATTGAGTTAAGTAAAAATCAAAAATTAAAAAGAAAAAATAAATAAATGTGCGAACTCCACAAGTATTTTCAACAACTATAGGAGCAACCTTAGGCACATAATCTCAACATGTTTCTTCAATATTAAATGCAAGTAAAGTTTTAAAAACCAATTCATGCAATTTTATTGGTTCAATTCCTAAAATAGTTTATTCCCCCTCCTGGGCGGTGCATAAATATTACATTAATAACAATTGTAGGTCTCCCGACTCGATACACCCATTTATGTCTGCATTCAATTTCCGTCTTTGTTAGAACTCCTCTTCTGAATTTCGCACTAACAAATATGACATGCTAATTATTGATTAGATAAAACGAATTCAAGAATAAGCACTCGTATTCATAAAATACAAAGCATGAATTAATTAAGAAAATAAATAATCATATTTAACATGAATCCATAGTTTCCATTATGCCCCTAAGATCAAAAAGATATGTCAAACATTGATTACAAACTCATAGACAAATTCGAATCAACATTATGACATCATTTAAGCACAGACAAGAGATCTTAGATATAGAAAGAAAACCCCTTCTTGTCAGGATGTATTCTCCTTCCAAAACTTCGAAGCTCTTGTGCTCTCGTAGATGCGAAAACCTTGTGGTGTTCTTCACGACCTAGCCTTCCATTCTCAGAAGATCTTCGATTCTTGCGTTCTTGTGTAATTTGATGTGTTTTCTCTATATGAACTGATATATTTTCGTGAAAGCCTTGGGTCCCTTTTATAGATTCTTGGAGAGATCACTTGTAGAGTTAGAACGGGAAGAGAACTCCGAAAAACATGTCGTGGAAGAATCCACACGGCCGTATGGTCTATTCTTCAGCCCTTCTTCACATGGTTGTGTGAGCTCACACGGCCTGGCCGTGCGATGTGATGCCTTTTCTCACACGCCCGTGTGGGTTCATACGGTCCGGCCGTGTGGCCCTGGTTCTGTCCCTTGTTTTGCCCAACTTCACACAGTTGTATGGTTTCACAACGGCATTTCCACATGGCCGTGTGACACCACACAGTCCGACCATGTGAAGTATTTTTGTCCATTTTCCTTTTTATTTTGATCTTCTCTTCGCATTCGTCAATCTTAGACAGGCATTCCAACTGATATTTCTTTGTTTTAAGCTTTGTTTCCTATAAGAATACTCAGTATCATGCCCTTTTAAGGAAACCACGTAAAAACATACTAAATATGCGTAAAAATGTATTAAATATATATCATTTTAAGCCCAAAAATGCACGTATATTTTACACACATCAAAATCCCCCAAACTTCAAGCATTGCTCGTCCCCGAGCAAATTAAGAAAAATAATATAAGGGATAAAAACGAACGAACACCCAAGAATACTATGAACATTAAATAGCATTTGACTCCATACTCAAGGAAACCATGTAATTCATTATCAAGAAATCATCATTCATAAACTCGGCATAATTAATACTCTCTTGGGTACTCGACATCGCGACTCACAAGTAGATAGTGTATCACTCTACTCTCAAAGTGTATGGGTAGTGTTTACGCTCAAATTCAATTCAGTGGAAGTAGAACTACCATAGGCTTGCAAATCGTCTAACATCTCTATCACTTTTGTGTACACAACTTAAGAATGAAAAACGAATTTTATTAAGTTTTAATGTAGGCTCATTGGTAAGGGTAGGGAACGATTAAGTGATTTGACTTGAGAAAATAGAATTTAAGCATATAGACTTGAAATTCACCAACCCAATTCATATAATACTCATTTTTTGTTTCAATTCCACCCTTATTTCTCTTTTTTCATACTTACGCCTTTTTGCCTTTTTTTTTCTAGCCTTTAAGCTTTCAGAATTTTTCTTTTGCTTTGCTCGATTTTCTCTATGTAATTTTTCAGAGATTTTCTTTCTTTTTCGAGCTTCATGTATTATTCCATTTACCCAGATACTACACACATGGATTCAATGAAGATACCAGAGCAAGTTCTAGAGTTCTATCAATCATGAATGACATACTCAAGAAAAAATAAGTCTGCATAATATAAAGCAGTTTAAGGCACAAAAGCTCACAGGCTTATTTTTCGCAACATGCTCAAATACTCAATTTTCTTAACTAATGCCAAGCAAATAAATAACATCTTCCCAATAATTTATCACATTATTCCAACAAGTATGTTATCTCATTCCATAAAATACTCATAGTGAAATCATACGGGAGTTGGACATTTAAAAACTTAACTAAAATCACACACAAAAATAATTAAACGCGCTAAAGCGGTAAACGGGCTAAAATAAATAAACTTAAAATTGAATAAAACAATTCAAAAATATTAATGCAAAGTGCTCTACATGCAATGCAAAATGCAAGAAAGTAATAAATTACGCATTCTTGATAACCCCCCCCCAAACTTAAAATATGCTTCGTCCCGAACATACGAGGAAATTATCAAAAGAAAGAGGAATGCATAATAAGTACTTACATGGATCACTGTGGTGGTGGAGATGGAAGGTAGTGGCCCTGTGAGATGTGCCAATGGTCCATACGAGACATCATCTCGTACATATACTGCTGCTGCTGGGTGATGGCATCAAATAGCTGTAAGTATTCCTGGTGATACTCATCAGTTGTGGTTGTCAACTGATATGTGTCATCTATCAATTTTCCCACGTCAACTTCTACCCTTTCGAGCCTCTCACTCATAGTAAATGGCGGTTTCCCCTTGACTAGAGGATTAGGCATCTCACTCATCGGTTCATCCTGCTCCGCTTGAGCAGCAGCCCCCTGTACCTCTCTAAGCAACCAGTTACCCCTATTTATAATGGATGTAGCTTCGGGGTTAGGAAGTTTAACAGTTGTTCTATTTGCTTGATTGAGCCAGTAATCACGCCCATCGAATCTTATCATTTTTATAGCGAGTTAGAACGGTCGATCAATTAATTTAGGCCCAACGCCTTCGTGATAACCCTCCAAATTAATATTGAAATATTACGCAATAGGGGTAATCATCCTCCGATGCAAATTCCACCCCTCTCAACTTTTCTAATCCTCTCAAGTTGCCAGGCTATCATATCCCCGACGTTTGGCACAACTTCAGTCCCCGATGCCATACACCATATGATGAATAATTCGTCTACCCTCAACGCCCCTCTACTCTCCTCCCTCGCAAAAATTGTTTCAGCCAAGACTCGCTGAACATATTGAAATACTGGGTTTCGAATACTATATGATGTTGAGGTACCTGGTGTGTAGATTCGTTTCCCAGTTATCGTTTTCCAAAATATATCCTTATCAAACTCCTCGTGCTCGTCAACCCCATAAGCCGGAGTTTTGTAAATTTCATTTAAGTCATCAATACTTAGTTCCCTTTGCTCATTCCCCAGGCAAAATCTAACTTCCATCAAGTTTCTTTTTCGAACCACCAATTGAAAGCTACTCAAAAATTCAAGTGTGATCACAGAATAAGTGGCCCAATGCCTATTTAAAAATTCATGCCAATCAATTCTACCACACAAAGCTCGAAAATCTTCCAATAAACCTAAATTCATAAGAGTAGGTTCATCGGGATACCTTGTATTAATCCATGGACGAAAGTAGAGTATCTCCCATCTAGCCCGTTGTGTTTCGTTTGGCAAGATGACATTTGGAGCTTCAGGCTCCTTGGGGTCGAAAATTGGTTGAGGCTCGGGTTCGGGCTCTAGAGTTGTCTCCCTCTTTCTTCTTGTGTTTCTCCTTATTCCTCTTTCATCCCTAGAAGCTATGAATTTCAAGATTTTGAAGTGAAAAATCTGAAATTTAAGGGTTTTGGAGTCCCCCCAAACTTGATGTAGAACTTGGAGAAATAAGAATTTGAAGGTATTTGGTGGTGGATTTCTTGAGAGGGTTAAAGATTTGTGTTTTTGGTTTGAGATTTGTGGTGAATATTGAGAGATTTGGAGAGTAGTTTGGGAATTTAGGGAGAAAATTTTCGTGGGTTAGGGTTTGTGTAGGAGAAAGTGGAAGAAAAAGTGAGATTTTGGGGTAAAATAAGGGGGTGTTTGTAATATGCCTGATTTTTGGTGCTGGGCCACACGGGCTGGTCATGTGGCCGTGGGTGCTGCAGTCCGTTGCGCCTGTTTATGGCCTTTTGTCACACGGCCATGCTGGGCATTTCGTTCTCTCACACGGCCTAGTCGTGTGATTTCACACGCCCATGTGGGATTATTTTCGTACTTTTGTTTTTGATAATTTGGAGTTTGTTGTGACGCCTCCTACACAGCAACTCAAGAAAACTAAAAATTATGTTAATAGAAAATAAACGAAAAGCAAAAATTAAAATTGAAGGCGATTAAAAAATTAATAGAAATAGAAAATAAATTGGGTTGCCTCCCATAGAGCGCTATGTTTTACGTCTTCAGCCAGACTTTAGATTTCTAATCACTTTTGCTAAACCGTGTAATTTGAAATCTGTGAACCCTCAATGCCATCCATCAGACGAACGGCTGTTGCATTGTTCTCGCGGATTCAACTCAGTATCGCTTGGGAATTTGCCTTTTTGATGCTGGCCTCCCACATCAGTTGCGATCTGGGCTACTTGTGTTTCCAAGGATTTCAGTCTTGCGTTTACGTTCGTGTTCAGCTGAGTGACCTGTTCTTCTATCCTGTTTATCTTTGCTTCATCTTTGTTAAGTCTCGTCCTTGTTTCTCCGATAAACGAGGATAGCATCTCTTCAACAGATGATTTCTTTTCACTTGACTCCGCTCTGCCTTGATTACCCACATTGTAACCTCGAGATGGCTGCAAAATATTTTTATTGTTAGCATAATAAAAGTTTTCATGGTTGCGCAACCCCGGATGATAGTAGTTGGGTGTTTGATTATTTCTATAATTGTTGTTGAAGTTCCTCTGTTGCCCCACAAAGTTTGCTTCTTCTTCAACAACAGCAGGATAGCTTGGAGTCACTTGCTGCATCGCGTCCAGTTTCGTATTCAGCACGGATACCTATTCTATGAGCATGTCGACTTTCTCATCCTGAACTTCTGCCGCTCGTCGGATAGTAGACCTCTCGGATGGCTATTGGTAACTGTTGTTCGTCATCTCCTCTAACAAGTCTAGTGCCTCCTCAGGATATTTCCCTAGTAGTGCACTCCCAGATGCAGCATCTATAATTGTTCTTGTGTTGCCACTCAAACCATTATAGAAATACTGGACCTATTGGTAGCCGGAATATTGGTGTTGAGGGCACTTCATTAGCAATTCCCTGAATCTATCCCATGCTTCATATAGTGGCTCAGCATCTAATTGCCTAAACTGGGCGATCTCAGATTTCAATTGCAGCGTTTTACTGGGGGAAAAGTATTTGGCTAGAAATCGTTGACTTAGTTCTTCCCAATTTGCTGCTGGTGGTGTTAGAGATCATAACCATCCTTTAGCCTTACCGCGTAGAGAGAATGCGAAAAGGCGGCATCGAATGATATCCTCAGAAACACCATTCATTGTAACAGTATCGCAAATTTCTAAAAAGTGCGCCAGATGCGCATTTGGATCCTCAACGGCTCTACCCCCAAACTGGTTTTGTGACACTATCTGTATCAATGCCGGTTTTAGTTCAAAATTATTTGCATTGATCGGCAGATGGACCACAACCCCATAAGTTTGACTTACCTCCGGCTGGAAGTAGTCTCTAACTGCTCTTCTCGCGGGCCTTTTCCACAATTCGGACCTGAACGCCGGCCCCTGGGGGGCGCTCCTCATTGTTTGTTCTACACTGCGTTTGGATTTGTCCCATCCGCCATTACTATGGCTCTTTTTCTTAGTTGCTTTGCTATCTTTCCGATTTCCAAATCAATGGGTACTAGTTGGGTTGATCTGGAACGCGTGATCATGCACTAACTGCACTTAACAAAAACAATGTTAGAACCGAACAAATAAAAAAAATAAAAATTAATTTCAAAATATTTTCGAAAAAATTAAAAAAAAAACTAAAAAATTATGCTTCAATTAAGATTGAACTACTTATTACTATATCAAAGTAGAATCTAATCAATCCCCGGCAACGGCGCCAAAAACTTTTTCGCCAAAAATATTTGGTTCATACAACTGCAATTGTACAGTGTATTTTATAGAATAATGGCAAGCAAGGTCGTATTCCTCAGGGATTGATTTGTGAAACACTTAGGCTATAATAACATCGCATTCCAATTTTATTGAAGCGACCGAATATTAAATTAAGTAAAAATCGAAAATTGAAAAGAAAAAATAAATAAATGCGTGAACCCCACAAGTGTTTTTAACGACATGAGCAACCTTAGACACATAATCTCAACATTTTTTTCAATATTAAATGCAAGTAAAGTTTTAAAAACCAATTCATGCAATTCAATGGGTTCAATTCCTAAAATAGTTTATTCTCCATCCCGGGCGGTGCATAAACAGTAGATTAATAACAATTATAGGTCTCCCGACTCGATATACCTGTTTATATCTGAATTTGATTTTCGTCTTTGTTAGAACTCCTCTTTCAAATTTTGCACTAACAAATATGACATGCTAATTATTGATCAGATAAAAAGCAATTAAGAATAAGCACTCGAATTCATAAAATAAAAAGCATGAATTAATTAAGAAAATAAATAATCATATTTAACATGAATCCACAGTTTCGATTATGCCCCTAAGATCTGAAAGATATGCCAAATATTGATTACAAACTCATAGACAAATTCGAATCAACATTATGACATTGGTTAAGCACAGAGAATAGATCTTAGACATAGAAAGAAAATCCCTCCTTGTCAGGATGGATTCTCCTTCCAAGCCTTCGAAGCTCTTGTGCTCCCGTGGATGCAAAAACCTTGTGTTGTTCTTCGCGACCTAGCCTTCCTCTCTTAGAAGATATTCGATTCTTGCGTTCCTATGTATTTTGATGTGTTTTCTCTATATGAAGTTATATATTTTCATGCTAGCCTTGGGTCCCTTTTATAGATGCTTGGAGAGATCACTTGTAGAGTTGGAACGAGAAAAGACCTCCGAAAAATGCATCGTGGCAGAGTCCCACATGGCCGTGTGGTCTGTTTTTCAGTCCTTCACACGGTTATGTGAGCTCACATGGCCTGGTTGTGCAATGTGATTCCTTTTCACACGGCCCGGCCGTGTGGCCCTAGTTTCATCCCCTATTTTGCCCCAACTTCACACGGTTATGTGGTTTCACATCGGCATTTCCACACGACCATGTGACACCACACGGTCCGGCCGTGTGAAGTATTTTTGTCCATTTTATTCGTCGTTTTGATCTTCTCTTTGCATTTGTCAATCTTAGTCGGGCATTCCAACTGATATTTCTTCGTTTTAAGCTCCGTTTCCTGTAAAAATTACAATAATACGCAGTATCATGCCCTTTTAAGGAAATCAAGTAAAAACATACTAAATATGCGTAAAAATGTATCAAATATATATCCTTTTAAGCCCCAAAATACACGTATATTTTACACACATCAAAGATGGAGAAAAAGAGGAAAACATATATATGTCAACCAATCATGTTTGGGCTAAGAATGCATTCAAAAATGAATTTACAAAAAAATCTCAATGTCGAGTATGGAGAACAGATAAATTGTTACAAAATGACTTCTTGGAACATCATTTTTTAACTTATATTTCTCTTGAGTTTTTCAACATCCATCGTACTTTCTTGTGATGATGTTATTTAAGTAAAGCGTTTTTGGGTTCAAAATATCTTAACCATATTTCACATACTAAGAAGTTTAATTTTAATCTTATAACAAATTTTATATTAGGATCAAATTAAATACGTGAGCAAAATTTACTATGAATAAAAATAATTTAATCAAAAATGATTCTAATTTTAAGATTTAATTTTAATTAAATGAACAAAATTATATGGTTCACGTGCAACGCATATACACCTTACTACACCTAAAAAGAGTGTGAGGACAAAATTATATGGTTCACGTGCAACGCATCATTTTAATTGCTTGGTAAATATTTTCATCTAACCTTTTGAATCTATACTTTTATTTTTACATATGCAATATTGGTGTCCAGTTATTGATGTCAAACTGGTAATTAATTTGATATATAATACATCTATAACATATAACAAGAGCGCATGTTATGGAGATTAAAGGTTTTGATCGTAAAATAAATCAAAATTCGTGCCACTATTGCACAAACAAACACAAACAATTCACGATAAATTAAAATAAATATTAAATAAAATAATACGTGAAATTTTTATTTGGGATATAAATAATTATTAAATTATATTTAATTTATGAATTCGTGAAATTAATAATTGATATATTATAATTTCATGAACAAAATACATATTAATGTTTGTACATATTTCACGACATGCATATCGTGAATTGGAGTATGGGATGGTCAAGATTGAAGCCCATTCATTAAGGTAGAGGTGGCAATCTCTGACAAACACGAACACGACCACAACTAACACTAATATGAATCTGACATGTGATACGTGTAAAATGTAGGTGCATTTAAGGGCTTATTTTACTACATAATTGATGCATTTTGCACGTATATTCAGTGTATTTTACGTGGTTTCCTTAGAAGGGCATGATACTGCGTATTCTAGTAACTTTTTACAGGCAAAGGAGCTTAAATGGAAAGATATCAGTTGGAGGCCTGGACAAGATCAACGAGCGCAAGTCCCATGGTCAGCCCGTGTGGGGTGATAAGACGGTGTGAGCTCCCGTGTGAAGGTTGCACGACCATGTAAAGTGTTTGGGAGAAAATAGAGACAGAGACATGTTACACGGTCTGCCCGTGTGGGACCACACGACCGTGTGGGGTGGCCGTGTCAATTGACATGGACCTTGCAATGTGTCTGCGTATGATTCTGAGTCCTTTTCCCGACAGAACTCTATAAGTGATCTCTCAAAGCACCTATATAAGAGGGACCAAAGCTCAGCACGAAAATATAAGATATTACACCACAAAATATAATACAATACACATGATTGCAAAACTCAAAGGTCTTATGAGAGAAGAGGGTAGGTTACGAAGAGCACCACAAGGCCTTTCGCATCTACAGAAGCACAAAAGTTTCGAAGACTTGGAAGGAGGATTCATTCTGACAAGAACGGGGTATCTTTGTTAGTTTAGATCTCTTGTCTGTACTTAAACGATGTCACAATGTTGATTTCAAGTTTGTCTATGAATTTGTTATCAATATTAGACTAATCTTTCGGATCGTAGGGTATAATTAAAACTGTGGAATCATGTTAAATCTTGATTGATTGTTTTCTTAATTGATTTATGTGTTCTATTTTATGAATACGAGTGCTTATTTTCTTTTTATTATCTGATCAATAATTCGCATGTCATAATTTTTAGTGCAAAATTCGGGAGATGAGTTCTAACAAAGACGGAAATCGAATTCCGACATAAACAGGTGTAACGATTCGGGAGACCTACAATTGTTTGTGGGGAGTCATTAAATTTAAAGATCTTTTGGGAGTTAATAATAGTTGTAACGTATCGGGAGATCCACAATTGTTATTAATCTACTATTTATGCGCCACTCGGGCGGGGAACCCATAAAAACACATGAATTAGTTTTGAAACATTGATTGGATCTAATATTGAAGAAGCATGTTGAGATTATGTGCCTAGGGTTGCTTTCGTATTTGTTGAAATAACTTGTGGAGTTCGAGTATTTACAAAATCATTTCTTTTATTTTTATTTGTTTAGCTTAGATAATTATTTCTTAATTTTCGATCGCTTCAATAAAATTGAAATACGATGTTATTATAGCCTAAGTGTTTTATATTCAATCCCTGAGAAATACGATCTTGCTTGTCATTACCCTATAAACTATAATGTACACTTGCAGTTGCGCTAACAATTTTTGGCGAACAAGGTTTTGGTGCTTATTCAGGGGGATTGAAAGATTCTACTTAGATATAGTGATAAGTAGTTCAATCTTAATTGAAGCAAAAATTTTGTAAATATTTTTCGATTTTTTTGTAAATATTTTTATTTTTTCAAATTTTGTAAATATAATTTTTGTATTTTCAATTTTTTCCTTCTTTTGTAAATATTGTTTTTATTGCTTTGTTTCCAACATTGTTTTTGTTGAATGCGAGATCGAAATCTTTGGAGACACAAGCAAAGACAAATCGCCATCTTTGTAGTAGGAGGCCAACATCAAAATGGCAAATTCCCAAGCGATACTGAACTTAATCTGAGAAACCAAGTGCACCGCCATTCATCTGATGGATGGTATAGGATATGTGGGCTCAAGGATTTCAACCGACACAGTTCAACGACAATGATGTTAGAAATCTAACGTCTGGTTGAAGACATAAATATTTTCCATACACTTTGATAGATGAGTGATACACCACTTTTTTGTGAGTCTCGATGTCAAGTACCCAAAAGAGTATTGATTATGCCGAACTTGTGATGGATGACTTGTTGATAATGAATTGCATTAGATATGGAGTCGAATGAGATTGAATGTTTATAGTGTTCTTGTGTGTTCTTTGTATCTCGTGATTTTATTTTTCTTAATTTGCTCAAGGACGAGCAATGGTTTAAGTTTGGAGGATTTTGATTCGTGTAAAATATACGTGCATTTTAGGGCTTATTTTACTACATAATTAATGCATTTTGCACATACATTCAGTGTATTTTACTTGGTTTTCTTAGAACGGCATGATACTACGTATTCTTGTAACTTTTTACAGGAAACAGAGCTTAAATTGAAAGATATCAGTTGGGAGACCCACACAAGATCGACGAGTGCAAAGAGAAGTTCGAAAAGACGATGAAAACGAACAAAAGCAAGTCACACGGTCAGCCCGTGTAGGGTAACACGACCGTGTGAGCTCCCTTGTGAAGGTTATACGACCATGTGAAGTGTTCGGGAGAAAATAGAGACAGAGACATGTTACACGATCTACACGTGTGGGACCACACGACCATGTGAGGTGGCCGTGTGAATTTACACGGCCAGTGCGATGTGTCTGCGTCTGATTTTGAGTCATTTTCCCATCAGAACTCTACAAGTGATCTCTCAAAGCACCTATATTAGAAGGACCAAGGCTCTGCATGAAAATATATTATATTACACCACAAAATACAATACAATATACAAGATTACACAAATCAAAGGTCTTCTGAGAGAGGAGGGCTAAGTTACAAAGAGCACCACAAGACCTTTCGCATCTATGGAAGCACAAGAGTTTCGAAGACTTGGAAGGAGGTTCCATCCTACCAAGAACGGGTTTTCTTTCTTAGTTTAGATCTCTTGTATGTACTTAAACGATGTCACAATGTTGATTTCAAGTTTGTCTATGAATTTGTTATCAATGTTAGACTAATCTTTCGGATCCTAGAGTATAATCAAAATTGTAGAATCATGTTAAATCTTGATTGATTGTTTTCTTAATTGATTTATGAGTTCTATTTTATGAATTCTAGTGCTTATTTTCTTGCTTAGTATCTGATCAATAATTTGCATTTCATATTTATTAATGCAAAATTTGGGAGATGAGTTCTAACAAAGACGGAAATTGAACTCAGACATAAACGGGTGTAACGAGTCGGGAGACCTACAACTGTTTGTGAGGAGTCATTCAATTCAATGATCTTTTGGGAGTTAATAATAGTTGTAACATATCGAGAGATCTACAATTTTTATTAATCTACTGTCTATGCGCCACCCGGGAGGGGGAATAGACTAATTTAGAAATTGAACCCACAAGGGCGGAGCTAGGCATAAATTTGGGGTGGGCCGATACACGAAAATGGAGTGGGTCGGATAAGAAAATCATATTAATTATAATTAAAAAAAATTCTAGTTTAAATTTTTTTCGATGAGAGGAGGGGAGTCGGGGCCCGGAGTGGCCCCTCTCCCTCCGGTCTTGAACCCATAGAAACACATGAATTAGTTTTGAAACATTGATTGCATTTGTAATTTAAGAAGCATGTTGAGATTATGTGCCTAGGGTTGCTTCCGTATTTGTTGAAAAGACTGTAGTGTTCGGGTTTTCACAAAATTATTTCTTTTATAATTATTTGTTTAGCTTAGATAATTATTTCTTGATTTTCGGTCGCTTCAATAAAATTGGAATACAATGTTTTTATAGCTTAAGTGTTTCGTATTCAATTCCTGATGAATATGACCTTGTTTGACATTATCCTATAAACTACATTGTACACTTGCAGTATACAGATCCAAATAAAATTGATGAACAAGTTATTGGTGGAATCCAAATTGCTTTCTCTCTCAAATACTTTGGCAAGGTTTCTTATTTTCCGGGGTTGCGGGTGCATTACACTCATGCTTGTATTTTACTAAATCAATAAAAATATATCCTGGACCTCTTGAAAAAGACACATATGGAATCTTGCAATCCTTGTCCCACTCCTCATTGAATCAACCAGAAGTTATATCTCCAGGATAGTTCACTGTTTGATAATCTGACACTCTATCGAAGCACTATTGGGGCATTGCAATATCTTACACTTACCAGGCCAGAAATCTCTTTTATTGTCAACAAATTGAGTCAGTTTCTTCATGAACCCACTACTTCTTACTGGGGTGCATGTAAAAGGGTCTTTGTAAAAAGCATCAAACTCAAGACATTGTTGTGCTTACACTTAAAATAACAAGAGATTTAAACCCAAAGTATTTTGACAATTTTGAATTGGTTTTGCAATAATTTGTCAAAAAGCCCTCGGATGGTGGCCAAATTTGGTTGTAAAAGAAGTCATAGGTGCCAACCGGAGCTTCTGCGATGACAGAAGTCGATCGTTGCTAGAAAGAACATAAGGCGACGACGTGTCACAACAAACTTGGACGAATTCACTGATTCAAATTCTTCTATCGCTTGTTGTACATAAAAAATCTCTAAAACGTTGACATTGGGCTGGTTAACCAAAACATAAACTAGGAATTGAAATGGCCAAAAGGAGTTATTCAATCATGAATATATTATTAGTTAATTGCTATGCAAGTAAAACGTCCTTTTCCATGAGGCAACCTCAATGATCATGTACCTCTTGAAGACAAAAAATTAGTCACTTGGGAATGTTAGTTGTAACATATACAGATATACTATAGCCAAGTGTTAGAGACTTTTCAAGTCTTTGTAAATTATTTGATATTGTAAGAGAAATGGAGATGACTATTTCATATTGTATTCTCTATAAATAGGCACCAGATTTATGCTAAGGTCACCACCTCAGGCACAAGATATAAGCAATATTATCAATTATCCAGTAGTAGCGCGCAAAAATGAAGATGGCTTTTCTTTTCCTCAATGCCATTCTTATTGCGTCTTTGGCTACATTTGCTTATGCATCGGATCCCAGTCCTCTTCAAGATTTCTGTTTTGCTGTTAATGACGCCGACGCAGCTGGTAATATAATTTAAGCTTACTCGCAATTTTAGTCCTATAATTCTTAGTGGTCGGGTTGTCCTATAACTTCTTGATTTAATAGTTTCGGTTATTGACGATTTTATTCTTTAGTAAAAATAGCAATTTCAGTCCAATAACTTAATTTTAACGGGTATTTTGGATATTTTGGTTAAAAGAAAAGGGTATTGAGAGAACCAATGAAATATTAAAACACCCAGTTGAGATCAAAATCACACAAAATAAGAACTTGTAGGACCAAATTAAAATATCACGAATTAGAACACATGGGATCAAATTACAAAGAATCAAAATTGCTACCTACAATATTTACAGGACCAAAATTGCTAGCTCTCTATAATTACGGGACCAATTTTGTAATAAGCCTATAATTTCTCTGTCAAGGAGGCATAAATTGAACATTTCATAAACCGCTTGCTTTGGTACATTCTTTGTCTTACCATCATTGATTTGCATGTAGTTGTTGCTGAGGATTTCTTTTTCTCGGGTCTGAATAAGGCTGGAAATACATCAAACGCAGTTGGATCAAGAGTCACTGCTGTGAATGTGAACCAAATAGCAGGGCTCAACACTCTCGGCATCTCTTTAGTCCGTATAGACTATGCCCCATACGGTCTCAACCCGCCCCACACTCACCCCCGTGCCACTGAGATTCTTGTTGTTGTTGAAGGAACTCTGTATGTTGGCTTCGTCACCTCCAATCCCGCGAACCCCAACTTGAAAAACAAGTTGTTCACAAAGTACCTGTACCCCGGAGACGTATTTGTGTTCCCAGAGGGTTTGATACATTTTCAATTTAACGTGGGAAAGACCAACGCTGTCGCGTTTGCTGGTCTAAGCAGCCAAAACCCGGGTGTCATAACTATTGCAAACGCAGTTTTTGGTTCGAATCCACCAATTAATATAGATGTTTTGACTAAGACATTCCAAGTTGAGAAAAACGTGATTGACCAACTTCAAGCACAGTTTTGATCGGATAACAGTTAAATACGAAGCTGATAAGAATCTGGTTTGCCAATTATGATATTCTCTTGGCCCCCTAAATAAAGAAGCATTACAGTATATTTATGTACAAATAAATGATTAGTACTTATGTTTCTGATTCTTTCCACTTCAGGTACCTGGCCGTTTGGAGTCAGTTTAGACCTTTGTATTGATCCCTTAATAATGTATATACTACAATGTTTAATGAGCTTCTGATCAAGTTCTAATTTCACTATGATATCTGCTTTCCGCAATTTAACTAGCTAGTTCATTATTCTTATTTATCAAGCATGTATATACAAACAGAATAGTAGATGAACAAATCTAGCTTAGTTGCTTAAAGGCTTGGACAAAACCTTCTCATCATCCATCCGTCAATTCAGGTATGTCATAAGTTATTAAAAAGTAAAACATAGTGTACCGAAAATGTGGTGACCAAAGTGATTAAGAAAAACATGGGCCGGGTATGAAAATTGATATATCCTAAATGTGTGGTCCCAAAGTAAAAATAAACTATAATTTAGATACTAAGACTGAAGTTATCCCGTATAATTGATATGATAAAACCAAAGGAAAATGTCTTCATCTATCTATCTGCCTCAATAGATCGATACACGTACAGTGCCGAAAGAACAAAATACAGACTCAATAGCCTATTAGTACAAATATACTCTAGACTCAAGATTGCAGAATTTAAAGTACAACTGAATCAAAGAATACAATAAATGAAAATATAACACAAAGTAATATGAGGGATAAAACCCTAAAATCGAATATTGAAAAGATCCGGCTCAGGACCAGTTTTTCCCAATCCACAAAGTTGTCACTAGAGATTCAACCAGAAAACCAAGAAATGGCACCCAAATAGCCACGCCAACAATAGCCCTCAAGATCCCAAAGAGTACGAACCCTCGAAACCGAGAAAACCCTAGAAAACCCCTCGAACCACCCAAACCCTAATCTCACTCAGAAAATAGGAGATCAGTCCACAAAGATAGTGAACTAGTTAGATAACACTCAGATCTAACACAAACACCTCAGAATCACACAGAAATCCAACAAGGTGGTGAGATTTCTAGAGAGAGAGATATCGAAGAACACAGAGAAGGATCGAGAGAGAAGAGAGAGAAAATTACACTGAGATAATGAATTAGGGTTCGAGGTTAGTAGGTTATTATAGGGTTAATGAACGAACCAGATCACAAGGCAAGGATGGACGGACATGATTAGAATGTGAGGATTCGCGGACTAAACATCCGGATCCCGCAGTCCGGATCCAAGACCCGAGTTCACAGACGGGCTCAACACTTTTGGGCTTGTTGCATATTAGGCTGCTTATTTGGGCCTAGGATTATTGATTAATGGATCATACAAAATGGGCCAAGTAATACAACAATCTCCACCTTTGGCTCATTATGAATCATTAGACAAACATAGGGAAAATAACTGGTCATCATCTTCGCCTTTTGCCTTCCTAGCACATAAGCCAAGAAGGACTTATGTTACAGAAGCACTGAAGCTAACTGTAACTCGGAAAGGATCTCAACAAGCACACAACAAGTCAAGTTCCCCCATTGAATTAATATAAGCACATAGCAAATATTAACTCAACAGTTTTGGATTCAATAAAAACACACAGTAACTGTTAAATCCAACATAAGGGCAACTAACCGGGTAATCAATCACCAGTGTCAAAATTTAGAATTTTCAAACAAGTTTTGAACTTTGATAAGGGTAGACACTTAGTACCCATATCAGCTGAATTGTATTCAGATGCCACTTTTTCAAGACAGACTAGACCTTTTGAAATAATATCCCTTATAAAATGAAACCTAACATCAATATGTTTGGTTCTGTCACGAAAAACTGGATTCTTACAAAGTTGAATACCAGATTGAGAGTCAGAAAATACAACAACTTTTTGTTTTAGAAAACCAATTTTAAACAAGTCCTTTTAGCCATAAAGCTTCTTTTAAAGCTTCAGTTATAGCCACATATTCGATTAGTAGTAGATGAGCTACAATATGTTGTAACTGGGATTTCCAACTAATACAAGAGCCACACAAAGTGAAAACATAAGAGGTTGTTGATTTTATGTTATCTTAATCATTTGTATAGTTGGAATCCACAAATCCTTTTAAAACAACACCATTTTCACACTTTGAAAATTTGAGGCAATAATCAGTTGAATGTCTAAGATATCTCATTAACCACTTCAAAGCATTCCAATGCTCCAATCCAGGATTAGACATAAAACTACTAAGGGAAGAAACAACATAGGCAATGTCTGGTCTAGTACTGACCATTAAGTACATAACAGATCCAATTGCATTAGCATAAGGAATGTTTTGCATAGAAGAGATTTCAAGATCAATTTTAGGGGACTGATCCCTACTTAGCACAAAATGAGAAGCAAGTGGGACATTCACAGATTTTGCATCACTCATAGAAAACTTTTGTAAAACCTTTTCAACATATGAAGATTGATGGAGATAAATCACAGAGTTATTTCTATCCCTATAAATATTCATACCAAGGATTTTCTTAGCATCACCTAAAAATTTCATATCAAATTTAGCACTTAAGCAGTTTTTCGCATAGTCAATAGTCTTAATGCATGGACCAGTCAAAACCATATCATCTACATAGATCAGCAAGAAAACATGAGACTTAGCATCAAGTTTGAAGTACAGACAATGATCATATTTGGCTTGTACAAAATTTCAAATCAAGCATGCACTGGTCAAATTTTTTATTCCACTGTCTAGGTGATTGCTTTAAACCATACAAAGACTTTTTCAGTAAACACACATGGTTAGGTTTGGATTTGTCTTCAAAACCTTCAGGTTGTTTCATAAAAATTTGTTCTTCCAAATCACCATGTAAAAAGGCAATTTTAACATCAAGTTGCTTTAGTTCCCAGTCAAACTGAGCCACTAAAGCTAGCATAATTCTCATAGTTACAAACTTCACAACAGATGCAAAAATCTCAGTGTAATCATTGCCTTCTTTCTGAGTGAAACCTTTTGCAACTAATCTAGCTTTGTATCTAACACCTTCATTTTCTTGTTTGATTTTAAACAACGACTTACAATCAACAATAGAACAATTACCAGGTTTTGGGACAAGTTCCCGGTGTTATTTACATACAAAGAAGTCATCTCATCTTGCATAGCACTCAACCATTTCACGTAATTCACTGAATTTACAAAAGATCGAGTAGGTTTTAGGCTCGGAATTTTCAATTGATTCAAATACAGAGAACACATAAGAAGTTAAGTGAAAATCAACAAACTTGTTTGGGATTCTAATGTTCCTTCTAGTTCTATCTCTAGTTAACACATAGTCATTCAAGTTATCATTTTCAGCATGCTCATGATTCAAATCAGTGTCAACAAGGGGAAATTCATCATGCACATTATCATTCAAATCAGCATTGTCATTCTCAATATCATTGTGCACATCATTAACATTCACAGGATCATGCTCAGCATCAATCATATCAGAATTATCATTCACAGAGATAGCAGACACATTAGAAAGCTCCACCATATTAGAAATATTTTTAGAAACATCAATGCAGGGAAACTCATTTTCATTAGAAACCACATCCCTGCTTATTAACACTTTAAAACCATTTTCCAATTTAGACCATAATCTGTACCCTTTAACCCCATCAGGGTATCCCAAAAAACATATTTTAAAGATATTGGATCAAGTTTGTCAACCTTTTGGTGGACAAAGGCTGGAACAGCCAAAAACTTTTAAATTTGAAAAATCCACAGGTTTACCAGACCAAACTTGTTTAGGGTATTTCCCTTTCAAAGGTACAGATGGTGATCTATTAATCACATAGGCATTGTATGAACAGCTTCACCCCAAAACTTTTTGGAAAGTCCAGATGTACTCAACATACTTCTCACCCTTTCCAAAAGAGTTATGTTCATCCTCTCAGCAACCCCATTTTACTGAGGGGTGTAAGGCACTGACTTGTGCCTTACAATGCCTGAATCAACACAAAGTTGATCAATGAGTTGGTTACAGAATTCCAACCCATTATCAGTTCTCAGATACTTAATCTTTTTCCCAGTCTGATTTTCTATCAAGGTTTTCCAATTTTGAAGTTTTTCATAAACATCAGACTTGTTTGTCATAAGAAATACAAACACTTTTCTTGAAAAATCATCAATCACTGATAGAAAATACCTATTCCCACCATGGGTAGGAACACTGGCAGGGCCCCAAACATCAACTTGTAAGTATTCAAGAATTTCAGTACAAGAAGATTATTTTGGGTAAGAGGAAGTGGGAAAGCTGACTTTTTGTTGTTTACCAAAAACGCATGAGTCACAGAAAGGCACACAAGTAAGTTTATCATTACCAAAACAACCTTCTTTATGCAACAATTCAAGTCTTCACAGAGTTCAAATTGGTCACAGAATTTTGCATGCAGGGAACAGACTCAGCATAGCAAACATACAAATTCCTTTTCTTTTCAGCTTTAGCAATAACAAGGGAACCTTTCATGATTTTCATCAAACCCTTACCCCACCTTCCCTCATAACCATCATGCTCAAGCATAGCACATGAGATCAAGTTATTAGACAGATCGGAAACATGCCTTACATCATTCAGAGTCAAAACAAAACCAGAATCAAGTTTCAAACATACAGTACCAACACCAATCACTTGATATTTTTTATCATTAGCCATGGAAACAGATCCATTTTGCATAGAAGCATAGGAGGAAAACAAGTGTTTAAATGGTGTCATGCGAAATGTGCAAGCAGAATCAATAAGCCACTCATTCTCACTGAAAGAATTTGAAGGCACAACATTCACAGAATCATGCAATTCATGCACCATAAACACATCACCCATATGATCATTGCCATTTGTCAAGTTCACAGAATCATTAGTTTGGTTCTTGTTATTCTGATTGCTGTTTTGATTATTGTTCTGGTTATTCCTGAGTTTAGTACACTCTTTTATGTAATGGCCATGTTCACCACAGTTATAACACTTCCTATTGTTCTTAGGTCTAGAACTGGACCTCCCTCTGCTTTTGCTTCTCTTTCTACCAGAATTTTTATTATTATTATTCCCATTTCTCCTGTTCTGAGTTCTACCCCTGACATGCATAACCTTCCCTGACCCTTGTTCATTCCCCTTAGATATTTTTAGATCTAATTCCTTACTCTTCAGGCCATTAATCACAGTATCAAGGGTAATAAAGTCTCTACCATACTTAATGGCAGATTTCACATCAGCATAGAAATCAGGAATGGCATTCAGCAACACAATAGGGGTATAATCATCAATGTTTTTATCACCAGTAAGTTTGATATCTTGTATCAATTTTGTAAAAACATCCAAGTTTTCATCCATATCCTTAGTCAAATCAAGTTTGAATCTAAAAAACTTTTCCAGAAGAAAGAGTTTTGAGGGTAGGGAAGTTTCAGTGTAAAGTTCTTGCAATTTTTCCCAGAGAGCCTTGGCAGAAGTTAACAATTGCCAACTTTTCTCAAAACAGCATCAAACAGATTAAGGATAATGGATGAGTAAGCAAATTCATCAAGTTCAGATTTTATTTCAGCAGTATCTTATCAGAATACTTTTGATCAATAGCTTTAAAACATTTATGCTGAATTAAAATCCCCTTCATTTTTTGTTGCCAAATTGAAAAATCACTTTTCCCATTAAAGGGCTCCATATGATAACCAGATACACCAGCCATATTCACAGATAAAGCCACATAGATTATCACAAGAATACAACAAAAAACAGGTATCACAAATATCAAATAGAACAATAGAAGCAGCAGATAGGTGGACCACACAGAGTCCAATGACAACAGAAAATAAGAGGCAAATAATGGACCACACCGAGTCCAGCACAAAGCAAGGTAAGTAAGAAAAAGCACACAGGACCACACAGATTCCAAGAAAACAAAGATCAACAGAAGAAAATAAAAGCTAGGTGGATTCCCTTCGCACCTCAGGATTCCAGTGCACTCTAGGTACAGGGTCAAGAGGCTTATGCTTAGGGTTTTCCTAAACTAAGTACTGATTGAAAGTAAATGAGAGGGAAAGATAATAGAGAATCTTACAACCAGGAGCATGTCCTAGGTTCTCACCACAACCAAGTACACCAGGGAGCCACAAGATCACCAAGAAGCTCAAGAACCAGAAGCACCAACCCACCACGAGGCATATAGGTGCTTTGATACCACTGTTGGGTATCTATCTGCCTCAATAGATCGATACACGTAGTACCGAAAGAACAAAATATAGACTCAATAGCCTATTAGTACAAATATACTTTAGACTCAAGATTGCAGAATTTAAAGTACAACTGAATCAAAGAATACAAGAAATGAAAATATAACACAAAGTAATATGAGGGATAAAACCCTAAAACCGAATATTGAAATGATTCGGCTCAGGACCGGTTTTTCCAAACCACAAATTTGTCACAGAGATTCAACCAGAGAACCAAGAAATGGCACCCAAATAGCCACGCCAACGATAGCCCTCAAGAACCCAAAGAGTACGAACCCTTGAAACCCAAAACACCCTAGAAAACCCCTCGAACCACCCTAACCCTAATCTCACTCAGAAAATAGGAGATCAGTCCACAAAGATGGTGAACTAGTTAGATAACACTCAGATCTAACACAAACACCTTAGAATCACACAGAAATCCAACAAGGTGGTGAGATTTCTAGAGAGAGAGATATCGAAGAACACAGAGAAGGATCGAGAGAGAAGAGAGAGAAAATTGCACTGAGATAATAAATTAGGGTTCGGGGTTAGGGGGCTATTATAGGGTTAATGAACGAACCAGATCACAAGGCAAGGATAGACGGACCGGATTAGAATGTGAGGATCCACGGACTAAACATCCGGATCCCGCACTCTGAATCCAAGACCCGAGTTCACAGACGGGCTCAACACTTTTGGGCTTGTTGCATATTGGGCTGCTTACTTGGGCCTAAGATTATTGATTAATGGATTATACAAAATGAGCCAATTAATACAACACTACTTATTTGGGATACCAAATTAAAATTCTTTTTGCCAAGATATAATAAACTATTTTTTTATCTATAATTTTATTTTCTATTAAAAGTGTGAATGTCTTTTAATTATGTTATAAATAGTACGATCAACTTTGTATTTCAGTGGTAGAAGTTTGCGTTATCATGGTGATTGACCTGAGTTCAATCTCATGTGATTCATGTGAGTGTGTGTGGCCCCTTCCCCATTTTTACACAATTGTACTAAAAAAATAGGTTAAATCCTTTCGCAAAAATAAGAAAGAACCCATAAAGAAAAAAAAAACTTAAAACTTTACGTATCTTTGTGCCCTATTAATTATTTTTATTTTTGTGCCCCCACTGTAAAATATTCATGGATCCATCCCTATTTGAAATTGTTGCATAATAGTTGCATTGCTAACATAGACGGATGGACATATCCTAGTGTGGGGGCACGTGCCCCCACAATTTTTTTACTTTTTTATTTTTTTACTATTTTATTATTTATTTTAAAAGCTATATATAAATTGTAATTATGTTACAAAAAGTGCGATCAACTTTATATTTCAGTTGTAGAAGTTTCCGTTGTCATGGTGATTGACCTGAGTTCAATCTCATGTGAGTGTACGTGGCCCCTTCCCCATTTTTCCCTAATTGTACCAAAAAAATAGGTTAAATCCTTTCTCAAAAATAAGAAAGAACCCATAAAGAAAAAAAAACTTAAAACTTTACGTAGGTTTGTGCCCCATTAATTATTTTTATTTTTGTGCCCCCGCTGTAAAATATTCCTGGATCCGTCCCTATTTGAAATTGTTGTATAATAGTTGCATTGCTAATATTTCAAAAAGAAAATATGGGGAAAAATGTTCAAAAATTTGGTGGAGCTAAAAGAAAATATGCAAACTTTATGGAGCAAAATAAAATGTACAAAATTTTGAAAAAGTGAAAAAATGATCAAGGCTCAAAGATGTTTCTAAATTCACAAATGGGAAGGAGAGAGAATAATGAATAAACTGAAGATTGATTCTATTTTTCCCATTTTTTAATTTTTTTAAATATTATATAGGAAATTACCAAAATACCATATGTAGTTTTCAAAATTTAGGGGAGGCCCAATGACCCCCTTGGCCCCCCTTGGCTTCGTCAATATGAGAGATGAGTATTATGCGAAAATGAACCATTTTAATATTTTTCTTTTAGTTTTCGCAATAACCAAATGCATCTGCGTTAAAAGAAAAGAGAGTATAAATTTATAGCGGAATGAAGGAAAAAAATAAATAAATAAAATTAATTCATTTAGTTTGATTCTAAATAAATAGCAAGACAAATATATATTTTCTAAACTTCATTTTTGATTGCAAATATAAAATAATAAATGTATCATCTATCACCCTCACTAAATTAAGGGATAATATTTTATTTGCATTGGAGTATATGATTTGTTATTTAGGTACGGGAAGATGCGAGTTTGCAACCATTGAGAATTTCAGGAAAATTTATGCATTTTCCCATAAAAATTATTTAGTTTTAAGATTAATGAAATATAAATTATTACTAAAATTTTGAAATGAACTATTTATTGTCCAAGTTCATTAATCTTTATCCATGTTTTCCTGTAATAATGGATATACAATTTAACATGACTTAGATTCAATTATTAATTTATTTAATTCGTATATTATTTTGATTAAATACATTCAATCAAAATGTGATAATATAAAAATAAATTTGAAAACAAACATATTAAGTATATAAAATAAAACAAACTTGGCAGAGAGTTATATGTATGAAATTAATGAAAAGAGATTTTAAATTTCACGGTAGAGTGAACTAAATAAGAGTAATTTTTGTTATATTTTGATTATTTTGTTATATATTTTGTTTTCAATGGACTTACTAATAGGATGAAAAGACAAAAAAGTTTCAACAAAGAAGAAAGAGAAGTAGAACCGGAAAAATTTGTAGCAACAAAAATCAAATTCGTTTTAAAGACAAAATATGGAGTTAATACGACTTTAATGAAACTTATTGTATATCTTATTTCATAAGTTTTTATTTCAAAATAGTTCTTTTGTTTCAAATATATTATTTTTTACATCTATTCATCATAGACTTTTGGTTTCCTACTTACAAGGAGATATATATATATATATATATATATATATATATATAGGATTTGGTTCAAATGAGACCACCCTCCTTAGGTGAGACAGTGTGGACTCATCTTACCCATTGATATTAAAAAATGAAGAGATGTGATTAATTCAGTTTTTTTAATTATTTCCTAATTTTCGCTGATTTTAAGGGTAAGATTGTAATTTTGTAGTTCAAATTAGTGGTCCCAGCGGATTTTATGGGCTGAAATTGACATTGTCGGATTTTGTGGCGGAATTTAAGGAACCTGTTTTCTTTCCAATATTTTTATTTTACAGCATAGTTAGGGTTCTTCTCTTTGCATAATTAGACATCAAATAATGCATATTTAGTTATTTTGTTGGCTTTGTTTTACGAAAACAAGACATAATTGAATATAACGTACTGCATATGTAGTTATACTACACTGCATAAATAGGTTCAATATAATATATATTTAGTTATGAAAATGGGATGTTGCTTTTAGAAATTATAAAAATGTGATGTTACATAATGTACTGCATATTTAGTTATTCCACAATGCATAGATAGTTTCTAGATAATAAATAGTTAGTTGGTTTTGTTGCATAGTTTATGACGTCTTGAATAGTTGGATATACTGTACTACATATTAGTTTTTTTACGCCGCATAGATAGTTTTCAGATAATGCATATTTAGTTGAGTTTTGTTGCATATTTAGTTTTCGAACTCACTTTGTTTGTTATTTCTCCGTAATATTGCACCGATTTTTCTTGTTTTTTCTCCTGTAATTTTCGAGTTCTTCACAGTTTTCTTTATTTGCGTTAATGGAGGAATGAGAGAGAGAGAGAGAGAGAGAGAGAGAGAGAGAGAGAGAGAGAGATGTGGGATTGGGAAAATTGGGAGATGTATGAGAGAGAAAAAGATTTGATTCCATTTTTGTAACTAACTTGTTATGTTATTTTACCCTACTACCCTTATATTGATTAAATTGATATTTTAATATATATTTTTATCCATTAAATCATACCCATTGATTAATAGTGGGGGATGGTTGAGATTAGTCCATTGTGTCTCACCTAGAGACATGGTCTCACTTGATCCTCCCCTATATATATATATATATATATATATATATATATATATATTTAGAAAAATTTAGCTTAAATCTTTGTTATATTTAGAACATGAATTAACTAGATAAAATACACCCCCTCCATCCCACTAGAAATTAATTCACACACATTAAGAAAACATAATAAATATAATTGGCATTATAATTCTTTTTGAATTTTTGTTACTTTACCCTTGCATTAAATGGGACATTAAATATGGTATTTTATTCTATTGTTGTGTAGTTACTACTTTCAATAAACAAGCCCCTAAATTTAGACGAAAGAAAAAGAAAAACAGGTCTCTCTTAGTGGAACGGAATGAGTAATATAATAATTGAAAGAAAAGATAAACTTAGATACGTTAAAAATTGGCATATATGCTCTTGTAATTGTTTTTAGAAAAATTAAGTAATTACTTTGTATGTATTAGTTTGACATTCAAGGTACAACATGAATATCACTAAAAAAATTACTCAAAAACTATATATAAAATTTAAGTTTTATATTACATTCAAGATAAAATCATATACTATTTTTATCATTAAAATTAATTTACTATGTTGAACTATGCAAAATAAAATAAGTATATGATTAGTTTTAACTTAAGGTTTGAATCTTTGCCAACCACATCCTCATATTTAGAAAACAATATATCCTTTCAAAAAAAAAAAAAAAAGAAAACAATATATGGAATTTTTGTTTAAAGATCAATATCCATATTGTCATACTTTCGGGGGGAAAAACATGACTTTTTATATTCAAATTGGTATTTATCAATAATAAATATATTTATGAAAATAAAATGATTGAGATCAATTTCAATTCTTGTAGTCTCTTGATCAACAACATGAGGTGTTACATAATTTTTAATATATAATTAAGAGTAAATATGGTTTTTATAATTATAGCCTATTTGCTATGTGAGCTTGTTGCTATGATATCTAATTCCAATTAGGTTGCATTAGAATGGATGATTTTGAACTTAAAGGAGAATTTGGAGAAAAATAATACGGATATATATATATATATATATATATAGTAAAATAAAAAATAATACTGATAACAACTCAAAACTTTGAAAAGAACAAATTGAGAGGGTGTTTGGCTGAACTTATAAGTTCTTAAAAACAGCTTATAAGATGTTTAAGAGTTTATAAGCTCCATTTCGAAAATCTCCATTTCTATCATCCTTCTCCCGTTACAACCACCAATGGCGGCATCTCCATCATTTCCATTTTTTGTTGTTCTTTGCTAACAACCAACACAACAAAGGAAACCAGCACAATTTCTGATAAAACCAGGAATTAATTGATTTATGTTTCTTCTGCTGGAATGTAATGAAGCATTTATGGCGATTTACCACGAGGGCTTCTCCATTCTCGGCGTGTGTTAATTGTTGCAGTCTGAGCTGTACGATTAGAGAAGAGAATCCATTCGAAGAGCTAGAAGGAATAACCCTAAATTAAATGGCGATATTTCTCAATCTGGCGAAATTGACCAATTTTGACTCTACTTCCTCGTACGACAGATCGAGCATTGGGGGGAAATCTTCCATGGCACCGGCGATTGTCAGCTTGACGAGCGACGACCCTTCGAGCCAAGTGGAAATGGAGTCAATTAGCGTCGGGATCTACATGCAGTGCGTCAAGCTCAAATTAATCGACTATATGAACGACGGAATATCCTTCGATGGCTTCCAAAACGGCTTGATTAGCCGCCGTGAAACCGAATATGTGCTAGGGGGTTAGGTTGACGAAGCTAGCAAGCTCGATGATGGAGAATTTGTCGTTAATATCCACTACAACATAAATGACATTAGGTATTCCAACTAGATTAATATGTGTCGAACCTCGTATGCTCCAAAAATTTATTATTCAAGTTACATATATACACAGTAATTAGTATCAATAAAAGTCTTCATGTAGTGGAGCTATAGTTGTGGATTAATCAAGTTTTTGGCCGTCAATCTGTGTTCTCTGATTCTTGGAATCTGAAATATGTTGGCTCATTGCACATTGGATGGATGCCATATGTGCAAGGTGATGTTATAATTTAACACGTGTCATTTATCTAGTGTATTGGAATACCACATGAAATAGACAATGAAATAGGAAATTCAATCTAGGTCAAGCTGTGTTTTCGACTGCTGGAGGATACAGTGGCGGAGCCATATGGTGGGCCCCCCCAACATTTTTATTTTTCCTTTTCACTACCTATATTTTTCATTATTTGGTACATTGGCCCCCCTCATAATTTTGTTGGATAAAATTTATTCAATAAATTTTAGCAAGTTAAATTAGAGATTTTGTAGGTTTTATTTTTTCTTATTATCATCTAAAAAATATATCTTTTGTTTATCAAAAGATAGGATAAATTAAAATTTAGATAATTTTCGTGATATACAAAGAGACACTCTAAAAATTAAGGATTTAATGATGTGTTTTATAAATATTTACTAATGAATATTAATATATTCTTTCGATACAAATATAATATATTTAAACTTTATTATCTTGTATATATACACAATTGTGATCTTTTGTGTTTTTACTCCTGACCACTACTTAAAATAGCGTAACACACCGGTCGGTTTAACCGGTTATACCGGATACCGATGGTCGGACCGGTACGGTTAGGTCCTAATAACCACTTTTACGGTTCAACCAATCTGACCGGTTGAACCGTTTATCGGTGGCTTGGCCGGTTTGACCGCCGATACTATTATTTAAAACTCTATTTTTGCCCCCCCTTACAAGACGTCCTGGCTCCGCCCCTGGGAGGATAGGTGAGTTTTTGCCCTTACATTTTGTTATCTCTATCGAAAATTTTGATCACCGATTATTTCTCTTATTTTAATAAAATTTTCCATTATGAAATAGAAAGAAGGAAAGAGAAAGGAAAAAGGGAAAATAAGAGGGCTCCGACGTAGCGATATCACAAGGATTGTCAATGTCATTGTCATTCTCATTTTCAAAATACTGGATAAAGGTGGGGTAACTCTAATCCGTAAGTGTGTCGCACTGTTATAATCATTTTTATTGCACGTGTCATTTATTTGTACAAATGAATGGACTCTCCTTTGGGAAGTCAAAGAATGAATGAATGGGATTTATATTCGGATAATCCAAATGAATCCTTCGGGATTAATGGTAGCTGGGTCTACTTCACAAAAGACCCCAGCTGAAACAGAGTCCACTGCGCAGGCTCCCCAAGCTGCAGCAGGTTCAACTCCAAAAGGAACTTCACGCGCACCTTTCATCATTGAACAAATCCCAGTTGGTCGTGATGATTCCTTTGTAGAATCATTTCCTTTCTCTCTAGAGGTACCCGACCTCCCTGATGAGTCAGAGAACGATCTCGCGCTTCCCCAGAGACAGATCCTGTTCTTCCATCCGACACCATCATTCCGGTGACTATGACTTTGACGCCGCATGGCCGTCACCGCAACGGAAGAAACAGATGAAGTTCGGGAGGTGTTCAAAGCATTATTTCTTTGAAATTGAATGGATGGAGAGGCACCAGGCCTCTATGGACATGAGATGGATAACAGAGATGCCAACCTTACTCCGACTTGAGAGGCATAACAATTAATCGGGAATGGTGGCAACAAAGAAGAAACAATGCGTGTGGAACAAGCTAGATATTTCCGAACATTGTTCAACAAGTCATTGGTATGGAGAGTGAGAATGCCGATGCAAAAACGAAATTGAGAGAACACATTGAGCACATGCATGAAGCTCACATCGCCGAGATAAAGCTATTTGCGTGAGCAAAATAAGAGTGATCTCCGGCGAATGGAAGAAAACATGGATAGAAAATTCAGCCTTCTCATGGCCGTGAGATGAAGCTAATTTCAAAGATAGTCCAACGCTACTCGCTCTGAATTTCGTGCCGCATACTCCGCAGCACTCGAGGCGTAACTCGACTATCGCCAGGCTCGACTTCGCTTGCGCCAAGTATGTTTCCTAGGCCTCCGCCCAAAAACATTGAGTACATAGATCCGTGCAAGAAATGAGGGATCTCAATGGGAACATTTTGGTCTTGACCAAGTAGCCAATGCCGAGTATGCGAAAAGAATAGAAGAAGAAAATAAGAGACAAACTCAGCTATGGGAGGAAAGACAAGAGAGATTAAGAAGAGATGAAGCTGCCCGGAAGGCTTATGAAAAGAAGAAGAAGGCGGCTGAAGATGAGAAAAAGAGAAGAAGACCAGAAGATAACAGAATCAAGAAGATGAAAGAAGGAGGCAAAAGGAGATGAAGTGTTGTTGTCCACCCCTTCATGTATTTTACTATGTAAATACATACTATGCAAGTCTTCTGCAATAAAGCTGTAAATTCTCTATCTTTTTGTGTAGACAAATGTTTGCTCAGATACACCTTGTAAACAGTTGTGTAAAAGAACAAGAATATAATGATCAATAAAAGGATTGAAACTCAAGATAGCAAAAATTGAAACAGAACTCCTGCCCTTCGAATTTTTAGTTTGTGCGACCGGCTAACATAGGGGACGACCGGTACCTGGGAGCAAAAATTGAAACAGAACTCCTTCCCTTCGAATTTTTAGTTTGTGCGACCGGCCAACATAGGGGACGACCGGTCGAACCCTACGTCGACCGGTCGCCCTGTGTAAATGTTGATACGATTATTTCAAACTCTATTTCTGTGCGACCGGTCGCCCTATGGTTTGACAACAATGTTGGGAATTTTATTGTTTAGATTTTGATGAATGCCATGTAAAACTTAGAATAGGAAGTTGGCACCCCATTTTTGTTGTAAACTGCATTGTAATAAATAGGGCTGGTCAAGCTGAGTTAAGTCAGTTATGCCCAAACATGCAAGACAGCTGAGTATGGCAAAGAAGAGAAGACAAGAACTCGACTGAAGGAACAGCTAAGATGCAGCTGAGAGGAGTATCAGTCAAGTCAACTCAAGATAAGCCAAGTCTCAAGTTGAAGTGACATAAGAGTCATCCAATGATTGGAAGCTGACTCTAAGTCACCTGGGGAAAGCAAGGAAATGCAGTCAAGCCGAGATAACTGAAAAAGATCCATTGCACAAAAATCAAGAGAATTACTTAAACAAGTAATATCTCCATGCTACCTTTCTCGAAGTGCTCAGTCCCAGAAGCGTGCAAAAGGGTAAACCAATGGGAAGCACTACACCGTGTCCGAACACTGAAAAGCTGAAGAACAATTCATACGAGGAAATGGCAATTCCAAGGACTGCAACAAGACAAGCCAACGACCACAAGTGACTTTCAAAAATAAGCCTATCTCTTCAATGGGCAGATTTTTGAAAGCTCACTATAAAAGGCTGAGGAATAACTCTGAGAAAAATATAAGAAGGTTACCTTGACCATCTGAGAATTGAATACAAGCAAGAAAGAAATATTTTGTAACCTGAAATATTCTCAAGTTATTAAACGCTCAATCCTCAAGCCTACATTACGAAGAACATCAATCCAACACTCACTTGTGAAGGAAAGATAACTTCAATCAGTTGAAAAGGAAATTACTGAAGAATAAAGGGGTCTACATTCCACGAAGGATTGTAGGAAGGTTCAAGGTCGAACCAAGTCTTGAGCTTTTGGAGGGCTTCGTGATCAAATCCAAAGAGCTTGAGCAAGTGGGTTGTAGTAGCAAGGCAATTTGCGCCTGTGAAGAAGGCCGAGTCGCACGAGAAGCCACCGGTGAGTGATCAAGGCATCTCGATCGAGTCCCAAAGGATCAAGTCATTTGTGTGATCAAGACTTGTATCGGGATCATTACCACTTTGTATCTTGATCAATACCTAGTGGATTCCTCCAGGAGTTGGAGAAGAGAGGAGTAGAAGAATTACCCCATCTTGAACCTCTATAAAAACTTATCGTGTCATTTACATTTCAGCACTTTAAATTCATGCATCTTATTTGCTTAACTTTGCTGATAAATTTGCTATCTACTTGATAATTTCTAAGTACTAAATCAAGCTTTAAATCTCTACTAAACCATACTTAAGGGTGTTAAGCCTTCCGCTGAAAACAAACCACAGTTGAGCTAATTCAGTCTTAACAGCTGAGTTATTCTTGTAAGTCCAAGCGGCTACGAGAATCTAGAGGGGGGGTGAATAAATTATCTCCATCTTTTCGATTTCGCCCTCTTTTTCAATCGAATGTTCAAACAAAATAATAAAGGTGCGGAATGTAAACAACACACGTCAATTTAAAGAGGTTCAACCCACCTAGGGCCTAATCCTCTACCACCCCAAAGATATCCAGGGATGGATTTCGAAAAGAAAAAGAATTTTATTAATTACCAAAATTAATACAAATTCAACTTACAACACCTTGAAGAGCACCACACTCTTCTTCAACACCACCTTTGGAGATAACCACAATCTCCCTTTGAAGATTACCACAATCTTCCTTCAACGGCACCTTGTGAAGATCACCACAATCTTCAACCTTGAAGAATACCAAATTCTTCAACACCTCAATAAGAAGATCACCACAATCTTCTTCACCTATCACCTAGATCATCCAAGTGTGTTCTTACCACAAGAACACTCACAAGGATATCTTGTGTTTGAATGATAACCAAAAATCAAGATTACAACTCAATAATGAATAATACAATTTGAGTGCAAAGTGTAATCAAGAATAGCCTAGACCTCAAAGATGTGAAAGTGATAAGCTAGGCAATTTCACAACAAGAATAATAACAATGAAAGACCAAGTGTTTGCTTGAAGTGTATCTTGTTGTGTTGTATCACAATTGTTGTATTGGTTGCTCCAAAACTTCCTCTATTTATAGGAGATGATTGATCAAGCATAGGCTCCTCTTGGGGATTGAAAATCTACAGAAAAATACAATTAAAATCAAGAATATAGCTGTTAGAAATCAATCCCACAATTTAAGGAAATGTGTCTGCTGTCAAACGGTCATATTTTTGTTTCAATACACCGATGCGACTGGCCCGCACGTAAATAAGAGAAATAAGAACACTTTGAAAATTACAACAGGGCGACCGGTCGACGAAGGCTTCGACCGGTCGACCCCTGTCTCAACCGGTCCCCCTAAGTGTAAAAAAGGAGAAAAGAAGTTCTGTTTCAAAGTGAAACTTGCAGTAGCCGACCGGTCGGCCGATTGGCGGCGGGCCGACCGCCTATTTTTCCTTCCGTCTCATTTTCTGCTTTCTAAAAACATCTTGAGTGCACGGGTTGCCCTATAGGGCGACCGGTCGACCACGAGACAGAAATGTTGTCCAATATTTGTCGAAAATAAAACCCAAGAAATACTCCGAAAATTTAGTAAAAACATTTTAAACCAATCGAGAGTATTTAGACAACATTTTAGGAACCTGTTATAGGAGTAAAAACCCATTGATATAAAATCATTAAAAGTGTTGTCCATTATTATCAAAAATAAACTTGAGGAAATACTCCGGAAAATATTAAAACCATTTTAAATCATTTAGGAGCATTTGGACAACCTTTAAAAACATTGTTTTGGTGACAAAATAAAATCATCAAAATTAAGATAAAATCATGTATCAAACAATCTCCCCCTTTTTGATGATTACAAACCAAAACAATTTTTACACAAACTAAGAGAGCAATTTTAGAAATGATTTTCCGGTAAAAACATTTGATCGTTTTGGAAGCAACCAAAATTTCCAAAAATATTAAAGCAACCAAGTAGGGAGTAAATATTTTTAAATAATAAGCACAAGCTCCCCCTATCAACAAGCATATCAAGAATAATGTAAAAGCAATTTTCCATAAGCTAAAAGCTTTAGCTTTTACAATTTGTTTAAGAGCTTATAAGCTCCCCCTGTCACAAAACATCATTAAACAATTATAAAAGTCCATCAAGCAACAATTGGACTAAGAACAAATCACAACTTATGGCTTTTATGAGCCATAGCTTATAGCTTTTATGACAAGCTTTTATTAGCTTCTTTGAGCTAATGAGCCAATATCCTGTTTTTCTCCCCCTTTGGAATCATCAAAAAGAATGTTAGGATGGTGAAAACACCATACAATAATATCAAAGCGCCAAAGGGGACGGTTTAATAACCGTTGAGCAATTAAAGCATAATAATCCAAGGAAAATGGGAGAATTGAAACATAAAAATCCATAAGCTCATTAGTAAGCTAAAAACATGATTTCAAAAAGATTTTACGACATTTTGAAGCAAGAGAATCATGTAGAAGTTGAAAGTTTCATTGCGACATTTCAACAAACACCTTGTGTGCGTTAAAAATAGAAGAGGTTGTATATAACCTTTGTAAATGGTTCAAGCCAAAAAAAATTTTCATATCATCAATCAACCTCATTCCAAATCTCAAAAAGATCATATGCACCATATGCAACAATTTCTTCATCAAATAAGAAGCTCAAAGTAGATTCTCAAGGGTTCAACCCAATTGAGATAAGCTAAGAATGATCAAGGCATTACAAATGCCAAAAATTAGAGCATCCATCAAGTAATAAGTCATGCTTTCAACAATACATGTATCAAATGTCCCAACATATCCAACTAAGCATAATGAACAAAGCAATAAGAGAAGCACTTTTACCATCAAGTACTTCATACCAATTATCAAACAATGCTTTAGAGTATTTTTACCATCAAATACTCCATCAAAGTCATGATCATTCACAAGTCATTATCAACTTGCAATTTTAACCCTTTAAGAAAAACAAGCAAATATCATTAGTACAAATGAGTTTTACAAAAGTTTATCAAAATACAAAGCAACATTAATGAAAATGCTAGAAAGTAAAGGGGGTGGGGACATCATTCCTCATCCGAGGAGAAGCAAGATCCGGGAATAAAATCCTTGATAAATTTCTTCAATTTGCCGATAGACTTTTGCATTTTGGAGGTATTTTGCTCCAAAGCCTCATATCTCGTCTCATGAAAAGCCCTCATCTCATCAAATTCGGCTTGAGTATACCTCCTAGGCGGTTGAGCACCGGTATTACCCTCCGGATTGCTCGGTTCGCCCTCTTCCGCCAATCTTGCGGCCTCGGCATCATCAAAGTAGTCATTAGGATCGGGGGACTCTTGACCTCTTCCTCTAGCCATTTTGGTTGGTCGGTGTCCATATTCTTGCGCATCGTGACCATTTGGGAGATATTGTCAATGTCGAAATCATTTTGAAATACTTCCGAGTTACACTCCGATGAAGGAAGTCCCGATTGAATAAGAAGTTTACAAATCCAATTTCCCATAACTAACTTCTTATTACCTTGAGTGATGGACTCGATTAGACATTGAATAAGTATGGCACCAAAGTTAAGTGGTTCCCTCCTAGCAATCTTATACGTCAAAAAGTAATCCATGTTGCTAGGCATCTTTCCCGACGTACCACAAATGCAATATGCGACAATGACCGACAAAATACGATGCTCAAGTGTCATTGCCAACAAAGAGTACTTTGGCCATACTCCCAAATACGTCTTCACTTCTTTCATTGACACCCCCAACATTTCATCATTCCAAGTCCCACAAGAGAAATAATCCCAACCACCTTCTCTAACACGTAAAAACCGGCAAATATCATTGGGAGTCCATCTAAAATGACGTCCCCTTATAAGTGAATTTACGGCCATAGGCTTCCTTTCAACATCATATTCGACCCACATATTGGCATAAAAGAGTTGGATAATATCATCATCATACAAAACATAAGCATGTTCCCATAAATACATCCAACCTTGCTCCTCGAAAAATCCTCTAATCGTAGGATACTCATTTGTAAATGAACTAAAACGACACATTTTAGTCCAAGCAATAGACTTTCCTCCCATTCCCGAGTCCTCATAATACCATTCCGCATATTTATTGATGAAATTAAGAACATTGTGGGAATTAGGGGCTTGAGTAACAAAGGATTTTTTACCTTTCGCCCAACGGCAATTTTGGAGCGAAATCGTTCCGCGTAGCTCGGTAATTTGGGCCCGAGAGAGAATGGGATTTTGAACATCATCACCTTCTTGAGCCACGTTTCTTTGAGCGGCTCGAATATCCCTTTGTTCGGCTTCCTCTTGCCGATTTCTTGACGAACCCTCTCCGCCCTTCTACGCTTGGAGATGGGATTTCGACCGTGGAATTCTTTGGGGGAGCCATATATGTAAGATTCTTGTGAAAATAAGAAGATTAGCAACAAGAATCGTGAAAAATGATGAAGAATTGAAGATTTTGAAGAAAGGGGATGAATTTTCGCTCAACAAGGGTTTGGGGATTTTTTGTGTTCTGTTTTGCGAAGAAGACAAAATGTATTTAAGTTGCAAATGGCCTGGGCGACCAAATCGAGGTATGGGGCGACGATCGATGTGCGAAGCGTCGGTCGTCCGTCCGCTTTGACCGTCCCAGTGATTTTTTTTTCCCGAGTTTTCCAAAATTCGATTTTTCACCCCAAAAGTTTTAAAACATTGCAAAAATATAAGTTTGGACTATATCCAACAAATATGGGTTTCGGGAAAACATATAAACGATAAAATCGAGACTAAACACGTAGTGCCTTTTAAAAGAAAATATTTGCAAGATTAATTAGGGGCACTTAAGGGGTCAAAATGAAATATCTTGAAAGATATGTGCATAAGCATAATATCGAGTTTAAAGAAAAATACGAGTAGACATACCTCGATGGTTTAAGAAACTTGATGACGTAATAGCCAATGAGTATGAAATATGTATCCTACACAATTCTTAGACAACATTTGCATAGAAAATACAAGTGTAGGCAAGTAATATGAGATATCAGAAAGAGCTTATGCTATAAGATTTCATAAGAGATAATAAGCCACATAAGTCTAATAAAATGCTCAAGAGTTTTAGAAAATCATGCAAGGTCTCTTTTAAAAATTTTGAAACTCATAAATATATAAGAGACCTATATTAAAAATAAATTCTTGAAGATTCATTTTGCAATTAAGACACAATTAAAAGCATGCATAGAATTAAAAATAAAATGCATATACAAATGGGGAGATACGGTTTACCAATTACGTCGTTTCCATGGGTTGTGTCTTTCCCATTGTTGATGATATCTTCCCATTGAGAAGTCACTTTGTTGATGATGACTTCTTTGATTACTCCATCTCAAAGGTTGGTTGCCTTCCCATTGTTGATGGTTTCTTCTTCTTTGAAAATCATCTTGTTGATGATGTCTTTGCCATTTCCAAGGATTGTGTTTTTCCCATTTTTGATTATACGCTCTTCTTGGAAATTGGCTTTGTTGAGAATAGTTTCTCCTTCTTTGATCAAATGAAACGTTCATTTGATGTTTTCTTGGTGGCATGAATTTTCTCCGATTATTACTACGCCGGGTACCTAATAACACATTATTTTGTGGTACCCTAATGTGTTTGGGTCCTTTAGGATTAGCTTTGAGACTTTTAGGTCTCCAACAATAATTAGAGCTATTTCTAGCCCGACATGAATTAGCCGTATGACCCTTTTTGCCACAATAAAAACAAGTAATAATTATAGGAGCATAATGACCAATATGCATAGTGACTTGATCCTTTTTCATATGATTAACAACATTAGGCTTATGATCAAGTCCTTTATCACAATTATGAATATCAACAATATTGGACATTTTATTGGTACTTAAGTTGGATTTTAATAAATCCTTTTTCATTCAATCAATATTCTCAACAAGAGTACTATTTTCTTTTTCAAGGTTTCTAACCTTGTCAAGAGTGGTGGTGTGAGCACATGATAGTGATTCATAGGAAGTAAATAAACTATCCTTATCATTTTTCAAAATATTGAATTCCTTTTTCAAATTTTTGTATCTAACAAGTAAGCTTTGGAATTCATTTTGAAGTTCATCATAATCATTTTGTAAATCACTATAATCATTTTGAATGACAATATCATAGGAAGTAGAGGGTTTAAGACATACCTCGTTTTCTTCATTTATGCCCATAAAACAATATTCAACTTCTTCATAGTTGGAAGTTGTAGGAGGCTTGTTCCTTAGATTTGAGCTTGTATGACCTTGAGAAGTAGATGATTTTGTTTGACTCCTTTTATTTGCAAATACTCCATAGATGGCTTCTAATTTTTGCCATACTTCATGTGCCGACTTTATTCCTACAATATGTTCATATTCTAAATTAGTAAATGAACAATACAAAATATTTAAAGCTTTACCGTTTAAGGAGATGATTTTCTTCTCTTCATCATTGAGCTTTTTGAAGCCTTTTGAGGTGTGTGGTGTATCTTTCGTCGGAATGGATTCTCCATTAATGACGGTGTTCCAAATGTCGAACCCGCAACCTTGTAGATAGCATTCCATTCTTTCTTTCCAAAAATTAAAATTTTTAGAATCAAATAGTGGTGGCTTGGTGGTGGAGGTGCCGAATATATGAGCGTTCGTCAGAGCCGACGATCGTTTCTCTTCACTCGCGATGTGAAACGAGCTTGCCAAAGAGTTTGGCTCTGATACCACTTGTAAGTCCAAGCGGCTACGATAATCTAGAGGGGGTGAATAGATTATCTCCATCTTTTCGATTTCGCCCTCTTTTTCAATCGAATGTTCAAACAAAATAATAAAGGTGCGGAATGTAAACAACACACGTCAATTTAAAGAGGTTCAACCCACCTAGGGCCTAATCCTCTACCACCCCAGTATATCCGGGATGGATTTCGAAAAGAAAAAGAATTTTATTAATTACCAAAATTAATACAAATTCAACTTACAACACCTTGAAGAGCACCACACTCTTCTTCAACACCACCTTTGGAGATTACCACAATCTCCCTTTGAAGATTACCACAATCTTCCTTCAACGGCACCTTGTGAAGATTACCACAATCTTCAACCTTGAAGAATACCAAATTCTTCAACACCTCAATAAGAAGATCACCACAATCTTCTTCACCTATCACCTAGATCATCCAAGTGTGTTCTTACCACAAGAACACTCACAAGGATATCTTGTGTTTGAATGATAACCAAAAATCAAGATTACAACTCAATAATGAATAATACAATTTGAGTGCAAAGTGTAATCAAGAATAGCCTAGATCTCAAAGATGTGAAAGTGATAAGCTAGGCAATTTTACAAGAATAATAACAATGAAAGACCAAGTGTTTGCTTGAAGTGTATCTTGTTGTGTTGTATCACAATTGTTGTCTTGGTTGCTCCAAAACTTCCTCTATTTATAGGAGATGATTGATCAAGCATAGGCTCCTCTTGGGGATTGAAAATCTACAGAAAAATACAATTAAAATCAAGAATATAGCTGTTAGAAATCAATCCCACAATTTAAGGAAATGTGTCTGCTGTCAAACGGTCATATTTTTGCTGTCAATACACTGGGCGACCGGTCGCACAGAAATAAGAGAAATAAGAACACTTTGAAAATTACAACAGGGCGACCCGTCGACGTAGGCTTCGACCGGTCGACCCCTGTCTCAACCGGTCCCCCTAAGTGTAAAAAAGGAGAGAAGAAGTTCTATTTCAAAGTGAAACTTGCAGTGTACCTGGCCGTCGCTTGGCGACGGCCGTCGACCGGCCCGGCCGACGCCGCCATGCGACGGGCAACCTGTCTATTTTTCCTTCCGTCTCATTTTCTGTTTCTAAAAACATCTTCAGGTACGGGTTGCCCTATAGGGCGACCGGTCGACCACGAGATAGAAATGTTGTCCATTATTATCAAAAATAAACTTGAGGAAATACTCCGGAAAATATTAAAACCATTTTAAATAATTTAGGAGCATTTGGACAACCTTTAAAAACATTGTTTTGGTGATAAAATAAAATCATCAAAATTAAGATAAAAACATGTATCAAACAATTCTATCAACAGCTCAGTCGAGTCTGTTGAGTGACTAACTCTACTGATTAACTAAATTGGATGTCCACCTAGGACACAGCTGTGTAGTATCAACTCTGAACTTTCAAAAGGACTAAATCGAAAATTTGGTAAGGTTTATTCAACCCCCCCCTTCTAAACCTTACACTCACACCCCTTGGGACCTACAAACAAAATTCTAACCGTTGTGCAGCAGACAACTTTTCCCTAAATTGTGGAATTGATTTCTAACAGCTATAATCTTGATTTTAATTGCAATTTTTTTGTAGATATCAGATTCCAAGGGAAGCCTATCAAGTATTAATCATCTCCTATAAATAGAGGAAGATTTGAAGCACAACAAGAAGAGAGAACAACACAACACAACAAGATATACTCAAGCAAACACTTGGTCTTATATTATCATTATTCTTGTTGTAATTTGCCTAGCTTATCACTTTCACATTCTTGAGGTCTAGGCTATTCTTGATTACACTTGCACACAATTGTACAATTCATTATCGAGTTGTAATCTTGAATTTTTGGGTTATCATTCAACACAAGATATACTTGTGAGTGTTATTGTGGTAAGAACACACTTGGGTGATCTAGGTGTTAGGTGTGAGAAGATTGTGGTAATCTTCTTGTTGAGGTGTTGAAGAATTTGGTATTCTTCAAGGTTGAAGATTGTGGTAATCTTCACAAGGTGCCGTTGGAGATTGTGGTAATCTTCAACAGAGATTGTGGTAATCTCAAAGGTGGTGTTGAAGAAGAGTGTGGTGCTCTTCAAGGTGTTGTTGTAAGTTGGTGTTGTATTAGTTTTGGTAATTAATAAATTCTTTTTTTCTTTTTGAAATCCATCACGGATATACTGGGGTGGTAGTAGATTAGGCCCTAGGTGGTTGAACTACTATAAATCGACGTGTGCTTTTTACATTACGCACTTTTGTTATTATCTTTGAGCATTCGGTTTGAAAAAGAGGGCGTAATCGAAAAGATGGAGATAATCTATTCACCCCCCTTTAGATTACCGTAGCCGCTTGGACTTACAAGTGATATCAAAGCCAAACTCTTTGTCAAGCTCGTTTCACATCGCGAGTGAAGAGAAACGATCATCGGCTACGAACGAAGCTTATCTATCCGGCACCTCCACCACCAAGCCACCTCTATTTTATTCCAAAAATTATATATTTTGGAAAGAAAAAATGGAATGTTATTCACAAGGTTGCGGGTTCGATATTTGGAACATCGTCATAAATGGAGAATCCATTCCGATGATAGACACACCACACACCTCCAAAGGCCTCAAAGAGCTAAATGATGAAGAGAAGAAAATCATCTCCTTAAACGGTAAAGCTCTCAATATTTTGTATTGTTCACTTACTAATTTGGAATATGAACATATTGTAGGAATTCGATCGGCACATGAAGTATGGCAAAAATTAGAATCCATCTATGGAGTATTTGCAAATTAAAGGAGTCAAACAAAAGCATCTACTTCTCAAAGGGATACAATGTCAAATCTAAGGAACAAGCCTCTTACAACTTCCAACTATGAAGAAGTTGAACATTGTCTTATGGGCATCAAAGAAGAAAACGAGGTATGTCTTAAACCCTCTACTTCCTATGATATTGTTATTCAAAATGATTATAGTGATTTGCAAAATGATTTTGACGATCTTCAAAATGAATTCCAAAATTTACTTGTTAAGTACAAAAATTTGAAAAAGGAATTCAATGTTTTGAAAAATGAAAAGGATAGTTTATTTACTTCCTATGAATCACTATCATGTGCTCACACCACCACACTTGACAAGGTTAGAAACCTTGAAAAAGAAAATAGTACTCTTGTTGAGGATATTAATTGCATAAAAGGGGATTTATCTAAATCCAACTTGAGTACCGATGAAATTGTTAATTATTGTGATAATTCGAAACTAGAACTTGATCATAAGTTTAATGTTGTCAATCATATGAAAAAGAATCATGTCTCTAAGCATGTTGGTCATTATGCTCCTAGAATTATTACTTGTTTTTATTGCGGTAAAAAGGGTCATACAGCTAATTCTTGTCGAGCTAGAAATAACTCTAATTATTGTTGGAGACCTAAAAGTCTTAAGACTAATCCCAAAGGACCCAAACACATGAGGGTACCACAAAATAATATTGTATTAGGTACCCGGGAAATAATAATCGGAGAAAATTCATACCGCCAAGAAGACATCAAATGACCAATTCATTTGATCAAAGGAGAAAATATTTTCAACAAAGCCAATTTCCAAGAAGAGGATATAATCAAAAATGGGAAGAACACAATCTTTGGAAATGGCAAAGACATCATCAACAAGATGATTTTCAAAGAAGAAGAGACTATCAACAATGGGAAGGACAAAAATCTTGGAAATGTAGTAATCAAAGAAGCCATCATCAACAAAGTGACTTCTCAAGGGGAAGATATCATCAACAATGGGAACGGCACAACCCATGAAAATGGCGTAATTGGTAACCCGTATCTCCCTATTTAAATATGCATTTTATTTTGTTATTATGCATGCTTTTATTTGTGTCTTAATTGCAAAATAAGTTTTCAAGTATTTATTTTTTAATTAAGGTTTTCAATATATATTTGTGCTTTTAATTTTGTTTTTTAAAAAGAAGACCTTATATGATGTTTTTAATACTCTTGTGCATTTTTGTAGACTAAAGTGTGTTATCATCTCTTATGGATTTTTATGGCATGAGCTTACTTGTGATATCTCTTAGCCTACACTTTTATCATTATGATTTGTGCTAGATTTGTTTTAAGAATTGTGTGAGATTTACATATTTTCACAAATGGCCATTTACGTCATTATTTGTCAAGAAAGGCATAAATTATCGAGGTACGTTTACTTGTGTTATTCTTACTCCTATAGACTCAATATATGTATTGCCATGTGCCTATGTGCTTGTTTTTCATAGTATTTCATACAAGTGCCATTAAGAGGATTTTTAGATTTTTGAAAGGCACTATTCGATATTTAATTGCGCATATTTGCTTTGTCAACTCTTGTTCAAATACTTCTTTTAAATGAGGTCTCAACTATGTGGTCTCTTATTGTCTAATTTCAAAAGTGACCTTATATAGCTTTCTATTAGCTTATTTGAACTTACATGTCTTATTGAACTCTTAATGATTTTCTTTAAGCATAGTATGTGTTACTTGCTATAGTGTCTCTATCATTTGATATTACTATGCTCTTGTGCAAGATTCTTTGTTGAGATTTTGCAGAAATTTTTTGGTATTTCGGAACAAGTTTGATGAACAAGGCAAGGTTAGTAGCCTAAGGGTATTGTCAAGAAGAAGGTAATGATTTTAATGTAATATTTGCATTCATAGCACATTTATAAGTTATTTGCACTTTACTTGCCCACTCTTGTTTTGAGAAAATTTCAAGCTTTATCAAATGGATGTTAAATCCAATTTTCTAAATGGTTTTATTCAAATGGAAGTCTATCGGAGTTTAAAATTTTTAGGCCAAATGATTTTTATAAAAGGCCTTATACGGTTGATACAAGTACCCCGTATATGGTTTGATAGACTTGGCAATTTTTGCAAAATAATTTTTACAAGAAGTAAAGTTGGTACTACATTTTTTTCAAAAGGGGCAAGATTGTTTACTTGTGCAAATTTATGTTGATATTTTTGGTGCTACTAATGAATATTTGTGCATGATATTTTTCCAAGTCAATGCAAGGTGAACATATGATGATCATGACGAGGGAAGCTCAAATTCGATCATTGGAATTCAAGTTCAACAATGCCAAGAAGGTGATTATATTCCACACTCAAAAGAAGAAGTGAGGCATTGAAGAAGAAAGAACCATTTCTGTAAGTCCAAGCGGCTACGATTATCTAGAGGGGGGGTGAATAGATTATCTCTATCTTTTCGATTTCGCCCTCTTTTTCGAACCAAATGCTCAAACACAATAATAAAGGTGCGGAATGTAAACAACACACGCCGATTTATAGAGGTTCAACCCACCTAGGGCCTATCCTCTACCACCCCAAAGATATCAGGGATGGATTTCAAAAAGAAAAAGATTTTATTAATTTACCACAAATTAATACAACACCAACTCACAACAACACCTTGAAGAGCACCACACTCTTCTTCAACACCACCTTTGAGATTACCACAATCTCACTTGAAGATTACCACAATCTTCCTTCAACGGCACCTTGTGAAGATTACCACAATCTTCAACCTTGAAGAATACCAAATTCTTCAACACCTCAATAAGAAGATCACCACAATCTTCTTGCACCTATCACCTAGATCATCCAAGTGTGTTCTTACCACAAGAACACTCACAAGGATATCTTGTGTTGAATGATAACCAAAAATCAAGATTACAACTCAATAATGAATATTACAATTTGAGTGCAAGGTGTAATCAAGAATAGCCTAGACCTCAAGGATGTGAAAGTGAAAAGCTAGGCAAAATTACAACAAGAATAATGACAATGAAGAACAAATATTTGCTTGAAGTGTATCTTGTTGTGTTGTATCTCAATTGTTGTATTGGTTGCTCCAAAACTTCCTCTATTTATAGGAGATGATTGATCAAACATAGGCTCCTCTTGGGTATTGAAAATCTACAGAAAAATACAATTAAAATCAAGAATATAGCTGTTAGAAATCAATCCCACATTTTAAGGAAATGTGTCTGCTGTCAAACGGTCATATTTTTGCTGTCAAAGCAATGGGCGACCGGTCGCGCACAAATAAGAGATTTGAATAATACATTGAATATTACAATAGGGCGACCGGTCGACATAGGCTTCGACCGGTCGACCCTTGTCTCAACCGGTCCCCCTAAAGCAAAATGCAAGGTCTGAAGTTTCGTAAGAGAGCAAGCTTCAGTGCACGGGCCGACAGGGGTGTCGACCGGTCGACGGCACCAGTCGACCCCCTGGGCGACCGGTCGACCTGTCCAATTTCACCTCAAGTTCATTTTCTGTTTCAGACGTACTCTTTAGGTACGGGTTGCCCTATAGGGCGACCGGTCGACCTCGAGACAGAAATGTTGTCCAATTTTTATCGAAAATGAAACTCAAGAAATACTCCGAGAATATGTTAAAAACATTTTAAACCAATCGGGAGTATTTAGAAAACATTTAGGAAACTTGTTTTGAAGTGAAAATTTATAAACATAAAATCATTATAAGTGTTGTCCAATTTTATCTAAAGTAAAACTTGAAGAAATACTCCGAAAAATATTAAAACCATTTTAAATCATTTAGGAGTATTTGGAAAACAATTAAAAACATTGTTTTGGTGTAAAAATAAAATCATCAAAATTAAGATAAAAACATATATCAAACAATCTCCCCCTTTTTGATGATTACAAACCAAAACAATTTTTACACAAAATAGGAGAACAATTTTAGAAATGATTTTCCGGTAAAAACATTTAACCGTTTGGAAGCAACCAAAATTTCCAAAGTACATAAGCAACCAATAGGGAGTAAATATTTTCAATAATAAGCACAAGCTCCCCCTATCAACAAGCACATCAAGAATAATGTAAAAGCAATTATCCATAAGCTAAAAGCTTAGCTTTTACATTTTGTTCAAGAGCTTATAAGCTCCCCCTGTCACAAAACATCATTAGACAAGTATATAAGTCCATCAAGCAACAATTGGACTAAAAATAACTCAGAGCTTATGGCTTTTATGAGCCATAGCTTATAGCTTTTATAACAATCTTTTATGAGCTTCTTTGAGCTAATGAGCCAATTTCCTGTTTCTCCCCCTTTGGAATCATCAAAAAGAATGTTAGGATGATAGAAAGCTCATATAATGACATCAAAGTGCACCAAAGTGACGGTTTATCAACCGTTGAGCAACTTAAGCTTTAAAAAACAAATCCAAGGAAAGATTGGAGAAATGTATCATAAGAAATCCATAAGCTCATTTGTTAGCTAAAAACATGATCTCAAAAAAGATTTTAAGACATTTGGAAGCAAGAGACTCATGTAGAAGTTGAAAATTCCATTGTAACATTTCATCGAACACTTTGTGGGCGTGAGAATCAAAAGAGATAGTATATAGCCCTTGTAAATGTTTCAAGCCAAAGAATTTTCATATCATCATCAATCATCCTCATTTCAAAGCTCAACAAGATCATATGCAAAATACATCAAGAAGTATACAACATTTGTCCATCAAAAAAGAGGCTCAACAAAGAGATTCTCAAGGGTTCAACCCAATTGAGATAATATAAGCCAAAAAGGATCAAGGCATTACAAATGCCAAAAATTAGAGCATCCATCAAGTAATACAAGTCATGCCTTAAACAATACATGTATGATATATCAAATGTCCCAACATATCCATCTAAGCATAATGATCAAAGCATTAAAGAAGCACTTTTACCATCAAGTACTTCATACCAATTATCAAACAATGCCATATAAGAGTATGTTTACCATCAAATACTCCATCAATATCATGATCATCCACAAGTCATTATCAACTCGCAATTTTAACCCTTTCAAGAAAACACGCAAATCTCATTAGTGCATAAGAGTTTTACAAGATAGTTCAAGAAAATACAAAACAACATGAATAAAAATGCTAGAATAGAAAGGGGGTGGGGACATCATTCCTCGTCCGAGGAGAAGCAAGATCCGGGAATAAAGTCTTTGATGAATTTCTTCAACTTGTCGATAGACTTTTGCATTTTGGAGGTGTTTTGCTCCAAAGCGTCATACCTCGCCTCATGAAAAGCCCTCATCTCATCAAATTCGACTTGAGTATACCTCCTAGGCGGTTGAGCACCGGTATTACCCTCCGGATTGCTCGGTTCGCCTTCCTCCGCCAATCTTGCGGCCTCGGCGTCATCAAAGAAGTCGTTAGGATCGGGGGAATCTTGACCTCTTCCTCTAGCCATTTTGGTTGGTCGGATGTCCATATTCTTGCGAATAGTGACCATTTGGGAGATGTTATCAATGTCAAAGTCATTTTGAAATACATCCGAGTTACATTCCGACGAAGGTAGTCCTGATTGTATAAGAAGTTTACAAATCCAATTTCCCATAACCAACTTCTTATTACCTTGAGTGATGGACTCGATTAGACATTGAATAAGTATGGTGCCAAAGTTAAGCGGTTCCCTCCTAGCAATCTTATAAGTCAGAAAATAATCCATGTTGCTAGGCATCTTACCCGCCTTTCCACAAATACAGTAGGCGACAATAACAGATAAAATACGATGCTCAAGTGTCATCGCCAACAATGAATACTTTGGCCATACGCTCAAATATGTCTTAACTTCTTTCATTGACACCCCTAAAATTTCATCATTCCAAGTACCACAAGAAAAATAGTCCCAACCACCTTCTCTAACATGTAAAAGCCGACAAATATCATTAGGAGTCCACCTAAAATGACGACCCCTTACAAACGAATTAATGGCAATCGGATTCCTCTCAACATCATATTGCACCCACATATTAGCATAAAAGAGTTGGATAATATCATCATCATATAAGACATAAGCATGCTCCCATAAAAACATCCAACCTTGCTCCTCAAAGAATCCTCTAATAGTGGGATATTCATTTGTGAATGTATTAAAACGACACATTTTAGTCCGAGCAATCGATTTTCCTCCCATTCCCGAATCTTCATAGTACCATTCCGCATATTTATTGATGAAATTAAGAACATTGTGGGAATGAGGAGCTTGAGTAATAAAAGATTTTTTACCTTTCGCCCAACGGCAATTTTGGAGCGAAATTGTTCGGCGGAGCTCGGTAATTTGTGCCCGAGATAGTACGGGATTTTGAATGTCATCACCTTCTTGAGCACGTTTCTGGGCAGCTCGAATATCCCTTTTTTTCGGCTTCTTCTTGCCGATTTCTCGAAGAACCCTCTCCGCCCCTTCTACGCTTGGAGATGGGATTTCGACCGGTGGAATTCTTTGGGGGAGCCATATATGTAAGATTCTTGTGAAAATAAGAGGATTAGCAACAAGAATCGTGAAAAATGATGAAAAATTTGAGATTTTGGAGAAAAGGGGGGACGTTTCTCGCGCAAGGGTTTGGGGAGGATTTTTCGTGCGTCTGTCTTGAATCGAAAGCGCGTAACGATTTTAAGTTGTAAAAATTGGCCAGGGGCGACGGTCGAGGTAAGGTGCGACGGTCGACGTGCGATGCACCGGTCGCCCGCTTTGGCATAAAAAAGATAATTTTGGACCATGTCCAACAAATACGGGTTTTGGGAAAACATATTTTCAAGAAAATCGAGACTTAACGAGTAGTGCCCTTTTAAGAGAAATTTGCAAAATCATTTTGGGGCACTTAAGGGGTTGAAATGAAATATCTTGAAAGATATGTGCATAAGCATAATATCGAGTTCTAAGAGAAATACAAGTGAACATACCTCGATAGTTTAAGAAACTTGATGACGAAATAGCCAATGAATACGAGATATATATATCCTACATAATTCTTAAACAAAATTTGCACAAAAACACAAGTGTAGGCAAGTAATAGGAGATATCAAAAAAATGCTTATGCTATAAAAATTCATAAGAGATAATAAACCACATAAGTCAAATTAAATGCACAAGATTTTTAGAAATATCATGCAAGGTCTTCTTTTAAAAATTTTGAAAATATAAATAAGTTTTGAAGACCTTAATTTAAAATAAAATACTTGAAAACTCATTTTACAATTAAGACACAATTAAAAACATGCATAGAATTAAAATAAAATGCATATATAAATGGGGAGATACGGTTTACCAATTACGCTGTTTCCATGGATTGTGTCTTTCCCATTGTTGATGATATCTTCCCCTTGAGAGGTCACTTTGTTGATGGTGACTTCTTTGATTACTCCATTTCCAAGATTTGTTGCCTTCCCATTGTTGAAAGTCTCTTCTTCTTTGAAAATCATCTTGTTGATGATGTCTTTGCCATTTCCAAGGATTGTGTTATTCCCATTTTTGGTTATATCCTCTTCTTGGAAATTGGCTTTGTCGAAAGTAGTTTCTCCTTCTTTGATCAAATGAAACGGTCATTTGATGTCTTCTTGGCGGTATAAATTTTCTTCGATCATTATTTCGCCGGGTACCTAATATGACATTGTTTTGTGGTACCCTCATGTGTTTGGGTCCTTCGGGATTAGTCTTGAGACTTTTTGGTCTCCAACAATAATTAGAGCTATTTCTCGCCCGACAAGTATTTACCGTATGACCCTTTTTACCGCAATAAAAGCATGTAATAATTCTAGGAGCATAATAACCAACGTGCTTAGAGACTTGATTCTTTTTCATGTGATTGACACCATTAGGCTTATGATCAAGTTCTAGTTTCGAAATATCACAACAATCAACAGTTCTATTGGTACTCAAGTTGGATTTTAATAAATCTTTTTTCATGCATTCAATATTCTCAATAAGAGTATTATTTTCTTTTTCAAGGTTTCTAACCTTGTCAAGTGTGGTGGTGTGAGCACATGATAATGATTCATAGGAAGTAAATAAACTATCCTTATCATTTTTCAAAACATTGAATTCCTTTTTCAAATTTTTGTATTTAACAAGTAAGCTTTGGAATTCATTTTGAAGTTCATCATAATCATTTTGCAAATCACTATAATCATTTTGAATAATAATATCATAGGAACTAGAGGGTTTAAGACATACCTCATTTTCTTCTTCGATGCCCATAAAACAATATTCAACTTCTTCATAGTTGGAAGTTGTAAGAGGCTTGTTCCTTAGATTTGAGCTTGTATCCCTTTGAGAAGTAGATGCTTTTGTTTGACTCCTTTCATTTGCAAATACTCCATAGATGGCTTCTAATTTTTGCCATACATCATGTGCCGATCGAATTCCTACAATATGTTCATATTCCAAATTAGTAAATGAACAATACAAAATATTTAAAGCTTTACCGTTTAAGGAGATGATTTTCTTCTTTTCATCATTGAGCTCTTTGAAGCCTTTGGAGGTGTGTGGTGTATCTTTCATCGGAATGGATTCTCCATTTATGATGGTGTTCCAAATGTCGAACCCGCAACCTTGTAAATAGCATTCCATTCTTTCTTTCCAAAATATAAAATTTTTGGAATCAAATAGTGGTGGCTTGGTGGTGGAGGTGCGGAAAGATGAGCTTCGTTCAGAGTCGACGATCGTTACTCTTCACTCGCGATGTGAAACGAGCTTGCCAAAGAGTTTGGCTCGATACCACTTGTAAGTCCAAGCGGCTACGATAATCTAGAGGGGGGGTGAATAGATTATCTCCATCTTTTCGATTTCGCCCTCTTTTTCGAACCAAATGCTCAAACAGAATAATAAAGGTGCGGAATGTAAACAACACACGTCGATTTATAGAGGTTCAACCCACCTAGGGCCTAATCCTCTACCACCCCAAAGATATCAGGGATGGATTTCAAAAAGAAAAAGATTTTATTAATTTACCACAAATTAATACAACACCAACTTACAACAACACCTTGAAGAGCACCACACTCTTCTTCAACACCACCTTTGAGATTACCACAATCTCACTTGAAGATTACCACAATCTTCCTTCAACGGCACCTTGTGAAGATTACCACAATCTTCAACCTTGAAGAATACCAAATTCTTCAACACCTCAATAAGAAGATCACCACAATCTTCTTGCACCTATCACCTAGATCATCCAAGTGTGTTCTTACCACAAGAACACTCACAAGGATATCTTGTGTTGAATGATAACCAAAAATCAAGATTACAACTCAATAATGAATATTACAATTTGAGTGCAAGGTGTAATCAAGAATAGCCTAGACCTCAAGGATGTGAAAGTGAAAAGCTAGGCAAAATTACAACAAGAATAATGACAATGAAGAACAAATATTTGCTTGAAGTGTATCATGTTGTGTTGTATCTCAATTGTTGTATTGGTTGCTCCAAAACTTCCTCTATTTATAGGAGATGATTGATCATGCATAGGCTCCTCTTGGGGATTGAAAATCTACAGAAAAATACAATTAAAATCAAGAATATAGTTGTTAGAAATCAATCCCACATTTTAAGGAAATGTGTCTGCTGTCAAACGGTCATATTTTTGCTGTCAAAGCACAGGGCGACCGGTCGTGCACAAATAAGAGATTTGAATAACATATTGAATATTACAACAGGGTGACCGGTCGACATAGGCTTCGACCGGTCGACCCTTGTCTCAACCGGTCCCCCTAAAGCAAAATGCAAGGTCTGAAGTTTCTGTAAGAGAGCCAAACTTCAGGTACCGGTCGACGACACCGGTCGACCCCCTGGGCGAGTGGTCGACCTGTCCAATTTCACCTCAGGTTCATTTTCTGTTTCAGACGTACTCTTCAGGTACGGGTTGCCCTATAGGGCGACCGGTCGACCTCGAGACAGAAATGTTGTCCAATTTTTATCGAAAATGAAACTCAAGAAATACTCCAAGAATATGTTAAAAACATTTTAAACTAACCGGGAGTATTTAGACAACATTTAGGAAACTTGTTTTGAAGTGAAAATTTATAAACATAAAATCATTAGAAGTGTTGTCCAATTTTATCTAAAGTAAAACTTGAAGAAATACTCCGAAAAATATTAAAACCATTTTAAATCATTTAGGAGTATTTGGACAACAATTAAAAACATTGTTTTGGTGTAAAAATAAAATCATCAAAATTAAGATAAAAACAAATATCAAACAATTTCAACCTATATGGCCACAAATGTTAAAATTGACAAAATGGTTGAAGTAGGCATTGACAAACAAATTCGAGGTATGTTCATTCGTTTATTACTCCTTAGACTTGATATTCTATATGCCTTACGTCTATATGCTCGACTTCAAAAACTATCCCAACGAATCTCATTAAAGTGCTGTTAAAAGAAATCTTCAAATATTTGTGAGGCACTTCTTCGTATGAATTGTTGTATCCAATATCTTAAAATGTTCTTATTTTCGGGATAACAAGTCCGGTGATAATAATTTTCTTTCAAAATATTGTTCGTCATAATCGAACTAAACATATTGAGATTCGATATTTTTTTGGGATTGCATGTTTTAACAAAAACTTGAGATGTGTTTAATTTCGTCTCAATGATAACTCGCGGACTTTTTAATCGTACACCACCGAGTATTTTACCTCATTTCAAGATTGATTATGACATAATGTATATTGAATGAGGTCTACGTTTTCATTTTGCACGTTTTTAAAAGTTAGGGGCGAAAAATCGGATTTTTGGTTGAAAAATTGGATTTTGAAAAATTTGGCAAGACAGTGGGCTGAAGGGGTTGAGGGCAACCGGTCGCCCTCAACGGTGACCGGTCGCCCTAAGCTATTTTTTGGATTAAAATCGTTCGTCCAATGCCTTAGTCATTTTACATCATTTTTGCCATTTTTCGTCCCCTTTGCCCAATTCACACAAATTTCACTCAAAATTTGTCTTCATGCATTCAATTCATATCTTGGACCTTTTTAGGCTCGATTATCATCATCATTGCTCATCTTTACCGATCGAATGGTAAGAATTTCACTCTCTTTAGCTCAATTGGGTTGAACCCTTGAGGACTTGGTTTAAATGTCTTTTTCTTGATGCAAATTATATATGTTTGTGATGAGCTTAATAATATTTATTAAGTTGCATTTGGTGATGAAAAACTTGGCTTGATTTCATTTACAAGGGCTATATATATGTTTTTCAATTTTTGACGCCCGCCAAGTGTTCGATAAAATGTTTCAATGAAAAATTCATCACCTACATGATTCTCTCGATTTCAAAAGTCTTATATATTTATAGAGATCATGTTTTTCTTATCAAATAATCTTTCATAAGCTTCTACAAGTCGTATGATTCGACTCTTCCCTCATATTTGGTTTAAAAGCCTCAATGTTCAAATAAGCTCGATACATCCGTTTACTTGCGCACTTTGATATGAATATATGATGTTTTTATCGTGCTAACATTCTTTTTGATGATTACAAAGGGGGAGAAACAAGTTATAAGCTCATTAGCTCATAAAAGCTAAATTAAGCTAAACAAAAGAAACTATAAGATATGACTTCCTAAAGTCATAAGTTGTGGATTACTTAGTCCATTTGTTGTAGTATGGACTCATATTCTTGTCTAATGATGTTTTGTTGACTGGGGGAGCTTATAAGCTCGTGTACTTAAGATCAATATGTAAAAGCTAAGCTTTTAGCTTGTGGTTGATTGCTTTTACATTACTCTTGTTGTGCATATTGATAGGGGGAGCTTTCGCTATATGTGTTTGAATATGTCTACTCCCATTCTTGTGATTATATTACGTAGAATGTTGTTGCTCACAACGGATAGTTCTTTTTAACCGGTAAAATTGCTTTGTTTTCAAAATCGACCTCGTTAAAATTATTTTGGTTTGTAATCATCAAAAAGGGGGAGATTGTTTGATAAATGGTTTTATCATGATTTTGATGATTTTGTTTTTATACCAAAACAAATTGTCCAAATACTCCTAAATGATTTAAAATGGTTTTAATATTTTCTGGAGTATTTCCTCAAGTTTATTTTCGACAATATTGGACAACACATTTAAGGATTTTATGTCAATGGGTTTTTACATTGAAACTTTGTTTCTAAATGTTGTCCTAGTACTCTCGATCGGTCTAAAATGTTTTCACTATTTTTTGGAGTATTTCTTGAAGTTTATTTTCGATATAAAATTGGACAACACTTTTGTTTTGAGGTCAACCGGTTGCCGTATAGGGCAACCCGTACCTGAAAGTTGTGCAAAACAGAAAACTTCATGTTTGCAAAAAATGGTGAGGGTGACCGGTCACCCTATAGGGCGACCGGTACCTAGGAGCAAAAATTGAAACAGAACTCCTGCCCTTCAAATTTTTAGTTTGTGCGACCAGCCAACATAGGGGACGACCGGTCGAACCCTACGTCGACCGGTCGCCCTGTGTAAATGTTGATACGATTATTTCAAACTCTATTTCGTATGACCGGTCGTCTATGGTTTTGACAAAAAATTCTAACCGTTGTGCAAATGCAGCATGACTTTTCCCTAAATTGTGGAATTGATTTCTAACAGCTATAATCTTGATTTTAATTGCAATTTTTTTTTGTAGATATCAGATTTCAAGAGGAGCCTATCACGTATTAATCATCTCCTATAAATAGAGGAAGATTTGAAGCACAACAAGAAGAGAGAACAACACAACACAACAAGATATACTCAAGCAAACACTTGGTCTTATATTGTCATTATTCTTGTTGTAATTTGCCTAGCTTATCACTTTCACATTCTTGAGGTCTAGGATATTCTTGATTACACTTGCACTCAATTGTATAATTCATTATCGAGTTGTAATCTTGAATTTTTGGGTTATCATTCAACACAAGATATCCTTGTGAGTGTTCTTGTGGTAAGAACACACTTGGGTGATCTAGGTGTTAGGTGTGAGAAGATTGTGGTAATCTTCTTGTTGAGGTGTTGATGAATTTGGTATTCTTCAAGGTTGAAGATTGTGGTAATCTTCACAAGGTGCCGTTGGAGATTGTGGTAATCTTCAAGAGAGATTGTGGTAATCTCAAAGGTGGTGTTGAAGAAGAGTGTGGTGCTCTTCAAGGTGTTGTTGTAAGTTGGTGTTGTATTAATTTTGGTAATTAATAAAATCTTTTTTTCTTTTTGAAATCCATCCCGGATATACTGGGGTTGTAGTAGATTAGGCCCTAGGTGGGTTAAACTACTATAAATCGACATGTGCTTTTTACATTACGCACCTTTATTATTATCTTTGAGCATTCGGTTTGAAAAAGAGGGCGTAATAGAAAAGATGGAGATAATCTATTCACCCCCCCTAGATTATCGTAGCCGCTTAGACTTACAAGTGGTATCAAAGCCAAACTCTTTGGCAAGCTCGTTTCACATCGCGAGTGAAGAGAAACGATCATCGGCTACGAACAAAGCTTATCTATCCGGCACCTCCACCACCAAGCCACCTCTATTTGATTCCAAAAATTATATATTTTGGAAAGAAATAATGGAATGTTATTTACAGGGTTGCGGGTTCGATATTTGGAACGTCGTCATAAATGGAGAATCCATTTCGATGATAGACACACCACACACCTCCAAAGGCCTCAAAGAGCTAAATGATGAAGAGAAGAAAATCATCTCCTTAAACGGTAAAGCTCTCAATATTTTGTATTGTTTACTGTAGGAATTCGATTGGCACATGAAGTATTGCGAAAATTAGAAGCCATCTATGGAGTATTTGCAAATGAAAGGAGTCAAACAAAAGCATCTACTTCTTAAAGGGATACAATATCAAATCTAAGGAACAAGCCTCTTACAACTTCCAACTATGAAGAAGTTGAACAATGTCTTATGGGCATCAAAGAAGAAAACGAGGTATGTCTTAAACCCTCTACTTCCTATGATATTGTTATTCAAAATGATTATAGTGATTTGCAAAATGATTTTGACGATCTTCAAAATGAATTCCAAAATTTACTTGTTAAGTACAATAATTTGAAAAAGGAATTCAATGTTTTGAAAAATGAAAAGGATAGTTTATTTACTTCCTATGAATCACTATCATGTGCTCACACCACCACACTTGACAAGGTTAGAAACCTTGAAAAAGAAAATAGTACTCTTGTTGAGAATATTAATTGCATGAAAGGGGATTTATCTAAATCCAACTTGAGTACCGATGAAATTGTTAATTATTGTGATAATTCGAAACTAGAACTTGATCATAAGTTTGATGTTGTCAATCATATGAAAAAGAATCATGTCTCTAAACATGTTGGTCATTATGCTCCTAGAATTATTACTTGTTTTTATTGCGGTAAAAAGGGTCATACGGCTAATTATTGTCGAGCTAGAAATAGCTCTAAATATTGTTGGAGACCTAAAAGTCTCCAGACTAATCCCAAAGGACCCAAACACATGAGGGTACCACAAAATAATGTTGTATTAGGTACCCGACGAAATAATAATCGGAGAAAATTCATACCGCCAAGAAGACATCAAATGACCAATTCATTTGATCAAAGGAGAAAATATTTTCAACAAAGCCAATTTCCAAGAAGATGATATAATCAAAAATGGGAAGAACACAATCTTTGGAAATGGCAAAGACATCATCAACAATATGATTTTCAAAGAAGAAGAGACTATCAACAATGGGAAGGACAAAAATCTTGGAAATGAAGTAATCAAAGAAGCCATCATCAACAAAGTGACTTCTCAAGGGGAAGATATCATCAACAATGGGAACGGCACAACCCATGGAAATGGCGTAATTGGTAACCCGTATCTCCCTATTTAAATATGCATTTTATTTTGTTATTATGCATGATTTTATTTGTGTCTTAATTGCAAAATGAGTTTTCAAGTATTTAATTTTTAATTAAGGTCTTCAATATATATTTGTGCTTTTAATTTTTTTTTAAAAAAGAAGACCTTATATGATGTTCTTAAAACTCTTGTGCATTTTTGTAGACTAAAGTGTGTTATCATCTCATATGGATTTTTATGGCATGAGCTTACTTGTGATATCTCTTAGCCTACACTTTTATCATTATGATTTGTGCTAGATTTGTTTTAAGAATTGTGTGGGATTTACATATTTTCACAAATGGCCATTTACGTCATTATTTGTCAAGAAAGGCATAAATTATCGAGGTACGTTTACTTGTGTTATTCTTACTCTTATAGACTCGATATATGTATTGACATGTGTTATTCTTACTCTTATAGACTCACCCAAAATGATTTCTATCTTGTATATTCTACATTTTTGGGTTTATAATATGAGTATATCATCCGTATTACTCGACTCATCCGATTGATTGGTAGGTTTAATTCCTCTCTTAATCTCAATTGGGTTGAACCCCTGAGAATGTGCTCATATCTTGATATTTTGATGAAATTTCTGTATTAGTGTGATGTATTTGATGATTGTTGATGGATGAATGTTGTAATACTGTAATTGGTGACGAAATTGTTTGGATTAATTGAATTACAAAGGCGTTATATATCTCTTGTTTTATTCAACGCACACCAAGTGTTCGACAAAATGTTTCTATGAAAAATTCATCACCTACATGATTCTCTCAATTTGAAAAGTCTTATAAGTTTATAGAGATCATGTCTTATCAATCGAATGTGCTTTTGCAAGTCAAAATGATCAACTTTTCCCTTTTATTTGGAATTTAAGCTTCATTTTTCCAAACACTCGATAAAATGATTAAATTGCGCACTTTGATATGATTATATGATGTTTTGATCGTGCTAACATTCTTTTTGATGATTCTAAAGGGGGAGAAATAGGAAATAAGCACTTTAGCTCAAAGAAGCTAAAATAAGCTCGCAAAAGAAGCTATAAGCTATGGCTCTTATAAACCAAAACTTGTGAATGATACTTAATCCATTTAATGAATTATGGATTTTTAAAATTGACTAATGATGTCTTGTGACAGGAGGAGCTTATAAGCTCATGATATTCAAGCTTAAGTTGTAAAAGGTAAACTTTTAGCTTTTAACTGTTTGCTTCTATACTTGTTATTGATGTGCATATTGATAGGGGGAGCTTAATTAAATTGTTTTTGAAAAATCTTTTGCTCATATTATTGTGTTCTTATTTATGATAAATGTTGCTTAAAACGGTTTGTTGTTTTAGACCGAGAAAATGTGTTTTGTTTTTAAAATCGATCTTCTAAAATTGTTTTGGTTTGTAATCATCAAAAACAGGGAGTTTGTTAGATAAATAGTTTTATCATGATTTTGATGATTTTGTTTAACTGAGTTTTTACACCAAACCAATGTTCCTAAATGTTGTCCAAATAGTCCCAATTGATTTAAAATGTGTTTACTAATTTTTCGGAGTATTTCTTGAAGTTTATATTTGAAAAAAATTGAACAACTCTTCTGTTTTGAGGTCAACCGGTCGCCCTAGAGGGCAACCCTTGTCTGGAAGTCGAAACTTGAAACAGAAACAAAGCAGGAGGAATTTTTGGGGAGGTCGACCGGTGCCTGACCTTTGGCAAACTACATAACTCTTTTCTGTATTGTATTTTGTGGACCTAGACCGGTCCAACAGGGGGTCGACTGGTCAGACCCCACGTCGACAAGTTTATGTAACTATTTTGTGGATCTATTTTGTGGAACTATTTTGTGGATCTATTTTCAAATTTCTATTTCTACTCGACCGGTCGACCTATATTTTTGACAGAAAAATTCAAACCGTTGAACAACCATATTCTGCAAGATCTACTTTAACAATTTTGTACTATATTTCTACATCTTGTGATCTTCTTTTTGTAGACAAAAGTGAAGATGGAGGAGCCTATGTTGGAGATCCAATCTTGAAGACTCTCCTATAAATAGATGAACGCTTTGAAGCAAACTACACAACAACACAAACAACAACACAACAAGAAATCTGCAAATTTCTAAGCTTTCATATTCAACACTCTTGTTGTATTTATAGCCTAAGTATTTCACTTTCATATTTTGAGGTCTATGCTTATTTCTTGATTACACTTGCACTCAAAATTGTATTATTCATTATCGAGTTGTAATCTTGAATTTTTGGGTTCATCATTCAACACAAGATATCCTTGTGAGTGTTCTTGTGGTAAGAACACACTTGGGTGATCTAGGTGTTAGTTGCAAGAAGATTGTGGTAATCTTCTTATTGAAGAGTTTGGTGCTCTTTGAGGTGTTGAAGAATATGATGTTCTTCAAGGTTGAAGATTGTGGTAATCTTCATAAGGTGTCGTAGAAGATTGTGGTAATCTTCAAGGGAGATTGTGGTAATCTCCAAAGAGGTGTTGTAAGGTGATGTTGTATTAATTGTGGTAATTAATATTTTTTTTTTCTTTTTGAAATCCATCCCGGAGATACTAGGGTGGTAGAGTACGTAGTCCCTAGATGGGGTAAAAATTGACGTGTGTTGTTTATTTCCCGCACCTATTTTCTTGTCATTGCTTATTCATTCGAAAAATCGGCATAATCTATTCACCCCCCTCTAGATTATCGTAGCCACTTGGACTAACAGGGTTTAGGCGTAATAATTATTGAGTTTATTTTTCGTGTTTCTAGATTACGATTCTTTTTGTTTATTTTTAGTTTAGGACTCTTTTTGTTTCTTTTGATTTTTACTTTATTACACTGGTGCGTTTGATCTGTTTTTCTATGTTATTTATGAAAGGACGTAGAAATCTCAATCCAGACCTTGTGCCACCCGTGGACGATATCGATCGAGTTGTGAGACGAACAAGGAAAGAAGGGGATGATTCTACGGATAGCAGCGAGGATTCTTGTGATCACGTTCCGAAAGAAGAACCAATAAATGATTCAGAGATGGGTGATAATCAAAATGGAAACAACGTGGAGCCACGCTAGCCTTCGATGTGTGAGTTTACACTTGGGTGATCTAGGTGTTAGGTGCAAGAAGATTGTGGTAATCTTCTTATTGAAGAGTTTGGTGCTCTTTGAGGTGTTGAAGAATTTGGTGTTGTTCAAGGTTGAAGATTGTGGTAATCTTCATAAGGTGCCGTAGAAGATTGTGGTAATCTTCAAGGGAGATTGTGGTAATCTCCAAAGAGGTGTTGTAAGGTGATGTTGTATTAATTGTGGTAATTAATATTTTTTTTTCTTTTTGAAATCCATCCCGTAGATACTAGGGTGGTAGAGTACGTAGTCCCTAGATGGGGTAAAAATTGACGTGTGTTGTTTATTTCCCGCACCTATATTCTTGTCATTGCTTATTCATTCGAAAAAGAGGGCATTATTGCAAAAATCGGCATAATCTATTCACCCCCCTCTAGATTATCGTAGCCACTTGGACTAACAGGGTTTAGGCGTAATAATTATTGAGTTTATTTTTCGTGTTTCTAGATTACGATTCTTTTTGTTTATTTTTAGTTTAGGACTCTTTTTGTTTCTTTTGATTTTTACTTTATTACACTGGTGCGTTTGATCTGTTTTTCTATGTTATTTATGAAAGGACGTAGAAATCTCAATCGAGACCTTGTGCCACCCGTGGATGATATCGATCGAGTTGTGAGACGAACAAGGAAAGAAGGGGATGATTCTATGGATAGCAGCGAGGATTCTTGTGATCACGTTCTAAAAGAAGAACCAATAAATGATTCAGAGATGGGTGATAATCAAAATGGAAACAACGTGGAGCCACGCTAGCCTTCGATGTGTGAGTTTGCACTCCCTGTCATTAGGACTGTGCCTCTTCATCACTTTGGGACAAGCAGCACTGAACTATGAGATCAAAACCATACACTTTAATTAGTTGCCTTCATTCTATGGGATGTCCAATGAAGATCCTCTTAACTTCATTGTCGAATTCTATTTAGTCATTCAAACTTTTCCTCTATAAGGTTTGGAAGAGGATCAACTTAGGATCTGTTTTTTCTCGTACACTCTGAAGGACCGAGCGAAAACTTGGCTTATGTCTCTACCTCGTAATTAGGTGGTGTTTTTTTGGTTTCGCATTTTTGCAACCTAGCAAGGTAGACAAGATAACAAAACTCGTGGAACCATGGAATTCGGTTATGGGTGAGAACTCGAAAATCAAAGCATATAATAATGCACCCAAGTAAAAAAAATATAGTGCCATGTCAAAAAGATAAGCATAGATATGAAAGATAACACTAAACAATGTGAAATTGCCATTGGGGCATTTTATCAAACACCTCATATGCATGAATTTGGGCAAAGATAGTGAATGCAATGGATAACTCAATTCAATCCCAAAAATCAACACCAAGCCTAAGTCTAGCATGAGGAAACAATCCACAATCCACAAATCAACAACAATTATCTGAGCACTACTACAACCCAATCACACCAAAAATCACAAGATGGGGAAAACCATGGGGTGAGGTTTGGAAGTTGCAAACTTGCCAAATAATGAGTGAAGGAGATGAATATGGTGTGTGTGGTGTTATAATGCTCCTTTGTGAAGATGGAGTGGGATATGTGGGATTTGCACAAATAAGAGGGGTGGGGTATGATGCAACTTACTACTCCTAGAAATGCAAAAAATTCAGAAAAAACAAAAACAACTACTAAATTAAATTAAAACTAAAAAATCAATAAAATGGGCTTGGGTTGCCTCCCAAGAAGCGCTAAGTTTACAGTATTCAGCCAGACTATGTCAGATTATCCTCAAGTTGGGGCTCCAATAGGCATGTTATCCACATTTCCTTAGAGACTTCCCAACCTCCAATGTCTTCAACTATATTCCCAACCATCTGCTTACCATCATGTAATTCAAATTTTAGCATGTTGGTTGGATGGATGGTGAATACGACTTTCTCCTGATTTACCCACAGAGTTAGCTCCCCCATTTCTACATCGATCAAAGCCCGTGTTGTAGCTAAAAACAGTCACCCAAAGATGATAGGTATGTTCTTGTCCTCGTTCGCGTCCAACACTACAAAATCCAGGAAAAACAAATTTATTAATTCTTACCAATACGTCTTCAATGATTCCCCATGGATAGGCGCCATTCGATCAGCAAACTGCAAAGTGATATTGGACGGCTTCACCTCCCCGAGCCCAAACTTCGTCACATCAGAAAGAGATATAAGATTCACACTACACCCAAGATCATAAAGTGGTTTCTCAAAGAAAACTCCTCCAATAGTACAAGGAATATTAAAACTCCCTGGATCCTTCATTTTCTGAGGTAGTTTGCTTTGGACTATTGCACTACACTCCTCTGTCAAAAAGGCAGTCTCAAAATCTTCCAACTTCATTTTCTTGGATTCCATTGGTTTCGCATAAATAGGAGATTCTTCGGGGCTAGGCTGAATTTTTGCTTCCTTTTTCACGTAAATTGCATTACAGTGCTCTCTCGGATTAACCTCTGTATCACTTGGGAACTTTCCCTTCTGCTGCAATAAATTCACGGCTGTAGACAACTGACCCATTTGTGTCACGATCGACCTAATATGCATCTCCATTGTGCTCATCTTCGTATTCAGACCATCAATCTGCGCCTCACTCCTATTTATTCGATTCCTGGTCTCTCCGATGAATGAGCCGAGCATCTCCTCTAGCGACTGCTTCTTTTTACCTCCGAGTGCATTGGAACTGGATGGGTTTGGATAACCTGGAGGTGGGATCAATACGTTCTTGTTGTTTCTATAAGAGAGATTCTCATGATTGCGAAGTCCCGGGTGGTAGTGAGTTGGTAATGGATTACCTCTATTATTAAAATCCCGGTTATTCACATAATTGACTTGCTCGGCCTCGTGAGTGGCGGCTGCGTGAACGGCGGTGGGTGGGAGTGCGGCTTGCTGAGGTGTGTTGCCAGTATTCATGATTGCTAATTGCTTTGTCAGACTCGAGATTTGAGCTGCCAAAGCTGACATTGTATCAAGCTCAAGAACACCGGCAACCGGCTTCGGCGTTGTCCTCTCGGAGGGCCATTGATAGGTGTTTGTGGCTTTTTCTTCAAGTAGAAGTAAGGCCTCAGTCGGAGTTTTAGCCATCAATGTACCTCCTGATGCCGCATCAATGTACCTCCTGATGCCATTCAACCCATTGTAAAAATATTGAACTCTCTGCCAGTCTGCAAAGCCATGTTGTGGGCATCTTCGCAATAGATCTTTAAATCGCTCCCAAGCTTCGTATAATGGCTCAAAATCAATCTGTTGGAATTGGGCTATCTCGCTCTTCAGTTGGAGTGTCTTGCTGGGAGGGAAAAATTTTGCTAAGAATTTTTTAGTCAGATCATCCCAGATTTGTAATACTCCAAGGGGCGAACGCCTGTAACCACTGCATGGCCTTATCCCGGAGTGAAAACGGGAAAAGCCTCAATCAAATGGCCTCATCAGTCACACCATTCATCTTGATGGTGTTGCAAATCTCCAAGAATGTGGCCATATGTGTATTCGGATCATCTACTGGACTCCCCCCAAACTGATTCTGCTGAACCATGCTTATGAGGCCAGGTTTCAATTCGAAATTATTCGCATTTATGGGCTGGCGCACAATTCTGGAGTAATTCTGGTTCACGGTCGGCAGAAAGTAATCCCGGATTGCCCTTTCTGGTGCCTCAGGTTGTGGTGGCACATTCACGACCCAAATTCCATTATTCTCATTGTCCCCGCCTTCTGCCATTGCTCGATTCTCTAGCCGCTTTGCTGCTCGGATTGCTCGAAGTGTCCTTTTAATCTCTGGATCAAAAGGAAGCAAATTAATATCTTTGGAATCTTGAATAAACAGACAAGTCAAATGAGAAAAACGAAACTATAATTCCTAAACAAACCTATATTAGTATTAAGACTACTTGGTAATAGTATTAGTTTAAAATATGATAATACAATCCCCGACAACGGAGTCAAAAACTTGATCGCGAAATTCATACCGCAAGCGTACGATTTCAAGTTTTAGTATAGGTTTTGAAAGTAGGGTTATCGTCTCCACATGGATGGGTATCGAATTTTATACTAAGTACTATAATTAAAATTGCTTAATTCTATCTAGAAATCGAAAAGAGATGAAGATTTATTAAACTAAAAATAAAACTAAAAATAAGCAAACAAATTGGTTCAGACAATTAATCAAACACGTAGAAGATGAATTCTAGAGGGTTGATATCACCTAGTTATCCCCTATGTTTTCAATCCAGTTCATCAATCACAAGTTATTAATCTATAAGCCAATATTCCTACCGTTTATCACTTCATCTCCCGATTGCCAAGTGATTCTAGGTTCCAATTTCTAATTTCGATATCTCTATAAAAATCATAAATTAAACCCTAATACGCTCAATGAATATTCTATCACAGGCTTCAAAAGATTCATAAATCTCTCGATTCTATGAAACCCTAGGTTGTGCTATTTTATGGCCAGGCGTTCAATTACCTCTCTCGAGTGTCAAATTAAACACGCCAAACAATCTAAATTATTGATCAGATAATCCAGATGCAATCAAATCAAATAGCACAAATAGATTAATAAATATGCGAATTTCATAAACTGAAAATCAAAACATAGGTTCAAACGTTAGTTACATCAATCCCCTAGAAAAATAGGTTTAGCTCATAATGAATGTACAAATACTCATGAAGAAATAATTATACATCTCAAGAAATCGACAAAGAAAAACAAAGAAAGAATTGAGAAGAAAAGAGAAGGAATTCTCTCTGTGTCCAGACGAGAAGTGCCTCCAATTATCGCCCCGAACCCTAGCTCTATGTCTCTTGCCTTGCGTTGTGCTCCAAATAATGTCTGACCCATTGTTTGTACGTGCGTTCTTGTATTTATAAGCTCAAAACCCTCGAAAATCCGTCGAAAAGCCCACAAAATAAAAAGCCCAGCGTTCAGTCTCGTCGTGCGTCTTTGCGGCGCGTGCCGTGTCGAATTGGTGCCAGCGCAGCAGCAGCCCGCTCATCGTGCCTGCTCTTGCTCATCGGGCCCTTCGTCGTCCTACTCCTGTTGCACATCCCGGCGCAGCTGCAGCCCATTGAACCCCTGCACTCTTTGCCGTTTGAGCTGCAGTGCAGCGCTGATCATCGCTATACCGCCGGGCACTACAGCCCTTGCATATGGGCGCTGCATCGCACACCAATGTCACGCCCGCTGTACTATTTTACACCCCCGCACCGCGGCGCGGGGGTTTTGGCACCGTGGCGCTCGTCTTGCTCGATATTTTTCCACTTTTCAACTTCTAAAATGCGATTTTAATCGTCCAAACACGTTTTTCACCGTTTTTGCTCAATTTCGACTATCCAGATCAGTCCTGAACCTCCAACGACACCAAATGACACAAACTCGACTCAAACGACACTAAAATACCCGAAAACAATGCAAAATCCTAGTCTAGAGCACTCAATACATTGGTATAAAACCAACTTAACAGCTCATCAACCAGCTCTCTCTATTCCCAGCTGCCAAAGGAGATGTCAACTGATGAGAAAGCTGACATAGCCTTTCAAAAGACTAAAGCTGCAATGGAAGCTGAACTTGCAAAAGTCAACCGAATGCAGCATGGTCACAATGAAGATCTAAAATCCAAGTTCCATGGTCCCCCAGCAGGGTCATTACATGACTCTCTAGTAGTAAAGCTCCCAGAAGAACTAGCTCTAGATGCAGGGTCTGAGCCAAGATCGCTTGAGGAGTTTCAAACTCTTAAGTTAGAAGGATTTTTCGAAGGAATGAGTATCAAGGAATCATGGCATTTGTACAGGGAAAGGGCTTAGAGATCTGTTAATCAGCTGAGAAGTAGCAAACTCAAGGAAGTTGTCAGCAGACTTCAAGGGTTCAACCTGTAAAGTACACTCCAAGGGTAAGAGCTGACTCTGGAAGAGAAAAAGGGAAGATCAGGTGGAAGAGGCACAGGCACTCCACCACAAAGGCCTAAGGATGTCACATACATTAATCCGCAAAATAAATCTCTACTTTACTGGGCTGGACTAAATTAACTTCAGAACAGAGAAGTTGCCAGAAGAAATGAAGAGGCAGCTATGCGCCAAGAAGAAGAAAATCGAAGGCAAGTTCAATAATGGGAAGAGAGAAAAAGGAGAGACGATGCTGCAAAGAAAGCTTATGAGAAGAAGATAAGAGAGGAAGAAGATAAGAAGAAGACAGGAGAAGAGAAGACGAAGAGAGAAGAAGGAAGCAGCAGAGATGCTGAAGACTGATGCATACACTTTCCTGTTGTATTTAAGGTACGGACTTAATTGTAAATACATAGAAATTCTTTTAAATACTTTGTAAGTTTTCATTGTACATTGTAATGCATTGTAAGGTGCAAGAATGATATGTTTAATAAAATAACATATTCATACAATCATTCTTTTTTATGCACTATTTACTTTGTTATTTTATTTAAGTTTTGGCATTATCAAAAACGGGAAATTGTTGGGAAATTTGTGTAATAGATTTTGATGATACCATGTAAAACTTAGATTACGAAGTTGGCACCCCAATTATACTGTAAAATCAAATGTTTAATAAATAGGGTTATATTAGTGGAGTCGAAGCAGCTAAATTGAAAATTGCAGAAGTTGACTGAAGATCGAAGGGAAGACTCTGATGTGTGTCAGCCGAGTATTGCAGTGAAGTATCAGTCAAGTACCAGAAAAGATATCTCAGTCAGTAGACTGACATGTTGAGTCACTTCTAGATAAGTGGAGATGATGGTCTAAGGGGTTGAGCCTAATGTGAATGGAGAAGACATTGATGAGTTAGCTAATAAGAAGAATCAACCAACCATACTGAAGAGTCCTTATGTTGAAGCAGAAGTAAGAGAACTCAACCCTGATGATGATGAGATGGCTGAATCTCAAAAAGAGCTGGAAGGTGCAACGGTGAATGATGATGAAGAAGCTGTTCAAGACACCTTAGCTGCAAGACGGTTGAATCCAACAGACTTACTCCAACCTGATGTGAGATGGCTAAGAGACCATCCACCTAAGTGAATTATTGGAGATGTTAGAGATGGCATAAGAACCAGATCTACAACACAACATGAAGTAATGTTCACTTGTTTTATTTCCCAAATGGATCCTAAAGATGTGTCTCAAGCATTGGAAGACACACATTGGATTCAGGTGATGCAAGAAGAGTTGAATCAATTTGAAATAAACAAAGTATGGGAATTAGTTCAAAGGCCAACCCACCAAAATATTATTGGTCCTAAGTGGATATTTAGAAACAAGATGAATAGGGAAGGATCTGTTGTAAGAAACAAAGCAATATTGGTAGCCAAAGGGTATTGCCAAGAAAAAGGTATAGATTTTGGTGAAACCTTTGCTCTGTTACTTTGATTGGAAGCAATAAGTATGTTTCTTGCTTATCTTTCATGGATAAGAACTTCACTGTATATCAAATGGATGTGAAGATTGCATTTCTAAATGGACTGTTAGAGGAAGAAGTCTATGTTGAACAACCTCCAGGTTTTGAGCAAAAAACTATTGGAGATAAAGTCTAAAAGCTCAAGAAAGCATTGTATGGATTGAAACAAGAACCAAGACCATGGTACGATACATTGTCTCAGTTTCTAATTGACAATGGATTCACCAAAGGCAAGGTTGACAGAACACTCTGTTAGTCCAAGTGGCTACGATAATCTGGGGGGTGAATAGATTATGCCGGTTTTTCTAATACCGCCCTCTTTTTCGAGTGAACAAGCAAATGACAAGAATGTAAGTGCGGAAAATAAACAACACTCATCTATTTATAGAGGTTCAACCCACCTAGGGCCTAATCCTCTACCACCCCAGTATATCCGGGATGGATTTCAAAAAGAAAAAAAGATTTTATTAATTTCCAAAATTAATACAACACCACCTTGAGGATTACCAAAATCCTTTTACAACACCTTCAAGGAGATTACCACAATCTTCCTTCAACACCTATGAAGAGTACCACACTCTTCAACACCTAAGATCACCAAAGTGTCTTTGTTACCATAAAAGCAACAACAAGGATATCTTGTTTTGGATGATGGACCAAATTCAAGATTACAACTCTATAAAAACAATTCAAAGATTGAGTGCAAGTGTAATCAAGAATCAAAAGCCTAGACCTCAAGAATGTGCAAGTGAAAGTACTTAGGCTAATACAACAAGATATTAATGTGTTTGCTTGTATGCTCTTTGCTTGTATGCTGTGTTGTGTCTTGTTGCTTGAATGAAGCCTCTATTTATAGGAGAGTTCTTAGCTTTATTTCCAGACATAGGCTCCTCCTTGGGGAGTGATTTTCTGGAAAAGAAACCATTTAAAATCAAGATTATAGTTGTTAGAAATCAATCCTACAAATTAGGGAAACGTTGTCTGAAAATGCAACGGATAGTTTGCTGATAAAATAGGGGTGCGACCGGCCGCGCAGAGATAAGTTTGAAATGGGTTCTATGTGAAAAATACATAGGGGGACCAGTCGACGGGGGGTCCGACCGGTCGCCCCCTATGCTGAACGGTTGGGGGTGACCAAAATGAAGAAACAAGATGCTATGTTCTTGAGAATACGTTCCAGGCACCGGTCGCCCATATGGTCGCCCTCCCCCAATTCCCTTCTGTCTCGTTTTCTGTTTCAAAACTCAACTCAGGTACGGGTTGCCCTATAGGGCAACCGGTCGAGCCTGAAACATAAGTATTGTCCAATTTATTGTCAAAAATAAACTTCAATAAATACTCCAAAAAATAGTAAAAACATTTTAAATCGATCGGAAGTATTTGGACAACATTTAGGGACATTGTTTTGGTATAAAAACTCATTTGAACAAAATCATCAAAATCATGATAAAAACATTTATCTAACAAACTCCCCCTTTTTGATGATTACAAACCAAAACAATTTTCAAGAGGACGATTTTAAAAACAAACCAATTTTCCGGTCAAGGAGTAAACTATTCGTTTTAAAAACAGTTTACAAAAGCTCCCCTATCAACAAGCACATCAATAAGAAATATTACATAAGCTAGAAGCATAAGCTTTTACAAGAATAACATAAACATCATGAGCTTAGAAGCTCCACTTGTCAAAATATGTCCATAATACAACCAATGGACTAAATATTCTTCACAACTTATGGCTTTAAAAAGCCATAGCTTATAGCTTCTTTCGCGAGCTTTTATTAGCTTCTTTGAGCTAACGAGCTAATTTCCTGTTTCTCCCCTTTGGAATCATCAAAAAGAATGTTAGGATGATAAAAACATCATACAAGTATATCAAAGTGCGCCAAAGAGACGATTTATCAACCACTGAAGAATAGGCATAGAATCCGAATAGAAATGGGAGAAATTAATTATTTGATATCCATAAGCTCGTTTGATTGTCAAGACATGATCTCAATAAGTATATAAGACATTTGAAAGCATAAGAGTCATGTACAAGTTGAAATTTTCTTTGCGACAATGCATCGAACACTTTGCGAACGTGAAAAATAGAAGAAGTTTTATAAAGCCCTTGTAAATGAATTAAGCCAAAAAAATTTATCACCAAATCAGTTCAAACAATATTCAATACATCATAATTAATAAGCTCATCTCAATCATACGAAACTTTCATCAATAGTATTACAAAGAAGTCAAAATCCCAAGGGTTCAACCCAATAGAGCAAAGGGAATGGAATTCTTACCATTCAATCGGAAAAGATGAGCAATGATGATGATAACCAAGCCTAATTAAGTCCAAGATATGAAATGAATGCAATAAAACAAATTTGAAGTGAAATTTGTGTGCAATTTGTGAAGGGGACGAAAAATGGACAAGATGAGCCAAAATAGCTAAGTATGAAAACAGAAACGTTTTTATCCAAAAACAGGTAGTGGGCGACCGGTCGGGGGTGTGGGCGACCGGTCGAGGTGATGTCCGACCGGTTGGCCTCACCCCAGTCAGCCCACTGATTTTTCAACCAAAAATCCGATTTTTCGCCCCTAAGTTTTAAAAACATGCAAAATGCAAACGTACACCTCATTCAATATGCATTATGCCCAACCGAGCTCGTATTGAAGCAAAAGTCTCGGAAGATAACAGTTATGTAAAAATGTCCGCCAATTGATCTTGAGACGTGCGATTTAAAGATATCTCAATTTTTCGTTTAGAAACACAATCCCTTAGAAAATGATGTCGAATCTCAATATGTTTAGTACGGTTATGATGAACCGGGTTTTGAGCAATATTTATAGCGGATATATTATCACAGAAGATCGGAAAATTTTCAAAAGAACATTTGTAATCCGCTAAGGTTTGTTTCATCCAAAGAAGTTGAGTACAAAAGCTGCGGAAATATATTCGGCTTCGGCCGTTGAAAGTGAAACATAATTTTATTTCTTTGAAAACCAAGAAACTAGGCAATCGCCCAAAAATTGACATGATTCGGAAGTACTTTTCCGATCATCAATATTACCCGCATAGTCCGAATCACTATAACCTTTAAGAGAAAAATTTTCATTCTTTGGATAAAATAAGCCATATTGAATAGTGCCTTTCAAATATCGAAAAATCCTTTTAACGACACTCATATGAGATTCTTTGGGATTGCTTTGAAAATGAGCACATAGGCATACGACATGAAGAATGTCCGATCTACTTGCGGTTAAATAAAGTAAACTACCAATCATAACTCGATACTTTGATTCATCCACGGACTTGCCTTTCTCATCTTTGTCAATTTTGACATTTGTTGTCATAGGGGTAGAGACGGTTCTTCCTTCTTCAATGCCGAACTTTTTCAAAAGTTCTTTTGTATATTTTGATTGCGAAATGTAGATACCTTCTTGGCATTTCTTAATTTGAAGTCCAAGGAAGAAGTTGAGCTCCCCCATCATGCTCATCTCAAATTCACCTTGCATCAACTTAGAAAATTTCTTGCACAAGGATTCATTAGTAGCACCAAAAATAATATCATCAACATAAATTTGCACAAGTAAACAATCTTGCCCTTTTTTCAAAAACAAATAGAGTAGTGTCAACTTTACCTCTTGTAAAACCATTTTGTAAAAGAAATGAGCTAAGTCTATCATACCATGCACGGGGTGCTTGTTTTAAACCATACAAGGCCTTTTTAAGTTTATAAACATCATTAGGCCTAGAAAAATTTTCAAACCCCGGAGGCTTCATTGAATTTTACATGAATGGATTCTTCAACAACCCCACTAGTCTTATTGTAAACCCGATATGCTTTGCTCTTCATTGAATACCTCATAAATATTCCTTCATCGGCCTTAGGATCCAGTTTGTCTAATTGATCCTTAGTATTCAAAATAAAACATTTACATCCAAATATTTTGAAATAGCTAATATTTGGAGTTCTTCCTTTCCAAAGCTCATATGGAGTTTTATTCATTTTAGGACGAATATAAACTCGATTAATGACTTAGCAAGCGGTACTTACGGCTTCGGCCCAAAAATATTTTGGAAGTGAAAATTCATTGAGCATGGACCGATTCATTTCTTGAAGTGTCCTATTCTTCCTTTCGGCTACTCCAGTTTGTTGAGGTGTCCTTGGGGCCGAAAATTTATGTGCATATCCCTTGGTTTCACAAAAGACTCTAAATTCACCATCAAAGTCTCCACCTCAATCACTTCGAATAGACTTAATAGTATCTTCTTTTTTATTCTCAATAAGTCTACACAACATAACAAACTCATTAACGACATCACTTTAATTAGCAAGAAAAAGAGCCCAAGTGTATCTAGATAAATCATCGACAATAACGAAAGTGCAATGTTTTCCACTTAGACTTGTCGTACCAATATCCCCATACGAATCTAAATGAAGAAGTTGTAGAGGCTTGGTTGTGGAAATTTTATTTTTGGGCTTAAAACTACTTTTAACTAATTTGTTCTTTTGACAAGTTTCACATAAGCCAAGATTTTCAAAATTCAATTTGGGTAGTCCTTTTACATGTTGGTTTTTGTAAATATTTTTCAAATTCTTCTATCCAACATGTCCAAGTCGCCTATGCCATAAACTCGTTAAATCATTATTGGCGACAAGACAAGAAACATTTTGACTAACCAAATCACTAGTACAAATTTTGTAAAGATTGGCTTTTCTATTTGCTTCACAAATAATTTCATCATTTTAAGAATAAGGCATTTTTCTTTATTGAAAAAACATTATAATTTGAATCACAAAGTTGGCTAACACTTATCAAATTAAACTTAAGCCCTTCCACTAAAAGAACATTACTAAGAGAGAAAGAAGAGTTATCAATTTCTCCATTTCCAAGAATTCTTCCTTTGCCATTGCCGAACATGACCATACCCTCTTCTTGGAGCTTGATGTTGGTAAAAAGTTCTCTCTTTCCGGTCATACGGCGTGAACACCCGCTGTCCACGAGCCATTTTGAATCCTCCATGGTTGTTATAGCCCCTATGACCTACAAAAGAGTATGAACTCTAGTAAGAATAATAGCATGAGCTTTATCAAGAGATTCATAAGAAGTAAATAATTTTTGTTTTTCAATTTTAAGCTCTTTATGCTTCTTTTTCAAAGTCTTGTTTAACAATCAAATTTTGAAATTCAATTTGCAATTCATCAAATCACATTTCAATTCATCAACTAAGGAGGAGGTAGAAGAGTTAGAGCGTACCTCATTATTTTCATCGTCTATGGCCATAAGACCATGTTCGGTTTCTCCTTCTTCGTCGGTTGTTTCAAGTAGTTCATCCCAAGTTTTGACTTCCGCATTTAAAGCTTTCTTTTTCGGAAAAGGCTTCTTCTTCTTTTGTTCCTCCCCGTTAAGTTTTGGACAATCGGCTATGAAGTGCTCGGATTTTCCGCATTTAAAACACGAGTTGTCTCTTTATTTTCTTTCCTTATTTTTATTCACAAATTTGCAAATTTACGAACAAGTGCGGCCGTCTCCTCATCATCCTCATCATTATCATAGTATGCATTATTAGAAGAAGATGCAAGACCTTTAGGAATATTTTGCATACCCGATTGATTGATGGATGGTTTGGAATTTTTCCTCTCCTTGAGATAGACTTCGTAGATGAGGAGGTTCCCGATGAGCTCGTCGAACTTGAGTGTCTCAATATTTTGTGCCTCCGTGATTGTCGTCACCTTTTCGGACCATGAGCCGGGAAGTGCATTCAATACCTTAGTCACCTTGTCTTTTTCGGAGATGAGTTTACCGAGGGCCTCAAGAGGATTGACAATGTTGTCAAGCCTTTCCACCATTTTTGAGATGCTTTCACCATCATGCATGTTGAAGTTTTCAAAGTCTTTAACAAGCATGATTTTTCTTGCTTGTTTGACCTTCTTTGTCCCTTCATATATTGTCTCCAATTTTTCCCAAACTTCATGTGCCGACCTTATGCCTCTTATGCGATTATACTTGGTGGCGGTAAGAGAGCAATGCAAAATATTTAAGGCCTTACCGTTTAGAGTGAAAGCCTTATTGTCATTTTCATAGAACTCCTTGAAAGGTTTAGGAGCCGAGGTGCCATCCTCCAATTTCTTGGTGGTTGAGCAACTCCTTCAATGACCACATTCTAAATGTCGAACCTGTACCCTTGTAGAAAGCACTCCATACGGTCTTTCCAAAATGCGTAGTTGTTGGCATCGAATAGTGGTGGCTCGTTGGTGGAGGCGTCGATGGTGAGATAAGCTTAATTCGTAGCCATAGATCTTTCCTCTTTCCTCGTTTGGCTTTGATACCACTTGTTAGTCCTAGTGGCTACGATAATCTATAGGGGGTGAATATATTATGCCGGTTTTTCAAATGCTGCCCTCTTTTTCGAGTGAACAAGCAAATGACAAGAATGTAAGTGCGGGAAATAAACAACACTCGTCGATTTATAGAGGTTCAATCCACCTAGGGTCTAATCCTCTACCACCCCAGTATATCCGGGATGGATTTCAAAAAAAAAAGATTTTATTAATTTCCAAAATTAATACAACACCACCTTGAGGATTACCACAATCCTTTTACAACACCTTCAAGGAGATTACCACAATCTTCCTTCAACACCTATGAAGAGTACCACACTCTTCAACACCTAAGATCACCCAAGTGTGCTCTTACCACAAGAGCAATAGCTAGGATATCTTGTTTTGGATGATGGACCAAATTCAAGATTGCAACTCTATAATAACAGTACAAAGATTGAGTGCAAAAGTAATCAAGAATAAAAAGCCTAGACCTCAAGAATGTGCAAGTGAAAGTACTTAGGCTAATACAATAAGATATGAATGTGTTTGCTTGTATGCTCTTTGCTTGTATGTTGTGTTGTGTCTTGTTGCTTGAATGAAGCCTTTATTTACAGGAGAGGTCTTGGCTTGATTTCCAGGCATAGGCTCCTCCTTGGGGAGTGTTTTTCTGCAAAAGAAACCATTTAAAATCAAGATTATAGCTGTTAGAAATCAATCCCACAAATTAGGGAAAAGTTGTCTGAAAATGCAATAGATAGTTTGCTGATAAAAGAGGGGTGCGACCGGTCGCGCAGAGATAAGTTTGAAATGGGTTCTCTGCAAAAAATACAAAGGGGGACTGGTCGACACGGGGTCCGACAGGTCGCCCCCTATGTTGAACGGTTGGGGATGACCAAAATGAAGAAACAGGATGTTCTGTTCTTGAGAATACGTTCCAGGCACCGGTCGCTCATATGGTCGACTGGTCGCCCATACCCGTCGCCCACAGGGTCAACCGGTCGCCCTCCCCCAATTCCTTTCCGTCCCATTTTCTGTTTCAAAACTCAACCCAGGTACGGGTTGCCCTATAGGGCAACTGGTCGAGCCTGAAACATAAGTGTTGTCCAATTTTTTGTCGAAAATAAACTTCAAGAAATACTCCGAAAAATAGTAAAAACATTTTAAATCGGTTGGAAGTATTTGGACAACATTTAGGGACATTGTTTTGGTATAAAAACTCATTTGAACAAAATCATTAAAATCATGATAAAAACATTTATCTAACACACTCTTCAGGATTAAAGATGGAGAAAGTATACTGCATGTTCAAATATATGTGGATTATATCATTCTTGGATCCACAAACAAAGAGTTGTGTGACAAGTTCTCAAACCTCATGCACGACAAATTTGAGATGAACATGATGGGAGAGCTGACTTTCTTCTTAGGACTTCAAGTCAAGCAATTGAAATATGGAACCTTCATAAGCCAAACCAAGTATACCAAAGATTTAATGAAAAAATTTGGTATGGAAGAGAAGTCATCAGTGAAGATTCCTATGAATACATTAGTCAAGATGGACATGGATGCAAATGGCAAAGCTATTGATCAAACTAGATATAGAACCCTTATTTGATCATTGCTCTATCTAACAGTAAACAAGCTAGACATCCCCTTTGATGTAGATGTATGTGCCAGATTTCAATATGCACCAAACAAGAGTGACCTGACTGCAGCTAAGAGAATCCTAAGATATTTGAAATGATACCAATAAGTTGGCTTATGGTATCTAAATGAAGGATGATTCAAGCTGGTAGGATACTCAGACTAAGACTATGTTGGATGTAGAATTGACAGGAAGAGTACATCAGGTACATGTCAAATGCTTGGAAACGGATTAGTTTTTTGGTTCAGCAAGAAAAAAAATTCAATAGATACATCCATAGCTGAAGCAGAGTATATAGATGCGGGCAGTTGTTGTGCCCAAGTCTTATTAATGAGACATCAACTGAGAGATTATGATAGTGAAAAAAGAGAGATTCCAATTATGTGTGATAACATTAGTGCTATTGCAATCACTTAGAATCTAGTGTTGCATTCAAGAACAAAGCACATTGATGTCAGATATCATTTTATAAAAGATCACGTTGAAAAGAAAGACATCACCTTGGAATACATCTCAACTGATAAGCAGTTAGGTGACATATTCACAAAGCCATTATGTGAATCAATGCTGCTGCATTTAATGTGGGGAAATTAATGCAGTTTTGAAGGCTTAATCCTAACCGTTGATTTTGATCAAGTTATTCAAATTCCAAAAACCATCATTTCAAGTCTCATATAAACCAAAAATTATATTTTCTCTCTTCACAAAATACTATCGTCTTCAGCAAGTAAAAAGAAATTCTCTCTCCAACTACTCGAAACCCTACCGTCAAAGATCAAGATTTTCGCATATTTCACCGTTTAATCTCTCTAAAAATGGCTGCTACACATGATTCCGCTAAGCTTTCAGAGAAGATCCACTCCGGTGCTTCAGTGGACTTCAAAGGAATGATAATGCAGGGCACTGATGACGCCCTAGTAAAGAAGATTGCTATCAAGCTTGAGAAGTCCGGTCTGAAGGACTTTCTCTTAATGGAGTTCACCCACACCTACTTGGAGGAGGTCACTATGTTCTACATGAATGCCGAAGTGCATGACAATGAGATTCACTCATCCATTCACGACAAGGACATCAAAATTATTGTAAAGGACCTTGCTGACCACTGCAAACTACCGTCCGAAGGACTGAAAGACATAGCCGAGAAGGACGTGAACTTGGCTACAGCTTGGAAGGAAATTGCCAAGCCCGAGTTTGCTGCGAAAGTTGTCTATACAGCTAAGAAGGAGCTGATTAAGGATGACTAAGACAAGCTGATGGAAATTGTGTCCGAGTGTGTACACATGAAACTCGGGAGCTTCAACCAGCTCTCACGGACTAAGCTGATGGTGATGGCTGCTATAATGGTGGAAAAAAAAGTAAATTGTACTGAGTTCGTCTTTAGCTGAATCTGTTAGAATGTAATCAACAAGTCGTTCAAGGAGGATGGGACTTTTGGTTGAGATAAAGGGGATAGCCCTGCGCCATGGGAATCCCTTTCATGCAAACAAGAGGATGTTTAAGGCAAACCTCTCCATCACTCAGAAGATAGCTCATGCCAGGAAAGCGATACCAATGAGGGGGAATCAGCTGACCCTACAGAAGATACAGCAGCGATCGCTCTAGGTCTCTCCTCTAAGACTATTTCGAAGAAGAGAGTTGCGGCAGCTAAACCTGCTCCTGCCCCAGCAGCCAAAATGAAGAAGGCACCTGCCCCAGCAGCCAAACCCCAAGCACCTGCAAAAGCAGCCGAGTTATAAGCCCCGGCCCCCGCAGGTTCTCACAAAGTGAAGGCGACTTTTTAAGAAGTCGGAGATAGAGAAGCCAGCCGAGTCCGACACTCAGCCGAAGAAGCCCAAAGAGACTGTTGATGCTCAAGTTGAGAAGTCTCAAGAAAAGGTTGGTGATATTTTAAGAAGAGGCTGGCGATGTTGATCAGCAGAGCGTCGAAGACCTAGCTGCCCGGGAGACAGTTGGGGAGATGAATGCAGCTTAGACAACCAAGACACATGAAGAAAAAGCTATCTCACCCCCTCAGACAAATGCACTTGAACCTGAGGAGGAGCACTCTCCATTGGCTACGATTCTAGAGGACAGAGAAGATGACGATGATGTGATAATGTATTCTCCAGTCTATCCAAACATCCAACAGAGGCTAAGGGAATGGAGTAGATGGAAGCTAGACTACTCCAGACAGCAGTTCGCTCACCATGAGTATATTGATGAAGAGGAAGAGCTCCTAAGCTTCCTAGGAAATGTCTCTATTTAATATGCACTGAATGAGGAGTACTACATGGATGCCCTCTATGCTATTAAAGAGGATGAGAAGGAGAAAGCCTTGGAGAAAGCCAAAACCTTTGAGAAATCGAATATGTGTATGTATACGGGGAGTCATGAACATGTCACAGAATCAACTGACAGCAGCAACCTGGAGGAGATGGACCCAGCTGCGATAGTTGAAAAGGCCGAGTTCCAACAGGCCATTAAAGAATCCCGAGCCATGCACGAACAACATCTTTAGGAAGGTCCAGGAAAGTCTACCCAAATCTCTCCTTGATCTGATCCCTTAGGAGTGGTGCAGAAGATTGCAACCGATATTGTTGGGACCATTTCCCCAGTGCAATCTCAAGATGGCTTTCAGGGGAACATCGATGATGCTAGGAACGCGGGCATCCTAGCCAAGCCAACCCCTAAAGAAGGCGTTGAGACACCTGTCCCAATGTCTGATTACTCAAAAGGACACACAACCATGTCTCAGGAGCTGAGTAACCCCAAGACCATTCACTCAGCTGGTGCGTCAGTTGAAGGGGAAGCTCTCTCCACCACAGCTAAGTCGCAAGACGCTATGGTAGACAAAACTACGCAGTTTGGAGGCGAAGGAGAGAAAACAAGTGATAAGCATAGTGAAATTAACGAAGCTCGGACGGTTGAGACTGTTCCAGTTGAGATTTTCTCTGATATGTAGGCCGATGAAGCTGCTGATGCAGCTAAGGCAAAAGATGGGAAAGAGGCCACGGGAGTTGAGACTCTTGGCCATGAAAGTGAAATCTAAGGAGTTTAGACTCTGAAGGATGCCACAGAAGACCCTAAGGTAGCTGAGTCTGCCGAAGTGATAAATGTCGAAGGCCCCACAGTGGTTGAGACTGTTGGCGGTATTGAAGGCCTAAAAGAGGTTGAGACTTCCTTAGGTAAAGAGTCGGAACAGGAGAACATTCCTCAAATGGAGGGAGCTGGTGAAGAAGAGGAGATCAGCGCCCTTCATGATTCCCTATAACACATTGATACAACGTTTTTGGGATCAGAGTATGAAGCTGAGTCCACACATCTTTGAGATTCTACGCAGGACGAGGCTGAGGATGTTCTTAACTCACGGAACAATGTTAGTGATAAAACAACTCTGATGCGATTCAATTTTGATGATGAGCCATCCCATCTGGCCACATAACACTGTGATGACACTGTTAAGATAGCTGAGGACCCGCTAACTCAACAGGAAAAACCCACTGAGACCGACAAAGCTGTCAACACAACTAAGGCTCATTCAGCTGAGTAGACCGGCACAACTGCTCCAGTTGGAACACAGTCAGCTGAGCAGGCTACCACATCTGCTCCGGTAAAGACTGAAATAGCTCCGTTGCAGGCTCCCACAGCTGCATTATCTGTCGATGACGCTGGCTTAGCAGAGGCACAGAGAGCTGATACATTGCAACAAGAGAAGGGAAAGGCCCCCAGCTGGGACCTCTAGGAATCCCTCTTGTTCGAGATGATGTTTTTGAAGATACATTTCCTTTCACTGTTGTACTGCCTGATATGGATGCCGAATCTGCCCAAGAACAAGAGATTTCATCTGATACGATTGTGCCGATGGGATTTGATTTCAATGCCATCTAGCTGAAAGAATAGTCAGCTTCCACAGTCGAGTTCCGTAATGAGTTCAAGAAAATATGTGATGAGATTGAGAAAATGGAATGCCACCAAGCATCGTTGGATCTCCATTTGGACAACCGTGATGCAACAATCAGCGCAGATATTCGAGGAGTTTTCTTACGGATCAGGGAATGGGCTGCACAACAGACTGCAATGCGCTCAGAGCAGGTGTGTTACTTCAAAGCATTGTTTGCGGAGCAATTGTTTGGAGTGCGGATAATGTGAAATTTCAGCAGAGGCAGAAGGAATTCGTGGTCAGAATTGAACAATCTCACAAGTCGGACATGGAGTTGCTCAAGCTGCAACATAAAAGAGAAATTTCCAAACTGGAAGAGAGCATGAACCAGAAATTCAGTCTTCTTATGGCAGAAATGAAGTTGCTAGCAGCTGAGTCAAATGCTACATGGTCAGAGTTCCGGATAGCCTACTCCAAAGCATATATCAAGCAGAATTCAACAAACAGCTTACTAGACTTCATTCTGAGTGGTTTGTTCCCTGGCCTGACCCTATTGTTTGGTGATGATGCGAAAAAGGGGGGAGATAAGGCCTTGAAGGAGTAATAAGGAGGCGAAGAAGGGAGAATATACAAAGGGGGAAGGAAGCTTGAAGAACCCCCCTTTGAAACTTATGTTTGCTGAAACCCCCCAGCAAGGAGAAGTCACAACTTTGATTCTCAGCAAATTGTCGAATGAGCTATCCGTAGAACAAAAAGCTGAGATGGCATACAAGGAGCGAGGAAAGCCATCGTAGATGAGTTTGAGAAGGTAGCTGAGAAGCAGTCTGCGCCCATTCAGAACATTAGAAAATAGTATGATGGTCCACCTGCCGGAAAGGATTATCTTGCAATAAAACCCCGAGAGATATTGTCATGCCTGATCCTAGATCTGAGCCCAGATTGCTAGAGAAATTCCAGACTCTAGAACCAGAAGGATAATTTCAAGAGATGACTCTACCGCGAGCTTGGGATCTGTACTCGGAGAAGGAACTTGAATTGTGCAATTCGGCTGATAAGCAGCCAAGTTCCAGCAGTCACTCAGCTGGAAAATCAAAAGCTCCAGTACAGTACACTCCCAGAGGAAGAGGAGCTGAGTCAGGAAGGGGAAGACATAGTGGCAGTGGGAGAAGCACTCAACCACGGCCAAGACCAGAAGACATTAAGTATGTGGATCCGCAGACGAAGGGACTCATATACTGGGTTGGATTTGATCATCTTGCTAACTTAGAAGTTGCACGCAAGAATGCTGAAGCAATAAGAAGGCAAGAGGCTGAAAATGAAAGAACATTGCGAGAATGGGAGGAAAGGCAGCGTAGGGATGACCCTGCTGCGAAGCGAGCATATGAGAAGAAGATGGAGGAATAAGGGAAAAGGAAGAGGAGGAGAGCTGATGAAGACAGAAGAAGAGCTGATGAAGAATAGAGAAGAAAGAAGCAGCTAAGGCGTTGAAGACGGCTACAACCCCTTCATGTATTTTGCTTAGCTATAAATACATAGCTGTAAGTTTTCCCTATAATTTAGCTCTGATAATTTCCTTGTACTTGCTCCATATCTTCTTTGTAACCTAGCTCAGATACACGGTGTAATGCTATACTTGTATAAGCTTTGTTATATTTTTGTAAACAACTTTTTAAAGGACAAGAATGCTATGATCAATAGAACTGATTACTCAAAGCATACATTCTTTGTTACTACACTGCTTGTGTTTGTTGTTTAATTGTTTGTTTAAGTTTTGGCATCATCAAAAAGGGGGAAATTGTTAGGAAATTTATGTGTTTGATTTTGATGATACCATGTAAAACTTAGACTAGGAAGTTGGCACCCCATTTTCCTTGTAATTCTATGTTGTAATAGATAGGGCTGAAAGAGATGAGTGAAGTCAGCTAAGTCAAGAATGCAAGAATTCAACTACAGACTAAAGTGAAGATTCTGCTATGTGTCAGATGAGTATGGCCAAGAAGGAAGACAATGACTCGATTGAAGGATAGCCAACTGTGGAACAACTGTGTGAAGTTTGAGGAAGTCAGTCAAGTCAATGAAAGGAGCCAAGTCTAACAGTTGAAGTGATAGTTGAGTCATTCTCATGATTGGAGCAGACTCGAGTCACACGGGGTAAAGGCAACAGTCAAGTCAAGATAGCTGACATTGATCCGTTGAAAAGAAGTCAAGAATATTACTCGATATAGTAATATGTCCAAGCTGCCAGGTCTTAAAGTGTTTGGCCCAGAAATATGCAAAAGAAATAAGCCAATGGGAAACACTGAAACATGTGTCAGACCCTGCAAAGCTACATAAGCCATTTAATACGAGGAAGGGTCAACATCACAAGTGATGCAGACCAAGAAAATACAAGCCATCTAACAAGAAGTGTCATTTTGAAAATAACATATCTCTTTAATGGGAAAATTTTCAAATGAGCATTATAAATGGTTGAGGAAACATTTGAGAAAAGGTAACCTGAACAAAGTACGAACGAATCAAAATATTATCAAGCAAGTATAACCTGCAATATTCTCAAGCCTATCAAAAAAATTCCTCAAGCCTAAAACTCGAAGGAACTTAATCTAACACACGTAGTGAATGAAAGATTACTTCAACCAGTTGAAGGAGTTGTAGAAAGGTTCAAGGCCGAACCAGGAGATTCAAGTTTGTTGGAAGGCTGTGTGATCAAATCCAAGGACTTGATGGGAGCTGAAGTAGCAGGTAGTTGTCTTATGAAGAAGCTGAGTCACAGGAGAAGCCATCTGTGTGAACAAGGTTGTCTCTAGACTAAGAACTACTTTGTAACTTGATCCGTTACCTAGTGGATTCCTCCAGGAGATGGAGAAGAGTGGAGTAGAGGAATTACTCCATCCCTGAACCACTATAAAATTACTTGTGTCATTTACTTTCATCATTTACTTTCTTGCTTATATTTTTCATTTCTGATGTTAGGTTAATTTGTTATCCAACTGATAAATAACAAGTGTTTAAAAAACAAGCTTTAATCAATCAAAGTGTGTTAAGTCTTCCGTTGTTAATCAAATAAAGTTAAGTGTTAGCTGACGAAGCCAATTTATACTTGGATTTGATACCACTTGTTAGTCCAAGTGATTACGATAATCTAGAGGGGGTGAATAGATTGTCCCGATTTTCTGATTTACACCCTCGTTTTCAAATATGTAGATGATGACCAAAATAAAAGTGCAGAAATATAAACAACACTCGATGATTTATAGAGGTTCAACCCACATTGGGCCTAATCCTCTACCACCCGGTATGTCCGGAATGGATATCAAAAAAGGCAAAAGTTTATTAATAGATACCAAAGTATTACAACCTTTACCTTGAAGAGCACCCAACTATTCTTACAACAACACCTATGAAGATCACCACAATCTTCCAACTCGAAGAGCACCAAACTCTTCTTCACCTCGAAGAGCACCAAACTCTTCCAACTCGAAGAGAACCAAACTCTTCAACACCTCGAAGAGCACCAAACTTTTCAACACGAAAAACACCAAGCTTTTCAATCAAATAAACCAAAAGTGTTCTTGCCTAAAGAACACTAACAATGACTTCTTTTTTTGGATGATGTTACAAATACAATCAAGATTACACTTTAAATGAAATATTACAACTCAAAAGTGCAAGTGTAATCAAGAGGGAAATCCTAATAAGCAAGATGTGAAAGTGATAAGCTTAGGCTAATACAACAAGAATGTTGAAAGTGAAGAACAAAATATTTGCAGAGAATTTTCTTGTTGTGTTGTATTGTGTTTTCTTATTGTGTTTATAAGAGAGATCTTGGATTTGAATCCCAGTAATAGGCCCCTTCTTGTAGATTGAAATATGTAAAAAATTGCACATCAAATGGAGAATATAACTGTTAGAAATAAATCCCCTAATTTCATGAAAAGTTGTATGTTGTGAAACCGATAGTTTGCTGATAAAACCTTAGGTCGACCGGTTGACCTCTAATATGAAAAATCAAATTATACTTGAAATAACACTATTGGACCGGTCGACCATGGTTGGACCGGTCCACCTCATGTTCAACTGGTCTCCTCGAACCAGAGATAGAAAATGGAAAAACCAACATTCAGCCACCGGTCGACCGACGGACCCCCAGGTCGACCGGTCCACCCCCAATTTCAGCAAATAGGTTGTTCTCTATTTTAATAAACTTTCAGGTACGGGTTGCCCTCTAGGGCGACCGGTTGACCTCAAAACAAAGGATTTATCCGATTTTTGTCAAAAATAAAATTCAAGAAATACTCTAAAAAATTAGTAAAAATCTTTTAAATCAATTTGGAGTATTTGGACAACATTTAGTGACATGGTTTTGGTGTAAAACTAAATAATATGAAATCATCAAAATTACAATAAAAATATTTATCTAACAAACTCCCACTCTTTGATGATTACAAACAAAAATAATTTTAGGAGTCGATTTTAAAAACGAAACAAGTTTTTTCAATCAAAAACAACTATCCATTTTAGGCGACGCTTTTCATGATTAAGAATCATAACGATAGGAACAAAAAAAATTCAAAACATTTTATAAAAGCTCCCTCTATCAATATGCTATTAAAAAATTGGCATAGAAGCAACCAACTAAAAGCTAAAAGCTCAGCTTTTACAATTATAGCTTGAAGTTCAATAGCTTAAAAGATCCCCCTGTCAAAACGAACACATTAGTCATAATTAAATGTCCATTTTGCATCCATTGGACTAAGTTTCATCCTCAGCTTTTGGCTTTTTCATTCGTAGCTTATAGCTTTTTTTGTGAGATTTTTCGAACTCCATTGATCTAAACATAAGCTTATGAGCTTATTCCATTTTTCTCCCCCTTTGGAATCATCAAAAAGACTGTTAGCACGATAAAAAAACAACGCATCGAATAGAATTATCATGCTTTTGAATAGAAAGCTTAAAATTCCAAATAATTAGGGAAAATTTTAGAAAGAAGTTTGTAGAAGCTCATTTGATTGATAAAATATGATCTCTATAAAAATATAGAATATTTGAAATCAAGAGATTCATGTAAAGGATGAAATATTCACTGTGATATTTTATCGAACACTTGGCATGTGTAGAATAAAATCGAAGTTGTATATAACATTTGTAAATGTAATCATGCCCAAAAATTCAACACCAATCCTAATTCTACAATCATAATTCATCAACATTCATAATTCTCAACACAAACATAAAAGAATTAATTCAATTCATCAAGTAAAACCACATTAATTCAATGGTTCAACCCAATTGATATTAAAAATGGAATTAAACTTACCAATTTATCAGAGAAGATGAATAATATGGAAGATATTCGCATTATATAAGTCCAATAAAGTAGAATTTGCAAAAAAAAGTTATTTTGAGTGAATTGTGTGTGAAAGGGGCGAAAGGGTGTGAAAATAGACGAAATGAGACGAATAGGCCGAATAATTGGACAGAGAGTACTTAACCCCTGAAATAGGCAAGGTCGACCATTTGATAAGGTGTTTGACAGGTCCAAGTCTAGGTCGACCGGTCGACCACCTTGTCGACTGGTACCTGAATTTGAGTTCAAAATGCGATTTTTCACCCCTAAGTTTTAAAAATGTACAAAATGGAATCATAGACCTTATTCGATATGGATTATGCCTAAATGAGCTCGAATTGAAGTAAAAGACTCAGCGGGTAAAGGTTTTGTGAAAATATCCGCGAGTTGATCTTGAGACGGAACAAAACACATCTCAATTTTTCGTTTAGAAACACAATCCCTTAGAAAATGGTGTCGAACCTCAATATGTTTTGTTATGATGAACCGGATTTCCAATGTTTATAGCGGACGTATTGTCACAAAAATAGGAATATTTTTGAAAGAACATTTGTAATCCGCTAAGGTTTGATTCATCCAACTAAGTTGAGTACAACAAACGACCGCGGAATTATATTCGGCTTCGGTCTTTGATAAGGATACACAATTTTGCTTCTTTGAGAATTAAGATACTAGGCAATCACCTAAAAATTGACATGATCCGGAAATACTTTTCGATCATTAATATTTCCCGCATAGTCCAAATCACTATATCCTTTAAGAGAAATTTTTTCATTCTTTGGATAAAACAAGCCATATGAAATAATGCCTTTCAAATATCGAATAATTCTTTTAATGGATTGCTTTGAAATTGAATACATAGGCATACGGCATGAAGAATATCGAGTCTATGAGAGTAAATGATGAACATACCTCGATTGTGTTTCCGTCAACCAATTTAAACTTGACTAACTTGATGTAGATAACCATCGATTCTCTACGATCATTTGTCCTTTAATACCCAAGTATCTTCTGCAAAATCTTAAGAAAAATCCTTGCACAAGAGTTTAGTAGTACCGGATAATATAAACCAATATAGATATTAGACAAGTAGAACATACTATGCTTTTGTATTAATCCACAAGAGTTTAACAAAACATATAAGTTCTAATGTGCTTATAGAAAAGCTATACAAGGCCTCTCTTTGAGATTTGAAAAACCGAGAGTATATAGTTGAGAACTCATTTTTAAGAAATATTTTGAAAAAGAATTATGACAACAAGACAAGAATAAAGACATTAATATGTGCAATAATTAAATAAAGTGCATAATTCAAGAAGAGGATAAGAGTTACCAATTTCTCCATTGCCAAGGGTTGTGTCTTTCCCATTGTTGATTATACCTCCTTCTTGGAAAATGATTTTGTTGATAATATCTTTTCCTTTGATTAAATATCGCGACAAATTGTTGTCTATTTGACGATTTGAATTTCTTTTGACTTTTATTGCACCGAGTACCTACCATGAAATTATCTTGTGGTACCCTTAATTGTTTGGGTCCATTTGGATTAGATTTGAGACTTTTAGGTCTCCAATAATAATTTGAGCGATTTCTAGCCCGACAAGTATTTTTCGTGTGACCATTTTTACCACAATAAAAACATATAATAGTTCTAGAAGCATGATGATTGGCATAAACAAAAGTAGGTGTTAGGAAGTTTATTGTTAACATTCTGATGATACCATGTAAAACATAGAATAGAAAGTTGGTACCCCATTTTCCTTATATTCCTACTTTGTAATAGATAGGACTGCATAAGCTGAGTGAAGTCAGTTATGGTCAAGATGGAAGGCACGGACTCGATGAAGGAGTTCAACCGAGGAACACGTATAAAGGATGTGGAAGTGTCGATCAAGTCGATAAAGAAGCCAAGTCTATCAGTTCAGCGACGATTGAGTCTTTCCTTAAAGGATGAAGCAGACTCAAGTGCAAAGGGGTAAAGGCAGCAGTTAATTCAAGGCGACTGACATTGATTTGTTGGAAGAAAGTCAAGGATATTACTCGATATAGTAATAAGTCCAAGATACCTGGTCTTAAAGTGTTTGGCCCAGAAATATGCAAAAGGAATAAACCAATGGGAAACACTGAAGCTTGTGTCAGGCCCTGAAAAGCTGCAGAGTCATTTATTACAAGAAAGGGTCAACATCACAATGTTGCAGGCCAAGAAAAAACAAGCCAACGAACAAGAAAGTGTCATTTGAAAATAGACTATCCCTTCAACTGGAAAATTTTCAAAAGAGCCTATAAAAGGCTGAGGAAGCATTTGAGAAAATGTTACGAAATACACGAACGAATCAATTTCAAGCAACAAAAACCTGAAAACATTCTCAAAGCTTATCAAGAAATTTCTCAAGCCTAAAACTTGAAGGAACTCGATCCAACACACGTTGTGAAGGAACGAATAATTCAACCAGTTGAAGAGGAAAAGTTTTAAAGAACAAAAATTGTCTAATCTCCAAGTTTGAAATAACTGTATTGATGTTCAAGATTGAACCAGAAGTTTCGAGCTCGTTGGAAGGTTGTGTGATCAATTTCAAGGGTTTGAAGGGAGCTGAAGTAGCAAAGCAGGTATCTTGTGAAGAAGTTGAGTCGTAGGAGAAGCCAGTTGTATGATCAAGGTTGTCTCTAGACTGAGAACTACTTGGTAACTTGATATGTTACTTAGTGGATTCCTTCAGGGGTTGGAGAAGAGTGGATTAGAGGAATTACCCCATCCTAGAACCACTATAAAATTTGCTTGTGTCATTTACTTTCAGCAATTTACTTTCTTGCATATATTTATATCTGCTGATAAGTTAATTGTAATCCTACTGATAATAACAAGTGGTAAAAACAAGTGTTAAAAACGTGCTTAAAATTTACAAAGGGTGTTAAGTCTTCCGATCCGCTGTATAAAACCAAATCAATTGTAAAGTTAAGTGTTAGCTAACGCTGCTAAATTATACTATCAACAGCACAGTCAAGTCTGTTGAGTGGTAACTTTGCTGAAGTGATGTGAACTGCAGCAACAACTGTGCATACGACCCAACAACAATATGTTGTTAACCCAAGATCTTCACTTGTTCGGTTAAAGATTGATGGAAACCTAGATGTTAGGAATTTTATTGTTTAGATTTTGATGAATGCCATGTAAAACTTAGAATAGAAAGTTGGCACCCCAATTCTTGCTATAAAATGCATTGTAAGAATTAGAGCTGGCCAAGCTGAGTTAAGTCAGCTACGCCCCAACATGTAAGAAGACAATCAAGATGGAAGGAAGACTCTGTGAGAGACGGTGAGTATGGCAAAGAAGAGTAGACGGGAACTCTGAAGAAGCGGTGAAATGCGGCTAAGTGGAGTATCAATCAAGTCAACTCGAGAAAAGCCAAGTCTCAAGTTGAAGTGACGGAAGAGTCATCCAATGATTGGAAGGCGACTCTAAGTCACCAGGGGAAAGCAAGGAAATGCGGTCAAGTCGAGATAATCGTAAAAGATGCATTTGCCTGAAAATCAAGAGATTTACTTAAATAAGTAATATCTCCATACCACCTTTCTCGGAGTGCTCGGTCCCAGGAAGCGTGCAAAAGGAATGAACCAATGGGAAGCACTACACCGTGTCGAACTCGAAAAGGTGAAAGAACAATTCATACGAGGAAATGGCAATTCCAAGGATCGCAACAGGACAAGCCAACGATTGCAAGTGACTTTAAAAAATAAGCCTATCTCTTCAACGGGCAAATTTTTGAAAGATCACTATAAAAGGCGAGGAATGACTACGAGAGAAGGTCACACGAACCACGAACATTCAAGAAATCAATAAAATTATAACCGAGAAATACTCTCAAATCATTCAAGATTAATCCTCAAGCCTACACTACGAAGAACATCAATCCAACACTCACTGTGAAGGAAAGATAACTTCAATCAGTTGAAGAGGAAACTTTTGAAGAAAAGGGGTCTACATTCCACGAAGGATTGTAGGAAGGTTCAAGGTCGAACCAAGTCTTAAGCTTTTGGAGGGCTTCGTGATCAAATCCAAAGTGCTTGAGCAAGTGAGTCTAGTAGTAAAGGCAAATGCCTGTGAAGAAGGCCGAGTCGTAAGAGAAGCCACGGTGTGTGATCAAGGCGTCTCGGATCGAGTCCCAAAGGATCAAGTCATTTGTGTGATCAAGACTTGTATCCGGATCATTACCACTTTGTAACCGATCATTACCTAGTGGATTCCTCCGGGAGTTGGAGAAGAGAGGAGTAGAAGAATTACCCCATCTTGAACCTCTATAAAAATTTCACCGTGTCATTTACATTTCAAAGCATTTTAATTCCCGCATTTTTAATCGCTTATATCTGCTGATAAAATTGCTATCCACTTGATAACTTATAAGTACTAAACCAAGCACTAAATTCTTGTTTAATCAAACTTAAGGGTGTTAAGTCTTCCGCTGAAAACAAAACCACAGTCGAGTTAATTTAGAGCCAACGGTGAGTTATTTCATCAACACTCGAGTTGAGTCTATTGAGAGATTAACTCTCTTGAGTGACTAAATTGATTGTCCATCAAGGAGGACAAAGTGTGTGTAGTATCAACTCTGAATATTTAAAAGGACTAAATCGAAAATTTGGTAAGGTTTATTCAACCCCCCCTTCTAAACCTTACACTTACACCCCTTGGGACCTACACTAGACCCGTTTCTTAGCAAAGCAAGAACCTCGGTATGCGAAAACGCCACAAGCAAATATGGATTATTGCCCGATAAGTCGATAATTGCAACAAGAACGTAGATCTTGAAGCACTTGGAGAAAACACTCAATTTGAGAGTAAAAACTTGATTCAATTGATAACTGATGAAAAACAAAAAATGTTCACCTTGATAAGGGATCCAAACCCTAACCTACTAAGAAAACAACTTAAAAATTAAAAGGAAACAAAACAGAGCAAAAACTCGTATTCCCGGACTGACGCATGGGCTCACGCACGGCCCGTGCGTCAAGCGGCGACACTTACGGGCACATGCACGGGTAGTATGTTGGTCCATGCATCAAGTCGTAGGCTCCCAATCGTACGGCATCACACACGAGCTTCACGCATGGGCGTGCCTCTTGGTCTTACGTCAACACACGGGTCGTGCGCCAGTGCGAACGTTTTCATGTGACTTGAATTCGATCCTTGCTCGACCTAAACTCGAAATAACAACTTAAGACGCGGCCCTAAAGGTTTACTTGGTCTCTAAACATCAAAACGACTCAAATATAATGAAATTACAACTAACTAAGATTGATGAACACAAGACACTAATGAGAACTTGATTACAATGTCTTCAAGACGCAAAGTGACTCGTATTCTTGACATCCTTAGCTTGCTCAGTCTGAGGTGGACTCCGAAATGTCGACGGCGCCAACCAACTGGACCACCCGAACTTCCTCCGTCGGCAATGCACTCTCGATCTCCTTCTGCTTGATTTGAATCAACCCATTGAGCGCATCCTTGAACTTTCTTGCCCGATCCCTTGTTACCGGACCAATTGGCACTGTCAGTGGGTCCTTCGTCCATGGATTCTCATCATTCCCCTCATCTGGAGAAGGATTTGTCTTCAAATCCAAATTGACATCAAATGGACTAAGATCAGCAACATTGCAAGAAGCACTATTCCCATAGTCGCCCGGCAAGTCAATCTTGTAAGAATTATCATTGATTCGCTCAAGCACTTGAAACAGACCTTCTCCTCGTAGCTGCAGCTTGGACTTTCGATGTGCCGGGAAATGTTCGGCCTGCATATGTACCCAAACCCAATCACCTGGTTCAAACACCATCTTCTTACAATGCTTGTTAGCCTGCGTCGTGTACTGCTCTGTCCGCCATTCGATGTTAAGTCTTGCTTTCCCATGTAACTATTTCACAAAATCAACTTTCTTCTGCCCATCTAAGTTAACATGCTTAGAAACAGGTAAAGGTGATAAATCCAATGGGATTAAAACCATAAACAAGTTCAAATATTGAAAACTTTGATGCAGAATGTACAAGACGATTATAAGCAAACTCAACATGCGATAAACACTCTTCCCAAGTTTTAATGTTCTTTTTAATGATATCCCTTAACAACATAGACAAAGTTCTATTTACTACTTCAGTTTGACCGTCTGTTTGGGGATGACACGTAGTAGAAAATAACAGTTTAGTTCCAAGCTTTCCCCACAAGGTCTTCCAAAAGTAACTTAAGAACTTAAAATCCCCATCCGACACAATGGTTCTAGGCATACCATGCAATATCACAACCTCCTTAAAGAACAAATCGGCATGCAAAAACACAGGATCGGTTTTATGACATGGAACAAAATGTGCCATCTTTGAAAAATAATATATGACAACAAATATAGAATCGGACTCATGTTTAGTTCTCGGAAGTCCTAAACAAAGTCCATAGAAATATCAACCCAAGGTGTCGCCGGAATGGGTAGGGGCGTGTACAATCCCTAATTTTAAACTCGGGGTTTAGCTTGCCTACAAGTGACATATCTACTACAAATACGCTCAACATCACTCTTCATATGTGGCCAATAGAAATGCTCTTGCAAGACCGCTAATGTTTTGGCTACCCCAAAATGTCCCATAAGACCCCCACCATGCGATCCTCTCACTAGTAAGTCTCTTAATGAACATTCAGGAATGCATAATTTATCCTCCAGGAATACAAAACCATCATGCTTATAAATTTTACCCTCCGCCCTCTTTTCACATACAACAACGACTCAGAGAAATCAAGATCGTGCAAGTACAACTCTTTAATATGTTCAAACCCAAGGATTTTAGCATCTAAAATAGATATAAGAGTGTACCTTGGAGATAGTGCATTCGCTACAACATTAGTCTTAACTTGTTTGTATTGGATGATGTAAGAAAATGTCGAACTCAAGCCATCGCGCATGTTGGTTTTCAACTTTTGCTACCCCTTAAGATACTTTAGGGACTCGTGATCATTGTGGATCATGAACTCCTTCGGCCACAAATAGTGCTGCCATGTTTTCAAGGCCCGGACCAAACCATACAACTCCTTGTCGTACGTCGGATTGTTCAATGTCGTCCTACTCAGTTTTTTGTTGAAGAATGTGATCGATCTCCCTTCTTGCATTAATACGGCTCCAATCCCAACTCCTGACGCATCACACTCAATCTCGAAGACCTTGGTAAAATCCAACAACACTAGCAAAGGCGCATGTGTTAGACTTTCCTTTAGCAACTCGAATGCTTTGTCTTGGGCTTCTCCCCACTGAAATGCAACACTCTTTTTAATTGTATCCGTCAAAGATGTTGCAATAGTACTGAAGTCCTGTACAAACCTCCGATAAAAACTCGCAAGGCCATGAAAGCTACGCACTTGACTGGCCGACGTAGGCTTAGGCCAGTCCTGGATAGCCCTAATTTTCTTCTCGTCCACTGTAATTCCCCTCGAGCTACAAACCCCAAGATTATCAACTGCTCAGAACAAAACGTGCACTTCTTGACGTTTGCATATAACTGTTTTTTCCTCAATACCTCTAAGACGGCTCGCAAATGATCCAAGTGTTCGCGCAATGATTTACTATAAATGAGAATACCATCGAAGTAAACCACGACAAACTTACCAATAAAAGCTCTCAAAACATGGTTCATCAGTCTCATAAACGTGCTAGGCGGATTAGTTAGTCCAAACGGCATGACTAACCACTCATACAAACCATGTTTCATTTTGAAGGCAGCTTTCCACTCATCCCCTTCTCGCATCCAAATCTGATGGTACCCGCTCCTCAAATCTATTTTGGAGAAGATGTTAGATCTATGTAGCTCGTCTAACATATCGTCCAAGCGAGGTATGGGATGTCGGTATTTGATAGTGATGTTGTTAATAGCCCAACAATCCACACGCATCCTCCAAGACCCATCTTTCTTTGGAACCAATAATACTGGAACTGCACACGGACCCATGCTCTCCCGGATAAGTTTCTTGCTTAGCAATTCGTCAACCTATTGCTGCAATTCCTTAGTTTCTTTTGGATTAGTCATGTATGCCAGTCGATTCGGCTGTGTTGCTCCCAGAATGAAATCAATCTAATGCTCAATCCCCCGAATAGGACGCAACCCATCCAGCATCTTGTCTGGAAATATATTCTTGAATTCTTGCAACAAAGACAAGACGGAACTAGGAAAATCGGGGTTAAGAGTGTCAGTAGATAAATAAGCGCCCTTGTAAACCAAGAGTATTATTGAACAACCACTCGTGGTGGCTTTCCTAAGGTCACTCATTTTCGCCATCAAATTTATTTTTCCCTCGTTTCTTACCTCAAGGACATTTTCCCCCCTTTTTGTTTTTTGGCCCTCTCATTAATATAGCTCTCCTTTTTCCCAGCTATCTCTCGAACCTCACTTCTACTCTTAGCAAACCCTCACTCTTGTTTTCCCTCAAACTCTCCTTTTTCTCGTCTTTATTTTGATTTTATTCTCACTAGCTGAACTCTCTTTTCTTTTTCCTCTCCAACTCTCGATTTTACTTGATCCTCATAAATTTCTTTTGGAGTCAAAAGAACAAGTACAAAACGTTTTTGCTTATAAATAAGAGTATACTGATTGGTGTAACTGTCATGTTGTACCCTTCTATCAAACTGCCATGGCCTACCCAGTAGAATGTGCCCCACCTACATCGGTACAACATCGCACAACACATCATCCTTATATCCCCCTATTTGAAATGCTACTTTGGCCTGCCTACTTATCTGCATCTCCCTACAGTCACTCAACCACTGCAACTTATAAGGATGTGGGTGTTTTATCATCGGAATTTGCAATCTTTCCACCATCTTTGTACTCGCTACATTAGTGCAACTCCCACCATATATTATGACACCACACACCTTTCCACTAACAAAACACCTTGTATGAAAGATATTTTCTCGTTGGACTCCCTCATCTGACTTAGGTTGAATGCTCAGCGCCCTCCGAGATACTAAGGATAGCGCCTTCCCCTTTGCCACCTCTAATACCTCCGGAATATCCTCCAACTCTGGTATATCACTATAATCTGGCTCTCCCTCACTTTCTGACTCCATTTCCCCATTCTCTCGTAACACCAACACCCTTATTTGGGCATTGACAAGCTATATACCCAAACCCATGACACTTAAAGCATTTAATATCCCCCGTTCGAGCAGTAGAGGGTTCGAGTTTACCCAAACCCATGCCCGGATTGTAATTTTGCTCTAATTCGGAATCAAAATCATCAATCTCATCTGCCCACTTCTCTAATTCGAACCTCCCAGGCCTCCGCACTCTAGTAGCAGGCTCATCGATTCGCGGCGCCTCTCTAGGATCCTTGTACGTCTCAATCATTATTTTCTTTACAGCATTTGCAATTGCCTCCATATCTAATTTGTTGCCCAAATCTGCCGGTTGTCAGTTTTCTTCGGACATATTTAAATCAGTACTTCACGTGTATATGCTCATGTATCACTCAACTCATAATCTCCAAATACCCGCACTTGTCATGATTATAAACCAATCAGACAGTCGCAAGTATGCCTCAACACACCAAAACAATTACCAAGCCAGCAACGGAACGCAATAACATGAAATTGACGACTAGGGTTTATAATTCTGAATTTTCCAGAATTTTTGAATTTTCTTTTTTTTTGCACGCGGAATACGATTCTTTACCCACTGATTTTCTGTGCAATTCGATTTTTTTTGGTGCCCTTGAAGATCTAAGGTTTATAAGAAAATTTGGAAAATAACAAGAATTAAAGAACAAGGATAGACTTAACCTTGCTACATGGCTCTGATTACCAACTGATGTGAACCGCATCAACAACTAAGCATACAACCCAACAACAATATGTTGTTCGCCGAAGATCTTCACTAGTTCGGTTAAAGATTGATTGAAACCTCGACCTGTTGCTTACCAAAGCAGGAACCTCGGTATGCAAATTAAAGACGCCACAATCAATTATGGATTATTGCCTGATAAGTCGATAATTGCAACAAGAACGTAGATCTTGAAGCACTTTGAGAAAACACTCAATTTTAGAGTGAAAACTTAATTCAATTGATAACTGATTAAAAACAATAAGTGTTCACCCTTATAAGGGATCCAAACCCTAACATATTAAGAAAACAACTTAAAACTGAAAAGAAAACAAAACAAAGCAAAAACTCGTATTCTTGGACTGACTCACAGGCTCACGCACGGCCCATGTGCTGGGGTCCTGCGTCAATCAGCGACACGCACGGGCACACGCATGGGTCATGCGTTGGTCCGTGTGTTAAGTCGTAGGCTCCCAATCGTACGAAATCACACACGGGCTTCACGCACGGGCGTGCCTCTTGGTCTTACGTCAACATACGGGTTGTGCGTCCTGGTCCTGCGCCAGTGCGAACATTTTCTTGTGACTTGAATTCAATCCTTGCTCGACCCAAACTCGAAATAACAACTTAAGACGTGGCCTTAATGGTTTACTTGGCCTCTAAACATCAAAACGACTCAAATATAATGAAATTACAACTAACTAAGATAGATGAACACAAGACACTAATGAGAATTTGATTACAAAGTCTTCAAGACGTAAAGTGGCTCGTATTATTGACATCCTTAGCTAGCTCAGTCTGAGGTGGACTCCGGATTGTCGATGATGCCATTCAACTGGACCACCCAAACTTCTTCCTCCGTTGGCAATGCACTCTCGGTCTCCTTCTGCATGATTTGAATCAAACCATTGAGCCCATCCTTGAACTTTCTTTCTCGAGCCCTTGTTATCGGACCAACTATCACTGTCATTGGGTCCTTCGTCCATGGATTCTCATCATGAAGTAAGCCAACCTAGCTGTCACCAAGGACTTAGCTGATTTGAGTCAACTTTGTTGATATTTTTAAAAGGACTAAAAATTGAAAATTTGTTAAGGTTTATTCAACCCCCCCTTCTAAACCTTACACCACACCACTTGGGACCTACAAGTTGTACCAGAGAGGTTGGTTTATTGAGCCTTCCGCACTGGTTACTGAACTAGATCTCAATCTTTTTCAAAAGGCTTAACATTTGTATTTTTTAAAGTCTTTAATCTCAAAGCAGAGTTATTATCATAGAAACGAATTTAACTCTTATTCCTATGTTTATTGTGGAATAGTTTGATGGCTGGAAGATTCACATGCAGGCTCACCTATCAGCCTTACACGATGAAATGTAGCTTGTGATAGAAGATGGTCAACTGCAAATACTGAAGGTTAATACTGCTGTAAGAAGAGCACCTCCAGCTGAAGGAGAAGATGTTGCAGCAGAGCCTAGACCAACCATGGTTGAAAAATCTCGCAATGAATGGACCAATGAAGATAAAAAGAGATATATCCCTGGCCAATAAGACATTGGACAAGGCTACGTTCAATAAAGTCAAGTCATGCAAATCAGCCAAAGAAATCTTGGATAAGCTAACCCTGATTTGTTATGGATCTGAACAGATTAAAGAGAACAAACTAACTGTTGATGTTCAATACTATGAAAATTTTAACATGCTTGCAGGTGAATGTCTGGATAAGTTGGATGCTAGATTGACATAGATCACTAATGAGGTTTTAGCTCTTGGGAAAGAGTACACTCAAAAGGAGATGTGCATGAAAATTCTAAGAGCCCTCCCAGCTGAATAGGAAATGAAGGTCATGGCCCTGAGACACTCAATGGACCTCTCAGAAAAATCGAATCATGAGCTATTCTCATACCTTAAGCCTATGAGTTTGAGCTGAGAAGAAAAGAGCAGGAGGAGACAGTTGTACCCAAGACAGCTGCATTATTTTCCAGTGAAGGGAAGAAAGCTGAGCCAAAAGAGACCATTGATCAGGAGTAAATTGCCCTCATGGTAAAGAGATTCATCAAGTTCTTTAACAAGAACTACAAAAGAAACAAAGGTGATACCTCCAGGAGACATTCAACACCTTCCAAAGCAAGGGAGGACACGCCACCCAAAAGAATTGAACATCGAAGAGCTGATAGTCAGAGAGCTGATCAGAGAGCTGAAAACATGTGTTGAAATTGCAAAAAACTAGGACACTTTGTTGTTGATTGTTCCTATCCACCAGTCAACAAATACATAAATGAAGAAGAAAGAAGAGTCTTCAGGGAAAGAAGATAAGAAAAGAAGAAAGTTATATTGGCTGCTGAGACTGCTGAGCCAGCCAAGTGTAATGAAGTAGCAGACTCAGATAGTAGTGAAGTTGACTACTCAAGTGATACTGAGGAAGAGGCTTTGATCTTCCTCATGGCTAAAGAACAAGATCAAGAAGATAAGGTACATTCTAACTCATCTCATTCTGATTCAAGTGATAGTGATTGTGATACACACTTCATCACCCACAGATCTTTATGATTCATTAGGCAAAATGATGAAATCTTTTGAGAACATTAAAACCTCACACATACTTTTTAATGAGGAAAACAACAAGCTTAAAAGCCAAAACTCACAACTGACGAAATAGTTGAGTACTCTAAGTCACATAGCTGATGAGAACACTAAGTTGAAGGCTGAAAATGCCAAGATCTTAGCAGAGTTAGCTGCTACTAAAAAGGGGGGAAAAGATCTTAAAAATTGTTAGTCCAAGTGGCTACGATAATCTAGAAGGGGTGAATAGATTATCTCGGTTTTTCAGATTTTGCCCTCTTTTTCAAAAATTCAAGCAAAGATGAAATGCTAAGTGCGGAAACTAAATAGCACACTACGATTTAAAGAGGTTCAACCCACCTAGGGCCTAATCCTCTACCACCCCAGTATATCCGGGATGGATTTCAAAAAAGAAAAAAAAAATATTAAGTACCAAAATTAATAATACAACATCTTGAGGATTACAACAACCCTCTTGCAACACCTTGAGGATTACCAAAACCTTCTTACAACACCTTGAGGATTACCACAACCCTCTTACACCACCTTGAGGATTACCACAACCCTCTAACACCTATAACCTAGATCACCCAAGTGTATTCTTACCACAAGAATACTCACAAGGATTTTTTGTGTTGAATGATGACCAAAAAATCAAGATTACAACTCAATGATGAATGATACAATATGAGTACAAGTGTAATCAAGAATTGAAAGCATAGACCTCAAATTTGTGCAAGTGAAAGTGTTAAGGCTAATACAACAAGATATATGAAAGTGTTTGCTTGTTTGCTCTTTGCTTGTGTAGAGTGTTCTATCTTGTTGCTTGAATGAAGCATCTATTTATAGGAGAGGTCTTGGCTTTGATTTCCAGACATAGGCTCCTCCTTGGGGAGTGATTTGCTGCAAAAGAAACCATTTAAAATCATCAATATAGCTGTTAGAAATCCATCCCACAAAATAGGGAAAAGCTGTCGGAAAATGCAACGGATAGTTTCGACAAAAGCAGGGTGCGACGTCGTCGCAGAGATAAGATTGAAATTGAATTTCTGCAATTTATACACAGGGGGACCGGTCAGAGGAGGGGGCGACCAGTCGCCCTTGATGTTGACCAGCTGGGGTTGATAAAATACGAAACAGAGAAGACTGAACCAAAAGAGGGACTCCCAGGTACCGGTCACCCAGGGGCCGACCGGTTGACCAGGTGGTCGACCGGTCGCCCTCCCTCAATTTTTCTACGTCTCTTTTTCTGTTTCAATCAACTCAGGTACGGGTTGCCCTATAGGGCGACCGGTCGAGCCTGAAACAAATGTGTTGTCCAATTTTTTTATCGGAAATAAACTCCAAAAAATACTCCGAAAAATAGTAAAAACATTTTAAGTCGATCGGAAGTATTTAGACAACATTTAGGGACATTGTTTTGGTTTAAAAACTCATTTGAACAAAATCGAACAAAATCAACAAAATCATGAAAAAATATTTATCTAACAAACTCCCCCCGTTTTTATGATTACAAACCAAAACAATTTTTTCGAGGACGATTTTGAAAACAAATAAATTTTCCGGTTTTACGAGTGAACTATCCGTTAAAAACATTCCAAACAAAGCTCCCTCTATCTATGAGCATTTCAACAAGAGATATTGCATAAGCTAGAAGCACAAGCTATAACAAGCTTATATAAGATGCATATCAACATCATAAGCTAAGAAGCTCCCCCTGTCAAAATACTTATAATCTTTTGCAATTTAGTCCATAATACAAGCCATGAACTAGGTATACTTGGCTTGAGGAAGCCATAGCTTATAGCTTTTATTGCGAGCTTTTATTAGCTTCTTTTAGCTAACGAGCCAATTTCCTGTTTCTCCCCCTTTGGAATCATCAAAAAGAATGTTAGAAAGATAGAAACATCATATAATGATATCAAAGTGCGCCAAAGAAACGGTTTATCAACCATTGAACAATTTAGGCTTAAAATCCAAGGAAAATGGGAGAAATGTATCATGAAGAGTTCATACACTCGTTTTATTTGCCAAAACATGATCTCAATAAGTATTTAAGACTTTTGGAAGCAAGAGAATCATATAGAAGTTGAAATATTCATTGGGACATTTCATCGAACACCTTGTGGGCGTAAAAATTAAAAGAAGTTGTATAGAGCCCTTGTAAATGAATCAAGCCAAACAATTTCATCACCAATTCACATCAAACATCATACAATACAATATAACAATCAAGCTATTCATGATCATAATATAATTTCATCAAAAAATATACAAGAAAGCCACAAGCTTAAGGGTTCAACCCAATTGAGCAAAGAAAGGAAAATTCTTACCATTCGATCGGTAAAGATGAGCAATGATGGTGATAAACATGCTATATAAGGTCCAAGACATGAATTGAATGCATGAAAACCAATTTTGAGTGAAATTTGTGTGAATTTGGCAAAGGGGACGACAAATGGCAAAAATAAGATAAAATGTCGAATGCTGAAGACAGAATGGTTTTAATCCAAAATATAGCACAGGGCGACCAGTCGTGGTTGAGGGCGACCGGTCGATGTTGAGGGTGACCGGTTGCCCTCAACCTCTTCAGCCCACTATTTTGTCAAGTTTTTCAAAATCCGAATTTTCAACCAAAAATCCGATTTTTCGCCCCTAAGTTTTAAAAACATGCAAAATGTAAACGTAAACCTCATTCAATATACATTATGCCTAAGTCTCGGAAGATAGCGGTTTAGTAAAAATGTCCGCTAATTGATCTTGAGATGGTACAAAAGATATCTCAATTTTTCGTTTTGAAACACAATCCCTTAGAAAATGATGCCGAATCTCAATATGTTTAGTACGGTTATGATAAACCGGGTTTTGAGCAATATTTATAGCAGATATATTATCACAAAAGATAGGAACATTTTCAAAAGAACATTTGTAATCCGCTAAGGTTTGTTTCATCCAAAGAAGTTGAGTACAACAAAAAGCTGCGGAAATGATATTCGGCTTCGGCCGTTGAGAGTGAAACACAATTTTGCTTCTTTGAAAACCAAGAAACTAGGCAATCGCCCAAAAATTGACATAATCCGGCAGTACTTTCTGATCATCAATGTTTCCCGCCTAATCCGAATCACTATAACCTTTAAGAGAAAAATTTTCATTCTTTGGATAAAATAGACCATATTGAAAAGTGCCTTTCAAATATCGAAAAATCCTTTTAACGGCACTTTTTATATGAGATTCTTTGGGATTGCTTTGAAAACGAGCACATAGGCATACGGCATGAAGAATATCCGGTCTACTAGCGGTTAAATAAAGTAAACTACCAATCATACCTCGATACTTTGTTCATCCACGGACTTGCCTTTTTCATCTTTGTCAATTTTGACATTTGTTGCCATGGGAGTAGAAACGGTTCTTCCTTCTTCCATGCCGAACTTTTTCAAAAGTTCTTTTGTATATTTTGATTGCGAAATGTATATGCCTTCTTGGCATTGCTTAATTTGGAGTCCAAGAAAGAAGTTGAACTTCCCCATCATACTCATCTCAAATTCACCTTGCATCAACTTAGAGAATTTCTTGCACAAGGAATCATTAGTAGCACCAAAAATAATATCATCAGCATAAATTTTCACAAGTAAGCAATCTTGCCCTTTTTCAAAAACCAAAGAGTTGTATCAACTTTACCCCTTATAAAACCATTTTGCAAAAGAAAAGAGCTAAGTCTATCATACCATGCACCGGGTGCTTGCTTTAAACCATACAAGGCCTTTTTAAGTTTATAAACATCATTAGGCCTAGAAAAAATTTCAAACCCCGGAGGTTGTTTTACATAGACTTCTTCTTGAATAATACCATTTAAGAAAGCGGATTTAACATCCATTTGGTAAAGTTTGAAATTTTTAAAACAAGAATAAGCAAGTAAAATACGAATAGCTTCTAAACGTGCTACGGGTGCAAAAGTTTCATCATAGTCAATACCTTCTTCTTGAGAATACCCTTGAGCTACTAACCTTGCCTTATTTCGAACAATGTTGCCTTGATCATCAAGTTTCTTCCGGAATACCCATTTTGTACCAATAATAGTTTGAGATGGAGGACAAGGTACCAATTCCCATACATCATTTCTTTCAAATTGATTCAACTCCTCTTGCATCTCTAAGAACCAATCCTCATCCTCAATAGCCTCCTTAGCATTTTTAGGCTCCTTTTGAGAAATAAGAGCTTTCTCGGCAAATTTTCTCCGGGTCATCACTTTGTCGAGGGGATCGCCAATAATAAGATTTTTGGGTGATCTCCCTTAAATTTTAATGCAACGGGAAGATCCGAAGTATCACCTCTATCTTCTTGAGGAACATTTGAAGTGGATGGTTGATCATTTGATGTAGACGGTTGATCATCAACTTGAACAATTGGTTCAATAATATCCTCTTCATCACTTTCATCATTGGGTATTCTTTCAACACCCGAAGCTTCATTGAATTTGACATGGATGGATTCTTTAACAACCCCACTAGTCTTATTGTAAACCCGATATGCTTTGATTTTTGTTGAATATCCCATAAATATCCCTTAATCGGCCTTAGGATCAAGTTTGTCCAATTGATCCTTGGTATTCAAAATAAAGCATTTACAACCAAATATCGTGAAATAACTAATATATGGAGTTTTATTCATTTTAGGACGAATATAAACTCGATTAATAACATAGCAAGCGGTACTTACGACTTCGGCCCAAAACTATTTTGGAAGTGAAAATTCATTGAGCATTGACCGACTCATCTCTTGTAGTGTCCGATTTTTCCTTTCGGCTACTCCATTTTATTGAGGTGTCCTTGGAGCCGAAAAATTATGAGCATATCCCTTAGTTTCGCAAAAGACTCTAAATCCACCATCAAATTCTCCACCTCGATCGCTTCGAATAGACTTAATACTATCTTCCTTTTCATTCTCAATAAGTCTACACAACTTAACAAACTCATTAACGGCATCGCTTTTATTGCTAAGAAAAACAGCCCAAGTATATCTAGAAAAATCATTGACAATAACGAAAGTGTAATGTTTTCCACTTAGACTAGCTGTACCAATATCCCCATACAAATCAAGGTGAAGCATTTGTAGGGGTTTGGTTGTGGAAATTTCATTTTTGGGCTTAAAACTACTCTTAACTAATTTGTTTTTTTGACAAGTGTCACATAAGCCAAGATTTTCAAAATTCAATTTGGGTAGTCCTTTTACATGTTGGTTTTTGTAAATATTTTTCAAATTCTTATATCCAACATGTCTAAGTCTCCTATGCTATAAAGTAGTTAAATCATTATTAGCGACTAAATAAGAAACATTTTGACTAACCAAATCACTTGTACAAATTTTGTAAAGATTGCCTTTTATATTTGCTTCACAAATAATTTCACCATTTTTAAGAATAAGGCATTTTTCTTTATTGAAAGAAACATCATAATTTGAATCACATTTAAACGTAAGCCCTTCTACTAAAAGAACATTACTAAGAGAGAAAGAAGAGTTACCAATTTCTCCATTTCCAAGAATTCTTCCTCTGCCACTGTCGAACATGACCATACCCTCTTCTTGGAGCTTGATGTTGGTAAAAAATTCTCTCCTCTCGGTCATATGGTGTGAACATCCGCTGTCCAGGAGCCATTTTGAATCTTCCATTGTTGTTATAGCCCCTATTACCTACAAAAGAATTTCTTTTAGGTACCCTATAATTTTGGGGTCCATGGGGGTTAGTCTTGAGACCTTTGGGTCTCCAAACATGTCTAGAGCTATTTCTCAATTTGCAATTATTAGCATAATGTCCAACTTTGCCACAATAAAAACAAGTAGGAGTATTAGAACTACTAGCATGTACAAAAGTCGGACCTTGGTTATTTTTCTTAAAAACACTTTGAAATGGCTTATAACCAAGTCCCAATTTGGAATGCTCACCTTTTTGTGCATCTAAAATTTTTGTGACTTTATCCGTGCTTATGTTAAAACGATGCACATCATTTTTCAAACATTCAATATCTTTTGTGAGGAATTCCTTTTCGGTTTCAAGAGTGTGAACTCTAGTAAGAGGTAAATAATTTTTCTTTTTCAACCTTAAGCTCCTTATGCTCCTTTTTCAAATTTTTGTATTTAACAATTAAATTTTGAAACTCAGTTTGCAATTCATCAAAATCACAGTGCAAATCATCAACTATGGAGGAGGTAGAAGAATTAGAGCGTACCTCATTATTTTCATCGTCTATGGACATGAGACCATGTTCGGTCTCTCCTTCCTCGTCGGTTGTTTCTTGTAGTTCATCCCACGTTTTGACATCCGCATTTAGAGCCTTCTTTTTCGTGAAAGGCTTCTTTTTCTTTTGTTCCTCTTCATCGAGTTTTGGGCAATCGGCAATGAAGTGCCCGGGTTTTCCGCATTTAAAGCAAGCATTATCTCTTGGTTTTCTTGCCTTATTTTTATTCACAAATTTTGCAAATTTTCGAATAAGTGCGGCCGTCTCCTCATCATCATCATCATTATCATAGTATGCATTATTAGAAGAAGAAGCAAGACCTTTAGGAATAATTTGCACACCCGATTGATTTATGGATGGTTTGGAATTTTTTCTCTCCTTGAGATAGACTTCATAGATGAGGAGGTTTCCAATAAGATCGTCAAACTTGAGTGTCTCAAGATTTTGTGCCTCCGTGATTGCCGTCACTTTCTTAGACCATGAGCCGGGAAGATCATTCAATACCTTAGTCACCTTGCCTTCTTCGGAGATGACTTTACCGAGGGCCACAAGAGGATTGACAATATTATCAAGCCTTTCCACCATCTTGGAGATGCTTTCACCATCGTGCATGTTAAAGTTTTCAAAGTCTTTAACAAGCATGGTCTTTCTTGCTTGCTTGACCTTCTTGGTCCCTTCATAGATTGTCTCCAATTTTTCCCAAACCTCATGTGCCGACCTTATGCCTCTTATGCGATTGTACTCGGTGGCGGTAAGAGAACAATGCAAAATATTTAAGGCTTTACCGTTTAGAGAGAAAGCTTTTTTGTCGTTTTCATCGAACTCCTTGAAAGGTTTAGGAGCCGAGGTGCCATCCTCCGATTTCTTGGTTGGTTGATCAACTCGTTCAATGACCACGTTCCAAATGTTGAACCCGCACCCTTGTAGGAAGCACTCTATACGGTCTTTCCAAAATGCGTAGGTGTTGTCGTCGAATAGTGGTGGCTTGTTGGTGGAGGTGCCGGTGGTAAGATACGCATCATTTGTTGCCATGGATCTTTCCTCTTTACTCGGAACGAGCTAGCCAAAGAGTTTAGCTCTGATACCACTTGTTAGTCCAAGTGGCTACGATAATCTAGAGGGGGGGTGAATAGATTATCTCGGTTTTTTAGATTTTGCCCTCTTTTTCGAAAATTCAAGCAAAGATGAAATGCTAAGTGCGGAAACTAAATATCACAGTACGATTTAAAGAGGTTCAACCCACCTAGGGCCTAATCCTCTACCACCCCAGTATATCCCGGATGGATTTCAAAAAAGAAAAAAAAATTATTAATTACCAAAATTAATAATACAACACCTTGAGGATTACCACAACCCTCTTGCAACACCTTGAGGATTACCACAACTCTCTTACAACACCTTGAGGATTACCACAACCCTCTTACACCACCTTGAGGATTACCACAACCCTCTAACACCTATCAGCTAGATCACCCAAGTGTATTCTTACCACAAGAATACTCACAAGGATGTCTTGTGTTGAATGATGACCAAAAAATCAAGATTACAACTTAATGATGAATGATACAATATGAGTACAAGTGTAATCAAGAATTGAAAGCCTAGACCTCAAATTTGTGCAAGTGAAAGTGCTAAGGCTAATACAACAAGATATATGAAAGTGTTTGCTTGTTTGCTCTTTGCTTGTGTAGAGTGTTCTATCTTGTTGCTTGAATGAAGCCTCTATTTATAGGAGAGGTCTTGGCTTTGATTTCCAGACATAGGCTCCTCCTTGGGTAGTGATTTTCTGCAAAAGAAACCATTTAAAATCATCAATATAGCTGTTAGAAATCAATCCCACAAAATAGGGAAAAGTTGTCTGAAAATGCAACGGATAGTTTGCTGATAAAACAGGGGTGCGACCGGTCGCGCAGAGATAAGATTGAAATTGAATTTCTGCAATTTATACACAGGGGGACCAGTCGGAAGGGGGTTCGACCGGTCTCCCTTGATGTTGACCAGTTGGGGATGATAAAAATACGAAACAGAGAAGACTGAACCAAAAGAGGGACTCCCAGGTACCGGTCGACCTCCCTCAATTTTTCTACGTCCCTTTTTCTGTTTCAAAACTCAACTCAGGTACGGGTTGCCATATAGGGCGACCGGTCGAGCCTGAAACAAATGTGTTGTCCACTTTTTTATCGAAAATAAACTACAAAAAATACTCCGAAAAATAGTAAAAACATTTTAAGTCGATCGGAAGTATTTAGACAACATTTAGGGACATTGTTTTGGTTTAAAAACTCATTTGAACAAAATCGAACAAAATCATCAAAATCATGATAAAAACATTTATGTAACAAAAATGTGATTGCCTCATTTACAAAGGCATCCAAATCATTGGATAAACTTGTAATGAGTCAAAAAGAGTGTGCAGATAAGACAGGCATAGGATTCAATTCCTTTGTGCATAGTCAAACTCCCAGAGTGATTTGGAGAAAGGATCCTCAAGCAATGAAGGAATCCAAAAGCCCAAAACATCATATGTTGCACCAACATCCACACCAAAACACAATCACAATCATACTGGCCTTGGATACAAAGGTAAAGGAAAGAAGTCAGTAGAGTATGCTGAGAGGACAACTGAAAAGAAATTTGGACAAGTCCATCAGCAGACTCTAATAGAAAATACTCTGTAAAAGCTAAACAGAGCTACCAAATGACCCAGAGTTTTCAGCAAACAAATACATATGATGGGAATGGTAGAAACTATCCAAACCAAGATGATTGGAATAACCATGTGAAATATCAGCGAAGACCTATGGGATACAAGCCAAAATGGCAAAGACCTCAACCTCAGCAAAGGTCATTCCCAAGGCAAAAGAGCTATTATCAGCACACATATGCACCTAGTCACATCACCCAAAAATTCCATCATTACTCCAAGAAAGAAGTTTCTAAAACAAACACACAGGCATACAGACAAAAGAGACAGTTGTATGATCGTAAAACCCCCAAGCAATTTGCTAATGTGCATTATGATTATGGAACTGATAGATGGCAACTCTTAGAGTCATATCATCTGGTTATAGGTTGGTTGAAGCATCTTATAGCACTAACCACCCAGAACCCAGAAAAGTATGAGTACCTAAAAACTAATTTCCTTGATTGCAGGTTCAAGGAATAGTTGAGTGCCAAGGAACATGATACATGGATAGTGTTTGTTCCAGACATATGCCAGGGAATAAAAGAAATTTGTCAAACTTTAAGGAGATTAAAGGTGCCAAAGTCATATTTGGAGAAAATAAAGCTCCAGGGGAAATCAAAGGCACATGATCCATCAAGAAAAATGGACTGTAGATCACAAATGGTGTATATGTTGAAGGTCTCAACTTCAATCTGCGAAGCATCGGCCAACTCTGTGACAAAGGCTATAATGTGGGATTCAACATGGGAGTATGCCAGATCAAGGATGCTGAATCAAATGAGATTGTGCTACAAGGAACAAGGCAAAAGAGCATGTATGTTGTGGATTGGTCTACTACTACACCAATCACATGTCTGGTAGCAAAGAGTACAACTGAATCTAGTGTTGTGGCACAAGAAGCTGAGTCATCTGAATTTCAAGACAATCAACAAGCTTGCAAGGAGTCATCTTGTAGAAGGATTGCCTGACTCAATATACAAGAAAGAAAGTATATGTGATACATGCTAGATGGGAAAGCAAATCAAATCATCATTCAAGGATAAGCCAAGTCCTTCTTCAACAAGCATATTACATCTGTTGCATATGGACTTATTTGGTCCTGTTGAGCCAGCTAGCATCAGGGAAAGAAATACTCCTTAGCGGTGGTGGATGACTATTCAAGATATACATGGACAATTTTCATGTGTAAAAAGAAGGAAACACTGCAGAGATTGCCTCAGCTGATGAGAAGAGTTCAAAATGAGAAGAGTCAAACCATTATAAAGATAAGATCTGGCAGGGGAACTAAGTTTGTCAATGGGATTATAACTCACTATTGTGTTGAAAATGGTATTGCTCATGAGCTATCAGCTGCAAGGACTCCACAACAGAATGGAGTAGCTGAAAGAAGAAACAAAACTGTCAAGGAAGCTGCAATGACAATGTTAGCTGAAGATAGATTGCCTAAGAGATTTTGGGCTGAAACCATAAATACAGCATCCGATACTCTGAATAGATGCATGATCAATTGGCAATTAACCAAGACTCCCTATGATATTTGGACAGGGAGAAAGCCAAATGTTGGATATTTCAAGATATTTGGATGTAAGTGCTTCATCCGCAACAATGGCAAAGATAATTTGAAGGTTTTTGATGCTAAAGCTGATGAATGTATCTTTTTGGGATACTCAGCTGTGAGTAAAGCCTATAGAGTGCTAAACAAGAGGACTATGGTCACAGAAGAGTCTATCCATGTGGTGTTTGATGAGCCAAATGTAAATGGAGAAGACATTGATGAGTTAGCTGAGAAGCAGAATCAACCAACTATGCATAATAGTCCTTATGTTGAAGCAGATGTGAGAGCACTCAACCCTAAAGATGATGAGATAGTTGAATCTCAAAGACAGTTGGAAGGTCTGCATTTGAATGATGATGAAGAATCTGTTCAAGACAACTTAGCTGCAAGACGGTTGAATCCAACAGACTTACTCCAACCAGATGTGAGATGGCCGAGAGACCATCCACCTGAGTTAATCATTGGAGATGTCAGAGATGGCATAAGATCCAGATCCAGAGCACAACATGAAGCTATGTTCAGTTGTTTTATTTCCCAAACAGAGCCTAAAGATGTGTCTCAAGCCTTGGAAGACACACATTGGATTCAGGCCATGCAAGAAGAGCTTAATCAGTTTGAGAGAAATAAAGTATGGGAATTAGTTCAAAGGCCTACCCACCAAAATGTTATTGGTACTAAGTGGGTATTCAGGAACAAGATGAATGAGGAAGAATCTATAGTAAAAAACAAACCAAGATTGGTAGCCAAAGGGTATTGCCAAGAGGAAGGTATAGATTTTGATGAAACCTTTGCTCATGTTGCTAGATTGGAAGCAATGAGGATGTTTCTTGCTTATGTTGCACATGAGAACTTCACCGTATATCAAATGGATGTGAAGAGTGCATTTCTGAATGGACTTTTAGATGAAGAAGTCTATGTTGAACAACCTCCAGGGTTTGAGCAGGAACTATTGTAGATAAGGTCTACAAGCTCGAGAAGGCATTTTATGGATTGAAACAAGCACCAAGAGCATGGTATGATTCATTGTCTCAGTTTTTAATTGATAATGGATTCACCAAAGGCAAAGTTGACAGAACACTCTTCAGAATTCAAGATGGAGAGAGTCTATTGCATGTTCAAATATATGTGGATGATATCATCAATGGATCCACAAACAAAGAGTTGTACGGTGCATGATGGGAGAGATAACATTCTTCTTAGGACTTCAAGTCAATAAATTGAAGGATGGAACCTTCATAAGTCAAACTAAGTATACCAGAGATTTAATGAAGAAATTTGGTATGGAAGAGAAGCCATCACTGAAGATTCCTATGAACACATCAGTCAAGATGGACATGGATGCAGATGGCAAATCTATTGATCAAACTAGGTATAGAGCCCTCATTGGATCTTTGCTCTATTTAACAACAAGCAGGCCAGACATCACCTTTGTTGTAGGTTTATGTGTTAGATTTCAATCTACACCTAAAGAGAGTCACATGACTACAGCTAAGAGAATCCTAAGGTACTTGAAGGGATTGTTAGATAAATGTTTTTATCAAGATTTTGATGATTATGTTTAAATGAGTTTTTATACCAAAACAATGATAATAAATGTTGTCCAAATACTCCTAAATGATTTAATTGTTTTTGCTAATTTTTGGAGTATTTCTTAGAATTTATTTTTTGATAAAAATGGACAACACTTTTGATGGTTTTGTTTAAATTGGTTTTTACACCAAAACTATGTTTATAAATGTTGTCAAAATACTCCCAAGTGATTTAAAATATTGTTACTAATTTTTTGGAGTATTTCTTGAAGTTTATTTTTGATAAAAATTGGACAACATTTAATATTGGAGGTCGACCGGTCGCCCTATACATCGACCGGTACCTGAAGAGTTGAAAAAATGAAACAGAACAAAACAGAAACAAATTCTGTGAAAAAAAGAAGGAGGGGGACCAGTCAAGGGTGAGGCCGACCGGTCCCACCCTAGGGCGACCGGTCGCACCACCCATCGACCGGTCGACCCCCCTGACGACTTGTACCTGGATTGCACTTTCCTTTTCAAACGTTCGAAATCTTAAACAGGGCAACCGGTTGCCCTATGTTATTTTGTGACAACAAAATTATACCGTTTGAATTCTTTGACAGCAAGATTTGCTTTTCAATTTTGTACAATATTTCTACATCTTGTGATCCTCTTTTTGTAGATAAAAGTGAACAAGAAGGAGCCTATGTTGGGAGCCTATGTTGGTGGAGCCTTCCCTATAAATGGAGGATGAATTGAAGACACAAAAAAGAACAACACAAGCAATCAAACAACAAGAAATCTGCAAATTTTCCAAGCTTTCATATTCAACACTCTTGTTGTATTTATAGCCTAAGTATTTCACTTTCACATCTTGAGGTCTAGGCTTTAATTCTTGATTACACTTGCACTCAAATTGTAATATTCATTATTGAGTTGTAATCTTGATTTTCGTCATCATTCAACACAAGACATCCTTGTGAGTATTCTTGTGGAAAGAATACACTTGGGTGATCTAGGTGATAGGTGTTTCAAGCGTGTGGTGCTCTTGAGGTATTGAAGAATTTGGTATTCTTCAAGGTTGAAGATTGCGGTAATCTTCACAAGGTGCCGTTGGAGATTGTGGTAATCTTCAAGAGAGATTGTGGTAATATCAAAGGTGGTGTTGAAGAAGAGTGTGGTGCTCTTGAAGGTGATGTTGTAAGGTGTTGTATTAATTTTGGAAATTAATAAAATCTTTTTCCTTTTTTAAATCCATCCCGGAGATACTGGGGTGGTAGAGGATTAGGCCCTAGGTGGGTTGAACCTCTTTAAATCGACGTGTGTTGTTTACTTTCCGCACCTTTATTATTGTCTTTGAGCATTCGGTTCGAAAAAGAGGGTAAAATCGAAAAGATGGAGATAATCTATTCACCCCCCCTCTAGATTATCGTAGCTGCTTGTACTTACAAGTGGTATCAGAGCCAAACTATTTGGCAAGCTCGTTCCACATTGTGAGTAAAGAGGAACGATCACCGGCTACGAATGAAGTCTACCTTACCGGCGCCTCCACCACCAAGCCACCACTATTTGATTCCAAAAATTATATATTTTGGAAAGAAAGAATGGAATGCTATCTACAAAGTTGCGGGTTCGATATTTGGAACATGGTCGTAAATGAAGAATCCATTCCGATGATGGACACACCACACACCTCCAAAGGCCTCAAAGAGCTCAATGATGAAGAGAAGAAAATCATCTCCTTAAATGGTAAAGCTCTTAATATTTTGTATTGTTCACTTACCAGTTTGGAATATGATCATATTGTAGGAATTAAATCGGCACATGAAGTATGGAGAAAATTAGAAGAAGTATATGCAAATGAAAGGAGCCACTCAAAAGCATCTACTTCTCAAATGGATACAAACCCAACTTGGGATGAGCTTCCTACAACTTCCGACGTCGATTAAAACGAACGATGTCTTATGGGCTTCGAAGAAGAAAATGAGGTAAGTTCAAAACCCTCCACTTCTTATGATAATGAATTACAAAATGATTATAGTGATTTGCAAAATGAATTTGATGAACTTCAAAATGAATTCCAAAGCTTACTTGTTAAATACAAAAATTTGAAAAAGAAATTCAATATTTTGAAAATTGATAATGATAATTTATTTTTCTCTTATGAATCACTTTCAAGTGATCATACCACCACACTTGACAAGGTTAGAAACCTTGAGAAAGAAAATTGTACTCCTGTTGAGGATATTAATTGCATGAAAAATGATTTATCAAAATCCAACTTGAGTACCAATAAAATGACCGATATTGTTGATGTTCATAGTTGTGATAAATTGAAACAAGGACTTGATCATAAGCCTAGTGTTGTTAATTATGTGAAAAGAATCAAGTCCCTATGCATGTTGGTCATTATGCTCCCAAAATTACTACTTGCTTTTATTGTGGTAAAACGGGTCACACGGTTAATACTTATCGGGCTAGAAACAGCTCTAATTATTATTGGAGACCTAAAAGTCTCAAAGCTAATTCCAAAGGACCCAAACACTTGAGGGTACCACAAAATAATGTCATATTAGGTACCCGACGAAATAATAATCGAGGAAAATACATACCGCCAAGAAGACATCAAATGACCATCTCATTTGATCAAAGAAGAAGACACCACCAAAATGAATTTCCAAGAAGGAAATATTATCAACAATGGGAAGGATATAATCCTTGGAGATGGAGTAATTGGAGAATCCACCATCGACATGAAGATTTTCAAACGGGAAGATATCATCAACAATGGGAACGACACAACCCATGGAAATGGCGAAATTGGTAAACCGTATCTCCCTATTTAAATATGCATTTTGTTTTTGCATGTTTTTTTTTATTTGTGTTTAAATCGCAAAATGAGTTTTAAAATTTATAAGGTCTTCTACATATATTTATGTGTTTTTAAAATACTTTGAAAAATGAGACCTTACATGTTGTGGACTTACTTAGACTTATATGTTTTTATCTCTTATGGATTTTTATGGCATAAGCTTATTTGTGATATATCTTATTACTTTAAGCCTACACTTGTATCATATTGTTTTGTGCTAGTCTTGTTTTTAAGAATTGTGTAGGACTGATGTATCATCACAAATGGCTATCTACGTCATAATATGTCAAGAGTGACATAAACTATCGAGGTACGCTCATCATTGGTATTCATCTTATAGACTCGATACATTTGTGCCATATGACTATGTACTTATTTTATACAAGTGCCATTAAGAGGATGTGTTGTTTTTTTTAAAGGCATTATTTGACATAGCTTGTTTTATCCAAGATTTGTAAAGGATTATATTGTTTTGATAAAACAATTGATCTACTAAGTTATTCATTTTATTGCACTTATAAGTGCCACTATTCTTGGATACTTATGTCTAACCTCTTGTTCATATGATTCTTGTAAATGAGGTCTCAACTATGTGCTCTCTTATTGTCAAATTTCAAAAGAGACCTTATGTAGCTTTCTTAAGCTTATTTGACCTTGAATGATTTATTAGATTCTTGATGATGCATAGTATGTGGTGCTTAAAATAGTGTATCTATTATTCGATATTACTATGCTCGTGTGCAAAATATCTTGTTAAGATTTTGCAGAGATCTATGATATTTCGCAACAAGTTTGATGAACAAGACAAGGTTAGTAGCTCAATGATATTGTCAAGAAGAAGGTAATGATTTTGATGTAATATTTGCACTCATAGCACATTTAGAAGTTATTTGCACTTTACTTGGCCATTCTTATTTTGAGAAAATTTCAAGCTTTACCAAATGGATGTTAAATCCAATTTTCTAAATGGTTTTATTCAAAGAGAAGTCTATCGGAGTTTAAAATTTAAGGCCAAATGATTTTTATAAAAGGCCTTGTACGGTTGATACAAGTACCCCGTATATGGTTTGATAGACTTAGCTATTTTTGCAAAATAATTTTACAAAAGGTAAAGTTGATACTACACTTCTTGTTTTGAAAAAGGGCAAGGTTGTTTACTTGTGCAAATTTATGTTGATAATATTTTTGGTGCTACTAATGAATATTTGTGCAAGATATTTTTCCAAGTCAATGCAAGGTGAACCTAAGATGATCATGATGAGGGAAGCTCAAATTTGATCATTGGAATGCCAAGAAGGTGATTATATTCCACACTCAAAAGAAGAAGTGAGACATTGAAGAAGAAAGAACTATTTCAACCTATATGGCTACAAATGCGAACATTGACAAAAGGTTGAAGTAGGCATTGACAAACGAATTCGAGGTATGTTCATTCATTTATTATTCCTTAGACTCGACATTCTATATGCCTTATGTCTATATGCTCGACTTAAAACAATCCCAACGAATCTCTTTAAAGTGCCGTTAAAAGAAATTTTCAAATATTTGTAAGGCATTTCTTCTTATGACTTGTTTATCCAAAGTTTTAAAACATTATTATTTTTCCGGATAACAAGTCCGGTGATTACAATTTCTCAAAATATGGTTCGTCATATTCAAACTAAACATATTGAGATTCGATATATTTTTCTAAGGGATTGCGTTTCTAAAACAAAAACTTGAGATGTGTTTAATTCCGTCTCAAGGATAACTCGTGGATATTTGTTAATGGCCGAGTATTTTACCTCATTTCGAGCTTGAGTTTAACATTATGTATATTGAATAAGGCCTACATTTGCATTTTGCACGTTTTTAAAACTTAGGGGCGAAAAATCGGATTTTTGGTTCAAACCTCGGATTTTGGAAAATGAGAATGAAAAATGATGCTGACAGGGGCAAGGTCGACCGTCGCCCATGACGCGTCGGCCGTCGCCCATGCCCCCAACCGGTCGACCATAGCAAAAATTTGGTTAAAAGTGTTTATGTTCTCAGTCTTTGCCATTTTGGTCGTTTGGGTTCATTTTTCGTCTCCTTCGCACTTTTCACACAAATTTCACTTCAAATTTGTTTTATTGCATACATTTTATATTTTGAACTTCATGAGGCTCGATTATCATCATCATTGTTCATCAATACCGATTAGATGGTAAGAATTTCTCCTTTTAATCTCAATTGGGTTGAACCCTTGAGAATGTGCTTTTATCTTGATATATTGTTGAAATTCTTGTATTAATATGTTGTTTATAATGATTGATGATGAATGTATATTGTGGTGTTGAAATTGGTGATGAAAAGTTTTGGCTTAAACGAATCCCAAAGGCGTTATATTTCTCTTGTTTTATTCAATGCACGCCAAATGTTCGACAAAATGTTTCAATGAAAAATTCATCACCTACATGATTCTCTTGATTTAAAAAGTCTTATAAGTTTATAGAGATCATGTTTTATCAATCAAATGAGCTTTTACAAATCAAATGAGCAATTTTTTCCCTTTTATTCAGAATTTAAACTTAAATGCTCAATATGCTCGATAAATCTATAAAATTGCGCACTTTGATATAATTGTATGATGTTTTTATCGTGCTAACATTATTTTTGATGATTCCAAAGGGGGAGAAACAAGAAAAACGCTCATAAGCTCAAAGAAGCATAAATAAGCTCGCAAGAAAAGCTATAAGCTAAAGCTCTTAAAAGCCAAAAGCTATGGATTATACTTGGTCCATGTGATGTATTATGGACTTTTCGTGATATTCGAACTTAAGTTGTAAAAGCTAAGCTTTAAGCTTTTAGTTGTTGCTTGTATACTTGTTCTTGATATGCATATTGATAGGGGGAGCTTGTGCAAAAATGATTTTGAAAAATCTTTGCTCCTATCCTTGTGTATTTGCACTTATGATAAATCTTGCTTGTAACGGTTTGATGTTTTAGACCGGAAAATTGGTTTTGTTTTAAAATCAACTTTCTAAAATTGTTTTGGTTTGTAATCATCAAAAAGGGGGAGTTTGTTAGATAAATTTTTTTATCAAGATTTTGATGATTATGTTTAAATGAGTTTTTATACCAAAATAATGATAACAAATGTTGTCCAAATACTCCTAAATGATTTAAAATGTTTTTGCTAATTTTTGGAGTATTTCTTAGAATTTATTTTTTGATAAAAATGGACAACACTTTTGATGGTTTTGTTTAAATTGGTTTTACACCAAAACTATGTTTATAAATGTTGTCAAAATACTCCCAAGTGATTTAAAATGTTTTTACTAATTTTTGGAGTATTTCTTGAAGTTTATTTTTGATAAAAATCGGACAACATTTAATATTGGAGGTTGACCTGGCCGCCCTATCGTTGGACCGTTACGAAGAGTTGAAAAAATGAAACGAAGCGAAAGCAGAAACAAATTATGTGAAAAAAAAGAAGGAGGGGGAACGGTTAAGGGTGAGGCCGATCGGTCGCACCCCCCCATCGATTTGGTCGACCCCACGATGACCTGCACTGGATCACACTTTCTTTTTCAAACGTTCGAAATCTTAAACAGGCAACCGGTCGCCCTATGTTATTTTTGTGACAAAGAAAATTATACCGTTTGAATTCTTTGACAAAGAAGATTTGCTTTTCAATTTTGTACAATATTTCTACATCTTGTGATCCTCTTTTTGTAGACAAAAGTGAAGAAGAAGGAGTCTATGTTAGTGAAGACTTCCCTATAAATAGAGGATGAATTGAAGACACAAAAAAGAACAACACAAGCAATCAAACAACAAGAAATCTGCAAATTTTCCAAGCTTTCATATTCAACACTCTTGTTGTATTTATAGCCTAAGTATTTCACTTTCACATCTTGAGGTCTAGGCTTCAATTCTTGATTACACTTGCACTCAAATTGTAATATTCATTATTGAGTTGTAATCTTGATTTTTGTCATCATTCAACACAAGGCATCCTTGTGAGTATTCTTGTGGAAATAATACACTTGGGTGATCTAGGTGATAGGTGTTTCAAAAGTGTGGTGCTCTTGAGGTATTGAAGAATTTGGTATTCTTTAAGGTTGAATATTGTGGTAATCTTCACAAGGTGCCGTTGGAGATTGTGGTAATCTTCAAGAGAGAATGTGGTAATCTCAAAGGTGGTGTTGAAGAAGAGTGTGGTGCTCTTCAAGGTGATGTTGTAAGGTGTTGTATTAATTTTGGAAATTAATAAAATCTTTTTCTTATTGAAATCCATCCCGGAGATACTTGGGTGGTAGAGGATTAGGCCCTAGGTGGGTTGAAACTCTTTAAATCGATGTGTGTTGTTTACTTTCCGCACCTTTATCATTGTCTTTGAGCATTCGGTTCGAAAAAGAGGGTAAAATCGAAAAGATGGAGATAATCTATTCACCCCCCTCTAGATTATCGTATCCGCTTGGACTTACATGGATGCCAAGAAGTTGGCTTATGGAATCCAAAGGAATGAGGATTCAAGCTAGTAGGTTACTTAGACTCAGACTATGCTGGATGTAGAGTGCACAGGAAGAGTACATCAAGTACATGTCAAATGCTTGGAAATAGATTGGTTTCTTGGTTCAGCAAGAAACAAAATTCTATAGCTACATCCACAGCTGATAACACTAATTCTATTGCAATCACTCAGAATCTAGTGTTGCACTCAAGAACAAAGCACATTGATGTCAGATATCATTTTATAAGAGACCATGTTGAAAAGAAAGACATCACCTTGGAATATATCTCAACTGATAAGCAGTTAGCTGACATATTCACTAAGCCTTTATGTGAATCGAGATTTGAAGAGCTTATGAATGAGCTAGTTTTAATTAAGCTGAGTTAGGACACTCATAAGACTCAATCTGTAGAGACAAAGAAGAGAATGAAAAATAAGTAAGTTTCACATTTCAGCCAAGTGAAACAACTAGGACGGGAAATCAGCTGTATTGATTTAGCTGACAGCTGAGTATCTAATGTGAAGAGAGAAGCATAGTTAAGTCACTTTTGGATGATAGCTTAATTATTTATGAGCTAAGTAATAAAACACATTCGTTTTCTGCAAGTGGGAATGTTTTTAAGGATTACATCAGCTATGATGTCAGAACAAAAGCTGCACATTTAGCCTACGATTGGATATAAATAATGTTGCATTTAATGTGGGGAAATTAATGCGGTTTCAAATGTTAAATCCTGACCGTCGATTTTGATATAATTTTTCAAACTTCCAAAAACCGTCCTTTCAAGTCCAATATAAGCCAAAACATATTTTCTCTCTCCTCACAAAAACTCTTTCGTCTTCAACAAGCAAGGATTTTCTCTCTGTGAAAGTGGAAAAACCCTACTTCTAAATATCTAGATTTTTTGCTTATTTCACCGTTTATTCTCTTCGAAAATGAAACCTATATACGACTTTGCCAAGATGTCTGAGAAGATCCACTCCAGATCTACAGTTGACTTCAAGGGAATGTTGTAACAGGGTGTTGATGAAGCCCTGGTGAAGAAGATTGCTGAGAAACTTGAGAAATTTGATCTGAAGGATTTTCTCAATATTGAGTTTTCTCACACGTGTCTAGAAGAAGTTGCCATGTTTTATGTCAACGCTGAAGTTCATAATGATGAGATTCGCTCATCCGTACACAGCAAGGCGATCAAGATCACTACTGCTGACCTTGCTGAACATTGTAAGCTACCTACTAAAGGGCTTAAAGAGATTACTGAGAAAGATGTTAATCTAGTTGCGGCTTGGAAGGAAATTGCCAAGCATGAGTCAGCTGTGAAAGTTGTCTATACAGCCAAGAAGGAATTGATCAAGGAAGATTATCATAAGCTCATGGACATTAAGTCCAAATACATGGATATGAAGTTCGAGAGCTTTAACCATCTCTCTTGAACTAAGCTGGTGGTGATGGTTGCGATTGTGGAAGAGAAGAAGATCAACTGGGCTGATTTTGTCTTCAGCTGTATTTGCCAGAATGTGATCAACAAGTCCATCAAGGAGGACGGGGCGTTTGGAGGCTCACTGGGATATGGCCTGGTGATTAGCCAAATCATGGAAGCTAAGGGATTTCCTTGAGACATAGAAATACATTCCATGTTAATAAGAAGATGTTCAAGGCGAACTTATCTGGTGCTCAGAAGAAAGCCCATGCAAGGAAAGCTGACACCAGTGAGGGTGAGTCAGCTGACCCTGTTGTAGAAGACACAGTTGCAACCGCCCCAGCTCTCTCTCCCAAGCATATCCAGAAGAAGAGAGTTGTTGCAGCTAAGCCAGCACCTGCCCCAGCAGCCAAGTTGAAGAAGGCTCCTCCTCCTGCAGCCGAGACAAAAGCACTTGCCCCAGCAGCCGAATCGAACGCACCTACCCTAGCAACCAAGACCAAGAAGGATACATCTACACCTTCTCCGGTCATGAACAAGAAACGCTCAGATGTGCCCATCAAGCCAGCTGTAGCGAATAAGATAAATGTGGTGGAGCCAGAAGCCACCATAGAAGAAGATGAAGAGGAAGCAGTTCCTCTTGTCAAGACCAGGAGAAGGAGACTGTATAAGAAGTCTGACCTTGTGAAAGATGCGTCTGCCACTCAGCCAGAGGAGCCAGAGAAGGAGATTGTTGGTACTCATGAGGAGCAGTCTAAAGAGAAAGATGGTGGAGATGCAGCCACCGTGGATGCCGAGAAGACTGCTGATGTTGAACAACAGACAGTAGAAGACCTAGTTCTCGAGAGATAGCTATGGAGAAGCAAGGAGCTGAGACAACCAAGTTTACTGATGTAAGAGCTGTCCATTCCCCTCAGACTGATGCCAGTGAAACTGTGGAGGAACAGGCTCTACTTGGCACGATTCAGGAAGGAGAAGTTGATGATGATGTTATTATGCTATCTCATGTCTATCCTGATATTCAGCAGAGATTGAGGAAATGGAGAAATTGGAAGTTGGATTACTCTCGACAACAATTTGAGCACCCAGAGTACATTGAAGAAGAAGAGGATCTCTTAAGCTTCCTGGGGAATATTTCTATCCGTTTCGCCCTCGATTAAGAATTTTGTATTACAATTCTTCGTGACATCAAGGACGATGAAAAGGAAAAGGCTTTGGAGAAGGGCAAGGACATTGAAAAGTAAAAAATATGTATGTTCACTGGTGGTCTTGAGCATGAAATGGAATCGACTGATAGCAGCGATGTAAAGGAGATCGACCCTGCTATAGCAGCAGATAAGGCGGAATTCCAACAGGCCATCAAAGAATCAAAAGCCATGCATGAACAACAACTTCAAGAGGGTCCAAGAGAGTCTTCTCAACTCTCTCCTAGTTCTAACCCTATGGATGTGGCGCGGAAAATAGCAATCGATATTGCAGCCACCACATCCCCCGTGCACTCAGGACAAGGCTCTCGGAAGTTTGGCGATGAAGCTAGGGAAAAACATGAAGCGGCCACCCTAGCCAAGCAAAATCCTATAGAAGGTGTTGAGATACTTGCCCCCACAACTAATCACTCAGAGTGAACAACAGCGGAGACTCCGGTGTAGAGCAACCCCACTTCTCTTAACTTAGGTGCGCCAGCTGAGGTGGAAGCTCTCACCACCATAGCCAGGTCGGAGGATGCTATGGGAGACCAACCTATGGAGTTAGGAGGCAAACGGAATAACAGAGGGAAGTTAACGAAGCTCGGACGGTTGAGACTGTCTCAGCTGAAACTTCATCTACACTGAAGGCCGATGATGTTGCTGATGCATCTAAGGCAAATGAAGGAATGGATACCATGGGAGTTGAGACTCCTGGTCCTAAAAGTGCAATCCTAGGAGTTGAGACTCTAACGGATGCCACCGAAGACCCTAAGGCAGATAAGTCTACTGTGGGAACCTGTTGCGATTGAGGCGCACACGGGGGATGGAGAAGGCCCTCCAGTAGTTGAGACTGATGTGGGTGTCGAAGGCCATAAGGAGGTTGAGACTTCTATGGGTAAAGGAGCTGCAGAAGAGCAAATTCCTCACGTAGAGATGGCTGATGAAGAAGACAAAATTAGCGATCTTAGTAATTCCCAGGAGCATATGGTCACAGAATTCATGGAATCTGACAATGAAGCTGAGTCCACTCCCATTGATAAATCTATTGAGGACAAAGCTGAGGATGCTCAAGACTCTCGGAGTAAAGCCAGTGATAAAACTGCTCTGATGAGATTCGTGTTTGTTGATGAGCCAACCCCAATGGCTTCAACACACTCCGATGACGCTGATAAATCAGCTGAGGACAAGACAACTTATAAGAAAGGCCCAAGCGATACCAAGGAAGTTGTTAAGATAATTGAGTGTCAGTCAGCTGAGCAGGCTAACACAGCTGCTCAGCAGAAACACAATCAGCTCAGCAGCAGGCTAACATAACTGCTCCCAATGCCGACGAAGCTGGTTCAGCTGAGGCAAGTCGAGCTGAAGATATTCGCAAGGAGAAGGGATGTGAATCTAGTTCAAAATCAGAGTTAAGAAGAAATTCTTCACAGACGGTCAGGGAGGATATGTTAGGATTCCTCTCTCACACTACGGTTTCTCATAAGACTCTTATGAGAATCATGAAGGAGGATCCAAAGCTTCAAATTTATGATGGTTTTACAATTGGAGCTATGGAGAAGGCTTTGGATAAGATTGGGTTTCGTAATAGAAAACACCAAATTATCCACTGGATAACTACCAAAAAATTTGTCATTCCGATGGAATTCATTGGTAACTTAATCGAGATGCATTTGGTCCCTTACCGGGAAGTCAAGGAGATCAAAAGCATAGTCAAGAGAGAAGTTGCAAACACACTCTCATGGATTCATATCAGAGCCATAAGAGTTATTATTAAGGCAACATTCAAAGAAGGAATAGATTCGCCACTCAATCTGGCTATCTTTGACAAGCGAATCTCAAATATCAATGATTCATGCCTTGGAGTGGTCCAAGAAATTTGTATGCGGGAAAATTGGCATTTAATGTCTATCCTAGAATTGCATATAATATGGGAGATCGAGATTTTAATATAACGATGACCCTTCATCAAGATTTCAAAAGGACAGATTTGGTGAAAGAAGGAAACAGGCTTTATTCGATTACATACAGGATTTTCTATGCTCTTTCGATTACACATCATTCAGAGGTATTCTTAAGAAAGGAATTTATTGAAGTCCTAAGAATCTTTGAGGACTTTGCCATCGTAGTTCTACCAAAACTTATTAAGTCTTTAACAATAAAGGAGATTGACATGCAAATTCAAGATCAACTAGTCTTCAACAAAACTCGAAGTCTCAAAGTTGAGCCAAGGAGGATGTCTTTCCAACAAGACAGAATGATAAGCAGTAGTCGTTGGAAGAAAGAAGGTCGAGTACGATTTAGCGAATCCCAGATGTTTTCAAAATACAAGGAGAGCTGGAATGTCCAGAAGGATGGAGAGAAGTTGAAGTAATATTTGACATCACTCAAAAGGATAATATTTTTCCTTGTGATGTTCTATATTATCTCCAACAACCTATAGTTGGAAGGTATCAAGTAAGCCTAAAGATGGGTGAAATTGAGCTGACTATCACAGGAATAGCAGGGAAAATCCCAAAGCAATTAATACTGGGTATTGAGTTTCTTGAGGATCATAGACCTTGGGAAAACTAAGATGGAATGGAGTTCACATTGGTGTATAAAAGATACATAATCAGATGACCACTAGTCCATTCTCCTTACACATTTCGATTGAAATGTTATATGTTGAATACAAGGCCGAGTATTTTGCCGCCTATATTAACTTAGGGGCCGGAATATGTACTGCTAAGCCAGATGTTTTTCCTAAAGAGATTGGAGAAGATTTACCAGCTATTGAATGAAGAGATTTCTCTAAAAGGATTCTATCCTTAACAAAGGAATTAAACAAGCAGAAAACATGATTGGAGGCGCAGGCGGTACCCCATGGTACAAAGTGAAGATGACACAAATCTATTTCCATGATACAGGAGCAGATGTTTTGTTAGGAAACAATTTCCTACAAACATTTAAGAGATTTACACAGGAGAATGAGACAAGAAGAATTATTTTCACAACATTATGTGATCATAAGATTATTGTCCAGAGACTGCGGGAAGCATTTCATCGAAAAATGCCCATTAATTTTCGTAGCAAGTGTGGTGATGAAGCCAAACTTTGAAATCAAAAAATGGTGGATCAAAGAAAACTTGGAGAAACATTATTATCCTTTAGACAATTTGGTTCAAATCAGAAAGACACAAAACTATGTGATAATAACTTGTATTTATTTAGAATACAAGAAGAAGAATGAGTACCTCCAGAGGCTATTGCAGAATTGATGATGAGCCTTATGGAGAATCCACAGAGTGATGTTACCATAGAAGAACAAATATCAGTCAAGGATGTTAAAAAAAAGATCCAAAAGAATTACAATAAAAATCCTTTGGCATGGTGGAATAATAACGAGCTCAAAGAATCCTTAAAAGTTAAACCATGAAAGGAATACGAGTTTTTGAGATTCAAACCAATCCTTATAAACCAGGAGGATCGTGAGGATATGTTGAAGATACTTAGGGAACATCTTGACCTTAAGTTGATTTCACCAGTAGTTTCTCCATACGGCAGTCCAGGATTCTTAGTCAGAAATCATGGAGATATTAAAAGAGAAACGCCAATACTGGTTATTAATTATAAAGGGATCAATAACATTTTGGAATTCGATGGATATTATATCCAAAACAGAGAACATTTGGTTAACTGCATCAAAACATTCCAAGATATTCTCAAAGTTCGATTGCAAATTTGAATTTTATCATATTAAGATGGATGAAGAAAGTAAGAAGTTCACAGCGTTCTCAATGCCACAAGTACATTATATTTGGAATGTGATTTCTATGGGATTGGCTAATGCACCCCAGATAAACCAAAGAAAGATGTATAATCTCTTCAAAGATTATTTCAGTTTCATGTTCATATACATAGATGATATCTTAATTGCATCAAAGAACATGAAAGAGCATCTCAAACATTTGGAAATATTTTCAGATGTTTGTCACAATGAAGGACTAGTGCTTTCAGAAAAGAAGGCAGTAATTGCTACAAGGTATATTGAATTCCTCGGAATTGAAATCGATGAATCTGGAATTATCTTACAAAGTCATATTGTGGAAAACATACAAGGATTTCCAGATACGTTAAAAGACAAGAAACAGCTTCAAAGTTTTCTCGGAGTTGTTAATTTTGCTGGAATATTCATAAACAATTTAGCACATTACAAGAAGGTGTTTAGCCCATTGCTAAAAAAAGATGCCATATTCAAATGGGAAGATGAACATTAAGAAGGAATAAAGCAGCTTAAAGAAGTTTGCAAAAAGCTTACAAAAATTGCAATTCCACAATATGAAGATGAATTGGTGCTATATACAGATGCCAATTCTTACAAGAGATGGAAGGAATTGAAGCTGATTCCATCCTCACAGCATCAAGACACATTGGCGATCATCTTGAGATGTTTCTCCCAGAATTTGACACTCTGGCCATCAATCTTTGATTTGGTAGGAAGGTTGCAAAAGAATGGTCGGGACAAAGTAACTGATCGCATACGAGCTTGTGTTTGATCTCATTCTCATCTGAGATTGGCATTTCAAGGGCCACTCCTCCGGGCCGCTAATAAGCAAAAGAAGCGTTTAGCGTGCGGGGCTCCCCAACCCGTAGCAGAGGATTCAAGTACCTCTAACACAAATCCTAAGCTGGCAGAAATGATGTCCCAAGGAAAATATGATACTCCAGACCCAAATCCCGAGTTATCATGTCAACCCAGTAAGTCCGGGTAAAGGACGAAGAGATCAATCTTCGGCCTATGATGGGTAATTATAAGGTTGATACTAATGAGATTAAAGTTTCTTCTTCTTGGCAGGAATATCAAACAAATTGGGAGAAACTTATTTCAAGACAAGGGATACATCCAGAAAGAACGAAGATTGACATTTCTGGAAAATATCCAAGGGTGTGGATGTTACCAAACTCCAATCCACACGAGGTCAAGCGGGGGTATGAATTTGGAGCCCTGGCTTCAATCTATACTACCTACCCTATTTCTCGGAGATAAAATTATTACCCAAATGGATCCAGGAACCCGTATACGTGTGCTGGTCCAACAATGAGAGCCTAAAATGCGGGGCGATACTTTGGAACTGTATTTCATTAGTGTAGCTACAGAACCCATGGTAAAAGGTAATCATGAAGCCTTTCATTACATTCGGCGTCGAAAGCCAGACAAACATGCGTCTAAAACAATCAATGAAGCAAGTTCGGAAGAAGTTACCATGGTTACGTCTTTTACTGAAGATCAAATTTTAACAAGACGAGCATGAGGTTTATGGGTCTGTCTTACAGAGATGGACAAAGTCAAATTTCCGTTCAAGTTTTATTAGAATTCTATGAACGGATCATTCCTGTTAAATACCATGATAGGAAAAACTACAAAATTTGCGGAAGACACATCGAGAAAAAGAGAAGACTTCTTTGGGATAATAAGCTACCGGGGACTAAAGAAACTCGTCGGAAATATTGTAATATGGCTCATATTGGCCATTGGGAAAATCGTATTTGCCCAGAATGTCCAAATAAAAAGGAGCCAGAATTCGGCAAAGGATTCCAACCAAAATTTGATCGGAAACGTCCCGGAGATGGAGAAGGAAAGTCACAAAAACTGCCATAGTATCCAATAATTTGGGGACCACCAAAAACGTTGATTCCTTGACAAACTTGGTGGAGACATGTGACTCTATACACGCGGAGGCCCACTTTTTAAAAAGACAAAAGGTAGGGCAAAACAGGTGATAGAAAGATTCCTTCCAATCCATTAAAAGACGAAGGAATAAGGTCAACAGGCTTTGGAGCCTTATCAGAATGCCTTGGATACCAAACAAGAATGGGTCCCAAGCCATATGAAGATGATAAAGCATCCATTACTCTTAGCAAGTGGGAGATAGAATTCAAGGAGATAGAGGCATCAGTTACCTCTATATAAAGGAGGTTTTCAGAAGGCTAAAGGCATCTATCAACCTCCCTTAGTCTTCTAAAAATAAAAATTTCCTTTGTAAAAATAGTCGAGTGTTTAAATTTTTTAGAGTGTTTTCAGTTTTTAGTTTATGTGTAAGCGAGTGCAAGCCTCATACATGAGAGGCTAAAAATGTATTCTCCTCCCAAAAGGAGATTACTAATGTAATAAATTTTTCTTAAGTTTTTAATAAATAAAGGCTTTTGTTCAACATGTGTTCATAAGGTTCTATTAGTTTATCCCTTTAGAGAATTATCTTATATGCTGTCGTAGTAGGAAACGAATCAAGGTCTTTGAGCCGTTCTTTGAAGGAGTCGATTAACTTGTAGATCATCTTCCTGTTGGTGAGGTTGGACGGAGGCGTCTGTCAAATGGTCTAGGGAAATGATTTATCGATCGGTGAACTTGCAAACCATATCACCCGGTGCGTTTTTGGTCAAAGAGAGGTATGAATTTAAGGGATTTATTAATTTTACGGAAGTATGTTGGGCCTGATATGGTCGTAATGGACTATTTCCATTTTCACCTATAAAACTTAGATTGGAACTTATAACATAGAACATGAGACTCTACGAAGTATGTTACATTAAGTTTATCTTTGGAAATCTGACATGATCCATTTAAAACCTCTGAATATAGACTGGATCTAAGTAGATGTAACAATGCCACAAATGAAACATATGACAGAAAATGAGGGTGCTCATACTCTGTGAAATCTGAAACGAATTTGATCATGTTTCCTTACTTGTTATAAAGGGTATAATGTGGAACTTCAATGAATAATTGTATCCTTTTAATAAGGAAGGCCAAAGTTGTAACCGAAACACCAAAAGAGGCCATAGAATTTGATAAAAGATAAGATGAGATTTTAGATTTGAAAGTTAGATAAGATGATAATAAAAATGATGGAATTTCGTAGAGTTTGAAATCATAAGATTTGTATTTGGAAATCTAGAATTTTATTTGTAGAGAAATAATAATGACTAAAATAATAATGGGCTAAAATAATATTGGATTAAACTTGAGTTTGGGCCAAGTAATTTTTGGATTGAACATGCATTTGAGTTAATATGATTTTTGGGGTTAAGAAAATTGGATTTTTAAAATAAGAAGCTAAGAAATTAAGCCCCTAAATAACTAAAAATTGCATCTTAAAAATAAATAATGTCTGGGTGTTACAAACTCTCCCTATTAATAAAAATTTTGTCCTCAAAATTTAGTCAACTTAATAAATTTAAAGTCCAAATATCCTGCTAGAATTGTATCCTCTTGTTCCCAAGTTTCCTCGTCCTAAATAACTATTGCTACAACCAACCACCACTCAAGCTAAATATGTCTCCAAATTACTCTGAAAATCCGAAATACATGCCCGTTAAGTTTCCTATTGTCCTTTCAGTTTGTCCATCTGTATATTGATGGTATAATCCACTAAAATTTAACCTTATTCCCATATATTGTTGCAAGTTTCTCCAAATATTCTATGTTAATAGTATCTCTATATGATAGTCTCGTTGTTTCTCTTATGAACAATTGAGCAAATCTAATCTAAATCATATATCATCTGTAGAAAGTGTGTAGGCTTGGTCAATCGAATCGTGATTTTCCTTAGTTGATTGTGACTAACCTACAACAAAGTCAATATCTATATACTCTCATCTTTCATTCGATGATATCAAATCTCTTAACAAAATCTAGATTGTCGTTGGTGTTTGACCTTAACTGGTTGATGTGTCATGCATCTGTCCACAAAGTTTCATTACTTCCTCTCATATTTTTCCACTAAAATATATTTCGCATCTCTAGTCAAATATTTGTAACTCGTAGGTGAGCGGTGTATGATATCCAATGTGTTTAACCTAATATCACAATTCTTCCTTAAATACAACCAAAATTCCTTTGTAGGCTAATGCACCATTAGCAACTATAACAAATCCGTTGAGGTCTGCGATTAGATCATGACTTCTCATCTTTCCTAAAACTCATATGTCCATTGTGCCTCATAAATCTTATCTCTAAGTACAAGTCGTTCAACCATTGTTACAGTAATTGATTTAATCCACAAAGAGGTGTGACAACCTCGATTATCAACTTAGCAAACTCTCTCGTCAAGTATTCTTATTCTCTTGGTAAAGTTTGGTCAATCCTTATTTAACTTCTTAGAAATCCTTCGCACACTTTTCGCTCCTTTGAAACTTCACATTTTCCTGCCACTCTAGTCTTTGGTGTTGAACTCTAAAAAATATACTTTCTATAAATCTTATGTAATACCCAAATTGGTCTAGAAATATTGAACTTCATTCACAATCGTAACTATACTCCATTCATTAATAACTTCAATTTTAACCAGGTCAACTTATATTCCTAATACGATAATGTTCTGACCAACCAATATTACACAATTTAACCACAATTTAAACTTATTGAACTTCAGTATAACTGATCTTGAGACCTCAAATCGGTCATACATAAGTCAATAGCTTCTTTAAGCAATCAAGTGAATCATTCATCATTAGCATTGGGTACTTGTTTTGTAATCCAGTAAATTCTCCATATAGTCAATATATTTCATAGTCTCGAATAACTATCACATTGACCACTATTAAAAAAAATCAAAATATTAGTAACTTACTTCACTAACCAAATACCTCTGACAACTTATATCTTAAGCTTTCCATTGCATTCTTTCTTGACACAACTCGGGTACAATACTAGCCTTTGATCCGTAGAAAATAAAATACATCATCTTTATATATTGAAACACTATTTCCTTATATGATAAGTACTCTATACTTTTCCCTCTCTTCCTAAGTTAGTCCATGACTATGATCCCATCAAAATTATTCCTTCATATAAATCAATTTCCAAATCTAGTCCACTAACTTTCAGCTTCACGACTTTAGACATCTAAACAATAATTATTATCTTTCCAAATAATATATTAACATCATAACCATCTGAATGTATTATGAACACTTAAATAAAATGAACATGGCGTAAATCATGAATATTCAACTTTAAAGCTACTAAAGGCCATCAAAATTCTATGTTGCTAGTATTCTACTCAAAGTCAATCCTAACATTCTAGATCGTCTATTGTTTGAATAAATTCGTAATGAACCTTATGTATTCTGTCACAATGGTCCTCTTGGGTCGTCTAGAGTTTGTATTATTCTCTCTATCTCTCTACAGAATGCATCAATATCTCGTAAGAGTCCAATAATCATATTCGGCTAATTTGACAGTTTATGGCAAATGCCACAAAATTTTGCGAAACTAGAATATGTTGGGAGGGTTTTTATATTTTAAGTGTATTTTGGATAACTATAATGTCAAAATATTACTAAATAAAAATACAATAAATTGGTACATGAACAATCGAAACAATGCACGATCGATATATTTCAACCATAGTCTTTCACTTGAAGTTTTAGACTATAATTCTGCGGTATAATTAAAAAACGGTAATGTGAAAGATTATCTTGGTGGCCGATTATTTCTCCAATAATTAAAAAAAGGGATAATTACAAAAACACCCCTGAGGTTTGGGTTAATTACAAAAAAAACCCATAGATGTTTCAAAATTAAAAAAAAAACCCTTCAGGTTTCATTTTGTCTTAAATTTAAGGGGGGATATCTGGGTTTTTTTGAAATGTTTTTGAAATTAACCAGGAAAAACGTATGACGGAATCAAACCTCAAGGAATTTTTTGTAATTTTCAAAGAACTCTGGGTTTTTTTTAATTAGCTCAAACCTCAAGGGTGTTTTAGTAATTATCCACTAAAAAATTTAAAATAAAACGAAAAAATGCACCAGTGGCAAATTTATCCCATCCTAGGTGTTTTCATATGACAAATCTCATCATACAGTGAGAAGTTTCTTCAGAATTAGAATTTATGAGTTTCTTTATCTAATTTTTTTTGTAATCTACATACATATTGTTGTTTGGTGAATTGCATTTGTAGTTGGAGCAAATGGTGGTATTTACCCACTTGGGATATGAGAGAGACTTTTTTTGACATGTAGGATAAAAAATATAGTTTTCTACCCACTTTTTTGGGGTTCTTTTACCACAATATCCTTGAGGCTTCAAAAGCAAGACTTTAAAGTAGGTAAGTTGTATTTCTCTCTCTTGTTAAATACATACATACATACATACATACATATATACATATGATTCTTCCCCATTTGCTCTTCATTTTTTCTCTCTCTTCTTCTTGTTCTCCACAAAATATCAAGAAGTTCTTTCTGTGGTCTTTTGTAACCAAAATCGCACCAAAAAATTGAATAACAAGGTAATGTTTTTTTTGGATGAAATGTGAGTAATATATATCATCGCAAATGTACAAAATAATCCGGGCATAACCAGATGATTACAACACAATGGGACTAAATGTCCCTAAAAGGCTAGTACAACTTGATGGCTAATACATGCCATTTACACACAACAAACAAACCGAAAATGCAATAGAGCTAATGTCCCAAAGCAAGATGTTCATATTGAACCAAAACATGAGGATACAAAGAAAACATGATCTTGTATACCTGTGTTTTGATTTCCCGAATAATGCCGTCAGAAGTAACTACTGTCCCTTCAAATAGTCGCATATTATGAGCAGTCTATATATGATATGCATTGCATGTCAATGCACTTTTCTTGGCACGAGATTGCCACGAAGTTCAACGAGCTTCCTTCTTCATGTATTTCAGTGAACTTTTAATAGTACTCATTGCTCTTGTGATGCGAAGCCACTTCTTGATTTGTTGCCAAACTTGTTCGGTCATGTTGCACTGAAAAAATAGGTGATCTAATGTTTCCGGTACAATCCCACATAAAGCACAATTTCGATCAATGTCCATATGTGGAGGAGATCATTGGTTTGTAACCTTCCTTTGATACCAAGCCAAAGGATAAATGAATGCTTGGGAGGAGTGTAATGTCTCCATACATCAATTGCCCAAACTTTCGGAGTGCCCCTCGGTCTGAAAAAGTCATATGCTTTCGAGCAACCAGAATTTTCCCCACCGATTAAGGTTGGAAATAGCAAGTTGGGTAGTCCCTGCCTTATTAACAATGATGTCCCAAAGCTGAAAAATGCGTTTGAGGAGGGGAGAATCTCCTTTCGCTGGTGTCCAATTCCAAACGGAAGCCCCATTAAGATACACTTGGTCCACCTATCTGATCCACAAAGAGTCCTTTTTCTCATGAATGTTCCAAAGTACCTTTTCAAGGAGCGCAAGGTTCCATCTTTTAACGTCCCTGAAGCCAAGTCCTCCCTCAGTCTTGGGGAGACCAATATCTTTCCAAGCAATCAGTGCCTTGCGCTCGCCCCAAAGGAAAAGATGGCAAATGTTCGTAGTTCTATCAATCACAATGCTCGGGATTGGTAGAATTGATAACCAAAAGCACTCAACACCATGCACAACTGATCTTATCAACTCCATTCGTCCGGCATAAGTAAGAGTACAATTGGTCCAAGCATTAATATACCCAACAATTTTCTCAACAAGAGAAGCATAGTGAATCACTTTCAATTTTTCTGCTGCAAGCGGTATTCCAAGGTATTTGAACGGCATAGATCCAATTGGCATGTTCACAATCCTATGGAATTCAACTAATTTATGCCCATTGATACAAGCTGTGTATAAGCTGGATTTATTCAGGTTCGCCCGTAATCTTGAACACCTGCTAAACTTATTCAAGCAATCCAACAACACACCGACATAATTACTGTCTCCTTTTGAAAAAAGCATCAAGTCATCCGCAAAAGCCAAATGAGTGTTATTCAATTTGGCACATTTGGGATGATAAGGAAAACGTTCCCTATTGGCAGCAAGATTAATTGAACGAGAAAAATATTCAAGACAAAGAACAAAGAGGAAAGGTGATAAAGGGTTTCCTTGCCTTAGTCCCTTCTTGCCCGCAAATTTCCCATACAAAATTCCATTCAGTGCTATGGAATAAGATGGAGAAATCACACACTCCATGATCCAGTGTTAGGAATTTTATTTATCAGATTTTGATGAATGTCATGTAAAACTTAGACTAGAAAGTTGGCACCCCATTTTACTTGTAATTTGCACTGTAATAAATAGGGCCGTATGAGCTGAGTCAAGTCAGCTATGCCTGGATATACAAGAAGTCAACTGAAGACTAAAATGAAGACTCATTTGTAAAAGGCTGAGTATGGCAAGGAGGAGAAGTCAAGAACTCGATGAAGGAGTATCGGTGTACAACAGTGCAATTTTGATGAAGTGTTAGTCAAGTCAACTCAAGATAGCCAAGTCTCAAGTTGAAGTGATAGATGAGTCATCTAATGATTAGGAGCTGACTCGAAGTCACCTGGGGAAGTTAAGGAACTGCAGTCAAGTCAAGACAACTGAAAAGAATCCGTTGCACAGAAGTCAAGAAGGTTACTTAAATAAGTAATAATTCCATGCTACAATGTCTTAAAGTGCTTAGTCCCAGAAGCGTGCAAAAGGAATAAACCAATGGGAAAATCGCACTGTGTCGGACTACGAAAAAGTGAAGGTTCATTTAATACGAGGAAATGTCAATATCAAGGACTGCAACAAGACAAGCCAACGACCACTAGTGACTTTTGAAAATCAGCCTATTCCTTCAACGGGCAGATTTTTGAAAGTTCACTATAAAAGGCTGAGGAATCACTTTGAGAAGAGGTTACCTGAACCACGAACATTAAAGTTATCATTCGAGCTGTAACTTGCAAAATATTCTCAAGTTATTCAAGCAAATCCTCAAGCCTAAATTTCAAAGGAAATCGATCCAACACCAAGCTGTGAAGGAAAGACAACTTCAAACTGTTGAAGAGGAAACTTTTGAAGTATCAAAAAGGGTTCAAGGTCGAACCAGTCTCAAGTTATTGGAGGGCTTCGTGATCAAATCCAAGAAGCTTGAGCAAGTGAGCTCAAGTAGCAAGCGGCATACTGTGAAGAAGCCGAGTCGTCACGAGAAGCCATTTGTGTGACCAAGGCATCTCGGATCGAGTCCCAAAGTATCAAGTCAACTGTGTGATCAAGACTTGTATCTGGACTGATAACCACTTTGTATTATGATCAATACTTAGTGGATTCCTCCAGGAGTTGGAGAAGAGAGGAGTAGAAGAATTACCCCATCTTCGAACCTCTATAAAATTTATTGTGTCATTTACATTTCAGCATTTACTTTCTGCATATCATTTAGTATCTCACGATAATTTGCTATCCAACTGATTATTAACAAAGTGCTAAAACCAAGTGTTAAAACAAACTTAAACCAAATTCAAGGGTGTTAAGTCTTCCGCTGAAAATCTCATCACATCCAAGTTAAGGTTTAGACTAAACAGCTGAGTTATTCTATCAACAGCTCAATCGAGTTTGTTGAGTTGCTAACTCTGCGTTAACTAACTTAGTTGTCCATCAAGGACTTAGCTATGTATTTAACTCTATAATATTTTAAAAGGACTAAAATCTAAAAGTTGGTAAGGTTTATTCAACCCCCCATTCTAAACCTTACGCAAACACCCCTTGAAACCTACAAGTGGTATCAGAGCGGTTGGTTCATTGAGCCTTCCGCACTGGTTACTGAACTAGATCTCTAATCTTTCAAAGAAGTTTTTTTTTAACACTTGTTCTTTCAAAAGCCATTTTTTTTCAGTAAAGTTATTATCATGGAAGCAAATTTGACACGCATTCCTATGTTCACCATTGAAGAATTGGATGAATGGAAAATATGTATGCAGGCTCATCTATCAGCTTTACATGATGAGATGTGGATAGTGATAGAGGATGGGCCACTACAAATAATGAAGGTGAACACGGTTTGCAAGGAGAGGCGTCTTGGTGAGGAAGAAGAGGCTGCTCCTCCTAGACCAGCTATGGTTGAAAAACCAAGAGCTGAATGGACGAATGATGACAGAAAAAGATACAACCTTGACAATGTGGCCAAGGATAAAGACTTTGGACAAAGGTCATGTTCAACAAAGTCAAATCTTGCAAGACAGCCAAAGAAATCTGGGATAAATTAACCCTAATTTGTGAAGGATCTGAGCAAATCAAGGAAAACAAATTATCTGTTGTTGTTCAAAAATTTGAAAACTTTAAAATGCTTGCAAGTGAAATGATGGACCAGCTGGATGCTAGATTCACTGAAATTACAAATGAGCTCTCAGCACTTGGGAAAGAATACACACAGAAGGAGATGTGTATGAAGATACTACGGAGCCTCCTAGCTGAGTGGGAAATGAAGACCATGGCTCTAAGGCACTCAATGGACCTATCAAAAACATCCAATCATGAATTGTTCTCAGACCTCAAAGCTTATGAGTTTGAGCTGAGAAGAAAGGATCAATAGGAGATAGTTGTACCCAAAACAGCTGCACTCATAGTCAAGCAAGGGAAGAGAGCTGAGACCAAAGAAGTCATTGACCAGGAGGAGATTGCCTTGATGGTTAAAAGATTCAACAAGTTCTTCAACAAGAACTACAAAAAAAACAAAGGTGAATCCTCCAGAAGGCATTCGGCTCCCTCCAAGTCAAGGGAAGATAGGCCACCAAAGAGAGCTGAGTATCAAAAGGTCGAATATCAAAGAGCTGACAACCCAATTAATGAGAGAGCTGATCAAAAAGTTGAAAACCTGTGTTGGAATTGCAGACAACCAGGACACTTTGCTATTGACTGTCCATATCCTGTAGTCAATAAATAGAGGAATGAAGAAGAAAGAAGAGTCTTCAAAGAAAGAAGACAAGAAAAGAAAAGAGCTATGTTGGCTGCCGAGAGGCTTTCGATACAACTAAGTCAAAAAAGCGAGACTCGAGAGAGTAGTGGCGACTACTCAAGTGACTCTAAAGAAGAAGCCTTAATCTGTCTAATGGCTAAAGAACCTGATCAACCTGACCAAGAAGATGAGGTACACTCTAACTGATCTCATTCAGATTCTGGTGATAGTGATTGTGACACACATACTTCATCACCCATTGATCTTTATGATTCATTAGGCAAAATGATGAAAGACTTTGAGCACATTAAGTCATCTCACACACTATTAAATGAGGAAAACAGCCAGCTCAAAAGCCAAAACTCACTGCTGACTAAGGAGCTGAGTACTCTAAGTCACAGAGCTGATGAGAACAAAGAGCTGAAGGTTGAAAATGCTAAACTAATAGCAGAGATAGCCGCTATAGAAAAGAGAGAAAATGATCTCAAAAATGTGATTGCTTAATTCACAAAGGCATCAAAATCATTGGATGACCTTATCATGATCCAAAAAGAATGTGGAGGCAAGACGGGCATAGGATTCAATTCCTTTGTGCATAGTCAAACTCCAAGAGTGATCTTGGAAAAAGGATCTTCAAGTAATGAAGCATCTCAAAAATCCAAAACACCAAATGTTGCACACAAATTCATTCCAAAGCACAATCACAAACAAAATGGCCTTGGATATAAAGGAAAAGGAAAACAACTTGATTGAGTATCTTTGAGAGGACTGACTTAGAAGAAATCCAGCAGAGTTCCTCAGCAAACTCTAAACACGAAGTACTCTTTGAAGAAGAAACAAAGCTACCAGAATCCCCAGAAGTTCTATCAAAGTAACACAAATGATGGGAATGGTAGAAACTACCCAAGTCAAGCTGATTGGAATAATGTGAAATATTAGCTAAGACCTATGGAATACAAGCCTAAATGGCAAAGGCCTAGAACTCAGCAAAGGTCATTCCAAAGGCAACAAAGCTATCATCAGCACACATATGCACCCAAGCACTACACTCAGAGATATCACTATTACCCAAAGAAGGCAATTGCTAAAACACACACACAGGCATACAGACAAAAGAGACAGTTGTATGAACCCAAAGCCCCCAAGCAATTTGCCAAAGTGAATTATGATTATGGCACAGATAGATGGCAACCTCTTAGACAAAAATCATTTGGCTATAGGTTGGTTGGATCATATTACAGCACTTACCCCTCAGGACCCAGGCAAGTATGGGTACCTAAAAACTATTCCTTGATTGCAGGTTCAAGGAACATCTGAGTGCCAAGGAACCTGGTACATGGTTAGTGGCTGTTCCAGACACATGACTGGAAACAAGAAAGACCTATCAAAATTAAGGAGATTAGAGGCGCAAAAGTCATATTTGGAGGAAATGAAGCTCCAGGAGAAATTAGAGGCACTGGATCCATCAAGAAAAATGGATTAGAAATCCCCGATGTTGCGTATGTTGATAGTCTAAATTTCAACTTGTTAAGCATCAGTCAACTCTGTGACAAGGGCTATAATGTTGGATTCAATATGGGAGTAGTGTTTCAAGGATCCGGACAAAAGAACATGTATGTGGTAGATTGGTGACGTGACCACACCAAGCACTTGTCTGCTAGTAAAAATACAGTGGAATCAAGTTGGTTTGTGGCACAAGAAGTCGAGTCAGTCCCGAATTTCAAGACAATTAACAAACTTGCAAGGACTAATCTTGTAGAAGGACTTCGGACTCGGTGTACAAGAAGGAAAGTGTTTGTGATGCATGCCGGATGGGAAAGCGGATCAAATCATCATTCAAAGAGAAGTCATGCCCATCTTCAACGGGGGTATTGCATCATTTGCATAAGTGGAAAGAAATACACTCTAGTGGTGGTGGATGATTATTCAAGATATACATGGACAATCTTCATGTGCAAAAAAAAAAAAAGAAACCTTGCGAGAAGTTACCACGGTGATGAAAAGAGTTCAAAATAAGAAGAGTCAAACCATTATAAAGATAAGATCTGATAGAGGAACTGAGTTTCTTAATGGAATAATAACTCAGTATTGTGTTGAAAATGGTATTGCTCATGAATTATCTGCAGCAAGGACTCCACAGCAGAATGGAATAGTAGAAAGAAGGAACAAAACTCTCAAGAAAGCTGCAAGGACCATGTTAGCTGAAGCAGGGTTGCCTAAAAGATTTTGGGCTGAAGCCATCAACACTGCATGCTATACTCAAAATAGATGCATGATTAATAGACAGTTGACAAAGACTCCCTATGAAATTTGGACAGGGAGAAAGCCAAATGTTGGGTACCTTAAAATATTTGGATGTAAATGCTTCATCCACAACAATGGTAAGGATAATCTAAAGGCTTCTGATGCTAAAGTTGATGAAGGTATCTTCTTGGAATACTCTGCTGGAAGTAAATCCTATAGAGTGCTGAACAAAAGGACTATGGTCATAGAAGAGTCTATCCATGTAGTGTTTGATGAGCTTAATGTAAATGGAGAAGACATTGAAGAGTTAGCTGATAAGCTGAATCAACCAACTATGCAGAAGAGTCCCTATGTTGAAGCTGAAGCTGGAGCAATTAATCAAGGTGAAGATGAGATAGTTGAATCTCAAAGACAGCTGGAAAATCTGCAGCTAAGTGATGATGAGAGAGCCGCTCAAGATAACGCAGCTGCAAGACGACTGAACCCAGCTGACTTACTCCAACCTGATGTGAGATAGCTGAGAGACCATCCACCAGAGCCAGTCATTGGAAATGTAAGAGATGGTGTAAGAACCAGATCCAGAGCTCAACAAGAAGCAATGTTCACTTGTTTTATTTCCCAAATAGAACCTAAAGATGTGTCCCAAGCATTGGATGACACACATTGGATTCAAGTCATGCAAGAAGAGCTGAATCAATTTGAAAGAAATAAAGTATGGGAATTGGTGCAAAGACCAACTCATCAAAATGTTATTGGCACAAAATGGGTTTTCAGAAACAAGATGAAGGAAGAAGGTTCTGTAGTAAGGAACAAAGCAAGATTGGTAGCCAAAGGGTATTGCCAAGAGGAAGATATAGATTTTGATGAAACATTTGCTCCTGTTGCAAGATTAGAAGCAATAAGGATGTTTCTTGCCTATGCTGCTCACTAGAACTTCACTGTATATCAAATGGATGTAAAAAGTGCATTCTTGAATGGATTGTTGGAAGAAGAAGTCTATGTCGAGCAACCTCCAGGTTTTGAGCAGAAGACTCTTGGAGATAAGGTGTACAAGCTCAAGAAAGCTCTATATGGATTGAAACAGACACCTAGAGCATGGAATGATACATTATCTCAATTTTTGACAGACAATGAATTCACCAAAGGCAAAGTGGACATAACACTTTTCAGAATTCAAGATGGAGAGAGTATACTGCTTGTTCAAATATATGTGGATGACATTATTTTTGGATCCACAAACAAAAAGCTGTGTGATAAGTTGTCAAACCTCATGCAAGGCAAATTTGAAATGAGCATGATGGGAGAACTAAAATTCTTTCTAGGACTTCAAGTAAAACAACTGAAGGATGGAACCTTTATAAGTCAAACAAAGTATACCGGAGATTTAATGAAGAAATTTGGTATGGAAGAGAAATCTTCGTGAAAATACCAATGAATACATCGATTAAGATGGATATGGATGCGGATGGAAAGCCTGTGGATCAAACAAGATCTGAGCACTTATTGGATCACGCTTGCTGCTCATTTAACAAAGCGGGCGGACATCACCTTTGTTGTAGGTGTATGTGCAAGATTCCAATCTGCACCAAAAGAAAGCCATATGACTGCAGGTAAGAGAATCCTAAGATATTTGAAGGGATGCCAGGAAGTCGGCTTATGGTATCCAAAGGAAGGAGGATTCAAGTTTATTGGTTATTGGACTCGACTATCTTTGGATGTAGAGTTGTGAGGAAGAGGACATCAGGTACATGTCAAATGCTTGGAAACAGATTGGTTTCCTGGTTTAGCAAGAAGCAAAATTCAATGGCCACATCCACAGCTGAAGCATAGTACATAGCTGCGGGCAGCTGTTGTGCCCAAGTCTTATGGATGAGACAACAACTGACAGATTATGATTCATTAGTCAAAATGATGAAAGACTTTGAGCACATTAAGTCATCACACACACTATTAAATGAGGAAAACAGCCAGCTCAAAAGCCAAAACTCACTGCTGACTAAGGAGCTGAGTACTCTATGTCACATAGCTGATGAAAACAAAGAGCTGAAGGTTGAAAATGCTAAACTAATAGCAGAGATAGTGTTTGATAAATGATTTTATCATGATTTTGATGATTTTGTTTTTATACCAAAACAATGTTTTTAAAGGTTGTCCAAATACTCCTAAATGATTTAAAATGGTTTTAATATTTTCCGGAGTATTTCTACAAGTTTATTTTCGATATAAATTGGACAACACTTTTGATGATTTTGTGTTAATGTGTTTTTACACCAAAACAATGGTTCTAAAATATTGTCCTAATACTCCCGATCGGTCTAAAATATTTTTACTATTTTTTGGAGTATTTCTTGAAGTTTATTTTCGATATAAAATTGGACAATACTTTTGTTTTGAGGCCAATCGGTCGCCCTATAGGGCATCCCGTACCTGAAAATTGTGAAAAATAGTGAATAAGCTATTTGCTGAAAAAAGGGGTGGTTGACCGGTCACAGGGTGGTAGAGTAACCAGGGTGCGGTCGACGGCCGTCGGCCGGTGGTGACCGTACACTGGGAGCATTTTCTGAAAGCAGAACTTTCTCGGACTCGTTTTTTGGTTACGCTTTCGACCCATTTGGACATAGGGTCGACGGTCGGACCCCGTCGCCGTCGCCCTGTGTAAATGTGTTTTCTCATTTTCTAACGTCTATTTGTCGCGACGGTCGCTCGAAGTTGATGACAAAATTCTAACCGTTGTGCGTGATGACTTTTCCCTAAATTGTGGGATTGATTTCTAACAGCTCTTTTCTTCAATTGTCTTGCAATTTTTACAGAATTCATGTCCCCAAGAGGAGCCTATCATGTACAAGACATCTTCTATAAATAGAGGAAGAATTGAAGCAACACAACAAGAGAGAAAACTACAACACAACAAGATACACTCAAGAATACATTTGTTCTTACATTGTCTTATTTCTTGTTGTAATTTGCCTAGCTATTCACTTTCACATTCTTGAGGTCTAGGCTATTCTTGATTACACTTGCACTCTATTGTATTATCAATTATCGAGTTGTAATCTTGAATTTGTGGTCGTCATTCAAACACAAGATATCCTTGTGAGTGTTCTTGTGGTAAGAACACACTTGGGTGATCTAGGTGATAGGTGTAAGAAGATTGTGGTAATCTTCTTGTTGAGGTGTTGAAGAGTGTGGTGCTCTTCAAGGGTGAAGATTGTGGTAATCTTCACAAGGTGCCGTTGGAGATTGTGGTAATCTTCAAGTGAGATTGTGGTAATCTCAAAGGTGGTGTTGAAGAAGAGTGTGGTGCTCTTCAAGGTGTTGGTGTAAGATTTTGTTGTAATAATTTTGGTAATTATTAATAAAATCTTTTTCTCTTCGAAATCCATCCCGGATATCTTGGGGTGGTAGAGGATTAGGCCCTAGGTGGGTTGAACCTCTTTAAATCGGCGTGTGTTGTTTACATTCCGCACATTTGTTATTATCTTTGAGCATTCGGTTGGAAAAAGAGGGCGAAATCGAAAAGATGGAGATAATCTATTCACCCCCCCCTCTAGATTATCGTAGCCGCTTGGACTTACAAGTGGTATCAAAGCCAAACTCTTTGGCAAGCTCGTTTCACATCGCGAGTGAAGAGAAACGATCGGCTGACTCTGAACGAAGCTCATCTATCCGGCACCTCCACCACCAAGCCACCTCGGTTTGATTCCAAAAATTTTATAGTTTGGAAAGAAAGAATGGAATGCTATTTACAAGGTTGCGGGTTCGATATTTGGAACACCGTCATCAATGAAGAATCCATTCCGATGAAAGATACACCACACACCTCAAAAGGCTTCAAAAAGCTCAATGATGAAGAGAAGAAAATCATCTCCTTAAATGGTAAAGCTCTTAATATTTTACATTGTTCACTTACCACTTTGGAATTTGATCATGTTGTAGGTATTCGGTCGGCACATGAAGTATGGCAAAAATTAGAAGTCATCTATGAAGTATATGCAAATGAAAGGAGCAACTCAAAAGCATCTACTTCACAAATGGACACAACATCAAATTCAACAACATGGTATAAGCCTTCTACAACCTCCCATGATGAACAAGTTGAACAATGCCTCATGGGCATCGAGAAGAAAACGAGGTAAGTTCTAAACCCTCTACTTCTTATGACAATGAATTGCAAAATGAATATAGTGACTTGCAAAATGATTATGATGAGCTACAAGATGAATTCCAAAACTTACTTGTTAAATACAAAAATTTGAAAAAGGAATTCATTGTTTTAAAGAATGATAAGGATAGTTTATTTACTTCCTATGAATCACTATCATGTGCTCACACCACCACTCTTGACAAGGTTAGAAACCTTGAGAAAGAAAATAGTACTCTTGTTGAGGATATAAATTGCTTGAAAAATGATTTATCTAAATCCAACTTGAGTACCGATAAGATGAACAATATTGTTGATTGTTGTGATAATTGAAACTAGAACTTGATCATAAGCCCAAGGGTGTCAATCACATGAAAAGGAATCAAGCCTCTAAGCACGTTGGTCATTATGCTCCTAGAATTATTACATGCTTTTATTGCGGTAAAAAGGGTCATACGGTAAATACTTGTCGGGCTAGAAATAGCTCCAATTATTGTTGGAGACCTAAAAGTCTCAAGACTAATCCCAAAGGACCCAAACACATAAGGGTACCACAAAACAATGTCATATTAGGTACCCGTGAAATAATGATCGTAGAAAATTTATACCGCCAAGAAGACATCAAATGACCGTTTCATTTGATCAAAGAAGGAGAAACTATTTTCGACAAAGCCAATTTCCAAGAAGAGGGTATAATCAAAAATGGGAAGAACACAATCCTTGGAAATGGCAAAGACATCATCAACAAGATGATTTTCAAAGAAGAAGAGACTTTCAACAATGGGAAAGCAACAAACCTTGGAAATGGTGGAATCAAAGAAGTCATCATCAACAAAGTGACTTCTCAAGGGGAAGATATCATCAACAATGGGAACGACACAACCCATGGAAATGGCGTAATTGGTAACCCGTATCTCCCTATTTGAATATGCATTTTATTTTGTTATTATGCATGCTTTTATTTGTGTCTTAATTGCAAAATGAGTTTTCAAATATTTATTTTTTAATTAAGGTCTTCAATATATACTTGTGCTTTTAAAATATTTTTAAAAGAAGACCTTATATGATGTTTTTAAAACTCTTGTGCATTTTTGTAGACTAAGGTGTGTTATCATCTTTTATGGATTTTTATGGCATGAGCTTACTTGTGATATCTCTTAGCCTACACTTTTATCATTATGATTTGTGCTAGATATGTTTTAAGAATTGTGTAGGATTTACATATTTTCACAAATGGCCATTTACGTCATTATTTGTCAAGAAAGGCATAAATTATCGAGGTACGTTTACTTGTGTTATTCTTACTCTTATAGACTCGATATATGTATTGCCATGTGCCTATGCGCTTGTTTTTATAGTATTTCATACAAGTGCCATTAAGAGGATTTTTAGATTTTTTGAAAGGCACTATTCGATATTTGATTGCACATATTTGCCGTATCAACTCTTGTTCAAATACTTCTTTTAAATAAGGTCTCAACTATATGCTTTCGGATTTTCAAATTTCAAAAGAGACCTTTTGTAGCTTTCTTAAGCTTATTTGAACTTGCATGATTTATTAAGCTCTTGATGATCTTCTAAATGCATAGTATTTGTTTATTGCTTCATGGTCTATATATATAGTGTCTATTCCTACTATGCTCTTATGCAAGATATTTTTGTGATTGATGATTGAGGCATGTTTTTACACTTGGACTATTTTTTTCTTGCTTATATAAGCGATGCGGTAATGAGTTTGTTAAGGTGTGTAGATGAGAAATGACGAACTCCAAATATTAGTTACCTCAAAATATTTGGATGTAAATGTTCTATTATGAACACCTTAGATCAATTGGATGGCCTATGATGATAGTGATGAAGAAGACAAAAAGGGTATTTCCGGAACAAACTCGATGACCAAGGCAACATTGGTCGAACTAAAGGCGAGGTTAGTAGCTCGAAGGTATTTTCAAGAAGAAGGTAATTAATTTTGTTGTAACATTTGCACTCATAGCACATTTAGTAGCTATTTGCATTTTACTTGCCCATTCTTGCTTTAAAGAAAATTTCAAGCTTTACCAAATGGATGTTAAATCCAACTTTCTAAATGGTTTTATTCAAATATAAGTCTATCGGAGTCTAAAATTTTAGGCCAAATGATTCTTTGTACAATTGATAGACTTAGCTATTTTTGCAAAATGATTTTACAAAAGGTAAAGTTGATACTACACTTCTTGTTTTGAAAAAGGGCAAGGTTGTTTACTTGTGCAAATTTGTGTTGATAATGGTGCTACTAATGAATATTTGTGCAAGATATGTTTTTCTAAGTTGATACTAGGTGAGCTTGAGATGAGAATGATGGGGAGCTCAATTTCTTGCTTGGACTACAAATTATTCAATGCCAAGAAGATGGTTATATAAGAACTCTTGAAGGAGTTAAGCATTGAAGGAAGAAGAACCATCTCAACCTCTATGGCTAAAGATTGACAAAGGTTGAGAAAGGCATATCGGCCGACAAACAAATTCGAGGTATGTTTTCTTGTATTATTCCTATAGACTCGACATTCCATATGCCTTATGTCTATATGCTCGACTTCAAAAACTATCCCAACGAATCTCATTAAAGTCTATTAAAAAATTTTCAAATATTTGAAAGGCACTTCTTCTTATGACTTGTTGTATCCAAAGATTTAAAACGTTCTTATTTTTTTTGGGATAACAAGTTTGGTATCTATTATACGGTTATTCGTATTCAAAATTTGGTTCGTCATAATCGAACTAAACATATTGAGATTCGATATATTTTTAAGGGATTGTGATTTTTAACAAAAACTTGAGATGTGTTTAATTAGTCTCAAGGATAACTCGCGGACTTTTTGATCGTTAACCGCCGAGTATATTTTACCTCATTTCGAGCTTGATTATGACATAATGTATATTGAATGAGGTCTATGTTTGCATTTTGCACGTTTTTAAAACTTAGGGGCGAAAAATCGGATTTTTGGTTGAAAATTCGGATTTTGGAAAAACTAACAGACAGTGGGCTGAAAAGGTTGAGGGCAACCGGTCGCCCTCAACGTCGACCGGTCGCCCTGCCCCTGGACCGGTCGCCCTGGACAATTTCTTGGTTAAAAATGGTTCTGTTTCACAGACTTAGCCATTTTGGCTCTTTTGGTTCATTTTTCGTCCCTTTTGCAATTTGCACACACATTTCACTTCAAATGTGTTTTGATGCATGAATTATATATTTTGGGGATTATCTAGCTCGAGTATCATCATCATTGCTCGTGTTTACCGATAGAATGGTAAGAATTTCACTCTCTTTAACTCAAATGGGTTGAATCCTTGAGTTTGTGATTTATATGTATTTTTCTTGATGCAATTCATATATTTTTGTGATGAGCTTATTGATTATTGATGAGTGACTTTTGTTAAAATTGCATTTGGTGATGAAAAACTTGGCTTGATTTCATTTACAAGGGCTATATATATCTTTCTCAATTTTTGACGCCCGCCAAGTGTTCGATAAAACGTTTCAATGAAAAATTCATCACCTACATGATTCTCTCGATTTCAAAAGTCTTATACATTTATAGAGATCATGTTTTGCTTATCAAATGAGTTTTCATAAACCTCTACAAGTCGTATGATTCGACTTTTCCCTCTATTTGGTTTATAAGCTTCAATGCTCAAATAGCTCGATACATCGGTTTAGTTGTGCTCTTTGATATGAATATATGATGTATTTATCGTGCTAACATTCTTTTGATGATTCCAAAGGGGAGAAATAGGTTATAAGCTCTTTAGCTCAAAGAAGCTAAGAAAAGCTTAACGAAAAGAAGCTATAAGTTGCGGCTATTGAAAGTCATGTTGTGGCTATTGAAAGTCATAAGTTGTGGATCATATTTTGTCCACTCTTGGTATATTGTGGTTGTATATGTTTCTTAGTCCATTAGTTGTAGTATGGACCTATATATGTTTCTAACGATGTCTCTTTTGGGGAGCTTTTAAGTTTTGATACTTAAGCTCAATATTGAAAAGCTAAGCCTTTAGCTTTTGATTAAGTTGCTTCTATATAACTCTTGTTGTGGATGTTGATAGGGGGAGCATTTGCTATATGTGTTTGAATATCTCTACTCCCATCATTGTGATTATATTGCGTGGAATGTTGTCGCTCACAACGGAAAGTTCCTTTTTACCGGTAAAAATGTTTTGTTTTCAAAATCGACCTCGTTAAAATAGTTTTGGTTTGTAATCATCAAAAAGGGGGAGATTGTTTGATAAATGATTTTATCATGATTTTGATGATTTTGTTTTTATACCAAAACAATGTTTTTAAAGGTTGTCCAAATACTCCTAAATGATTTAAAATGGTTTTAATATTTTCCTAGTATTTCTACAAGTTTATTTTCGATATAAATTGGACAACACTTTTGATGATTTTGTGTTAATGTGTTTTTACACCAAAACAATGGTTCTAAAATATTGTCCTAATACTCCCGATCGGTCTAAAATATTTTTACTATTTTTTGGAGTATTTCTTGAAGTTTATTTTCGATATAAAATTGGACAATACTTTTGTTTTGAGGCCAATCGGTCGCCCTATAGGGCATCCGTACTGAAAATTGTTAAAAATAGTGAATAAGCTATTTCTTTGAAAAAAGGGGTGGTTGACCGGTCAACGGGGTGGTAGACCGGTGTGGTCGATCGTCGGCCAAGGCGTCGACCGGTGCGGTCGGCCGGTCGGCCGGCCGGCGGGTGACCGTACTGGGAGCATTTTTCAAACAGAACTTTCTGGACTCGTTTTTTGGTTCGCTTTCGACCCATTTGGACATAGGGTCGATCGGTCGGACCCCGTTGACCGGTCGCCTGTGTAAATGTGTTTTCTCATTTTCTAACGTCTATTTGTCGTGACGGTCGCCGAAGTTTGAATGACAAAATTCTAACCGTTGTGCAGCAGACAACTTTTCCCTAAATTGTGGGATTGATTTCTAATGACTCTTTTCTTCAATTGTCTTGCAATTTTTACGAATTCATGTCCCCAAGAGGAGCCTATCATGTACAAGACATCTTCTATAAATAGAGGAAGAATTGAAGCAACACAACAAGAGAGAAAACTACAACACAACAAGATACACTCAAGAATACATTTGTTCTTACATTGTCTTATTTCTTGTTGTAATTTGCCTAGCTATTAACTTTCACATTCTTGAGGTCTAGGCTATTCTTGATTACACTTGCACTCTATTGTATTATCAATTATCGAGTTGTAATCTTGAATTTGTGGTCGTCATTCAAACACAAGATATCCTTGTGAGTGTTCTTGTGGTAAGAACACACTTGGGTGATCTAGGTGATAGGTGTAAGAAGATTGTGGTAATCTTCTTGTTGAGGTGTTGAAGAGTGTGGTGCTCTTCAAGGGTGAAGATTGTGGTAATCTTCACAAGGTGCCGTTTGGAGATTGTGGTAATCTTCAAGTGAGATTGTGGTAATCTCAAAGGTGGTGTTGAAGAAGAGTGTGGTGCTCTTCAAGGTGTTGGTGTAAGATTTTGTTGTAATAATTTTGGTAATTATTAATAAAATCTTTTTCTCTTTTCAAAATCCATCCCGGATATACTGGGGTGGTAGAGGATTAGGCCCTAGGTGGGTTGAACCTCTTTAAATCGACGTGTGTTGTTTACATTCCGCACATTTGTTATTATCTTTGAGCATTCGGTTGGAAAAAGAGGGCGAAATCGAAAAGATGGAGATAATCTATTCACCCCCCCTCTAGATTATCGTAGCCGCTTGGACATACAGACAGCTGCTATAGAAAAGAGAGAAAATGATCTCAAAAATGTGATTGCTTAATTTACAAAGGTATCTAAATCATTGGATGACCTTATCATGATCCAAAAAGAATGTGGAGGCAAGACGGGCATAGGATTCAATTCCTTTGTGCATAGTCAAACTCCAAGAGTGATCTTGGAAAAAGGATCTTCAAGTAATGAAGCATCTCAAAAATCCAAGACACCAAATGCTGCACACAAATTCATTCCAAAGCACAATCACAAACAAAATGGCCTTGGATATAAAGGAAAAGGAAAACATCCAGTTGAGTATGCTGAGAGGACAACTTAGAAGAAATCCAAAGCAGAGTTCGTCAAACAAACTCTAAACAGAAGTACTCTTTGAAGAAGAAACAGAGCTACCAGAATCCCCAGAAGTTCTATCAAACGAACACAAATGATGGGAATGGTAGAAACTACCCAAGTCAAGCTGATTGGAATAATGTGAAATATCAGCTAAGACCTATGGAATACAAGCCGAAATGGCAAAGGCCTAGAACTCAGCAAAGGTCATTCCAAAGGCAACAGAGCTATCATCAGCACACATATGCACCCAAGCACTACACTCAGAGATATCACTATTACCCAAAGAAGGCAATTGCTAAAACACACACAGGCATATAGACAAAAGAGACAGTTGTATGAACCCAAAGCCCCAAGCAATTTGCCAAAGTGAATTATGATTATGGCACGAGATAGATGGCAACCTCTTAGAGTCAAATCATTTGGCTATAGGTTGGTTGGATCATTTTACAAAGACTAACCCCTCGGGACCCAGGCAAGTATGGGTACCTAAAAACTATTCCTTGATTGCGGGTTCAAGGAGCAGTGAGTGCAAGGAACCTGGTACATGGTTAGTGGTTGTTCAAGACACATGACAGAAACAAGAAAAAACTGTCAAAATTAAGGAGATTAGAGGCGCAAAAGTCATATTTGTAGGAAATGAAGCTCCAGGAGAAATTAGAGGCCTTTGGATCCATCAAGAAAAATGGATTAGAAATCCCAGATGTTGCGTATGTTGAAAGTCTAAATTTCAACTTGTTAAGCATCAGTCAACTCTGTGACAAGGGCTATAATGTTGGATTCAATATGGGAGTAGTGTTTCAAGGATCCAGACAAAAGAACATGTATGTGGTAGATTGGTCGACAGCCACACCAATCACTTGTCTGCTAGCAAAGAGTACAGCGGAATCAAGTTGGCTGTGGCACAAGAAGCTGAGTCACCTGAATTTCAAGACAATTAACAAACTTGCAAGGAGTAATCTTGTAGAAGGACTTCCAGACTCAGTGTACAAGAAGGAAAGTGTTTGTGATGCATGCCAGATGGGAAAGCAGATCAAATCATCATTCAAAGAGAAGTGATGCCCATCTTCAATAGGGGTATTGCATCTGTTGCATAAGTGGAAAGAAATACACTCTAGTGGTGGTGGATGATTATTCAAGATATACATGGACAATCTTCATGTGCAAAAAAAAAAAGAAACCTTGCAGAAGTTACCACAGCTGATGAAAAGAGTTCAAAATAAGAAGAGTCAAACCATTATAAAGATAAGATCTGATAGAGGAACTGAGTTTGTTAATGGAATAATAACTCAGTATTGTGTTGAAAATGGTATTGCTCATGAATTATCTGCAGCAAGGACTCCACAGCAGAATGGAATAGCAGAAAGAAGGAACAGAACTCTCAAGAAAGCTGCGAGGACCATGTTAGCTGAAGCAGGGTTGCCTAAAAGATTTTGGGCTGAAGCCATCAACACTGCATGTTATACTCAAAATAGATGCATGATTAATAGACAGCTGACAAAGACTCCCTATGAAATTTGGACAGGGAGAAAGCCAAATGTTGGGTACCTTAAAATATTTGGATGTAAATGCTTCATCCACAACAATGGGAAGGATAATCTAAAGGCTTCTGATGCTAAAGTTGATGAAGGTATCTTCTTGGGATACTCTGCTGAAAGTAAAGCCTATAGAGTGCTGAACAAAAGAACTATGGTCATAGAAGAGTCTATCCATGTAGTGTTTGATGAGCCTAATGTAAATAGAGAAGACATTGAAGAGTTAGCTGATAAGCTGAATCAACCAACTATGCAGAAGAGTCCCTATGTTGAAGCTGAAGCTGGAGCAATTAATCAAGGTGAAGATGAGATAGCTAAATCTCAAAGACAACTGGAAAATCTGCAGCTAAGTGATGATGAGAGAGCTGCTCAAGATAACACAGCTGCAAGACGACTGAACCCAGATGACTTACTCCAACCTGATGTGAGATGGCTGAGAGACCAACCACCAGAGCCAGTCATTGGAAATGTAAGAGATGGTGTAAGAACCAGATCCAGAGCTCAACAAGAAGCAATGTTCACTTGTTTTATTTCCCAAATAGAACCTAAAGATGTGTCCCAAGCATTGGATGACACACATTGGATTCAAGTCATGCAAGAAGAGCTTAATCAATTTGAAAGGAATAAAGTATGGGAATTGGTGCAAAGACCAACTCATCAAAATGTTATTGGCACAAAATGGGTTTTCAGAAACAAGATGAATGAAGAAGGTTATTTAGTAAGGAACAAATCAAGATTGGTAGCCAAAGGGTATTGCCAAGAGGAAGATATAGATTTTGATGAAACATTTGCTCATGTTGCAAGATTAGAAGCAATAAGGATGTTTCTTGCCTATGTTGCTCACAAGAACTTCATTGTATATCAAATGGATGTAAAAAGTGCATTCTTGAATGGATTGTTGGAAGAAGAAGTCTATGTTGAGCAACCTCCAGGTTTTGAGCAGAAGACTCTTGGAGATAAGGTGTACAAGCTCAAGAAAGCTCTATATGGATTGAAACAGACACCTAGAGCATGGTATGATACATTTATCTCAATTTTTGACAGACAATGGATTCACCAAAGGCAAAGTGGACAGAACACTTTTCATAAATCAAGATGGAGAGAGTATACTGCTTGTTCAAATATATGTGGATGACATTATTTTTGGATCCACAAACAAAGAGTTGTGTGATAAGTTGTCAAACCTCATGCAAGGCAAATTTGAAATGAGCATGATGGGAGAACTAAAATTCTTTCTAGGACTTCAAGTAAAACAACTGAAGGATGGAACCTTTAAAAGTCAAACAAAGTATACCAGAGATTTAATGAAGAAATTTGGTATGGAAGAGAAATCTTCTGTGAAAATACCAATGAATACATCGATTAAGATGGATATGGATGCGGATGGAAAGCCTGTGGATCAAACAAGATCTGAGCACTTATTGGATCATCGCTTCTATTTAACAAAGAAGGCGGACATCACCTTTTTGTAGGTGTATGTGCAAGATTCCAATATGTACCAAAAGAAAGCCATATGATTGCAGCTAAGAGAATCCTAAGATATTTGAAGGGATGCTAGGAAGTCGGCTTATGGTATCCAAAGGAAGTAGGATTCAAGATTATTGGTTATTCATACTCTAACTATGCTGGATATAGAGTTGACAGGAAGAGTACTTCAGGTACATGTCAAATGCTTGGAAACAGATTGGTTTCCTGGTTTAGCAAGAAAATTCAATGGCCACATCCATGGTGAAGGCAGAGTACATAGCTGCGGGCAAATTGTTGTGCCCAAGTCTTATGGATGAGACAACAACTGATAGATTATGATTCATTAGGCAAAATGATGAAAGACTTTGAGCACATTAAGTCATCACACACACTATTAAATGAGGAAAACAACCAGCTCAAAAGCCAAAACTCACTGCTGACTAAGGAGCTGAGTACTCTAAGTCACATAGCTGATGAGAACAAAGAGCTGAAGGTTGAAAATGCTAAACTAATAGCAGAGATATCTGCTATAGAAAAGAGAGAAAATGATCTCAAAAATGTGATTGCTTAATTCACAAAGGCATCTAAATCATTGGATGACCTTACCATGATCCAAAAAGAATGTGGAGGCAAGACGGGCATAGGATTCAATTCCTTGGTGCATAGTCAAACTCCGAGAGTGATCTTGGAAAAAGGATCTTCAAGTAATGAAGCATCTCAAAAATCCAAGATACCAAATGCTGCACACAAATTTATTCCAAAGCACAATCACAAACAAAATGGCCTTGGATATAAAGGAAAAGGAAAAAAACCCGATTGAGTATCTTTGAGAGGACAACTTAGAAGAAATCCAGCAGAGTTCGTCAGCAAACTCTAAACAGGAAGTACTCTTTGAAGAAGAAACAGAGCTACCAGAATCCCCAGAAGTTCTATCAAACGAACACAAATGATGGGAATGGTAGAAACTACCCAAGTCAAGCTGATTGGAATAATGTGAAATATCAGCTAAGACCTATGGAATACAAGCCAAAATGGCAAAGGCCTAGAACTCAGCAAAGGTCATTCCAAAGGCAACAGAGCTATCATCAGCACACATATGCACCCAAGCACTACACTCAGAGATATCACTATTACCCAAAGAAGGCAATTGCTAAAACACACACACAGGCATACAGACAAAAGAGACAGTTGTATGAACCCAAAGCCCCCAAGCAATTTGCCAAAGTGAATTATGATTATGGCACAGATAGATGGCAACCTCTTAGAGTCAAATCATTTGGCTATAGGTTGGTTGGATCATTTTACAACACTAACCCCTCAGGACCCAGGCAAGTATGGGTACCTAAAAACTATTCCTTGATTGCAGGTTCAAGGAACAGCTGAGTGCCAAGGAACCTGGTACATGGTTAGTGGTCATTCAAGACACATAACAGAAACAAGAAAAAACTGTCAAAATTAAGGAGATTAGAGGCGCAAAAGTCATATTTGTAGGAAATGAAGCTCCAGGAGAAATTAGAGGCACTGGATCCATCAAGAAAAATGGATTAGAAATCCCAGATGTTGCGTATGTTGAAAGTCTAAATTTCAACTTGTTAAGCATCAGTCAACTCTGTGACAAGGGCTATAATGTTGGATTCAATATGGGAGTAGTGATTCAAGGATCCAGACAAAATAACATGTATGTGGTAGATTGGTCGACAGCCACACCAAGCACTTGTTTGCTAGCAAAGAGTACAGCGGAATCAAGTTGGCTGTGGCACAAGAAGCTGAGTCACCTGAATTTCAAGACAATTAACAAACTTGCAAGGAGTAATCTTGTAGAAGGACTTCCAGACTCAGTGTACAAGAAGGAAAGTGTTTGTGATGCATGCCAGATGGGAAAGCAGATCAAATCATCATTCAAAGAGAAGTCATGCCCATCTTCAATAGGGGTATTGCATCTATTGCATAAGTGGAAACAAATACACTCTAGTGGTGGTGGATGATTATTCAAGATATACATGGACAATCTTCATGTGCAAAAAAAAAAAAAAAAACCTTGCAGAAGTTACCACAGCTGATGAAAAGATTTCAAAATAAGAAGAGTCAAACCATAATAAAGATAAGATCTGATAGAGGAACTGAGTTTGTTAATGGAATAATAACTCAGTATTGTGTTGAAAATGGTATTGCTCATGGATTATCTGCAGCAAGGACTACACAGCAGAATGGAATAGCAGAAAGAAGGAACATAACTCTCAAGAAAGCTGCAATGACCATGTTAGTCAAGGTGGTCGCTAAAAGATTTTGGGTGAAGCCATCATCAACACCGCATGCTATACTCAAAATAGATGCATGATTAATAGACAACTGACAAAGACTCCCTATGAAATTTGGACAGGGATGAAGCCAAATGTTGGGTACCTTAAAATATTTGGATGTAAATGCTTCATCCACAACAATGGGAAGGATAATCTAAAGGCTTCTGATGCTAAAGTTGATGAAGGTATCTTCTTGGGATACTCTGCTGAAAGTAAAACCTATAGAGTGCTGAACAAAAGGACTATGGTGATAGAAGAGTCTATCCATGTAGTGTTTGATGAGCCTAATGTAAATGGAGAAGACATTGAAGAGTTAGCTGATAAGCTGAATCAGCCAACTATGCAGAAGAGTCCCTATGTTGAAGTCAAGTCGAGCAATTAATCAAGGTGAAGATGAGATAGTCAATCTCAAAGACAATTTGGAAAATCTGCAACTAAGTGATGATGAGAGAGCTGCTCAAGAACACGGTGCAAGACGATCGAACCCGGTGACTTACTCCAACCTCGATGTGAGATGGCCGAGAGACCATCCACCAGAGCCAGTCATTGGAAATGTAAGAGATGGTGTAAGAACCAGATCCAGAGCTCAACAAGAAGCAATGTTCACTTGTTTTATTTCCCAAATAGAACCTAAAGATGTGTCCCAAGCATTGGATGACACACATTGGATTCAAGTCATGCAAGAAGAGCTTAATCAATTTGAAAGGAATAAAGTATGGGAATTGGTGCAAAGACCAACTCATCAAAATGTTATTGGCATAAAATGGGTTTTCAGAAACAAGATGAATGAAAAAGGTTCTGTAGTAAGGAACAAAGCAAGATTGGTAGCCAAAGGGTATTGCCAAGAGGAAGATATAGATTTTGATGAAGCATTTGCTCTTGTTGCAAGATTAGAAGCAATAAGGATGTTTTTTGCCTATGCTGCTCACAAGAACTTCATTGTATATCAAATGGATGTAAAAAGTGCATTCTTGAATGGATTGTTGGAAGAAGAAGTCTATGTTGAGCAACCTCCAGGTTTTGAGCAGAAGACTCTTGGAGATAAGGTGTACAAGCTCAAGAAAGCTCTATATGGATTGAAACAGACACCTAGAGCATGGTGTGATACATTATCTCAATTTTTGACAGACAATGGATTCACCAAAGGCAAAGTGGACAAAACACTTTTCAGAATTCAAGATGGAGAGAGTATACTGCTTGTTCAAATATATGTGGATGACATTATTTTTGGATCCACAAACAAAGAGTTGTGTGATAAATTGTCAAACCTCATGCAAGGCAAATTTGAAATGAGCATGATGGGAGAACTAAAATTCTTTCTAGGACTTCAAGTAAAACAACTCAAGGATGGAACCTTTATAAGTCAAACAAAGTATACCAGAGATTTAATGAAGAAATTTGGTATGAAAGAGAAATCTTATGTGAAAATACCAATGAATACATCAGTTAAGATGGATATGGATGCAGATGGAAAGCCTGTGGATCAAACAAGATACAGAGCACTTATTGGATCATCGCTCTATTTAACAAAGAAGGTGCCGGACATCACCTTTCTTTGTAGGTGTATGTGCAAGATTCCAATCTGCACCAAAAGAAAGCCATATGATCAGCCTAAGAGAATCCTAAGATATTTGAAGGGATGCAGGAAGTCGGCTTATGGTATCCAAAGGAAGGAGGATTCAAGCTTATTGGTTATTCGACTCGACTATTTGGATGTAGAGTTGATGGGAAGAATACTTCAGGTACATGTCAAATGCTTGGAAACAGATTGGTTTCTGGTTTAGCAAGAAGCAAAAATTCAATGGCCACATCCACAAACCAGTAGTACATATATGCGGCAAAATTAACAGCCCAAGTCTTATGGATGAGACAACAAATGGTGTGATTATGATGTTGAAGAAAAAGAGATTCCGATCATGTGTGATAACACAAGTGCTATTGCAATCACTCAAAATCTTGTATTGCATTCTAGAACAAAGCACATTGATGTCGATATCATTTCATAAGAGACCATGTTGAAAAGAAGGACATCACTTTGGAATACATCTCAACCGATAAAACGGTTCGACATATTCACCAAGCCATTATGTGAATCAGGATTTGAAGAACTCAAGCATGAGCTAGGGTTAATTAAGTTGAGTTAACACCCAGAAGACTCGAGGAGAAGAGATGAAACAAGAAAAGATGAAAATAGAGCTGAGCTCGTGAATCAGCTAAGTGAATCAGTCGTATCGGGAAATCAGCTGCATTGAGTTAGCTGAGAGCTGAGTACCCATGTGAAAAGAGAGAAGAAGAGTTGAGTCGGCTAATGAGTAAGCTGAGTCATTTATGGGCTAAGTGACAAAAATGCAGTCGTTTTTAATAAGCGGGAATATTTTAAGGATGACGTCAGCATGATAATGACAGATATAGTCAAAAGCTGCACGACCAAGCCTATGATTGGATATAAATGCTGCCGCATCAAATGCGAGAAATTAAATGCTAATCAACGTGCTAAATCTGAGCTATTGATCTCGATCAAATTTCAAAAACTGTATGCACGTCCTTTCATAACCCATACATATACCATTTCGTCCGTTTTCTCTCTCACATTACTCAAACTGTTCATCTCTCCAAAAGCAAAGAAAGTTTTTTTTTCTCTCAAAACCCTATCAATCTTAAAGGAAAATTTCTAAGGTTTCGTTCGGTAAAACTCAAAAATGGCAACCACCTATGATTTCACTAAGTTGGGAAAGCAAATCCACACTGGTTCTACCATAGATTTCGAAGGGATGATCAAACAGGGTTCCGATGAAACCCTCGTGAAGAAGATAGCCGACAAAATCGAGAAGTCTGGACTGAAACCCTTTCTGACAATGGAGTTTCAGATGACCTATGTTGAAGAGGTCGCACAGTTCTACGTGAACGCTGAAGTTCATGACGAGGGCATCAAGTTCATGACAATGGAGTTTCAGATGACCTATGCTGCCGTCGGAAGGTGTACCAGAAATTTTTGAAGCTGATGTAAACCTGGGCCTTTGCATGGAAGAAGTGGCCAAACTCGATGTCGGTTGCGGAGGTTGTCTACACAGCTGATAAGAAGCTGCTGAAGGAAGATTATCATAAGCTGCTGGATATTGTTGCCAAATGTGTAGACATAAAGTTTGGAAGCTTCAATCAGCTGTCCAAAACCAAGCTGATCGTCATGGTTGCGATCATGGAGAAGAAGAAGGTAAACTGGGCTGAGTTCGTATACAGCAGACTCTGCCAGAATTTGGAAACAAGTCCTTCAAGGACGATGGATCATTTGGAGGATCTCTACGGTATGGCCTTGTTATTGGCCGACTGATGGAGGTGAAGGGTGTTCCACTTCGATATGGAAAGGCGTTCCATGTCAAAAAGGAGATGTTCCGATCAAATCTCTCAGGATCTCATAAGAGAGCTTATGCCAAGAGGTCGGATACAAGTGAGGGGGAATCAGCTGTCCCAGAACAGACAGTTGTCTCCTCCCCTCCAAAGAAGAAAGCTGCTCCTGCAGCTACAATGAAGAAGGCTGCCCCTGCAGCTAAGAAATCTACACCTGCCCCTGCAGCCGAGTCACCTGCCCCTGCAGCCGCGGTGGAGAAGGAAGCCTTAGTACCTTCTCCAGGAATGAAGAAGAGGAGGACTGCCAAGACAAGAAAGGCAGCTGCCTCTAAGGCAACCTCAAAGGCCTTTACCGTAAAGAAACCGGAGAAAGTAGAACAAGACATTCCTCTGGTGAAAACGAAGAGAAGGAGAAAAATCATCAAGCGTTCAGAGCTTGAGAAAACAATCGAGTCCCACTCACCTAGAAACATTGTCGAGACAATTTGGAGAAGTAGAGTCTCCAAAAATCATTGATGAAACAGCCAAGTCTGCCGAGGCCGATCAGCAGGCAAGCCGAGACCCAACTGAGGAACAAGAAGCAGCAGAGACAGCAGAATCCCCTACTTACAGGACTGTGTCTCCACCGCCCGATGTCGCTAAAGGAGTTGAGTCTGCAGAGTATGTTGCCTTCCATATCCAAAGAAGAAGATGATGACGATGATGTGATTATGCTATCTCTACCATATCCAGACATCCAAAATCGTCTGCGAGAATGGAGGAAGTGGAAGCTGAGTCACTCAAGGGAACAGTTCCAAAGACCTGAATTTATTGAAGAAGAGGAGAAACCGATGAATTTCCTCGGATTGACCACGATGGTCCGGTAATCGGATGAAGAGAATCGCATAGATATCTTGCGATCATCAAAGAAAAGGAGAAGGAGAGATTGGAAGAGGAAGCTGAAGCTCGTAAGAAAGCTAGCGTTTGTCCTCTCACTGGAACCACTGATCACACTCATCCTCATCTTGACATACTCTCAGAAAGTGATGAGGACTTGGACCCAGCTGCTGCTACAGAGACGTTGAAATGCAAAGCAAGCCATGCGGGAATCCAGGATCCTACATGAGCAATGGTGATGGAAGGACCAGGAGAGTCTTCCAAATCTCGGTGGAGATTAATCCATTAGGAGTGGTACAACAGATTGCCCTGTCATTCATTGCCGCAACAACTTCCCCACTCACTAAGAGGATGGATCTAGGGGACATGGAAATGAAACTTGGAACTTGGGGACCCAAGTCGAGCCAATCCCTATTGAAGGTGACTTACCACCGCCCCACATTTGAACACTCAAAGGACACAAATGAGTCCGGGAGAAGAGTGACCGCATCACAAGTCACTCGGTTGGTGTACCACCGAGGGGGAAACTCCCTCCACCGTAGCTAGGTCGGAGGATCTTTGCAGATGACTCCACAAATAATCTAGGAGGCGAAGCGGAGAAGGAGCAACAAATGAAAACACAAAGAGAGTTGTCATGATGAAGCTCGGACGATTGAGACTGCCTCTCGGTGAAGTGTCAACGCTCTCAGCAGCCGAGGACGCCGCCGATGCGATCAAGGCACATGATAGATCTGCCCCGGGAGTTAACACTCTGGGCAATGAAAGTGCAATCCACGAAGTTGTGACTCCTGTGGATGCCACCGTAGAAGACCCTAAGACATCCGAGTCCGTCGAAGGGGACTGTCAAGGCCTTGTTGTAGTTGAGACTGGCAGAGGTATCAAGGCCTACGGGAGGTTGAGACTTCCCGAGGTAAAGAGACAGAAACGCAGAACATTCCTCCTGTTATCATTGATGCATCTGAGAAGGAGATAAGTGCACTTCATGATTCCCAAGACAACCCTGGCATAAAGGTGAAGATGAAGCTGAGTCATCCCCTGTTGAAAATCCAAAAGACTCAGCTGAGGATGTTCTTCCAAGCACGAGTAAGTCAGACCTCAAGGCTACTCGTCAAACATTCACTTTTGATGATGAGCCACCCCTTCAAGTCTCATCATCTTCCGATGAAGCCACTGATACGGCCGAGGAGCAGATAACTCAAATGGAAAAACCAGCTAAGACCGACGAAGCTGTTGAGACAGCTGAGGCTCAGCCAGCTGGGTCCACACCACAACAGACCCAGCTAGATCACAGTCAACTGCACAGCTCCCAACGCTGCAGCAGAATTGACTCGACCAGGCATATCACGACCACAAGTCACCGTTGAACATATTCCCTATGTTCGTGATGATGCGTTTGAACAAATGTTCCCCTTCTCACTAGAGCTGCCTGATCTGGATGAAGAATCAGCTAGAGATCAGAGACGCTTCCACAAACCTGATCTAGTCATTCCCACAGATACCATCATCCCAGCGGATTTTGATTTTGATGTTGCTTGGCCGCCAGCTAAAACAAAGGTGACAACTGAGGTTCGAGAAGTCTTCAAGGCAATATTTGCAGAGATTGAGAAGACGGAAAGGCACCAGGCTTCATTGGATATGCGGCTGGATAACAGGGATGCAAATCTTACAGCGGATCTGCGTGGAATAGTGCTCAGAATCAGGGAATGGTGGCAACAACAGCAGACAATGCGTGTGGAACAGGTTCGGTACTCCAAAGCATTGTACAATAAAATGTTGATCTGGAGCGCTGATAATGCTGACATGAAGAGGATGATGCAGGAAAATATTGATAGAATGCATGCCTCTCATACCACTGAAATGGAACTGCTGCGAGAATTTCATCGAAAAGAACTTCTGCGCGTAGAGGAGAACATGAATGAAAAATTCAGTTTTCGTATGGCTGAAATGAAGCTGGTGATAGCCGAATCAAAAGTCACCCGCTCAGAATTTCGAACAGCATACTCCGCAGCAGAATCCAAGCAGAACTCAGCTATCAACCGCCTACACTTCATCCTTGCTGGAATGTTCCCAGGAGTTCCTCTTTCCTTTGATGATGCCAAAAAGGGGGAAGAGGAATCCCAAAAGATGCTTAAGGGGATGGTTGGTGAAAAGGAAAAGGAAACAACTGCTGTAGAAGGGAAAGACAGAGCTGTTGAGAAGAAGAAGGAGAAGGGAAAAGCAGTTGAGGGGGAATGTTCAAAAGACATGACTTTAATGGTTGCTAGAACCCCTCAACAAGGACTTGTCATAGCTGACATCATCAGCAAACTTCCAGTGACTCTGCCGCTCCAACACTCTGCTGTACCCATGTCCGAGAAAATAAATATAGTGGAAGCAGGGATAAAGGAGGTCGAAGGAAAGATGGATGCCCGTGTGATGGACATACTGAAACAATACGGAGGCATTCCGGAAGGAAGAGACACAGATGCCATTTCAGACGTCGAAAATGAGCCTAGATCTGTTGATGAATTCAAAATGCTCGAATCCGAAGGAATGTCCATAGCCCAAGCCTGGGATTTTTATTGGGAAAAAGGCCTCAAGCTATGCAAAGAAGCTGACAGACAGCAGACTACTTGTAGTCAATCTGCTGGTCACTCAACTAGAAAGAAGAAGGCCCCAGTACAATACACGCCCAGAAGAAGAGGAAAAAGAGGTGGAGGAAGAGGTTTCAGACCTAGACCTCTTCCCAAAAACATCGAATGCATAGATCCAGGAAAGAAAGGAGGGATCTATTGGGCCGAATATGATGTAGTAGCCGACATGGAAGTAGCAAGGAAGAATGCTGAATATGTAAAAAGGATTGAAGAAGAAAATAAAAGACAAACTCAGATGTGGGAAGAAAGACAAGAAAGAACAAGAAAAGATGAAGCTGCCAGAAGAGCCTACGAAAAAAAGAAAGCAGCTGAAGATGAGAAACAGAGAAAGAGAGCAGAGGACGAAAGACCTGAAGAAGAAAGAAGGAGGCAGCGAAGGCGATGAAGTGTTGTTGTCCACCCCTTCATGTATTTTACTATTGTAAATGCATATGTATGTAAGTCTTATGTACGATTAAATAAGAATCTGTAATTTCTATATTTTTGTGTAGATATAGAACGCCGTGTTTGCTCTGATACAATTTGTAAATAGCTGTGTAAAGGACAAGAATGTTATGATCAATAAAAAGATCGATTCTACGCATACATTCTCTGTTTCTACATTGTCTGTATGTATCTTTGCTATTTACATTTTGTATGTATGTTTTAAGTTTTGGCATCATCAAAAAGGGGGAAATTGTTAGGAATTTTATTTATCAGATTTTGATGAATGCCATGTAAAACTTAGACCAGAAAGTTGGCACCCCATTTTCCTTATAATTTGCCTTTGTAATAAATAGGGTTGTACGAGTGAGTCGAGTCGTCACCTATGCCTGGATATGCAAGAAGTCAATCAAGACTAAAATGAAGACTCCACTGTAAAGCAGCTGAGTATGGCAAGGAGGAGAAGTCAAGAACTCGACTGAAGGAGTATCAGCTGGTACAACTGTGTGAAGTGTCAGTCAAGTCAACTCAAGATAGCCAAGTCTCGAGTTGAAGTGATAGATGAGTCATCCAATGATTAGGAGCTTACTCGAAGTCACCTAGGGAAGTTAAGGAACTGTAGTCAAGTCAAGACAACTGAAAAGAATCCGTTGCACAGAAGTCAAGAAGGATACTTAAATAAGTAATACTTCCATGCTGCAATGTCTTAAAGTGCTCAGTCCCAGAAGCGTGCAAAAGAAATAAACCAATGGGAAGCACTTCACCTGTGTTAGACTCTGAAAAGCTGAAGGTTCATTTAATACGAGGAAATGTCAATATCAAGGACCGCAACAAGACAAGCCAACGACCACTAGTGTCTTTTGAAAATCAACCTATCTCTTCAACAGGCAGATTTTTGAAAGTTCACTATAAAAGGCTGAGGAATCACTTTGAGAAGAGGTTACCTGAACCACTAACATTCAAGTTATCATTTGAGTTGTAACCTGCAAAATATTCTCAAGTTATTCAAGCAAATCCTCAAGCCTAAATTTCGAAGGAAATCGATCCAACACCAAGTTGTGAAGGAAAGACAACTTCAAACTGTTGAAGAGGAAACTTTTGAAGAATCAAAAGGGGTCTACATTCCAAGTAGATCGTAGAAAGGTTCAAGGTCGAACCAGTCTCAAGTTATTGGAGGGCTTCGTGATCAAATCCAAGAAGCTTGAGCAAGTGAGTCAAGTAGCAAGGCGCCGCCCGTGAAGAAGCCGAGTCGCACGAGAAGCGGTTTGTGTGACCAGGGCATCTCGCATCGAGTCCAAGGAGCAAGTCGGTTTGTGTGAACAAGACTTGTATCCGGGACCGATAACTACTTTGTACTCGATCAATACTTAGTGGATTCCTCCAGGAGTTGGAGAAGAGAGGAGTAGAAGAATTACCCCATCTTCGAACCTCTATGAAATTTATTGTGTCATTTACATTTCAGTATTTACTTTATGCATATCATTTAATATCTGCTGATAATTTGCTATCCAACTGATAATTAACTAAGTGCTAAAACCAAGTGTTAAAACAAACTTAAACCAAATTCAAGGGTGTTAAGTCTTCCGCAGAAAATCTCATCACAACCAAGTTAAGGTTTAGACTAAACAGCTGAGTTATTCTATCAACAAAGCTCAATCGAGTCTGGCTTGAGTGGCTAACTCTATTTGGTTAACTAACTTAGCTGTCCATCAAGGACTTAGTTGTGTATTTAACTCTGTAATATTTTAAAAGGACTAAAATCGAAAAGTTGGTAAGGTTTATTCAACCCCCCAGTGGATGAATTTTGAAGGAAAGCCCAAACCTTCAAGCACAGCCCGTAAAAAAATCCCAGCTAACAGAGTCATAAGCTTCCTCAGATCAATTTTGAGAAGGCATCTAGGATAAATTTTTTTGCGATTATACTGCCGGAGGAGCTCTTGTCCGAGATGAATATTCTCAGTCATAAGTCTTCCCCCCACAAAATCCGCCTGAGCCAGATCCACAATGTTTTCCAACAATGGTGCCATTCGTTTGGCCATGATTTTCGTGATCACCTTATAAAACACATTGCAACAGGAAATGGGCCTATAGTCCCCAACTGATTGAGCATGATGTCCCTTCGGTACTAAAGCAATGATAGTATGATTAATTTGCTTTAGTAAAGACCCATTAACAAAGAACTCTTCAATTGCTGCACAAAAATCCTCCTCAATAATTTGCCAAGACTTCTTGAAGAAGCATGAATTAAATCCGTCCGGACCAAGGGATTTGTCTTCTCCAATGTCGAACAAAGCTTCTTGGATTTCCTATCTCGAAATGTCCCTCTCTAAACTGATTGCTTGTTCCAAAGAGATGGAAGGGACGGCATTGATAATATCGGGATCAATTGGTTCACATGAGTCCTCTATACCAAGCAAACACTCATAAAATCTTGTAAACTCCTTCGAAACTTCATATATAGAAGTCGTAGGGAGACCATCTTCCTTGCAAACAGCAACAATCTGATTATGTTTCTTATTCCTTTTAACCAAGTCATGGAAGAACTTGGTGCCACGATCACTTTGGTTTAACTGCTTGCACTTAGCTTGTTGGTAATAAAAGCATCATTCAGCTTCACTCAAACTCATGGATTGCTTCCTCATGGTAGCCACAAAATTCTGCAAGTCCACATTTATTGGATCATCATGCAGCTGAAGTTGGCCGTGTTGTAAATCTTCCTTTGCCTTTGCTGCTCGGCTAGAAATATGTGACAAATGCTTAATGTTAAGCTCCTTAAGAGGAGGTTTCAAATTCTTAAGCTTCTTGCAAAGCCTAAATTATTTGGTGCCCGTGACATAGAAATTCCAATTTGTGGCGACTAGGTCATTGAAATCCGTATGACTAACCCACATATTGAAAAATCGAAATGGCCTATTGGTATTAACGACCACATCCAACAACGAGACAATACATGGGGAATGGTAAAAAACACAGCCCGAAGGCAAGAAATTTGCCATCCTATCAAGGCCTTGGTCAAACCAATGTTTGTTAACCATCGCCCGATCAAGTTTGCACCAAACCTCATTATTTGTCCAAGTAAAGTAACACCCCATAGATCTCAAGTTCGTGAGCCCCGTGAGTACGCAGCACTCTTCAAAATCTTTAAGTTCTTTGCTGGTAACGTCTTTGCCATTACACTTCTCATTAGCATTGAAAACATTATTGTAATCCCCGATTGCAATCCAAGGCAAGGAACAATTTTCACCAAATGATATAGGGTTGTCCCACAATGGTTTCCTACTACCAACAGTATGATAACCATAAATAAAACTTGCAAGGAGGGAAACAGAAGATACATTGCATGTAATAGCACAGTGAATAACTTGGGGAGATATGTCCAGCTCCTCAAGTATGACAGTAGCGGGATTCCACAACACTAAAATCCTCCCAGCAAGATGCATGTGGAAGTTGCAAGTATGCTTCCAACCAGCAAACCAAGTCCTCATAATTTTCGGTAAAGTTGCCTCAACCAACTTTGTTTCCAACAATCCAATTACGTCTAGTTTATGGTGTCTCAAGAAGTTCAAGACACCCTTTTGTTTCATGGACTTGTTAAAGCCCCTGATGTTCCAACTAGCAATCCTCATGTTGATTTAGGAAGGGTTGGATCCATTCCCTTATCCTTCTTATTCTGGCTTTTGACGGTTCCTTTGGCTGGGTTATCTTGTGTGCCCTTATCAGTAGCAGTGGATGTAGCTGCATGACCCTCTGTATCTTCAATAATTGGAACTGAAGTAATCATTTTCCTTGGTCTGCGCCCTCTCACTTCAGTGAATGGCTGGGATTCACTGCCAGTTTGAACAGGTTGCTTCTCCTTTAAAGGTTGCACTTGAGCCTCCTCAATAGTCACAACAGGCTGCTTATCCTTGATAGGTTAGGTTTGTTGTGTATCCTTGGCAACTCGTACAGGCTCAGGAGCCTTTAACGTTTGCCTTGTTGGTTGGTTTCATGCAGCAGGCTTCCTAACCCTCGGCTTAAATGGTTGTCGTCTACTGCTGGCTTCTCATTTGTACATCCCTGAGTAGTATGTCCAATTTCCTTGCACTTAATGTAGAATTTTAGCTCATGCTCATAAATCACTTGTTGCTCACGTCTCTTTCCCGAAGGCAGCCGAATTTGAAGTTCCCTCCTGAGCTCCTTTGAGGCATCAACTTCAACTAAAATTCGAGGAAAGGAAATTTTTTCCTTTGTGACAGTCATAGAATCCGTATGCATTGGCTTTACAATCTTAGTAGCAATCATACTAAGAGTAGTTGGATTCCAAAAGTCCACAGGCATGCCCGACAATGGCACCCAAATTGGCATTGTCTAAATTTCAATATCGTCAAACTCGAAATACTTGGGCATCTTTTTTAGCAACAAAGGTCTGCCAAACATGAAGTAAGGTCCCCCAAGCAAGACCTTATCACGAGATAACTCATCCTTGAATTTAAAGATGAGCCATTTGCTCCTATGAGTAATATACTCAAATGGCACTTGCCATTTCTTACACATCTCCAAGAGTGCAACTGTACCTGGGAAACGTCCAGCAAAACAACCAACGAGACAGAAGCCCCATGATTCTTCAACATTATCAGCATGTTGCTCCTCAAAAATGATATCATCAAGGTCATCGGATTTGGGCTCGATGACTTTGAGTTGGTGGCCAGTCTCAGGATTTTGATTTCCAGCAAACAACGAAGCCCATGGAGCAGCAGTTGGGGAATTTGTTGTTTGGTCAATTTCCAAACCTGAGATTGGCTTGGGCCTTTCAGCAAACACTTGGCGTGCATCAGAACTCACACCACCCTTAAGTTTATGGGATTCTTCCTCAGATTCCCCATCAGACTCATATTCAGAAGAATCATTTTCAATTTCCCCAAGTGAAGTTGCATCACTTGGTGGATCAGCAACGTTTTTACCCTTAATAGCAGCAGATTTATCATATTTACTTAAAAGTGCAGACTTACCAATCGTAAAGAAGAACAACAGTTTTTCAGACCCAGTTTGCTTTAAATGGGTTTTCTCCTTGTTTGATTTCGTTCTTGGCTTACCCATCCTCAAAGGATGTAAGGTAAGCGGATCTACGAACAATCAAACCAAAAATTCAAACAACCAAAGCTAAAATTGAAAAACCCAGCAAAAGCTACAGTGATAAGGGTTTTTGCAGGTTTAGATCTGTGAAAATACTGAAAATAATTGGATCAAAGGTATTAAAGACACCAGATTTGTGCGTAGACTAAAAGATTCAGCAAGGAATCAAAGAAAAATGGCAAGAAATCGACCAGCAGAAGAGGGAGCACTTGGGGGAGGTTTTTTCGCCCAGCTGAGAGCTTCTCTTTCTAACTCCAAAATCTACTACAAGGTAATGTTGCTTCTCCTCTTAGTTACTTAACCTTGTTTAAATTGTTCAAGACCAATATATTTACAAGAGATGTGAAATTTCTTGTGAAAATTTCTGAATCTAAGATGCATTGTGCACGATATATCATGCCTATATTGGGCACGAGCACGATATCGTGCACAATATAGGCACGATATATCGCGCCTCAGTAAAAATTAGGCAGGATATATCATGCCCTATATTAGGCACGATATCGTGCTCGTGCCAAATATAGGCACGACATATCGTGCCCAATATAGGCACGATATATCATGCCACAGTAAAAATTAGGCATGATATGGTCCCTCATTTTCGTGCCCAATTTTAAATAAGGCACGATATATCGTGCCTCGGTTAAAATTTGGCACGATTTATCACGATATATCGTGCCTAAATCGTGCCAAATTTTGTAGTTCCATTTTTGTTTCGTGCCTTTTTTATGCTTGCATATCTTTAATATTTTTTTCTATATTTCTTGTTTGTAGATGAACTCTGGCTATGTTGTTGTTCAATTTGGCGGTCACTAGGAAGGTTTAGAATATAAAAATGGTGAAGAAGAAGTTGTACGTATTAAACCGGGAAAAGTGAATTATAGTAAAATATTGGAGGAGGTTTATGGTGTTGTTGAAGTTGATAGGGGCATATACGATTGTGTAATGCATGTTATTGTAGATATTTACTTGGGAAGTAAAAGTTGAAAAACGATGGTGACATTGAAAGTGCATTTGAGAACACCGAGTTACCAGTTGTTTTTGTAACACTAAAAAGAAAAAGGATGGGTGAGACTAGTTCCATAATGTATTGGGAAGTCAGTCTGGACATAATCGAGTTGAGAACGTTAAAGGTCAACAAGGTATTGGTGGAAATTTTAGGCAACTAATGGCTACTCAGAATGATTTTTCAGCAGTCATTGGGCCTAATTACAACTACATGCACCATCTTGGTTATCAACAATACGGTGTATCGCACATCAATCTATATAGTCATGCAATAAGGTCTAGTGGAGCACCTTTTATGCATATGAACAATGTTCCAATTATTGATCATTCGCGTCCACTCTCACCTACAGTTAATGTTCCAAATATCAATTGTTCGAGACCTAGTATAAGGTCAAGCAATGAAGATGGCTATTATCCTGATATGGGTTGTGATAATACTGATGCTAATCGTGATAATACTCGACCGATCGATGTTGGTTGTGATAATAATGAAGATTATTATGGTGAAAACTACTGATCTTTGGTGATCTTTGATTGTAATAAAAATGCAAATGATTTTGGTGAGAACTACACTGCTGGTGATGTTGGTACTGATGTTGAAGCTAATAATCAATTTGAAAATGACCAGCAACATGTTGAATTTGAGGAATTTTGTGAGTGGAGACGTAGATGGAGAGAAGTATTTCCAGAAAACCATAACCAAGATGCACCAGAAGACCGAGGTGCTAACATACATCCAGATATCCATAGAGACAATATGGACGAAAAATAGTGCCCACAAGACAAAGTTGGGTGATTCCTGGTACACTCTCGCACGTTTCAGTTCATCCCGAAGAACCTACTAGATTGGAAGCATCTGGTGGGACATTGCGCCAAGGAGCAACATACATGAGCAAAACCAAATTGGAGATGGCACTAGGCATGCATCACCTTGAAAAATAAGTCGAGTATCGAGTTGAACGCTCGGATAAGACTCGTTTTCATGCAATATGCAAGTATGAATGTTTGCCTTATTTTTAGCTTCACCGTAAGTGTACGGTGTAGTTTATAGAATAGGGTTAGCAAGGTCAAATCCACAGAGACTAATAAATTATTGTACTAAGTATTGAAATTGTAATAGTTTTATTTTTATCTGACGATCAAAATTAGATGATTGGTTTTGTAAATGCAAGATAAGAATTTATCTAAAAAGACAAAGTAAAGATTGATTGAAAGATCAAGGAGATGAATGGATTTCAGGGCTATGGTTTTGATTAATATCCCCTTTTATTATCAGATTAATCACAAGCAAAGTTATTATTATTCTTCCCTATAAGACAATCACGAAAACTATTTTACCCTCTCTCTCGAGATGTATGTAAAAACATTGATTAGATTATCTATGCTAGCATCTCTACTCATCAAGAGATATACAACTTCCAAAAGCACAAAAGATTATAAATCCTCACAAATATTCACAGACTTCTCAATCTTGCAAATATTCATGTTAAGTACTCACAGATATAGTATTGAAACTCATCTCTCGAATTATGAATCAATACATCAAAACAAGTTAAACCAAAGGCCTTTTGATAAACAAGAATTAAAACAAAGTACTCGAATAGGGTTTGAAAACAATAACTTCAATTGCAATTAATCATCCAACAAAAGTATCCATTAACCTAATCCTAAACCCGGGAATCACAAAATGTTTAGTAAGATATGGAAATAAATAATTCATTGACAAATTATTCAAATTCTTATCTAACTAATTGAAAGTAAATGATACGATGGAATGAGAAAACTCAGGGATGTCGATGATCTCTCGATCTATCTTCAATCCTCAAGTGCGTGGTTGTGACCTCGACCAATCTCTCAAATCCTTTGTTAGAAGATTGTTCTTTTTTCTGCTTTCTAGGGCAAAAATCAGTGTATTTATACTTCGTTTGGGTCAAAACTCAATTAGAACTGTCAAACCCTATTTTTCTCGCACAGACGCATGGGCCGTGCGCCTCGCGCACGACCAGCCCATGCGGGGTGCCGTAGGACCATTCACTCGCTGAAAGGACACATGGGCCATGCGCTCAACGCATGACCAGCCCGTGCGGGGTGTCGTGGGCTGAGTCTTCAGTCTGGATGGCGCACGGGTCATGCTATGGACGCATGCTACAAATATCAATTAATTCCTACAAAACCCGCAAAGTGTAATACATTTTCCACTTTACAGAAATAAAGCCCTTTTCACTCAAGTAATGCATGCATAACAACTAATTCTAACTACAGTTAAGATCAAAATACATGCAAAACACATACCAATCAAACCCCCAAACTTAAATTATTGACAGTCCCGGTCAACGCTTTATAAACAAAATAAAACACAAATGGGAGTAATGAAAGGTAAATCAAGAACAACACATCACAATTCATGTCATATATCCATAGACGTCAAGCAACAAATCAACCAAGCTTCGAATATCTAACACAGAGCACAAGTCACTTAAAGCCATGGCAAATACTTCGAATCACGCCTTTCATGGATTAAGTGTATACTCTCCTCTCTAGAATAATAAGGGACGTGTATTCGCTCAAATCATATCAATGTTGAAGAATTACCATAGGCTTGCAAATCGTCTCACATCTCTGCCACTCGATTGTATGCAATTCATAAATCAGAAAGGACTTTTCTTTTGGTTTTAATGAGGGCTCTTTGGTTTAGGTAGGGAAATATGGAGAAAGTGACTCAAATTCAAGCGTATAGACTGGTAAGCACATTTTTTCTCATTCAAATCAAACATGCTACCCCAATCATCGCTTATTCTTATCACATCTCTTTTCTCCCTTTTTTTTCATACAACCCACTTCTTTCGGCTTTCATAATTCTCAGCCTATAAGTTCATTTACAGCCAACTCACTTATACAGTCGATTGTTTTTCTTTTTTTCGACTCTTTTGTGAGTATAAATCCTCCTTTTTCCTCATTTTCTTCTTTTATTCCCAACATCCAACATGCACACAATTATCTAAATTCTCGGTATCCTTCTATTCATCCTTATTCAATCCCTTTACTCAATGTTATACGCTCAAGTTCAAGGTAACATATATATCACGTTAAGGCTTCAAATGTGGCTATCAAAAAATCAGGCAACAGGCTCAAATTGGCTAACTGGGAAATTCATTGTCATTAGGTAGGCAAAAGCCTTGAAAGGTTTAACAAAAATGGCCTTAAATCATTTTCATAAATTGCATACAACATGTGACTTCAACAGAGATACCAGAGCAAGTTCTAGAATTCATATTAACATGAATGACACACTCAATCAACAAACATGACTGCATCTAATGAAAGCAGTAAACGCTCAAAGCTCACAGGCTTGCAATTGCGTAATTCAAAGCATACAACCATGATTTCAACATTCACATGCTCCATATCATCTATTCTCAACCCGATCAACTCACGCTCAACACCCAATTCAAAACAACAAAAACTGCGCAACGAATGCTCCTAAGATCACAACAAGCAACACAATAGTGGTCAACTCACTCCCTAAAAATCTAAGAAAGCAATAGACATGCTAAAATCGAAAACAAGCATCTAATGCAATGCAATCTATATGCTCTAAATGCAACTATATGAATGAAAAAATCTTTTTTTTTTTCGCCACACCCTTCAATCAAAAATAACTACCTCTCCCCCCAAACTTGAATGAAATTATAGCACATAGAAGAGAAGATAGAATTTCAAAGAAAAGTGTGGAATGGACTTGTCTCACTATGGGGGTGGTGGCGGAAAGTGGCCCTGGGAGATGTGCCACATTTGTATTTGATGCATCGCCTGCAGCATCTCCAGTTCCCACTGTTCCTGCGCCTGATATCTATGCTCTTGTTCTGTCCTGAAGGTACGGAACTCATCCTGATGATGCCAGAAATTATCCCGGTGCTGCCTCATGCTCTCCTCAAGAGCAAATAGTCTATCTTGGTAAGCGGGCCCCCACGCTCCTCACCTTGGTGAGAGCTTTCCGTCTGTCAGGCATCCCTTGTTGGAACCCTTGCTCAAAACCCCTTTGTTGGAAACTTTGCTCAAAACCCCTCCCATGTCGGTCATACTCCATCGCCTCAATCGCCAACTCATCTTCATCGGGCAACTCGGCTACCCTCTACCTTTTCCACGCAATCATGGCTTCCATGACTCTGGTATGTGCCTCGGCGTTCATCAACCAATTAGTCTCATCATCAACCACAATTGCGTGTTAGGAAGTGAGAAGACGGTTCCGACCCTTTGTTGGAAGAATGTTATGTTCCCTTCTTCTGTTATGATTTTCATTTGGCGTAGGGCATTCATATTAATCCTCCGACTGCCTTCAATGGGCTCCAAGTCGCTTAAATTGACACGAAAATGCTAAGCAATGGGGGTTATCATTCCCCCAATCAATATCGTACCCGTGGACTGCTTGGGCAAATAGTCGACGTGTTCTACAAAATGGGTTGCCGTGTTGTAGGGGGAACGGGTTAGCATACACCACAGTAGGTATAGCTCCCGAACTTGCATACCCCCGTTATTGTGTTGGGACGAAGATGGAGTGAGCTGTGACCTTTTGGATATAGCGGAAAATGGGGTTCCGGACTGGTGAGGCCTTAGATGAGCGCGCCTTATAGAGCATTGGGCCGGTCTCCGGCGTCTGAACCAACAACCGCCAGAATTCATACTTGCTAGTTTCTTATAAGTCGTCCACCGCCCATGCATGAACGTGGTCCACCCAACCCGTTCAAATAGCTGCCAAACATCATCGTGTATCCCAAGGGCTTGGGTACACTCATCATCAGCATATCGCGTTGGTGTAAATGAGCGGGTGACCAACCTACTCCATCGCTCCAGATCATCAGCCTCAATCGTCAGAAGAAGCCCAGAACCTCGGGGCTATCTGGATGTGGCTCCCACCGTCTTGTCGCGCCTCCTCGGGCATCTACCCCGACCTTGTTGGTTCCTTCGATCAGCCTTGTTCAAGTTTGTACCTAGCAAAACAAATGTGAGATTCCGAACATGCCATGTATAACAAGAACAAGATGAATTCAATACAAACAAATCAAATAAGGCATAATGTCTCTTCCCTACAATTTAATCACAATTAAGCCCTCAAACCTAAATAACAATGTAATTGCAGAGAATCATAGCCACTAACACCCTAATTAATCAAGCTCATGCAAGATTCATCATTAAATCAACCACATATACTTCAATTCATCAAGTCCACAAGTTGTTCGATAAAATGCCCCATAGAATAATTCAAGCTAAAACATGGCAAATTCATCAAACATGTACCACATATAACCCTAAGCCATAATCTACGAGAAATTCAAAGAAAAACTTGAAGTTCTTATTGGAATTCTCAGAAAGTAGGAAAGAGGCGAATTTGGAACCCTAGGTGCCCCTCTCAACCAAAATATCACTCCAAAGCAAGTTTGAGTGTTCAATACGTGTGTGAGTAGTGTGGGGATGAATTTTCAGTGAAAATCAAGTGACAAGCCCGAAAACTTTGAGAGGGATGAGAGATTTCTATGTTTAGGGCGCAAGGAATTTGCGAAAGTGAAAAAATTACCTAGGGCGCGACTTACTAATGCCTCAGCCGACAGACGCATGGGCCTTGTGCCCTGCGCACAGGCAGCTCGTGTGGGGGTGCCGTAAGCTCAGTCCAAAATCCGCGAATACTCACGGGCCATGTGCATGGCACACGCCCTGCCCGTGCGTGGTTCCATAGGCTCACTCCTCATCCCTGAAGCACGCATGGGCCGTGCATATGGCGCACGCCCTGCCTGTGCGGGATGCCATACCAACACTCCGAAATTTCCAGTTTTTTTTAAGGAAAGCAATAAAAATTCTAACTTATCAAAGGGAAAAAAAACATGGGAAAAAATAATACAACAAACCGTTGAGTTGCCTCCCAACACGCGCTAAATTTAATATCTATTGCTTAACACCTGTATATGCAATCCTTGTTCTAGAAAAGTGAGGCGTGACACCTCTTCCTTTTGGTCTCTATGAAGGTAGTGCTTGATCCTCTGGCCATTCACCATAAACGTCTCCCCATCCTGGGTCAACAATTCCACTATTCCTGGAGGATTTAACACTTTCTTAATAACAAACGGCCCCGACCACCGAGACTTGAGTTTTCCGGGAAAGAGTTTAAGACATGAGTTAAACAAAATAACTTCTTCACCCGGTAAAAACTCTCTTTTCTTTATCATTCGATCATGCCATCTCTTGGTGCATTCCTTGTAAATCCAGGAATTCTCGTAGGCTTCATCCCGGAACACCTCCATCTCATTTAAGTGAAAAGCCTTTTTTCACCCGTTGCTTTGAAGTTAAAATTTAACTTCTTGATAGCCCAAAACGCCTTGTGCTCTAATTCCACGGGCAAGTGACACGATTTCCCAAATACCAACTGATAAGGTGATGTGCCCAATGGTGTCTTGTACGCAGTCCGATATGCCCATAATGCATCATCTAACTTCATAGCCCAATCCTTGCGATTTATATTCACTATCTTTTCTAAAATTTGCTTAATCTCGCGATTGGATATCTCTGCTTGCCCGTTTGCTTGCGGATGGTATTCTAATGCCACCTTGTGCTTAACCCCATACTTTGCAAGTAGAGTGCTCATCAATTTATTCACAAAGTGTGAGGCCTCATCGCTAATCAAAGCTCTCGGGGTTCCAAACTAAGTGAATATATTTTTCTTTAAAAACTTCATCACTACTCGCGCATCATTCGTTTGTGTCGGAATCGCCTCAACCCATCGAGATACGTACTCCACTGCAAGTAGAATGTACTGATAACCCGAAGAGGATAGAAAGAGACCCATAAAGTCAATCCCCCACACATCAAAGAGCTCGACTTCCATCACATTGGTCATGGGCATCTCATGTTGTCTCGAAATGTTCCCCATCCGCTGGCATCTATCACACTGATGCACATATAAATAGCAATCATTAGACAAAGTGGGTCAATATAACCCACTCTGCAATACCTTTGCCGCAGTGTGTGTCAGACCGAAGTATCCCCCGGAAGGTGAAAAATGGCACTATTGTAGAACTCCCTCCCACTCTTCTTGGGGCACTCATCTTCTGATGATTGTGTCTGCGCACCTCTTAAAGAGCAAGGGGTCGTCCCACATATAGAACTTGATGTCATGGAGGAACTTTTTCTTTTGATAGGAAGATAAATCCGGAGGCATAACTCCCACTACCAAATAATTCACAAAATTTGCATACCATGGGAATTTAGCCTGTAACATTAAGAGCTGCTCATCGGTGAACTCCTCCTTGATTACATCTGTGCCCTCTTTCTCATCCTTCTTGTACTCCAACCTGTACAAGTGGTCTGCTACCACATTCTCACAATCCTTCCTATCTCGGATTTCCACGTCAAACTCCTCCAATAAAAGGATCCACCGAATCATTCTCGGTTTGGCATGCTTCTTGTTGAATAGATATTTTTTGTCGTGTGGTCTGTGTGGACTATCATCTTAGTTCCAATCAAGTAAGATCGGAACTTATTGAACGCAAAAATGTTTGCCAACATTTCCTTCTCAGTGGTGGTATAGTTTTGTTGGGCACTGTCTAATGTTTTGCTCGCATAGTAATTGGCTCTGAACAACTTATCCCTTTTCGACCTGCAATTACCCCCCGCAAAGTCATTGGCATCGCACATCACTCAAAGGGCGACACCAATCGAAACTACAAGAATTGGTGTTGTCACCAAAGCCTTCTTTAGAATCTCAAATGCCTGCAAACAATCATCGGAAAAATTGAAAGCAAAGATCTTTTTCTAATAACTGACTCAAAGGTTTAGTGATTTTAGAAAAGTCACGAATAAACCTTCTATAGAATCCAGCGTGCCCCAAGAAGCTTCCGATGGCTTTCTCATTTGTTGGAGATAGGAGTTTTTCAATTGCTACAACCTTTGCTCAGTCCACTTCTAAACCTGCAGAAGAAACCCGGTGGCCTAGAACAATGCCATCTCGTACCATAAAATGGCACTTTTCCCAATTCAAAACAAGTTTAGCATCCTCGCATCTCTGTAAAACTAGAGAAAGATTGTCAAGACAATGATCAAAACAATCTCCAAACACAGAAAAATCATCCATGAATACCTCCATTATTTTCTCAATAAAATCATGGAATATAGCCATCATACATCGCTGAAAAGTCGTTGGTGCATTACATAGTCCGATTGGCATTCTGCAAAATGCAAACGTACCGTAGGGACATGTAAATGTCATCTTCTCTTGGTCTTCTGGTGCAATCATGATATGGTTGTACCCGGAATAACCATTGAGAAAAAAGTAGTAGTCAAATCCCGCCAAGCGATCTAACATCATATCAATAAAGGGGAGGGGAAAGTGATCTTTACGAGTGGCATCATTCAATTTCCTATAATCAATGCATATACACCACCAAGTAACTATCCTAGTCGCAATAAGTTCATCATTCTCGTTTCTAACTACAGTCATCCCCCCTTTCTTTGGTACCACTTGTATCGGCCTCACCCAAGAACTATCAGAAATAGCATACACAATTCCAGCATCTAACCATTTTAAAACCTCTTTTCTAACGGCCTCTTTCATTATAGGATTCAATCTTCTTTGATTCTGCACTGAAGGTTTATAGACATCTTCCATTCTAATTTTATGCATGACAATCGATGGACTTATGCCTTTTAAATCAGAAATTGACCAACCTATCACAGACTTATGTTTTCTCAACACCCTAAGCAATTTATCAAGGTGAGCCGAAGTTAAAAGAGATGATCGATTATCGGATTCGTGTTATTTTCTCCAAGGAATGCGTATTTGAGAGGCTTGGGCAATGGCTTGAGTTCTGGGTTCAAAACGGGCTCTTCAGGTTCACGCACGGGTTGCCTGTCCTCAAATGCACGAGCCGTGCATTCTTTAGTGGTTGCATCCTTTTCTTTGGCCTCACGCACGACCTGTCCATGCTCAGACGCACAGGCCGTGCGCACAACCTGCCTGTGCTCAGACGTACGGGTCGTGCTGTCTTCAGGTTTTTCATCTGTTGCTTTTGCCATACGCACGACCAGGGCGTGCTCTGAAGCATGGGTCATGTGCCCCTGTAGAACTGACTCCCGCATGTTTTTCTTCGTGTGTGCACCTCTCGCGCTTCTCGGTAGCTCCTGCATATTATCTAAAGCACAAACATAGTTATACAAGTCTTGATTATCGAAATCAAGCATCATAGTTGACGTCGACCACGAATGTGTCAAACCAAACTCTAAATCATCCTTAGACAATGTATGATCTACATATTCATCAATGCAAGACTCAACTACGTCTATGAAACTACAGTTCTCAACACCATTATGAAATTATAGTGCCTTATAGATAGAAAACAAACATGCTCATCATTAACCTGTAATGTGAGTTCTCCCTTTTGCACATCTATCAAGGCTTTCCCGGTGGCTACAAATGGATGCCCAAGTATCAAAAGGACGTCTCTGTCCTCCTCCATATCCAGCACCAAAAAATCCACAGGGAATATGAATTTATCGACTTTGACAAGCACATCCTTGATGATTCCCTTCGGATAAGTGAGTGATCGATCCGCAAGTTGTAAGGTGACTGTAGACGGCTTCACCTCTCCCAATCCAAGTTGCCTGAAAACGGACATGGGCATCAAGTTAATACTTGCTCCTAAATCACAAAGTGCTTTATTGTAGGTCCCAAGGGGTGTAAGTGTAAGGTTTAGAAGGGGGGGGTTGAATAAACCTTACCAAATTTTCGATTTAGGCCTTTTAAATCTCAGAGTTCTACACATGTTGTGTCCTTGATGGACAATCGAATTAGTCACTCAAGAGAGTTAATCTCTCATGCACTCAAATTTGAGCGTTAGTGGAGTAACTCATTTGTTGGCTATAATTTGACTTAGTGTGGTTTTGTTTTCATGGAAGACTTAACACCCTTAAGTTGTTTAAGCAAGTTTTTACTGACTTGATTTAGTACTTATAGATTATCGATGGATAGCAAATTTATCACAGATATAAGCAATTAAGAGTGCAGATATTTAAATGTTGTAAAGTAAATGACACAAGAAAGTTTTTATAGAGGTTCAAGATGGGGTAATTCTTCTACTCCTCTCTTCTCCAACTCCCCGGAGGAATCCACTAAGTAATGATCGGTTTACAAAGTGGTAACAGTCCAGATACAAGTCTTGATCACAACGGTGACTTGATCCTTTGGGACTCGATCTGGAGACGCCTTGATCACTCGGTGGCTTCTCGACGACTCGGCTTCTTCTTCACAGTAGGGCATTTTGCCTTTGCTACTGACTCACTTGCTCAAGCACTTTGGATTTGATCACGAAGCCCTCCAAAGGCTTAAGACTTGGTTCAGCCTTGAACCTTTCTACAATCCTTCTTGGAGTGTAGACCCCTTGTTTTCAGTAGTTTCCTCTTCAACTGATTGAAGTTCTCTTTCCTTCACAGGTAAGTGTTGGATTGATGTTCTTCGAGATGTAGGCTTGAGGATTTGAGAATATTTCAATTTTGATAAGCTTGTAAATCTCACGTGTGTGTCATCCACGCATCATCTCTTTTCTCAATCAAACTCCTCAGCCTTTTATAGTGAACTTTCAAAAATTTGCCCGTTGAAGAGATAGGCTCATTTTTGAAAATCACTTTGCGTCGTTGGTTTGCACTTCTTGGAATTGCCATTTCCTCGTATGAAATGTTTTATCACCTTTTCGAGTTCGACACGGTGTAGTGCTTCCCATTGGTTCATTTCTTTGCACGCTTCGGGACCGAGCACTCCAAGAAAGGTAGTATGAAGATATTACTTGTTTAAGTAAATCTCTTGATTTACGTCGGCAACGGTTCTTTTTCGATTATCTCGACTTGATCGCATTTCCTCGCTTTCCCAGGTGACTTAGAGTCACTTCCAATCATTGGATGACTCTTACGTCACTTGAGACTTGGCTTCTCTTTGAGTTGACTTGATCGATGTTCCACTCAGTGCATCTCGCTTCTTGATCGAGTTCTGTCTCGCTTTTTCTTTGTTGTACTCATTGTCTCAAGCAGAAGTTTTCCTTCAAGCCTTTGATTGTCTTCTTGCAAGTTGGAGCGTAGGCCGACTTAACTCGCTTGGCCGGCTCTAATTGTTACAATACATTTCAAAGCAAGAATTGGGGAGCTAACTTTCTATTCTAAGTTTTACATGGCATTCATCAAAATCTAAACAATGAAATTCCTAACAATTTCCCCCTTTTTGATGATGCCAAAACTTAAATCATACAAAGATGCAAATAACAAAGATACATACGAGATAGTGTATTGACATAGAATGTATGCGCATAATCAATCTTTTTATTGATCATATCATTCTTGTACTTAACACAAATGTTTACAAGGTGTATCGAGTATGTAATTGTCAAAAAAAAAAATTTATGGCATTTATACGAAGACTTACATTGTATGTATTTACATATAAAATACACGAAGGGTTGACAAAGAACACTTCATCTCCTTCATTGTCTCCTTCTTTCATCTTGATCAAGATCTTCTTCTCTTCTTCTCTTCTTCTCGTCATCACCGCCTTCTTTTTCTTCTCATATGCCTTCCTGGCGGCCTTCATCTTTCCTTATTCTTTCCTGTCTCTCCGCCGAGCCGAGTTTGTCTCTTGTTTTCTTCTTCTATCCTTCTTGCATACTCGGCGTTGGTTTTGGCTACTTGCAAGTTCGCCACATGGTCAAGCCCAGCCCCAAAGAGATCCCTCCTTTCTTTCCCGGATCTACGTATTCAATATTCTTGGGCGAGGCCCAGGTCCAAGCTTCTTCCTCCATCCGCCGCTTCTTCCTCTACCTCGGGCGTATATCTTGATTGGGGCCTTCTTCTTTCCGGTGAGTGCCCGGCGGAGTGACCCAGCAGAGGATAGGTTGTCTGCTTTGTCTGTCGCCTTCTTCACATAGTGTGAGACCCTTTTCCCAAGATGATCCCAAGCTTGAGCCAAGGACAAATTTGCAAAATAACCTTGATTCGAGCGTTTTGAATTCGTCAATCGATCTTGGCTCTGCCCCGACATCCGAAATGGCATACGTGTCTCTGTAACCGGAATGCCTCCGTGTTCTTTCAAAATGTTCATAACCCTGGCATCCATTCTTCCTTCCACCTCCTTCATCCCTCGCTTCAATTTCTTTTTCTTCTCACCATAGATACAAAGCAGAGTGTTGGAGTGGCGAGAGTCACGGGGAGTTTCTTCGCTTATAATGTCATTTGTGTGAGGACCTCGTTGGGGGTTTGTGCAATCATCAAGGTCATATTCTTTGATCCTTCCCCTCGAGATTTTCCTTTCTTGATTTCAAAATTTCCTCGGTGATTTTCCCTTCTCATTGCTTCCCTTGTCACCGCTTCCTTTTTTTCGCCTTCAGATTTTTTTCGCTTTAAGGTATTCCTCTTCCCCTTTTTGGCATCATCAAAGGATAGAGGAACCCTGGGAACATCTTTGGCAAGCATGAAGTCGAAGTCTTCGATGGTTGAATTTTGCTTCAAGTCGCTGCGTTGTATGCCGCACGAAATTGATCGAGTAGCGTTGGATTCTCTGAAATCGCTTCATCTCGGCCATGAGAAGGCTGAATTTTCTTGTCATGTGTTCTTCCAAACGCTGTATATCATTTGCATTTCGCTCACGCAGCAGCCTTGATCTCGGCGGTGTGAGCTTCGTGCATATGTTCAATGTGTTCCCGCACTTCGTTTTTGCGTCAACATTTTGACTCTCCACACCCAGACTTGTTGAATAATTGTATGCAAGTATCTCATTGTTCCACACGCATTGATTGTCTTTGTTGCCACCATTCCCTTATCCCGATTGTGATGCCTCTCAAGTCATTTTGTAAGGTTGGCATCTCTCGTTGTCCAGCGCATATCCAAGGAGGCTCGATGCCTCTCCATCTTTTCAACTTCAAAGAAAGAGTGCCTTGAACACTTCCCCATTTGATTCTTACCGATTCTTGCGGTGATGGCCATACTGCGTCGAAGTCAAGTCAAGTTTTGGAACAATGGTGCCCGAGTGAAAAACAGAGCGGTCTGCGTGGTAGCGTGCTTGCTCATTTTTCGACTCTTCGTGGAGTTCGTATCTCCGGTGAGAATGGGAAAGATTCCACAAAGGATTCATCACCGCCATCCGGAATTTGTTCGATGATAAGCGGTGGACGTGAAGTTCTTCTCGGGAATAGATCCAGTGTGGCTTGAGGAGCCGAGCGGTGGTCTCGGTTGTTGGGTTTTGTGGTGCAAGAGGGCTCGGCTTGCCGAGCCTCGGTATTATCTTAACGCCCGTTGGTCTCGGTGATTTCTCCTTTTGAGTAGATGGTCCTCGGCCTTATCGAGCGTCATCGGACGATGATGAGATTTCCATTGGTGGCTCATCATCAAAATTAAAGGTCCGACGAGGTCTTGGGATCGACTTGCTCGTGCCTGGAACATCCCATGGTGAAGTCTTTTGGATTTGTCATGGGAGTCGACTCGCCTTCCTCTTCGCCTTCCGATCCTAGAAAGGTGACATCGGGGTTGTCCGGGAATCATGAAGTGCGCTGATCTCCTTCTCGGATGGATCGATGGTTGCGGGAGGGATGTTCTCTACTTGGTGTGTTACCCGGGAAGTCTCAACCTCCCGTGGGCCTTCATTTCCCGCAGGTCTCTCTCGGCTGCGAGGCCTTGGTCTTCCCTTTCGACAGTGTCGGTGTCTTAGGGTCTTCTCGCAGATGGCATCCATTGGAGTCTCAACCCCATGGATTGCGCTTTCATTGCCCAGTGTTAACTCCGTGGAGTTCCTTCCTTCGTGCCTCGTCGCCTCGCATCGCGTCGTCATTAGCCTTCGTGAGCTGTTGTTGGCACCTCTCACCGAGATCTCAAGCTCAATCGCCCGAGCTTCGTTGATGGCAACTTGTTGTTTTCTTCTTGTGTTTGAGTTTTCGTTGCTTCGCCTCCTACATTCCTTGTGGAGTCATCTCGCAGATCCTCCGACCTTGCCGCAGTGGAGGAGTTTCACCTGGTGGAGCACCGGTGAGTGACTTGGAGTGGGGTCACTCGTCTCCAAACTCCGGCTGTTGCGATTGATGGTTCAGCCGTTGGGGCGGTGGTGGCACACCTTCAATAGGGGTTGGCTCGACCGGGGTCCCCACTAGCCCGTTTCATCGCCAGTTCCTTATTGCTTCTTCCGAGTTAGTGGGAAGTGGTAGCAAAGAACATCGTTGGTTATTTGTCTGAACCACTCCCATTGGATCGATTTCATTTGTGTTCGAGGACTCTCCTGGTCCCTCCATCGTCTTTGCTCGTGAAGGATTCTTGATTCACGCAATGCTTGCCGCATCCGCAATTCTTCCGCGCGGCGTGAAGATTCTCTGGTTTCTCGTCACTTTCGAGAGAAGACATCAAGGAGAGGATGGAAGTGTTACGTGGTGCCGGAGATAGTGCGGATACTTGCCTTTTCTCGTGCTTCGGCTTCTTGACTTGCTTTTCTCTCTCCGTGTCCTTGTAGATCTGCAGAATATTCATGCGATTGTCTTCATCTAGAGTGGGAGTACAGTGGATAATCCAAGGAAATTTAGCAGCTCCTCTTCTTCTTCTATGAATTCAGGCCGTAGGAACTGTTCCCTTGACTTGCTCAACTTCCATTTTCTCCACTCACGCAGACGATTTCGGATGTGCGGGTAAGGTGGAGATAGGATCATTACATCACTATCTCCGCTTGGGCTGGTTCTTCTTGAGTTTGTTTGTGTGAGCTACGGTGTTGTGTCTTGAGTTGCCTCTGCTCACGATCACCTTCAGCAGACTTGGTTGTTTCATCAATTACATCCGGAGACTCTACTTCTCCAAAGTAGTCTCCGGTATTTGTGCTAGCCGAGTAGCCGACTCTCACTGGTTTCTCCTGCTCGATTGCTTTACAAGTCTTCTTCGTCTCTTGGTTTGTACCGAGGGATTTTCGGTTCGAGAGACGGTGTCCTCTCGAGTCTTGGGCGGTGGGGCCGGTGCTTGTGTTTGTTTCGAGGAGCTGGCCGTCTAGGTTTGTCGATCTCCTCTTTTTGACGATCGAGAAGGAATTTGTGAGTCCTTCTCTCGCCGCCGCAGGGGCGGGTGACACGGCCGCTTGGGCAGTGACTCTGCTGCAGGGCAAAGGTGCGTGTTTGGTTTTCTTTTCTTGCGCAGGGCAAGCAGATTTCTTGGTAGCTGCAGGGCAGCTTTCTTCTTGGTTGGAGAGGAAGAAATTTGTGTCCGGGGTCACTGATTCCCCCTCACCGGTGTCACTCTCTTGGCGTATGCACGCTTCGAGCACAGAGAGATTAGCTCAACATCCTCTTGTTAACATGGAAAGCTTTCCCATGTCTAAGAGGTACTCCTTTCACCTCCAATAGCCGGCCAATCACTAGGCCATATCCCAGGGGATCCTCCAAATGACCCATCTTCTTTGAAGGACTTGTTTCCCACGTTTTGGCAGAGTCTGCTGTGAGATAAACTCAGCCCAGTTTATCTTCTTTTCTTCGATTATTGCAGCCATCACATCAATTTTGCCTTTGACAGTTGGTCAAAGTCGCCAAATTTGATGTCGATACACTTGGCAACAATGTCCAACAATTTGTGATAATCTTCCTTCAGCAGTCTCTTGTTTCTTTGTGTATATTATTTTGTCAAACAACGTCGGACTTGGCTATTTCTTTCCATGCGTCACCCAAGTTTACATCAGCCTCTTTGATCTCGGATGCTCCCTCTGCTTTGGTAGTGAGCAATATTCAGCCAAATCCTTGGTCGTGATAGTCATTGCTTCCCGTGAACAGATGACTTGATTCCTTCATCGTGAATCTCAAAGATTCACATAGAATTGTGCGACCTCCTCCACATAGGTCATAGGATACTCCGTGTTAGAAACGGTTTCGATCCTGCCGTTTCTAGCTTCTCGCGATTTTCTTCACGGGCGTCGTCGGACCCCTCGCTTCACCATTCCGTCGAAATCCACGGTCGAACCGGGTGTGGATTTGTTTTCCCAACTTGGTAAAGTCATATGTTGGTGCCATTTCTTAATAATTTCAAGAAAAGTTCGTAAATAGATTTGAAGTTTGATAGGGTTTCGAGAGTGTTTGCCTTTGCTTTTTGAGAGAGAGATTGAACAGTTTTTAGAAGTGTGAGAGAGAAACGGACGAAAAATGGTTTAAATATGGTTTATGAAAGGGCGCAGACGGTTTTGAATCGTGATCGAAATCAACGGCTTGGATTTCGCACGCATATTGAGCAGTTCATGTCTCGTATTTAATGCGGCAAAGCATTTATATCCAATCATAAGCTTGGTGTGCGGCTTTATGTCAGTACACATCATCATTATGCCGACGTGTTCCTTAAAACATTCCCGCTTAGTCAAAACGATTGCGTTTTTGTCATTTTGCTCATAAAGTATTCAGCTTATCTCTTAGCCGATTTAACTCGCTTCTCACATTTCTCTTAGTGACTCGGCTATCGGTTGACTTGGTATAGTCGACTTTTCCGATACAAATTTGATTCTCGAGCTAGTTTTTGTTTTCAGCTCTTTTTCACCTTCTTTCCTGTTTCATTTCTTTTCTTTGATTCTTTCGTGTCTCACTTAGCTCAATTAGCCCCAACTCATGTTTGAGTTCTTCAAATCTTGACTCACATAATGGTTTTGTGAAGATGTCGACTAGTTGCTTATCGGTTGAGATATATTCCAAGATAATGTCCTTCTTTTCAACATGATCTCTTATGAAATGATATCTCGACATCTATATGTTTTGTTCTTGAGTGCAACACAGATTTTGAGTGATTGCAATGGCACTTGTATTATCACACATGATTGGAATTTCTTTTTCTTCAATTTCATAATCTCTCTCATTGCTTTGTCTCATCCATAGGACTTGGGCACAACAATGTTTGCCCGCAGCCTATGTATTCTCGCCTCACAATTTGTAGAGGTGGCTATTGAGTTTTGCTTCTTGCTAAACCAGGAAATTAGTCTGTTTTCAAGCATTTGACATGTGCCTGAAGTACTTTTCTTGTCCACTCTGCATCCAAAGATAGTCGAGTCCGAATAGCCAATTAGCTTGAATCCACCTTCCTTTGGATACCATAGCCCTACTTCTTGGTTTCCTTTTAAGTATCTCAATATTCTCTTAGTGCAGTCATATAGCTCTCTTTTGGAGCAGATTGAAATCTTGCACATACACCTACAAAGAAAGGTGATGTCCGGCCCGCTATTTGTGAGATAGAGCAATGATCCAATAAGTGCTCAGATCTTGTTTGATCTATGGCTTGCCATCAAGCGTCCATGTCCATTTTGATCGATGTGTTCATTGGTATTTTTACGAAGACTTTTCCTCCATACCAAATTTCTTCATTAAATCTCGTGTATTTTGTTTGACTTATAAAGGTTCCATCCTTCATTGTTTCACTTGAAGTCCAAGGAAAAATGTCGCTCTCCCATCATGCTCATTTCAAATTTACTTTGCATGAGGTTTGAGAATTTTTCACACAGACTCTTTGTTGGTGGATCCAAAAATGATGTCATCCACATATATTTGAACAAGCAAGATACTCTTCTTGTCTTGAATTCTCGAAAAGTGTTCTATCCACTTTTCCTTTAGTGAATCCATTTTCGATTAGGAATTGTGACAGGGTATCATACCATGCTCGGGTGCCTGTTTCAATCCATACAGGGCTTTCTTGAGTTTGTACACTTTGTCTCCAAGAGTCTTCTCGCTCAAATCCTGGAGGTTGTTCAACATACACTTCTTCTTCCAATAATCCATTCAGAATGCACTTTTTACATCCATTTGATATACAATGAAATTTTTGTGAGCTGCGTAGGCAAGAAACATCCTTATAGCTTCCAATCTTGCTACAGAGCAAATGTTTCATCAAAATCTATTCCTTCTTCTTGGCAATATCCTTTGGCTACCAGTCTTGCTTTGTTTCTTACCACGATCCTTCCTCGTTCATCTTATTTCGAATACCCATTTGGTTCCAATAACATTTTGATGTATGGGTCTTTGTACTAATTCCCATACTTTATTTCTCTCAAACCGATTCACTCTCTTCTTGCATAGCTTGAATCCAATGTGTGTCATCCAATGCTTGTGACACATCTTTGGGCTCTATTCGAGATGAAGCATGTGAACATTGCTTCTTGTTGAGTTTGGATCTTGTCTTGACACCTTCTCTCATGTCTCCAATGACAAGTTCGTGGATGGTCTCTCGGCCATCTTACGTCAGGTTGAAGTAAGTTAAAGTTAGCCGGATTGATCGACTTTGTTGTGTATTCGGGTCGCCTTCTCTCGTGATCATTCACCGCAGATTTTCCACCGCTTTTGAGATTCACTATCTCATCTTCTTCTTCAATTGATAATCCCCGTCTACTTCAAAGATAGGGACTCTCCCGTAAGGTTGGATGTTTCACTTATCGGTGACTCTTCAATGTCTTCTCCATTTATGTTTGGCTCATCGAATACTACATGAATGGATTCTTTCGTGACCATAGTTCTTTTGTTGAGTATTCGTAGGCTTTGCTTTGGTGAGTATCCTAAGAAGATACCTCATCGCCTTTAGCATCAAAAGCCTTTAGGTTATCTTTGCCATTATTATGGATGAAGCATTTACATCCAAATATCTGAAATATGCAACATTTGGTTTTCTTCCAATCCGGATCTCATAGGGAGTCTTTGTCACCGCCTATTTATCATACATCTACATTTTGGGTGTAGCAGTCGTGTTGATTGCTTCAGCCCAAAACCTTTTTGGTAACCCCGCTCTACCTAACATGGTCCTTCACGCTTCTTTGAGGGTTCTTTCTTCTTTCGCAACTCCATTCTTTGTGGAGTCCTTGGTGATAGTTCATGACCAATACCATTCTCAACACAAGATCTTGAGTTATTATTCCATTGACAAACTCGGTTCCTCTATCCGATCTTATTTTGATAATGGTTTGACTCTTCTCATTTTGTATCCTCTTCATCACCATTTGTGGTAGCTTTTGTAGAGTTTCTTTCTTCTTGCACATGAATATTGTCCATGTATATCTTGAGTAGTCATCTACTACCACCAAGGTGTATTTCTTTCCACTTATGCTTGCTTTGGTTCCCTTTGGGCCAAATAGATCCATATGAAGCAGATGCAATATTCTTGTTGAGGATGGGCAAGTCTTTTCTTGGAACGACGACTTGATTTGTTTTCCTTCCGACATGCATCACATATACTCTCCTTCTTGTATAATCGAGTCGGAAGTCCTTCCACAAGATGACTTCTTGCTAGCTTATTAATCGTTTTGAAATTCGATGACTCACTTTTTGTGCCACGTACCCAACTTGATTCAAATTGTGCTCTTTGCTAGTAGAAAAAAGTCTTTGGGTGTTGCAGTTGACCAATCCACTACATACATATTTTTTCATCCGCATCCTTGCAAAGACAACTTCATTAGATTCAACATTTTTGATTTGGCATATTCCCATGTTGAATCCAACATTGTAGCCCTTGTCGCAGAGTTGATCGATGCTTAGTAAATTGAAGTTTAGTCCTTCAACATATGCAACATCTGTGATTTCTAAACCATTCCTCCCGGATGGATCCAATGCCTCTTATTTCACCAGGAGCTTCATTTCCTCCAAATATGACTTTGGCTCCTTTGACTTCCTTGAATTTTGACAGATTTCTCTTATCTCTGTCATATGTCCGGAATACCGCTATCCATGTACCAGGTTCCTTGGCACTCACTGTTCCTTGAACCCGCAATCAAGGAAATTAAGTTTTAGGTACCCATTCTTGTCCGGGTCCCGAGGGGTTAGAATTATAAGATGATCCAACCAACCTATAGCCAAATGATTTGACTCTAAGAGGTTGCCATCTATCGTGCCATAATCATAATCAATCCTGGCAAATTGCTTGGGAGTCCAGTTCATACAAATTGTCTCTTTTGTCTCGTATGCCCGCATATGTGTTTTAGCAATTGCCTTTCTTGGGTAATTGTGGTGTCTTTGAGTGTAGTGCCTAGGTGCATATGTGTCGATGAAAGCTCTTATGCTTTTGGAATGGCCTTTGTTGAGTTAGGCCTTTGCCATTTGGGCTTGTATTCCATAAGTCTAGCCGATGGTTCACATTATTCAAATCACTTGGCTTGGATATTTTCTACCATTCCCATCATATGTATTTCTTTTATGAGTTTTTTCTGGGATTTTTGGTAGCTCGCTTCTTCTTTACAGAGTATTTTTTGTTTGGAGTCGCTTTGAGGACTCGGTGAATCTCTTCTCACTGCCCTTTCAAAGACTCTCATCGGTCGTTTTCCTTTTCTTTTGTAACCAAGGCCGGTTTGCTTAGTAATGTGCTTTGATTGAAAGTGTGTGCATCATTTAGAGTTTTGGATTTTTCGGACTCTTCATGACTTGAAGATCCTTTTTCCAAAATTACTCTTGAGGTTTGACATGGCACAAAGGAATTAAATCCTAAGCCCTGTCTTGTCTCCACATTCTCTTTGACTCATAATAAGATCATCCAATGATTTAGATGCCTTAGTGAATGAGGCAATAACATTTTTGAGGTCATTCTCCTCTTTTCTATAGCAAAGCAATTTATTTATTAATTTAGCATTTTCGGCCTTTAAACTCTTATTCTCATCGGCTATTTGACTTAGGGTACTCGGCTCCTTAGTCACTTTGAGTTTGACTTTTGAGTAGGTTTGTTTTCCTCATTCAATAGTGTGTGTGAGGTTTTAATGTGCTCAAAATCTTTCATCATTTTGCCTAATGAATCATAAAGATCAGTGGGTGATGAAGTGTGTGTGTCACGGTCACTATCACTAGTGTCCGAGCTTGTTGAGTTAGATTGTACCTCATCTTCTTGATCTTGTTCTTTGGCCATTAAGCGAGATCAAGGCTTCTTCTTCGTAATCACTTGAGTAGTCACTTCACCGCTCTCGAGTCGGTTTGTCTCTCTTGACTTGGCTGTCTCAAGAGTAGTCTCTGCAGCCATCATTGCCTTTTTCTTTTCTTGTCTTCTTTCTCTCAAGACCTTTCTTTCTTCTTCGCTTTCGTTTCGTACTTGTTGACTACATGATATGAGCAAATAATGGCATAGTGACCGGGTTGTCTACAATTCCAACATAGATATTCACCTTTTGCTCACTCTTTCTATTCTTGAGTTGTCAACCCTTTGATACTCAACTTGTTGATGATCTGTTCTCTTGGTTGGCCTATCATCCCTTGATTTGGAGGGAGCCGAGTGTCTTCCGGAGGATTCACCCTTTCTCTCTTGTAGTTCTTGTTAAAGAACTTGTTAAATCTTTTAACCATTAGGGCTATTTCTTCCGGGTCAATTGCCTCTTTGACTTGACTCTCCTTCCATCTTTGACAACTAGAGCAATTTTTTTGGGTACAAATTGTCCCTTCCTCGGTCTTTCCTTCTCACTCAAACTCATAGGCTTTGAGGTCCGAGAATAACTCATGGTTGGATGTCTTTGATAGGTCCATGGAATGTCTCGGTGCCATGACCTTCATCTCCCATTCATTTGGAAGACTTTTCAGATCTTCATACACATTTCCTTCGTGTATATTCCTTTCCAAGTGTAGATGTGACTCATTTGTGATTTCTCAGAATCGAGCATCTAGTTGATCCAGGTTTTCTCCCGAGATCATTTTAAAGTTCTCAAATTTTTGTACACCTGAAAGTTTGTTTTCTTTGATTTGCTCCGAGCCTTCACAAATCAATGTCGGTTTGTCCTGATTTCCTTAGTTGTTTTGCAAGATTTCACTTTATTGAACATGGCTTTGTCCAAGGTTTTGTAGAGAATATCCTTGGCTACATTGTCCAGGTTGTATCTTTTTCTGTCATCATTTGTCCACTCAGTTCTTGGTTTTTCAACCATGATCGGTCTGCAGGTCTTGATCTTCTTCCCCTTCACCGCAACTCTTCGTGACAATTTTGTGTTCACCTTTAATATTTGCAGAGGCCCATCTTCTATCACTATCCACATCTCATCATGTAATCCGATAGATGAGCTCGCATACGAATTTTCCAATCATCAAATTCTTCAATAGTGAACATAGGAATGCGTGTTAGATTTGATTCCATGATAATAATTTTTAATGAAAGAAAAAGAGTTTTGAAAGTTTAAGTACTAAAGCGGACTTTTGAAAAGTTTGGAGATCTAGTTCAAGAACCGGTGCGGAGGGTTCAATGAACCAACCGCTCCGATACCACTTGTAGGTCCCAAGGGGTGTAAGTGTAAGGTTTAGAAGGGGGGTTGAATAAACCTTACCAAATTTTCGATTTAGGCCTTTTAAATCTCTGAGTTCTACACAATTTGTGTCCTTGATGGACAAATCGAATTAGTCACTCAAGAGAGTTAATCTCTCAATGACTCAAATTGAGTGTTAGTGGAGTAACTCATTGTTGGCTATAATTTGACTTAGATGTGGTTTTGTTTTATTGGAAGACTTAACACCCTTAAGTTGTTTAAGCAAGTTTTTACGACTTGATTTAGTACTTATAGATTATCGATGGATAGCAAATTTATCGTGAGATATAAGCAATTAAGAGTGCGAGATATTTAAATGTTGTAAAGTAAATGACACAAGAAAGTTTTTATAGAGGTTCGAAGATGGGGTAATTCTTCTACTCCTCTCTTCTCCAACTCCCGGAGGAATCCACTAAGTAATGATCAGTTTACAAAGTGGTAAGTCCGAGATACAAGTCTTGATCACAACGGCCGACTTGATCCTTTGGGACTCGATCCGAGACGCCTTGATCACTCGGTGGCTTCTCGTACGACTCGCCTTCTTCACAGGCATTTGCCTTGCTACTACTGACTCACTTGCTCAAGCACTTTGGATTTGATCACGAAGCCCTCCAAACGCTTAAGACTTGGTTGCCTTGAACCTTTCTACAATCCTTCTTGGAGTGTAGACCCCTTGTTTTCGTAGTTTCCTCTTCAATCGATTGAAGTTCTCTTTCCTTCACGGGTAAGTGTTGGATTGATGTTCTTCGAGATGTAGGCTTGAGGATTTGAGAATATTTCAATTTTGATAAGCTTGTAAATCTCACGTGTGTGTCATCCACGCATCATCTCTTTTCTCAATCAAACTCCTCGGCCTTTTATAGTGAACTTTCAAAAATTTGCCCGTTGAAGAGATAGGCTCATTTTTGAAAATCACTTTGCGATCGTTGGTTTGCACTTCTTGGAATTGCCATTTCCTCGTATGAAATGTTTTATCACCTTTTCGTAGTTCGACACGGTGTAGTGCTTCCCATTGGTTCATTTCTTTGCACGCTTCTCGGGACCTGAGCACTCCAAGAAAGGTAGTATGAAGATATTACTTGTTTAAGTAAATCTCTTGATTTCGGCAACGGTTCTTTTTGATTATCTCGACTTGACCGCATTTCCTCGTTTTCCCCAGGTGACTTAGAGTCGCCTTCCAATCATTGGATGACTCTTCTCGTCACTTCACCTTGAGACTTGGCTTCTCTTTGAGTTGACTTGACTCATGTTCCACTCAGTGCATCTCACCGCTTCTTCATCGAGTTCTGTCTGCTTTTCTTTGTTGTACTCACTGTCTCACGCAGAGTTTTCCTTCAAGCCTTGATTGTCTTCTTGCAAGTTGGAGCGTAGCCGACTTAACTCGGCCTTGGCACTCTAATTGTTACAATACATTTCAAAGCAAGAATTGGGGAGCTAACTTTCTATTCTAAGTTTTACATGGCATTCATCAAAATCTAAACAATGAAATTCCTAACATTTATTAAAGAAAACATCACCAATAGTACAAGAGATAGTGAAACTCTCCGGATCTTTAAGTTTTTGTGGTAGTTTTCTCTGGATTATTGCATTGCACTCCTCTGTCAGAGTGACTGTTTCGAAACCAATCAACTTTCACTTTTTTGACATAACATCTTTTAAGAATTTAGCGTAATTGGGCATCTGCTCCAATGCGTCTGCAAAAGGTATGTTAATATGCAGTTTCTTAAATATATCCAAGAATTTTGAAAATTGCGAATCTAACCTTTTCTTTTGAAATCGTTGGGAAAAAGGAAGGGGAGTAGTAAGTTTAGAAAAATCAGGGTTAGATGAAGATTTAAGCTTCTCAGCCCCTTTTGTTTAGTAATATGGTCCTCAACTCCTTCCTCGGCCTCAACATCGCCATTTGCTTCAGTTTCCGCGTCTCCCGGTACAACAGCCGATGTCCCTATAGGACGCATGACCTGGCCGTGCGGTGCCGCACGGGCCGTGTGCCCCTGTGTTTGTTCAATATTTTCAGGTATTTTCGGCCGCTCGTATTCTGTTCCACTCATCAGACGAATGGTTTTACACTGCTCCTTTGGATTAACCTCAGTGTTGCTCGAAAACTGGCCGTTCTGATGCTGCCCACCAACAATCGTAGCTAATTGACCAATTTGGGTTTCAAGATTTTTCATTTGGGACCCCATGGTGTTGGCCAATTGAGTGACATGATTTTCAATTTTATCTAGCTTCGCCTCATCCTTATTAAATCGGTTCCTCATCTCATTCATAAACGAGGTGAAGATGTCCTCCATAGATGGCTTAGCCTCGGCATTAATGACACCATTTGTCACATTAAACCCTGGTGGTGGTTGCATCACATTCTTCGTATTTGCATAGGAGATGTTTTCATGATTCCTCAAACCCGGGTGGTAATGAGTAGGAGTTTGATTGTTCCGGTAATTGTTGAAATTCTGGTTGTTGACATAATTTGCTTCCTCCATGGGATCTAGAGGAACTCCACCATTACTTGCACCCGCGTTTCCATAAGTCCCCTTTGTCAATACATTCAACTGATTTGTCAACGCAGTCATCTGAGCTGTCAATGCCTTAATTGGGTCTAAATCAGTGACTTCAGCTACCCTTTTCACATTAGTCCTCTCTGAGAGCCACTGATAGCTATTCATTGTCATCTCTTCCAACAAGTTGAATGCATCTTGTGGAAATTTAGCCAATAAAGCGCCTCCTGCTGCGGCATCCACAAACGACCTAGTCTGTCCCATCAACCCATAGTAAAAGAAGCAAAGTTTCTTGATCCTTTGAAATCCGTGTTGCGGACACCTCCTTAATAAATCCGGAATCTGTCCCGGGCCTCATACGGTGGCTCGTAATCAAACTACCCGAATCTGCGTGATCTCACTTTTGAGTCAGAGTGTCTTACTTGGTGGGAAGTATTTAAACAAGAATTTCGACTCACTCATCCCAAGTATTCACACTCGAGTTAATGTGTCTATCCAGTTTCTAGCCTTATCCCTTAAAGAGAAAGGGAATAGGCGCAAACGTATAGCATCATCAGTCAGCCCATTCATCTTGATTGTGTTGCAAATCTGCATGAAGTTCGCAAGATGATAATTGGGATCCTCAGACGGAAAACCCCCAAACTGATTCTGCTACACCATCGAGATCAGTGTTGGCTTCAGCTCAAAATTATTTGCATTAATTGGGACATTGGAATTCCACCATAGTTGTGATTTGTGGGCGAAAGTAATCATGAATCGCTTGCCGCTGGACTGCCGGAACTTCTGGTATCAGGAACTCATTGTTGACCTTGTTGGCCCTATTTTTACCTCCGTTGTTATCTTCCACGTTCTCCATAGCCTGATCTTGTTGTTTTTATGCCCGTTTTGTAGCTGCACTAATTCGCCTAGCAAAAGCCTCAACCTCCGGTATGAATGGTGCTAATTCTCTTTGCTTCGAGCGAGTGTTCATGCACTACCTGAACCAAATAAAGAAAACAAGTCAAACACATTAGGAGTAAAATTAAACAACAAATAAAAAGAAACAAAAATGTCTAAATTAAAAATAATTCTATTTATCGCAATATTAGTACTAAAAATTTAATTAGTCCCCGGCAACAGCGCAACTTGTTCGCCTTATTTTTAGCTTCACCGCAAGTGTACGGTGTAGTTTACAGAATAGGATTAGCAAGGTCGAATCCACAGAGACTAATAAATTATTGTACTAAGTATTGAAATTGTAATAGTTTTATTTTTATCCAGACGATCAAAATTGGATGATTGGTTTTGTAAATGCAAGACAAGAATTTATCCTAAAAAGATAAAGTAAAGATTGATTGAAAGATCAAGGACATGAATGAATTCCAGGGCGATGGTTTTAGTTAATATCCCCTTTTATTATCAGATTAATCACAAGCAAAGTTATTATTATTCTTTCCTATAAAACAATCACGAAAAGTATTTTACCCTCTCTCTCGAGATGTATGTAAAAACGTTGATTGGATTATCTATGCTAGCATCTCTACTTAACAAGAGATATCCAACTCCCTAAAGCACAAAAGATTATAAATCCTCACAAATATTCATAGACTTCCCAGTCTTGCAAATATTCATTTCAAGTACTCACAGGTCTAGTATTGAAACTCATCTCTCGAATTATGAATCAATACATCAAAACAAGTTAAACCAAAGACCTTTTGATAAACAAGAATTAAAACAAACTACTCTAATAGGGTTTGAAAACAATAACTTCAATTGTAATTAATCATCCAACAAATGTATCCATTAACCTAATCCCAAACCGGGAATCACAAGTTGTTTAGCCAGACATGGGAAATAAATAATTCATAAATAAATTATTCAAATTCATATCTAACTAATCAAAAGTAAATGATACGATGGAATGAGAAAACTCAGGGATGTCGATGATCTCTCGATCTATCTTCAATCCTCATGCGCGTGGTTGTGACCTCGATCAATCTCTCGAATCCTCCGTTATAAAGTTGTTCTTTTCTCTGCTTTCTAGGGCAAAAATCAGTGTATCCTCGTTTGGGGCCACCTCGTCTCTATTTATACTTCGTTTGGGTCAAAACTTGATTAGAACTGTCAAACCTTGTTTTTCCCACGCACGCACACGAGCCGTGTGCCTCACAAGCAGACAACCAGCCCGTGCGGGGTGCCATAGGACCATTCACTCGCTAAAGGGACGCACGGGCCATGCGCTCAACGAACGACCAGTCCGTACGGGGTGCCGTGGTCTGAGTCTTCAGTCTGGATGGCGCATGAGTCGTGCTATGGATGCACGCCCTGGCCGTGCGCACCTGCTGGAGCTGATATGTGTTCGTTTCTTTCTGCTTCTCACCCAGTTTGTCTGACTTCTTCTCGATTCAACTCCAAACATCGTACGTTACTTCAAGTATTGGTGGTCATTTACCGCAATGCTCCAAATTGTCGCCAAAATGCTACAAATATCAATTCATTCCTACAAAACGAGCAAAGCATAATACCTTTTCCACTTTACAGAAAGAAAGCCCTTTTCCACTAATTCTAACTACAATTAAGCCTAAAATACATGCAAAACACATACCAATCAATGAACGATGCCCTTTTCTAATGCGTGCATATGGAAATGATGATATTTGGTGAGTAGGAAAGTTTGACAAGCACCATGGATGTGGGTTAAATTTGAATGACAATGTATCTAGGTGGGTGTATTCTAAAGTAGTAGGTGCGTATTTTGCATCTAGATTACTAGTGAAACATTCTGCGCTCGTGCCAAGAGATATGATAGCGGGGTTGGAATCGCGACATGGGCTTAAAATGAGTTATAATGTTGTGTTGAGTGCTAAGCATCATGATTTTGGGTTGATATATGGAGATAGCAACAAGTCATTCAATCTAATTCCGGCATACTTACGCATGTTGAATTTAACGAATTCCAGATCGGTAACTAGATGGAAGTCGGATAATTTTAATAGATTCAAGTACGTGTTTTTTGCTTTGCATGCATCAATCACTGGATTCTAGAACAATGCTCGGCCGATTTTTGTGATTGATGGAACACACCTTAAAGGCAAGTATCGGGGAATATTGTTTGTTGCCGTAACAAAAGATGGTAATGAACATATTTTCCCACTTGCGGTTGAAATTAGGGATGTTGAAAATGACGAATCCTGGACATGGTTTTTGAGACAGTTGAAAGATGTTTATAATTGCCCTCGTGATCTACTGATTTTTTCTAATCAGCACAAGAGTATCAGTAATGCCATAAAAGTAGTATACCCAGAAGCATCACATGGGCTTTGCACTTATCATTTGCAAACTAATTTGGCTCAATATGGTCAACATATCGTAGCAATGTTTAGGACAGCATATTCATACCGTCGTGAAGATTATGATAAGTATTTTGAAAACAAACAAGTTGCTAGTGAGGAGGATGCGTTTAAGAAGTTAAAATGTGCAGGGGAAGACAGATGATCTCGAGTTAAGTGTCATGTCCGACGTTATGGGTTCATGACATCAAACTCGGCTAAGAGCTTCAATAGTCGGTTATTATGGGCCAGAAAGTTACTTGTTTGTTCTGTGCTTGAGTTTACTCGGACTATTATTGAAAAGTGATTTTATGAACGACGCATTGTTGCTAATGAAAGAGATCAAGAGCTAACACTTGAAGCAACCAAAAGATTAAGTGATGCAGTTGATATAGGTTGTATAATGGATGTACAATGTCTTAGTGATGTGAAATACAAAGTGAAAGATAGAACAAAGACCTATTTGGTTGACTTATCCCAAAGAACGTGTAGCTATCGAGAATTTGAATATGAATTGATGCCTTGCCCCCATGCATCTGCAGCAATTAGGTATAAATAAATTTAAAATTTATATCAATATTTTCACATAATTGTTTGTTTATTTGTGCAGAAAGAGGAACCTCAATATCTATTCATTTGTTGCCCATTATTATAAAAATGAAAATCTTCAACAAATGTGGACGGATGAAGTTTTACCAGTTCCTGATCCGAGTGAATGGGTTCTACCACAAGAGGTGCGAGAATTAGTATGCAACCCTCCAAATAACCCGAGACAAGCAGGTCGTCCTAGACAAAGTAGAGTTCATTCTGTTGTTGACTCATCAAGTAATCATTCATGTAGGAGTCAATTTTTTTCAAGGTGTGGGCATGCTGGCCACAATTGCGTCAAATGCACTATGTCATTGTCGCTTGATGAGAGCGGAAGTGCCTCAGTGACACAGTCGGGTCCTTCAAGACAAGTGCGTAGTAAGAAAAAATGTGGAATATGCCGAGCAGATGATCATACTCGTAGAAGATGCCCCAGATGTCTGGATGATGAAAATTAGGCAAAAATTATTTCAACTGTAATACTATGTTAGAAAAACACACTAAGAGCATAAAGTAAGTAGTCATTTAAATGTAGAGCAACAAGTCAGTAGTCATTTTAAATTATGGGCACGATATATCGTGCCCAATATAGGCACGATATCATGCCCAATATATCGTGTCCAATATAATTAGGCACGATATATCGTGCCCAATATAATTAGGCACGATATATCGTGCCTATTATGGGCACGATATCGTGCCCCAATATATTTAGGCACGGTATATCGTGCGTATATTCGAATCATGTTCTTATACTTCCAAAAAACCATAAAACCATGCAAAATGAATATTTCATTTTAATAACTCAAAATATTTACAAGATATACAATAAAAATGTACTACAACTGAAAAGTACCACTATCTATACTGTACTGGTAAATCTTTCATGCCATCGTCTTCCTTAGCTCGGGAATCGACTCCTGCACCTGGTTCTTATTAATCTTCTTTGTGATACAACTATTGGAAATTTTGGTTTTGATAAAGTGGGTATCGACCCGACTTTGACCAATTTTTCGGTGGCTAAATATTTAATTCTGGAGAAATTAAATTATATATTATTAATCTACGTTCCGAGTAGATGTTCGTAGTATTTTTTATTTCTCAAAACTGAATTTCGGTGAGTGAGAAATTAATACACGAAGGTAGCCACATAAATGGGCATTATGTAAAGATTTGTAAAGGGAAATGAAAGGTTTTTGCCTTATCCCACATGGAATACAAATCATTGTTTATCCTAGTTTATTTACAAGAAGGTGTTATATGTTGTATAAATTATAACACAAGTGGATGATCACAAGTGGGCCACACGCGCGCGCGCGCGCCTGCCTGGCCTGGCATAGGCCTAGGACTGGGCTTGGGCCAGGGCGTCCCGGCCCTATTGGGCTCGGGTCCAGGTCCACTAATGTTTTGCCACTCGAAAATGGGCTTGGCCGGATTCGAGTGATCGCTGGACTGTTGAGCCAATGAATCGGGACATTGTAGGTGTCCGATTCAGTGACTGTTGGAGTTGTAACTCCTGCAGTGGTGGTCACCTGAAGTTAGCCCACTACTTGACTGTTATGCAGTAGTGGGGTGTAACACCTTGGTTGTTACAAATGATTAATGCCCACTACCCAGTTTTTTCTCCTGCAGGTGGAATGGTTGGCTATTTATACATGTTTGTGCATTGCAGTTTGGTACAGAGAATGAATACTCCATAAAAAAGCATACAATCATTTTTGCATTCTCGCACTAAGTCCAAAGAAGAACCTTGTCTTCAAACAGATTTCTAGTTCAAGGTGCTTCGTGTTAGTGGTGCTACTACGTAAGACGTAAGCTGTTTCATCTTTGGAAGCAATACGTCAACCCGTGAGCACTAGCCGAGACGTAATTACTTTGCGGAAAGAGATTCGTCTCGATCGGGCTTCAAAGTTCTATCTTTGTAATAGCTAGTTTGCTTTCTTGTAATCTTGTTTCTATAATTTGCAATTTGAAGGCATTCCGATCCTGTACAATTGTGATCAACAATCGCAAAGCAATTAGCGAACTTCACGATGGCAAGCACAAGCAGAACCCCGATCATCCCTCCTGCTCAGCTGAGAAACCCGAAAAATTCATTGGTTTCAACTTCAAGAGGTGGCAGCAAAAAATGTTATTTTACCTGACTACTGTGAGTCTGGCGAAGTATCTGACCGAGGACGCTCCTGTTGTTGCTGAAAATGAAACAAATGCTGAAAAATGTGTTGCGTTTGATGCATGGGGCCAGGGTGACTTCCTGTGCTGTAACTATGTCCTAAACGGACTTAGTGATGCACTTTACAGTGTGTATTGTGCTGTGAAATCCTCCAAAGAATTGTGGGATTCTTTGGAGAAAAAGTACAAAACCGAGGATGCCGGCACAAAGAAATTTATTGTCGGTAAGTTCTTGGATTTTGTGATGGTTGATTCTAAAACCGTGATGGAACAAGTTCAGAAGTTCCAGTTGATCCTACATGAAATCTCTGCAGAGGGAATGGCTTTACCAGAAGCATTCCAAGTGGCCGCCTTGATTGAGAAATTGCCCCCAAGTTGGAGGGATTTCAAGAATTATCTCAAACATAAGCGAAAGGAGATGGGACTAGAGGATCTGATTGTCAAACTCATAATTGAGGAAGACAATAGGAGGATTGACTCTAAGTCCAAGCTTGTTCCTATGGAGTCAAAAGCCAACTTGATGGAGCACGGCTCATCAAGTAACTCAAAGAAAAGGCCTAACGATAAAGGCAAGAAACCGGCTGGAAAATTCCGGGGAGCTTGCTACAACGTGGGCAAACCGAACCATATGGCAAAAAGGATCGCCGTCGCCCAAAGAAAAAGAAAACAAAACCGCAGATTCAATGCTAATGTGGTTGAAGAAAGGAGCCGATGTTGATGTTGACGTGTCGGCGGTGGTGTTTGAAGCCAATTTGGTGGATAACCAAAGAATGGTTTGTGGATACTTGGTGCCACTTGCCATGTCTGCCGTAAGGATGCATTCTCTTCTTCTTACATCCCATCAACCGGAAGGAAGCTCCATATGGGGAATCACGCCTCTTCTGATGTTGCTGGCATTGGAACGGTGGTGCTAATGAATGTACGCCGTTTTGGCGAGAATATGAATAAGAATGAATCTTCTTCTGTTTATATTGCCGAGTGCTCTAATTTATGGAATATTAGATTAGGACATGTAAATCTGAATGCTAAAAAAAGATTGGTAAATTTAGAATTGATTAATTTACCTGAAGTAAACTCACAAAGAAAATGTGAAGTTTGTATTGAAGCTAAAATGGCTAAATTACCGTTTCATTCGGTTGAAAGGAGCACTTCACCTTTAGAGTTGATACACACTGATGTGTGTGATCTAAAATTTGTGCAAACTAAAGGTGGTAAAAAATATTTCATCACATTTATTGATGATTGCACAAGATTTTGCTACTTATACTTGTTAAGAAGCAAAGATGAAGCATTAGAGGCTTTTAAGAATTATAAAAATGAAGTTGAAAATCAACTTGGCAGCGGGATTAAAATAATTTGGAGTGATAGAGGTGGCGAATATGTTGCACCATTTGAAGAACTATGTACCGAGTCGGGCATAATTCATCAAACAACAACACCATATTCACCACAGTCTAATGGTGTTGCTGAACGCAAAAACCGAACTCCAAAAGAGATGATGAATGCCATGTTGATAAGTTCCGGATTACCCCAGAATATGTGGGTGGGAAGTTGTTTTAACAGCCAACCACATATTGAATAAAATACCACTTAAAGGGAAAGATAAGACACCTTACGAATTGTGGAAAAATCGTAAACCTTCTTATAAATACCTTAAAGTGTGGGGGTGTTTGGCTAAGGTAGCAATACCTGAACCAAAACAAGTTAAAATTGGACCAAAGACAGTTGATTGTGTCTTTGTGGATATGCATACCAAAGTAGTGCATATAAGTGTATGATACATAAGTCAGAAAATCCGGAAATGACTGAAGGTACCATAATCGAATCAAGGAATGCTGTATTTTTGAGGATGTCTACCCTTGTAGAGGAAAATTAGAAGTGAGTACTAATAAAAGAACTCACGAAACTGCAAGTGGTTCAACACCGATTAGTGAAGAACCGAGACGCAGTAAGAGGTCTAAAACGGCTAAGTCTTTTGGGCCAGATTACATAAGAAACTGGATTTGAGGTTAAACCACTGGAGACAGAGGTTGGACCACCTTTGAATCGATTGAAAATTTTGAGAAAAATAGACGATTCAACCTATTGTTGAAAAAAAAAATCGAAAACTATATGTTAGCCATTTCTTTTCCCGTCTGGTTTCAGCAAGTTGCAAGATATAAGTGGTGATAATTGGTTAATTTCTAATTGATTATAATTTGACTACTACTTTTAAATTATTTATTTATTGTTTCTTCAGACATTCATTTCAATTTTGACCAAAATTGTGTATTTTTTACGGAGATTGGTGACTAGTGCTAGTGGACAACTGATGGGTCTTAAGAATTATAGGAATTTTGGTAATTTGGTTTAAAAATTGATACGCCAATCACCAAAATAGACACGTAAAATCGAGATTGCAACGCTTAATTATAATTTTTCAAAATTTTAAAATGTTTGTATCTCACCTGCTACAGTCAGCAATTTCCGATAAAATTATATAATTTCAATCAAAATCAGAAGAAATGTCCAAAATTTTATTAGACTAAAATTGAAAGTGACTATTCTGAGGACTAAATCTCTAATTAATCTAAGTTAGATGACCAGTAAAATTATTTTTCCATTATTTTTGATATAGTTTATAATTATATTTATTTTGTTCACTGGATCATTATAAAATTCACAAGATCCATCCTTGTTCACAAGAAAGTGCTACCCTTTTGCTACTTTGACTACAAAGCTGGCTGTTTCTCTCTTCAATGCACTGTTCTCAAAATTAGTCTTTTTTGGCTAACGTTTTTCCCTGGTATTTCTTCACACTTTTGGTTATAGCAATATAGGGTTATTTAACTGTTTATGGTATTTCAGATTTTTTGTAAATGTGTTGTGGTTTTTCGGGATGTTGAAAATTTATGTGTTGGCGCTATTTGTATTAGCGTCCATATGCCTGCCGCTACTACTAATAGCGCCCAAACCCATTTTTTATTTTTTTAACCCATTTTTTATTTTTTTTTAAATTTCTGACACCCTTGGCGCTAGTTTGACTAGCGCCCACTGCAGAAAAGATGGGAAACTAGCGCCCAAGCCCAATTATCTTTTTTTTTTTTTGCGTTTTATATTGTTTTGGTATTTGACAAATTTTCCATACACTGTTTCTTTCTCTTGGTGGACTCAGTAAAATATCTAGTGCTTGTTTGGGAGCACTTTTGAAATCGACTTTTGGATCTAAAAGTTCATTTCAATAAATTTTCATGTTTGGTGGTTATTTTGGAATGGACTTTTGGATAAGTCACTCCTCCAAAAAGTCCATTCTAGAGAAGTGAGAATGAGATGCTTTTTAAAAAGTCCATTCTAGATAAGTCCATTTAGAAAATGGACTTTTCCATAAGTGCTCACAAACAAGCACCTAATTCCTAACTAGGTGTATAAATGAACCTAATTCCATAAGTCCAACAACTTCCATCTTTTTTGCAATGAGCGCTAGTTTGACTAGCGGTAGGGGTGCCAGAAATTTAAAAAAAAAAAATTGGTTTTGGGCGCTATTGGTAGTAGCGGCAATCACATGGGCGCTAATACAAATATCGACAACACTTAAATTATTAACACCCCGAAAAACCATAATACATTTACAAAAAAATATGAGAAACACCATAAACAGTTAAATAACCCTAGCAATATACCACTAAGTTGGAAAGAGAAAAAGATACAAATACTATTCTTATATAGTTTACAGAGGTAGCTGGTGAAATTGTTGTCCTAATTAAACTATCAAATGTTGTTGGGCTGCGAAATATTATTGAACCCAAAGAAGGAGACTGTGGGAGTGGTGGAGAATTGAGCGGGATTAGAAGCTTTTCAGCAGTCGTTAAGGAACTCTCCAAACACTTCATGGTGAGTTGGTGACCACATTTGAAAACCAATTGAATATGTTTCCAATTTCTTGTCTGTTTTTTTCTTCTATATTTCTTTTCTGGTTTTTTCTCAGTTGCATTATCCTATATACTAATACGGAATTTGCCCCTGAGATTTAGTCTATTTACAAAAAATCTAGTTGTTTTTCAAAATTACAAATATTTTATTAAGATTTGTATTTACCTAATAAGACTCTAAAAGCTGTTGGACTTTTTACTTTGTTTCCGTAGAAAAAATAGTTTTTAGTCATTCTCGAGTTCAAATGTCCAATTTACCATTTTTTCATTTATGGAGAAGTTACATAACTTGGTACAACTCGAGTTCCAAATTACATGACTCGCACGAGTTATGTAAATAGGTACCGAGTTATGTACCACATCAATATTTTGGAAAATGGCAAATAATACACGGAAGAATCCACGAAGGATATGATCAGTTTTAATCAAAATGGCTAAAAAATATGTTTTTGAAAATTTGTCACTATTTTTCATTTCCGGCCTATAATTAGAATAAATCTCAAGGGTAGTTTCTATAATAAACCCTACTAATAATGAAAGTACTTTGAGATCATCCCGAACTATTTTGCAATGGAGACAGAATAACAAGAAAAAGTGCTATAAACCGCAAAATGCCCACAGGGAAAAATGACGAGTTGAGATAAGTATCAGAAACGACGGGCCGGATTTGCATGACAAGGGCGTGGAAGGCTTTTCGAGAAGCAAATGAGCTGATTGTTGGAACCAAATTTGGGTTTCATTTGATGCAATTTCTGGTAATTTGGTTCTGAAAGAGAGATTGAAAGATTTTAATCTGAAGAGACGAAGGGGGAGGCCGCGTAAGTTGTGAGGAAATTTTTAATATGTAGCCTAATTAAGTAAATTAACCGAGGGAAAAATTAGGGTATTGAGAAAAGATGGTATCTTCTCTCTCCTTCCAAACCTCCATGGCCGACGCATCTTGATCTTCTTCATGGAGCTCGATTTTTCTCTTTTTCCAGAAATTATGAAATCTCATGATTCTCCTATCCCTGCTCCTAGGGTTTCTCCAAACCCTAATTATGCATCTCTTGATCCTCCTACACAAATATTTCAAACCGCTACAAGAATTGATCAAGAAAATCAAGATCTGTTACATTCTACATGTTTTCCGCAAATTTTAGATCATCCTATTGATCATGCTTCCAAGATTGTCAAGAACCATCCAAAAATGGATCCAGATTTTCAAGAAACGACTGGGAAGAAATCTTTTGCAGAAACGGTACTCTTCGGGAAGGATACAATTCCAGTTAAGAAAGGAGATTTTTATTCTATAACAATAGATGAAGAGATTTATCATCAACGTACAACGGAGTTACGAGATTCATTAATCGGACGACTCCTACTTCCAAAAGGGGCAAAGCCATGCACGTTAGAGACGCTCAAATTGAAATTGCATGTCGTTTGGAGAATTCAACATGCTTGGCGATTGGTACCACTAGGTAAGGGTTATTTTAGTTTACAATTTAATGATATAGCTGACCATAATCGTGCATGCTTTCGTTAAAGCTTCATGGAATTTAAATCCGGATACAATCCGCATCACTAATTGAATCCCGGATTTTAATCCTTATAAAATTAATACTTATATGACACAAGTTTGGGTTCGGATTTATGAACTAAGTATCGAGTATTGGCATCCCTCTTTGATTACGAAGATTGCAAGTGTGATAGGTACTCCGATCCAAATTGATGGTCGTTCGTTATTCGGGGAGGTGAGATATTTTGTTCGAGTGTTAGTGGAACTTGATTTAAATAAATCTCTTCAGGAATTTATTATGGTTGAAAGGGTGGGACATTGCTCTGTTGTTTCGATCAGTTATGAGAATTTGCCGGATTTTTGCGTTAATTGTCAGATTGTTGGGCATCATATTATGAAGTGTCGCCATCAAGATGAGACAAAAAAAGCTGACATTGTTCAGACTAATAAGAGTCCGGTTCGTGGACGATCTGTCATTAGAACGAGGAATCGTAATAAGATTCGGCTAACAAGGGTAAGGAAGTAGTTTCGGAAACTTGGGTTCAAGTTAATTCCCGGAAAGCCCGTTCTGCGGAAAGGAGTACTGGCCCTAAGGAGGGTGGACCATCCACTTCGGGTATTCAAATACAAAATTCTTTTAACGTGTTGGGTGATACATCAGAGGATTTGCATGAAGAGAATGAGCCCTCACATGTCCCTGCAGATGAGAGCCTCAAAGGTTCGAATGTCAATCCTGATAGGACTATGGTTCTTTATCAATCACCAGAACGAAGTTCGGTTATTGTTCATGAGGACACGATGACTGCACCAAATTTAGATGAAAAGAGTCAAGCGGATCTCCACAGTGCCATGAAAGTTGTATCTAGAAATCATCCGCTTAATGATTATGTCCTTAGCTCTAATGTTCAGTTAGAGGGAGCAATGACTGCATTAACACAAAAGCATTGTGCGATATCTTTGGATGAAGAAGAACAAGATGAATCGGAAGCTTTAAAGACCAAGCTAGGCAACTCCTCAACTACTCAACTTGTTATTCACTCATGTGCTCCTCGGAAGCTATGAAGGCTCGAAATTGCGGCTCGAGGATCTGGGCCGACATTCCACAAGCTACATCGACCATCAAGATGATACTCGAGCACGTACAAAAAATACAAATGACAATATCACTCGAAAATCCTTGAGACATAAACGCCCTTCATGTAAACTACGCCATTAAGTTATTTTACTGTTTTTTCCTGAAATTTTACATTATTTTTCCTTTGCTACCCGATCGGCTTGTGATCAGGACCTTTTTCTTTCTTTTTATATATTTTTATTTATTTAAAAAGAATGTGGAATCTCTGTTTCATTGTTCTGAAAAGCGCGAGAACTAGGCGGACGGCAGATCGGGGCGAGCTCAGGCGGGGTTAGGTGGGACTTAATCGGAAAAATAATGTAGGCGGACAATGGGAGCCTATCGCCTGAAGACGCGATGATTAATCGGGATAGATCGAATTTTTAGAACACATGTCATGAATCGATTGAATCGTGTTTTGTCATTTGAATTTTTAATCGTGGCATAACTAAGTAAATTATGTAGCCGATGATTAATTTGGTTTTATTTCCATCTTTTTTTATGTGTTCATCTTTTTTATGTTTTCAAAGCATTTGCAAAAGTGAAAATTTATTGGATTTTTGGCTCGTTTTATATTTTCATTAACAATAACTTTTAGCAATTTCTTGAGTAAAAATAATTTTAATATTTTTTTGTGTCAAATGAGAAGTAAATTACATGTTTATAATATTATATTTAAAACTGACACTATTTATTTGTTGTATTCGGCATGTGAAATATTAGTAACTTTGGTATATAGGATTAATTTTGACAAAGAAAAAATGTAAACAAGTGAAATAATTTTGATGAAAATAGATAATAAAGAAAATGCTGGAAATTTTCGAAGAAAACTAGTTTTTAACCCTTGTAATAGTTAAAATCAATTTTATTTTTGACACTTTCAATAGTAAATGGTAAATATTTTGTGGTAAAAGGTCATATTTATGCTTATAAAACTATGATTTGTTTCTCACATTTGAAAAATACTCAAAAACACAAACACTATTCATATACCTCTATGAAACATATACATTTCTGTTAGGATGACGTACACATATCGGATATGGATACAGATACGGGTACATGGATACATCTACAAATGGAAAGAGATAGAATTTATTTTATCGATAATATTTTCAGCATGTTTTTTGTGTGTCCATGTGAATTTTTCATATTTGAGTATTTATGAAATTTTAGTTTTGTCACGCCCCAAACGGGACAAGACGACGATCCACAACTTATACAAATAACCAAACAGTCTAGACGAATATCATCGAGAACCCAATGAAACAGAGTCAAAATAGCAGCGGAAATAAAATAACAAGCACAACTTACAGTCCACAATCCATAATCCAAATTACATCCTCGAAAATCAACCAACGATAACAACTTAAAAGTCAAAGGGTCCTACGCCCTCCAATTACAAACCGGAATGAAAAGAAAATAGAATAGTCCAACAACAATCACAAGGAACGAGTCTATCAACAACAACAAGAAGTAGTAAATCCAACAAGCGAGTACAAAGGCTCAATCCAAGGCCGGTTCAGCATCTTCAACGAAGTCCTCATCTAAAGGTTAGAAAACAGGTGGGATGAGACAGAAATCTCAGTGGATGGGGTGATCGTGTACAAGTGTGGCGATATATAGTTAATGCGAGAAAACAATTATATTAAAACGCGTGAGTATGATGCATGAATTCACACACGATCCACAAGCGCCGTGATAAATATATTTAAGTAATATACTTATACGATTCAAGAAAACGATTCATGGTCACACAGCACTATGTGATTGATAAGACAGTAGGATTGCGTACGAAAATGTAACGCCAATCCCATGCAAGGCGAGATAATGGTTGCGTCACGGATTTGTAGCGCCAACCAATGCAAAACAAGTAGCGGTTGCATACTGATTTGTAGCGCCAACCAAACGGGTCCGATAACTCCGGAATCGTGTGGATCGACAGCGATTCCTTCGTTCTTCCTTGTAACTCGCCGCGCGCAAGATGGTCCAAGACTGTCACCTTATCGCTCCATAGGCAAAGACAAATCCACAAAGAGAGCTAGCTAGGCCGGATTGTCATAATCATGATTATACCTCAAGTACTACGACCCGCTTCCCTTGGACAAACTCTGTCCCTCAGTTGCGGGATTAGGACGATGGGGCCGGAAGAGTGGAATAGCAGCCGAGCGGCCCGGTTCGATCCCTGACGTATCCATTCCGACTGTGAGCTCGACACACCAAGTTGACTCAAGCAGGAAAGTAAATACAAGTTCGTAGTCAACCAGGCAGTCGAGCATTATTGATTGGGGAAGCGAGTTTAGGAGAATTTTGAAACGCGAGTGGCAATTATGGCGTTGGTGGAGTTTTTGGATGAAGATGATTATCGAAAGGATAAGAAACCTTCGATATCTTGAAAGATTAGGTGGAACATAAGTCCCGTTATAGATTCAACATCGCAAGGCGAGGAAGTCGCTCCGCGATCGGGTATCAATCGGTCAATCGGTCCGATAAGTCAAGGGTTTTTTGGGAAAATAAAATATTTTAATTAAATCTCCAAGTCAGAGGGTCCAGAGCTATTTTAGTAAAAGGTAAAATAATTTGAGTTAGGTCCTTTATAAAAGAAAAATTACAATTTAGCCTCGTTTTGTAAAAACCAAAACATTAGGGGTTAAAAATTGAATAAATAAATATCCCGATCTTGAAAACTTATGAGGCCAGTTCCTAAATTCTCCAAATTGTCCAGAGATTCAGGTTTTTAAAGTTTTGAGGTCGAGTTTTTATAAAATTCTCACATTGGCCCCAAATTTGTGAAAATTGCTAATTCGGACCTTAAGTTTAAAATAATCGGAACTCACAAACCGGAAGGGATTTTAATGTGATTCCAGTTGGAAAATGTCACTAAGGTTAGTAGTATGTTGGGACAAAAGCAGTTTTTAAAAGAAATAAGTGTAGGTCCTTTAACTTTTGAAAATATCATTTTTGTCACATTTTGAAATAATTGCCTTTAAGGCTTTTAGGGGTCCAATTGTTATGAAATTTGAACCTTGGGTCCAAAATATAATTAAGTTATAGTTAAGTTAGTATTTCCAGGTGCATGGGCTGCATAAGTCCTGGAAATTCCATTTGGGTCCTCAAGTTTAGTATTTTACACATTAGTCCCTCAATTTTAGAAAATTTACTTTCCAAACCCTAAACACTTGGATTTTTGGAATACATTTAAAATATGTCATTTCCAGTACCTTAAGAATAAAATTTTCAAAATTTAAAGTTAAGGTCTGGTACAGTTTTAAAATTTGCAAAGTAGCCCTTAAACTTTCAAAATTTTACAATCTCGTCCTTGGGCTTTTAAAGGTTGATTTTATTTATCTTAAAACTCTTAAAACTTTATTAAAATGTCCAAAAGTCATTTTTGAACCTGAGTACAGTCCCAAAAATCGAAATTTGCAGAGAGGTCCTTTAACTTTTATTTTCTTGTAATTTAGTCCACCAATTTTCCATTTTTGCATTTTTAAGTCCAAAATTGAAATTTAATCAATTATGCTCGACTTTTCCAGGTTATAAGTCATCCAAAATATGGATTTCAAAGAGATGAATTTTTGATGATAAAATGAGATGAATTTTTGTGTAATAGGCCATTTTGGCCGTCCACCATGGGGGGGAGAGAGGAATTTTGATTAATTTTGTGTCTTGCAAATTGTCTCTTGAATGGAGACAATTAGACTAGTCAAAGTATGGGCAAGGTATGGAAAGAGAAGGAATGTTGGGAAGACTCCAACATGTTAGGAAAAATAGTAATAAAAAATTGATATATGAGATGATGTGTATAATGTTTGAATTAATGGTATAATTATACACAAGATGACTAATATAATGTGTAAGTGTACAAGAGTTGGATGATATTTCTACTCCAAAAATTATCACCATGGCCGTCCATAATAAGGGCATATTGGTAATTCCATATATATTTTTTTGTCCCAAATTTGATGATAATAGATGAAATATATCAATCTCCAAAATAATTAGTGATTTCCTTGATCACTTATAAGTCTCATGATCACTTAATCTAAATCAAAATCTTAATTCTATAAGGTAAAAGTCTCTAAAATAAATAGTCTCTTAAAATTCTAAGGTGACTAATAAATACAAAAATAGTAATAATGATCAATCAAGTGATCATAAATGCAAAATAGAATTAATGATGATCATGATCACAAGTAATTAAATAAAATGAAATAAAATACAAAATATATATTATTAATAATTACCCGTCAAAGTGACGTGGTAAAATAGTCGATCAAATACATAGACGACAATAAGAATCAATTATAAGCTCGGAAAAATTGGGGCTTCACATCCTCCCCTCCTTAAAAGATTTTGGTCCCCAAATTCTCTTCAGAATAGTTCTGGATATTGATTCCTCATGTCTTCTTCCATCTCCCACGTTGTGTCTTCGTCTCGGTTGTGGTTCTGCCACACAACTTTAACCATCGGAATTTCTCTCTTACGCAACTGTCGTATTTGCTGATCAATGATCCGGATCGGCCTCTCGGTGTAGGATAGATTTTCCATTAGAGGAGGAGTATCTTGAGTGATGATATGCTCGGGATCTGGTTGATACTTCTTCAATCTTGATACGTGGAGTACATCGTGCATTCCCGCATATTGTTCTGGTAACTCGAGTTGGTAGGCTAACTTTCCGATTCTCTGTAAAATCTTGTAAGGTCCAACATATCTCGGACTCAACTTGCCTCATTTCTTTGGATTGATCAATCCCTTTCGTGGTGAGTGTCTGAGAAATACTTCATCTCCGACTTCAAACTCCAAATCCTTTCTTCTCTTGTCCGCGTAACTCTTTTGGCGGCTCTGAGCTGTGCGAATCCGCTCCTTGATCAGCTTGACCTTCTCCATGGCCTCCTGAACTAAGTCGACCTTTGGAATCGAGGGCGACTTTCGTTTCTCTTTCGGAGTCCATTGGTCATCAATTTCCCAGTGTAGTGGGGATCTACATTTTCGCCCATACAATGCCTTGTAGGGTGCCATCCCAATCGTGGCCTGATAACTGTTATTGTAGGCAAACTCGGCTAATGGTAAGTGCGAATCCCAACTTCCTTGGAAATCCAATGTGCAGGCTCGCAGCATATCTTCAAGGGTTTGAATTGTTCGCTCAGACTGTCCATCGGTTTGTGGATGTGCTGATGTGCTGAAACTTAGCGAGGTACCCAATTCCTTGTGCAAGCACTTCCAAAATCTGGAGACAAACCTCGGGTCTCTGTCGGATACTATGTCGACTGGTACTCCATGCAGTCGAATGATTTATCGGATAAAAATCTGTGCAAGTTTCTGCAAGCTATCAGTTTTCTTGATGGGTAAAAAATGTGCAGATTTCGTGAGTCGGTCTACAACTACCCAAATAGCATCATGGCCTCCTCTGGTCCTTGGTAGATCCGTCACGAAGTCCATCGTTATATGTTCCCATTTCCACTCAGGAATTCTCAATGGTTGTAGTAAACCAGATGGTCGCTGGTGTTCTACTTTTACTCGTTGACAAGTTAAACATCTTGCAACGAATTCCGCTACCTAGTTCTTCATGTTTACCCACCAATAACTCCGTTTCAAATCCTTATACATCTTGTTTCCTCCAGGATGTATAGTGTATGTCGAACGGTGTGCCTCTGCTAGGATTCTCGGTACACAAACTCGATTCCGAAATCTGATAACTCCATCTTCATGTACCGAGAATTCTGATCTTTCTCCTTTAAGTATCTTCTCCTTCAGTTTCTGAAGATGTGCATCTTTCCCTTGTGCTTCTTTGATCTCATTCAGCAGATCGGGTTTAACCGAAATGTTAGCACATGAAATCTGAGTATTGCTCCTCGCCAGATTCCAATTGCTCATCTCTTCTAATGATTCCCACTCTCGAATCATAAGCCTGGCTAAGCTCGCCTTTCTACTTAAAGCGTCTGCTACGACGTTAGCTTTCCTGGGATGGTATTGAATATCAAAGTGATAGTCCTCAATCAACTCCATCCATCTCCGTTGCCTCAGATTGAGGTCTTTCTGGGAGAATAGATACTTCAAGCTCTTATGATCCGTGAAAACCGTGAAGGTTGCTCCGTAGAGATAGTGTCTCCATTTCTTTAAAGCAAACACTATCGCTGCCAATTCCAAGTCATGCGTTGGATAATTTGGCTTCATACAGCTTGAGATTTCGTGATGCGTAAGCGATGACCTTTCCTTCCTGCATGAGCACCACTCCTAGTCCTTCTTTTGATGCATCACTGTAGACAACGAAGTTTTCGGTTCCCTTTGGAAGAACTAAGACTGGAGCTGTAGTAAGTCGTTTCTTCAGCTCTTGAAAACTAGCTTCGCACTTGTCATTCCACTCAAACTTGACTTGCTTTTGGGTTAGTCAAGTGAGAGGTCCGGCTATCTTGGAGAAGTCCTGGATAAATCTTCGATAATATCCAGCTAGTCCTAGGAAACTCCTGATTTCCATTACAGACTCGGGTTGTTTCCATTCCACCACTGTCTGTACCTTCGAAGGATCTACTGCAATCCCGGTGTCGGATACTATGTGTCCCAAGAACGCGACTTCACTAAGCCAAAATTCGCACTTGCTGAATTTGGCATACAACTTATGCTCTCGTAGTGTCTCCAAAACGATTTTCAGATGACGTTCATGCTCTTCTCTAGACTTAGAGTATACGAGTATGTCATCAATGAATATCACTTACGAATTGACCCAAATAAGGTTGAAAAACTCGATGCATTAGGTCCATAAATGCTGCTGGTGCATTCGTCAGACCGAAAGGCATCACTACAAACTCGTAGTGTCCATATCGGATTTGAAATGCAGTTTTGGAAATGTCTTCTTCGCGGATCTTCAGTTGGTAATATCCTTGTTGTAAATCAAACTTGAGTACACCGTCGCTCCTTGAAGTTGATCAAATAGTTTGTCTATCCTCGGGAGAGGATATTTGTTCTTGATGGTCACACTATTAAGACCACGATAATCTATACATAGTCTTAAGGTGCCATCTTTCTTTTTGACGAACAACACTGGTGCTCTCCACGGAGACGTACTCGGTCGGATAAATCCCACATCCATCGGTTTTACGTAATTGCGTTTTCAGCTCTTGTAACTCAAGAGGAGCCATTCTATACGGTGTTCCGGCAATCGGGCGCCCCCCGGTAACACTCGATGGTGAACTCGACTTCCCTATCCGGAGGGACAAAGTGGTGAGTTCTTGTGGAAATACATCTCGTGTATACGATACTATAGGTACTTGGTTGATTTGTGTCTCAACCGTGGGTTTGTTAATTACAAACGCCAAGTACCTTGAGCCCCCTCTAGTGATCGCCTTCCTTGCTTTCATTGCTGAAATGATTGGGGCAATCTTAACTCGTGCCCTTCCCGAAATTTCCACTTCGGGTTTTCCGGGTTCACATAGCTTAATGGACTTGTTATGGCAGTCCATTTGTGCATGGTGTACAGATAACCAGTTCATCCCCAATATCACGTCGTATTCGGATATAGGTAATAGGATTAAATCGGCAGGAAAGTTTATCTCAGCAATCTTAACTTCGCATGCACTATAGATAATATCTGTTATCTGACTTGCACCCATAGGAGTTGACACTTCTAGACATATAGGCATATGTTCCATGCATGCATGCAGTTTGTATACAAAATGCGGTGCAACAAATGAATGCGTTGATCTAGGGTCGAACAATATTTTAGTGTAGTGGTTAGATACTAGAAGCGTACCTTCCACCACGTATGTTGCCTCCGGATCCTCCTATACGGCTAGTGCAAATGCTCGAGCGGGCATCCTTGCCTGATTACCCTGGCTATTTCCCGGCTTCTGCGGCTACGTCTGTTTGGTTCGGTCCTCGTACTTCGGGCAATCTTTCAGCTGGTGTTGATTACTACCACAGCGCAAACACTTTCCAAACCCTAAACACTTGGATTTTTGGAATACATTTAAAATATGTCATTTCCAGTACCTTAAGAATAAAATTTTCAAAATTTAAAGTTAAGGTCTGGTACAGTTTTAAAATTTGCAAAGTAGCCCTTAAACTTTCAAAATTTTACAATCTAGTCCTTGGTCTTTTAAAGGTTGATTTTATTAATCTTAAAATTGAAATTTAATTAATTATGCTCGACTTTTCCAGGTTATAAGTCATCCAAAATATGGATTTCAAAGATCATACACATGCATGTCCAATACATACAAGAATTCATCAAATATAACATTAAATTGTACATGCATGCACCTAAAATTCAATAAATAGCAATTTTGAGCAACTCTTGAGAATTTTCATGATTTGATACATAAAATTGACATGAAATACATAGATTATATATCTCAAGGCTCATGATCAAAATTCTACATGCAATTTAATAAAAACACCTAGAAGTTGGAAAGTATTTTTCCACCTACCTTAAAATTGGAAAATTGTGAAATAAAAGGATAAATTTCACAACTTTGGAGGAGGTCACTTAGGTCAGCCCCTAAGTCAAGAAATATCAAAATTTTGGAGTTAGAAAAATGAGAGAAAAATTAAGAAGAAAAAGAAGGAGATAAGAAAATTGGAAAGACTACACTTTACCTTGTGTAGTAGGTGATTTGAAACTAGTTGAAGCTTCAAATTTGGAAATTTTGGTTCAACTCCAAAATCACCTAAGGTCAGCCCCTATTTCTCAAAAATGAAAAAGGGGTGTTAAAATTTGAAAAAAATAGGAAGAAAAAGGAAGAAGGGCTCTAGTGTCCAATTCTTACCTTGTAGTCCAAATTTCTCTACTAGTTATTCTTCAAGTCTTCAATTTTCACCACCATGCATGCATGTCTCCAAGTGGTCTTCTAAGTACCTCAAAATCCAAAATATAAACTTAAGTTAAAAGGAGAAGGTGATGAGTAGTAAGAATTTAAGTTGAATTGAGGAGTGAAATTTCTCACCTAATTAAGATAGTGGGGTATTCGAATTTTTTGGGGTTTAAGTGGTAAGATTGTTTGTTTTGGTTTATATGTTTGAAGAAAGAAGGTATGTTTGATGTTAGTAAGAAGATGTTCTTGAATATATGAATATGGGTTTGAAGATGTGAAGGACTTGTGTTTGAATATTTGAAGATGTGAAGAAGTGGTACTTGAAGATATGAAGAACTTATGTTGAAGATTTGAAGATGTGAAGAGTTGGTGTTTGAAGATTTGAAGATGTGAATGATTTTGTGTTTGAATGTGGTAACATAAATCGGGTTTTAGTTTCGGGAAGAAGAATGGTTGAAATAACTTCATGGGTAAATTCGATCGGGGGCGGTCCAAATAGTAATATGGTTGCTATTTTGGAATCTAACCCAACCTAATCTATATCTATCTATATTTATATCTATATATTATATATATATATATTATATATATATATATATACTATCTTAAAAGTGTGAATGTTTCTTGTAATTTTTGATTGGACAAAAATATCCTATACACATAGTAAAATTTTAGGACAACAAATTAATTTGATATTTGTATTTAGCTTCTATTTGTTTAATTATAAGACGATGTGACCTTTTATATTCTATATTTTAAAAGTATTTATTCTTTCAGCTATAACTTTTAAAATATTTTGAATTTTCAAATAATATTAGCTTCATATTAAACTAGAATTTGAGAGTTTTCTAACCATATGTCATAACCATATATAAGGAGTTCACATGAGAAAATTTTAACATTATAAAGTTCAACACTATGTAAGAATTAAGAATTTATGTTTTTTTTATAGTTTTTTATTTATTTAATCGTTTTTTGTTTAATTATATGAGAGATGTTCATTATAGCCAAAAAAGATTTCAGAATCTGAAAATATATTTTTTCAATCATAACACTAAGAGTACTTTAAATTTCTTATCAAATCAATTTCAAATTTAAACTAGGTTTCAAAATCTTCAACTATATGTTCTAAACATATACACAAGTTGTTATAGAAGAAAATTTTTACTATTTAACTTTTAGTATGATGCAAAATTGTATATTTCCTATATCTTTTAAATTTTCTCAATAATTAAACATGTCTGTTATAACTTATAAGAAAAAGATCAAATTACAATATACACGATAAGAAAAAATAAAATAGAAAATATATTAGGTGGTTTTGATGCTAAATAAAATGTAGAGAAAATAGATAATTCCTCTATGGTCGAAAAATACTCCCTCACTTAGTAATACGCAATTTAAAAATTAATTTATTGATGGTTGTTACAGAAATAATATTGAAAACAAGAGAGTTTCATATTTTATTTTTATTGCAATTTCATGTATATTTTATTTTAATTAGTCATATAAGTAAAATAAAAAGTACAAAATAAACGGAATAAGATTTACATGAAAAAAAAAACGAACAAGAACCAAAACAAGTTTGTCTCGACAAAAATGTTACATTTTAAATTTTAAGTATATATGTTAATTAATATGACTTTTACTTAACTTTCTACATATAACACTATAAGTTTTAGTTTCTAATTTATTATTTTTTATTATATTATGATTTCAATCTTTCGATTATTTTATATCCTACAAATTTTAAGAACAAGTGCAAAAAAGTGTTAAAATTATATTTATAAATTTATTAAAAAAAACAACGAAGACAAACTTAATAAAAAATCCATACGTATTAAATTGACATTTGTGATAAAATTTGAATGTCGTTTGAAAATTACACCCTTAAAAATTATAAGTTTAAAATATTAATGGGATACATATTTATAATAAAAAAGTATACCAAAATAATTAAATTTTAATAAAATAATGTGAAAGAGTGAAACATGAGCTAAAATAGGATTAGTCTAAAAGATCATATCTGATATGCAAAAGAAAAAAGTAAATAAACTCATTTAATATGTAACAATTTGACTACTGAGAAAGTGATTATATATTACAAATTATACATTAGTTCAAATACTAACATAACATTCATAAAAACTAAGTAAATTAAATAATTACAACAATGAAAAATAAAGAATATTCAAAACTAAATGGTTATACTTGACATTAATGAGTTGAGACTGGACTAAATAATTTTGGTGGTTAATCTCACATTATCTATTTGGATTAAACTAAATGAAACATATCATAAAGATTTGAAAGAATAAAAGTAGTAGTTAAAAAATAATATGTGGGTCATAGCTAGGAATTCTAAAGAAAAGTTACATGGCTTTCATATAATATGTATAATTTGATATTTTCGATAAAATCTCAGTTCATTTTAAAAGTACACCTTTCTGACTTTTAAGTATTCAAGCACAAAGCCAATTATTATAAAATTGGGTACAAATAATTCTAATTTTTACAAAATCAAATATTATGAAAAACTTGAAAACAAGAATCAGAAATGGAAAGTCCATGTATGTATATGAAATTTTGTAACAAAATAAATAAATGAACTAAACTTATTTAATATGAAATAGTTTGATATTATGTCAAATATTAATATTTCTTAAATTACGTGTTAATTTAGATACCAATATAATAATCAAAATATTCAAAATAATATTTATGTATCAAATGTATTGTGTTAAAGTATATATAATAATAAATTGGAGTGAAGTGACCATGTTTAGTGCCAAGTAATATGAATTATTCCGGGCATAAGGAGGCGGAAGAGAATAGTTGAGGGGGGAGGGGGGTTTAACACTTGATATCTAAATTTTTAGCAACTATATTTTCTTATTTGATCAAAAATTCAATCAAAATTTTAAATAAAAATTAAAGTACTATATACTACTTTCTCAATAAAGGCCATAAAAATGGATTGATAATTAAATTTTACAACAAATAATATGATTTTGTAAATGAGATTAAATGAGATCAATTTTAAATTTACAGTCTCTTCAAACAAATATAGATTAGTTTCAGTATATTATGAATAATTGCAATTTTCATAACTACACGACTCACAAAATTTACAACTATGTAAATATTAATATAACCAAAATTGTGAGGCCCCGATTTTTCAACATATTCTACGATAATGTATAGTGACAAAATTCTATTAAGTGTCACCAACCTACTATTAATAAAATGGGACGCGACTTTTATTTATTCATTTCCTTATTTTCGAGAATACCAATTTTAATTATTTCTAAAGTATTCATACTCGATCGGTTAACTACGACATTAGAAATATTGGACCCTCGATAAATTAGGAGTATATTTCAATCCTCATCCAAATATTCCACCTTATTCTATAATACATTCCCAACCAACTTCCTATTTATTTTTATATATATATTTTGAAATACACCTTTGTTATTTGACATCCTTATGTTTAAACTTCCAAATAATTATTTATGAATACCTATATATTTTATTTTCCTCAAATTTTATAAAAAAAAAAAAATTTACCATCTTATATCTTATTTTCAAAAAAAAAATGGAAAAATTAATTCATTTTTCTATTATTATTTCTTTTACTATTTTGTATCTCTCAACAAGATAAATTATGAGAAAAAATATATTTTTTTTTTGATATGATTCCCCCCAAAATTCGGCCTTGAGGAGTAAAGTGGGGGAAATTGTTTTATTTTATTTAGCCTAAAATTTAAAAATCTAACCTACAATTCTCACTACCCCACTAATTAAACAAAATGAATTTTTAATCACCCCTCCCTCATACTTTCGGCCAATTTAACTTATGGGGTATCAAGACTCTTTTTTTTGTTAATATCTTATTACATCACTTCAAAACTTAACAAGAAATTTTCAATTCATCTCCTCAACTTTCGGCCGATTGATCAACATCAAGAGCAACCATTTTTAATTTCTTTTCTTCTTTCTATTATCACTTTGATTCACTACCAACATCCTCTCACATCATTACATCATTAAACTCCTTAAACATCAAACAACATTATATAGTCAAGAATTTCCATGAATGTCGTGAGCTAGATGGGTAAGGTTGAAGGCCAAATCAAATGGATTTTTTTTTTCACATGCAAATATACTATTAGCTTGCCTATTACTCAGAGGACTCGAGTTAAACTTGTTGGCAAAGTTGACGATTATAAACCTTTGACTTGAGCACCTATAATATACAAAAATTGAAGGGCTAGAAGAAGAGGAAGTTTGGCTTCAAAAAAAAAAAAAAAAAAAAAGAAGAAGATGAAGCTTTGATTTTGAAGAGATTCTAGAGCTTCAAACCATTAAGTGCTAAGGTAATCATTTAAGTTGAGTACACCTTCTTCCTAAGCTTGAAACTTCTAACTTTTAACACCAAAAAAAAAATCATGGTTTTGATGCCATATAGGGGCTGACCTTCAAGAGCTTGAGTCAAGAAGTTGATACAAGAAAAGACTCGATTTTAGATCAACCCGAAAAACTACTATGAGGTGGTGAAAAATATTTCTACAAAAATGCATCATTCTTTCTACTAGTGCACATGTCACGCCCCAAACGGGATGCGACGACGATCCATAACTTAAATACAAATAAACCAAACAGTCTAGACGAATATCAACGAAATCCCAATGAAACAGAGTCAAATAGCAGCGGAAATAAAATAACATAAGTACAAATTACAACTTACAGTCCCACAAATATCCGAATTACATCCCCGAAATCAACTAAAGATAACAACTTAATAGTCAAAGGGTCCTACGCCCTTGATTCAGACCGGAATGAAAAGAAAATAAAAGAGTCCAACAGTAAATAAAAGAAACAAGTCCAGCGACATCAACAATAAAAGATAGTAAGTCCAACAAGCGGAGTACGGAGCTCAGTCCGTGGATGGTTCAAAATCTTCAACGAAGTCCTCATCTAATGGTTAGAAAATATGTGGGGATGAGACAAAAATCTCAATGGATGGGGTGATCGTGTGCAAGTGTGGCGATATATAGTTAATGCGAGAAAACAGTTGTATGAAAACGCGTAAGATATGATGCATGAACTCACACACAGTCCACAAGCGTCGTGATAAAATATTTAAGTAATATACTTATACAGTTTAAGAAAACAGTTCGTGGTCACACAAACACTCTGTGATTCATGCAAGACAGGTAGGATTGCATACGAAATGTAACGTCAATCCTATGCAAGACAATTAATGGTTGCGTACGGATTTGTAGCGCCAACCAATGCAATACAAGTAGCGGTTGCGTACGGATTTGTAGCGCCAACCAAACGGGTCCGATTAACTCCGGAATCGTGTGGATCAGATATCGATTTCTTCGTTCTTCCTTGTAACTCCCCGAGCAAGATGGTCCAAGACCTGTCACCTTATCGCTCCATAGGTAAAGACAAATCCACACTGGAGCTAGCAAGACTCGGATTTGTCGTAATCATGAATACACCTCAAGTACTACGACCCACATCCCTTGGACAAACTCCGTCGCTCGATTGCGGGATTAGGGCGATGGGGCGGAAGAGTGGAATAGCAGCCGAGCTGCCGGTTCCTCCTCCCGACGTATCCATTCCGACGTAAGCTCGACACACCAAGTTGACTTCGGTCGGAAAGTAAAAACAAGTTGGGTAGTCAACCAGCAAATGAGTATTATTGATTTAGGGAAGCGATTCAAGAAAATTTTCGAAAATCGCGAGTGGCAATTATGGCGTTGGTGGAGCTATTTGGATGAAGACGATTATTGGAAGGATAAGCAATCTTTGATATCTTGAAATATTAGGTGGAACATAAGTCCCGTTATAGATTCAAAATCGCAAGAAGGCGAGGAAGCGCTCGCGATCGGGTATTAATCGGTCAAGACGATCCGATAAGTCAAGGGGTTTTTGAGAAAATAAAATATTTTAATTAAATATCAAAGTCAGAAGGTCCAGGGCTGTTTCTTGAAAAGGAAATAATTTGAGTTAGGTCCTTGATAAAAGAAAAATTTGCAATTAGGCCCATTTTGTAAAATCCAATACTTTTGGGGTTAAAAATTAAATAAATAAATATGCCGACCTTGAAAAATTATGAGGTCAGTTCCTAAATTCTCTAACATTTTTAGAGATTCAGGTTTTTAAAGTTTTGAGGTCGAGTTTTTATAAAATTCTCACATTGGCCCCAAATTTGTTAAAATTGTCATTTCGCGCCCTAAGTTTAAAATAATTGAAACTCACAAACCGGAAGGGATTTTAATGTGATTCAAGTTGAAAAATGTCACTAAGGTTAGTAGTATATTGGGACAAAAACAGTTTTTAAAATAAATAAGTGTAGGTCCTTTAACTTTTGAAAATCTCATTTTTGTCCCATTTTGAAATAATTGTCTTTAAGGCTTTTAGGGGTCCAATTGTTATGAAATTTGAACCTTGGGTCTAAAATATAATTAAGTTATAGTTACATTAGTAATTCCAGGTACGTGGGCTGTATAAGTCCTGGTAATTTCATTTGGGTCCTCAAGTTTAATCTTTTACAATTTAGTCCCTCAATTTTAGTAAAATTACTTTTCAAGCTCTAAACACTTGGATTTTTGGAATACACTTAAAATATGTCATTTCCAGTCCCTTAAGAGTGAAAATTTTAAATTTTAAAATTAAGGTCTGGTACAGTTTCAAAAATTACAAAGTAGCCCTTAAACTTCTCAAATTTTACAATCTAGTCCTTGGGCTTTTAAAGGTTGATTTTATTTATCTTAAAACTCTTAAAACTTTATTAAAATGTCCAAAAGTCATTTTGGAACCTGAGTACAGTCCCAAAATTCGAAATTTGCAGAGGGGTCCCTTAAATTTTATTTTCTTGCAATTTAGTCCACCAACTTTCCATTTTTGCATTTTAAGTCCAAAAATTGAAATTTAATCAATTATGCTCGACTTGTCCAGGTTATAAGTCATCCAAAATATGGATTTCAAATTTCATACACATGCATGTCCAATTCATACAAGAATTCATCAAATAGAACATTAAATTGTACATGCATGCACCTAAATTTCAATAATTAGCATTTTTGAGCAACACTTGAGAAATTTCACAACTTGATACATAAAATTAACATGCAATACATAAAATATACATATCTCAAGTACTCATGATCAAAACACTACATGCATTTAACAAAAGCACCTAGAAGTTGAAAGGATTTTTCCACCCACCTTAAATTTGGAAAATTGTGAAATAAAAAGGATAATTTCACAACTTGGTTTGAGATCACTTAGGTCAGCTCCTAAGTCAAGAAATATCAAAAATTTAGAGTTAGGAAAAATGAGTGAAAAATTAAGAAGAAAATGAAGAAGATTAGAAAATTGGAAATACTACACTTTACCTTGTGTAGTAGGTGATTTGAAACTAGTTGAAGCTTTAAGTTTGGGATTTTGGTTCAACTCCAAAATCACTTAAGGTCAGCCCCTATTTCTCAAAAATGAAAAAGGGGTGTTAAAATTTGAAGAAAATAGGGAGAAGAAGAAAGAAGGGCTCTAGTATCCAAATCTTACCTTATAGTCCAATTTCTCTAAAAAATTCTTCAAGTCTTCTAAATTCACTACCATGCATGCATGTCTTCAAGTAGTCTTCTAAGTACCTCAAAATCAAAGTTTCAACTTAAATTAAGAAGAGTAAGGTGATGAGTAGTAAGATATCAAGTTGAATTGAGGAATGAAATTTCTTACCTATGAGATAGGGGTTGAATTTTTGGAATTAAGTAGGAAGAATGTTTGATTTTGTTTAAATGTTTGAAGGAAGAATGAGTGTTTGATGATAGGAAGAAGGTGTTCTTGAAGGTATGAAGGTATGCTTGAAGATGTGAAGGACTTGTAAGACAGGTAGGATTGCATACGAAATGTAACGTCAATCCTATGCAAGACAATTAATGGTTGCGTACGGATTTGTAGCGCCAACCAATGCAATACAAGTAGCGGTTGCGTACGGATTTGTAGCGCCAACCAAACGGGTCCGATTAACTCCGGAATCGTGTGGATCAGATATCGATTTCTTCGTTCTTCCTTGTAACTCCCCGAGCAAGATGGTCCAAGACCTGTCACCTTATCGCTCCATAGGTAAAGACAAATCCACACTGGAGCTAGCAAGACTCGGATTTGTCGTAATCATGAATACACCTCAAGTACTACGACCCACATCCCTTGGACAAACTCCGTCGCTCAGTTGCGGGATTAGGACGATGGGGCCGGAAGAGTGGAATAGCAGCCGAGCTGCCCGGTTCCTCCCCGACGTATCCATTCCGACTGTAAGCTCGACACACCAAGTTGACTCAGTCAGGAAAGTAAAAACAAGTTCAGGTAGTCAACCAGGCAGTCGAGTATTATTGATTTAGGGAAGCAGTTCAAGAAAATTTTCGAAAATCGCGAGTGGCAATTATGGCGTTGGTGGAGCTATTTGGATGAAGACGATTATTGGAAGGATAAGCAATCTTTGATATCTTGAAATATTAGGTGGAACATAAGTCCCGTTATAGATTCAAAATCGCAAGACGAGGAAGTCGCTCCGCGATCGGGTATTAATCGGTCAAGACGATCCGATAAGTCAAGGGGTTTTTGAGAAAATAAAATATTTTAATTAAATATCAAAGTCAGAAGGTCCAGGGCTGTTTCTTGAAAAGGAAATAATTTGAGTTAGGTCCTTGATAAAAGAAAAATTTGCAATTAGGCCCATTTTGTAAAATCCAATACTTTTGGGGTTAAAAATTAAATAAATAAATATGCCGACCTTGAAAAATTATGAGGTCAGTTCCTAAATTCTCTAACATTTTTAGAGATTCAGGTTTTTAAAGTTTTGAGGTCGAGTTTTTATAAAATTCTCACATTGGCCCCAAATTTGTTAAAATTGTCATTTCGCCCTAAGTTTAAAATAATTGAAACTCACAAACCGGAAGGGATTTTAATGTGATTCAAGTTGAAAAATATCACTAAGGTTAGTAGTATATTAGGACAAAAACAGTTTTTAAAATAAATAAGTGTAGGTCCTTTAACTTTTGAAAATCTCATTTTTGTCCCATTTTGAAATAATTGTCTTTAAGGCTTTTAGGGGTCCAATTGTTATGAAATTTGAACCTTGGGTCTAAAATATAATTAAGTTATAGTTACATTAGTAATTCCAGGTACATGGGCTGTATAAGTCCTGGTAATTTCATTTGGGTCCTCAAGTTTAATCTTTTACAATTTAGTCCCTCAATTTTAGTAAAATTACTTTTCAAGCTCTAAACACTTGGATTTTTGGAATACACTTAAAATATGTCATTTCCAGTCCCTTAAGAGTGAAAATTTTAAATTTTAAAATTAAGGTCTGGTACAGTTTCAAAAATTACAAAGTAGCCCTTAAACTTCTCAAATTTTACAATCTAGTCCTTGGGCTTTTAAAGGTTGATTTTATTTATCTTAAAACTCTTAAAACTTTATTAAAATGTCCAAAAGTCATTTTGGAACCTGAGTACAGTCCCAAAATTCGAAATTTGCAGAGGGGTCCCTTAAATTTTATTTTCTTGCAATTTAGTCCACCAACTTTCCATTTTTGCATTTTAAGTCCAAAAATTGAAATTTAATCAATTATGCTCGACTTGTCCAGGTTATAAGTCATCCAAAATATGGATTTCAAATTTCATACACATGCATGTCCAATTCATACAAGAATTCATCAAATAGAACATTAAATTGTACATGCATGCACCTAAATTTCAATAATTAGCATTTTTGAGCAACACTTGAGAAATTTCACAACTTGATACATAAAATTAACATGCAATACATAAAATATACATATCTCAAGTACTCATGATCAAAACACTACATGCATTTAACAAAAGCACCTAGAAGTTGAAAGGATTTTTCCACCCACCTTAAATTTGGAAAATTGTGAAATAAAAAGGATAATTTCACAACTTGGTTTGAGATCACTTAGGTCAGCTCCTAAGTCAAGAAATATCAAAAATTTAGAGTTAGGAAAAATGAGTGAAAAATTAAGAAGAAAATGAAGAAGATTAGAAAATTGGAAATACTACACTTTACCTTGTGTAGTAGGTGATTTGAAACTAGTTGAAGCTTTAAGTTTGGGATTTTTGGTTCAACTCCAAAATCACTTAAGGTCAGCCCCTATTTCTCAAAAATGAAAAAGGGGTGTTAAAATTTGAAGAAAATAGGGAGAAGAAGAAAGAAGGGCTCTAGTATCCAAATCTTACCTTATAGTCCAATTTCTCTAAAAAAATTCTTCAAGTCTTCTAAATTCACTACCATGCATGCATGTCTTCAAGTAGTCTTCTAAGTACCTCAAAATCAAAGTTTCAACTTAAATTAAGAAGAGTAAGGTGATGAGTAGTAAGATATCAAGTTGAATTGAGGAATGAAATTTCTTACCTATGAGATAGGGGGTTCGAATTTTTTGGAATTAAGTAGGAAGAATGTTTGATTTTGTTTAAATGTTTGAAGGAAGAATGAGTGTTTGATGATAGGAAGAAGGTGTTCTTGAAGGTATGAAGGTATGCTTGAAGATGTGAAGGACTTGTAAGACAGGTAGGATTGCATACGAAATGTAACGTCAATCCTATGCAAGACAATTAATGGTTGCGTACGGATTTGTAGCGCCAACCAATGCAATACAAGTAGCGGTTGCGTACGGATTTGTAGCGCCAACCAAACGGGTCCGATTAACTCCGGAATCGTGTGGATCGGATATCGATTTCTTCGTTCTTCCTTGTAACTCCCGAGCAAGATGGTCCAAGACTGTCACCTTATCGCTCCATAGGTAAAGACAAATCCACACTGGAGCTAGCAAGACTCGATTTGTCGTAATCATGAATATACCTCAAGTACTACGACCCACATCCTCGACAAACTCCGTCGCTCGATTTGCGGGATTAGGGACGATGGGGCCTAGGAAGAGTGGAATAGCAGCCGAGCTGCCCGGTTCCTCCCCGACGTATCCATTCCGACCGTAAGCTCGACACACCAAGTTGACTCGATCAGAAAGTAAAAACAAGTTGGGTAGTCAACCAGGCAATGAGTATTATTGATTTAGGAGTTAGTTCAAGAAAATTTTGAAAATCGCGAGTGGCAATTATGGCGTTGGTGGAGCTATTTGGATGAAGACGATTATTGGAAGGATAAGCAATCTTTGATATCTTGAAATATTAGGTGGAACATAAGTCCCGTTATAGATTCAAAATCGCAAAGACGGGGAAGTCGCCCGCGATCGGGTATTAATCGGTCAAAGACGATCCGATAAGTCAAGGGGTTTTTGAGAAAATAAAATATTTTAATTAAATATCAAAGTCAGAAGGTCCAGGGCTGTTTCTTGAAAAGGAAATAATTTGAGTTAGGTCCTTGATAAAAGAAAAATTTGCAATTAGGCCCATTTTGTAAAATCCAATACTTTTGGGGTTAAAAATTAAATAAATAAATATGCCGACCTTGAAAAATTATGAGGTCAGTTCCTAAATTCTCTAACATTTTTATAGATTCAGGTTTTTAAAGTTTTGAGGTCGAGTTTTTATAAAATTCTCACATTGGCCCCAAATTTGTTAAAATTGTCATTTCGCGCCCTAAGTTTAAAATAATTGAAACTCACAAACCGGAAGGGATTTTAATGTGATTTAAGTTGAAAAATGTCACTAAGGTTAGTAGTATATTGGGACAAAAACAGTTTTTAAAATAAATAAGTTAGGTCCTTTAACTTTTGAAAATCTCATTTTTGTCCCATTTTGAAATAATTGTCTTTAAGGCTTTTAGGGGTCCAATTGTTATGAAATTTGAACCTTGGGTCTAAAATATAATTAAGTTATAGTTACATTAGTAATTCCAGGTACATGGGCTGTATAAGTCCTGGTAATTTCATTTGGGTCCTCAAGTTTAATCTTTTACAATTTAGTCCCTCAATTTTAGTAAAATTACTTTCCAAGCTCTAAACACTTGGATTTTTGGAATACACTTAAAATGTGTCATTTCCAGTCCCTTAAGAGTGAAAATTTTAAATTTTAAAATTAAGGTCTGGTACAGTTTCAAAAATTACAAAGTAGCCCTTAAACTTCTCAAATTTTACAATCTAGTCCTTGGGCTTTTAAAGGTTGATTTTATTTATCTTAAAACTCTTAAAACTTTATTAAAATGTCAAAAGTCATTTTGGAACCTGAGTACAGTCCCAAAATTCGAAATTTGCAGAGGGGTCCCTTAAATTTTATTTTCTTGCAATTTAGTCCACCAACTTTCCATTTTTGCATTTTAAGTCAAAAATTGAAATTTAATCAATTATGCTCGACTTGTCCAGGTTATAAGTCATCCAAAATATGGATTTCAAATTTCATACACATGCATGTCCAATTCATACAAGAATTCATCAAATAGAACATTAAATTGTACATGCATGCACCTAAATTTCAATAATTAGCATTTTTGAGCAACACTTGAGAAATTTCACAACTTGATACATAAAATTAACATGCAATACATAAAATATACATATCTCAAGTACTCATGATCAGAACACTACATGCATTTAACAAAAGCACCTAGAAGTTGAAAGGATTTTTCCACCCACCTTAAATTTGGAAAATTGTGAAATAAAAAGGATAATTTCACAACTTGGTTTGAGATCACTTAGGTCAGCTCCTAAGTCAAGAAATATCAAAAATTTAGAGTTAGGAAAAATGAGTGAAAAATTAAGAAGAAAATGAAGAAGATTAGAAAATTGGAAATACTACACTTTACCTTGTGTAGTAGGTGATTTGAAACTAGTTGAAGCTTTAAGTTTGGGATTTTTGGTTCAACTCCAAAATCACTTAGGTCAGCCCCTATTTCTCAAAAATGAAAAAGGGGTGTTAAAATTTGAAGAAAATAGGGAGAAGAAGAAAGAAGGGCTCTAGTATCCAAATCTTACCTTATAGTCCAATTTCTCTAAAAAAATTCTTCAAGTCTTCTAAATTCACTACCATGCATGCATGTCTTCAAGTAGTCTTCTAAGTACCTCAAAATCAAAGTTTCAACTTAAATTAAGAAGAAGTAAGGTGATGAGTAGTAAGATATCAAGTTGAATTGAGGAATGAAATTTCTTACCTATGAGATAGGGGGTTCGAATTTTTTGGAATTAAGTAGGAAGAATGTTTGTTTTTGTTTAAATGTTTGAAGGAAGAATGAGTGTTTGATGATAGGAAGAAGGTGTTCTTGAAGGTATGAAGGTATGCTTGAAGATGTGAAGGACTTGTGTTTGAATATATGAAGATGTGAAGAAATGGTACTTGAAGATTTGAAGATATGAAGAACTTGATGTTTGAAGATTTGAAGATATGAAGGGTTGGTGTTTGAAGATTTGAAGATATGAAGGGTTGGTGTTTGAAGATTTGAAGATGTGAATGATTTTTAGAGAGAGATTAGAGAGAAGGAGGAGAATTTGCTTGAGAGATGAAGGTGTTGGGTGAAAAATGAAATTTTTTGTTAAATTTTGGCCTAATGGCCGTCCAAATGGGGAAGAGAGAGAGAGATTTTTTTGTTTAATTTGTGTCTTGAATTTTTGCTTCTTGCATCGGAGACAAAATGCAAATCAAAGTATGGGCCTGAATGGTGTTGGGGAATATTTGAGAAGAATGTTGGTTAAGTGGAAGAATGTTGGGAAAAATAGTAATAAAGAATTGGTGTATGAGATGATGTGTATAATGTTAGAATTAATGGTGTAATTATACACAAGATGGCTAATATAAGGTGTAAGTGTACAAGAGTTGGATGATATTTCTACTCCAAAAAACATCACTATTGCCGTCCACTATAGGGGCAATTTGGTAATTCCATATATGTTTTTTTGTCCCAAATTTGATGATAATAGATGAATAATATCAATCTCCAAAATAATTAGTGGTTTCCTTGATCACTTATAAGTCTCATGATCACTTATACTAAATCAAATTCTTAATTCTATAAGGTAAAAGTCTCTAAAATAAATAGTCTCTTAAAATTCTAAGGTGACTAATAAATATAAAAATAGTAATAATGATCAATCAAATGATCATAAATGCGAAATAGAATTAATAATGATCATGACCACAAGTAATAAATAAAAATGAAATTAATTGCAAAATATATATTATTAATATTTACCCGTCAAAGTGACGCGGTAAAATAGTCGATCAAATACAAAGACGACAAACGGATCAATTACATGCTCGGAAAAATCGGGGCTTCACATCCTCCCCTCCTTAAAAGAATTTGGTCCCCAAATTTTCTACTTCTGGATATTGATTCCTCATGTCTTGTTCCATCTCCCACGTTGCGTCTTCGTCTCGGTTGTGGTTCTGCCACACTACTTTAACCATCAGAATCTCCCTTTTACACAACTAACGTATCTGCTGATCAATGATCCAGTGTAGGACAAATTTTCCATTAGAGGAGGAGTATCATGAGTGATGATATGTTCCGGATCTGGTTGATACTTCTTCAATCTCGATACGTGGAATACATCGTGCATTCCCGCATATGGCGCTGGTAACTCGAGTCGGTAGGCTAACTTTCCGATTCTCTGTAAAATCTTGTATGGTCCAACATATCTCGGACTCAACTTGCCTCCTTTCTTCGGATTGATCAATCCTTTCCGTGGTGAGAGTCTGAGAAATACTTCATCTCCGACTTCAAATTCCAAATCCTTTCTTCTCTTGTCCGCGTAGCTCTTTTGGCGGCTCTGAGCTGTGCGAATCCTCTCCTTGATCAGCTTGACCTTCTCCATAGCCTCCGAACCGAGTCGACCTTTGGAATCGAGGGCGACTTTCGTTTCTCTTTCGGAGTCCATTGGTCATCAATCTCCCAGTGTAGTGGGGATCTACATTTTCGCCCATATAATGCCTCGTAGGATGCCATCCCAATCGTGGCTTGATAGCTGTTATTGTAGGTGAACTCGGCTAATGGTAAGTGCGAATCCCAACTTCCTTGGAAATCCAATGTGCATGCTCGCAACATATCTTCCAGGGTTTGAATCGTTCGCTCAGACTGTCCATCGAGTTTATGGATGTTCGACATGTCTTGAAACTTAGCGAGGTACCCATTCCTCGTGCAAGCACTTCCAAAAACTGGAGACAAACCTCGGGTCTCTGTCCCGATACTATGTCAACAGGTACTCCATGCAGTCGAATGATCTCTCGGATATAAATCTGCGCAAGTTTCTGCAAGCTATCAGTTTTCTTAATGGGTAAGAAGTGTGCAGATTTCGTGAGTCGGTCTACAACTACCCAAATAGCATCATGGCCTCCTCTGGTCTTTGGTAGATCCGTCACGAAATCCATCGTTATGTGTTCCCATTTCCACTCGGGAATTCTCAATGGTTCTAGTAAACCAGATGGTCGTTGGAGTTCTGCTTTTACTCGTTGACAAGTCAAACATCTCGCAACGAACTCCGCTACCTGGTTCTTCATGTTTACCCACCAATAACTCCGTTTCAAATCCTTATACATCTTGTTTCCTCCAGGATGTATAGTGTATTTCGAACGGTGTGCCTCTGTGAGGATTTTATTCCTAATCTGCTCGTCACTCGATACACAAACTCGATTCCAAAATCTGATAACCCCATCTTAATGTACCGAGAATTCTGATCTCTGTCCTTTAAGTATCTTCTCCTTCAGTTTTTGAATATGCGCATCTCTCCCTTGTGCTTCCTTGATCTCATTTAGCAGATCGGGTTTAACTAAAATGTTAGCACATGAAATCTGAGTATTGGTTCTCGTCAGATTCCAATTGCTCAGCTCTTCTAATGATTCCTACTCTCGAATCATAAGTCTGGCTAAGCTCACCTTTTTTCTCAAAGCGTCAGCTACTACGTTAGCTTTCCCGGGATGGTATTGAATATCAAAGTGATAGTCCTCAATCAATTCCATCCATCTTCGTTGCCTCAGGTTGAGATCTTTCTGGGAGAATAGATACTTCAAGCTCTTACGATCTGTGAAAACTGTGAATGTTGCTCCGTAGAGATAGTGTCTCCATTTCTTTAACGCGAACACTATTGTTGCCAATTCCAAGTCATGCGTTGGATAATTGGCTTCATACGGCTTGAGCTTTCGTGATGCATAAGCGATGACCTTTCCTTCCTGCATGAGCACTGCTCCTAGTCCTTCCTTTGATGCATCACTGTAGACGACAAAGTTTTTTGTTCCCTTTGGAAGGGCTAAGACTGGAGCTATAGTAAGTCGTTTCTTCAGCTCTTGGAAACTAGCTTCGCACTTGTCATTCCACTCAAACTTGACTTGCTTCTGGGTTAGTCGATTGAGCGGTTCGGCTATCTTGGAGAAGTCCTGGATAAATCTTTGATAATAACTAGCTAGTCCTAGGAAACTCCTGATCTCTGTTGCAGACTCGGGTTATTTCCATTCAACCACTGTTTGTACCTTCGAATGATCCACGGCAATCCCGGTGCCGGATACTATGTGTCCCAAGAACGCGACTTCACTCAGCCAAAATTCTCACTTGCTGAATTTGGCATACAGCTTAAAGTATGCGAGTATGTCATCAATGAATATCACTACGAATTGATCCAAATAACGTTGAAAGACTCGATGCATCAGGTCCATAAATGATGCTGGTGCATTCGTCAGACCAAAAGGCATTACTACAAACTCGTAGTGTCCATATCGAGTTTGAAATGTAGTTTTGGAAATGTCTTCTTCGCGGATCTTCAGTTGGTAATATCCTTGTTGTAAATCAAACTTCGAGTACACCATCGCTCCTTGAAGTTGATCAAACAGTTCGTATATCCTCGGGAGCGGATATTTGTTCTTGATGGTCACACTATTAAGACCACGATAATCTATACATAGTCTTAATGTGCCATCTTTCTTTTTGACAAACAGTACAGGTGCTCCCCACGGAGACGTACTCGGTCGGATAAATCCCACATCCATCATCTTCTGTAATTGCGTCTTCAACTCTTGCAATTCAAGAGGAGCCATTCTATACGGTGTTCTAACAATCGGGGCGGTTCCCGGTAATACCTCGATGGTGAACTCGACTTCCCTATCTGGAGGGACAATGGTGAGTTCTTGTGGAAATACATCCGTGTATTCTGATACTATAGGCACTTGGTTAATTTGTGTCTCAACCTTGGGTTTGTTAATTATTCTGATACTATAGGCACTTGGTTAATTTGTGTCTCAACCTTGGGTTTGTTAATTACAAATGCCAAGTACCCTTGTGCCCCTCTAGCGATTGCCTTTCTTGCTTTCATGGTGGAGATGATAACCAAGACGTAGAGTCAACAGTAAGGGAAAGACATATCCATTAATGTAAAATTTGGAGTACACCAAATGAAGTTCGTACAACAACAGTACAAGAAATCGGGAAATACAATGAAACACGAATAAACATCCAGTACAATCATCAAGTACAATCCGGGGAATAAAATCTATCTACTCAGTGACTACGCCGTCGTTCTCACTGCCATCCACGTCAATGACCTGGACCTGGTTATGCTCGGGAAATGCCTCGACGTCCGACCAATCGACGAGCTCAAGCCATGCATCGAGTGCTTGAGTATCACCAAGAGGGGCGGCCTCAAATGCCTCGGGCTATCCTGATTCCGCGTGATCCTCCTCGGGATCCTCTTCGTTATTCGCTTCAGGGTCGACCTCTGGTTCCTTCTCGGGTGGTGGCGGTGCTAGTGCGTTGGCTGCCAAAGTAGTCTCCAAAGCAGTATCCCGCTGAGACAAGGCCTGTTTGAGGTCCTCGATCACCGTCATCTATTTGATGATAGTCTCCTCGAGGCGTTCGATGGTGTCCCTCCACATGTACGCATCTATCTCCCACTTCTGGCGGCCGTCACTTGCTCTCTTCATTTTCTCTCGCACATTATCCAAGTGCTCCTGGATAATCTGTATATGATCCTCCCGCGCCCGTATGGTGTTGTCGCGGTCCTTAATGATGATGGTCAACTCGTTCTTTTCGTCTTGGCTCCTTGCCAAGCGCTGTGTCAAGTCCTGTTACATACCGGGCGCTCCTCGGATAGCTCTGAGGTCGCTCGAATACTCTCTCAATGCCAGTGAATCGTAAGTGCCCGGTAGTACTCCCGCTCGGCACGGGCCTGATAAACATCCCACCAAGAAGGTGGCGCCGGCTCCATCCTGATCAAACAAAACTAAGGCGGATCAGTCAAAGGTAAAGGAAAGATAGGGAGAGAATAAGGAAAGAATGAACAAAGAAGTCAGTCAAGAATCAACTAAGTCAAGACAAGTATGACTATGGAATCTCCAAACATGTGTTCTAACTTAGTTTCAATTTCAATAATATGGTTCTACGCCAAATTAAAATCGATTTCACACTAATTAGTCAAGTCACGGTACTACCCAACACAGACCGAGGGTCCTATCCTGGGTCAGCTCGGTGTAAGTTTCCATCTTACTAGCCGAGCTCTAATACCACTCTAACTGTCACGCCCCAAACGGGACGCGACGACGACCCACAACTTAAATACAAATAAACCAAACAGTCTAGACGAATATCAACAAAATCCCAATGAAACAGAGTTAAATAGCAGCGGAAATAAAATAACATAAGTACAAATTACAACTTACAGTCCCACAAATATCCTAATTACATCCCCGAAATCAACTAAAGATAACAACTTAATAGTCAAAGGGTCCTACGCCCTTCAGTTACAGACCGGAATGAAAAGAAAATAAAAGAGTCCAACAGTAAATAAAAGAAACAAGTCCAGCGACATCAACAATAAAAGATAGTAAGTCCAACAAGCGGAGTACGGGAGCTCAGTCTGTGGTTGGTTCAACATCTTCAACGAAGTCCTCATCTAAAGGTTAGAAAACAGGTGGGGATGAGACAAAAATCTCAGTGGATGGGGTGATCGTGTGCAAGTGTGGCGATATATAGTTAATGCGAGAAAACTGTTGTATGAAAACGCGTGAGATATGATGCATGAACTCACACACAGTCCACAAGCGTCGTGATAAAATATTTAAGTAATATACTTATACGGTTTAAGAAAACAGTTCGTGGTCACACAAACACTCTGTGATTCAGGAAAGACAGGTAGGATTGCGTACGGAATGTAACGCCAATCCTATGCAAGACAATTAATGGGTGCATACGGATTTGTAGTGCCAACCAATGCAATACAAGTAGCAGTTGCGTACGGATTTGTAGCGCCAACCAAACGGGTCCGATTATCTCCGGAATCGTGTGGGCCAGACAGCGATTCCTTCGTTCTTCTTTGTAACTCCCCGAGCAAGATCGTCCAAGACTGTCACCTTATCGCTCCATAGGCAAAGACAAAATCCACACTGGAGCTAGCAAGGCTCAGATTTGTCATAATCATGATTATACCTCAAGTACTACGACCCGCTTCCCTTGGAAAAACTCCGTCCCCCAGTTGCGGGATTAGGACGATGGGGCCGGAAGAGTGGAATAGCAGCCGAGCTGCCCGGTTCCATCCCCGACGTATCCATTCCGACTGTGAGCTCGACACACCAAGTTGACTCAGGCAGGAAAGTAAAAACAAGTTCAGGTAGTCAACCAGGTAGTCGAGTATTATTGATTTAGGGAAGCAGTTCAGGAAAATTTTCGAAAATCACGAGTGGCAATTATGGCGTTGGTGGAGCTATTTGGATGAAGACGATTATCAGAAGGATAAGCAATCTTCGATATCTTGAAAGATTAGGTAGAACATAAGTCCCGTTATAGATTCAAAATCGCAAGACGAGGAAGTCGCTCCGCGATCGGGTATTAATCGGTCAAGACGATCCGATAAGTCAAGGGGTTTTTGAGAAAATAAAATATTTTAATTAAATATCAAAGTCAGAAGGGCCATGGCTGTTTCTTGAAAAGGAAATAATTTGAGTTAGGTCCTTGATAAAAGAAAATTTTACAATTAGCCCCATTTTGTAAAATCCAATACTTTTGGGGTTAAAAATTGAACAACTAAATATCCCGACCTTGAAAAATTATGAGGTCAGTTCCTAAATTCTCTAAATTGTTCAGAGATTCAGGTTTTTAAAGTTTTGGGGTCGAGTTTTTATAAAATTCTCACATTGGCCCCAAATTTGTTAAAATTATCATTTCGCGCCCTAAGTTTAAAATAATTAGAACTCACAAACCGGAAGGGCTTTTAATGTGATTCCAGTTGGAAAGTGTTACTAAGGTTAGTAGTATATTGGGAGAAAATCAGTTTTTAAAAGAAATAAGTGTAGGTCCTTTAACCTTTGAAAATCTCATTTTTGTCCCGTTTTGAAATAATTGCCTTTAAGGCTTTTAGGGGTCCAATTGTTATGAAATTTGAACCTTGGGTCCAAAATATAATTATGTTATAGTTAAATTAGTAATTCCAGGTACATGGGCTGCATAAGTCCTGGAAATTTCATTTGGGTCCTCAAGTTTAATATTTTACACTTTAGTCCCTCAATTTTAGTAAAACTACTTTCCAAGCTCTAAACACTGGGATTTTTGGAATACATTTAAAATATGTCATTTCCAGTACCTTAAGAGTAAAAATTTCAAATTTTAAATTTAAGGTCTGGTGCAGTTTCAAAATTTGCAAAGTAGCCCTAAAACTTTCAAAATTTTACAATCTAGTCCTTGGGCTTTTAAAGGTTGATTTTATTTATCTTAAAACTCTTAAAACTTTATTAAAATGTCCAAAAGTCATTTTTGAACCTGAGTACAGTCCCAAAAATCGAAATTTGCAGAGGGGTCCTTTAACTTTCATTTTCTTGCAATTTAGTCCACCAATTTTCCATTTTTGCATTTTAAGTCCAAAATTGAAATTTAATCAATTATGCTCGACTTGTCCAGGTTATAAGTCATCCAAAACATGTATTTCAAAGATCATACACATGCATGTCCAATTCATACAAAAATTCATCAAATAGAACATTAAATTGTACATGCATGTACCTAAAATCCAATAAATAGCAATTTTGAGCAACTCTTGAGAATTTTCATGATTTGATACATAAAATTGACATGCAATACATAGATTATATATCTCAAGGGCTCATGATCAAAATTCTACATGCATTTTAATAAAAACACCTAGAAGTTGGAAAGTATTTTTCCACCCACCTTAAAATGGAAAGTTGTGAAATAAAAAGGGAAAATTTCACAACTTTGGATGAGGTCACTTAGGTCAGCCCCTAAGTCAAGAAATATCAAAAATTTGGAGTTACAAAAATGAGAGAAAAATTAAAGAGAAAAAGAAGGAGATAAGAGAATTAGAAAGACTACACTTTACCTTGTGTAGTAGGTGATTGGAGACTAGTTGAAGCTTCAAATTTGGAAATTTTGGTTCAACTCCAAAATCACCTAAGGTCAGCCCCTATTTCTCAAAAATGAAAAATGGGTGTTAAAATTTGAAAAAAATAGGAAGAAGAAGAAAGAAGGGCTCTAGTGTCCAATTCTTACCTTGTAGTCCAAATTTCTCTACTAGTTATTCTTCAAGTCTTCTAATTTCACCACCATGCATGCATGTCTCCAAGTGGTCTTCTAAGTACCTCAAAATCCAAAATATAAACTTAAATTAAAAGGAGAAGGTGATGAGTAGCAAGATTTTAAGTTGAATTGAGGAGTGAAATTTCTTACCTTGAGATAGGGGGTGTTCGAATTTTTGGTGTTTAAGTGGTAAGATTGTTTGTTTTGGTTCAGATGTTTGAAGAAAGAAAATATGTTTGATGTTAGGAAGAAGATGTTCTTGAAGATATGAAGATGAGTTTGAAGATGTGAAGGACTTGTGTTTGAATATTTGAAGATGTGAAGAAGTGGTACTTGAAGATATGAAGAACTTATGTTGAAGATTTGAAGATATGAAGAGTTGGTGTTTGAAGGTTTGAAGATGTGAATGATTTTGTGTTTGAATATTTGAAGATGTGAATGATTTTTAGAGAGAGATTAGAGAGCGGTTGGAGAAAAGGCTTGAGAATTAAAATGTGTTGGATGAAAAATGAATTTTTTGTATAAAAATGCCATTTTGGCCGTACAAATGGGGAGAGAGGGAGAGGAATATTTTTGTTTAATCTTGTGTCTTGCAAATTGTCTCTTGCATGGAGACGAAATGGTGGTCAAAGGTATGGGCAAGGTATGGGAAGAGAAGGAATGTTGGGAAGACTCCAACATGTTGGGAAGTTTAATAATGAAGAATTTATATATGAGATGATGTGTATAATGTTTGAATTAATGGTATAATTATACACAAGATGACTAATATAAGGTGTAAGTGTACAAGAGTTGGATGATATTTCTACTCCAAAAATCATCACCAATGTCGTCCACTATAGGGGTAATATGGTAATTCCAAATATTTTTTTTTTGTCCCAAATTTGATGATAATAGATGAAATATATCAATCTCCAAAATAATTAGTAATTTCCTTGATCACTTATAAGTCTCATGATCATTTATACTAAATCAAATTCTTAATTCTATAAGGTAAAAGTCTCTAAAATAAATAGTCTCTTAAAATTCTAAGGTGACTAATAAATACAAAAATAGTAATAATTATCAATCAAGTGATCATAAATGCAAAATAGAACTAATAAATGATCATGATCACTAGTAATAATTACCCGTCAAAGTGACGCGGTAAAATAGTCGATCAATGACATAGACGACAAAAGAATCAATTATATGTCGAAAAAATCGGGGGCTTTACAGAATGAGAGTGAAAAGTAAAGTGAAAATTTAAAGTGGGATAATTTGTTTCGGCTTTATCCAAATGAAGTGGGATAATTTGCTTCGGCTTTATCCAAGTGATGTGGGTTAATTTGCTTCGGTTTTATCCAAGTGATGTGGGATAATTTGCTTCGGCTTTATCCAAGTGATGTGGGATAATTTGCTTCGGCTTTATCCAAGTGAAGTGGGATAATTTGCTTCGGCTTTATCCAAGTGATGTGGGATAATTTGCTTCGGCTTTATCCAATTGAAAGTGGAAGTAAATTTAATAAGACAATAATAATGCTTGACTAATTCTGACAATTCTAACATAATGGTTAATGGAAATCTTTATACAAACAACGAGACAAAGTCATATGCACTTCATGCATTAATTTCCATGAAACTATTTTCCGTGCATAAAACAAGCCACACTCGCGCACCGGCACCCACCCACTGAGAATTTTTGTCTCACCCCCACATTTTTTCAACGGCCAACTGATGATCCACCATATTATGAAGACGTCAACGAAGACGACCAAGTGACGGATTAATCCCTAGACTTAGTTTGTCGATCTACCCTTAAATTTCGTTTATGAACAGTTGCTATGTTGGATGTAATAGAGGGGCGTAAGACCTCTTTCGCTTAGACAAATGGATTTTAATAATATTTCATTGCGACTATTGACTGCTTTCCGAGAGGTTATGAAGAACTATGTCTATTTGAAAATTAATATTGCTCAAATATTTGGTGAATTGTATTCTCAAATGGGAGAACTGGCGTGAGTTACCATTGGGTAGAGGCTCCAAATTTTTGGGGCGTTACAAAAATAGTCAAATTCCATTGCAATTAAATACAAACTCCAATAGTATAGCGTATCTTTCTAAAACTTTATGAAATTTAAAAAACTATATTATATTAGTTTTTAGTTTATTATGTATAACTTTTAAAAACATAAGTTAATGCTAAAAGAAATCCAAACATAAAAGTTAATTAGTATTATATTTAATTATTGAAGATTGACACGTAAAAATTGTATACTTATTTTTTCTTTCATAAGATTGTCTTTGGTTTATTATTTATTAAATAAAGATATTTTGTGTGCAATTGAATAGAGTTTCAAAACTCAGATTTCGACTTGTCACTTTTTCATAATTTTATTTAATACCTGACTCTCGATGAAAATAATGGATTAAGTTTTTTATATATTAGGTTAATGTTTATTATTTTTAAGACACTGGAAATAGGAGGACTACAAACTTTAAGTTTAAGTGCTAATGAAAAATATTAACTTTGTCACTAGAATTAAAATAATATATGATTTTTTTACATATATATTATATTGTAATTTTTTTTTTACATTTCTTTAATCAAAGAACTGAGATAGAATAAAAGAAGTAAGCACATGAAATATAAGAATTTGACTAACCTTTTTTTTTATTTTACTTGAATAACAATAACAGATAAAATGATGATATTATGATGGATTTTGGTATAATATTTAATTATTTTTTCTATTAATGCGATAACTTTCATGTGATTTACTAATCATTAGCTTATGATTTATAAGCTAAATTATTTATCTGATTATGTAAAATGCATCCAATGCTAAAAGAATTCGAAAATCATGTAAGAGAAAAGACTTTTTCTAACCATAATGAATAAAAGACTGGTCTCCGCTCAGGAAGCAATGTGGCGAATTTTTGAGTTTAATTTGAATGAAATATATCCAGCAGTTATTAACTTGCCACTTCACCTCCCAAATCAACAATGTGTGACTTATTGGGAAAATCAGAATTTATAAAATATTTTGAGCTGGGATCATGTCTCCAAAACAATGCTTACAGAGTTTTTTTTCCATTTGCTCCAAAAGTGAAGAGGCCAGAAAATATCTTTACCGGGAATTTCCGGAGCATTATGTGTGGGACAAGTAAGGTAAATGTTGGAAGGAAAGAAAGAAAAGAGATGTCATTGGCTGTATTTTTTTTTTTTTTTTTTTTTTGTAAGATGTCATGGGTCGTATAAATACCGCAAAACCCAGTGAAGGTGAAAGATATTATCTAAGATTACTTTTGAATCATGTCAGAGGACCAACGTCTTTTGAAGATTTGCTAACGGTGAATGGTGTACGTTGCTCATGCTTCAAGGAAGCAGCACAAAAAAGAGGATTGCTTGAATCTGATTTTAGTGTAATTGAATGCTTAAATGAAGCTGTCACTTTTTAAATGCCAAATGAATTGCGAAGATTATTTGCAATCATATTGATATATTGTGCACCAACAGATGTGAGAGTTCTTTGGGATACATACTATGAAGCAAACGCTGATGATTTTAGAAGAGACTCAAAGACCTCATTTGAACTACAAGTTGCAAAAACTTTAAAAAGTTTGGATTTTTTCTTGCAGAGCATGGAAAAAAGCATAAGTTCATTTGATCTTCCAGATATCCCTATTGATATGAATAACATGGAGAATGATTTTCGTAGAGAGGTACAAGATGAAATGTCCATTGAAATACCTCCGGAAGATTACGAAGCTGAGGAAAATTGAATATTGAGCAACACAAAGCTTTTTTGATGATCCTAGATTGCATAAAGAAGGGAAATGGAGGAATTTCTTTTATTGATGGGCCGGGTGGAACTGGAAAAATATTCTTATACCGTGCATTATTATCTCATCTTAGATCCAAGAATTTAATAGCACTTGCAACTGCAACGTCTGGAGTTGATGTCGCAATAATGCCTGGAGGGAAAACATCACATTCACGCTTTAAAATACCAATAGATTCAAATAAATCAAGTGAATGCACTATATCGAAGCAAAGTGGGGCTGCAGATCTATTGCGTATAGCACAACTTATATTATGGGATGAAGCACCAATGGCAAAACGATGGGCTATTGAGAATGTTGATAAACTATTAAAAGACGTAATGGGAAATAAAGATGATTTTGGTGGAAAAGTCATAGTTTTTGGTGGAGATTTTAGACAAGTATTACCAGTTGTTCCTAGGGCAACAATCCATCAAACTATCTATGCAAGTTTGGTCAAATCATATTTGTAGCCTAAAATGAGGAAAATTACTTTAACAAGAAACATGAGGTCAAAGAATGATCCGAATTTCAGTGAATTCTTGCTAAGAGTTGGAAATGGTGAGGAACCAATTGATACTGAAGGTAATATAGAAATCCCCGAAGAAATGATTATTGAGTATGACAATGAAGAAGACTCAATACAGCGACTTATAAGGGCTATTTTCCCAGCGTTGGATAAAAATTCCCATTCAGCTCATTACATGATAAGTCGAGCAATATTAGCTGCTAAAAACGAGCATGTTGATAGATTGAATGACAATTTGATCTCTATGTTTCCTGGAGAAGCAAGAACATTTAGCAACTTTGATGAAGCTATTGATGACACAAACAACTATTACGAAGAGGATTTCTTGAACTCATTAACTCCAAATGGGTTACCTCCTCATAAGTTGGTGCTAAAACGAAATTGCCCAATAATTCTTCTGAAGAATCTGGATCCTTCAAATGGATTATGTAACGGTACAAGAATGGTGTATCGGGATTTCAGGAATAATGTAATTGATGCCAAGATTGTCCTTGGGCAGCATAGTGGAAAGCATGTCTTTATACCTAGAATACCACTTTCACCAGTTGAGAACGAAGGTTATCCATTTCAATTTAGGCGTAAACAATTTTCAATTAGACTTTGCTTTGCCATGACAATCAATAAAGCTCAAGGACAAACACTTCTGAACGTTGGTGTCTATTTGCCACAATCAGTGTTTTCTCACGGTCAATTATATGTTGCTCTCTCCAGAGGAACTTCAATGTCTACAACTAAAGTTTTGATTAAACCGGACCATGCAAATGGAAGGGGAGATTCGAAAATAAAAAAATATTGTGTACAAACAAGTTTTGAGTGCAGGTACAAATATTTGACACTTACGTTATTAATGTTGCTAAAGTTTATTTTTGTCTTCATTATTAATGTTGTTAATTTTTATTTTTATTAGGACAACAAAATATCAAAGAATGACTCACTTTATTGCAAAAGTTCTGATACCTATCAATAAGGTAATGTGATAACAAAATTATTATTTTGTAGTTATGGTTATATTCAATTATAATTGTGTAATAATATAATATAAAAAACATATGCTTATGTAAAACTTCAAACATTTACATATACTTTATTTTAAATTTTTAAAAGCATATTTTTAGTATTAAATAAGGGTCCTATTTAACTTACAAAATAATCTAAATTTGTGCAAGTCGCCGACCTTTAATCTCTCAGAAATAATTCTCATATATATAAAGTACAAGGTATAGTTGAAATAGAGTTGAAAGAGAACTCTTGCTTTGCAAAGAGATTAGTCAAAAATTTAATGTCCTATTGTAGTGTCTCAACTTGTATTTTTCGCAATACTTAATTTCTTCATGTCAGTAGGGCATATCTTTATCTATTTTAAGCATTGTGAATTTTTAATAGGGTTCACCATATTTGACTCGATATTTAAATGAGATCATTCTCTCTCTCTCTCTCTCTCTCTCTCTCTCTCTCTCTCTCTCTCTCTCTCTCTCTCTCTCTCTCTGATCAGTTGAGATCATTCTCTCTTACAAATATGTAATACGTTTAAACATAGATCAGGCAAACCCATTTGCTAAGAAAAGGACAAAGGACTTAGTTGCATCATTTAGAGAATAATTAGTACCATTAAACATAATAATCTTAGTGGAAGTTATTAAAGTATTATCATATACATGGTTTCTTAGCGCAACTAAGTCGTCTTCATTCTTTTTGGCTTTAATCACATGTAACTGATTGTGCTACGATTCAAAAAAACTCAGTAATATTGTACTTGTATCTTTTATATAGGGTTCTGGGCACGCTTCTCTTTAAAATTAATCATTTACGTGAAAATTGAATAATGATCAAGTTATTAAGGAATTCAAGTCATATCAGCTATTTGAGTTCGATTCCCATAATACCCATTTCCTTCCAAGATATGTCTTAAAAAAAACGACCCAGACCAACACTCATACGTTCGGGGTATTACACGGAAACTAATAATATAAAGAAGTAAACTCAGAACAATTCATACGTGTTAGGGTTCTCGAGGGTCTTCTCTCTTCATATTTGTCGGGATCTATATTTGTAAATTAATTTGTTTTTTTTATAAAATCTTATATTTTAATTGGATATGCTTAGTATGTGACCTAAGTTTGAATGAGCTTAAATAATTGAGTCAAACGTGAATATAGTTTGGGTAACTCGATCTTTGTACACCTTTTATCAATATTGTGAAGCCCCGATTTTTCCGAACATATAATTGATTCTTATTGTCGTCTATGTAATTGATCGACTATTTTACCGCGTCACTTTGACCGGTAATTATTAATAATATATATTTGTATTTTATTTAATTTTATTTATTACTTGTGATCATGATCATTTATTAGTTCTATTTTGCATTTATGATCACTAGATTGATCATTATTACTATTTTGTCTTTATTAGTCACCTTAAAATTTTAAGAGACTATTTATTTTAGAGATTTTTACCTTATAGAATTAAGAATTTGATTTAGTATAAGTGATCATGAGACTTATAAGTGATCAAGGAAATCAGTAATTATTTTGGAGATTGATATATTTAAACTATTATCATCAAATTTGGGACAAAAAAAATATATATATATATATGGAATTACCATAGTACCCCTATAGTGGACGGCCATGGTGATGATTTTTGGAGTAGAAATATCATCCAACTCTTGTACACTTACACCTTATATTAGTCATCTTGTGTATAATTATACCATTAATTCAAACATTATACACATCATCTTATACATCAATTCTTTATTACTATTTTTCCCAACATGTTGGAGTCTTCCCAACATTCCCTCTCTTCCATACTTTGACTAGTCTAATTGTCTCCATGCAAGAGACAATTTGCCAGACACAAAATTAATCAAAAAATTCTTCTTCCCCCCCCCCCCCCTAATGTGGATGGCCACATTGAGAAAAAAATGAACAAATTTTGTTCATTTCATTAAACACATTCTAATTCTCAAGCTAATTCTCCTCCTTCTCTCTAACCTCTCTCTAAAAATTATTCACATCTTCAAATATTCAAACACAAAACCATTCACATCTTCAAACCTTCAAACACCAACTCTTCACATTTTCAAATCTTCAACATAAGTTCTTCATATCTTCAAGTACCCATTCTTCACATCTTCAAATATTTAAACACAAGTCCTTCACATCTTCAAACCCATCTTCATATCTTCAAGAACATCTTCTTCCTAACATCAAACATACTTTCTTTCTTCAAACATCTAAACCAAAACAAACAATCTTACCACTTAAACACCAAAAATTCGAACACCCCCTATCTCAAGGTAAGAAATTTCACTCCTCAATTTAACTTAAAATCTTGCTACTCATCACCTTCTCCTTTTAATTTAAGTTTATATTTTGGATATTGAGGTACATAGAAGACCACTTGGAGACATGCATGCATGGTGGTGAAATTTGAAGACTTGAAGAATAACTAGTAGAGAAATTTGGACTACAAGGTAAGAATTAGACACTAGAACCCTTCTTTCTTCTTCTTTCTATTTTTTTAAAATTTTAACACCCCTTTTTCATTTTTGAGAAATAGGGGCTGACCTTAGGTGATTTTGGAGTTAAACCAAAAATTTCAAATTTGAAGCTTCAACTAGTCTCCAATCACCTACTACACAAGGTAAAGTGTAGTCTTTCCAATTTTCTTATCTCCTTCTTTTTCTCCTTAATTTTTCTCCCATTTTTCTAAATCCAATTTTTTGATATTTCTTGACTTAGGGGCTGACCTAAGTGACCTCATCCAAAGTTGTGAAATTTTCCCTTTTTATTTCACAACTTTCCAATTTAAGGTGGGTGGAAAAATACTTTCCAACTTTTAGGTGTTTTTTATTAAAATACATATAGAATTTTGATCATGATCCCTTGAGATATATAATCTATGTATTGCATGTCAATTTTATGTATCAAATCATGAAAATTCTCAAGAGTTGCTCAAAATTGCTATTTATTGAATTTTAGGTGCATGCATGTACAATTTAATGTTCTATTTGATGAATTCTTGTATGTATTGGACATGCATGTGTATGATCTTTGAAATCCATGTTTTGGATGACTTATAACCTGGACAAGTCGAGCATAATTAATTAAATTCCAATTTTGGACTTAAAAATGCAAAAATGGAAAATTGGTGGACTAAATTGCAAGAAAATGAAAGTTAAAGGACCCCTCTGCAAATTTTGATTTTTGGGACTGTACTCAGGTTAAAAAATGACTTTTGGACATTTTAATAAATTTTTAAGAGTTTTAAGATAAATAAAATTAACCTTTAAAAGCCCAAGGACTAGATTGTAATATTTTGAAAGTTTAAGGGCTACTTTGCAAATTTTGAAACTGTACCAGACCTTAATTTTAAAATTTGAAATTTTTACTCTTAAGTTACTGGAAATGATATATTTTAAATGTATTCCAAAAATCCAAGTGTTTAGGGCTTGGAAAGTAATTTTTCTAAAATTGAGGGACTAAAGTGTAAAAGACTAACTTGAGGACCCAAATGAAATTTCCAGGACTTATGCAGCCCATGCACCTGGAAATACTAACTTAACTGTAACTTAATTATATTTTGGACCCAAGGTTCAAATTTCATAACAATTGGACCCCTAAAGGCATTAAAGGCAATTATTTCAAAATGGGACAAAAATGATATTTTTAAAAGTTAAAGGACCTACACTTATTTCTTTTAAAAACTGCTTTTGTCCCAATATCCTACTAACCTTAGTAACATTTTCCAACTGGAATCACATTAAAAACCCTTCCGGTTTGTGAGTTCCAATTATTTTAAACTAAGGGCCTGAAATGACAATTTTTACAAATTTGGGGCCAATGTGAGAATTTTATAAAAACTCGACCTCAAAACTTTAAAAACCTGAATCTCTGGACAATTTGGAGAATTTAGGAACTGAACTCATAATTGTTCAAGGTCGGGATATTTATTTATTCAATTTTAACCCCAAAAGTTTTGATTTTTACAAAACGGGGCTAAATTGTAATTTTTCTTTTATAAAGGACCTAACTCAAACTATTTTACCTTTTACTAAAATAGCCCTGGACCCTCTGACTTGGAGATTTAATTAAAGTATCTTATTTTCTCAAAAACCCTTGACTTATCGGACCGATTCGACCGATCAATACCCGATTGCGGGGCGACTTCCTCGTCTTGCGGTTTGAATCTATAACGGGACTTATGTTCCACCTAATCTTTCAAGATATCAAAGATTGCTTATCCTTCCGATAATCATCTTCATCCAAATAACTCCACCAACGCCATATTGCTACACGTAAATTTTCAAAACATTTTCGAATCGCCTCAATCAATAATACTCATTGCTGGTTGATTGCTGTACTTGTATTTACTTTCCTACCCGAGTCAACTTGGTGTGTCGAGCTCACAAATGAGAATGGATACGTCGGGAATGGAACCGGGCAGCTGATCGCTATTCCACTCTTCCGGCCCCATCGTCCTAATCCCGCAATTGAGGGACGGAGTGTCCAAGGGAAGCGGGTCGTAGTACTTGAGGTATAATCATGATTATGACAAATCCGAGCCTTGCAAGCTCCACTGTGGATTTTGTCTTTGCCTACGGAGCGATAAGGTGACAGGTCTTGGACCATCTTGCCCGGGGAGTTACAAGGAAGAACGAAGGAATCGCTGTCTGATCCACACGATTCCGGAGTTATCGGACCCGTTTGGTTGGCGCTACAATTCCGTACGCAACCGCTAATTGTTTTGCATTGGTTGGCGCTACAAATCCGTCCGCAACCATTATTTGTCTTGCATGGGATTGGCGTTACATTTTGTACGCAATCCTACCTATCTTGTCTGAATCACATAGTGCATGTGTGACCACAAATATTGTTTTCTTGAATCGTATAAGTATATTACTTAAATATATTTATCACGACGCTTGTGGATCGTGTGTGAATTCATGCATCATACTCACGCGTTTTCATATAACTGTTTTCTCGCATTAACTATATATATCGCCACACTTGCACACGATCACCCCATCCACTGAGATTTTTCTCTCATCCCCACATGTTTTCTAACCTTAGATGAGGACTTCGTTGAAGATGCAGAACCGACCACGGATTGAGCCCTTGTACTCCGCTTGTTGGATTTACTATCTTTTGTTGTTGATGTCGCTGGACTTGTTACTATTATTTGTTGTTGGACTTACTACTACTTCTTGTTGTTGTTGGACTCTTTTCTTGTGTTTGTTGTTGGACTCTTTTATTTCCTTTCATTCCGGTTTGTAACTGAAGGGCGTAGGGCCCTTTGACTTTAAGTTGTTTTCTTTAGATCATATCGGGGATGTAATTTGGATTATGGATATTGTGGACTGTAAGTTGTAACGTGTTTCTTTATTTCCGCTGCTATTTAGACTCTGTTCCATTGGGTTTTGATGATATTCGTCTAGAATGTTCAGATTACTTGTATTTAAGTTGTGGATCGTCGTCGCGTCCCATTTGGGGCGTGACAAATATTATAATCAATAATTGAGTTGAAGCTGGTATTCAAATTCTTATTAAATGGAAAAATACATTTAAATTTTATTTGTTTCGTTAATGTGGGAAAAATGTGTCGATCTAAATGAGTTGAAACACAATTCTTGGCAATATGGGACAAACACAAACTCTAACAAAAATTAACAATCTATTTTAAATCAAATTTTGAACAATTCAATTTATTTTTCTGACGTGTGGAAAACATGTTAAACTTTTGATCATACATAAAATTTTCTAATAGACACATATATAGTGTAACGCTTAGTTACAATTTGGTCCTGTAAGAAAACGAGAGTGACATATTTGGTCCTGTAAGTGTTTTATGTAGTAATTTTGGTCGAGGAAATAACAATTTTGGTACCATAACAAAAGGATTCATATACTTTTAGTAGGGGCGGCAATCTCTGAAACGACACGAGTACCCGATACGAACACGGCACAAATTAACTGAGAGAAATCTGAACACAAACACTAGAAACCCAAACTCAAACACAACTTACACGATATTATCCAGGGTCATTCCAATATTTTAAAGGGCCAGATGCAAGATAAAAATGGCCCCTTCGTATTTATATAACAAAAAATTAAAGATCATTGATTAATCAATATTACAAAAAATAAAAACATAAAACAATGAAGCACTATATTTCAATTTCAATGTCTCCAAAAGCAAGTTCTAAATTTTAGTGTAATATATCAAATGCAATTGTTAAAACTTTGGGATAATTTCACTTGTTATTTATATTTAAACCCTCAAATCCTCAGGGAACTCTTGGGAAAAAAGTAAAAAAACTAAATTTTTAATGCGATAAAACGTTTTTTATACTATTAATTTTTATCTAAAAATTTAAAATCAAAACCACAGAAACTGAATAATTTAAAAATTGTAACCAATAGACCTTTTTTTACATCCATTATTTTTAATAATATAATTGATCTTTAAATGAAGTGAAATTCAAATTTGATAATCTTATAAAATTATTAAGAATCTTAAATTATACTTTTAATTTTTAATTATTAATATGTTATACTTTGTAACACTTAAATTAATTAATTTTAACTAATATAATAAATCATAAATGAAAAGATCTGATGACGTAAATACATAAATGGTTTTTCAAATACAAGCCAAACAGGGAAACAATGCAAACAAAGAATGTCAGTAAAAAAAAGAAGAAAAAATAAAGGGAAAGAAAATAAAATAAAAACGATTCAGTTGCATGATCAACAGCTAAAATCACCATATATAAAACAAGCATTTCTTCTTAAAATTCTAGCCTCAAGGATATTAACCTACGTTGTAATCTAATAGGAATTAAACAACAAATTTAGCCATCGCACTCTCAAGCCTTCTCGGAGTTGCACGTATGAAGAAGCCATAAAATCACGGTTTTCTCACCCTTAGCAAAAGAAAAAAATAAGAAAAATTTGATGTTAAATGCAAATGCCCCTGCCTTTTTAATTTTGCCAAGAAAAATCGCTGGTGAGTTCATCGATTTGAGATAATATTTGACATTGTTAGGAGATTTAGAGTTTGGGATTAGGCGGTCAACTAATGGCCAGTACCAAAATACCAAAAGTGATTAAAAAGAGGTCATTTTTGATGAGTTAGGAATCTAGGGTACTAAAAGCAAAAAGTAGGCAAAGTTAGGGTACCTATTCTGAAATTACCACTTAAAATGTGAAATAAGTGTATGCATTAAAGAACTCGAGTGGCTTTCTTTAAACACGGCAATCTATTCACATTTTCTTCTCCATCAACACTAAAGGCATTATCAGCCTGCTGCCAAAGAAAATTCAATCAAGAACATATCATATTAAATGTACTGGTTTTCGCTCTTACAAAATTTACATAATAATCAATTCGCGAATGCGTATCTGTACGTAACCTTTACCAGCTCCACAACTCATTCCTTCCAGCACAACACATATTTTAGCAGCAATCAATTCCATCCGGTTCAGATCAGTTGGTTTTGACATTTTCGGAATTTAATGTATCGAGAATCCAATCAGTCTTGACTTATCAGTATTGTTATTGCATCAGAGATGGATATCAGTTACAATTTTGAACCTATTAATCAGACCCCTTTTGGCTTCTCAAGATATAACTATATAATCTTGTGGCCTTGGAGTGTGAAATTAATGTAATTAACTTTTGTAACTGCCTACATTCCAGAAATAACGGTTATGGATGTCAATATTTGAGTTTTTGAAGTTCTAATATTTTTTATAATGAAAAATACGTAAAACCATTTATTATTAAAAGTGTAGGTTCAGGGAGTTGCAGTACAAAGCATCCATTGAGATTCTGGAGTACTACAATAAAGAGAATAGATTTTAATTGTTGAGGAATTAAAGTCAGTACTGGTATGTTTCCTGATTCATTTTCTATGCATATTTTGTAATAATAGACTCCGCGTTGTTGTTCTTTATGTTGAGTGAAAAATGTGGTTATGTGCTTTTCCATTTGTTTGAGTGAAAAAAGTTTTCTTGTCACCCATAATATTATTTTTGAAATGCAATAGCCCGTAGTTTTCGGTTTCGGTTTTATCGTAGTCAAACTGAACCGAAAACTGAATTTGTTTATTTTTATTTTTCATAAAACGTTTGCAAAATACACACATTCTTTTTTTTTTTTTTTTCAATTTAGGATTCGGTTTGACCGGAAAACCGAAAAAGAAAATCGAAATAATTTCGGTTTCAAACCAAACCGAACTGTATAATATGGTTCGGATTTCGGTTTTGAATTTTATCGAACCGAACTTTGGTTCGATTCAGTTCCTAATCATCACCATAAGCCCCTTTTATCATTAATATAAGGGGTAGTTACAAAAACACCTTTGAAGTTTGAGAATGGAAAGGGAAAATGTCATCTAAATTAAGTAATAAGTTCTTGTTTGGTTCCAAAATTTAGGTATTTGTACTTTACGTTGAGTAACAAAATGGAAAGTAAAAAATATTAAATTGATCAATATTATGATATATCAAGTAATAATTTTTTTGCCATAATTATTATTTTTAAAAACTCACAGTAAGTTGTTACTATTTGTATTATTTTCAAGGAAAAAAAGGGACCAAAATATTATGATGATTGACTTGTGTATCTGCCTTTTGCATTGTACATCCGGTGAGCGTACGTGTTTCTATTGATTTCTCAGGAAGCACACAGATTTGTTGGAACATAACAAGAATTTCAAGAAATTGTACATAAATTTGATGGGATCCCATGTTTAATTTTTTTCTTCTAAAATAATCTTAGTTCTATTTTGGATTTATGTGACTTTGAGTATTGTGATTATTTTGCATCTCCATTCTTTTCTTTTTTTGGTTGCCAACCTTTTTTTTTTAAACTCAACTTTAGAATCTGATTAACAACACATGTATAGGGGTGTAAACGATCCGAGCCGAGCCGAGCTTTAACTTGTTTGCCATATGTTCGTTTAATTTTATACATGTTCAAGCTTGGCTTGAGCTTGATTCGATTTTAAAAAAACTTGTTCGTGTTCGGCTTGATAAAAAATTTTAATGCTTGAATGTGTTTGTGAACATATTCGTGAACGTGTTCGTTTTGAGTTCGTGTTCAATATGTTCGTGAACAATTAATAACTTTGTTCGCGAACAACAAATAAACAAAAAAATTAACTTTTTTGCTGAACGATAAACAAACAAACATTTTTCAAACTTATCGATGAAAATACATATAAATTATTGTCAAAACAATAAACACACATAAACTAAGTAACTAACCAAACAATTGGCAAGTCGCCAAACTATATTTTAGAAATAGTGAAAAATATGGGCGGAGCTTATTTAATGAGAATTATCATTATTACGTATTAGGATAGGGTTTAGGGAGTATTATGTATCTTAAGGGCTTTAAGTCTTTTTAATTTTATTAAAATAAAATATTTTTAATTCTTTATTTAAAATAATCAAGCTATTAGTCGAGCCCTTAACAAGTTTGTTCACGAACAAGTCTAAAAATATATTATACGAGCTTGTTCTTGGACATTTATAAACGAACACTAAACAAACTTGTTCACGAGCTTTTAGTAAACGAGTATAGAATTGTTCAAGCTCTGTTCGTTTATTACACGAGCCTCAAAATGTGTTCATTTATGATCACTTAACTAAATAAACGAACATAAACGAACGTTATCCGAGCATATTCACGAGCTGTTTGCCGAACGCTCTGTTCACTTACAGCCCTACACATGTAATGCGTTTTCTTCTGTGAAATTGATAAGTAACCATTTTATTCATTGAGATTATATAGTTTAGAATTTAGATTGAGATAGGGCCATTCTTATTAAATCTTTATTATTCTATTCCATCAATTTCAGGTTTGATGTTTATTCAAAAGTTTAGTTTGAAATTTGGAATTGAAGAATTCAATTGTAAATTATTCTCCCTCACAATATTGATTAATGTAATACCTCACAATTGACTTGTGACATTAATATATCTTATCTTGTACAATGTAGGAAACAATCAATCTTGTCAATGGATTCAACGACACTAGTAAGACTTTTGAATATAAATCAAAAGTCATTCACTTTACGTTTAAAAGCTCTAAGAGTTGGCTTCCTAACATCTTGCGGACAAAACTTCTCTTCCAAGATTCGTAAAATGGTTATGGTAGATGAAGAAGTAAGAAAATAAACTAAACTACAATTTTTTATATTTAAATAATTGTAGGTCCCAAGGGGTGTAAGTGTAAGGTTTAGAAGGGGGGGTTGAATAAACCTTACCAAATTTTCGATTTAGTCTTTTTAAATCTCAGAGTTCTACACAATTTGTGTCCTTGATGGACAAATCGAATTAGTCACTCAAGAGAGTTAATCTCTAAAGACTCAAATTTTGAGTACATTAATGGAGTAACTCGATTGTTTGCTATAATTTGACTCAACCGTGGTTTTGTTTTTTGGAAGACTTAACACCCTTACGTTTAATTAAGCAAGATTTTAGAGCTTGATTTAGTACTTATAAATTATCAAATGGATAGCAAATTTATCACAGATATAAGCGATTAAAAGTGCAGGAATTTAAATTTGAAATGTAAATGACACAATAAAATTTTTATAGAGGTTCAAGATGGGGTAATTCTTCTACTCCTCTCTTCTCCAACTCCTGGAGGAATCCACTAGGTAATGATCGGTTTACAAAGTGGTAAAGTCCAGATACAAGTCTTGATCACAACGGCCGACTTGATCCTTTGGGACTCGATCGGAGACGCCTTGATCACTCGGTGGCTTCTCGCACGACTCGGCCTTCTTCACGGGGCGTTTTGCCTTGCTACTACATGACTCACTTGCTCAAGCACTTTGGATTTGATCACGAAGCCCTCCAAAAGCTTAAGACTTGGTTCAGCCTTGAACCTTTCTACAATCCTTCTGGAATGTAGACCCCTTGTTTTCAGTATTTTCCTCTTCAACCGATTGAAGTTCTCTTTCCTTCACATGTAAGTGTTGGATTGATGTACTTGAAATGTAGGCTTGAGGATTGAGAATGTTTCGATTTTTGATAAGCTTGTATATCTCACGTGTGTGTCATTCATCATCCTTCTCAAACAAACTCCTCGGCCTTTTATAGTGAACTTTCAAAAATTTGCCCGTTGAAGAGATAGGCTCATTTTTGAAAGTCACTTTGCGATCGTTGGCTTGCGCTTTTGGAATTGCCATTTCCTCGTATGAATTGTTTTATCACCTTTTCGAGTTCGACACGGTGTAGTGCTTCCCATTGGTTCATTCCTTTTGCACGCTTCGGGATCGAGCACTCCAAGAAAGGTGGTATGGAGATATTACTTGTTTAAGTAAATCTCTTGATTGCGGCAACGGTTCTTTTCGATTATCTCGACTTGATTGCATTTCCTTGCTTTCCCCAGGTGACTTAGAGTCGCCTTCCAATCATTGGATGACTCTTTGTCACTTGACCTTGAGACTTGGCTTCTCTTGAGTTGACTTGGTGATGTTCCACTCACCGCTTCTTGATCGAGTTCTGTCGCTCTTTTTGCCGTACTCATTGTCTCTCAGAGTTTTCCTTCAAGTCTTGATTGTCTTCTTGCATGTTAGGGCGTAGGCGACTTAACTCGGCTTGGCCGGCTCTAATTGTTACAATACATTTCTGACAAGAATTGGGGTGCCAACTTTCTATTCTAAGTTTTACATGGCATTCATCAAAATCTAAACAATAAAATTCCTAACAATTTCCCCCTTTTTGATGATGCCAAAACTTAAATTATTCAAAGATGCAAACAAAGAATGATACATACAGATAGTGTATTGACATAGAATGTATGCACAGAATCAATTCTTTTTATTGATCATATCATTCTTGTTCCTCAACACAATGTTTACAAGGTGTATCGAGCATATAATTGTCTTCACAAAAATTAAAGAATTTATATCTTTATTACGAGAAGACTTACATTGTATGTATTTACATAATAAAGTACACGAAGGGTGGACAAAGAACACTTCATCTTCTTCGATGTCTCCTTCTTTCGTCTTGATCAAGATCATCTTCTTCTCTTCTTCTTTCTTCTTCGTCATCACCCTTCTTTTTTCTTCTCATATGCTTTTCTTGCAGCTTCATCTATTCTTATTCTTTCTGTCTCTCCGCCATAGCTGAGTTTGTCTCTTGTTTTCTTCTTCTATTCTTTTTGCATACTCGGCGTTAGTTTTAGCCACTCGCAAATTTGCCACTTGGTCAAGCTTGCTCAAATTGATGAGATCCCTCCTTTCTTCCCTGGATCTACGTATTCAATGTTCTTGGGCGAGGCCAGGTCCAAGCTTCTTCCTCCATCGCCGCTTCTTCCTCTACCGGGCGTATATTTGTCTTCGAGTCTTCTTCTTTCCACTGAGTGCCGGCGGAGTGACCAGCAGAGGATCCGGTTGTCTGTTTGCTGTCGCCTTCTTCACATAATGTGAGACCCTTTTCCCAAAGACAGTCCCAAGCTTGAGCCATGGACATATTTGCAAAGTATCCCTCATTCGAGCGTTTTGAATTCATCGATCGAACGTGGCTCTGTCCCGACATCCGAGATGGCATAGGTGTCTCTGTCAATGGAATGCCTCCATGTTCTTTCAAGATGTTCATCACCCTGGCATCCATTCTTCCTTCCACTTCCTTCATCCCCGCTTCAATTGATTTTCTCTTCTCACCATAGATACAAAGCAGAGTGTTGGAGTGGCGAGTCACTAGGGAGTTTGCCGCTTATAATGTCACCGTGTGTGAGGACCTTGTTGGGGGTTTGTGCAATCATCAATGTCACATCGTTGATCCTTCCCCCTCAACATGTTTTCCTTTCTTCTTGTTTCAAGACTTCCTTAGCCGATTTTTCCGACTCAAATTTGCTCCTTTCTTTTCGGCTTCAGATTTTCTTTTGCTTTAAGGTATTCCTCTTCCCCTTTTTGGCATCATCAAAGGATAGAGGAACCCCAGGGAACATCTTTGGCAAGCATGAAGTCGAAGTCTTCGATGGTTGAGTTTCGCTTCAAGTCTGCTGCGTTGTATGCAAAGACGGAATTCAGATCTAGTAGCGTTGGATTCTGCGAAATCGCTTCATCTCGGCCATGAGAAGGCTGAATTTTCTTGTCATGTGTTCTTCCAAACGCTTTGTAGATCATGTGTATGTTGTTCACGCAGCAGCTTGATCTCGGCAGTGTGAGCTTCATGCATATGCTCAATGTGCTCTCTCAGCTTTGTCTTTGCATCGAGTATTTTCAGCTCTCCACACCAGCCTCTTATTGAACAATTGTCGAAGTATCTCACCTGTTCCACACGCATTGTTTCTTCTTTGTTGCCACCATTCCCTTATCCGAATGTTATGCCTCTTAAATCCGTTGTAAGGGTGGCATCTCTGTTGTCCAATCGCATGTCCAAAGAGGCTCGATGCCTCTCCATCCTTTCAATCTCGGCAAAGAAAGAGTGCCTTGAACACTTCTCGAGCTTGAGGTGATTCTTCATTGCGGTGATGGCCATACAGATCGAAGTCATAATTCGCTGGAACAATGGTGTCTGTTGGAAGAACAGGAGCTGGTTTGTAATAGCGTGCTTGTTCGTTTTCTGATTCTTCGTGGAGTTCTGGTATCTCCAGTGAGAAAGGGAAAGATTCTACAAAAGAATCATCACCGCCAACTGGGATCTGTTCGATGATGAGCGGTGCGCGTGATGTTCTTTTGGGAATCGATCCTGCTGCAGCTTGAGGAGCCTGTGCAGTAGTCTGTTGTTCAGCTGGGTTCTGTTGTGGAGTAGACCCGGCTGGCTGAGCCTCAGCTGTCTTAACAGCCTTCGACCGTTGGTCTCGGTGATTTCTCCATTTCGATGGCGGTCCTCGGCCTTATCGGAAGCGTCATCGGACGATGATGAGATTTCCATAGGTGGCTCATCATCAAAATTAAAGGTTTGACGAGTAGTTTTGGGATCGACTTGCTCGTGCTTGGAACATCATGTGAGTCTTTTGGATTTGTCATGGGGGATGACTCGCCTTCTTCTTCGCCTTCCGATCCCGGAAAAGTGACATCGGGGTTGTCATGGGAATCATGAAGTGCGCTGATCTCCTTCTCGGATGGGTCGATGATACCAGGAGGGATGTTCTCTACTTGTTTGGTTTACCCCGGGAAGTCTCAACCTCCCGTGGGCCTTCATTTCCTCCGGCAGTCTCTCTTGTTGCGAGGCCTTGCTCCTCTCCTTTCGAGTGTCACTGTCTTAGGGTCTTCTACAATGGCATCCATTGGAGTCTCAACCCCATGGATTGCACTTTCTTCGCCCAGTGTTAACTCCCGGGTACATTCCTTCCTCGTGCCTCGACCGCATCGGCGGCGTCATTAGCCTTCAGAGGAGCGTTGGCACCTCACCGAGACAGTCTCAATCTATCGAGCTTCGTTGATGGCAACTTCTTTGTTCTTCTTGCGTTTGAATTGTCCCTACTCCGCCTCCCGCATTCTTTGTGGAGTCATCTGCGGCATCCTCCGACCTTGCTGCAGGTGGAGGAGTTTCCCCGGGCGCGCTCGGTGAGTGACTTGGAATGGGGTCACTCGTCTCCAAACTCCCATTTGTTTCGATTGATTGTTCAGCCGTTGGGGGGCAGTGTGGTAGCACACCTTCAATAGGGGTTGGCTCGATTTGGGGTCCCCACTATCCCGGTTTCATCGCCAGTTTCCTTATTGCCTTCTTGAGTGAGTGGGAAGTGGTAGCAAAGAACAACAGTGGCTATTTCTTTGAACCACTCCCATTGGATCGATTTCAGTTTGTGATCCGGAGGACTCTCCTGGTCCCTCCATTAATCTTTGCTCGTGAAGGATTCTTGATTCGTGCAATGCTTGCTGCATTTGCAACTCTTACGTGGCAGAAAGCATTCTCTGGTTCCTCGTCACTATCGGAGAAGACATCAAGGAGAGGATGTGTGTGTTCGTGGTGCCGGAGATAGGCGGATGCTTTCCTTCTCTCGTGCTTCGCGGCTTCTTGACTTGCTTTTCTCTCTCCTTGTCCTTGTATATATGCGAGAATGTCTAAGCGCTTGTCTTCATCCCAGTGAGCACATGATAGTTAATCCGAGGAAATTTAGCGAGTTCCTCTTCTTCTTCTATGAATTGGCCGTTGAACTGTTCCCTTGACTTGCTCAACTTCCATTTTCTCCACTCACGCAGACGATTTTGGATGTCCGGGTAAGGTGGAGAGAGGATCATTACATCACTATCTGCTTGGGCTGGTTCTTCTTGTGCTTTGGTGTGTGAGCTACTGATTGTGTCTTCGGGTTGCCTCACGATCACCTTCAGCAGACTTGGCTGTTTCATCAATTACATCGGGAGACTCTACTTCTCCGTAGTCTCCGGTATATGTGCTAGGCGAGTAACCGACTCAGCTGGTTTCTCCTGTTCGGATCGCTTGACGAGTCTTCTTCGTCTCTGGTTTGTACCGGGGAATTTCAGTTCGAGGCGGTGTCCTCCGAGTCTTGGGCGGGGCGGTGGGTGTTTGTTTCGAGGAGCCGGCCGTCTTGGTTTGTCAGTTCTCCTCTTTTTAACGATCGGAGAAGGAATTTGTGAGTCCTTCTCGACCGCCTGCAGGGGGGACATGGCTTGGGGCGGTGACTCTGCTGCAGGGGCGGGAGCATGTTTGGTTTTCTTTCTTTGCAGGGGCGATCTTCTTGGCAACCGCAGGGCGCTTTTCTTCTTGGTGGAGAGGAAGCAAGCGTGTCTTGGGTCGGTGATTCCCCCTCCCTGGTGTCGACTCTCTTGGCGTACGCCGCTTCTGAGCACCAGAGAGATTAGCTCTGAACATCCTCTTGTTAACATGGAAAGCCTTCCCATGTCTAAGAGGGACTCCTTTCACCTCCAATAGCCGGCCAATCACCAGGCCATATCCTAGGGATCCTCCAAATGACCCATCTTCTTTGAAGGACTTGTTCCCCACGTTCTGGCAGAGTCTGCTGTAGATAAACTCAGCCCAGTTTATCTTCTTTTCCTCGATGATTGCAGCCATCACAATCAGCTTTGCCTTTTGACAGTTGGTCAAAGCTGCCAAATTTGATGTCGATACACTTGGCAACTATGTCCAACAATTTGTGATAATCCTCCTTCAGCAGTCTCTTGTTTGCTGTGTATATTATTTTGTCAGCAACGTCGGACTTGGCTATCTCTTTCCATGCGTCAGCCAAGTTTACATCAGCCTCTTTAATCTCAGATGCTCCTTCTGCTGGTAGTGAGCAATATTCAGCCAAATCCTTGGCAGTGATAGTCAGCTGCTTCCCGTGAACAGATGACTTGATTCCCTCATCGTGAATCTCAGCATTCACGTAGAATTGTGCGACCTCCTCCACGTAGGTCATCGGATATTCTAGTGTTAGAAACGGTTTTAGCCCGGACGTTTCCAACTTCTCAGCGATTTTCTTTACCAGGGTGTCGTCGGACCCCTGCTTCACCATTCCGTCGAAATCCACCGTCGAACCGGTGTGGATTTGCTTTCCCAACTTGGTAAAGTCATAAGTTGGTGCCATTTCTCAGAATTATTTCAAGGAAAAACTCGAGAAAATGATTTTTGATTGATAGGGTTTCGAGAGTATTTTGCCTTTGCTTTTGAGAGAATGAGATGAACAGTTTTTAGAAGTGTGAGAGAGAAACGGACGAAAATGGTTTAAATATGGTTTATGAAAGGGCGTGCAGACGGTTTTGAATTGTGATCGAAATCAACGGCTTGGATTTCGCGACGCATATTGAGCGATTCGTGTCTCGTATTTAATGCGGCAAAGCATTCATATCCAATCATAGGCTTGGTGTGCGGCTTTATGTCCGTACACATCATCATTATCTTTGACGTGTTTCTTAAAACATTCCCGCTAAGTCAAAACGATTGCGTTTTTGTCACTTTGCTCATAAGTTATTCACTTATCTCTTAGCCGATTTAACTCGCTTCTCACATTTCTCTTAGTGACTCGGCTATCGGTGACTTGGTATAGTGACTTTCCGACATCTGGTGATTCTTGAGTGATTTTTGTTTTCACTCTTTTTCACCTTCTTTCCTGTTCCATTTCTTTTCTTTGATTCTTCTCGTGTCTCGGCTTAGCTCAATTAGCCCCAACTCATGTTTGAGTTCTTCAAATCTTGACTCACATAATGGTTTTGTGAAGATGTCGGCTAGTTGTTTATCGGTTGAGATATATTAGGGATGATGTCCTTCTTTTCAACATGGTCTCTTATGAAGTGATATCGACATCAATATGTTTTGTTCTTGAGTGCAACACGGGATTATGAGTGATTGCAATTGCACTTGTGTTATCACACATGATTGGAATTTCTTTTTCTTCAACTTCATAATCTTTTTCTGTTGTCTCATCCATAGGACTTGGGCACAACAGCCTGCATGACTATGTATTCCGCCTCATTTGTAGAGGTGGCTATTGAGTTTTGCTTCTTGCTAAACCAGGAAATTAGTCTGTTTCCTAGCATTTGACATGTGCTCGAAGTACTCTTCTGTCCACTCTGCATCCAAAGATAGTCGAGTCGAATAGCCAATTAGCTTGAATCCACCTTCCTTTGGATACCATAGGCCTACTTCTTGGCTTCCTTTCAAGTATCTCAATATTCTCTTAGCCGCATTTCTTTGTCATATGGCTCTCTTTTGGAGCAGATTGAAATCTTGCACATACACACTACGGAAAAAAGTGATGTCCGGCCCGCTAATTTGTGAGATAGAGCAATGATCCAATAAGTGCTCGTATCTTGTTTGATCTACTGGCTTGCCATCCGCATCCATGTCCATTTTGGTGATGTGTTCATTGGTATTTTTACGAAGACTTCTCCTCCATACCAAACTTCTTCATTAAATCTCGGTGTATTTTGTTTGACTTATGAAGGTTCCATCCTTCATTGTTTCACTTGGAGTCCAAGGAAGAATGTCGACTCTCCCATCATGCTCATTTCAAATTTACTTTGCATGAGGTTTGAAAATTTTTCACATAGCTTTTTGTTAGTGGATCCAAAAATGATGTCATCCACATATATTTGAACAAGCAAAGATATACTCTTCTTGTCTTGAATTCTGAAAAGTGTTCTATCTACTTTTCCTTTAGTGAATCCATTTTCGATTAGGAATTGTGACAGGGTATCATACCATGCCGGGTGCCTGTTTCAATCCACACGGGGCTTTCTTGAGTTTGTATACCTTGTCTCCAAGAGTCTTCTCGCTCAAATCCTGGAGGTTGTTCAACATACACTTCTTCTTCCAATAAGCCATTTAGGAATGCATTTTTTACATCCATTTGATATACAATGAAGTTCTTGTGAGCTGCATAGGCAAGAAACATCCTTATAGCTTCCAATCTTGCTACAGGAGCAAATGTTTCATCAAAATCTATCCTTTCTTCTTGGCAATATCCTTTAGCCACTAGTCTTGCTTTGTTTCTTACCACAGAACCTTCCTCGTTCATCTTATTTCTGAACACCCATTTGGTTCCAATGACATTTTGATGTATGGGTCTTTGCACTAGTTCCCATACTTTATTTCTCTCAAATTGATTCAGCTCTTCTTGCATGGCTTGAATCCAATGTGTGTCATCCAGTGCTTGTGACACATCGTTTGGCTCTATTTGTGAGATGAAGCATGTGAACATTGCTTCTTGTTGAGTTCTAGATCTTGTCTTGACACCTTCTCTTATATTTCCAATGACAAGTTCGGTGGATGGTCTCTCGGCCATCTTACATCGAGTTGGAGTGAGTTAGCTGGGTTGATCGACTTGCGGTACGTGTTCTTTGTGGGTCGCTCTCTCGTAATCACTTAGCCGCAAATTTTCCGGCCGTTTTTGAGATTCACCATCTCATCTTCTTCTTCGAATTGATAATTCCACTTCACTTGACAAAGATAGGGACTCTTCGTATGGTTGGATGTTTCACTTATCGGTGACTCTTCAATGTCTTCTCCATTTATGTTTGGCTCATCAAATACCACATGAATGGATTCTTTCGTGACCATAGTCCTTTTGTTGAGTATTCTCAGTAGGCTTTGCTTTCATTTGAGTATCCTAAAAAGATACCTTCATCGCTTTAGCATCAAAAGCCTTTAGATTGTCTTTGCCATTGTTGTGGATGAAGCATTTACATCCAAATATTTTGAAATATGCAACACTTGTTTTTCTTCGATCCGGATCTCATAGGGAGTCTTTGTCATTTGTCTATTTATCATACATCTGTTTTGAGAGTAGCAAGTCGTGTTGTTGATTCTTGACCCAAAATCTTTTTGGTAACTCGCTTGACTAACATGGTCCTTGCCGCTTCTTTGAGGGTTCTATTTCTTCTTTCGCAACTCCATTCTCTGTGGAGTCCTTGTCGCCGATAGTTCATGACCAATACCATTCTCAATACAATCGAGTTATTATTCCATTGACAAACTCGGTTCCTGCATCCGATCTTATTTTGATAATGGTTTGACTCTTCTCGTTTTGAATCCTCTTCATCACCGTGGCGCGATTTTTGTAGAGTTTCTTTTCTTCTTACACATGAAAATTGTCCATGTATATCTTGAGTAGTCATCTACTACCACCAAGGTGTATTTCTTTCCACTTATCTTTTTGGTTCGGTTCCTTTGGGCCAAATAGATCCATATGAAGCGGTGCAATATTCTTGTTGAGGATGGGCATGTCTTTTCTTTAAATGACGACTTGATTTGTTTTCCCTTCGACATGCGTCACATATACTCTCCTTCTTGTATCGAGTCCGGAAGTCCTTCCACAAGATGACTTCTTGCAAGTTTGTTGATCGTTTTGAAATTCGGGATGACTCGACCTTTTTGTGCCACGACCAACTTGATTCAATTTGTGCTCTTTGCAAAGAGGCGAGTCTTTGGGTGTTGCGGTTGACCAATCTACTACATACATATTTTTTGTCTACATCCTTGCAAAGACCACTTCATTTGATTCAAGATCTTTGATTTGGCATATGCCCATCTTGAATCCAACATTGTAGCCCTTGTCACAAAGTTGATCGATGCTTAGTAGATTGAAGTTTAGTCCTTCAACATATGCAACATCCGTGATTTCTAATCCATTCCTCTTGATGGATCCAATGCCTTTTATTTCACCCGGAGCTTCATTTCCTCCAAATATGACTTTTGCTCCTTTAACTTCCTTGAATTTTTGATTTCTTTTATTTCTGTCATATGTCCGGAAACGACCACTATCCATGTACCAGGTTCCTTGGCACTCATTGTTCCTTGAACCCGCAATCAAGGAAATTAAGTTTTAGGTACCCATGCTTGTATGCGGGTCCTGAGGGGTTAGAATTATAAGATGATCCAACCAACCTATAGCCAAATGATTTGACTCTAAGAGGTTGCCATCTATCGGTGCCATAATCATAATTAATCCTGGCAAATTGCTTGGGGATTCTAGGTTCATACAATTTGTCTCTTTTTGTCCGTATGCCTGCATATGTGTTTTAGCAATTTCCTTCCTTGGATAGTTGTGGTGTTTTTGAGTGTAGTGCCTAGGTGCATATGTGTGTTGATGAAAGCTCTTATACTTTTGGAATGGCCTTTCTTGAGTTCTAGGCCTTTGCCATTTGGGCTTGTATTCCATAAGTCTAGCCGATAGTTCACATTATTCCAATCGGCTTGGCTTGGATATTTTCTACCATTCCCATTATATGTATTTCTTTTATGGATTTTCGGGGTTTTGGTAGCTCGCTTTTTCTTTCTGAGTATTTTTGTTTGGAGTTTTTTGAGGACTCGGCATTGAATCTCTTCTCATTGTCCTTTCAAAGACTCTCAATCGGTCATTTTTGTTTTCCTTTTCCTTTGTAACCAAGGCCCGTTTGCTTATTATTGTGCTTTGGAGCGAATGTGTGTGCAACATTTATAGTTTTGGATTTTTCGGACTCTTCATGACTTGAAGATCCTTTTTCCAAAATTATTCTCGAGGTTTGACATAGCATAGAGGAATTAAATCCTAAGCCTGTCTTGTCTCCACATTCTCTTTGACTCATAATAAGATCATCCAATGATTTAGATGCCTTGGTGAATGAGACAATAACATTCTTGAGGTCATTCTCCTCTTTTCTATAGCAGCAATTTCTGCTATTAATTTAGCATTTTCAGCCTTTAAACTTTTATTCTCATCAGTTATTTGACTTAGAGTACTCATCTCCTTAGTCAGCTTTGAGTTTTGACTTTTGAGTAGGTTGTTTTCCTCATTCAATAGTGTGTGTGAGGTTTTAATGTGCTCAAAATCTTTCATCATTTTGCCTAATGAATCATAAAGATCGTAGGTGATGAAGTGTGTGTGTCACATCACTATCACTAGTGTCCGAGCTTGTTGAGTTAGATTGTACCTCATCTTCTTGATCTTGTTCTTTGGCCATCAAGCGATCAAGGCTTTCTTCTTCGAGTCACTTGAGTAGTCACTTCATCGCTTGCTCTCGAGTGTTGTCCCTCCCGACTTGGTTGTCTCAAAGATCTCTGCACCATCATTGCCCTTTTCTTTTCTGTCTTCTTTCTCTCGAAGACCTTCCTTTCTTCTTCATCCCCGTACTTGTTGACTACAGGATATGAGCGATCAATTGCATAGTGACCTGGTTGTCTGATTCCAACATAGATATTGACTTTTTGATCGCTCTTTCCATTCTTGAGTTGTCACCCTTTGATATTCAACTTTTTGATGATCTGTTCTCTTGGTTGGCCTGTCTTCCCTTGATTTAGAGGGAGCCGAGTGTCTTTCGGAAGATTCGCCCTTTCCTCTCTTGTAGTTCTTATTGAAGAACTTGTTGAACCTTTTAACCATCGGGGCTATTTTTCTTCCGGGTCAATGACTTCTTTGACCTCGGCTCTCTTCCCATCTTTAACAATTAGAGCAAATTTGTTTGGTACATTGTCTCTTCCTGGTCTTTCCTTCTCGGCTCAAACTCGTAGGCTTTGAGGTCCGAGAATAACTCATGATTGGATGTCTTTGATAGGTCCATAGAGTGTCTCGAGTGCCATGACCTTCATTTCCCATTCATTTGGAAGACTTTTTAGGATTTTCATACACATTTCCTTCTGTGTATATTCTTTTCCAAGTGCGAGATAGCTCATTTGTGATTTCGTGAACCGAGCATCCAGTTGATCCAGGTTTTCTCCCGAGATCATTTTGAAGTTCTCAAATTTTTGTCTGACCCACCGATAGTTTGTTTTCTTTGATTTGCTCCGAGCCTTCACAAATCAATGTCATGAAACTTGTCCTGATTTCCTTAGCCGTTTTGCAAGATTTGACTTTATTGAACATGGCTTTGTCCAAGGTTTTGTACAGGATGTCCTTGGCTACATTGTCCAGGTTGTACCTTTTCTGTCATCATTTGTCCACTCAGTTCTTGGTTTTTCAACCATGACCGTCCGAGAGCAAAGATCTTCTTCTCCTTGGTGCAACTCTTCGTGACAATTTGTGTTCACCTTTAATATTTGCAGAGGCCCATCTTCTATCACTATCCACATCTCATCATGTAATCTTTGATAGATGAGCTCGCATACGAATTTTCCAATCATCAAATTCTTCAATAGTGAACATAGGAATGCGTGTTAGATTTGCTTCCATGATAGTAACTTTTAATGATAGAAAAGAGTTTTGAAAGTTTAAGTACTAAAGCGGACTTTTGAAAAGTTTGGAGATCTAGTTTAGTAACCGGTGCGGAGGGTTCAATGAACCAACCGCTCCGATACCACTTGTAGGTCCCAAGGGGTGTAAGTGTAAGGTTTAGAAGGGGGTTGAATAACCTTACCAAATTTTCGATTTAGTCTTTTTAAATCTGAGTTCTACTGCATTTGTGTCCTTGATGGGAATCGAATTAGTCACTCAAGAGAGTTAATCTCTTAATGCACTCATTGAGTCATTAATGGAGTAACTTTTGTTGGCTATAATTTGACTCAAGCGTGGTTTTGTTTTCATTGGAAGACTTAACACCCTTACGTTTAATTAAGCAAGATTTTAGAGCTTGATTTAGTACTTATAAATTATCAAATGGATAGCAAATTTATCAACAGATATAAGCGATTAAAAGTGCAGGAATTTAAATGAAATGTAAATGACACAATAAAATTTTTATAGAGGTTCGAAGATGGGGTAATTCTTCTACTCCTCTCTTCTCCAACTCCCGGAGGAATCCACTAGGTAATGATCGGTTTACAAAGTGGTAACAGTCCGGATACAAGTCTTGATCACAACGGCCGACTTGATCCTTTGGGACTTAGTGCGGAGACGCCTTGATCACTCGGTGGCTTCTCACGACTCGGCCTTCTTCACAGGCAATTTGCCTTTGCTACTACTGACTCACTTGCTCAAGCACTTTGGATTTGATCACGAAGCCCTCCAAAAGCTTAAGACTTGGTTCACCTTGAACCTTTCTACAATCCTTCCGGAATGTAGACCCCTTGTTTTCGATATTTTCCTCTTCAACCGATTGAAGTTCTCTTTCCTTCACGAGGTAAGTGTTGGATTGATGTACTTGAAATGTAGCTTGAGGATTGAGAATGTTTGAGTTTTTGATAAGCTTGTATATCTCACGTGTGTGTCATTCATCATCCTTCTCAAACAAACTCCTCGGCCTTTTATAGTGAACTTTCAAAAATTTGACCGTTGAAGAGATAGGCTCATTTTTGAAAGTCACTTTGCGTCGTTGGCTTGCGTTCTTGGAATTGCCATTTCCTCGTATGAATTGTTTTATCACCTTTTCGAGTTCGACACGGTGTAGTGCTTCCCATTGGTTCATTCCTTTTGCACGCTCGGGACCGAGCACTCCAAGAAAGGTGGTATGGAGATATTACTTGTTTAAGTAAATCTCTTGATTTTGCAACGGTTCTTTTACGATTATCTCGACTTGACCGCATTTCCTTGCTTTCCCCAGGTGACTTAGAGTCGCCTTCCAATCATTGGATGACTCTTTCGTCACTTGACTTGAGACTTGGCTTCTCTTGAGTTGACTTGATCGATGTTCCACTCCAGTGCATCTCACCGCTTCTTGATCGAGTTCTGTCTGCTCTTCTTTGCCGTACTGTTTGTCTCTCGCCAGAGTTTTCCTTCAAGTCTTGATTTGTCTTCTTGCATGTTAGGGCGTAGGCGACTTAACTCGGCTTGGCACTCTAATTGTTACAATACATTTTACAAAGAAGAATTGGGGTGCCAACTTTCTATTCTAAGTTTTACATGGCATTCATCAAAATCTAAACAATAAAATTCCTAACAATAATTATTATATTTAACAATTTAAAACAAAATGTCTAATTTTTGTAGGGTGTGCAGATTGGAGTTATTATCTTCAATGAAGACATAAATCACTTTACAGGCAAAATAGCAGTTAACAATACATATATGATTGCAAATGCGGATGTTAAAAGAGTTAATCCACTATTTTCGAATGCACATCCTGGAAAGGAATTGGTCTTAAAGAAACATTTCATTTGTGAATGATGCGTCGATCAACCTATTGCGAGATAAAATTGAATACAATTTTGTCGAGTTCATGGATATAAATCTTGAACTACACAATAATGGAGTTGGTATATTTTCTTTATCCTTTACTTATTATTTGACCATAATAATATGTTTTTCAAATATTTTTGTAAGTGTAACTTATGTCATGCATATATTTATTTTACCATAATGATATGTTTATAGAACATTTTTATAAGTGCAAATTATGTCATGAGATATTTATGGAGTTGTCTTACGAGTAAAAGAATGCAGAATGACTACAAACTCAAGGACCGTGTTGAAGTCTGTGAGGGAAATAACGATAATTAACAAACACTAATCAAAATGTTTATTCTTTTTCATCAGGTGTTGTTTTTTCCATTCAATTTTGAAGAACGTATGTGATTGACTTATTATCTATTGTATACAGATTTCATCCTGTAATTGTTTGTCTTTGGGAGGATTTGGCAACAAATGAAGAAAAGCTATTGGAGGATATTCTTGATCAAAATCTGATAGTTGCCATCACTAAAGCCACCCCAAAAAATACCTTGGTAATTTTATTTAATTACAGTTTCTGGAAAAAATTAGTTTTTCCTCTTCTTCTTATTATTGAATATGTCCTAAAAATATAACAGTTGAAATGACTACTTTTCATATGTGTTACTGTATGTCATATTTCCTTATTTAGGTGAGTTACATATGAAAACAACATCAGCATCAATCCTACAGATAGACCCAACTTGTGAAGAAATAAAACATTTGAGAAACTGGAATCAATAACTTTAAATTTCAATACCACGTTGATTGAATTTGAAAATAACACATTCATTTCTAATGTTATATAGGCTACATTCAATTGATAATCCTATAAAAGTCCGAGAACAATCAATGATTCAGAGAATGAAATATGCAAAGGAAGTGAGCCTCAATGAGATCATATACAAACGAGATACATTATCTGAGGTAGAAGTATTATTTAATATCATGTTTTTTTTTATTATGAACATTATGTATCTTTTATTCAATGATATAATTTTTTTCAAATATTTCTTTTTGTCTATTTACAGAACATGTATTATTGTTTCAAAAGAGTTGTCGAAAGAGTTGAAAATAAATCTTCCTTGTGGTATGACTCATGTAAGAAATGTTCTGTCTCTGTTTTGAAAAGTAAAGACACTGCGACTTGTACAAATGTAATGAGGAAAATATCGAAATAGTACCAAGGTATCAATCATATTTTAAAAACTTACATAATTCATTTATTCATCAAATACCGATAAGTATTTTATCAATTGTAGATATCGACTGTTGTTGAATGTCTTACAAGACAGTCACAGTGCAATCATAACTATGTTCGAGGAGGCAACAACTGTATTTATTGGATGCCCAGTCCAGGGGTATTTAACAACAATTGAACAGGTAATACTATTATATTTTAGATTATTATTCAATAGATTTTTTTTATAAGATGTATAATAGCATAACATATCAATATGTATTCTAATATAATTATTTATATCATTGAATAACGATGAATTTCAGTCAACATGAAAAGTTCATGATTTTCTATTTTATTTATATCTCATTATTAATATTCAATTAAATCAGGGCTAACACGAGTCAAAATACTACAAAAAGCTATGCTTACATACGTCAACAACGTTTTATTTCCTTGTTGCTCTTAACTAAAAAGCACAAGTAGTGAATGGACAATTAAATATCGCAGCTGAAGGAGTGGGAAAGATACAATCCACTTTGAAGAAAGGCAAGAAGAGAAAATCATCAAGTATATGTGCCAATAATATTGGGGAAAGCGTAGATGGAGTGGGCAAAGAAGATGATCAAAAGAAAAAAGCCCCGAGAAAAAGCCAAAGTGTTACTAAGGTTGACATTTCAAACAATGAAGAAACTCGGAAAGTATCAAGAAGAAGTGCGCAAAGAAATTGTCAAATAAAAATAAGAGAAAGATCGACAATTGCGTAAATCAAAAAAGAGGCTTGATATAACTTGAAATTTTTGAATGTCTTTCCTTTCTTATATGTACTTTTTCATGCTTTCATGGACTCATCGTGACATTTTAAAGCAAGTTTGCCATATGAATTAAAAAAAGAACGTTGAAGATCGTTTCGATGATGCATTTCTAGAATTGTCGCAAAATATTTTTTTTTTAATCAATCGATGTTATACTTTTCTTTTTTCAACATATACATTTCACTATAATCCTTAAATAACAAATATCTCTTACATATGACCAATATTAGTGATAAACAAATAAAATAAATTAATTTTAATATTTTTTTAAATTAAAACAATATAATTAAAGTAAAACAAAATATATATTAAATATTATGTAATATTTAAATTTAATTAATATTTATTTTACTTTTTAATATTTTAATCAATAAAATTATTAAATAATAAAATTATTTTAGTAAAGTCATGTGGATCATGTGCGAAGCACGTGTTTCTTACTAGTCAATAAAAAATACACATTAAATGTTGAGCCAATCAACTTGGCTTAGTATTTTAGATCAAATGGGTTGGGTCAAATGGCCCGATTTATTTCGAGTCTCTAAAAATGCAGAATAATACAATTTTTTATCGAGCTCATTTTGACAGCTCTAATTTTAGCCAAACTACATAGGTCCTATCTTTTTTGTTACGACATTATGAAAATGTATAATTATTCGCTTTAAATAAGAAGAAATATAACTATTTTTATTTTTACTTTTTCTTTCACGAAATATTTAAGGAAAAAAAGGTGGTTATAAATTATAATGTTAAAAATTCACTTAAAATTAACATTCGTATTTATTCTTTGAAAGGTGTAAAACCGTAAACTTATACTCCTTCCGTCCCAAAAAGATAGGTCATATTTTTTTTTTTTTTCGTCATGTCTAAATTATAGGCTTATTTTTCCTTATTGAGAGTATTAATTATACAACAATAGACTAAATTACCCCTATTTAATTCACTTTGTTTTTAACAAATTTCATTTTTTCAAGATAGTTGGAATACTACTTTATAGTGATATATATCACCATTCAATGCAAGGGCAAAATAGGAAGAATATGGGAAAAATTATAATTCCATTAACATTTATTATGTTTTTTTAATTTGTGTAAATTGTTCTATTTGCCTATTGTATGGGACTGAGGGAGCATAAGTTAAAGGGGCAAACTGAAATTTCACCTAAAATAATAGTATACTGTGAGGGGCCTACTGTCAGTTTATATGAGCTCTCAAAAAGATTTTTGCTCGTCTCAAAGAGTAGAGAGCAAAAATGGGAAGGAAGCCCAAATCCAGGCCTTCCTTTTTCAAGATCATGATCAGGGACTTCACTTCCCATATGGTTAGTCGATCCTATTATCAAACAGAGATATTCTGGAATTATGTAAATCTTATAATGTTTCTCTGTGCATGCAATGGCAAACGATTCCAATAGATAACGGGTTTTTTTTGTTCTTTTTTTTTTGGGTTTTCTTCGATTCGGTATTTCTTTAATTGCAGCAATTGCCACCTGAATTCGTCCGGAAATACGGAGATATTCTTCCTGGAAATACGAAGCTGCGAACCAGTTCAGGGGATACTTGGAATGTGGAATTGGAGAAAATGGAGGAAGATAATTATTGGTTCACTCGGGGCTGGACTAAATTTGCTAAAGATGTTGGTGTTAAATTGGGGGAGTTTCTGGTTTTCTGGTTTGATATTGGGAAGTCCACTTTTGATGTGTCGATTTATGGAACAAAGGGCTGCCAAAGGCAAATTTCAGCCTCTGATTTTCCGATCCAGGGCTCTGATAGCTTCAATCGCACATGCATCAACCTTAACACCCCCGGTTTGATTTTTCAATTTCTTCTTTATCTTATAATTTGATTTTGCTATTTATATTTGCATGTATTGTTTGAGTGTCTGATACACTGCTTTTGGTAGATTATTGTTGGGTTTTATCCCTGTTTCCTCTTCTTTGTCTTATTTTTCTGATTATAGATTGAAGGCGTGGATTTTAATTAAACAATTACATGAGTTGTCTTCTCCTTGTTCTGCATGAGTTGCATGACTGCCATGTGGTAGAAAGTGCTTATTGATTTGTCCCATTGTTGTTTTGCAAGGTGGCAGCTTGGTCTACCACTGTGATGAGCTGGTCTTCTGGTCGGACTTTTCTGGTCTTCTGGTCGGCCTTTCCTATTCTCTGGTCTTCTGGTCGGCTTTTTCTGGTCTTCTGGTCGGCCAGACCAAAATTAATAAGATGGGACAAGCTCGGCCTATGTCAGCAGGTTCTAAACTGCCATGTGTACATGAAAATCCTTACAAAATTGTCCTGGTTTGCTCGGGTATCATCACTATATATAGTAATAAATATTTGTCCCATGACCAACTCAAGAAGTTAGAAGAATCAAACTTTCAAAAGAAGTAAACCCATTCATAATCTTATTTCATTTCATCACAGATCTTCTGCTTCCCAGCAACCGAACCATGGCCAGGAAGCCAAACACCAGCCCTTCATTTTTCAAGGTCTTGATTAAACACTATATTAAGAGAATCGTGAGTCATTTCTTTAACACCGTTATGATATTCGATCATGGACTTGTAATTTTTTTTTTTTTTCAGAGAATGTATAATGTGATTTTTTTTACTTGCTTTGTGCAGATGGTGCCACCTGCTTTCGTGCAGAAATACGGAAACTATCTGCCTGAAAATGCGAAACTCAGGACAAGTTCAGGGGAATCCTGGGAAGTGGAATTTGAGGAAATTGGCAATGATAAATACTGCTTCACCGGCACGTGGGACTGAAATTGGGGGAGTTTGTAGTGTTCTGGTTGATGTTTCGATATATGGAACCAATGCCTGTGAAAGGGAAGTTTCAGTCAAGAATCTCCCGTTGGAAGACTCTGATTCTGATCAAGATGTTAAATTGAGCGATGACTCCTATGGTTAGCCTTTTCATCAGTTGCTTCATAAATTACAACTCTCAATTTTGGCTTTTTCTTTTCACATCTCCAACTAGAAGTAGGGAAGAATTTTCCACTAGAAATTATGCTTGTACATGTTACCATTCTTAACTATGGTTTGCATGATTGCATCAGATGCGACTAAGATTCAGTTGTGGACTGGGAATCCTGAGATTGAAGCTGTAGGGACTGATCATGGCAGGACTAACTCTAATAACTAGTGCAAAGAGATGTATCCACAAATTAAAATAGTTCTGACTACGAGTGGGAGATCAAGAATGGGAAATTCTTTTGGAATTTACCAATTTGATGCATAATTTTTAGGAATAATTACGAAATACCCCCTCAGGTTTGGATTAATTACAAAAATTCCCAAAGATGTTTCAAAGTTACAAAAAAAAAAAAACCTTCAGATTTGATTCTGTCTTAAATTTAAGGGGGTAATTGTAATATTTTTATAAATATCGGGAGGATTTTTTAAATGATTTTTATTATGAATGGAGAAAATGTAAGACGAAATCAGACATCAAGGGGTTCTATGTAATTTTCAAAAATTCAATTTTTTGTAATTAGTCCGAACCTCAAGGGGTTTATGTAATTATCCCTAATTTTTACCAAGGAATTAAAAGGACCTAAGATATGCACATCTATACTGACACAAGTTACTCTTATTGATAACCATTTTCCAACTTAATTGAAATGTTGAGACCCTTAATGATATATTTGACCTGGCTTCATATGGAGTCTCTGTTAGAATTAATAAAATTAATTCATACCCCAGAATCATCACGTGAATTATCAAAAAATAAATAAAAAATTGAATCTAAATCGGAAGCCTACCTTAAATTCATAGAGACAAATAGATACCTCGGATCCGCATGAGACGCGTGTGAATCCTTTATCGGGTTAGCGTCTTCCACAACCAAATCCTTTAGGTACTCGGTGGTCTCTCTCTAAGATGGGGAAGAGGAGAAGAGTGACGATCGATTTGACTTGCAGGGACCATAACCCTAATGAGAGTTCTTTATATACTAGGTCAATTAAGAGCCCATCAATCCTAATTGATTAGTATTGGGTCTTTACACATTGCAAAGCCCATACCCATTAGATATCCCTAGAGCCTTATTAGATTAGACCACTTAATTGGCTCTATTAAATTAGATAGCCCATAATATAATTGACAAAAAAAATGTGGTGTTGGAGTATCCACCTAAACCGCGATATTGGCCTGTTCAATTGGTTCACAGACTAAATGGAATGCACGAGCTGGTTGAGGGATGGCCTCAATTCCGAAAACAGAATGGATTAGTGTTCGGGAAATCCTACTTGTTTGAATTCAATCCAACCAAGAATGTGATTCAGGTTAAGGAGAGCACAAATGGAGGAGAACTTTGAATCTAGTTTTAACTTTGAATTGCTTGTAATGCAGTGTTTGCTAGATTTAAGTTATGCCTGCGGCTGTAGAAAAACGAACTCCTCTATCATTTGTAGTATGAATTTTATATTTTGGGATAGTTACAAAAACACCCTTGAGATTTGTGCTAATTAAAAAAAATCCAAAGATATTTCACAATTATAAAAAAGACCCATAAGGTTTGATTATATTTAAATATAATGGGGTAATTGAAACATTTTTATTTGTAATACTCTTAATAAACTTTTTCATGGGCATTGGACTGTAAAGGACAAATTAGTTAGTACTAGTAAGGTGAACGTGCGTTGCACGTGAACGAACTAATTTTATTAATTTAACTCAAGTTAAATCTATAAATTGGAATCAATTTTTATTATTTTTTTTGTATTTATTATAAATGTCATTCATGTATTTTAATCTTAAAAGAAAGTTTGCAAAAACTAAATTTAAACTTATTTGTCGGTGAAATATGGTTAAGACATTTTGGACTAAAAATCATAATACTTAAATGATATATTAAAAAACTGATGAGTATTCTATATAAAAATTTAAAAAATATATAGTCAAGACGAGTTTTAAATTAATGCATCTTGTTTATTTTTTGAGTGTCTACTTCTTCTTCATACTTAGCTTTGGGATTTTTTTTTGCAATTTTTGTTTGAATGCACTTTTAGCCCAGACATGATTGGTTGACGTATGGATGTATTTCTCTTTTACTCTATTTTCTAATGTGTGTTATCTTTTAAATCGATTTGACTATAAGATTCAGTTTTCATTCATCACATGTGCCTCTTTTGTTAAGAACGATGAGGAAGTAAAATTCTATTTTATGTTTAGAAGCTTAGCTCCCGTACATATTTTGATTCATGTTCTTTTTTTTATATTTAAGTACATATCTTGGGAGGGAAGGATGATGGGAGTCAAATCCTACACCTCTAGCTGAGATGGAAGTATTTATCACTCGAGCATTATTCAATTTTTCTCATGTTCTCCATGATTAAATTAATATTTATATAACAGAAATGAAGATAGAATACACTAATCAATTGTAATTGAAAACAGTCAATAAATTGATTCAGTTTGAAAGAATAGTCACATTTATATATCAAATAAATGACAGAACCACATCATAGAAATCAAAATTATTGAGTGTCGAACAATATTTATGCTCTATTCTATTATCATTAAGAGCATGCATGTCATCATAAGTTTATTACTTCTACACAATTTTTTATTATTGAGTGTGCTGATGTGACTAATTGTTATTCTAATTAATTTTTGTAACAAAAATTAGTTATGTAATATAGTAATGATAAATTAAATAGCAGTAAAAATTATTAATTAGTACATTGAAATAAATTATAGGAGGAACCTCAATTACGTCTTTTATGTTGTTTTCTTTCAAAAAATCACTTTACATTCTAAAAATCCATCCAATGGAGCATATCCAAAGTATAATCCATCATTCAGAGTTTTACAACAAAATTATAGAATATAGAATATAATAATCCAGAAGTGTGTCAAATAACCGTAAAACATAGGTTAAGCTATAGCATTTTTATAAAAATGGCATAATAAAAAACCTCCTCACTTTTTAGTCGTCATGTTCTATGCATATGACATTTTCGAGCAAAATATAGGTCTCAATTTATTATGTTTTTTTGTTGTTGTAAAACCAGAAAAAAAACATCATATATAAATTGATAGGCTATCTTTTTATTGTCTTAAGCATAAAAAAATTCGTTTTGTTCATTTTATCTTTGTCGGTGAGCATCTTTCAATGTAGCATAAAATTTACAACATAATTCACAAAAGTATAATGCATGTATTTGAATGCTTAAAATGTTAAAAATAAATATCTTCATAAATTTAAATCTTCGACCTAATATTAAATCAGTTTTACCAGATGATGAATTTGATGTTGAAGAATGTCAATATATACATTTGAGCATTCGATTAAAGGATTATTATTATCCTTATATATAATTTTATATATGAATGTTTAGAATTTTACTTTTGAACTCTAAAGAAGGGAATAAATATAACTTTATAAATCTTGCTCAAATTATTGTTCTTTTTAGTCTCTTGATATTCCATCACAATTGTTTTATTTATTAATTGTATGTATGTATATTGTTATTCATAGATAGAATTTTATTTAATAAAATAAAATATAATATGAAAAAATCAGAAAAAAGGTTAAAAGTAAAGAGGATTAAAAAATGGTATGTCCGTCATAGTAAAATTTAGAAGAAAAACATGAAAAATGCTATTTAGATCTTTGTTAATTTAACATTTACGATAAAATCTGGTTGCACTTGAAAAATATACATTTTAAAAATTAAATTGTTAAAAGAGGTACATCTTTTAAAATGCATAACTATGAAAATAACGTCTAACCAATTTAAATTATTACTTTAATATTACATATATATGTACACTACAAAATGTGAGATCAAAATCATAATAATTGTTTCATCTATAAAAATTAAAGTATAGTGCTTATATCTACAAAGAGACTCAAGATTTAAAGGTGACTAAAATCAATTACTTTTGTTAATGAAACTAATATTTAAATTATAATGAATAAATTATTTTCAAAATCATGTTTATTTTTGGAATAAGAAGGAATATATTACTTTGATCCATAAATAAACTTTTTGATAATTTTTTCACTCAAATGTAATGTTGTGGTCGCCGTCTAAAATTCAGATATCAAGTAGTTTTATATTTATTGTACATAACTTAATAAAATATTTTTTAAGTAAAAGATTAGCATATCAACATGTATGTTATAAATATGTACTTATGATATAAATGTCAGATTATTATTTTTTTAGTTTTTCTTAGCATATATATATATATATATATATATATATATACTTCTTTAAATTTTCAGGTTTTGATTCTTGTTTCCATATTTTATTACATTTTTTTTGTTAAGTTAGATTATTTCACTACCTAAATAATATAATAGATATCTTTTTACCTAAAATTACATAATTTATTAAGGGTGTATGTAAGTTTTAAGCAAAGCTAAGTATTGTCATACATGTTAAACTGTACACGTGTAAGTGATTTTTCTTCAATATTTCTTCTACCATTCTTACAATGCTATATATAAATATATACCATTTTAACTATATTTTATTTAAATCTATTTTAATTTATTATATTAGTTTTTTATTTTTTTAAATCAAAGCCTATTTATTGATTCAGTTTTTTTCAACCAATACACCTCTATATAAGTGTAAAAAAAAAAATTACCATAAAATAGAAAGACTAAATAGGAACAATAATTTCAATCTAAATTAAAATTCCTGATATGTAAAATAGAATAAGATTATTAAAAGCCATATTGATTTCTTATTTATATTTTAAAAATAAAATATTTTGCTACAATAAAATAACTTTTTTTTATCCAAACTTGTTAAACCTTTATTTCTATTAATTAAAAAATTATTATACCAAGAAAAGTGAAAAAAATTAAAAAATATATTTTCCCTCTCTCTATACTTCCATATTAAAATATAATTTATAATTGCATTTCGTTAAGTTTGAGAACAAATATTTATTCTTCTAAGTATCTTTTATAGTTATTTTCATGTTTTTATTATCATATTTATTGGGCTTATTTAACTAATAGAATATACAATGATATATTATTAAAATTGATAAATGAATCTAAATTATAGGATTTGAAAGTTCAAATGGTGCATCCATAAAAAATAAATAAGTGCATAAATATTAAAGAAAAATTAGTTCTCAATTTTCAATTTAGCCTCAAAATTCTTAGTATTAATTGTTTTATATTGTATTGAAATTTTTGCTGTAAAATCATTTTTTATTTATTTAGTTTTACAATAGAGATATATATGTCAACCGTTAAAAAAGTAAAAAATTATAAATATACAGTTGTGGATAAAAATTAAACAAATATTACTCATCACATCCAGTTCACTTTGAGATTTAAAATATCATTTCATTAATTTTAAACACATAACTATGAGCCAAGTTTATTTTATTTTTAAATTTTAGAGTATGTACTTATAATATATTTGTTTTGCAAATTTAACTTTACATTGTCACAATGATCGAGTTTTTTTATCGAAAGAATACATGAATAAAATAAACTAATAATTGAATCTAAATCATGTTGAACCGTATATCTATTATTACGGGAAAAAAACTGACATAAAGATTAATGAATAGATCTTAGTAAAAAATAATATTTATTCAAAATTTTAGTAAAAAATTATATTTAATTTATATATCTTAAAAACTAATTATTTTTTTATGGGAAAAGCATAAAATTCCTTGAAATTTTCAATAGTCGCGAATTTCCATCTTCCCATACCTAAAAAATGTATCATTTACTCCAACTAAAAATAATATTATCTCACAATGTAGAGTGTGTGATAGATGATATTATAGTATGGATATTCTCAACCAATATTGAAGTTTAAAAAATATATTTTGTCCTGTTATTTATTTTGAATAAAATAATATTAAATATTTTTTTTATTTTTTCTCTTCATTTTTCTGTAAATTCATACTCTTTTTTCTTTTTTTGATGTATTTAATTATTTAAAAAGTTAAAGAAATATATTATAAATGTGTATTTTACATAGCACTCAACTTTAAATAGCTAATATTCTCTCATATAAACTCTTTTATATATGCTTATGACATATGGTTGGACAACTCTTGATATCTAGTATAATATAAAATAAATATTATCTAAAATTTTAAATTATTTTAAAAATTAAAATTGAAATAAATCATATAAGAAGATTTTGAAATATAAAGAGACACTTATCAATATTATTAAACAAATAAAATCAATATCAATATGAAAAACTACTTAATTACCCTTAAAGCTAACTTTACCATGAGGACATTTTTGGCAAATCAAAGGTTTCAAGAAACTTTAAAACTTATTCACACTTTTATAATAGGTATAAATAGATAGATAGATAAATGGCTGAACCATGATCCATTTTCATCAACTATGTAAACTATACATCAACGACAAAGAAAAAGTAAAAAATATTGAGAAAAATAAGTCACTTATAACATGTATTCCTATATGTTCAATCAATGTTAAATATTCACTTATTTCGCATCCGATATATATAGTCGCTACCTCCTAAAAAATAATAATGAAAGTATATTGTACGAAATTCATCAATATTTCATATTTAAAATTCATGAAATAATGATTAGTATGTGATGGGTGAATACAATATTTAAGTACATGCTATATGATTATATACATTGGTATTGTTTCAACATCTTCCTCGTTACCTTATTGCAAGTGACATTTTCTTTATTTTTGAAAACTGATGGAATTTTTTTAAAAACAATCATATCATGAAAATATACTATTTGTTTTCCATTTTATTAACAATTCCTTTGAAACAATAATACATATCATATAAATGAAATTATTTAACATACTATACAAGATAACTACGTATTGCAAGTACATATATAACATTATTGATATGATTGTTAAATTTTCAACCAGTGGATGGGCCATGTATAAGGAGGCCTGCCCCCCGCCCCACAAACCCACCTCAACTCTTTTTTTTCTTACAAAACCCACCACAATTCCAATTGAAAGTCGCTATCTATGTATTTGTTTTCATAATCATCTCCTACAACCCTCTTTCATTTTATTTATTTTTATATATTGAATTGATTTCTAAGTTTTACTGTAATCCGACCAAGATATTTTATTATTTTATATAAGGTTACACACATTAGTTCTTCTATCTCCCCTCACCATTTTTTGACAATTTTCTTTCACTAAAGTTTTAGTTTCTATTAATATTTTGCTATTCGTTTGTGCTCCATGTTTTTATTATTATTTAGTCTTTTATTTATTATCTCAGTATATTGTTTTGTTTTGTTTTTCTTTTTGTTTGAAGATATTCTTATGATATGTTTGTTTTCAAGTTTAGCTTTACATTATCACAATTTGATTGAATTTATTTAATCAAAATAATATATGAATTAGATAAATTAATTATTAAATCCAAATCATGTTAAATCGTATATCCATTATTACCGAAAATATAGATAAAGATTAATGATCAAAGCTTGGGAAACAAATAATTATTTTTTTTTCTCTAAATTTTAGTAATTATTATATTTCAGTAATCTTAAAACTAAATATTTTGTTATGAAAAAATGCATAAACTTCCTGAAATTCTCAATGGTTGCAAACTCCTATCTTCGCCTATAAAAAAAGAAAGTGTAACATACTCCACTGCGAATAAAATATTATCCCACGATTTAGTGAGAGTGATAGATGATAAATTTATGATTTTATATTTGCAACCAAAAGTGAAGTTTAAAAAATATATTTGTCTTACTATTTATTTAGAATCAAACTAATTGAATTAATTTTATTTATTTATTTTTTTCTCTTCATTCCACTATAAATTTATACTCTTTTTTTTTTTTTTTTGTTGTAGATGTATTTAGTTATTGAAAAAATCAAATGAAAAATATTATAAATGTAAATTTTTTGCATTATACTCAATTTTAAACGGCTAAAAGTCTCGTATGTGAAGTCTTTATATATACTTATGACATATGGTTGGAAAACTTTCGATATCCAGTTGAATATGAAGCGATTTTTTTTTTGTAAAATAACTCAAAATATTCTAAGGGCAAAATTGCAAAATTAGTCCTAGTAACTTTAGGGCGGTGGCAAAAAAGTTTGCAAATTAGTCCTGTAATTAAAGAAAACTCGCGATTTTGATCCTAATTAAGCCCAAAATTGAGAAATTAACTGAAATAAGTCATGTGAGGCACATGTGGCCAGATTTCGGGCCAAATGAGCTTATGTGGAAATGGTTGAGTGGTTTAAAAAAAAAAATTAATGATGTGTCGCTTAGGTGGGTTAGGAGAATTCGTCATGTTTGAAAAAAAAGGTCAAAATCATCCTCCATGTCATTAAATTTTATTTTTGTATCTATTCTTTTTTTCTTTTTCCCTTTCTTTTTAATTTTAATTTTATTTTTATTTTTCATTCCTCATGTTTCAAACTTCCACCGCACCCCACCACCCTTGTCCAGCTACCACCACCGTTGGCGCCACCCTTACGCCACAATCCAACCACCCCAAGCCCCAACATCATTTTTAACCAGAAAATCCACTATGTTGAAGGTTCTACTTGGAACCCATAGAAAAAATGCAGACAGAGTTTAAAAAAAAAAAAAAAAAAAGAGAAGAGATTGTACGAAGAAATCCACTCTATTGAGGGTTTTGCTTGGAACCCATACCAAAAGTGCAGAAGATGGAGTTGAAATTGGTTAGGGCTTTGTCATTATTTGAATTGATTGACCACTTGGTTTGCAATTTTTAGAGGATGAAGGGTAAATAGAAGTGATGGTCGTGGAATGGTGGCGGTGGGCTTGTAATAGAAGTGATGGTCGATGGAGAGGGTAAGAAGATTGTTCTCGACGACGACTAGTGGAGGGGTGTGGTCAAAAGGGCGGTGTCGGCGTCAAAGTGAAGAAGGTGAAAACAAAAATCAATATTTCGATTTAACTAAAATATGTTATTATAATATAAAAAATATTAATATAATAAATAATAGTATCAGAAAAAATTGTTTTAAAAAATAATATCAGAAAAATTATAATTTATTATAACGTTTACTTTATAAAGTCGAAAACATATTTAACATAAGTTATGCTTCTTATTAATTATTATATCACTTTTTATATAATTTTATTTTTTAGTAGCTAACTACATAATTATTCATCAATTTATTTTTAGTTGATAACCATTATTTAAAATTAGTCAAAAACAAATCTCATTAATCAGTTTAATTCAAACACTTTTAATTGTTTTAAAATTGTATTCTTAAAAGATGATTTCCAAAAAAAAAAACTTAAGAATTCATACTATTTTTAATTATTTTATAAAATTAATTAACAAATAAAATTTGAATAAAATGGCGTGTAATATATAATTCCATGTAACTATGTAAGAGCTATGTGTGCCTTTTTAAGTTTTAAAGTATGTCGGCATCACAGAGTCTACATCAGCAATTTTGGCCCGCAATGAAGACACATTGGATTCTTCCATGCAATTTCTCAATTTCGGGCCAAATTAGGACCAAAATCGCGAGTTTTCTTTAGTTACACGACAAATTTGCAAATTGTATTTCTTACAGGATTTTTTTGCCACCGCCCTAAAGTTACAGGACTAATTTTGCAATTTTGCCTATTCTAAGAGTTACAATTGAAATAATGCAAATAAGAAGAGTTTGGAATACAAAGAGACACTTATCATATTATTAAACAAATAAAAACAAATCAATATAGATAACTACTTAATTTCCCTTAAAGGTAATTTTACCATGAGGATATTTTTGGCAAATCAAATTTTTCAAGAAACCTTGAAAGCTATTCACACTTTTATAGATAGTATAGATTAAAAAAGGCTTAGTCTTATTTGTTTTCATCTTACACATGTATATAGGGAGGGAAACAAGGTGGCTGATCACCTTGCCTCCTTAGGTATTGATTTGAATAGTTTGGTTGAGTTTACACCTTCTTCTATTCCTCGGTCTGTACTAGGATTTATCCGGGTTGATCAACTTGATCTCCCGTCATTTAGGAAGTCTAGACTAGCTACAACTTCTTGATGTTTTTGTAATTTTTTGTAATTTTTGTAATAAATTTGTCTTTAATAAATAGGTTGGGGCGGGAGAAAATAACTTTGACAAGAATGGGGTTTCTTTTTTAGTTTAGATCTCTTGTTTGTACTTAAACGATGTCACAATGCTGATTTCAAGTTTGTCTATGAATTTGTTATCAATATTAGACTAATCTTTCGGATCGTAGGGTATAATCAAAACTGTGGAATCATGTTAAATCTTGATTGATTGTTTTCTTAATTAATTTATGTGTTCTATTCTATGAATTCGAGTGTTTATTTTCTTGCTTATTATCTGATCAATAATTTACATGTCATATTTTTTAGTGCAAAATTCGGGAGATGAGTTCTAACAAAGACGGAAATCGGATTCCGATATAAACAAGTGTAACGAGTCGGGAGACCTACAATTGTTTGTGGGGAGTCATTCAATTCAAAGATCTTTCGGAAATTAATAATAATTGTAACATATCGGGAGATCTACAATTGTTATTAATCTACTATTTATGCGCCACTCGGGCGGGGGAATAGACTAATTTAGGAATTGAACCCATAAAAACACATGAATTGGTTTTGAAACATTGATTGGATTTAATATTGAAGAAGCATGTTGAGATTATGTGCCTAGGGTTGCTTTCGTATTTGTTGAAATGACTTGTGGAGTTCGAGTATTTACAAAATCATTTCTTTTATTTTTATTTGTTTAGCTTAGATAATTATTTCTTGATTTTCGGTCGCTTCAATAAAATTGAAATACGATGTTATTATAGCCTAAATGTTTTGTATTCAATCCCTGGGGAATACAATCTTGCTTGTCATTATCCTATAAACTATAATGTACAATTGCAGTTGCGCTAACAAATTTTGGCGAACAAGTTTTTGGTGCCGTTGCCGGAGATTGAAAGATTCTACTTAGATATAGTGATAAGTAGTTCAATCTTAATTGAAGCAAAAATTTTGTAAATATTTTTTTGATTTTTTTGTAAATATTTTTATTTTTTGAATTTTGTATATAATTTTTGTATTTTCAATTTTTTCCTTATTTTGTAAATATTTTTTTATTGCTTTGTTTCTAACATTGTTTTTTTCTTTGAATGCGAGTGAAATCTTTGGAGATACAAGTAGCCCAAATCACTACTGTAGTAGGAGGCCAACATCAAAATGGCAAATTCCCAAGCGATACTGAACTTAATCCGAGAAACCAAGTGCATCGCCATTCTTCTGATGGATGATATAGAATATGAGGGCTCAAGGATTTCAACACACAATTCAACGATAGTGATGTTAGAAATCTAACGTCTGGTTGAAGACGTAAAATTTAGCGCTTTGTGGGAGGCAACCCAAGAGGCGTCGCGACAAACTTTGGGTTAAAAAAAGGAGGAGAAATTACTTCACATGACCGTGTGACAAATTCACACGGACTATGCGAATCGCATCATCAGAGAGACAAGGTACGGGCCGGTGTGAGTCGCACACACAATTGTGTGCCGGAGACAGAGAGAACATAGATTGCCCCAGGGCTACACGGCTGGCCGTGAGAACGAACCATGTAAGTATTTTTTTTATTTCTTTTGATAAATTCCTCATATGTTCCATTCGAAGTATATTTTAAGTTTGGGGGGGTTGTCAAGAATGTGTAAATAAGTACAGTTGCATGTATGCATTGCATTTAGGATTGCATGTAGAGCATAAAATTTGCATAAAATTTTTCAAAAAAAATTCGATTTTTGTGTTTTTAATTTTAGCATATATATCATTTTAGCACATTTAATTGCTTTTGTGTGATTTAGGATCCAAATATTCGACAAAGTACAAAAAGCTTTCGTATGATTTTACTATGAGCATTTGGTTTCATGACATGAAATATTTTTGTGAATAATGTGATGAATTGTTGAGGAGATATCTTTTTACTTGTTTGGCATTGATTGAGAAAATTGTGTATTTGAGCATGATGCGAAAAATAAGCCTACGAGTTTTTGATCCTTTAATGACTTTCATATTATGCGGTCTTATTTTTTCTTGAGTGTATCATTCATGTTTGTTAGAACTCTAGAACTTACTTTGGTATCTTCATTGAAGCCATGCGTGTGTGCAATTTTTGAAAATAATTTAAGGCCATATTTGTTTAGTCTAAAAATCCTACCTATGAACTCATGATTCCCTAGTTAGCCACTTTGAGCCTTAACTTTTATTGTTAGCCACATTTTGATATTTAAAAATTAAAAAATAATTATTATCCCTAAAATTACTTGAGCAAATAGAAGATGAATAGTTTTGGGGAGATATGGTGAAATTGTGAAAAAGAGAGAAAGTTGGGAAAAGAATGAGGGATGAGCAGTGCTTAGGTAAATGAGAAAAATAATGAAGCTTGAAAAAGAAAGAAAAATCTCTGAAAAAGAAAGAGAAAAATCGAGTAAAAGAGAGAAAAGAAAGAAAAAATCTGTATGGTGTGAGAATTTGAGAGCTTGAGGCTAAAGAAGAAAAGAAAAAAAAAGGCAAAAAAGCCTAAGAATGAAAAAGTTGAAAAAAAGAGTGGAATTGAGTTGAAAAAAAAATATCTTGAAATAATGATTTTAGATGAAATTGAGTTGGTGAGTTGCAAGTCTGTGTGCTAAATTCTATTTGCTCAATTCAACTCACTTGATCCAAATTTTCCATACCTTACCAAAGAGCCTACATTACAATCAAATGAAAGTCCTTTTTGATTCTTAAATTGTGCACAAAAAAATGGTAGAGATGTTAAATGATTTGCAAGCCTATGGTAGTTCTACATTCATTGAATTGAGTTGAGAGTAAAGATTTTCCATACACTTTGAGAGATAAGTGATACACTACTTTTTTGTGAGTCTCGATGTGAAGTACCAAAAAGAGTATTGATTATGCCGAACTTGTGATTGATGATTTCTTTATACGTCGAATGAGATTGAATATTTATAGTATTCTTGTGTGTTCTTTGTACCCCATGATTTTATTTTTCTTAATTTGCTCGAGGACGAGCAATAGTTTAGTTTGAGGGATTTTGATACGTGTAAAATATACGTGCATTTAAGGGCTTATTTTACTACATAATTGATGCATTTTGCACGTATATTCGGTGTATTTTACTTGGTTTCCTTAGAAGAGCATGATACTACGTATTCTTGTAACTTTTTACAGGAAACAGAGCTTAAATGGAAAGATATCAGTTGGAAGGCGCGGACAAGATCGACGAGTGCAAAGAGAAGAACGAAAAGACAAAGAAAATGGACGAAAGCAAGTCACACGGTTAGCCCGTGTGGGGTAACACGACCGTGTGAGCTCCCTTGTGAAGGTTACACGACCATGTGAAGTGTTCGGGAGAAAATAGAGATAGAGACGTGTTACACGATCTGCACGTGTGGGACCACAAGATCGTGTGAGGTGGCCGTGTGAATTGACACGGCCCGTGCGATGTGTCTATGTATGATTTTGAGTCATTTTCCCCTCAGAACTCAACAAGTGATCTTTCAAAGCACCTATATAAGAAGGACCAAGGCTCTGCATGAAAATATATGATATTACACCACAAAATACAATACAATACACAAGATTACACAAATCAAAGGTCTTCTGAGAGAGGAGGGCTAGGTTACGAAGAGCACCACAAGGCCTTTCGCATCTATGGAAGCACAAGAGTTTCAAAGACTTGGAAGGAGGTTCCATCCTGACAAGAACGAGTTTTTTTTCTTAGTTTAGATCTCTTTCGTACTTAAACGATGTCACAATGTTGATTTCAAGTTTGTCTATGAATTTGTTATCAATGTTAGACTAATCTATCGGATCCTAGGGCATAATCAAAACTGTGGAATCATGTTAAATCTTGATTGATTGTTTTCTTAATTGATTTATGTATTCTATTTTATGAATTCTAGTGCTAATTTTCTTGCTTATTATCTGATCAATAATTTGCATGTCATATTTGTTAGTGCAAATTTGGGAGATGAGTTCTAACAAAGACATAAATTGAATTCAGACATAAAAGGGTGTAATGAGTCGGGAGACCTACAACTATTTGTGGGGAGTCATTCAATTCAAAGATCTTTTGGGAGTTAATAATAGTTGTAACATATCGGAAGATCTACAATTGTTATTAATATACTGTTTACGAGCCACCCGGGAGGGGGAATAGACTAATTTAGGAATTGAACCCACAAGGGCGGAGGTAGGAACATATTTGGGGTGGGCCGATACACGAAAATGGGATGGGTCGGATAAGAAAATCATATTAATTATAATTAAAAAAATTTAAAAAACAATTCTAGTGTAATCAAAGTACATTACTGATATATTTGAGCGTGCACGTATTACTGATAACAAGATTGTTGATACTCCGGTTGAGACTAATGCTCGATATTCTCCCTTTTCCCTTGTCGGATCACAGTTTATATCGTACTGTTGTTGGCAGTTTGGTTTATCTCACAGTTACTCGTCCAAATATTGCACATGTTGTTCATGTGGTTAGTTAGTTTGTTACTTCTCTCTCTACATATGGATGGTGTTTTTTCTTGTTGAATTTTTGTTCATATGTTGTGTGCTCGTAGTTTATATTTCTTTCGATTTTTCATTTTTGATTTCTCATGTTGTACATTGTATTGTTAGTTGTGTAATAATGTATATTTAGTTATGTAATATTGTATATATAGCTTTATGATAATGTATTTTTATGTATTTAATAATGTATGCTCAGTTGTATGGTAATGTATATTTAGGTGTATAATAATGTATGTTTAGTTATGTAATAATGCATATTTAGTTATAGAACATTGTATATTTTAGTAGTGCGAGCATGTATATATGTTATGGAATAATGTATATTTAGCTATAGGATAATGTATAGTTAGTTGTGTGATAATGTATATTTCGCTATGTGTGTGTATACTTAGTGTACATATGTATGCATAATCAGTGTATGGTAATGTATACTTAGGTGTATAATAATGTATGTTTAGTTGTGTGTGATCGCGAGATTCTTACCGCAAGCGTACGGTGCCAAGTTTTAGTATAGGTTTTGAAAGTAGGGTTATCGTCTCCACAAGGATTATTGTTGAATTTTATACTAAGTACTATAATTAAAATAGCTTAACTCTATCTAGAAATTGGAAAGAGATGGATGTTTATTAAACTAAAAAGAAAACTAAAATTAACTACTAATTGGTTCAGACAATTAATCAAACACTTAAGATATGAATTCTAGAGGGTTGATTTCACCTAGTTATCCCCTATGTTTTCAATCAAGTTTATTAATCACAAGTTATTAATATATAAGCCAATATTTCTACCGTTTATCACTTCCTCTCTCGAGTGCCAAGTGATTCTAGGTTCCAATTTCTGATTTCGATATCTCTATAAAAATCATAAATTAAACCCTAAAACACTCAATGAATAGTCTATCACAGGCTTCAAAAGATTCATAAATCTCTCGATTCTATGAAACCCCAGTTGTGCTATTCTATGGCCGGGCGTTCAATTACCTCTCTCGAGCGTCAAATCAAACACGCCAAACAATCTAAATTATTGATCGATAATCCGGATGCAATCAAATCAAATAGCACAAATAGATTAATAAACATGCGAATTTCATAAACTTGGAAATCAAAACATAGGTTCAAACGTAAGTTACATCAATCCCCTAGAAAGATGGGTTTAGCTCATAATGGATGTACAAAAAATCGTAAAGAAATAATTATACATCTCGAAAAATTGACAAAGAAAAGCAAAGAAAGAATTGAGAAGAAAAGAGAAGGAATTCTCTCTGTGCCCAGACGAGAAGTGCCTCCAATTCTCGTCCCGAACCCCTTGCTTTGTGTCTCTTGCCTTGCGTTGTGCTCAAAATAATGTCCGACCCCTCTCCCGTACGATTCCGTGTTGTATTTATAAGTCGAAGCCCTCGAAAAACTGTCAAAAAGGCCCAAAAATACCTCAGCGTATGCGAACTAATAACGTGGCACTGGGGCTAATCCCGCGCTCTAGAAGTCGCTTCTTTTGCTGGGTCGGGTCGGCGCAGGCTGCTGCCCGAACGGAAGGCAGCTGCAGGCCGCCGCTGCTTCTTTATCTGCTATCGGGCGCAGGCGCCTCGCACGTCGTCGCCGCTTTCGCCCGGTAGTGCTGTGCGACTCGCCCTGATCCCTATACCATTTTCGACCCCCGCGCTGCGGCGTAGGGGGTTTTAGCGCTGCGGCGCACATCTTTCTCGATATGTTTCCGCTTTTCAACTTCTAAAATGCGATTTTAATCGTCCAAACACATTTTTCATCTTTTTTACCCAATTTCGGCTTCCAAGATTAGTCCTGACTCTCAAACGACAACTAATTAAATGAATTCGACTCAAACGACACTAAAATACTCGAAAACGCCGCAAAATCCTAGTCTAGAATACTCAATATATCGGTATAAAAACCAACTTAACAAATACCCCCAAACTTAGACTTTTGCTTGTCCTCAAGCAATTACAGACTCTAAAAATCAACAAACATGAAGGAAACAAAAACAAAGACACAAGACTCAAATAGACTAACTGCAAAACTTCATAACCAAACTCATTCGTCAAATTTCATTTCATTATCAATCAAGCACGTATTTTCACAATGTGATCATGAAGGTGGAATGTTCATGCCAACCCCGTTTTCATTATCCAGATAGATTCACGCAATCAAGTATTTTCAAAATGATCCACTTTTTGAATATTGAGATGAGATGCTTACCGGACTCCATAGGCTTGTCTTTGACACTAATCTCCACTAATGTAGGCTAATGTAACACAATGATCAATAGGACTTTTAAAACTTGTAATGTGGGCTTAGGGTAAGGTAGGAAAATATGGGATTAAGTGGCTCAAATCACCCAAACACACAATTAACACTTCGAATTATCAATAAGCTACTACCCTTCACTTTTTGACACCCCCAATGTTTATGAACCTTCAATCCACTGATTTTTCTCATTTTTTTTTCGGAACCCCCAAACTTATTCTTTTGCGTACATGGGGTTTTATATTTTCTTTTCTCGGGCAACTTCATTCAATTAAATACACACCCTTCTCATCATACCCTCCTCAACTTCCAATATTTTTCTATACTTTGTGTGTATGAGTGATGAATAATTAGGATATTCACATTTAGGTTGTGGGTATTAGATTGGTTTCCAAAGAAACCGGTTTATACGGCTCAAAGGGGAACACTAGGGTAAATATAATACAAGGGTAGACAATTTTAGGCTCTGGCTTGTTCAAAGATGGCCTAAATCACTTCCTTTATGTTACTTCACCTAGATTTCACCTCGACTAGTGATCAGACAAGTTCTAAGATCCGGTGGGATCATAAAGGAACCACTCAATTGCATAAATCATCCCAAAATAAATCAACAGAGTCAAGCACATAGATGGAATTAATGTAAAGAATATTAAATCACAGTTCAAACACATGTTCTTTTGACCGTTCAACTCATATTCAACAAATTCATTTAGTCATGCAGTTTCACAGTTTTACAGACGACCCGACTCGACTCTAGACACTTTTTTTTTGTTTTTTTTGACTCAAGACACGACTCGATGAATAAAAATAGACTGCACCCCCCAAACTTAAAACGACATTGTCCCCAATAGAGAGGTGGGAAAAAGGACTTTCCTGGTAGCCGAGGAGCGAAGACTCCTTAAGTCATGTGGTACTACTACGTGTAGGAGGTGTCTCGTATAAGCTCACAATGCATCCTAGCGCACAAGCTCGTGAGTGTTGTATGCCTCGAGGTGTGGTCTTGTTCTTCCCATTCGCCTTAGCCTGGTCCATCTTTCATTTCGTATTTTTGCAACCTAGCAAGGTAGACAAGAAAACAAAACTCGTGGAACCAAGAAATTGGGTTATAGGTGAGAAATAGAAAATCAAAGCACATACATAATGCACCCAAGTAGAAAATATAGTGCCATGTCAAAAAGATAAGCATAGATATGCAAGATAGCACTAAAATATGTGAAATTGTCATTGGGGCATTTTATCAAACACCTCATATGCATGAATTTGGGCAAAGATAGTGAATGCAATGGAGAACACAATTCAATCCCAAAATTCAATACCAAGCCTAAGTCTAACATGATCAACCAATCCAAAAACCACACATCAACAACAATTATCCTAGCACTTCTACAATCCAATCACACCAAAAATCACAAGATGAGTAAAACCATGGGGTGGGGTTTGGAAGTTGCAAACTTGCCAAATAATGAGTGAATGAGATGAAGATGGTGTGTGTGGTGCTAGAGTGCTCCTTTGTGAAGATGGAGTGAGATATGTGGGATTTGCACAAATAAGAGGGGTGGGATTTGATGCAACTTACTATTCCTAAAAATGCAAAAAATTCAGAAAAAACAAAAACAACTACTAAATTATATTAAAACTAAGAAAGCAATAAAAGAGGGTTGGGTTGCCTCCCAAGAAGCGCTAAGTTTACAGTCTTCAGCCAGACTATGCCAGATTATCCTCAAGTTGGGGCTCCAATAGGCATGTTCTCCACGTTTCCCTTAGAAACTTCCCAACCTCCAATGTCTTTAGCTATATTCCCAACCATCTGCTTACCATCATTTAATTCAAATTTTAGCCTGTTGGTTGGATGGATGGTGAATACAACTTTCTCCTGATTTATCCGCAGAGTTAGCTCCCTCGTTTCTACATCGATCAAATCCCGTGCTGTAGCTAAAAACGGTCGCCCAAAGATGATAGGTATTTTCTTGTCCTCGTTCGCGTCCAACACTACAAAATCCACAGGAAAAACAAAGTTATTAATTCTTACCAACAAGTCTTCAATGATTCCCCACAGATAGGCGATGGATTGATCAACAAACTGCACAGTGATATTGGACAACTTCACCTCTCCGAGCCCAAACTTCGTCACATCAGAAAGAGATATAAAATTCACACTGGACACGAGATCACAAAGTGGTTTTTCAAAGAAAACTCCTCCAATCGTACAAGGAATAGGTGATTCTTCGGGGCAAGGCTGAATTTTTGCTTCCTTTTTCACGTAAACTGCATTACAGTGCTCTCTCGGATTAACCTCTGTATCACTTGGGAACTTTCCCTTCCGCTGCAATGAATTCATGGCTGTAGCCAACTGACCCATTTGTGTCTCAATCGACCTAATATGCGTCTCCATTGTGCTCATCTTAGTATTCAGACCATCAATTTGCGTCTCACTCCTATTCATTCGATTCCTGGTCTCTCCGATGAATGAGCCGAGTATCTCTTCAAGCGACTTCTTCTTTTCACCTCCGAGTGCATTGGAATTGGATGGGTTTGGATAACCCGGAGGTGGATTCAATACGTTCCTGTTGTTGCTATAAGAGAGATTCTCATGATTGCGAAGTCCCGGGTGGTAGTGAGTTGGTAATGAATTACCTCTATTATTAAAATCCCGGTTATTCACATAATTGACTTGCTCGGCCTCGTGAGTGGTGGCTGCGTGAACGGCTGCGGGTGGAAGTACGACTTGTTGTGGTGTGCCGCCGGTATTCATGATTGCCAATTGCTTTGTCAGACTCGAGATTTGAGCTGCCAAAGCTGACATTGTATCCAGCTCAAGAACACCGGCAACTGGCTTCGGTGGTGATCTCTCGGAGGGCCATTGATAGCTGTTTGTGGCCATTTCTTCAAGTAGAAGTAAGGCCTCAGTCGGTGTTTTAGCCATCAATGTACCTCATAATGCCACATTTAGTATCGTCCTCGTATGCCCATTCAGCCCATTGTAGAAATACTGAACCCCCTTCCAGTCTGCATATCCATGTTGTGGGCATCTACGCAACAAATCTTTAAATCGCTCCCGAGCTTCGTATAACGGCTCAAAATCAATCTGTTGGAACTGGGATATCTCGCTCTTTAGTTGGAGTGTCTTGCTGGGAGGGAAGAATTTTGCTAAGAATTTTTGAGTCAGATCATCCCAGCTCGTAATACTCCCAGGGGTGAACGTCTGTAACCACTGCCTGTCCTTATCCCGAAGTGAAAACGGGAAATGCCTCAATCGAATGGCCTCATCAGTCACACCATTCATCTTGATGGTGTCGCAAATTTCCAAGAATGTGGCCAGATGTGTATTCGGATCATCCACTGGACTCCCCCAAATCGATTCTCGCTTGAACCATGCTTATGAGGCCCGGTTTCAATTCGAAATTATTCGCATTTATGGGCTGGCGCACAATTTCGGAGTAATTCTGGTTCACGGTCGGCAAAAAGTAATCCCGGATTGCCCTTTTTTGTGCCTTAGGCTGTGGTGGCACATTCACAACCCGATTTCCATTATTCTCATTGTCTCCGTCTTTTTCCATTGCTCGATTCTCTGCTCGCTTTGCTGCTCTGATTGCTCGAAGTGTCCTTTCAATCTCTGGATCAAAAGGAAGCAAATTAATATCTTTGGAAACTCGCATAAACAGACAAGTCAAATGAGAAAAATGAAATTATAATTCCTAAACTAGTCTAGATTAGGAATAAGACTACGTGGTAATAGTATTAGTTTAAAATAAGATAAAACAATCACCGGCGACGACGCCAAAAACTTGATCACGAAATTCTTACCGCAAGCGTACGGTGTCAAGTTTTAGTATAGGTTTTGAAAGTAGAGTTATCGTCTCCACAGGGATTGTTATCGAATTTTATACTAAGTACTATAATTAAAATAGCTTAACTCTATCTAGAAATTGAAAAGAGATGGATGTTTATTAAACTAAAAAGAAAACTAAAATTAACTACTAATTGGTTCATACAATTAATCAAACACTTAAGATATGAATTCCAGAGGGTTGATTTCACCTAGTTATCCCCTATGTTTTCAATCCAGTTTATTAATCACAAGTTATTAATCAATAAGCCAATATTCCTACCGTTTATCACTTCCTCTCTCGAGTGCCAAGTGATTCTAGGTTCCAATTTCTGATTTCGATATCTCTATAAAAATCATAAATTAAACCCTAATACGCTCAATGAATATTCTATCACAGGATTCAAATGATTCATAAATCTCTCGATTCTATGAAACCCTAGGTTGTGCTATTCTATGGCCAGGCGTTCAATTACCTCTCTCGAGCATCAAATCAAACACGCCAAACAATCTAAATTATTGATCAGATAATCCAGATGCAATCAAATCAAATAGCACAAATATATTAATAAACATGCGAATCTCATAAACTGGAATCAAAACATAGGTTCAAATGTAAGTTACATCAATCCCCTAGAAAGATGGGTTTAGCTCATAATGGATGCACAAAAATTCGTAAAGAAATAATTATACATCTCAAAAAATTGACAAAGAAAAGAAAAGAAATAATTGAGAAGAAAAGAGAAGGAATTCTCTCTGTGTCCAGACGAGAAGTGCATCCAATTACCGTCCCGAACCCTTGCTTCGTGTCTCTTGCCTTGCGTTGTGCTCAAAATAATGTCCGACCCCTCTCCCATACGATTCCGTGGTGTATTTATAAGTCGAAGCCCTCGAAAAACCGTCAAAAAGGCCCAAAAATACCTCAGCGTACATGTAGCCCAATAACGCTGGGCGGGGCGCTACTCTCCGCGCTTGGCTTGTGCGCTCGAGAAGTCGCCCGGGTGTCTTCTTCTTTGGTTGGTTGGGCTGCCGCAGGCTGACCACTGGGAGGCAGTTTGCAGTACGCATCGCTTATCGTTACTTGTTGATGCTGTCTATCGGGCGCTGCAACCCCTTGGCCTTGGCGGCTGCAGCCGCCGCACGCTGCCGCCCGCTCGCCACAACAAGATCGCAAAGACACACCGCCCGTATCCCTATACCAATTTCGAGACCCCAAGGGCGGGGGGTTTCTTATTTGTGGCGCTCGTCTTGCTCGATATGTTTCCGCTTTTCAACTTCTAAAATGCGATTTTAATCGTCTAAACACGTTTTTCATCGTTTTTACCCAATTTCGGCTTCCAAGATTAGTCCCGACTCTTAAACGACAACTAATTAAATGAATTCGACTCAAACGACACTAAAATACTCGAAAACGCCGCAAAATCCTAGTCTAGAATACTCAATACATCGGTATAAAAACCAACTTAACAGTGTGATAATGTATATATATATATATATATGTTATGAAATAACGTATATTGAGCTATATGGTAATGTATATTTAGTTTTGTGAAAATGTATAGTTAGTTGTATTTTATTGTATACTTAGTAGAGACATTGTGCATATTATATTTTTTTGCATAATAATTGGTTCTATATTTTTTGTAGGTTTGTTTTATCAACTAAATGGCCAAAAACAAGTGAAAAAGGACTACGGAGAGTATGGCTGAAGATGGGCGGGGGAAGAGGGCGAAGGATTCATATCCGACATTATCCACTAGGTCGAATCCTGGGTATTGGTAAATGCGCTAGGCGATCATTGATGCTAAATGTCTGTCGGTAGAAGCAAAGGGATAAGTATGGAGATCTGCCGGACAAGTTGGTGAGTTATGTTTTTTGTTGTACAAGCATACATGCATGTTGTATAGTTATGAGTGTTAAAATGTATATTTAGTTATTATAATTTGTACACATAAGCTTAAATGTTTGAAATGTTTTAGTGTATGTTTATATTTTTGTTGGGTGTTTAAATAGGTGTGTAAGATTGTATACTTAAGTATTCAATTATGTATAGTTATTTAGTATGATATGGTTATATGTAATCTATAGTCTATGAAGTTTAATGTTGTTTTCCATGGTATATTAGTAGGTGCGGATGTTTTCGGATTACTTGGAAAGTAAAGGATGTGCGCAAATGACGGGTGTTGTCCGTAAATGCGTCCCGTCTAGATTATGCATGCCTTAGAGAGACACCATAAATAAAATTGATTGTGGTATATATGCTATGAGGCATATGGAGAGCTACATGGGCGGTGACACCAATGGATGAGATTGTGGCTTGGAGAAGAACAATTCTTCTCAATCGTGTAACATGCACATGAAATATTCGCAACAATAATCCTCCACTACAACAATGAGCAAAAGGACATGTGTATGGAAGAAGCCATAAAGTTATGGATGGGGAAAAAAATATTGTAGTGCTATTTTAACAGACAATTTACTATGTATATATCTATTCATCTTTTTGTATAGTTAGTTTACTATTTAGTGTTTTTTTGGAATCATTTATACTTTAATTCGTAGGAGTTTTTGTATATGACTTAGATGTTTCTCTGAATTTTGGATATGAATGGAACATGACATGGGTTGTTTTCTTTTTAATTAATATAACTTTGCATTTTTATGCACACTTTGTCCGAATGTTGTCATATAACATTAATATTGTATATTTAGTTACAACATTTTGTATACTTACACATAAAATTATATATAGTTAAGTAGGCCATATATTTTGTATATGTAGTTATTAAATTTTGTGTAATTACGCATAAGATTATGTATAAAATCCATACAATGTATATTAAATGTAATTTGTATACGTAGTCAATAAAATTGTATACATAGTTATAGAAATTTGTATAATTACATATAAGATTATTTATTTTTAAACATTTGTGACATGTATTGATCCAGATGTTGTCATATAAAAACGATTTATAATTAAATACATATTATGTATAAATAGGTTGCAGATATTGTATATATTGCATAAAAAAATTGTATCATATTATGGAATAAAAAGCAATTGATATTCGAGACGTGGAATTGAAATCAATAACAAATACACATTGCTCTCAGGAGGCGCAAGTGTGGGTCGGACATGTCCTGCTGTTATGTGTCCCAACTTCAACACATGTCCCACATTTTCTTTTAAGTTTTGTGCTCGCTTTTATGGTTTTTTCTCTTTGGCTTTGGAGTCTGCTTTTCAGATGAATACCACTCCCTTTATTCTTGGCTTGCAAACCACGTAATGCACACAAATTTCGTCGTTCTTGAATTTCTTTATAGTGCTCCTCCTAACGTTGAAGCCAATGCATGTACTATAATCCTTGTAAAATTGTATTCCATCCTCCAATATATGGAAATGCATGTCGGCACGAGGAATATTTTTCTTGGTCCACTTCTGGGATCCAATATTTAGTCGATCCTGGTGAGATTTCGAGCCTTTGACCAATATAAACCGTGAAATATGGAGCTTGCTCTGGCAAAAATACAAGATTTACATACTAAATATACAAATATTGAATACTTTTTATACAAGATTTACATACTAAATATACAAATCGTATTCTGCATTATTTGTCTTTTAAGTACACATTTTAAATGCACATTGTGTACATAATGACTATTCTAAGCATACAAATATAGAATACAATATATACAGAACATCAATGTATGGTGCAAAACCGTACTCTCCAATATTTGTCTTATAAGTACACATATTAAATGCACATTGTGTACATAATTACTACCCTAAGCATACAATACATGCATTGTAATTAGGCAAAAACGTATTGTAGAATACATTATATGTGATACATTTTTGACATACTAAATACATAAATTTGGAATACTATACACACATATCATTAATACAAACCAAGTATATGATTTTTTATACAAATCCTCATATTTTCCAATATTTTTTTATAACTATACGCATCAAAAATACTATACATGCAGTATCCTTATTCTAAATTAGCATATTAGTAAAAGTTTTTCTTATTGTTATTTGAGATTATGTTATACATAATTAGAACGCTATATGTACAAAAAATTTATAGTAAACATACACAATATTTGTTATAATTACACATCCTTTCCGCATTTCTGCGCGCGTAAATTTTTGATTGTTCAACACTACATGCATTCGAACCACACATTTTTCGCATGAATTGGTGTTAAATTATTACCTTGATTCGAATGGATCATGGAGTGGGAATCCTGACTTTGTGACATCGTAATCTTGATTTTGTGGATGTATATGGCGATTTCTGGTGCTTCGGTTGTTTTGATGATTTGTGATTCGATGCTCGATTTTAATTTTGATGTTTTTTTGCTGGTATGAATGTGGAATTTTCTCTCTATTTTAGCAGGTCCAATTTTACGTGGTTATGGCTTGAGGAAGAAGATGGTGATTATGGACGTATTGTTGATATGGCAAGATCTTATTCCCCTGATTTTAAGGAAACGATTATTTTGGCAAAACATGATGTTCCAATTGTACCCCTGACCGGTCAACCCGCCCCCCTATATTTTTTAATACTACAAAATCCCATTAAATCCTAGCCTTCTATTTATTTTGTTTGATGGTGTGGATGTGGTCTCATATTCTTACCTATAGCTATGGTCTCACAGGATCTCTACTATATTGAATATTATTTGATTTTTTAAAGTTTTCAATACTTTCCCCATTAGTTTATTACTCTGTTAGATGAAAGCACAAACATTGTTCTATGACATTCATATTAAAAGATTCTCAACTGAGATGTTGAAATGCTTATTATTATATGATTTATTTAATTAGCAAAAAATTTCCCTATTTGTCGTGCCAATATGCCAAACATCAGTGCTAATTATTCGAGTTTTCAGGGGTGCTGCTCGGGGCAGCAAATGGGGCAAATACAGATGAGGGATGGATTTATGAGGCCTAAGTTTGAAAGAGTTGTGAGATCTAAAGATTCTGAAGCTTTTTACATGATGAATCCTGATGGAAAATAGAGGTCCAGATTAAGCATTTATCTCCTCAGTTATTCGAGCTTTCAAAGATGGGAGAAAAGAAGAGAGATAAGTAATGGGAGAGAAGACAGAGAAAAAAATATTAGATATCACCGCATAATATTTAAAAAATGCCACATTGGGTTTGGGTAGGATCCGTCTCACGAAATTAGATCCGTGAGACGGTCTCATACAAGTTTTTGCCATAGTTTAATTAAGTTTCCTATTTGTTATCCTTCCTAAATCCATGATGCTTTGGACCAAAAATGGAATTCTCGAATTTTGGACTATTGTTTGTAGAATTAAGGCTATTGTGAACTAATTTGGACAAGTTTTAAGTATTTGAGGCTGATTTTAAGAAGAAAATTTCAAGTTGAATACAAAAATATAATTTACCAAAAAAATCGGGACTTAGACGGGATTTATGAAACTTTGATCTTTGAAATTGAAATATGGAATTAGGGAATGTTTTCTAATTGTCCAAACTGACTTTGGTAAATTCTTGAGAGATTTAATAATTAGATTTGGACTAATTGAGAGAGAAAGTTACATTCTGAGGTTAAAAAAAATGAGATTTGATAAAATTTAAGGACTAATTTAAATATACTCAAATGTCTAGAATTGAAATTTGGAATTTTTTAATTTAAGGATTTATTAAGTTTTCTTTTAAGAGATGGAGGCTCTCAATAGTTAATTTTGTCATTTTAATATAATATGTGATGTTTAATATTAAGGGTCTTTGTATAATTCTTGATTATCAAACCCCTAAATAATTATTTTAAAGTCTAGGACTTGAATTTGAGTATTATTTAGTTAATAGGAGAAAGTTATACATGTAAGTCGAAAGGTCTTTTGTTTAAACGTTATCTGATTAGATTCCAACTTTAATCATGATTCACCATATACTAATTAGGATTAACTATTTCATTGATTGTTTGATTGTTACGTGAACGACTATGAATTGTGATTTTTTTTTATGAACTTGATTGTTGGAGGTTGATTTCTCGAGAACTTGAGGTCCATCCTCAAGCAATAAATGGAACATATTATTATTACTATAATTAAAAATATCATGTGAAGAGAATTTGATTTTGACTGATTTTATTTGTGATTTTGTAAGATATAATTTGTGATAGGTCTGTCATATTGATCTATGAATCGCGATTTTTTCTACGGACCTAAAACACATTTTTTTATTCTACTGTAAGAGTTTCGTGACATAATCTATGCTCACGTTTCGCTTTGCCACATGGTACGTGTTTTAAATTTGTTGGAAATAATTTTTGATATCATTATGAAAAATTATACACCGATTGTATACCGCTTATCGTTATCATTCTCGTTCACTTGTTATTGAAATTGATTTATCATTAATGAATCAATTTTTCGTTTCTGTTTCATGTTTCTTGTTTCCCATTTGGCGTGTGTGGCTAGGACAATCAGTCGAACAAGTCGCATGTTGATATGTTTGCTCGACCATACATGTGCCTATTCCCATTTTTTTGGTTGGCCGGAGACGACATCGAAATTTGAGTCATAGTATTGGTATATTCCATAATATGATGAACTCTGGGTATAAACCCACGACTACAAATTTGACGAGCCACCTGGGAGGAATAAGGTGTTAGGCCTCGGCCTGGTGGGTGGGAGAATTCAATAGGGTTTGGTGTTTGATCAACATCGACCCTACGTTTATTTTATTTTGTGTATCCCATTGGTATTTAAAATGGGGCATAGAACCATGTCCGTTTTTTAAATTCGGTTTTTGTTGGTCTTTAAAATAGGCATAGAACAATGTCCATTTTAAATTGAGTTTGAAGCCCGTAAATTCGTTTTACCGTATTTGTGTTAACACTGAATTTGATGCGTGCTTTGAACATTATGAGGTTAGTATAATTTATATTCCGTTTCAATATCATTATAATATTATTTTATATAAGTTGGATATTCGTGATTATTACTTACTTGTGTATAGTGATATTTATTTGGAATGGGTTGTGATTAATATCAGCCTTGTCAATTTTGCATTAATTCGCACACATGAAACTATTTTGTACACTAAGTAATTAGCTCAAAGAATCACTTTCAAGTTTTCCTTAATAACTCTTGCATTTCTATCCCCTACCCACTGAGCTCATTTAGTTCACCTCGTTTGTTCCTAAAAAATTTCAAAGATCGACGGACTTGAGTCCGGATACCAATACAAGAGTAACACAGAATCTGAATCCTGTTGTGTCATTTTTTAGATGTATTATTTGTCATTATAATGTTTTTTTAAGTTAAGACTTCCACTGTAAGATTTTTAATATACTTAGTTTATGTGATTGAGTTTACTCTGTAATTTTTTTTTTCTGTAGACTTAGAATATGTTTAAATTATTGTAGTTTTGGATAAATATGCTTGTGGAGGTTAAGTTAGTAACTATTCGCAGTTTGTTATTCATTAATCGAGATCTTTGTGATTATTTTGGTTTATTTAATTTGGGGCGTTACAATCAGTAAGGAAAATGCAATTGTTTGAGAAATGACATGACATAGAAGGATGAGGACACATATACGGGATGTTATATTTGAAGAACATTGAAGTGCAAAATTTCAATATGGAATAATCACATATTGTTTGAGAAATGGCATAACAGATAAAGGATGGTTTGATAACGTGGTATAAAGGTCTTTTTATTCCTCAAGGGGCACACAAGCACAAGGTGATAGAGTTTAGTTTGAGTTTTTAAATGTCAAATTCATGTACATTTCTTTCAGAAAATGTAACAACCACATAACAGTCTTTTGCTCAATGTGGTATTATATATATGGATTCCATCTTTTTGAGTTTGGTATGTTTATTACTTTTGTTTTATTTTATTTCTATATTTTATTATGAAGTATACTAATAAAGTTGAAATACATTTAAGACTAAAATAATTTTACGGAGTGAATATTATTTAAAATAAATATATAAAAATTTAGTCAACACTAATTTCATTTAATTAGATGAAAAAAAATTATAAGGATCACGTGCAACATACGTGCATCTTAATAGTATCTACAAATAGAAAAGTATAAAGTCATGTAGTTGCAATTTGCTATCAAAATCTTCAAGCCCTTAACACTAACTGCAAGACACAATATTTTTTTTAAAAAAAATCTGGCGCAATGTGATATTGCGCTTTAACAATTTTCTTTTTAAGTGATGTGGATTTGCGCTTTCTCAATAATATGAGAAAAAAAAGCATCAAACTCAAGATATTGTTGTGCTTACACTTAAAATAACAAGAGATTTAAACCCAAAGTATTTTGACAATTTTGAATTAGTTTTGTAATAATTTGTCAAAAAGCCATCGGATGGTGGCCAAATTTGGTTGTAAAAGTAGTCATATGCGCCAATTGGTTCCGTTTATACCACTCCATTTATTTCTTTTGTAATTCACTTTTGATTTAGCATAATAAGAATACAAGTATTTTATAGCTTCTTGGTTCTGTTTTGTTTTGTTCGCTAGTTTTGGGTTCCGATTTGGTTAGTTTTTATTTGTTTTTGGGGTTACAATTTGGGGATCTTTTCTGTTAATCATGGTTGTTCGTAAGGATGACTCTTTTCAGGCAATTAGCATGCAATTGGATGGGAAAAACTATTCGTATTGGAGTTATGTTATGAAAAAAAATTTGCGAGGTAAATCTATGTGAGGTTATGTTACTGGGACAAAGGTTAAATCTACGAAACCTGGTTCGAGTGGTGCAGATCCGTTGGAGGCTTGGGAAGCAGATAATTCAAAAATTATTACTTGGATTAATAATTCGGTTTCGCAATCTATAGGGGCTCAGTTGGCGAAGTATAAGACTGCGAAGGAAGTTTGGGACCATCTGGCACGGTTGTATACACAGTCCAACTTTGTCAAACAGTATCAATTGGAGGCTGATATTCGCGCTTTGAAACAGAAGGATATGATTATTCAGAACTTTTATTCCGCTATGTCAGTTTTATGGGATCAATTGTCGCTTCTTGAATCTGCTGATTTGCGAGCTTTTTCGCCCTATGTTACACGTCGATAAGAACAACGATTGGTGCAATTTTTATGGCTCTTCGTTCTGATTTTGAGGGGTTGCGTGGTAGTATTCTGCATCGAAACCCATTACCTTTTATAGATTCAGTGCTCAATGAACTTTTAGCTGAAAAGATACGACTTCAGACTCATGCTGATAAGGGGATTGTTTCAACATCTACTGCATCGGTTTTTGCCGCACCACAAAAGCTGATTAATAATAATCCCAAACAGGTAAATTCGAGGACACCTTTCTGATGCATGTGCTTTTTGCCACCAAAAGAATCATTGGAAGGCTCAGTGTCCCCTGTTATTGAATAAAGGTAAACCACAACACCTGAGATCCCAACAGCAGCAGCAACCAAGGTTCTAGCAACAACGAGTTTCACGTCCTCCACAGCAGCCACCAACACCATCGCTATCCCAATGGTCTCATAGACCACCTCCGCCGAGCAATGCAGTCGCCGCACCATCATTGGATCTGTATATATTTGAGTAGTTTCAAAAGTTCATTGCCTCACAGCCACATATTATGTCTGCCTCATCAAATATAGGTTTCTCTCATTCCAATTCTTCAGGTATGTCTCCACTATTGTGGATCTTAGATTCTGGAGCTTCTTATCATATGTCACCTAGTATGTCATCTTTTGTCTTTTTGTCTCCTAATCCGTCTGTGTCAGTTCTAATTGATGATGGTACTCCATTGGCATTAGCAGGAATTGGTTCCATTGTTACACCTTGTTTTTCCATTCCTAATATTTATTATGTTCCTAATCTCACCTTGAATCTGGTTTCAGTTGGCCAATTATGTGCGTCTGGATATTTAGTCTATTTTTCTTCTTCTACTTGTTCTATACAGGACCCGCAATCTTAGAAGCTGATTGGGACAGGCCATAAGTATGGGGAACTTTATGTTTTGGATTAGCTCAAAATACCGGAAGCTACCGCTTTTAGTGTGGATTTGTCATCTTTTGTTTGAGTCGTTCGTCTTCAGATTTCTACTTATGGAATTCTCGTTTAGGTCATGTGTCTACTTCTCGTTTACAGTTTTTAGTTTTCTTTCTTTGTCTTGGGAGATTTGAAATCTCATGATATTTCAGATTGTAATGGTTGCAAACTGGCAAAATTTTATGCTTTACCTTTCAATAAAAGTATTTCTGTTACTCGTCCGCCTTTTGATCTTGTTCATTTTGATGTATGGGGACCTTCCCCTATCAATACAAAGGGTGGATCTCGATATTATGTTTCGTTTAGTAATGATTATACACGTTATTATTGGGTTTATCTTATGAAACAATGTTCTGATTTCGTCAACATCTTCTGCAACTTTCGAGCCCTTGTGAAAACCCAACATTCAGCCACCATAAAGTGTTTTCGTTGTGACTTGGGCGGGGAATATTCTTCTAATGCTTTTCTAACCTTACTTGCATCTGATGGTACGATACGACAAACATCTTGTGCGGATACCCCTAAGCAAAATGGTGTTGCAGAGAGAAAACATAGACATCTTGTAGAAACTGCCAGGTCTCTTTTGTTGTATGCTAGCGTTCCTAGTGTTTTTTGGGAGAAGCAGTTCTCACTGCTACCTATTTGATTAATAGAATTCCTACTTCGCAGAATTCGGGCTTGACATCTTTTGAGAAGTTGTATGGGTATGCTCCTGATTATTTGTCTTTGCACGTTTTTGTTTCTACTTGCTTTGTCCTTCGACCTCAAGTCGAACGTACTAAGTTGATCTCGCGGTCCGCTTTATGCATTTTTCTTGGTTATGGGGAAGGACATAAAGGTTATCGTTATTTTGATCCTGTTAGCCAAAATTATATGTCTCGCGTCATGTAGTGTTTCTTGAACATATTCCATTCTTTTTTGTCCCAGCTGGCTCCTATAATATATCTAGGTCCGACCATATTCATATTGACACTTTTCATGGTGACGAATCCACTACTAAAGGTTCTGTAGGTTCTGGTACATTGACTTCTGATTTTGATGTGACTGATTCTCCTGCTATTGATGATGTCCCTTCATCCAACTGCGGCTCCTGATGTTGCTCCTCGTCTATACACACGTGTCCGTAACTCTACTAAGTTACCGGATTTTGTTTACTTTTGTTATTCTAGTTCATTTGTCTCTTTTTTGGCCTCTCTTCATCGTATTTCTGAGCCTTCATCCTATAGAGAGGTGATTCGTGATCCACTTTGGCAGGATGTTATGGCTGAGGAACTTACTGCTTTGCATCATACTCGTACTTGGGACTTGGTACCTTTACCACCGGGAAAACATGCAATTGGATTTCGTTGGGTCTACAAAATCAAAACCAAATCTGATGGGTCTATTGAAAGATATAAAGCCCAACTAGTTGCTAAGGGTTATGCTCAGGAGTATGGGATCGATTATGAGGAGACATTTGGGCCTGTTACAAAGATGACAACTATTCATACCCTTCTTGCAGTCCCCTCAGTTCGTCGATGGGGTATATCTCAGATGGATGTAACGCATGCCTTTTTGAATGGTGATCTTATTGACGAAGTGTACATGCAACCTTCTCCTAGTGTTGCCCATCAACCAGGTGAAGTTTGTAAGCTTCGTAAAGCTCTTTAGGGCCTTAAGCAAGCCTCTAGAGCGTGGTATGAAAAGTTTACTTGTGTTGTTACTTCTCTTGGTTTTCGACCAAGTCATCATGATTCAACCTTGTTTGTCAAAAGTACTACAACAAGTCGTATTTTACTTGCTTTATATATTGATGATATGATTATTACTGGTGAGAATCTTGATGGTATAGAAACTTTGAAGTCTACGTTAGCTCGTTCTTTTGCTATGAAAGATTTGGCCCCACTCCATTATTTTCTTGGTATTGAGGTTGCCTCTTCCCCACAGGGTTATCTTTTGTCTCAATCAAAGTATATCACTGATATATTTGAGCGTGCACGTATTACTGATAACAAGATTGTTCATACTCCACTTGAGACTAATGCTCGATATCCTCCCTCTAATGGTTCTCCCGTGTCGGATCCTAGTTTATATCGTACTGTTGTTGGCAGTTTGGTTTATCTCATAGTTATTCCTCCAAATATTGCACATGTTGTTCATGTGGTTAGTCAGTTTGCTACTTCTCCCTCTACAGTTCATTGGGCTGCTGTTCTACGTATTCTTAGATATCTTCGGGGAACTCAGTTTCAGAATCTTTTACTTCCGTCTAGTTTTTCTTTGGAGTTGCGTGCATACTCTGATGCTGATTGGGCTGGTGATCCTACAGATCGCAAATCTATCACTGGTTTTTGTATGTTCCTGGGTGACTCTCTCATTTCTTGGAAGATTAAGAAACAAGATGTGGTTTCTAGATATTCCACAGAAGCTGAGTATCGTGCCATGGCAACTACTGCTTGTGAGATAGTTTGGTTACGTTGGTTGCTAGCAGATATGGGCGTTTCTCTTGATCGTCCCGCTCCGATGCATTGTGATAATAAGAGTGTTATTCAGATTGTCCGCAATACAGTTTTTCATGAGAGGACTAAACATATTGAGATTGATTGCCATATTATTCGACATTATTATCAGACTGGTATCATCACATTGCCTTTTGTCTCTTCTTCTGTGCAGATTGCTGATATGTTTACCAAGGCACATTCCTCTTCGCGTTTTCGTTTCTTGTTTGACAAACTTTCAATGCTTCTTGCGGTTGCATCGTGAGTTTGAGGGGGAGTGTTGAAATATAATTTATATTTATTTTCCTTATTTAAGTGTAATCCTTTTAATATTAGGATTTTAGTCCTTTTAGGGTTAGGTTTTCTATTTGCCTATATAAGGCTCTCCTTTGTTTCTTTTGTAATTCACTTTTGATTTTGCATAATAAGAATACAAGTATTTTATGAATTCTTTGATTTCAACAGTTGCTAGAAAGAACATAAGGTTACAACGTGTCACAACATGTATGTCTAATAACTAACAATTGTCTCGGACTAAAACAAACTTGGACGAATTCACTGATTCAAATTCTTCTATCGCTTGTTGTACATCTAAAATCTCTAAAACGTTGACATTGGGCCTGTTAACCAAAACATAAACTAGGAATTGAAATGGCCAAAAGGAGTTATTCAATCATGAATATATTATTAGTTAATTGCTATGCAAGTAAAACGTCCTTTTCCATGAGGCAACCTCAATGATCATGTACCTCTTGAAGACAAAAAATTAGTCACTTGGGAATGTTAGTTGTAACATTTACCGATATACTATAGCCAAGTGTTAGAGACTTTTCAAGTCTTTGTAAATTATTTGATATTGTAAGTGAAATGGAGATGACTATTTCATATTGTATTCTCTATAAATAGGCACCAGATTTATGCTAAGCTCACCACCTCAGGCACAAGATATAAGCAATATTATCAATTATCCAGTAGTAGGGCGCTAAAATGAAGATGGCTTTTCTTTTCCTCAATGCCATTCTTATTGCGTCTTTGGCTACATTTGCATATGCATCGGATCCCAGTCCTCTTCAAGATTTCTGCGTTCTGTCGTTAACGACGCCGAAATTTTGGTAATATAATTTAAGCTTTATCGGCAATTTTAGTCCTATAATTCTTAGTGGTCGGTTTTTCTGTAACTTCTTGATTTAATAGTTTCGGTCATTGACGATTTTACTATTTAGTAAAAATAGCAATTTCAGTCCAATAACTTTTAACGGGTATTTTGGATATTTTGGTTAAAAGAAAAGGGTATTGAGAGAACCAATGAAATATTAAAACACCCAGTTGAGACCAAAATCACACAAAATAAGAACTTGTAGGACCAAATTAAAATATCACGAATTAGAACACATGGGATCAAATAAAAAAGAATCATAATCCTCCGGGATCAAAATTGCTACGTACAATATTTACATGACCAAAATTGCTAGCTCTCTAATAATTACGGGACCAATTTTGTAATAAGCCTATAATTTCTCTGTCAAGGAGGCATAAATTGAACATTTCATAAACCGCTTGCTTTGGTACATTATTTGTCTTACCATCATTGATTTGAATGTAGTTTTTGTGAATGGGAAGATCTGCAAGAATCCAAACAAGGTTGTTGCCGAGGATTTCTTTTTCTCGGGTCTGAATAAGGCTGGAAATACATCAAACGCAGTTGGATCAAGAGTCACTGCTGTGAATGTGAACCAAATAGCAGGGCTCAACACTCTCGGCATCTCTTTAGTCCGTATAGACTATGCCCCATATGGTCTCAACCCACCCCACACTCACCCCCGTGCCACTGAGATTCTTGTTGTTGTTGAAGGAACTCTGTATGTTGGCTTCGTCACCTCCAATCCCGCGAACCCCAACTTGAAAAACAAGTTGTTCACAAAGTACCTGTACCCCGGAGACGTATTCGTGTTCCCAGAGGGTTTGATACATTTTCAATTTAACGTGGGAAAGACCAACGCTGTCGCGTTTGCTGGTCTAAGCAGCCAAAACCCGGGTGTCATAACTATCGCAAACGCAGTTTTTGGTTCGAATCCACCAATTAATGTAGATGTTTTGACTAAGGCATTCCAAGTTGAGAAAAACGTGATTGACCAACTTCAAGCACAGTTTTGATCGGATAACAATTAAATACGAAGCTGATAAGAATCTTGTTTGCCAATTATGATATTCTCTTGGCCCCCTAAATAAAGAAGCATTACAGTATATTTATGTACAAATAAAGGATTAGTACTTATGTTTCTGATTCTTTCCACTTCAGGTAATAGTATTCACTTACACCTGGCCGTTTGGAGTCAGTTTAGACCTTTGTATTGATCCCTTAATAATGTATATACTACAATATTTAATGAGCTTCTGATCAGTTCTAATTTCACTATGATATCTGCTTTCCGCAATTTAACTAGCTAGTTCATTAGTCTTATTAATTATCAAGCATGTATATTGATGACACCCGAGCCGAGCCGGAAGAAATTAATCCATGTCATCAGTAAAACACATTTCCGAGTAGGCGACCTGCGAGTGACGTCAACAATAACGTACGACGACACGTCACGAATTAGGCTCGCCGGCTACCGAGCCCAACTGCTACCGAGCCCAACCACAACACGGCCGCCGAGCCCCGAGCACCCGAGCCCAGATTTCAATACGAAGCACACGCGCGACAACCTCGTAAAAATAATCACACGCCCATGCTTAGTACTTTATCGGTATCAGAAACTGCCACATGTCAGAGAATTATGAAGAGAAGTCGACAAGTGGCAAATTTGACTGACATGCACAATTATAGAGGGACATGTGTCGCCCCTTTTAGCTATTTTATTAATTAATGAATAGTTAGTGCAAAGATGACTATTGTAAACCCACTTACTCAAAAGGGGTATAAAAAGTCCGAAAAAGGAGGTAGAAGGTAACAAATGATAAAAAGACCGACCCCAATATTTCGGCTCGGCAAAACAAAAAGAAAGGCATAATTAGCCAGAAATAAAGTGACGTTACGCACGTTTTCATTTCCACGTGTTAAACCTTTTTACGTATTTCTCCTTGTTGACCAAAACGCACGTCAACAAATTGGCGCTAGAAGGAGGGCCCGTATTGGTCCAGTCAGAATTCCAAGCACAGGCAAGTTAAGAAAAAACCAGGCAAGATTTAACGTTTGGGCTTCTTCAACAACAGAAAAAATGAGTCATCAGTCGAGAAATGCTCGTGTGACTGAAGAGCAACATTTGAACAACCAAACTGGCCAGACTACTAATGGCCAAAACATACCCCAAACGGAGGCGGGAAGCACTACTTTGTTTCCCTTCGCTCGCCTAATTGCCAACCCAACTTTTGTACAACAAATGAACCAACTCATATCACAAACTCGCTACCACGAACTCTCAAGCACCCCTCCATTCCTTGCAAATACTAACCCACTCAACCCACAACTAAATGTTAATGTCAATCCTCAAATTCCGGGCTTCCTCATCACGAAGCCCAAGAAAGCGATTCGGGTAATGAACAACATGTCCGTCGTGACGAGAAGGCGGCGAGAAGAAGAAGAAGAAGAGCAAAGTCGGATAGCGTAATCATTATCGAACCAACGCGACATCATCGTGCCCACTCGGTGTTCATTTGGACGATCGAGTTGATCCTTTCTCCGGCTCGATCGATAAGTTCTCGGCTCGGGTTTCGGATGAGCGGGAGCAAGCAGATCAATCAAGTCAAGGCCCTGGCTCATGGCAGAACGGATGTAGAAATACACCGCCACGTGCGTCGTCAAACGAATTAGAAGGTGATCCGGATAACGAAGCAGTTTCAAGACCGCCCCAAGTAATGAACACCAGTTGTTCCGTCGCCATTTTCTCGGGAATCTGGCGACCCCATTACCACCAAAGTTGAAAATCCCCGTGTCGGCCTCTATAATGGGGAAACCGACCCGACCACTCATATTCACAAGTACTTAGCATGGATGGAACTATACGATCCAAGCGATGCGATCCTTTGTAGGGCCTTCCCACGACTTTGGGCGGCGACCGAGCCCACCGTTGGTTTAGGACTCGCAGTGGGATCCATTCAAGCATGGGGGATTTAGCCTCCGCTTACGACGCATTTCTTAACGTCCAAAGTCCGAGCCGCGCCTAAAGACTCCTCGTGAACATCAAACAAGGGAAAGACGAGGCCCCTGAAAAGCTATATTTCTCGGTTCAACAAACAAGTTCGAGAGATGGAACCGGTGTCGACGACGCCATTTTAATCGCGCCATGGCCATGGATCGCTGGCTCGAAACATGGTTTAATTACTCCATCCACGAATCGGGGCGACCTCGTTTCAAGAATTTCTAATCGCGGGAACGCCATATTTGTGCGGAAGAAGCCATGGCAAGTAACCGCCCGAGCACCGACAAGGAACGTAAGAAAGGACGGAAGGAAAGAACGAAGAGTTGGGTAGGGGTCGGGTTTCGGCCATTCTCGGAAAATCCGACCACCGGATTTAGAGCTCGCCAGAGGGAGAGCCGAAGTCGCCGCGCTAAGGAGTACTTTGACCCACGCTCCGTCGGCCATATGGAGTGAAGTACAGGGTCTGAATTTGTTGCCTCCGGCTCGGCCTCTGAAAATTGAGCCATCAAAACTAGATTCGCGTCGATTCTGCGCCTATCACAAATCGATAGGTCACGATACTGACGAGTGCCGAGATCTAATTAGGGAAATTATGCGGGTTGTTCGGCAGGGCGGCCTTAAAAGATACGTTCATGAGCTACCACCCCCACCGGCAATGGCTCATGGCGTCAACCCGGAGCGCGTAATCAACCCAGCTCTCCTGCCGCCGCCCCCAGCTGAAAACCAGGGGAGAGAAATCCTCATGATGTCAAGTGTTAGTCGGATCAATACCAACACAATGGAGGATAGACGCTCCAACAGGAAAAGAAAAGCCGATGTTAGACAGGCAACTAATGCCGAAAGACAAGTTCGGGTGGCCGAAATCAAGGAAGGCCAACCCACCGGCCACTTTGTGTTCTCGGATGCGGATGCCGACCAGGTGGTCCATCCTCATTCTGACCCTCTGGTCATCACGGCACCGATTCTGGGTATTCCGGTTCACAGAATTTTAATTGATACCGGAAGCTATTCGTCAGTCATTTATGTCCGAGCATTTCGAAGATTAAACGTGGATGATAGTTATATCCGTCCATGTAACGATAGCATTTTGGGGTTTGGAGGAGGAAGGATAGTCCCGCTCGGAGAAGTTGATTTGCCCATCCAAATGGGGCAAGGTTTGCATAAACGGACTGTCATGACAACATTCAAAATAATCAATGCCGATTCGGAGTACAATGCCATCATTGGGAGGCCATTGCTTTATCATATCAAAGCAGCCGTTTCAATATATCATTTTTGTATAAAATTCCCGACGCCCCGATGGCAAGCTATACATAAAGGGAATCAAAGGGAATCACGAGAGTGCTCTCTTAAACTCCGACCGGTGGAGATTAATGTGGTGGAACAAGGGCAAACCAGTGAAACCACACAAGATAATCCTTCGCCCGAAAAGGAATCCGAGCAGAAAGGGATGATCGTTCAGGAGGATAATCCAAGTCGACGGCCTGGGAAGGAGCCAATGATGGAAGAAGCCGAGCCGGCAATCGAAACCGAGCCGGCCGCTGAAGACGAATTGCCCCCGCAAATCAAGGAGGGGCAAAGCAAGAAAAGAAAACGAGCGGAACGATGAGAGAACAAAGGTTGATACAATCAATGTCGGTAAGCAAGCGAGGCGCGCCAACTACGTATTGGTCATGATCTTCCAGAACCATATCGAAGCGAGTTGGTCGAGTTTTTGGGAAATAATCTTGACGTCTTTGCATGGACTCATGCAGACATGCCCGGAATTGACCCCAAGTATGCGTGCCATCGCCTTAATATTGATCTAACGTTCCGATCATCCGAAAAAGGCGCAAACTCGGCCCTGATAGACAGGCAGCACTCGAAATCGAGGTTAATAAACTACTTGACAATCAGTTCATCCGGGAAGCCCTCTATCCTCGGTGGGTCGCCAATCCTGTTTTGGTAAAGAAAAGCAATGGCCGATGGCGCCTATGCGTGCGATTTTACCGACCTCAACAAAGCATGCCCCAAAGACGATTTATCCATTGCCGAATATCGATTACATGGTAGATGCCACGGCGGAGACACGAGCCGATGAGCTTCATGGATGCATACTCGGGTTACAACCAAATACGATGCACCCAGAAGATGAAGAAAATACCTCATTTTTCTCTGCTCGGGGAATTCACTGTTACAAGATGATGCCTTTCGGATTGAAGAATGCTGGTGCGACCTATCAAAGGTTAGTGAATAAGATGTTTGAGAAAATGATAGGTCACACTATGGAAGTATATGTAGATGACATGCTAGTAAAATCACTGTACATGTCCGATCATCTAAACGATCTTAATAAAATGTTTCTTTGTTTTGAGAGAGTACAAGATGATGTTAAACCCGAGAAAGTGCACATTTGGGGTCGGCTCGGGTAAATTTTTGGGGTACATGGTCAGCCAAAGGGGAATCGAAGCGAACCTAGACAAAATAAAAGCCATCACCGACCTAGAATCCCCAAACTCTGTAAAAAAGGTACAAAGCCTAACAGTAGGTTGGCCGCCCTTAACCGATTTGTTTCTCGGTCCACGACAAGTGCAAACCTTTCTTTGAAATTATAAAGAAAAGCAAAAATTTCGAGTGGACCGAGCAAGCACAAAGTTGCCTTTGAATCCCTCAAACATCATCTATCTTCAATCCCTATATTACAAAACGGCCCAAGGGGAGGACTTGTATTTGTACTTGGCGGTATCCGAATACGCCATCAGCTCGGTGTTAATCAGGCTAGATGGCTCTATTCAACATCCAGTGTATTACACCAGTCAAGCGTTACATGATGCCGAGCTCCGGTACCCACCAATGGAAAAGCTGGCTTATTCATTAATTACCGCGGCGCGGAAACTCCGTCCATATTTCTTAGAACACAAGATTATAGTATTGACGAACTATCCGTTGAAACAAGTGTTACACCGACCCGATACCGGTCGGATGATTAAGTGGGCAGTCGAACTTAGCCAATTTGACATTATATACGAGCCACGTACTGCAATAAAAGGACAGGCTTTAGCCGATTTTGTGGCCGAATTCACGTCTTCCATACAATTAGAAGTCAAGGAAGACCAAGAATGGAAATTATTCGTTGACGGCTCTTCCGCTGCAGGCCGAGCAGGGGGCGGAATCGTGATAATCGATCCAAATGAAAAATGCTCTTTGCTCGCCGCACGATTTTGATTCCCAAAGAACGAACAACGGCCGAATATGAGGCGCTCATAGCAGGTTTAGATATGGCAGCCTCTATGGGCCTAAAACAACTATTGGTGCACAGTGACTCTCAGTTAGTCGTTCATCAAATCAACGGCGAATACGAAGCAAAAGAGCAAAAAATTGCACAATATTTGGATTTGGTCAAGAAAAGGTTATCACACTTTAAGACAAAAGTCTTACATGTCCCCCGAGCCGAGAACATGCAAGCAGATGCCCTAGCTCGGCTCGGCTCCAGTCCAGGGACGGATGCCATCACGGATGTCACTGTCACACAACTGTCTGCCCCGTCACTTGGTGCAGAGAAAATATATACAACCGAAACCGTTGAGCAAACTTGGATGACCCCAATCATCCAATATTTAGAGAAAGGAGTTCAACCTGAAAACAAAGTCGAAAGCCGAACACTACGAACTCAAGCGGCTCGGTTTACACTAGTAGACGGCATCCTCTACAAACGAGGGTACTCCATCCCACTTCTACGCTGCCTTTCTGAGACAGACGCAGATTATGCGCTTCGAGAGGTTCATGAGGGAATATGCGGCAACCACGCTGGGGGCCAAACGTTGGCCTACAAATTAATACGGCAAGGATACTACTGGCCATCCCTGAGAAAGGATGCAACCGACCTCGTCAAAAGATGTGAGAGGTGCCAGAGATTTGCACCACAGGTCAGATATCATCCTGAACAGCTTACTTCCGTATTTAGCCCATGGCCGTTTGCCAAATGGGGAATGGACCTCATCGGACCATTACCCATTGGCAAAGGGGGCGTCAAGTATGCCATTGTGGCGGTGGATTATTTCACAAAATGGGCGGCGGAGCCTCCGCAAAAATAGATGAAGAAAAGGTTGTGAGCTTTGTATGGAAATCCATCATCGTAGATTTGGGATACCACATTCGATTGTTACAGACATAATGGGAAACATTCGACAACCGAAAGTTCGAAATTTTTGTGAAAGTTTCCACATAAAAAACTATTTCTCAACTCCATACCACCCCCAGTCGAACGGACAAGTTGAGGCCGTTAACAAAATACTCAAGTATACCCTGAAGGCGAGATTAGAGGAGTCTAAAGGCAATTGGCCGGAGGAACTACCTGGCGTACTATTGTCATACAGAACGACGCATCGAGCAGCCACAGGAGAAACACCTTTTTCTTTAGCTTATGGAGCTGAGGCGGTGATTCCAGTCGAGATTGGAGCCCCTACTTTCAGAATTGCAAATTTTGAAGAAGACTGTAATGAGGCCGCGCTCCGAGCCGAACTAGACCTACTCGAGGAAAAAAGGTGCAGTGCCGAGATGAAAAATGCAGTGTATAAACAAAGGAGTGAAAGGTACTACAATTCGAAAGTAAAAGAAAGAAGATTTCGGGTCGGCGATCTTGTATTGAAAAAGATAACGGGCATTCAACCGAGCCCATTGAAGCCAACCTGGGAGGGCCCGTTTCGGATCAGCCACGTCTTATCCGGTGGGGCATACCAGTTAGAATATTTGAGTGGAGAAAAATTCACGCATCCATGGAATGTAGCATACCTGAAGCGGTATTATCAATAAAGATCTTGATCTACGATCCAGATAGGATTCCAAAGAATTATCCCTTCATCTGGTATTTCGTGAGCTCTTTAAAGGAGAACGAAGTTTTTACTCACCAAAAATAAAGACTCGGTTACGCACCGAGCACGAAATAAAGACTCGGCTACGCACCGAGCACAATAAAGACTTGGTTACGCACCGAGCACAATACAAAGACTTGGTTACGCACCAAGCACAATAAAGACTTGGTTACGCACCAAGCACAATAAAGACTCGGTTACGCACCGAGCACGATACAAAGACTTGGTTACGCACCGAGCACAATAAAGACTTGGTTACGCACCGAGCACAATAAAGACTTGGTTACGCACCAAGCACGATACCAAGACTTGGCTACGCACCAAGCACAATACAAAGACTCGGCTACGCACCGAGCACAATAAAGACTTGGTTACACACCAAGCCCAAGATAAAGACTTGGTCACGCACCGAGCACCAATACCAAGACTCGGCTACGCACCGAGCACGATACTAACGAAATTTCAAATACAAAATGAACAGGTTTATATCCCTGAGTGCAAGAATCGATTAAGACAAGCAGACCCCCTCACTCAGAAGTACCAAAAATCGAGCCCCGTACTTGGGAAAATAAGAGGAAAAGAGAAGACAGGCAACAATCTTACAAAAAGGAAGGAACCGAGCATCCACGAAAAAGCTTGAAACACATACACAGGAAAGGAAAATAACAATTCATTTTTACTTCAAAAATAATTACAAAAGGGAGGCCGGAGCCCGTTACATCTCGAGGCACGAAGCCAAATTGCCTGCCTAGGGGTACATATAAAAGTATCATGACTGAGCAGGGGGCGGAATATCGACAGCACCGCTAGAGGCGACTTCTTCCACATCCGGAGGAGGAGAGCCCTGCGCATTAGAAGCCTCCGCAAAGTTCGGCCGAAGGGTATTGAGATCAGCCTCCAGAAGGGCCAAATCTTGTTCAAGCTGAGCAACAGTACGCCCGCCCTTAAGTAAATCAAGAATTTCTTGGAGACTGGTCGCATGGCCACAAGTTAACATGAATGCATACTCCTCGGAGTCTTTGTAAGCTTTAATGGCCTCTCTACGAACTTCCTCGGTTTGTCGGCGAGCGGCTTCTTCAGCCTCCCTGCGCACTTCGGATAGGCGCCTCTCCATTTCCTCAGCCCGGGCAGTGGCAAGACGCTCAGCGGCGACCTTAACCCTGAGCTCTTCTTCAGCCTTGCGGGCCCGATCTCGCTCTGCCTCAGCCCTCGCAGCAGCCTCTCTCTCGGAGTTGGCCCGAGCTATAGCCTCATCCGCTTGAGTCTTAAAAGATTCTTGCACCCCTTGGAGGGTAGCATAGGCCTCCTGCAGATCCCCGTGCCGCCTTTCCAGGTCGGCATATTTTCTCTCCAACTCGCGGGTTCCCCCAACCGCATGCCATAAGAGCCCAATCATCCGCCCAGACATGGCCATAGCATATTGAATTTGTTCTTCGAAGCCAGTCTCTGAGCAGAATTGCTCGATGCCTTTTGTCCAAGCACGGGCTGGGACAGTCATTGCGGCCCGACCTGCCTCCGGTAAGACCCTTGATTGCTCCTCTGTCGGCGTGGCACACCGAACGAATTCCACAAACCACCGAGGACGTAGTCCAACCATTCCCTCGCAATACTCATCTCTTGCTTGGTTTGGAGGAATGAAATGACCTTCTCTGCCGAGGTCATCCGAGAAAGTTCGCGGGACTTCCATTACCGGGGGCTGTTCAGGATGTTCGGGCGCCGCTCGACCAACCCTTGCAGTCTGATCAGGCTCCTCCATCACAATTCCCCCTCTTCTCCTTTGAAGAGGCGGCTGCACTGCTTCCGGCACTCCATCAGCAGGACGTTTACCGGCCCGGATATCTTCTCTCCGAGCCGTCTCCACATCCGCAGGTTGATCGGCAGCCGCCCGAGCTCGCCGTGCTGTATTCCTCACACTGCGAAGGCGTGCACGCAAATCCAGGCCACGCCCTGCATAAAGTAACCATCAATTAGAAGAAAGATCAAAGGAAAACAAAAAGACAACTCAAAAGGAAATGGAAGTAGTGCAGTATTTTACATCGAACGGCAGCCGCACTCGGCGGCTCCGGGGTCTGTGTCTGCCCTACGGGCGCAGATGGTCTGCCCACAGGACTAGTCGTCGCAGGAGGCGGCGCGGCTTGCTCAGTTCTCGCCGGCTGATCCCCTGGAGAATGGGGCCGTATTTCTTCATTAACGAGAGGATTCTGTTGAGGCACTCTCTCGACCTCCTCCTCCCGCTCGGCCGCCTCATCCCGAGCCGCCCCCTCGGCTTCGGGGTCGTCGGGCAGAGCAGGCCTCAAACCAGCTGCGGCCAAGTTGGCCTCAGTGGCCAACCTCTCAATCCGCCTGTCCATGATTCCCCGGGCCTGGATGTTCTCCAGCCTTCGAATAAAAGTGGGCGACAGAGGCCCCTTTGATGCCCGGTTCTCTGTAAAGGTGGAAAGAAAAGACAATTATGAAAAGGAAACAATAAACAGCGAAAGCAGGGAAAGGGAAAAGATAAGACTTACTGTAACCAAAAACAAAATTTGATGGGGGATGAAGAACGGTCTCACTTTCTCCTTCCCCCACGCGAGCTTGCCACTCGCCGCTCACCCAGAACCATTTATCCTTCCACTCCTTCAGAGAAGAAGGTAGACCCTCCACCAAACCGTCCGGATACCCCAGTCGGGTCTGTACGTAATACCATCCGGATGGCTGACCCCGAGACGATGGAGTCGCTCGCCATACAAAGAGCTCGTTCATCTCCTTAAACTTGGGGCGAGGATATTTTTCCAGGTGAAACATCACCAGGAGGCCGATGATCCTTCCCCAAGAAATAGGGTGCACCTGGGTCGGATGCATACCCCACTTGCAAAACCACCGCGTGAGGAAGGCCGGCAGTGGAAATCTTAAACCGTATAAAAGGCTGGGAGCAAATACAGCCGTACAACCCTCTGGTGGGTACTGGGGAACTTCCGTGCCGTCCGGTACCCAAAAGTAGATACCGCTCGGAATACGGTACGTCCGCCGGAGCTCATCCACCTCCCGAATCATCAACATGCTCGGGATATCGTTTATGTCACTCGGCGTCCAACGAGGTTCGACACGAAGACGAGGTCCTCCTCCTACACGACCGTCGCCATTACGGTGGCCTATGGGCCCTAGTGGCCTTTCCGGCCTCGAATCCCCGGACGGTTCATCTACTCGCTCTACGTTGTCACGCTCCGGCTCCAGATGGATCCATATCTTCTTCTTCCTGGCTGGCACAGTTTAGAATCAATACTTGGCGATTCGGAGTACAATGCCATCATTGGGAGGCCATTGCTTTATCATATCAAAGCAGCCGTTTCAATATATCATTTTTGTATAAAATTCCCGACGTCTGATGGCGAAGCTATACATAAAGGGAATCAAAGGGAATCACGAGAGTGCTCTCTTAAACTCCGATAGGTGGAGATTAATGTGGTGGAACAAGGGCAAACCGGTGAAACCACACAAGATAATCCTTCGCCCGAAAAGGAATCCGGCGAGAAAGGGATGATCGTTCGGAGGATAATCCAAGTCGACGGCCTGGGAAGGAGCAATGATGGAAGAAGCCGAGCGGCAATCGAAACCGAGCGGCCGGCCGAAGACGAATTGCCCCTGCAAATCAAGGAGGGGCAAAGCAAGAAAAGAAAACGAGCGGAACCAGTAGAACAGGTTGATACAATCAATGTCGGTAAGCCAAGCGAGGGGCGCCAACTACGTATTGGTCATGATCTTCCAGAACCATATCGAAGCGAGTTGGTCGAGTTTTTGGGAAATAATCTTGACGTCTTTGCATGGACTCATGCAGACATGCCCGGAATTGACCCCAAGTATGCGTGCCATCGCCTTAATATTGATCTAACGTTCCGCCCAGTCATCCAGAAAAGGCGCAAACTCGGCCCTGATAGACAGGCAGCACTCGAAATCGAGGTTAATAAACTACTTGACAATCAGTTCATCCGGGAAGCCCTCTATCCTCGGTGGGTCGCCAATCCTGTTTTGGTAAAGAAAAGCAATGGCCAGTGGCGCCTATGCGTGGATTTTACCGACCTCAACAAAGCATGCCCCAAAGACAGTTATCCATTGCCGAATATCGATTACATGGTAGATGCCACGGCAGGACACGAGTGATGAGCTTCATGGATGCATACTCGGGTTACAACCAAATACGGATGCACCCAGAAGATGAAGAAAATACCTCATTTTTCTCTGCTCGGGGAATTCACTGTTACAAGATGATGCCTTTCGGATTGAAGAATGCTGGTGCGACCTATCAAAGGTTAGTGAATAAGATGTTTGAGAAAATGATAGGTCACACTATGGAAGTATATGTAGATGACATGCTAGTAAAATCACTGTACATGTCCGATCATCTAAACGATCTTAATAAAATGTTTGCTGTTTTGAGAGAGTACAAGATGATGTTAAACCCGAGATAGTAGATGAACAAATCTAGCTTAGTTGCTTAAAGGCTTGGACAAAACCTTCTCATCATCCATCGTCAATTCAGGTATGTCATAAGTTATTAAAAAGTAAAACATAGTGTACCGAAATTGACGAAATGTGGTGATCAAAGTGATTAAAAAAAACATGGGCCGGGTATGAAATTTGATATATCCTAAATGTGTGGTCCCAAAGTAAAAATAAACTATAATTTAGATACTAAGACTGAAGTTATCCCGTATAATTGATATGATAAAACCAAAGGAAAATGTCTTCATCTACTTATTTGGGATAGCAAATTAAAATTCTTTTTGCCAATATATAATAAACTATTTTTTTATCTATACTTTTTTTCTTCTATTAAAAGTGTGAATGTCTTTTAAGGTTTCTTGAAAATTTTGATTTGCCAAAAATATCCTTATGATAAAGTTATCTTTAAGGACAATTAAGTAGTTTTCTTTATTGATTTTGTTTTTATTTATTTAATAATATGATAAGTGTCTCTTTGTATTCCAAACTCTTCTTATATACATTATTTCAATTGCAATTCTTAGAATCCTTTGAATTTTTAGAAAATATCATATTATACTAGATATCGAGAGCTTTCCAACCATATGCTATAAGCATATATACGGACTCAGTGACGAAGCCAGAAACATCGTGTAGGGAAGCCAACTAACATTAATAATAAAATACAATGCAATATATCATCTCTAAAAATAAAACTATAAATAAATATCAATTTTGATGAAGCCAATGTATTACATATTAATATTCAAAATGAAATAACATAATACAATTACATTAATGTACCATAACATTTTGAAAATTGAAATTGTTGCATAATAGTTGCATTGCTAATATTTCAAAAAGAAAATATGGGGAAAAATGTTCAAAAATTTGGGGGAGCTAAAAGAAAATATTCAAAATTTATGGAGCAAAAGAAAATGCACAAAATTTTGAAAAAGGTAAAAAATGATCAAGGCTCAAAGATGTTTCTAAATTCACAACTGGGAAGTAGAGAGAAGAATGAATAAATTGAAGATTGATTCTATTTTCCCCATTTTTTAATTTTTTTTAAATATTATATAGGAAATTACCAAAATACCCTATGTAGTTTTCAAAATTAGGGGGGCCCAATGACCCCCTTGGCCGCCCTTAGCTTCATCAATATGAGAGATGAGAATTATGCGAAAATGTACCATTTTAATATTTTTCTTTTTGTTTTCTCAATAACCAAATACATATACATTAAAAGAAAAGAGAGTACAAATTTATAGCGGAATGAAGAGAAAAAAATAAATAAATAAAATTAATTCATTTAGTTTGATTCTAAATAAATAGCAGGACAAATATAGATTTTCTAAACTTTATTTTTGATTGCAACTATAAAATAATAAATGTATCATCTATCACCTTCACTTAATTATGGGATAATATTTTATTTGCAGTTGAGTATATGATTTGTTATTTAGGTACGGGAATATGGGAGTCTGTAACCATTGAGAATTTCAGGAAAATTTATGCATTTTCCCATAAAAAAATATTTAGTTTTAAGATTAGTGAAATATAAATAATTACTAAAATTTTGAAATTAACTATTTATTGTCCAAGTTCATTAATCTTTATCCATGTTTTCCAGTAATAATGGCACATTAAATATGATATTTTATTCTACTGCATGTTCGCTTTCCTGCACAAATAAACAAACAATTATTTGAAAATATTGAACGAATTATGTGAAAATATTGATACAAATTTTAAATTTCTTTATACATAATTGCTGCAGATGCATGGGCGCAATGCATCAATTCATATTCAAATTCTCGACAGCTGCACATTCGTTGGGATAAGTCAACCAAATAGGTCTTTGTTCCATCTTTAACCTTGTACTTCACATTACTAAGACATTGTACATCCATTCTACGACCTATCTCAACTGCATCACTTAATCTTTTGGTTGCTTCAAGTGTTAGCTATTGATCTCTTTCATTAGCAGCAGTGAGTCGTTCATAAAATCATTTTTCAATAATAGTCCGAGCACAATCAAGCACAGAACAAACAAGTAACTTTCTAGCCCATAATAACCGACTATTGAAACTCTCAGCCGAGTTTGATGTCATGAACCCATAACGCCGGACATGACACTTAACTCGAGACCATCTGTCTTCCCCTGCACGTTCTAACTTCTTAAACGCACCCGTCTCACTAGCAACTTTTATGTTTTCAAAATACTTATCATAATCTTCACGGCGGTATGAATATGTTGCATTCCTAAACATTGCTACTATATGTTGACCGTATTGAGCCAAATTACTCTGCAAATGATAAGTGCAAAGCCCATGTGATGCTTCAGGGTATACTGCTTTTATGGCATTACTGATACTATTGTACTGATCAGAAACAATAAGTAGATCATGAGGGCAATTATAAACATCTCTCAACTGTCTCAAAAACCATGTCCAGGAATCGTCATTTTCAACATCCCCGATTCCAACCGCAAGTGGGAAAATCTGTTCATTACCATCTTTTGTTACTGCCGCAAACAATATTCCCCGGTACTTGCCTTTAAAGTGTGTTCCATCAATCACAATAACTGGTCGGGCATTGTTCTGGAATCCAGTGATTGATGCATGCAAAGCAAAAAACACGTACTTGAATGTTAAAATTATCCGACTTCCATCTAGTTACCGATCCGAGATTCGTTAAATTCAACATGTGTAAGTATGCCGAAATTAGATTGAATGACTTGTTGCTATCTCCATATATCAACCCAAAGGCATGATGCTTAGCACTCAACGCAACATTATAACTCATTTTAAGCCCATGTCGCGATTCCAACTCCGCTATCATATCTCTTGGCACGAGCGCAGAATGTTCCACTAGTAATCTAGATGCAAAATGCGCACCTACTACTTTAGAATGCACCCGCCTAGATGCATTGTCATTCACATTTAACCCACATCCATGGTGCTTGTCAAACTTCCCTACTCTCCAAATACCATCCTTTCCATATGCACGCATTCGAAAAGGGCATCGTTCATACTTGCATATTGCATGAAAACGAGTCTTATCCGAGCGTTCAACTCGATACTCGACTTGATTTTCAAGGTGATACATGCCTAGTGCGATATCTAATTCAGTTTTGCTCATGTATGTTGCTCCTTGGCGCAATGTCCCACCAGATGCTTCCAACCTAGCAGGTTCTTCGGGAGGAACTGAAACGTGCGAGAGTGTACCAGGAATCACCCAACTTCGTCTGTGGGCACTATTGTTTCATCCATATTGTCTCTATGGATATCCGGATGTATGTTAGCACCTCGCATTTCGCCTGCTGCATCTTGGTTTTGGTTTTTGGAAATACTTCTCTCCGCTTCACGTCTCCACTCACAAAATTCCTCAAATTCAAAGACGTTCTTTGGTCATTTTCAAATTGATTATTAGCTTCAACATCAATACCAACATCACCAGCAGTGTAGTTCTCACCAAAATCATTTGGACTGTAGTTTGCACCATAATCAACTTCATTATTATCACAACCAACATCAGCCTCAATATTATCACAATTAACATCAGTATTATCACAACCCATATCAGGATAATAGCCATCTTCATTGCTTGGCCTTATACTAGGTCCCGGACAATTGATATTTGGAACATTAACTGTAGGTGATAGTGGACGCGGATGATCAATAATTGGAACATCAACATTGTTCATATGCATAAAAGGTGCTCCACTAGGCCTTACTGCATGATTATATAGATTGATGTGCGGTACACCGTATTGTTGAAAACCAAGATGTTGCATGTAGTTGTAATTAGGCCCAATGACTGTTGAAAAATCATTCTGACTAGCCATTAGTTGCATAAAACTTCCACCAACACCTTGTTGATTCTCAACTCGATTATGCCCAGACTGACCTCCCAATACATTATGCGAACTAGTCTCACCCATCGTTTTTCTTTTCAATGTTACAAAAACAACTGGTAACTTGGTGTTCCCAAACGCAATTTCAATGTCATCATCGTTTTCCAACTTTAACTTCCCAAGTTTGTTTCCAGAAATATCTACAAGTGCATGCATTACACAATCGTATACGCCCCTAAAAATATCAACAACACCATAAACCTCCTCCAATATTTCACTATAATTCATTTTGTCCGGTTTAATACGTACAACTTCTTCTTCACTATTTTTATATTCTAAACCTTCCCAATGACCACCAAATCGAAGAACAACATAGCGAGAGTTCATCTACATACAAAGAGAAAATATTAAACTATGCAAGAATACATAAAAAAGGGCCTGTTTTGTACTGGGGCACGATATCGTGCCCATTTTTCATTGAGGCACGATATCGTGCCTAATCTACAAAACAGGCACAATATCGTGCCTAATATAGGGCACGGTATATCGTGCCTATTTGTACTGGGGCACGATATATCGTGCCTGAGTAGAAAATAGGCACGATATTTGCACTGGGGCACGATATATTGTGCCTATTTGTACTGGGGCACGATATATCGTGCCTGAGTAGAAAATAGGCACGATATATCGTGCCTTGTGTTTCATAAATGCAGAAAATTTTTTTCTTTCACAAAACACTTCACATATTTTGCAAATATATTGGTCTTGAACGATTTAAACAAGGTTAAGTAATTAGGAGGAGAAGAACATTACCTTGTTATTCGATTTTTTGGTGCGATTTTGGTGATGAAAGACCACAAAAATAACTTCTTGATATTTTGTGAAGAAGAAGAAGAAGAGAGAGAAAAAATGAAGAGCAAAATAGAAGGGGAGGGTTCACGTATGTATTGGGAGTATTTAGTTGCAAGAGAAGGAAATACAAATATACCTACTTTTTAGGTTTGCATTTAAAGCATCAAGGGTATTGTAGTAAAAGAACACCAAAAGTGGGTAAAAAAACTATGTTTTTTATCCTACATGTCAAAAAACTCTCTCACCTATCCCAAGTGGGTAATTTGCCCTATTTGCTCTTATGATATTCTCTTGGCCCCCTAAATAAAGAAGCATTACAGTATATTTATGTACAAATAAATGATTAATGAGCTTTGTATTGATCCCTTAATAATGTATATACTACAATATTTAATGAGCTTCTGATCAGTTCTAATTTCACTATGATATCTGCTTTCCGCAATTTAACTAGCTAGTTCATTAGTCTTATTAATTATCAAGCATGTATATACAAACAGAATAGTAGATGAACAAATCTAGCTTAGTTGCTTAAAGGCTTGGACAAAACCTTCTCATCATCCATCGTCAATTCAGGTATGTCATAAGTTATTAAAAAGTAAAACATAGTGTACCGAAATTGACGAAATGTGGTGATCAAAGTGATTAAAAAAAACATGGGCCGGGTATGAAATTTGATATATCCTAAATGTGTGGTCCCAAAGTAAAAATAAACTATAATTTAGATACTAAGACTGAAGTTATCCCGTATAATTGATATGATAAAACCAAAGGAAAATGTCTTCATCTACTTATTTGGGATAGCAAATTAAAATTCTTTTTGCCAATATATAATAAACTGTTTTTTTATCTATACTTTTTTTCTTCTATTAAAAGTGTGAATGTCTTTTAAGGTTTCTTGAAAATTTTGATTGGCCAAAAATATCCTTATGGTAAAGTTATCTTTAAGGACAATTAAGTAGTTTTCTTTATTGATTTTGTTTTTATTTATTTAATAATATGATAAGTGTCTCTTTGTATTCCAAACTCTTCTTATATACATTATTTCAATTGCAATTCTTAGAATCCTTTGAATTTTTAGAAAATATCATATTAAACTAGATATCGAGAGCTTTTCAACCATATGCTATAAACATATATACGGACTCAGTGACGAAGCCAGAAACATCGTGTAGGGAAGCCAACTAACATTAATAATAAAATACAATGCAATATATCATCTCTAAAAATAAAACTATAAATAAATATCAATTTTTGATGAAGCCAATGTATTACATATTAATATTCAAAATGAAATAACATAATACAATTACATTAATGTACCATAACATTTTGAAAATTGAAATTGTTGCATAATAGTTGCATTGCTAATATTTCAAAAAGAAAATATGGGGAAAAATGTTCAAAAATTTGGGGGAGCTAAAAGAAAATATTCAAAATTTATGGAGCAAATAAAAATGTACAAAATTTTGGAAAAGGTAAAAAATGATCAAGGATCAAAGATGTTTCTAAATTCACAACTGGGAAGGAGAGAGAAGAATGAATAAACTGAAGGTTGATTCTATTTTCTCCATTTTTTAATTTTTTTAAATGTTATATAGGAAATTACCAAAATACCCTATGTAGTTTTAAAAATTAGGGGGGGTCCAATGACCCCCTTGGCCACCCTTAGCTTCGTCAATATGAGAGATGAGTATTATGCGAAAATGTACCATTTTGATATTTTTTTTTGTTTTCTCAATAACCAAATACATCTACATTAAAAGAAAATAGAGTATAAAATTATAGCGGAATGAAGAGAAAAATAAATAAATAAAATTAATTCATTTAGTTTGATTCTAAATAAATAGCAGGATAAATATATATTTTCTAAACTTCATTTTTTATAAATATAAAATAATAAATATATCATCTATCACCCTCACTAAATTATGGGATAATATTTTATTTGCAGTGGAGTATATGATTTGTTATTTAGATACGGGAAGATGGGAGTTTGCAACCATTGAGAATTTCAGGAAAATTTATGCATTTTCCAATAAAAAAATATTTAATTTTAAGATTAATGAAATATAAATTATTACTAAAATTTTGAAATGAACTATTTATTGTCCAAGTTCATTAATCTTTATCCATGTTTTCCTGTAATAATGGATATACAAGTTTTTTTAAATAAATGCGATAATATATATTAAAATGAAAAAGAGTCCTCCCGATCACAGGCTGATCAGGTAGCCAAAGTAAACCTATATACAAAGTCAAAGCAGATAACAGAGTGGTCACAAGCCGACCAGATGACTGAATGGTTGGGGCCTCATTAAAACCTTCCAAGGTAAAACCTACCCTTGTGGGAAAAACCCTTGGAAGGAAAAAGAGTACCCCCCATAGGAAAGTGCGCCCAATTAACAGAGCAGAAGTAGTAGACGCACTGACTAACAAACCTATAGTTAGATTGGCCAACATAATCCTGAGTGAGGGATGGGATAATAGCCGCTGGGGGCGTCCCCAACCACGTATCCACGTGTGACGTCTTGCTAAGAATATCCGCTACCCAGTTGCCTTCCCTAAAGATGTGCGAGACCACGAAGTTCATCTGAGAGAGAAGGTAGAGGGTGAGCCGCCACCTACTCAAATGGCGCCAAGGCACCCCTGTCGATCTTTTCCGCAGCAACTCCACTACGTAGACCAAGTCCGACTCCAGCCAAAGTTGATTCCACTCCTTCGAAAAAGCGTAGTGAATGGCACGCATGGCCGCCGCTAGCTCCGCCTCAAAAGCGAAACCCAGCCACAACGTTCTACAAAGCACCTCCGAAAGAACCCCCTACCATTACGAAAAACACCGGAGGCTGTTAGGCGATCGGGCGCCACGGTAGCGCTTCCGTCTGTGTTAACCTTAATCCATCCCGGCAAAGGCTTCTGCCATGTAACCTGCACAATCTTCGGGGCCTGTCGTGGGCGCCCAGGAACCCGAAGTCTACGAAGAATGAAAAGGTCTTATTGATCATTGTGCATGCAACCTCGGTCCAAGGAAGATGACTCAAGAATTAGAACACGAAGGCGTAGGATGGCTGCCTCTAGTGTCCAGTTCTTGTCGTTGAAAGTCAGGTCATTTCTGATTTCCCAGATGAGCCAAATACCGGATAACACTGGCGCTCTCCAGAGAAAGGCCACCTGCTCACTTAAATGAAAACGCATTAAACGCACCAGGAATTCATTGAAACTATATGCCTGAAAGTAATTGATATTAAAAGCATCAAAGATCCACCGCCAAAGAGCCCCTGCAAAACCACATGAAACAAACAAGTGGTCAACAAATTCTGTGTCAACACAACAAAGACCGCAGACCGAGGGGCCCGTGAAGGAACCCTGTGGACGCAGTACATCTAATACCACCAGACGATTATGGATAGCCCGCCAAGCCACAATCGAGCGTCTTTCCGGAATGTGAGGGGACCAAATCTAGGAACCCCATTAAACCACCGGTGAACTAGGATGTAGAAACATATAAGCCATCTTCGAAGTAATACTCCCATCATCAGAATGGATCCAGGCCCGGGTATCTGATGACGTTGGGGCGATGGGGACTCTAACAATATCTCGGACCATATCCAAATAAACCTCAATGAACGAGAGAGTGAAGTGCCAGGTCCCGTCGTAGAAGTAGTCGGATATGCGATGACGGAATAAGTACATTTACTCCTGCGGGATCCCAATCATGTCTGCGATGGAGTAACCTAGCCAGTTGTCTAGCCAGAATAGGATGCCGGAGTTGAAACCAGGGACCCAACGGCAGTCATCCAAGAAACCTGATATCCCAGGCCGAATCCCTTTCCAGATGGAGGAGGGGATGTATGACCGGCGTGGATAACCATCATTGGCCAAAAAGCGCTTTCGGAGAATGTCGAAGACCAAAGAGTTTGAAGTCATAATCTTCCAACCCATCTTCATAAGGAAAGCATTATTGGCCACATCGATTGAGCGGACGCCTAAACCCCTCTCTGCCCGGGGCGTGCAACAGCGCCTCCAATTAACCACCACTGATGCCTTAGAGTTCACATTTCCAGTCTAGATGAAATTACCGATAGCCTTTTCCATTTGCCGCAACAAAGTTCTTGGCCATTTGTACACCATCATCGTATGCACAAAGGAGCTGGCGATCACCGAATTTACCAAACAAACACGGCCAGCAATAGACAAAGCAGTCCCTTTCCACCTTCTGAACTTGAGAATAATCTTGTCGAAAACCGGTTGTAGATCCGCCACCTTCGGCGCACCCTTGAAGATGGGGGCGCCCAAATAAACCGTAGGGAAAGCGCCAATGTGAATCCCAGTGATCGTTTGAATACGCCCACGCACATAATTAGAAACCCGTCTACCAAAATAAACTTTAGATTTGTTATGATTGAAAACCTGGCCCGAAATGTCCGCGTAGAGGTTAAGCTTATGGATAATAGTACGTGCATTGCTCGTGGAGGCCCCACACATAATCACAATATCATCTGCATACATGATCGACGAGGGAAGACCACACGATTGGGCGCCGGGAAGGTTGTAGTTGATTCTCGTTAATCGCCTCCCCAAAGAATCTACTCAAAACGCGTCTTCGCAATGCAAAAGAGCGAGAGGAGATAACGGATCCCCCCTGTCGAACCCCCCGAAGCAAGAGAAATAACCCACTGGCGACCCATTGAGAAGGGCCGAGATTCTTGAAGATTGAAGGATAATCTGAATCCAATGAATGAACACTTCAGAGAAACCAAAGCGACGTAACACGTGTATCAGAAAACCCCAATTAACCGTATCTAAGGCCTTTCGGATATCAATCTTTAGAATCATATTGGCATCGTTCTGTCCCTGCAAAATATTGAAACCCTCCAAAACCAAAGCGATACAGTCATGAATATGCCTACCCGGTATAAAACCAAATTGAGTAGGCGACAAGTATGAAGATATGATTGCGCCCAAACGCGTCGCCAAAATCTTGGTGATGATCTTGAAGAGAAAGTTGCTCATGACAATCGGCCTAAAGTCCTCCACCACATTAGCTTCCTTGGTCTTGGGGATGAGAGCCATGGCGGCGTTCAAACCCACCGGAAAAGGAAGCCGTGACAAAGAAATATCTGATGGTTGCTACCACCTCGTCTGAAACTAGATCCCAAAAATGATGATAAAATCTTCCACTGAAACCGTCCGGACCCGGAGCACTGTCTAAACCCATATCAAACACCACTTCTTTCACCTCGGACTCTGAAGGTATAGCTGTCAGAAATGCATTGTCAGTCGTGCTTACTGTAGGGGAGATAAGCTGGTCAACCAAAGTGTAATCTGAACTGGTGTGCTCCGTGTCTGCGAAAAGATCCGTATAGAATGAAATAATATGATTCCCAAGAGCAACCGGATCCTCTGTGTAGTTGTCGTCGACCATCAGACCCTGAATCCTGGATCGCCCATTTCGAATCTGGCAGTGACGGTGGAAAAAAGCCGTGTTGCATTTCCCATCCTTTAACCAAGCTGAACGGGATTTCTGCTGAAGAAACTCGGACTGCATTTGCAACGTACGAGACAATGCAGTCTGCGCCTCAAAATCCAATTCCCTGAGGGCCTCCGTGAAGCCCTCGGATTCAATATCAGCTTGAATCTGACGGACCTTTTCCAACTGATAATCCACCTGACGATGAACATCTCCGAATACTTCCTTATTCCAAACCTTAATCGTCTGTCTCAACCTCTTGAGCTTCCACATGACATGTAGCAGAGGGTTGGGCGACGCGCATGGGATAGCCCAAGAGGCAGTAACTATGCTCTGGGAAGAATGATGATTGACCCACATGCGCTGAAATCGAAAAGGAGATGGCCCCTTGCTGATGGAAGAAGAGCAAGAAACCATGATGGGATGGTGATCGGAACCAATACACGGAAGAACTAAGCCCTTAACAACTTGCCAAAAGGAGAAGAATTGACTAGTTGCCAGGGCGCGATCTAGCCTAGCCTGAAGAAGAGATAGAGGCCTTCGGGGGGAGCACCAAGTAAATGAATTCCCCGTAGTCGGCACAGCAAATAGACCAGCATCCTCCAAGAAATCCCTAAAGTCCTTACAAGAAGCTTGGGATAAAACACCAGTCCCAGAGCGCTCATGATATCCCAACACCGCATTGAAATCTCCAATAAGCAGCAGATCAGTAAGACCCAAATTCCTCAAATCCGACGAAAGAGCACGACGAGCAACATGATCACACAAACCATGAGCAAAACCAACATGGAAAATCATAGAGCCGAATTGAACTTGCAGAATCAGACATTGAGAAGAAGACCATACCTGGTTATGTACTGAAATGTTGGCGTCACGAAGGACCCAAATATCAGGGTGCCCATTCGCCCGGAAGCTTTGAGCAACAAACCGGAGCCCAAGCTACTCCAATAAGAATCCGAAATGGATGAAATGTCCACCTTAGGTTCACAAATACCCAAAATCGAAGGTTTATGTTTTTGACATAAAGCGTTAAGAACATTGAGAGATGCAACATTCCCAATCCATCGGATGTTCCAGAAGATGCAATTCATTGAGATGGTGGGGGGGTGGCGCCCGTGACGATCGCACGGTAAAAACTGGTGTGTGGTGTGTAGCGGAGTCTGACGATTGAGAATGACCCGCTTCATCTGCATAATCTGCCCATCTCTTGGTAGCAACAAAGTTCATCTCGTGCGGTTCTGAACTTTCTGGTTCGATTGTAACATCATAAACAGGAGGTGACGGTCCCGATGTAACTTTCCAGAGAATTTATCCTTAGCCGAATCCAAGGAGCTATCCCGGAAAGCACGACTCAAAGCACGGATAGGCTTTCCCAATGGATACTGAACCGTAATAGGCATAATGGTGGAGACCGTTCCCGTAGCGGAAGTAGTGGATTGGGAGAAGGCTCCTTAGCCGGGTACTCAGCTTTGTAATCTACCGAACTCTGATTCTAAGAGTCGACTGAACCAAGAGCCTCAAAGGTGTTACCAAGATGGATGTCTGAAGAGCAAGTGACTATTGCGCGAGGTGGAGATTCTGTGCGCATAGCCAAACCTGTAGTTCCCATTGAGTCATCGACGGCCTTACCCTTATCCTGCTGAACAGGACGATAAACCATACGAACCCTGGAGCGACCGCGCTGCACTGAATTCTGACGGGTACCCGGGGCATGTGGATGTCCCTGAGCCGGAGACATACACTCTTCCGCGGCCGTATTACCCACATTGTTAAAACGACATGAACCAGTTGAATGACCCGTAACGCCACACCTCGAGCAAAACTCAGGGAGTTTTTCATAAGTGACGGAAACAAAAGAGCATTTCCCAGTGCGTTCAACCATAATGTGTTCCTCCAAAGACTTGGAGAGATCAATATCCACCAGAACTCGAACAAAATGACCCAAAGAGCCATCCAGAGAACGCTGATCAATCTGTAATGGATTCCCAAGCGCACTGGCAATCCCCATAATGTTACTGGGGTCCCAGTATTCCAGACTAAGTTCAAAAATGCGGACCCAAACGCTGGCCACTGAAGTTTGCACTTTGTAAGGGTTGAAATCAGGCACCCATGGAGATATGCGGATAGTACCAGGGTTAAGCGTCCAATTAACCCGCTGCTGAGCCCGAGAACGATCATGCGCACTAAACAATTTGACACAAAAAAATCCCTTGCCCAAGGAAATTAGTTTCCAGTTATTTTTAATACCCCATAATTCAGTAAGGCGTTTATGCAAAAGCATAGTCGCCCATGGCTTGTTAGCTTTTCCTAAAATAACCCTTCGAATCAACGAGTAGGAAAATACAGCAAGACGTTGCTAGTAAACATTATCATCGATGGTAACAGAGTAGTAATCACCTTTACGAACCAGTTTTGGGATACAATGATTTTTACCAGAAACTACTGTGGAAAACAAGGTAGGATTACTTAGAGCCTGAGACGTGGAATCCGGATGGTTAGAACCTGAAACAATATTAGCAAAAGAGTGTACAAAATTGGGTTGATCATTCAAATTATGAGCCGAATGTCGTAGGTTCGTTTCATAAATGGAGGTCGTTGAAGTCGAATTCTGACGGAGGCCTGTGTTTGGGATCCCGGGCAGACGGCAGACGGCAGCCCATGGGTCATCACCCCCTGGGGGGGCGGTCTTGGAGGTGGACATGGCAGCCAGCCCCCCAAGGGATGGCAAAGGGGGGCTGGTCCCCCCAAGGCATAGAGCGGCCATGGGGGGGAAGAGAGTGGGCGGCCCCCCAAGATAACCGCCTGGCATAGGCGGTTGGGGTGGTCCCCCCATGGAGGATGCCCCATGAGCAGCAGCGGGCGCAAGGACGGGTGAGGGGAGGGACCACGCGGGTGGCAGCAGGCGTGGGGATGGAGGACAATGCGGACGGGGATGACGCACGATGTACGGTGCATTGAAGGTGCGAAGCGTTGCAGGCGGTGTGGAGGTAGACGTCCGGGGGGATCAAGCCGTCCCTGTTCAACGGAGGTGGTGCTGGGTGCTCGTGCAGGCAATAAGGCTTGAAATTGCAAGGCAAACCGGCTATGGGTGGCAACGTGGAGCCGCGCTGATCGAAGATGCAAGGAGCCGCGTTCACGTGATCGGGTTCAGAAATCCTAGCCCCATGCAACGATGAAGAAGATGGGGTGGATGATTGATCGATGAGGACAGACTTCGGGGGAGGATCGAAGTTTGACGTAAAACCGAAAAAGACCGGCTCCGCCATGGAGCAGCCGTAGAAGACGACTGAAGAAAGGAAACGTGGCCGCGCCGGTGGTCGTGTTTTAGAGAGAGAAACTTTTTTTCGTGATCTCAACACCTTTATCTATAATGGATGTACAAGTTAACATGACTTAGATGTTAGATAAATGTTTTTATCATGATTTTGATGATTTTGTTTATATGAGTTTTTATACCAAAACAATATCCCTAAATGTTGTCCCAACACTTCCGATCGATCTAAAATGTTTTTACTATTTTTCGGAGTATTTCTTGAAGTTTATATTCGATTTAAAATTGGACAACACTTTTGTTTCAGATCGACCTGGTCGCCCTAGGGCTACCCGCACTGAGTTGAGTTTTGAAACAGAAAATGGGACGTAAGAGAAAATGGGGAGGCGACGGTCGACAGGTGGGCGACCGGTGAGGGCGACGGTCGACCACCGGGCGACCGGTACACGGGAGTGCCCTCTCAAATGCGAGACTTCTCTGTTTTGATTTTCTATCAACCCCAACCGGTCAAGACCAAAGCGGCGACCGGTCGAACCCCTTCGACCGGTCCCCCTGTGTAAAAATTCGCAGAATTCAATTTCAATCTTATCTCTCGTGCGACCGGTCGAACCCCCTGTTTATCAAAGAAACTATCCGTTGCATTTTCGCATGACTTTTCCCTATTTTGTGGGATTGATTTCTAACAGACTATATTGATGATTTTAAATGGTTTCTTTTGCAGCAAATCACTCCCCAAGGAGGAGCCAATGTCTGGAAATCAAAGCCAAGACCTCTCCTATAAATAGAGGCTTCATTCAAGAAACAAGATACAACACTCCATACAAGCAAAGAGCAAACAAAGCAAACACTTTCATATATCTTGTTGTATTAGCCTTAGCACTTTCACTTGCACAAATTTGAGGTCTAGGCTTTCAATTCTTGATTACACTTGTACTCATATTGTATCAATCATTATTGAGTTGTAATCTTGATTTTGGTCATCATTCAACACAAGACATCCTTGTGAGTATTCTTGTGGTAAGAATACACTTGGGTGATCTAGGTGATAGGTGTTTGAAGGTTGTGGTAATCTTCAATGGTGTTGTAAGAGGATTGTGGTAATCCTCAAGGTGGTGTAAGAGGGTTGTGGTAATCCTCAAGGTGTTGTATTAATTTTTGGTAAATTAATAATATCTTTTTTCTTTTGAAATCCATCCCGGATATATCTTGGGGTGGTAGAGGATTAGGCCTAGGTGGGTTGAACCTCTTTAAATCGACGAGTGTTGTTTAATTTCCGCATTTACATTCTCGTCTTTGTTTGATTATTCGAAAAAGAGGGCAAAATTTGAAAAACCGAGATAATCTATTCACCCCCCTCTAGATTATCGTAGCCACTTGGACTAACAAGTGGTATCAAAGCCAAACTCTTTGGCTAGCTCGTTCCGAGTAAAGAGGAAAGATCCATGGCTACGAATGACGCTTATCTCACCACCGGCGCCTCCACCAACAAGCCACCATTGTTCGACGCCAACAACTACGCATTTTGGAAAGACCGTATGGAGTGCTTTCTACAAGGGTGCGGGTTTGACATATGGAATGTGATTATTGAAGGAGTTGATCAACCAACGAAAAAAATGGAGGATGGCACCTCGGCTCCTAAACCTTTCAAGGAGTTCGATGAAAATGATAAAAAGGCTTTCTCTCTAAACGGTAAGACCTTAAATATTTTGCATTGCTCACTTACCACCACCGAGTACAATCGCATACGAGGCATAAGGTCGGCACATGAGGTTTGGGAAAAATTGGAGACTATATATGAAGGGACAAAGAAGGTCAAGCAAGCTAGAAAGACCATGCTTGTTAAAGACTTTGAAAACTTTAACATGTATGATGGTGAAAGCATCTCCAAGATGGTGGAAAGGCTTGACAACATTGTCAATCCTCTTGTGGCCCTCGGTAAAGTCATCTCCGAAGAAGACAAAGTGACTAAGGTATTGAATGCTCTTCCCGACTCATGGTCCGAAAAAGGTGACGGCAATCACGGAAGCACAAAATCTTGAGACACTCAAGTTTGACGAGCTCATCGGGAACCTCCTCATCTATGAAGTCTATCTCAAGGAAAGGAAAAATACCAAACCAACCATCAATCAATCGGGTATGCAAAATATTCCTAAAGGTCTTGCTTCCTCTTCTAATAATGCATACTATGATAATGATGATGATGATGAGGAGACGGCCGCACTTGTTCGAAAATTTGCAAAATTTGTGAATAAAAATAAAGCAAGAAAACCAAGAGATAATGCTTGCTTTAAGTGCGGAAAACCGGGCACTTCATAGCCGATTGCCCAAAACTCAATGAGGAGGAACAAAAGAAAAGAAGCCTTTTCCAAAAAAAGAAGGCTCTAAATGCGGATGTCAAAACTTGGGATGAGCTACTCGAGACATCCGACGAGGAAGGTGAAACCGAACATGGTCTTATGGCTATAGACGATGAAAATAATGAGGTACGCTCTAACTCCTCTACCTCCTCCTTAGTTGATGAATTGCAATGTGATTTTGATGAGTTGCAAAATGAATTTCAAAAATTGATTGTTAAATACAAGAGTTTAAAGAAGGAGCATAAAGAGCTTAAAATAGAAAAGCATAAATTATTTACATCTTATGAGACTCTTGATCATGTTCATGTTATTACCCTTACTCAAATTCAAACTCTTGAAACCGAGAAACAAATGCTCACTAATGATATTGATAATTTGAAAAAGGATGTGCATCGTTTTAATTTAAGCACGGATAAGGTTACTAAAATTTTAGATGCCCAAAGAGGTGAGCATTCAAAACAAGGACTTGGTTACAAACCATTTCAAAAAGTCTTTAAGAAAAATGACCAAGGTCCGAATTTTGTACGTGCTAAAAGTGCCCATAATATTATTTTCTTTTATTGTGGTAAAGTTGGTCACTATGTTAGCAATTGTAAATTGAAGAACAATTTTAGCTTTGTTTGGAGACCCAAAGGTCTCAAGGCTAACCCCCATGGACCCCAAAACTATAGGGTACCTAAAAATGGTTCGTTTGTAGGTAATAGGCGCTACAACAACCATGGAGGATTCGAAATGGCTCGTGGACAGCGGATGTTCACGCCATATGACCGGAAAGAGAGAACTTTTTACCAACATCAAGTTCCAAGAAGAGGGTATGGTCATGTTCGGCAATGGCAAAGGAAGAATTCTTGGAAATGGAGAAATTGGTAACTCTTCTTTCTCTCTTAATAATGTTCTTTTAGTAGAAGGGCTTAAATTTAATTTGATAAGTGTTAGCCAACTTTGTGATTCAAATTATAATGTTGTTTTCAATAAAGAAAAATGCCTTATTCGTAAAAATGATGAAATTATTTGTGAAGCAAATAGAAAAGGCAATCTTTACAAAATTTCTACTAGTGATTTGGTTAGTCAAAATGTTTCTTGTCTTGTCGCCAACAATGATTTAACGAGTTTATGGCATATGCGACTTGGACATGTTGGATATAAAAGTTTGAAAAATATTTACAAAAACCAACATGTAAAAGGACTACCCAAATTGAATTTTGAAAATCTTGGCTTATGTGACACTTGTCAAAAGAACAAATTAGTTAAGAGTAGTTTTAAGCCCAAAAATGAAATTTCCACAACCAAGCCTCTACAACTTCTTCACCTAGATTTGTATGGGGATATTGGTACGGCTAGTCTAAGTGGAAAATATTACACTTTTGTAATTGTTGATGATTTTTCTAGATACACTTGGGCTCTTTTTCTTGCAAATAAAAGCGATGCCGTTAATGAGTTTGTTAAGTTGTGTAGACGCATTGAGAATGAAAAGGAAGATACTATTAAAACTATTCGAAGTGATCGAGGCGGAGAATTTGACGGTGAGTTTAGAGTCTTTTGTGAAACCAAGGGATATACACACAATTTTTCGGCTCCAAGGACACCTCAACAAAATGGTGTAGCCGAAAGGAAGAATCGGACACTTCAAGAAATGAGTCGGTCCATGCTAAATGAATTTTCACTTCCAAAATATTTTTGGGCCGAAGCCGTAAGTACCGCTTGCTATGTCATTAATTGAGTTTATATTCGTCCTAAAATGAATAAAACTCCATATGAGCTTTGGAAAGGAAGAACTCCAAATATTAGTTATTTCAAAATATTTGGATGTAAGTGCTTTATTTTGAATACTAAGGATCAATTGGACAAACTTGATCCTAAGGCCGATGAAAGAATATTTATGGGGTATTCAACCAAGAGCAAAGCATATCGGGTTTACAATAAGACTAGCATGGTTGTTGAAGAATCTATTCATGTCAAATTTAATGAAGCCTCGGGTGTTGAAAGAATACCCAATGACGATAGTGATGAAGAGGATATTGTTGAACCTATTGTTCAAAGTGATGCTCATAATGATAAACCTTCTATTTCAAATGATCAACCTTCAAGTTCAAATGTTCCTCAAGAAGATAGGGGTGATACTTCGAATATTCCCGTAGCATTGAAATTTAAGGGAGATCACCCAAAAGATCTTATTATTGGTGATCCCCTTGATAAAGTAATGACTCGAAAAAATTTTGCCGAGAAAGCTCTTATATCTCAAAAAGAGCCTAAAAATGCTAAGGAAGCTATTGAGGATGAAGATTGGTTTTTAGAAATGCAAGAGGAGTTGAATCAATTTGAAAGAAATGATGTATGGGAATTAGTACCTTGTCCTCCATCTCAAACAATTATTGGTACAAAATGGGTATTCGGAACAAACTTGATGATCAAGGCAACATTGTTCGTAATAAGGCAAGGTTAGTAGCTCAAGGGTATTGTCAAGAAGAAGGTATTGATTATGATGAAACATTTGCACCGTAGCACGTTTAGAAGCTATTCGCATTTTACTTGCCTATTCTTGTTTTAAAAATTTCAAGCTTTACCAAATGGATGTTAAATCCGCTTTCTTAAATGGTTTTATTCAAGAAGAAGTCTATGTAAAACAACCTCCGGGTTTGAAAATTTTTCTAGGCCTAATGATGTTTTTAAACTTAAAAAGGCCTTGTATGGTTTGAAACAAGCACCTCGTGCATGGTATGATAGACTTAGCTCTTTTCTTTTGCAAAATGGTTTTACAAGAGGTAAAGTTGATACTACTCTCTCTTTTTTTTGAAAAAGGGCAAGATTGTTTACTTGTGCAAATTTATGTTGATGATATTATCTTTGGTGCTACTAATGAATCTTTGTGCAAGAAATTTTCTAAGTTAATGCAAGGTGAATTTGAAATGAGCATGATGGGAGAGCTTAATTTCTTTCTTGGACTTCAAATCAAGCAATGCCAAGAAGGTATCTATATTTCACAATCAAAATATACAAAGGAACTTTTGAAAAAGTTCGGCATTGAAGAAGGAAGAACCGTCTCGACTCTATGGCAACCAATGTCAAAATTGACAAAGATGAAAAAGGCAAGTCGGTTGATGAATCCAAGTATCGAGGTATGATTGGTAGTTTACTTTATTTAACCGCTAGTAGACCGGACATTCTTCATGCCGTATGCCTATGCGCTCGTTTTCAAAGCAATCCCAAAGAATCTCATATGAGTGCCGTTAAAAGGATTTTTCGATATTTGAAAGGCACTATTCAATATGGTTTATTTTATCCAAAGAATGAAAATTTTTCTCTTAAAGGTTATAGTGATTCGGACTATGCGGGAAATATTGATGATCGGAAAAGTACTTCCGGATCATGTCATTTTTAGGCGATTGCCTAGTTTCTTGGTTTTCAAAGAAACAAAATTGTGTTTCACTTTCAACGGCCGAAGCCGAATATATTTCCGCCGCTTTTTGTTGTACTCAACTTCTTTGGATGAAACAAACCTTAGCGGATTACAAATGTTCTTTTGAAAATGTTCCTATCTTTTGTGATAACATATCCGCTATAAATATTGCTCAAAACCCGGTTCATCACAACCGTACTAAACATATTGAGATTCGACATCATTTTCTAAGGGATTGTGTCTCAAAACGAAAAATTGAGATATCTTTTGTGCCATCTCAAGATCAATTAGCGGACATCTTTACAAAACCGCTAACTTCCGAGACTTTTTCGTCGATACGAGCTCGGTTAGGCATAATGCATATTGAATGAGGTCTACGTTTGCATTTTGCATGTTTTTAAAACTTAGGGGCGAAAAAATCGGATTTTTGGTTGAAAATTCGGATTTAAAAAAAAAAAAAAATTTTTGACAAAACAGTGGGCTGAAGAGGTTGAGGGCAACCGGTCGCCCTCAACGTCGACCGGTCGCCCTCAACCACGACCGGTCGCCCTAGGCCAAATTTTGGTTTAAGTTCGTTCTGTCTTCAGCATTTGTTATTTTCACTTCTTTTTGCCATTTTTCGTCCCCTTTGCCAAATGCACACAATTTTCACTCAAAATTGATTTTCATGCATTCAATTCATATCTTGGACCTTATATAGCATGTTTATCATCATCATTGCTCATCTTTTCCGATCAAATGGTAAGAATTTTCCTTACTTTGCTCAATTGGGTTGAACCCTTGAGTTTATGGCTTTCTTGTATATTTCTTGATATTTTTTGCTTATGATCTTGATGAGCTTAGTTATTATGTTGTATTGTATGATGTTTGATGTGAATTGGTGATGCAATTTTTGGCTTGGATCATTTACAAGGGCTATATACAACTCTTTTTATTTTTCACGCCCACAATGTGTTCGATGAAATGTCACAATGAAAATTTCAACTTCTACATGATTCTCTCGCTTCCAAAAGTCTTCAATACTCATTGAGATCATGTTTTGGCAAATAAAACGAGCGTATGAACTCTTCATGATACATTTCTCCCATTTTCCTTGGTTTTTTAGCCTAAATTGCTCAATGGTTGATAAACCATTTCTTTGGCGCACTTTGATATACTTCTATGATGTTTTTATCATCCTAACATTTTTTTTGATGATTCCAAAGGGGGAGAAACAGGAAATTGGCTCGTTAGCTCAAAGAAGCTAATTAAAGCTCATGATAGAAGCTATAAGCTATGGCTTATTAAGGCCATAAGTTGTGAAGAAAACTCAGTCCAATGATTGTTTTATGAACTTGTTTGCATGGATAATAAGTATTTGTGACAGGGGGAGCTTATAAGCTCATGGAGTTGTTGTTTATTTTGTAAAAGCTTGTGCTTCTAGCTTATGCAATATTTCTTATTAAAGTGCTTGTTGATAGGGGGAGCTTTTGTAAAATGTTTTTAAACGGATAGTTTACTCATAAACCGGAAAATTTATTTTGTTTTTGAAATCGTCCTCTTGAAAATTGTTTTGGTTTGTAATCATCAAAAAGGGGAGTTTGTTAGATAAATGTTTTTATCATGATTTTGATGATTTTGTTTATATGAGTTTTTATACCAAAACAATGTCCCTAAATGTTGTCCCAACACTTCCGATCGATCTAAAATGTTTTTACTATTTTTCGGAGTATTTCTTGAAGTTTATATTCGATTTAAAATTGGACAACACTTTTTTGTTTCAGCTCGACCGGTCGCCCTATAGGGCAACCCGCACTGAGTTGAGTTTTGAAACAGAAAATGGGACGTAAGAGAAAATGGGGAGGCGACCGGTCGACCAAGTGGGCGACCGGTGAGGCGACGGTCGACCACCGGGGGCGACGGTGCACGGGAGTGCCCTCTCAAATGCGGACTTCTCTGTTTTGATTTTCTATCAACCCCAATCTGGTCAAGACCAAGGGCGACCGGTCGAACCCCCTTCGACCGGTCCCCCGTGTAAAAATTCGCAGAATTCAATTTCAATCTTATCTCTGACGACGGCCGAAACCCCTGTTTATCAAAGAAACTATCCGTTGCATTTTCGCATGACTTTTCCCTATTTTGTGGGATTGATTTCTAACACTATATTGATGATTTTAAATGGTTTCTTTTGCAACAAATCACTCCCCAAGGAGGAGCTAATGTCTGGAAATCAAAGCCAAGACCTCTCCTATAAATAGAGGCTTCATTCAAGCAACAAGATACAACACTCCATACAAGCAAAGAGCAAACAAAGCAAACACTTTCATATATCTTGTTGTATTAGCCTTAGCACTTTCACTTGCACAAATTTGAGGTCTAGGCTTTCAATTCTTGATTACACTTGTACTCATATTGTATCAATCATTATTGAGTTGTAATCTTGATTTTGGTCATCATTCAACACAAGACATCCTTGTGAGTATTCTTGTGGTAAGAATACACTTGGGTGATCTAGGTGATAGGTGTTTGAAGGTTGTGGTAAACTTCAAAGGTGTTGTAAGAGGATTGTGGTAATCCTCAAGGTGGTGTAAGAGGGTTGTGGTAATCCTCAAGGTGTTGTATTAATTTTTGGTAAATTAATAATATCTTTTTCTTTTGAAATCCATCCCGGATATCTTTGGGGTGGTAGAGGATTAGGCCCAGGTGGGTTGAACCTCTTTAAATCGACGAGTGTTGTTTAATTTCCGCATTTACATTATCGTCTTTGTTTGATTATTCGAAAAAGAGGGCAAAATTTGAAAAACCGAGATAATCTATTCACCCCCCCTCTAGATTATCGTAGCCACTTGGACTAACATTAGATTCAATTATTAATCTATTTAATTCGTATATTGTTTTCATTAAATACATTCAATTAAAATCTGATAATATAAAGATAAATTTGAAAATAAACATATCATAAGTATATAAAATAAAATAAACTTGGCATAGAGTTATATGTATGAAATTAATGAAAAGAGATTTTAAATTTTAAGGTAGAGTGAACGTTTTTAAGAGTAATATTTGTTATATTTTGATTATTTTGTTATATATATTTTGTTTTAAATGGGCTTACTAATAGGATGAAAAGACAAAAAAAAATTCAACAAAGAAGAAAAAGAAGTAGAACCGGAAAAGTTTGTTGCAACAAAAAACTAATATCATTTTAAAGACAAAATATGGAGTTAATATGACTTTAATGAAACTTATTGTATATCTTATTTCATAAGTTTTTATTTCAAAATACTTATTTTGTTTCAAATATATTATTTTTTATATCTATTCATCATAGACTTTTGGTTTCTTACTTACACGGAGATATATATATATATATAATATATTTAGAAAAATTTAGTTTAAATCTTTGTTATATATAGAACTTGAATTTACTAGATAAAATATACTCTCTCCATACCACTAGAGAATAATTCACACACATTAAGAAAATATAATAAATATAATTGGCATTATAATTATTTTAGATTTTTTGTTACTTTACCCTTGCTTTAAATGGGACATTAAATATGATATTTTATTCTACTATTGTGTAGTTACTACTTTCAATAACGAACAAGCCCCTAATTTTAGAAAAATTAAGTAATTACTTTGTATGTATTAGTTTGACTTTCAAGGTACAACATGATCACTAAAAAAATTACTCAAAAACTATATATAAAATTTAAGTTTTATATTACATTCAAGATAAAATCATACACTATTTTTATCATTAAATTAAGTTACTATGTTGAACTATGCAAAACTAGTATAGGATTAGATTTAACTTAAGGTTTGAATCTTTGTCAACCACATCCCTATATTTAGAAAACAATATATGATTTTTCGTTTAAAGATCATTATCCATCTTGTCATATTTCGGGGAAAGCATGACTTTTTAAATTCAAATTGGTAATTATCAATAATAAATATATTTATGAAAATAAAATAATTGAGATCAACTTCAATTCTTGTAGTCTCTTGATCAACAACATGAGGTGTTAGATAATTTTTAATATATAATTAAGAGTAAATATCATTTTTATAATTATAGCCTATTGGCTATGTGAGCTTGTTGCTATGATATCTAATTCCAATTAAATTGCATTCGAATGGATGATTTTTAACTAAAGGAGAATTTGGAGAAAAATAATACGGATATATATATAAATTTACAGTAAAATAAAAAATATAAAATCAATAAAGTTAACTCTTTAAGCTTTGATGTTGCATAAAATGTTATTGTTTTAAGCTAAGAAAAATGTGAATTAATGCTATAAAAATTATTCTAGGAATATATATTGGTATGTAAGTTTCTCATTAATTCCAATCTATTTTTTTCTTTTTGTGATGATCAGTCATATATCTTTCAATCTTTTACATTGTTATTTGTATCCCCTATAAATTTGACTACTTTTTTAGGATATATTCTTTTTATTAAATAAGTACATAATTATTATTAAATAATCTCTTTTTATTTATGTTGTGTTTGATTTTTGGTAAAGAAATATTTAGTCAGTTTTATTTTTGTTTTTAGAGAAATTGTGATCTGGCAAATTTTAGCATGTATAATTACTAAATTAATTATGTATAATGCATCTAAATCAAAAAAACATCTTAAAAGTATTGTAAAAAAAGACGTCTCGAACAATAAAAAAAACAAGAAAAAATATGATCGTAAACTAACATAAAAACCTATTTAGTATTATATTATTTTTAAGTTTTTGCTAATTGAGTTATGTGATAATTAATTTCGATATATACTTCCTAAAATAAATTATATATTGAAACAATGTTAAACAGAGGAACGGAGCCAGAATTCATTATACATGGGAGCCGATAGTCAAAGTCGCGTGACTAATTATTTATTATATATAATGGCAGAATTTAAATTATTATACTTGCGTAGAAATGTATTCTTAATTTACTAAAATTTAAATAAAAATCATTTAAGAAGTGAAGGGTTCAATACTTTTTAGCAATTTGTTTACATTATGTACTTGATGTGGTGGTAACACAATATTCTTCAAAATCATGAGTTGGAAATCTACAAGTAAATTGGGTTACTGCCTGCAACACAACAAGTCGTTAGGGCGCCGGGATTTTTCCCGGCGATAACCCTCCGACGCTCAAGTCAGATTAGAGAGCTAAAGAATAACTAGAATTCACAAGACTAGATGTTGTGAAAATGAATTTCATACCTTGGAAATGGAATTGGAGGTGATACTTATAGTATCTCAAAGCTTGAGTTATTATCTGGTGGTATATGGTGCATGGACCATATGAGCCCATTGAGGCCATAAGTAAAATTATTGTTGGACTTCATTATATTTGGACATTTGGGCCTTTTTAATATATATTCATAATAATAAAAATTATGTTGAGCCCATCATAATCCCCCTACTCATGGTTAGACCTTGTACTGTTAGTGTGACCATGAGTATATTCTGACTCAAGTATATCAGGATTAATAAGTGTAAATTGAATTAAATAAGATGATTTGAATCAATTATGAGGAAAATTGACACTAAAAACCCCTTCCAAAAATATATCTCCCCTCAAATGGTTATTAAGATTTTTTTTTAAAAAAAAAAAGATAAAAGTTAAGGATAATTAACAACAATTCTACTCTTTTTCGAGATTCCCGCAGATTTGCCATCATTTACTCAATGTCATAATAAGAAATGAAGTTAATTGCAATAAGAAATCATTCACTCAATAATCATCACCAAGAATCAAGCCGCAATGTAATTTCTGACCAAAATCAACACCTTCATTTTATTATAAAAAGCCAAGGAAACTAAGGATTAAATTACCAACATCAAATTCGTCTGACTATCTCCAAGGCTTTTGAAAGAATAATTCTCATTCTCTAGAAGTCTTGACAATGGGTTCACAAGGTTAGTCTTATTTGATAAATGCTTTGTACTTTATAAGATATATATATATAATATTATTAGTCATTTTTACTCATTTTTGTAAAACTCCGAAAAATATAATTTCTGTTGTATATAGAGCCGTGGAAATGAACATTTTTTTTATTACTAAAACCACTGTAAGGAAAATAAATACTCGAATATACTAAAATCAATATTGGTACATTTCAGCGAAAGAAATTAATCTACATGGATTGGATAATTTTAAATTCTTTAATTTCCACAAAATTCACCCATCATTAGTGTACTGGTCAGACACCCCACATGATATTTCATGTTTATCAAAAAACATCTTCTTAATAGGGATCACTAGACTAATAGTGCTAGCTATATTTTATGTATACATATACTTTTTTGGGGAAATATTGTAAAATTATCGATGTAAAATTTACAGCTGCGAAGCTTCCCGATTTAAATGGTGAAGGAGAATTTGAGGCGAGGCTAATGTATCTTCACATATTCAAATCGTGGATAAAAACAGAAATACATATATTTATACATACAAACACATATATATATATATATACACGTATATAACGTGATGATTACCAGGTGGAAATATGTCGATGTCGCGTCTCGGATAAGCCAATAATTAACAACTTAGTTGGCCTGACACCTTCTATAGCGAACCCCCCATTTTCAGTGAGTGTACAAATGGTTTCTCTTAACCAAGAAGATATATCGACTTGCACTCCCAGTCAATTGAACCCACTTCGAGAGGTTGAAGTGTCCGTGGACCAAAAAGTGACAACACGCAATGTTCCTACACAGTTGGTCGCTCCTGGGCGTACTCCTAGGGTTAGTGAGAAAGTGACTAACGTTGCAGAGCTTGATGCGACAATGTCCACTGCCATTTTGGCCTCTTCTGGTGGTGGTCCAATTGATCCTACTTATTTGGAAGGTTGCTCACCAGAAAGAATTGAAGCTATTCTCAATCTTCCTGAATATACTAATGAAGCTTGGGATAATGCTGAATAGAACGAGTCAAGCAATGGACCTTCTGAGTCGAAAGAGAATAGTGATTCTCTTGAACTTAATGAAAGCATAAAAAAAGTAAAAGACTGCTCTTCTACTGACGAGAATGCATCACAGGAAACATTAGATTCCCATTCTGGGGATCAAGTCCAATCCAACATCATCGAAGATTGCGACACCTATTTGAATTTGGAGGACTTGAAGACTTTACATAAATAACTCTTACTGTCCTCTAGTTATCGACTCATACTTCCCTCCGTTGGCCAAAGAATTAAATTCCCTCCTAATGGTTATTTTACTGTTTATATGACATATTTCACAAGTGGATTCAATATTCCCCCTAGACCACTTCTGGTAGAAATGCTTCGTAGTGTGGGTTTATGTCTCTGCCAGCTTACTCCGAATGCTCTGATGTATTTTGAGGGATTTTGCTATCGCTTGAAAGAACTTGGCCTCCCTGTTTCGTTAGAAAGCTTTCATACTTTGTTCAGCGTTCGAAAAATGCCTAATGATTCGTATTTTTACTTCTATCCACGAGGAGGTTGCAAATTTTTATCTTGTTCTACTAACATACGAAGTCCTTGGAAAGAAAGGTTTTTTTATATTAGAGATGAAGGATGGGGATTTCCAACTGAATGGAGTAGTTCTCCCACAAGAATTTCCTGTTGGTATAGAATGTCCTCTTGCTTATGTACATTAATTTCATTTTATACCTTTTTATTATCTCATATGTTTTTATTATTCTTTTTTTTTAGGTAAAAAGCTAGATCTCGCTAGCCTCCGCACACGCAGGCTCCATCAAAATTTGGGATTGAGCTCAAGCTCAACACGTAACCCTAGTGCCCTTGGAAGAATCGAGAAAGCTGATATAGGTAGGACTGAAGGGAGCAGAAATATTAGCAAGTATGGCGGTAATAGGCTATCTTCACCCCCTCCCCGTGAAAGTGTTGAGCGGAGATCCACCATTCGTGATCCCCCCAATGTTGGTGTTGTGCCTCGTTTCGATACTCCTAGTGGTAGTAATTCCAAGAGGCAAAGAGACTTTTCTCTTGCGGCCGCACCTCGCCACGGAGCTGGCAAAGGGCTCTTTGGATTCGGGATGAATCGTGTTGAAGGAGTTGAATCGTTTTGGGATGACAACGACCTCTCTGTTTGATGGAATAAAACAAGATGTCTGGTTAATAAGTATGATACTGAGAGGCTGAATGTGAAATCCGATAAAGTGATTGTCGAGGCACTTGCTGGAGAGTTTACTCGAGTAATGTTCCATTTATTCACGTATTTATAATTTATTTTTATCTCTTAGATTGTCTCATATATCTAAGTTTTGCTCTTTTGTTATGTTTACAGTGTGTTAATCTCGCGACCATCCTGGGAGATAGATCAGAAAAGTACAAAGAGTCATCAGAATATTATGAAGCTGCGGCGAAATCTAGTGGTGAAGAAATCACTAAAATGTTTAAAGATTTGTGTAACATCAAAGTAGAGTTGAAGACATCAAATGAGAACCTTAAAATTATGAAGGAGAAATATGATCGGGAAATTGCCACTAGTAAGAAGTTTTTGGAGTCTAAGGCTGGTAAAGATATGATTCGTAATGCAGAAGAGAGAGGTTCTAGTGCTTTCCAGGCTTCACCTGCCTTTGAGGAAATAACAATGCAACGTGCTCTTAATGTGTATGATGACACTATTCGACATTGTAGGCGCATCCTTCGGGATTCTGGGCAAGTTACTGAAGATGTCATCATGTTACTAGAACCGCATATTCCTGAAGTAGAAAGTGATGCGGTCGTCGTTGAGAACCCGGTTACTCAAGAAGCGAATGAATGTGGAGATGTTACTTCCACTGTTGAAGTGATTGATGCTGGACCTCGTGGCTGATGAAAGAAGTTGATTTCTTGTTTCAAGTTTTTTTTAATTACTTTTTAAGTTTTTTTTATGTAATAAGGTGTTATGGTTGGAATTGAAGTGTGGTATGTTTTATTCTCGTGGTAAACCCGGGAGCATATCGTTTGCAGCGTTTGGATGGAAGCAAAGTTCCACGTACTTGGAATGTGGCAAATCTCAGAAAATATTATCAGTGAAAATAAGAGAGAAGACTTAAAGATCTTTGATATATCTATTTAAGCATGTGTACTTGTTGGTTATACTTGTTTAATTTCAGTGTTTTTATGTGTAAAGCTAGCCTTGACAAGTTGGAATAAAGTCACTTTTTATATATATATCGACCATTTTCATTCCTTCGTAAAAAAAATATATATATACTAATGACCCCGGATAGTTGATGAGATTCCCATCAGGTCCAAGAATGAGCCTAGCTAGCTCGACTCCGGAATCCCATAGCTCGACTCCTTAAGAGGTCAAAGAGACAATTATCCCAGAATACCCCATTGTCCTTGAGGTTAGTGGCTAACCCTGGATAATTTGAACGGATTCTTATGAGATAAATTTGTTTTGTCAATTTCTTAAATTTATTTGAGAATAAGATTTAGCAGTCAAGTTATCCGCCGGAGCAATAGCTTCTGAACCATAAGTCAAGTTAAATGGTGATTCTCCTGTTGAAGTTCGTGGGGTGGTCCTGTATGCCCAAAGTACACTGGGAAGATCATCTACCCATACACATTTAGCAGTCCCCAACCTTGTCTTAAGATGTTGTAAGATGGTGCGATTGGTAACTTCAACTTGTCCATTTGCTTGTGGATTTCCCACCGAAGTAAAGAATTGTTTTATCGAAAGACTATTGCACCACTCCTTAATTCGAGATCCCTGGAATTGAGTGCCATTATCTGATATCAGTGCTCGAGGAATACCGAATCTACATATGATATTTGCCCACAAAAACTTAATAACTGCCTTCTCCGTAATCTTTGCCAAAGGTTCAGCTTCCACCCATTTTGTGAAGTAGTCCACAGCTACTATCAGAAATTTTCTTTGTCCAGTCGCTAAAGGGAATGGTCCCACTAAATCGATCCCCCATTGAGCGAAAGGATAAGGGCTTTCCAAAGTTTGCATTAACGCAGCAGGTTGACGATGAATGTTGGAGTGCTCTTGACATGAATGACAACGTCGAACTAATTCTTTCGCATCTTCTTGCATAGTTGGCCAAAAATATCCTTGCCTTAATGCCTTAGCTGCTAAAGCTTTCCCACCTAAATGATTACCACAAATTCCTTCATGGATTTCCCGCAGTACATAGTTCGCTTTGTCAGGGGTGAGGCACTTCAAATATGGCTGAGAGTATCCTTTCTTATAAAGTTCTCCATCAATAATCAAAAAACGAGATGCCCGTATCTTAACTTTATGCGCATCTTTTGATGACACTGGAAGTTCGCCACTGGTCAAATACTTAACAATCTCATCCTTCCAACTAGGCTCATCATCTTCTGCGCACAGGATTTGCAATCCTTCTCCATCTACCTCCGACTTGTTGGAGGAAAGAAAAATGATCTTTCTGCTTTTTACTCCTGCCATAGAGCTAGCCAGTTTAGCCAAATGATCAGCTACAGAGTTCTCTGTTCTCGGGACTTGCTTTATTAAACTAATATCAAACCTAGAAATTAAATCTTTTGCTAAGCTCAAATACTTAACCATTTTTTCATCTTTTGCCTCATATGTGCCTTCCACCTGATTAACCACCAACTGCGAATCACTGTGGAACACAAGACTTCTCGTTCCTGCTGAAAGTGCCAACTTCATTCCAGCTAAAAGTGCTTCATATTCAGCTTCATTATCAGTGGTTAAGAATTCAAACCTGATAGCATACTCAAACCTATCTCCCTGGGGGATTTCTATTACTATTCCAGTTCCACTTCCGGTCGAGGTGGATGATCCATTGACAAACAAGGTCCAAGTTGGTGTTGAGTTTGATGCCCCATTAGACTCCATCTCCACTAAAACATCTGCTAACACTTGTGCCTTGATTGCTGGTCTAGGTCGAAATTCAAGCCCATGCTCACTAAGTTCGATAGACCACTTCACCAATCTTCCAGAAGTTTCAGGGTTACCAAGAACTTACTTAAGTGGTTGGTTTGTCAACACTACTACTGGGTGAGATTGGAAATAAGGGCGGAGTTTTCTGGCAGCAGTAACGAGAGCTAAAGCCAACCTTTCTATATCTGGGTATCTCGTCTCCGCTCCTTGCAATGTACGACTGACGTAGTAAATTGGTTGGTGTTCTCTTCCTCTTTCTCGGACTAAGACAGCACTGACAGCCTCCTTGCTCATGGCCAGATATAAAAATAACGTCTCTCCTTTATCCGGTTTAGCTAACAAGGGCGGCGAAACCAAATACCTCTTCAATTCTTCAAAAGCTCTTTGGCATGAACTTGTCCATTCGAAGCTTTTAGCTTGTCTGAGTATTTTGAAGAATGGCAACCCTTTGTCCGCTGATCTCGAAATAAATCGATTTAACGCTGCTAAATGTCCCGTCAACTGTTGGACCTCTTTAGCATCTCAAGGTGGAGGCATATGTATGATTGCCTTTGTCTTCTTGGGGTTTGCTTCAATCCCTCTTTCAGAAATCATGTAACCTAAGAACTTCCCTCATGTGACTCTGAAGGCACATTTGGCAGGATTAAGTTTTAAGTTATTAATCTTCAATATACTAAAACATTCTCGTAGATCTGTAACATGGTTTATCGTTCTGCCACTCTTAACAAGAATGTCATCAATGTACACCTCCATATTTTTACCTATCTGTCATTCAAACATCTTGTTCATCAATCTCTGATAAGTTGCTCCTGCATTCTTGAGGCCAAAGGGCATCACTCTGTAGCAAAAATGTTGACATTCATCTCCCATGCAAAAATGTTGACATTTTCTCTAAGAAATGCAGTTAAGCTCACTTCTACCTCAGGGGCCAGACTTGTTCCTATTCTAGTAACCTTTAAACTATCACCAGGAACCACCTCAATGATCTTGAGTTCTTCTACTACTTCTAATCTGGCTTCGTCAGACTTTCTCTTCTTTGCCTCTAACCCCGTTTCTTTCTCAGATTCATTCTCCAATGAATAGACAACTTTTTCTTTCCCCTTATTTGTTGTGTTTCTGCCTTCACCGCATCCCCTCCGCTGTTCTGCAGTTCTTCGTAAAGTATTGGCGTAGCATTCTCTCGCCACTCTTATATCCCCAATTTCCTCTCCTATTCCCTCTGGAGTTGGAAATTTCACCTTCATATGATAGGTTGATGCCACCGCACGAAATAGATTCAAACTAGGTCGCCCTAAAATAACATTGTATGTGGAGGGGGCCTTGACTACCAAGAACCTAACCATCTTCGTAGTCCTCCTAGGATATGAACCTAATGAGAGAGGAAGAGTAACTTCTCCTAGAGCTTTCACGGTTTCCCCAGAAAATCCAGTAAGAGGAGTGTGGACTGGGCTGAGTTGTGCATTATCAATCCCCAATTGTAAGAAGGCATTATAAAAAATGATATCCGCCGAACTACCACTATCCACTAAAATCTTCTTGACCCAAAAGTTAGACATCGTTGCTGATATTACTAAAGCATCATTATGCTCACTTCGTGTCCCATTTAAATCTGAATCATCGAACATGATCTCTCCTTCAGAAGCATGAACATCATAAATTTGTTCTAGCGATTGATCGATCTGTGAATGCACTCCTTTTGTAGCACGCAATAGGGCTTTCCTTGCTCTATGAGAGTCTCCTCCTGTTGGTCCTCCAGAAATAACTCCAATCACTCCGGCTGTGGGCAAATTATGTTTTTCTGGTTCTTTTCTCCCACTGCCACTAGCATGATCCCGATTAACATCTTTTGACTTTGATGCGTCATTTCTCTTTTGATGGTCTTCTCTTGATTTGTCCACAAATTCTTTCAGATACCCCCTTCTTATGAGCTTTTCGATCTCATTCTTGAGATGATGACACTCTTCTGTTGTATGTCCCCTATCTCGGTGAAAATGACAATATTTCTCGGATTTTTGACGCTTTGGATTTTCTTTCATGGGTTGAGGTGGTTGAATTAACCCTTTGCGTTCTGCTACTACCAATATCTCTGATCTTCTAGCTTTTAGAGGGGCGTAATCACTATAACCATGAGGTGGGACGTGCTTTTGTTCTTCTTTTTTCCTCCCTTCGGGCTTTTCTTCTTCTCTGTACTTTCTTTTTGTGATTCCACTCACGTAAGTAGTCTCTTCTATCCTTATATATTTTTCAGCCCTAATCAATAACTCCTCTAGGGTACATGGAGGTTTTCCAGCTATGGACTCTTTGAACCTCCCATGACGCAAATTTTGTTGCATTATCCCTGCTAGTAACTCATGATTGACATGAGGTACTTCATGTGCAGCTTCGACAAAGCGCATCACATAATCACGTAAAGGTTCTCCATCCCGTTGTGAAATTGAAAACAGATATGCCGCAGTCTTAGGGTATTTGCGATTTATCGAAAATTGATGTAAGAACCTTTGCGTCAGCTGCTCAAAGCCAGCAATGGTGCCATCGGCAAGTTGGTTGAACCATGCTAAAGCGCGCTTGGTTAGTGTGGTTTGGAATATCTTACAGTATGCGGCATCACTTAAGTCATAAAGGTCCGCCTTCGTGAAAAACTTATCAAGATGCTCTTGCGGATCTCCAGTTCCATCGAACTCTGTAAGATTGGCAACTTTAATCCCAACGGGAAGTGATTCAGCAAGGATGGCAGTTGCGAAAGGACTACGTTTTGCTAGTAAGATAGCAAGTGATAAGTGGTTCACCGCCTCTTCTCGTACTCCAGATGGGACATTTGGAGTCATTGCATGTGTCCTATTATTAAGGGGAGATGAGGCTCGGCTTCCTACATCAGCTCGATGCTCAACTCTCCTATGTCTAACACGTTGCGGTGGAGCTTGACTGCTGGCCTCATCTCGTCTTTCTTCTTGCCTCAACTCTGTCCTGACCGGAGCTGGAGCAGAATCCTGGCTCTGATGGGAGGACTGAGGGGGCTCTTCTCTTTGTTGCGCGTGAATATATTGTGCTACTGCTTGAGTAGCAGCCCTCACAACAACATCATCCATCATAGCTCTTAACGCCTCTCGAGTGATTTGAACAACTTTGGGTTGGTCAGGATTAATTGGATGAGGTGGGGGTGGATCGCGTCTCCGAGGTTGTGGTAGTCGTTGATCCACTCCATTCTCAATTGGTTCTTCAGCATGAGAGACGCCTTGCGGACTAGCTCCTCGAGCTGCTCTTGATCTGGTTTGCATCCTCAATGTGCAGGTAGTAAGTTCCCACAGACGGCGCCAATGATGTGGTGGTAACACAATATTCTTCAAAATCATGAGCTGGAAATCTACAAGTAAATTGGGTTACTGCCTGCAACACAACAAGTCGTTAGGGCGCCGGGATTTTTCCCGGCGATAACCCTCCGACGCTCAAGTCAGATTAGAGAGCTAAAGAATAATTAGAATTCACAAGACTAGATGTTGTGAACATGAATTTCATACCTTGGAAATGGAATTGGAGGTGATACTTATAGTATCTCAAAGCTTGAGTTATTATCTGGTGGTATATGGTGCATGGACCATATGGGCCCATTGAGGCCATAAGTAAATTATTGTTGGACTTCATTATATTTGGACATTTGGGCCTTTTTAATATATATTCATAATAATAAAAATTATGTTGAGCCCATCAGTACTAACAAGTCAATTCCAAATTGATCATCCCGTATATAATTACTGAATATCGTCTCTTTAATTCAATCTAAGATGAATACTTTATCTAACCAATAACCTATTAAAAGAGAAAAAATAGATTAAGACTACAAAATAAAAGCAAACACAAATAGTTACTTCAACATGTTCACCCAAAAAAGAAAGAAAGAAAAAAAAATGGACAATTATCGTTTCACTATATTTTCACACAATAAAATGATTAATATATAATCGAACGATGAAAATGAATAAAAGAACGTAAAGTTTATGATGCTTGATGCACTTCTTTTATGTTGCAAACTAAAGAAATATATATTGAAACAATAAATAAGAGAGTAAATAACAATAAAGAAATGAAGCACAAAAGAATATCAAAAGATTAATAGGAACTAAAACTATGGGGAAAGAAAATTTTCAAAAAATAATGAGAGAGAGGAGAATTAATATGTGTAATCTTATATAAAATAATAAAATGTCTTGGTTGAACATAGTAAAACTTAAATAGAAATAAATTCAAAAAAACAATAACATGATTATGAAAGAAAATACTTAGACAATAGATTATTTTCAATTGGAATTGGGGATAGATTATTATTTGTTTTTTAAAGAAAGAGTTGGGGACGGGTTTGGGGGCCATGTTATGTGGATCCTCCATTGGTTGAAAATTTTAATAATCATATCAATATTCTTATACATGTATTCATAATATGTACTTAATTGTGTCATATATTAACTAATTATGTTTACATGATATGTATTATTGTTTCAAAGGATTGTTGATAAAGTGAAAAATAAATTGTACACATTCATGATATTATTGTTGCAAAAAATTTGCATTAGTTTTCAAACATAAAGAAAATGCCACTAGCAATAAATGTAATAAAGGAGATGTTGAAACAATACTAATGTATTAAAGTATTTTACTAATCATTATTTCATGAATTTAAAATATAGATTACTGTTGCATTTCGTACAATACGCTTTCATTAATATTTGAGGAGGTAGCAACTATATGTATCGGATGCCAAGTAAGGGAATATTTAACATTGACAATTGAACATGTAAAAATATCATATTATAGATTACTTATTTTTCTTCATATTTGTATTTTTCCCTTTTCTCTGATGTATAGGTTGCATAGTTGATGAAAATGGAACGTGGTTAAGTCATTTATATTCTATAAAAATGTGTTGTCCCTTTTCAGTTATAATTGATTATTGTATTTTATCTTTGTTTCTAATATATAAATATTTATATTATTCAGGGAGAACATGATGAGTCAAAATACTATTAGGAGCTAGCTAAACTTCTAAACATTAAAAGGAATGTCACTTTCTCATTGCTCTTAACAACAATGCACATGTGGTGAATGTAAAAATAAATGTTGTAGCAGAGTCGATTCAATATATAACACCAATATCGAAGATTATTCGCCAAAAATATTTGGTTCATACTACTGCAAGTCTACAATGTAGTTTATAGAATAATGGCAAGCAAGGTCGTATTTCTCAAGGATTGATTTGTGAAACACTTAGGCTATAATAACATCGCATTACATTTTAATAGAAGCGACCGAATATTGAGTTAAGTAAAAATCAAAAATTAAAAAGAAAAAATAAATAAATGTGTGAACCCCAGAAGTATTTTGAACATCTACAAGAGCAACCTTAGGCACTTAATCTCAACATGTTTCTTCAATATTAAATGCAAGTAAAGTTTTAAAAACCAATTCATGCAATTCTATAGGTTCAATTCCTAAAATAGTTTATTCTCCCTCCTGGGCGGCGCATAAACAGTACATTAATAACAATTGTAGGTCTCCCGACTCGATACACCCGTTTATGTCTGCATTCGATTTTCGTCTTTGTTAGAACTCTCTCCGAATTTCGCACTAACAAATATGACGTGCTAATTTTTGATCAGATAAAACGTAATTAGGAATAAGCACTCGTATTCGTAAAATAGAAAGCATGGATTAATTAAGAAAACAAATAATTATATTTAACATGAATCCACAGTTTCGATTATGCCCCTAAGATCCGAAAGATATGTCAAACATTGATTACAAACTCATAGACAAATTCGAATCAACATTATGACATCGTTTAAGCACAAACAAAAGATCTTAGACATAGAAAGAAAACTCCTTCTCTTCAGGATGTATTCTTCTTCCAAGACTTCGAAGATCTTGTGCTCTTGTAGATGCGAAAACCTTGTGGTGTTCTTCACGACCTAGCCTTCCTCTCTCAGAAGATCTTCGATTCTTGCTTTCTTGTGTAATTTGATGTGTTTTCTCTGTATGAACTGATATATTTTCGTGCAAGCCTTGGGTCCCTTTTATAGATGCTTGGAGAGATCACTTATAGAGTTGGAACGGGAAGATAACTCCAAAAAAGGTGTCGTGGAAGAATCCCACACGGCCTGGCCGTGTGGCACCACACGGTCGTATGGTCTATTCTTCAGCCCTTCTTCACACGGTTGTGAGAGCTCACACGGCCTGGCCGTGCGATGTGATGCCTTTTCTCACACGCTCGTGTGGGTTCATACGGTCCGGCTGTGTGGCCCTGGTTCTGTCCCCTGTTTTGCCCAACTTCACATGGTTGTATGGTTTCACACCGGCATTTCCACACGGCCGTGTGACACCACACGGTCCGGACGTGTGAAGTGTTTTTGTCCATTTTCTTTGTTATTTTGATCTTCTCTTCGCATTCATCAATCTTAGCCGGGCATTCCAACTGATATATCTTCGTTTTAAGCTTCGTTTCCTGTAAAAATTACAAGAATACGCAGCATCATGCCCTTTTAAGGAAACCAAGTAAAAACATACTAAATATGCATAAAAATGTATCAAATATATATCATTTTAAGCCCCAAAATGCACGTATATTTTACACACATCAAAATCCCCCAAACTTAAAGCATTGCTCGTCCCCGAGCAAATTAAGAAAAATTTATATAAGGGATAAAACGAACGAACTGTTAGTCCAAGTGGCTACGATAATCTAGAGGGGGGATGAATAGATCATGCCGATTTTTCGCAATTAGCTCTCTTTTACGAATGATCAATCAAAGACAAGAATAAAGGTGCAGAAATTAAACAACACACCTCGATTTATAGAGGTTCAACCCACCTAGGGCCTAGTCCTCTATCACCCCAGTATATCCGGGATGGATTTCAAAAAGAAAAAAAGATTTTATTAATTGCCACAATTAATACAACATAACCTTACAACACCTCTTTGGAGATTACTTCAATCTCCCTTGAAGATTACCACAATCTTCTACGGCACCTTGTGAAGATTACCACAATCTTCAACCTTGAAGAATACCAAATTCTTCAACACCTTAAAGAGCACCAAACTCTTCAATAAGAAGATTACCACAATCTTCTTGCACCTAACACCTAGATCACCCAAGTGTGTTCTTACCACAAGAACACTCACAAGGATATCTTGTGTTGAATGATGAACCCAAAAATTCAAGATTACAACTCGATAATGAATAATATAATATTGAGTGCAAGTGTAATCAAGCAATCCTAGACCTCAAGATGTGAAAGTGAAATACTTAGGCTATTAATACAACAAGAGTGGTGAATATGAAAGCTTAGAAATTTGCAGATTTCTTGTTGTGTATTTGCTTGTATGTTTTTTCTTGTGTCTTCAAAATCATCTTCTATTTATAGGAGAGTCTTCAAAAACATAGGCTCATCCTTCTTCACTTTTGTCTACAAAAAGAAGATCACAAGATGTAGAAAATATTGTACAAAAATGATAAAGTAAATCATGCTGATATGGATGTCCAATGGTATTATTCTGCTGTCAAAAATAACACAGCGCGCCCGGTCGCTATATAGGAAATTTCGAACGTTAAAAGAAAATAGTGCGGTCCAGGTACCAGACGGAGGGGGGTGTGCCGATCCGAGGGGGTGCGACCGGTCGCCCTAGGGGTCGACCGGTCGGCCTTTGCTTGAACCGGTCACCCTCCTCAAATTTTCAAGTTCAGGGAGTTCTCTTCTTGTTTTTCATTCTTCAGGTACCGGTCGACCGTTTGCTCGACCGGTCGACCTCCAAATTGAAGTGTTGTCCGATTTTTGTCAAAAATAAACTTCAAAAATTACTCCAAAAAAATTAGTAAAAATATTTTAAATCAATTGGGAGTATCTGGACAACATTTAAAAACATTGTTTTGGTGTGAAAACTCTTTTAAACAAAATCATCAAAATCTTGATAAAAATATTTATCTAACAATCTCCCCCTTTTTGATGATTACAAACCAAAACAATTTTAGGAGATCGATTTTAAAAATAAAACACAATTTTCCGGTCTAAAATGTCAATCCATTATAAGCAACATTTATCATAAGTGAAACACACAAGGATAGGAGCAAAGATTTTTCTAAAAACATTTTGCATAAGCTCCCCCTATCAATATGCATAACAAAAATAAGTATAAGCAAGCAACTACAAGCTAAAAGCTTGAATTTCATGAGCTTAGAAGCTCCCCCTATCACAAAGACATCATTAGTTAATCATAAGAGTCCATAATACATCAAATGGACTAAGTATTATTCACAACTTTTGGCTTTTAAGAGCCCTAGCTTATAGCTTTTCTTGCAAGCTTATTTTCATTTCTTTGAGCACATGAGCGTTTGTCATGTTTCTCCCCCTTTGGAATCATCAAAAATAATGTTAGCACGATAAAAACATCATACAATCATATCAAAGTGCGCAATTTAATCGATTTATCGAGCATTTTGAACATTGAAGCTTAAATTCCAAATAAAAGGGAAAAGTTGATCATTTGATTTGCAAAAACTCATTTGATATCGATAAAACAAGATCTCTATAAATATATAAGACATTTGAAATCGAGAGAATCATGTAGGTGATGAATTTTTCATAGAAACATTTTGTCGAACACTTGGCGTGCGTCAAATAAAACAAGAGATATATAATGCCTTTGTATTTCATTTCAGCCAAAAAAATTCATCACCAAATGTAATATTACAACATTCATCCATCAACAATCATCAAATACAACACACTAATACACAAATTTGTTGGGAAATTTATTGTTTAGATTTTGATGAATGCCATGTAAAACTTAGACTAGAAAGTTGGCACCCCATTTTCTTTGTAATTTGCATTGTAATAGATAGGGTTGTACGAGCTGAGTCAAGTCAGCTATGCCTGGATATGCAAGAAGTCAATGGGAGGCTAAAATGAAGACTCACATTGTGAAGCGGTGAGTATGGCAAGGAGGAGAAGTCAAGAACTCGATCGAAGGAGTACCGGTACAGTTCTGGTGTGAGAAGTGTCAGTCAAGTCAACTCAAGACAACCAAGTCAAGTTGAAGTGACAGATGAGTCTTCCAATGATTGGGAGCTGACTCGAAGTCACCTGGGGAAGTTAAGGAAATGTCAAGTCAAGACAATCGAAAAGTGTCCGTTACGTAAGTCAAGAAAGTTACTTAAATAAGTAATACTTCCATGTTATAATATTCTAAAGTGCTCAGTCCCAGAAGCGTGCAAAAGGAATAAACCAATGGGAAGCACGCACTGTGTCGCCTCGAAAAGCTGAAGGTTCGTTTAATACGAGGTAATGTCAATTTCAAGTACTGCAACAAGACAAGCCAACGACCACTAGTGTCTTTTGAAAATCAGCCTATCTCTTCAACAGGCAGATTTTTGAAGGAGCACTATAAAAGGCAGACGAATCAATTTGAGAAAGGGTTACCTTGCATACCTAAACCACGAACATTCAAGTTATTATTCGAGTTGTAACCTACAAAAATATTATCAAGTTATTCAAGCAAATCCTCAAGCCTAAACTTCGAAGGAAATCGATCCAACACCAAGCTGTGAAGGAAAGACAACCTCATACTGTTGAAGATGAAACTTTTGAAGAATCAAAAGGGGTCTGCATTCCAAGGAGGATTGTAGAAAGGTTCAAGGTCGAACCAGTCTCAAGCTATTGGAGGGCTTCGTGATCAAATCCAAGAGGCTTGAGCAAGTGAGTTATAGTAACAAGGTAGCTGCCCTGTGAAGAAGCTGAGTCGTACGAGAAGCCACCTGTGTGACCAAGGCATCTCCAGACTGAGTCCCAAAGGATCAAGTCAGCTGTGTGAGCAATACTTGTATCTGGACTGGTAACCACTTTGTACTCTGATCAATACTTAGTGGATTCCTCCAGGAGTTGGAGAAGAGAGGATTAGAAGAATTACCCCATCTTCGAACCTCTATAAAATTTATTGTGTCATTTATATTTCAGCATTTACTTACTGCATATCATTTAATATATGCTGATAATTTGCTATCCAATTGATATTTAACAAAGTGCTAAAACCAAGTGTTAAAACAAACTTAAACCAAATTAAAGGGTGTTAAGTCTTCCGCTGAAAATCTTATCACAGCCAAGTTAAGTATAAGACTAAGTAGCTGAGTTATTCTATCAACAACTCAGTCGAGTCTGTTGAGTGGCTAACTCTGGTGGTTAACTAACTTAGCTATCCGTCAAGGACTTAGCTGTGAAATTAACTTTGAATAATTTTAAAAGGACAAAATCGAAAAGTTGGTAAGGTTTATTCAACCCCCCTTCTAAACCTTACACTCACCCCCTTGGGACCTACAAGTGGTATCAGAGCGGTTGGTTCATTGAACCTTCCGCACTGGTTACTGAACTAGATCTCCAATCCTTCAAAGAAGTTTTTAACACTTGTTCTTTCAAAAGCCACTTTTAAAATAGCAAAGTTATTATCATGGAAACAAATTTGACACGCATTCTTATGTTTACCATTGAAGAATTTGATGACGGGAAAATACGTATGCAGGCTCATCTATCAGCTTTACATGATGAAATGTGGATAGTGATAGAGGATGGGCCACTGCAAATAATGAAGGTGAACACAGCTGCAAGGAGAGCTGCTGCAGCTGAAGGAGAGGAGGATGCTCCTCCTAGACCAGCTATGGTTGAAAAGCCAAGAGCTGAGTAGATAAATGATGATAGAAAAAGATACAACCTTGACAATGTGGCCAAGGATATATTTTACAAGACTTTGGACAAAGGCATTTTCAACAAAGTCAAATCTAACAAAACAACCAAAGAAATCTGGGATAAATTGACTCTAATTTGTGAAGGATCTGAGCAAATCAAGGAAAACAAATTATCTGTTGTTGTTCAAAAATTTGAAAATTTTAAAATGCTTGTAGGTGAGACAATGGATCAGCTGGACGCTAGATTAACTGAAATAACGAATGAGCTCTCAGCACTTGGGAAAGAATACACATAGAAGGAGATGTGTATGAAGATATTAAGGAGCCTCCCAGGTGAGTGGGAAATGAAGACCATGGCTCTAAGACACTCGATGGACCTATCAAAAACATCCAATCATGAACTATTCTCAGATCTCAAAGCCTATGAGTTTGAGCTGAGAAGAAAGGATCAAGAGGAGATAGTTGTACCAAAAAAGCAGTTTGCACTCGTAGTCAAGGAAGGGAAGAGAGATGAGACCAAAGAAGTTCTTGACCAGGAGGAAATTGCCTTGATGGTTAAAAGATTCAACAAGTTCTTCAACAAGAACTACAAAAGAAACAAAGGTGAATCCTCCAGAAGACATTCAGCTCCCTCCAAGTCAAGGGAAGATAGGCCACCAAAGAGAGCCGAGTATCAAAAGGTCGAATATCAAAGAGCCGACAACCCAAGAAATGAGAGAGTGATCAAAAAGTTGAAAACTTGTGCTGGAATTGCAGACAACCAGGACACTTTGCCATTGACTGTCCATATCCTGATATGAATAAATACAGGAATGAAGAAGAAAGAAAAGTCTTCAGAGAAAGAAGGCAAGAAAAGAAAAGAGCAATGTTGGGCTTTGAGGCCGACTGACAAGCTAAGTCAAAAAGAAAAGACTCGACTCGAGAGTAGTGAAGGCGACTACTCAAGTGACTCTGAAGAAGAAGCCTTAATCTGTCTAATGGCTAAAGAACAAGATCAACCTAACCAAGAAGATGAGGTACACTCTAACTCATCTCATTCATATTCTAGTAATAGTGATTGTGACACACACACTTCATCACCCACTGATCTTTATGATTCATTAGGGAAAATGATGAACGATTTTGAGCACATTAAATCCTCACACTCACTATTAAATGAGGAAAACAACCAGCTCAAAAGCTAAAACTCACAGCTGACTAAGGAGTTGAGTACTCTAAGTCACATAGCTAATGAGAACAAAGAGCTGAAGGCTGAAAATGCTAAACTAATAGCAGAGATAACTTTTATAGAAAAGAGAGAAAATGATCTCAAAAATGTGATTGCTTCATTCACAAAGGCATCTAAATCATTGGATGACCTTATCATGAGCCAAAAGAATGTGGAGACAAGACATGCATAGGATTCAATTCCTTTGTGCATAGTCAAACTCCTAGAGTGATCTTGGAAAAAGGATCTTTAAGTAATGAAGCATCTCAAAAATCCAAGACACCAAATGTTGCACACACAGTCATTCCAAAGCACAATCACAAACAAACTGGCCTAGGATATAAAGGAAAAGGAAAACAGCCAGTTGAGTATGCTGAGAGGACAGCTGAGAAGAAATACATCAGAGTTCCTCAGCAAACTCCAAATAGGAAGTACTCTGTGAAGAAGAAACAGAGCTACCAAAACCCCCAGAAGTTCTATCAAAGGAACAAATATGATGGGAATGTAGAAACTACTCAAGTCAAGCTGATTGGAATAATGTGAAATATCAGCCAAGACCTATGGAATACATGCCAAAATGGCAACCACCTAGAACTCAGCAAATGTCATTCCAAAGGCAACAAAGCCATTATCAGCACACATATGCACCCAAGCACTACACTCAGAGATATCACAATTACCCAAAGAAGGCAATTGCTAAAACACATGCACAAGGATACAGACAAAAGAGACAGATGTATGAACATAAAGCCCCCAAGCAATTTGCCAAAGTTAATTATGATTATGGCACTGATAGATGGCAACCTCTTAGAGTCAAATCATTTGGCTATAGGTTTGTTGGATCATCTTCCAATTCTAACCCCTCAAGATCCAGACAAGTATGGGTACCTAAAACCTAATTTCTTTGATTGCAGGTTCAAGGAACAGCAGAGTGCCAAGGAACTTTGTACATGGATACTGGTTGTTCCAGACATATGACAGGAAACAAGAAAAATCTATCAAAGTTCAAGGAGATTAGAGGTGCAAAAGTCATATTTGGAGGAAATGAAGCTCAAGGGGAAATAAGAGGAACTGGATCTATAAAGAAAAATGGATTAGAAATCACAGATGTTGCATATGTTGAAGGCCTAAATTTCAACTTACTAAGCATCAGTCAACTCTGTGACAAGGGCTATAATGTTGGATTCAATATGGGAGTGTGCCAAATCAAAGACACTGAATCAAATGAAGTAGTGTTGCAAGGATCCAGACAAAAGAACATGTATGTGGTAGATTGGTCGACTGCCACACCAAGCACTTGTTTATTAGCAAAGAGTACAGCCGAATCAAGTTGGATGTGGCACAAGAAGCTGAGTCACCTGAATTTCAAGACAATTAACAAACTTGCAAGGAGTAATCTTGTAGAAGGACTCCCAAACTCAGTATACAAGAAGGAAAGTGTTTGTGATGCATGCCAGATGGGAAAGCAGATTAAATCATCATTTAAAGAGAAGTCAAGTCCATCTTCAACAAGGATATTGCATCTGTTACACATGGATCTATTTGGTCCAGTTGAGCCAGCCAACATAAGTGGGAAGAAATACACTCTAGTAGTGGTGGATGATTATTCAAGATATACATGGACAATTTTCATGTGTAAAAAGAAAGAAACTTTGCAGAAGTTACCACAGCTGATGAAAAGAGTTCAAAATGAGAAGAGTCAAACCATTATAAAGATAAGATCTGATAGAGGAACTGAGTTTGTTAATGGAATAATAACTCGATCTTGTGTTGAAAATGGTATTGCTCATGAACTATCTGCTGACAAGAACTCCCGTGAGAATGGAGTATTTGAAAGAAAAGAACAGAACTCTCAAGAAAGCTGCAAGGACCATGTTAGAAGCGAAGGGTTGCCTAAAAGATTTTGGTGAAGCCATAAACAACGCATGCTATATCGAAAATAGATGCATGATAAATAGACGGTGACAAAGACTCCTATGAGATTTGGACAGGGAGAAAGCTAAATGTTGCATACTTTAAAATATTTGGATGTAAATGTTTCATCCACAACAATGGGAAGGATAATCTAAAGGCTTTCGATGCCAAAGCTGATGAAGGTATCTTCTTAGGATACTCAGCTGAAAGCAAAGCCTATAGAGTGTTGAACAAAAGAACTATGGTCACAGAAGAGTCTATCCATGTGGTTTTTGATGAACCTAATGTAAATGGAGAAGACATTGAGGAGTTAGCTGATAAGCTGAATCAACCAACTATGTAGAGGAGTCCCTATGTTGAAGCTGAAGTTGGAGCAATAAACCGAGATGAAGATGATGTAGCTGAATCACAAAGTCATTGGAGAATCTCTGACTAAGTGATGATGAGAGAGCTGCTCAAGATAACACACAGTGCAAGACGATCGAACCCGGTGACTTACTCCAACCTGATGTGAGATGGCCGAGAGACCATCCACGAGCTAGTCATTGGAGATGTAAGAGACGGTGTAAGAACCAGATCCAGAGCTCAACAAGAAGCAATGTTCACTTGTTTTATTTCCCAAATAGAGCCAAAAGATGTGTCCCAAGCATTGGATGATGCACATTGGATTCAGGCCATGCAAGAAGAGCTGAATCAGTTTGAAAGAAACAAAGTATGGGAATTGGTTCAAAGACCAACTCATCAAAATGTTATTGGCACAAAATGGGTTTTCAGAAACAAGATGAATGAAGAAGGTTCTGTGGTAAGAAACAAAGTAATATTTGTAGCCAAAGGGTATTGCCAAGAGGAAGGAATAGATTTTGATGAAACATTTGCTCCTGTTGCTAGATTAGAAGCAATAAGGATGTTTCTTGCCTATGCTGCACACAAGAACTTCATTGTATATCAAATGGATGTAAAAAGTGCATTCTTGAATGGATTATTGGAAGAATAAGTCTATGTTGAACAACCTCCAGGATTTGAGCAGAAGACTCTTGGAGATAAAGTGTACAAGATCAAGAAAGCTCTATATGGATTGAAACAGGCACCAAGAGCATGGTATGATACATTATCTCATTTCCTAACAGATAATGGATTCACCAAAGGCAAAGTGGATAGAACACTCTTCAGAATTCAAGATGGAGAGAGTATACTACTTGTTCAAATATATGTGGATGACATTATTTTTGGATCCACAAACAAAGAGATGTGTGATAAATTCTCAAACCTCATGCAAGAGAAAATTGAAATGAGCATGATGGGAGAGCTAACATTCTTTCTAGGACTTCAAGTTAAACAGCTGAAGGATGGAACCTTCATAAGTCAAACAAAGTACACTAGAGATTTAATGAAGAAATTTGGTATGGAAGAGAAGTCTTCTGTGAAAATACCAATCAATACATCAGTCAAGATGGATATGGATGCAGATGGCAAGCCTGTGGATCAAACAAGATACAGAGCACTCATTGGATCACTGCTCTCTCTCACAACAAGTAGGCCGACATCACCTTTCTTTGTAGGTGTATGTGCAAGATTTCAATCGCACCAAAAAAGAAAGCCATATGATGCAGACTAAGAGAATCCTAAGATATTTGAAATGATGCGAAAAGTCACTTATGGTATCCAAAGGAAGGAGGATTCAAGCTTATTGGTTACTCGGACTCGACTATCTTTGGATGTAGAGTTGACGGGAAGAGTACTTGGTACATGTCAAATGCTTGGAAACAGATTGGTTTTCTGGTTTAGCAAGAAGCAAAATTCAATAGCCACATCCACGGTGAAGTCGAGTACATAGGCTGCGGCAAAATGTTGTTGTGCCCAAGTCTTATGGATGAGACAACGGTGAGAGATTATGATGTTGAAGAAAAAGAGATTCCAATTATGTGTGATAACACAAGTGCTATTGCAATCACTCAAAATCCTGTGTTGCACTCAAGAACAAAGCACATTGATGTCATATATCATTTTATAAGAGATCATGTTGAAAAGAAAGACATCACCTTAGAATACATCTCAATTGATAAACAGCTGACATATTCACAAAGCCATTATGTGAATCAAGATTTGAAGAACTCAATCATGAGCTAGGGTTAATTGAGCTGAGTTAACACTCAGAAGACTCAAGGAGAATAGATAAAACAAGAAAGATGAAAATAGAGCTGAGTTTGTAAATCAGCTAAGTGAATCACCAGATCGAGAATCATTTGCATCGAGTTAGGCGGCGGTGAGTACCTATGTAAAGAGAGAGAGGAGTTGAATCAGCTAAGGAGTAAGTTGAGTCATTTATGAGCTAAGTGACAAAAACGCAGTCATTTTTAATAAGCGGGAATATTTTAAGGATGACGTCAGCGTAATAATGACAGTGCGATCAAAAAGCGCACGACAAAGCATATGATTGGATATAAATGCTGCCGCATTAAATACGAGCAATTAAATGCTAATCGGCATGCTAAATCTGAGCCGTTGATCTCGATTAAATTTCAAAAACCGTATGCACGACCTTTCATAACCCACATATATACCATTTTGTCCGTTTTCTTTCTCACTTTACACAAATTGTTCATCTCTCTCAAAGCAAGAAAGCAACTTTTCTCTCAAAACCCTACAGATCTCTAAAGTGAATTTCTAAAGTTTCGTTCGGTAAATCTTCAAGTAATGGCATCTACTTGCGATTTTGTTAAGTTGGGAAAACAAATCCGCTTTGGCTCTTGTGGATTTTGAAGTTATGATCAAACAGGGGTCCGATGAAACCCTTGTGAAAAACATAGCTGAGAAAGTGGAGAAGTCTGGGCTGAAACCCTTTCTCACGATGGAGTTTCAGATGACTTAGGTTGAAGAAGTCGCTCAGTTCTACGTAAATGCTGAAGTTCACGATGAGGGCATCAAGTCATTCGTTCACGGAAAGAAGTTTACGATCACTGCTTTGAGGATCTAGCGAGCATTGTTTCTTTGCCGTCGGAAGGAGTCGGAGATATTGGAGGTGATGTCAACTTGGTTTCTTTGCATGGAAGGAAGTGGCCAAACCTCGGCGTGTTGCGAAGGTTGTCTACACGGTGACAAGAAGTGTTGAAGGAAGATTACCATAAGTTCTTTGGATATTGTTGCCAAGTGTTAGACGTCAAATTTGGAAGCTTTAATCCTATCCAAAACTAAGCCGATCGTGATGGGCTGCGATCATGGAGGAAAAGAAAAAAGGTAAACTGGCTGAGTTTGTATAACAACTATGCCAAAATGTTTGAAATAAGTCTTTCAAGGATGATGGGTCGCGTTCGAAGGATCCTTGGGGTATGGCCTTGTTATTGGCCGATGATGGAGGTGAAGGGAGTTCCACTCCGACATGGAAAGGCATTCTATGTCAACAAGAAAATGTTCCGATCAAATCTTTCAGAGCTCGAGAAGAGAGCTTTTGCCAAGAGAGCGGATACGAGTGGAATCGGTGACCCGAGGAAACGATTGTTGTCTCCCCTCCCAAGAAGAAAGCGCCCCAAAGAATTTGGAAAGAAGATCAGCTGCGCCAAAGAAGAAAAAAAAAACAACGCACACTGCCTGCCCGTAGCCGAGTCACCGCCCTGCGGCCGTGTCTCCTGCCCTTGCAGCCGCAGCTGAGAAGAAACCTCAAATACCTTCTACAGTTGTCAAGAAGAAGAGGACTGACAAGCCAAGAAAGCCAGCTCCTCAGAAAAAGAAAGTAGCACTAGCCCCTGCCGCCCAGGACTCTGAGGAAACTATATCCGAACCAGAAATTCCTCTGGTGAGGACCAAAAGAAGAAGACTCTTCAAGCATTCAGAGCTTGAGAAAACAACCGAGTTTGCCACTCAATTTGAACAGATCATGAAAAAACATTTGGAGAAGTAGAGTCTCAGAGATTATTGATGAAGCGCCAAGTCTCTTTGAGGCCGATCAGCAGAGGCAAGTCGAAGACCCAGTGTGGACAGACCAGCTGAGGAACAAGTAACAACTGAGATAACTAAGTCTCCAGTAGACCGGGTTTTGTCTCTGCCCACGACAGATGCTGCTGAGGGTGAAGAGCAACAAGCTATGCTACCCTCCATTCCTGAGACTGGAGGACAACACGATGATGATGATGATGATGATGTGATCATGCTGTCTCCACCATATCCAGACATCCAAAATCATCTGCGAGAATGGAGGAATTGGAAGTTGAGTCACTCTAGGGTGCAGTTTGAACACCCAGAGTTTATTAAGGAGGAAGAGGAACTCTTCAGGTTCCTTGAAGTTGATACAGTGCTGCAAGCCCTTGATGAGGATAACTGCATCAACATGCTGCAAATTCGAAAGGAGAACGAACAGGCTAGGGCAGCAGAGGAAGCAGAAGCTCGTGAGAAAGCCAGTATTTGTCCTCTAACTGGAACCACTGATCATACTCATCCACATCTTGACATACTTTCAGAGAGTGATGAAGATTTGGACCCTGCTGCTGCGACAGAAGAGCTAGAAACGCAGCAAGCCATGCGGGAATCCAGAATGATGCATGAGCAACAGCTGATGGAAGGACCTGGAGAGTCATCCAAATCACGGTGAAATTGACCCTATGGGAGTGGTGCAACAGATTGCAATGTTGTTCTTTGCGACCACTTCCCCACTCACTACGAGGAAGGTTCTAAGGGAAATGGCGATGCGGGAATTCAGGGACCCAAGTCGAGCCAACCCCTATTGAAGGTGTCTTACCACCTGCCCCAACGGCTGAACACTCAAAGGAAACATCCGGGAGTTTGGAGGAAAGTGACCCCAATCCAAGTCACTTAGCTGGTGTGCCAGTTGAGGGGGAAACTCCCTCCACTGCAGCTAGGTCGGAGGTTGCTGCAGATGACTCCACAACGAATCTAGGAGGCAAAGTGGAGAACGAAAAAGAAAAAGAAACATATCAGATTGTCACTGAAGAAGCTCGGACAGTTGAGAATGTCTCAGCTGAAGTGCCAATCGCTCTCGCAGCCGAGGACGCTGCGCCGATGCAGTCGAGGCACAGGATGGATCTGCCCTGGGAGTTAACACTCTGGGCAATGAAAGTGCAATCCACGGAGTTGAGGCTCTTGTGGATGCCACCATCGAAGACCCCAAGACAACTGAGTCTGTCGAAGGGAATATCCAGGGCCTTGCTGCAGTTGAGACTACAGGAGATACTGAAGGCCTACGGGAGGTTGAGACTTCCCGGAGTAAAGAGGCAGAAGCACAGAACATCCCTCCAGTTATCATCGATGCATCTGAGAAGGAGATAAGTGCCCTTCACGATTCCCAAGACAACCCTGATGTAACTTTTCTGGGATCTGAAGTTGAAGATGAGGCTGAGTCATCCCCTGTTGCAAGTCCAAACGACTCAGCTGAGGATGTTCTTCCCAGCACGAGTAAGCCAGAATTCAAGGCTGCTCATCAAAAGTTCAAATTTGATGATGAGCCATCCCTACAAGTCTCATCATCGTCCGATGACGCTACAGATATGGCCGAGGACCAGACAACTCAAAAGGAAAAACCAGCTGAGACCGACGAAGCTGTTGAGACAACTGAGGCTCAGCCAGCCAGGTCAATACCACAATAGACCCGGTGAATCACGATTAAGCTGCGCGAGCTCCCAAAGCGCAGCGAGAATCGACTCAAGCCCCGGGCACATCACGGCCACGAGTTACCATTGAGCAATTCCTATGTCCGTGATGATGTGTTTGAAGAAACGTTTCCCTTCTCACTTTGGAGTTTGCCTGATCTTGATGAAGAATTAGCTAGAGATCAACGACGTTTCTATAAACCTGATCCCGTCATTCCAACAGATACCATCATCCCAGCAGACTTTGACTTTGACGCTTCTTGGCCGCCAGCTGAGACAGAGGTGACAACTGAGGTTCGAGAAGTTTTCAAGGCAATATTTGCGGAGATAGAGAAGATGGAAAGGCACCAGGCCTCATTAGATATGCTTGTTTGGATAACCGAGATGCTAATCTTCTGGCCGATCGCATGGAATAATAGTCGGGATCTCGGGAGTGGTGGTGGCAAAGAAACAAACAATGCGTGTGGACAGGTTCGATACTTCAAAGCATTGTACAATAAGATGCTAGTCCTGGAGCGCTGATAATCTTTGACATAAAGTAGAGGATGCAAGAAAATATTGATGAATGCATACCTCTCATACCACAGAAATGGAATTGCTGCGCGAATTTCATCGAAAAGAACTTTTGCGCGTAGAGGAGAACATGAATGAAAAACTCAGCCTTCTTATGGCTGAAATGAAGTTGGTGACAGCCGAATCAAACGCCACACGCTCAGAATTTTGAGCATCATACTCCGCAGCAGAATCCAAGCAAAACTCAGCTATCAGCCGCCTAGATTTCATGCTTGTTGGCATGTTTCCAGGGGTTCCTCTCTCCTTTGATGATGCCAAAGGGGGGAAGAGGAATACCTAAAGACGCGTTGAAAGGATCCGCGGTGAGAAGAAGGACGCCTTGTTGTGAAGGAGAAGAGTGAAGACAGCAAGAGCGAGAAGAAAGAAAAGGGAAAATCAGTTGAGGGGGAAGGTTCGAAAGACATGACTTTAATGGTTTCTAGAACCCCTCAACAAGGACTTGTCACTGGTGACATAATCAAGCAAACTTCCGGTGACTCGCGCTCCAACACTCGATGTGCCCATGTCCGAGAAGAGGAAAATAGTAGAAGAAGAGATGACGGAGATTGAAAGAAAAATGGATGCCCGTGTGATGGACATACTGAAACAATACGGAGGCATTCCAGAAGGAAGAGACACTGATGCCATTTCAGACGTCGGTACCGAGCCTAGATCAGTTGATGAATTCAAAACGCCGCATCCGAGGGATACTTTGAAGGCATGACCATGGCCCAAGCTTGGGACTTGTATTGGGAAAAAGGCATCAAGGTGTGCAAAAGAAGGCGATAAGCGTGAGACTCCGAGCAAGTCACTCTCTTGGTCACTCTCTCTTGGAAAGAAGAATGCCCCAAAGATATAATACACACCCGAGAAGAAGAAGAGGTAGAAGCGTGGAGGAAGAGGTTTCAAACCTAGACCTCTACCCAAAAACATCGAATATATAGATCCGGGGAAGAAGGGAGGGATCTTGGGCTGGGTTTGTGAAGTAGCCAACATGCAAGTGGCTAAGAACAATGTTGAATATGTAAAGAGAATCGAAGAAGAAAATAGAAGACAAACTCAGCTGTGGGAAGAGAGACAAGAAAAGAAAATAAAAGATGAAGCTGCCAGAAGAGCTTATGAAAAAAAGAAAGCAGCTGAAGAAGAGAAAAAGAGAAAAAGGTTAGAAGACGACAGAGCTGATGAAGAAAGAAGGAGGCAGCGAAGGAGATGAAGTGTTGTTGTCCACCCCTTCATGTAACTTACTATTGTAAATGCATAAGTATGTAAGTCTTCTGTACATTGAATAAGAAATCTATAATTTCTCTATTTTTGCGTAGACATAGATGTTTGCTCTGATACACTTTGTAAACAGTTGTGTAAAGGACAAGAATGTTATGATCAATAAAAAGATTGATTCTACGCATACATTCTCTGTTACTGCACTACATGTATGTATCTTTGATGCTTACATTTTTGCATGTTTGTTTTAAGTTTTGGCATCATCAAAAAGGGGGAAATTGTTGGGAAATTTATTGTTTAGATTTTGATGAATGCCATGTAAAACTTAGACTAGAAAGTTGGCACCCCATTTTCTTTGTAATTTGCATTGTAATAGATAGGGTTGTACGAGCTGAGTCAAGTCAGCTATGCCTGGATATGCAAGAAGTCAACTGGAGGCTAAAATGAAGACTCCGTTGTGAAGCAGCTGAGTATGGAAAGGAAGAGAAGTCAAGAACTCGACTGAAGGAGTACCAGCTGGTTACAGTTGTGAGAAGTGTCAGTCAAGTCAACTCAAGACAGCCAAGTCAAGTTGAAGTGACAGATAAGTCTTCCAATGATTGGGAGCTGACTCGAAGTCACCTGGGGAAGTTAAGGAGCTATGAGTCAAGTCAAGACAATCGAAAAGAGTCCGTTGCGTACGAGAAGTCAAGAAAGTTACTTAAATAAGTAATACTTCCATCTTTGTAATATTCTAAAGTGCTCGAGTCCCCGAGCGTGCAAAATGAATAAACCAATGGGAAGCATCGCACTTTGTGTCGCTCGAAAAAGGCTGAAGGTTCATTTAATACGATGTAATGTCAATTTCAAGTGCTGCAACAAGACAAGCCAACGACCACTAGTGTCTTTTGAAAATCAGCCTATCTTTTCAATGGGCAGATTTTTGAAAGAGCACTATAAAAGACAGAGGAATCAATTTGAGAAAGGGTTACCTTGCAAACCTGAACCACGAACATTCAAGTTATTATTCGAGTTGTAACATACAAAAATATTCTCAAGTTATTCAAGCAAATCCTCAAGCCTAAACTTCGAAGGAAATCGATCCAACACCAAGCTGTGAAGGAAAGACAACCTCATCTTGTTGAAGAGGAAACTTTTGAAGAATCAAAAGGGTGCATTCCAAGGAGGATTGTAGAAAGGTTCAAGGTCGAACCAGTCTCAAGCTATTGGAGGGCTTCGTGATCAAATCCAAGAAGCTTGAGCAAGTGAGTGTAGTAGCAAGGCAATTTTGCCTGTGAAGAAAAGCCGAGTCATACGAGAAGCCATTTTGTATGACCAAGGCATCTCGGATCGAGTCCCAAAGGATCAAGTCATTTGTGTGATCAAGACTTGTATCCGGGGTGATAACCACTTTGTACTGATCGATCGATCTTAGAGGATTCCTCGAGGAGTTGGAGAAGAAAGGATTAGAAGAATTACCCCATCTTCGAACCTCTATAAAATTTATTGTGTCATTTATATTTCAGCATTTACTTACAGCATATCATTTAATATCTGGTGATAATTTGTTATCCAGTTGATATTTAACAAAGTGCTAAAACCAAGTGTTAAAACAAACTTAAACCAAATTCAAGGGTGTTAAGTCTTCCGCTGAAAATCTTATCACAGCCAAGTTAAGTATAAGACTAAGCAGCTGAGTTATTCTATCAACAGCTCAGTCGAGTCTGTTGAGTGACTAACTCTGCTAGTTAACTAACTTAGTTGTCCATCAAGGACTTAGCTGTGAAATTAACTCTGAATAATTTTAAAAGGACAAAATCGAAAAGTTGGTAAGGTTTATTCAACCCCCCCTTCTAAACCTTACACTCACCCCCTTGGGACCTACAAAATTTCATCAAAATAGCAAGATATAAGCACATTCTCAAGGGTTCAACCCAATTGAGATTAAAAGTAGAAATTATTTTCAATTAATCGGAGAAGTCGGATGATATGGATGAAATAGAAGTTAAATAAACTCAAAATATAGATTTTATAAGAAGAAAATCATTTTGAGTGAATTGTGTGTGAAAAATGTGAAGGGGTTCGATTTTGGAAGAAAATAACCAAAATGGCGAAATGAAGGACATAAGTAATTTTATTGCTGAAATTGGCTAGGGCGACCGGTCGACGTGTAGGGCGACTGGTGCCTGGCCATGTCAACCGGTCGACCTCTCCGTCGACCGATGCCTGAACACCAGTTCTGTTTCTGTCCGAATTTTGCACCAAAAATCCGATTTTCACCCCTAAGTTTTAAAAACATGCAAATTGCAAAATAGAGCTCTCAATTGCAATGGATGAGCATTTGTTCCTTAATACCAAAATATTTCCTGCAAAAACGATGAGCATTTGTTCCTTAATACCAAAATATTTCCTGCAAAAACTTGACAAAATATCTTGCACAAGAGCATAGTAATATTGAATAATATACACAATATTGAACAACATAGAAGTTGAACAAGTAGCACATACTATGCTATTTAAGGAATCAATAAAAGTTTGATAACACAAGTGCTTATTGAAAATTCATATAAGGTCTCTTTTGAAATTTGAAAATCCGAGAGTATAAAATTGAGACCTCATTTTTAAGAAATAATTTTATAAAGAATTTTGACAATCAATATAGAAATTAAATACATGAAAATGTGCAATAATTATAAAAGACAATGCATATTTCAAGAAGAGGATAAGAGTTACTAATTTCGCCATTGCCAAGGGTTGTATCTTTCCCATTGTTGATTATATCTTCTTCTTGAATATATTTTGTTGATAATATCTCCTCGTTCGATCATATGGCGCGATCTTTTGTTGTCTGTATGACAATTTAAAACTCATTTGATTTTTATTGCGCCGAGTACCTAAGATAAAATTTTCTTGTGGTACCCTCAAGTGTTTGGGTCCTTTGGGATTAACATTGAGACTTAGTATTAGTCGTGTGACCAATTTTACCACAATAGAAACATGTAATAGTTCTAGAAGCATAATGACCAACATGCATAAAGACTTAGTTCTTTTTCTTAAAATTAATAACATTAGGCTTATAACCAAGTCCTAGTTTCAAATGATCACAACGTTGAACATCAAGAATTTTGGTCATTTTATCGGTACTCAAGTTAAACTTCAACATATCCTTTTTCATGCAATCAATATCCTTAACTAGAGTATTATTATCTTTTTCAAGAATTCTATCCTTATCAAGTATAACATTATGAGCACTAGTAAGAGATTCATAAGAAGCATATAAACTATCCTTTTCATTATTCATGGTGTTAAATTCCTTTTTCAAATTCTTATATTTAAAAAGCAAGCTTTGGAATTCATTTTGAAGCTCATCAAAATCATTTTGCAATTCATCATAATCATCATGCAATTCATTACTAAAAGAAGTAGATGGGTTAGAGCATACCTCATTGTCTTCTTCGATTCCCATTAGACATTGCTAGGCTTCTTCATCGTCGGAAGTTGTAAGAAGTTCATCCCAAGTTGTTATAAATTCCGGTTTAGAGGTGGATGCTTTTGAATTACTCCGTTCATTTGCATAAGCTTCATAGATGATAAGATTTCCAATAAGCACATCAAAATTTAGAGTTTCTAAATTTTGAGCTTCCATGATAGTCGTCACCTTTTCGGACCAAGAGTCGGGAAGAGCATTTAAAACTTTGGTAACTTTGTCTTCTTCCGGAATGATTTTTCCGGGTGCCCACAAAGAATTAACGGTGTTGTCTAGCCTTTCTACCATTTTTGAAATCCCTTCACCTTCGAGCATTGTGAAATTTTCGAAATCTTTAACAAGCATTATTTTTCTAGCTTGTTTAACTATCTTGGTGTCTTCATAGATAGTTTCTAATTTTTCCCAAACTTCATGAGCAGATCGTATACCTCTAATATGATTATATTCCGTAGCGGTAAGAGAATAATGAAGAATATTAAGAGCATTACCATTTAATGAGAATATTTTCTTGTCTTCATCATAAAACTCCTTGAGGGCTTTGGGAATTTGAGGGTCGTCTTCCTTTTTCTTCATCGGGATGGATACTCCATCTATAACCATGTTCCAAATATCGAACCAGCAGCCTTGTAAGAAGCATTCCATTCGATCCTTCCAAAATGCATAATTGTTGGAGTCGAAGAGAGGCGGTCTATTGAATGAAGCGTCGGTTGGTGGATAGCTTTCGTTCGTAGCCATGGATCTTTCCTCTTTACTCGGAACGAGCTAGCCAAAGAGTTTGGCTTTGATACCACTAGTTAGTCCAAGTGGCTACGATAATCTAGAGGGGGTGAATAGATTATGCCGATTTTTCGCAATTAGCCCTCTTTTTCGAATGATCAATCAAAGACAAGAATAAAGGTGCGGAAATTAAACAACGCGCCTCAATTTATAGAGGTTCAACCCACCTAGGGCCTAGTCCTCTACCACCCCAGTATCTCCGGGATGGATTTCAAAAAGAAATTTTTTTTATTAATTACCACAATTAATACAACATCACCTTACAACACCTTTTTGGAGATTATCTCAATCTCCCTTGAAGATTACCACAATCATCTATGGTACCTTGTGAAAATTACCACAATCTTCAACCTTGAAGAATACCAAATTCTTCAACACCTTAAAGAGCACCAAACTCTTCAATAAGAAGATTACCACAATCTTCTTGCACCTAACACCTAGATCACCCAAGTGTGTTTTTACCACAAGAACACTCACAATGATATCTTGTGTTGAATGATGAACCCAACAATTCAAGATTACAACTCGATAATGAATAATACAATATTGAGTGCAAGTGTAATCAAGAATCAAGCCTAGACCTCAAGATGTGAAAGTGAAATACTTAGGCTATAAATACAACAAGAGTGTTCAATATGAAAGCTTAGAAATTTGCAGATTTCTTGTTGTGTATTTGCTTGTATGTTTTTTCTTGTGTCTTCAAAATCATCTTCTATTTATAGGAGAGTCTTCATAAACATAGGCTCCTCCTTCTTCACTTTTGTCTACAAAAAGATCATAAGATGTAGAAATATTGTACAAAAATGATAAAGTAAATCATGCTGATATGGATGTCCAACAATATTATTCTGCTGTTAAAAATAACACAGCGCGACCGGTCGCTATATAGGAAATTTCAAATGTTAAAAGAAATTAGTGTGATCCAGGTACCAGACGGAGGGGGTGCGACCGGTCCGAGGGGGGTGCGACCGGTCGCCCTAGGGGTCGACCGGTCGGCCCTTGCTTGGACCGGTCACCCTTCTCAAATTTTCAAGTTCAGAGAGTTCTGTTGTTGTTTTTCATTCTTCAGGTACCGGTCGACCGTTTGCTCGACCGGTCGACCTCCAAATTGAAGTGTTGTCCTATTTTTGTCAAAACTAAACTTCAAAAAATACTCCAAAAAATTAGTAAAAACATTTTAAATCAATTGGGAGTATTTGGACAACATTTAAAAACATTGTTTTGGTGTAAAAACTCTTTTAAACAAAATCATCAAAATCTTGATAAAAACATTTATCTAACACGAACACCCAAGAACACTATGAACATTAAATAGCATTTGACTCCATACTCAAGGAAACCATGTAATTCATTATCAAGAAATCATCATTCATAAACTAGGCATAATTAATACTCTCTTGGGTAGTTGACATCGCAACTCACAAGTAGATAGTGTATCACTTTACTCTCAAAGTGTATGGGTAGTATTTACGCTGAAATTCAATTCAGTGAAAGTAGAACTACCATAGGCTAGCAAATCGTCTAACATCTCTACCACTTTTGTGTGCACAACTTAAGAATCAAAAAGGACTTTTATTAGGTTGTAATGTTTATTTTCTATAAGCTCAAGAAATTTCAGGGATAAAAACATGTTTAAATTTTAAAGATTAATGTGGCACAAAATAAAAGTTTTGGCTCAAAATTGGCTGACTAGGGAATCATGAGTTCATAGGTAAGCTTTTTTGGCTAAGTAGGCTAAAGAAAGATGACCTTAGATCATTTTCAAAAATTGCATACACACATGGCTTCAATGAAGATACGTGAGCAAGTTCTAGAATTCTATCAATCATGAATGACACACTCAAGAAAAAATAAGTCTGCATAATATAAAGCAGTTTAAGGCACAAAAGCTCACAAGCTTATTTTTTGAACATGCTCAAATACTCAATTTTCTTAACTAATGCCAAGCAAATAAATAACATCTTCCCAATAATTTATCACATTATTCCAACAAGTATGTTATCTCATTCCATAAAATACTCATAGTAAAATCATACGGGAGCTGGATATTTAAAAACTTAACTAAAATCACACACAAAAAAAATTAAACGTGCTAAAGCGGTAAACGTGCTAAAACAAATGACTAGTTCTGGGGAGGTGATGGGTGAAGATCTAAGTGGACTACTAGAATAAACTAAAAATCGAAAAAAAATAAACTAAAAATCGAAAAAACAATTCGAAAAAATTAATGCAAAGTGCTCTACATGCAATTCAAAGTGCAAGAAAGTACTAAATTACGCATTCTTGATAACCCCCCTCCCAAACTTAAAATATACTTCGTCCCGAACATATGAGAAAATTATCAAAAGAAAGAGGAATGCGTAATAAGTACTTACATGGATCAATGTAGTGGTGGAGGTGGAAGGTAGTGGCCCTGTGAGATGTGCCAATGGTCCATACGAGACATCATCTCGTACATATGTTGTTGCTCCTGGGTGATTGCATCAAATAGCTGTAAGTATTCCTGGTGATACTCATCAGTTGTGGCTGTCAACTGATACGTGTCATCTATCAATTTTTCCACGTCAGCTTCTACCCTTTCGAGCCTCTCACTCATAGTAAATGGTCGGTTTTCCCCTTGTCTAGAGGATTCCGGTATCTCACTCATTGGTTCATCCTGCTCTTCTTGAGCAGCAGCCCCCTGTACCTCTCTAAGCAACAAATTACCCCTATTTCTAATGGATGTGGCTTCGGGGTTAGGAAGCTTAACCGTCGTTCTATTTGCTTGATTGAGCCAGTAATCACGCCCATTGAATCTTATCATTTTCATAGCAGTTAGAACGGTTAGATCAATTAATTTAGGCCCAGTGGCCTCCACATACCCTTCCAAATTAATATTGAAATATTTCGCAATAGGGGTAATCATCCCCCCGATGCAAATTCCACCCCTCTCAGCTTTTCTAATCCTCTCAAGTTGTCGGGCTATCATAGCCCCGACATTTGACACAACTTCAGTCCCCGATGACATACACCATATGATGAATAATTCGTCTACCCTCAATGCCCCTCTACTCTCTTCCCTCACAAAAATTATTTCAGCTAAGACTTCTGAACATATTGAAATACTCGGTTTCGAATACTATATGCTTTTGAGGTACCTGGCGTGTAGATTCGTTTCCCAGTTATCTTTTTCCAAAATCTATCAATATCAAACTCCTCGTGCTCCTCAACACCATAAACCGGAGTTTTGTAAATTTCATTTAAATCATCAATACTTAGTTCCCTTTGCTCATTCCCCAGGAGAAAACCTAACTCCCATAAAGTTTCTTTTTCGAACCTCCAATTCAAAGCTACTAAAAAATTCAAGTGTGATCACGGAATAAGTGGCCCAATGCCCATTTAAAAATTCATGCCAATCAATTCTACCACACAAAGCTCAAAAATCTTCCAATAAACCTAAATTCGTAAGAGTAGGTTCATCGGAATACCTTGTATTAATCCATGGATGAAAGTAGAGTATTGCCCATCTAGCCCAGTGTGTTTCATTTAGCAAGATGACATTTGAAACTTCGAGGCTCCCCGAGGTCGAAAATTGGTTGAGGCTCGGGTTCGGGCTCTGGAGTCGGCTCCCTCCTTCTTGTGTTTCTCCTTATTTCTCTTTCATCCCTAGAAGCCATGAATTTCAAGATTTTGAAGTGAAAAATCTGAAATTTAGGGGTTTTGGAGTCCCCCAAACTTGATGTAGAACTTGGAGAAATAGGAATTTGAAGGTATTTCGTGGTGGGTTTCTTGAGAGGGTGAAAGATTTGTGTTTTTGGTTTGAGATTTGTGGTGAATTTGGAGAGATTTGGAGAGTAGTTTGGGAATTTAGGGAGAGCATTTTCGTGGGTTAGGGTTTGTGTAAGAGAAACTGGGAGAAAAAGTGAGATTTTGGGGTAAAAATACGGGGTGTTTGTAATCAGCCCGATTTTTGGTGCTGAGCCACATGGGCTGGCCGTGTGGTCCTGGCTGCTGCGGTCCGCTGCGCCTGTTTGTGGCCTTTTGTCACACGGCCATGCTGGGCATTTTGTCCTCTCGCACGGCCTGGTCATGTGATTTCACACGCCCGTTTGGGATTATTTCTATACTTTTTTTTCGATAACCGGGAGTTTGATGTGACGCATCCTATACAACAATCAAGAAAACTAAACAAAACTAAAAATTAAGTCAATAGAAAATAAACGAAAAGTAAAAATTAAAATTGAAGGCGATAAAAAAATGAACGGAAATAGGGAATAAATTGGGTTGCATCCCATAGAGCGCTAAGTTTTACGTCTTCAGCCAGACTTCAGATTTCTAATCACTTTTGCTAAACCATGTAATTTGAAATCTGTGAACCCTCAATGCCATCCATCAGACGAATGGCGTTGCATTGTTCTCGCGGATTCAGCTTAGTATCGCTTGGGAATTTGCCTTTTTGATGCTGGCCTCCCACAGTAGTTGCGATCTAGGCTACTTGTGTTTCTAGATATTTCAGTCTTGCGTTTACGTTCGTGTTTAGCTGAGTGGCCTGTTCTTCTATCCTTTTTATCTTTGCTTCATCTTTGTTAAGACTCGTCCTTGTTTCTCCGATAAACGAGGATAGCATCTCTTCAACAGATGATTTGCTTTTCACTTCACTCCGCTCTGCCTTGATTACCCACATTGTAACCTAGAGATGGTTGCAAAATATTTTTATTGTTAGCATAAGAAACGTTTTCATGGTTGCGCAACCCTGGATGATAGTAGTTGGGTGTTTGATTATTTCTAATTGTTGTTGAAGTTCCTCTGTTGCCCGACAAATTTTGCTTCTTCTTCAACAACAGCAGGATCGCTTGGAGTCACTTATTGCATCGCGTCCAGTTTCATATTCAGCACGGATACCTGTTCTATGAGCATGGCGACTTTCTCATCCTGAACTTCTGCCACTCGTCAGACAGTAGACCTCTCGGATGGCTATTGGTAACTGTTGTTCGCCATCTCCTCTAACAAGTCTAGTGCCTCCTCAGGATATTTCCCTAGTAGTGCACTCCCAGATGCAACAACTATAATTGTTCTTGTGTTGCCACTCAAACCATTATAGAAATACTGGACCTATTGGTAGTCGGGATATTCGTGTTGAGGGCACTTCCTTAGCAATTCCCTGAATCTATCCCATGCTTCATATAGTGGCTCAGCATCTAATTGCCTAAACTGGGCGATCTCAGATTTCAGTTGCAGCGTTTTACCGGGGGAAAAGTATTTGGCCAGAAATCGTTGACTTAGTTCTGCCCAATTTGCTGTTGGTGGTGTTAGAGAGCATAACCATCCCTTAGCCTTATCGCGTAGAGAGAATGCGAAAAGGCGGCATCAAATGATATCCTCATAAACACCATTTATTGTAACAGTATCGCAAATTTGTAAAAAGTGCGTCAGATGTGCGCTTGGATCCTCAACGGCTCTACCCCCAAACTAGTTTTGTGACACTATCTGGATCAGTGCCGGTTTTAGTTCAAAATTGTTTGCATTGATCGGAAAACGGGCCACAACCCCATAAGTTTGACTTACCTCTGGCTGGAAGTAGTCTTTGACTGCCCTTCTCGCGGGCATTTCCACAATTCGGTCCTAGACGCCGGCCCCTGGTGGGCGCTCCTCATTGTTTCTGTTCTACACTGCGTTTGGATTTGTCCCATCAGTCATTACTATGGCTCTTTTCCTTAGTTGTTTTGTTGTCTTTCCGATTTCCAAATCAATGGGTACTGGTTGGGTTGTGGAACGTGTGATCATGCATTATTTGCACTTAACAAAAACAATGTTAGAACCGAACAAATAAAAAAATTAAAAATTAATTTCGAACTATTTTCGAAAAAATTAAAAAAATTAAATAATTATGCTTCAATTAAGATTGAGCTACTTATTACTATATCTAAGTAGAATATAATCAGTCCCCGGCAACGGCGCCAAAAACTTGTTCGCCAAAAATATTTGGTTCATACAACTGCAAGTGTACAGTGTAGATTATAGAATAATGGCAAGCAAGGTCGTATTCCTTAGGGATTGATTTGTGAAACACTTAGGCCATAATAACATCGCATTCCAATTTTATTGAAGCGACCGGATATTGAGTTAAGTAAAAATCGAAAATTGAAAAGAAAAAATATAAATAAATGTGTGAACCCCACAAGTATTTTTAACTATAGGAGCAACCTTAGGCACATAATCTCAACATTTTTTCAATATTAAATACAAGTAAAGTTTTAAAAACCAATTCATGCAATTCTATGGGTTCAATTCCTAAAATAGTTTATTCTCCATCCCGGGCGGTGCATAAATAGTAGATTAATAACAATTGTAGGTCTCCCGACTCGATACACCTATTTATATCTGAATTCGATTTATGTCTTTGTTAGAACTCGTCTTTCGAATTTTGCACTAACAAATATGACATGCAAATTATTGATCAGATAAAAAGCAATTAAGAATAAGCACTCGAATTCAAATCATATTTAACATGAATCCACAGTTTTGATTATAACCCTAAGATCTGAAAGATATGCCAAACATTGATTACAAACTCATAGACAAATTCGAATCAACATTATGACATCGTTTAAGCATAGACAAGAGATCTTAGACATAGAAAGAAAACCCCTTCTTGTCAGGATGGATTCTCCTTCCAAGTCTTCGAAGCTCTTGTGCTCCCGTAGATGAAAAAACCTTGTGGTGTTGTTCGCGACCTAGCCTTCCTCTCTTAGAAGATCTTCGATTCTTGCGTTCCCATGTAATTTGATGTGTTTTCTCTATATGAAGTGATATATTTTCATGCAAGCCTTGGGTCCCTTTTATAGATGCGTGGAGAGATCACTTGTAGAGTTGGAACGGGAAAAGAACTCCAAAAAATGCATCGTGGGAGAGTCCCACACGGCCGTGTGGTCTGTTCTTCAGCCCTTCTTCACACGGTTGTGTGAGCTCACACGGCCTGGCCGTGCAATGTGATGTCTTTTCTCACACGCCTGTGTGGGTTCACACGGTCCGGCCGTGTGGCCTTAGTTTCGTCCCCTATTTTGCCCCAACTTCACGGTTGTGTGGTTTCACATCGGCATTTCCACACGGCCATGTGACACCACACGGTACGGCCGTGTGAAGTGTTTTTGTCGATTTACTTCGTCGTTTTGATCTTTTCTTCACATTTGTCAATCTTAGCCGGGCATTCCAACTGATATTTCTTCGTTTTAAGCTCCATTTCCTATAAAATTTATAAGAATATGCAGTATCATGCCATTTTAAGGAAACTAAGTAAAAACATACTAAATATGCGTAAAAAAGTATCAAATATATATCATTTTAAGCCCCAAAATGCACGTATATTTTACACACATCAAAGATGGAGAAAAAGAGAAAAACATCTATATGTCAACCAATCATGTTTGGGCTAAGAATGCATTCAAAAATGAATTTACAAAAAAATCTCAAAGTCGAGTATGGAGAAGAGATAAATTATTACAAAATGACTTCTTGGAACATCATTTTTTTAACTTATATTTCTCTTGAGTTTTTCAATATCCATCGTACTTTCTTCAATGATGATGCCATTTAAGTATAACGTTTTTGGGTTCAAATATCTTAACCATATTTCACATACTAAGAAGTTTTATTTTAATCTAACAAATTTTATTTTGGGATCAAATTAAATACGTGAGCGAAATTTACTATGAATAAAAATAATTTAATCAAAAATGATTCTAATTTTAAGATTTAATTTTAATTAAATGAACAAAATTATATGGTTCACGTGCAACGCACATACACCTTACTAGTACACCTAAAAAGAGTGTGAGGACAAAAACATTTATAGTTCGTTTGTTGCTTGGTAAATATTTTCATCTAACCTTTTGAATCTATACATTTATTTTTACATATGCAATATTGGTGTCAAGTTATTGATGTCAAACTGGTAATTAATTTAATATATAATACATCTATAACATATAACAAGAGCGCTTGTTATGGAGATTTAAGGTTTGATTGTAAAACAAATCATAATTTGTGCCACTATTGAATACACAAACACAAACAATTCACGATAAATTAAAATAAATATTAAATAAAATAATACGTGAAATTTTTATTTGGGATATAAATAATTATTAAATTATATTTTATTTATGAATTCGTGAAATTAATAATTGATACATTATAATTTCATGAATAAAATAAATATTAATATTTGTACATATTTAACGACATGCATATCGTGAATTGGAGTATGGGATGGTCAAGCATGAAGCCCATTTATTAAGGTAAAGGTGGCAATCTCTGACAAACACGAACACAACTAACATTAATATAAATTTGACATGTGAAACGTGTAAAATGTAGGTGCATTTAAGGGCTTATTTTACTACATGATTGATGCATTTTGCACATATATTCAGTGTATTTTACATGGTTTCCTTAGAAGGGCATGATACTGCGTATTCTTGTATCTTTTTATAGGAAACGGAGCTTAAATGGAAAGATATCAGTTGGAAGGCCTGGACAAGATCAACGAGCGCAAATAGAAGATCGAAAAGACGAAGAAAATGGACGAAAACAAGTCACACGATCAGCCCGTGTGGGGTGACACGACCGTGTGGCTCCGTGTGAAGGTTGCACGACCATGTAAAGTGTTCGGGAGAAAATAGAGACAGAGACGTGTTACACGGTCTGCCCATGTGGGACCACACGACCGTGTGGGGTGGCCGTGTGAATTGACATGGCCCTTGCAATGTGTCTGCGTATGATTTTGAGTCATTTTCCCGACAGAACTCTATAAGTGATCTCTCAAAGCACCTATATAAGAGGGACCAAAGCTCAGCACGAAAATATATGATATTACACCCCAAAATGTGATACGATACACATGATTACACAAATTAAAGGTCTTATGAGAGATGAGGGCTAGGTTACGAAGAGCACCACGAGGCCTTTCGCATCTACGGAAGCACATGAGTTTCGAAGACTTGGAAGGAGGATCCATTCTGATAAGAACGGGGTTTCTTTCTTAGTTTAGATCTCTTGTATGTACTTAAACGATGTCACAATATTGATTTCAAGTTTATCTATGAATTTGTTATCAATATTAGACTAATCTTTCGGATCGTAGGGCATAATCAAAACTGTGGAATCATGTTAAATCTTGATTGACTGTTTTCTTAATTTATTTATGTGTTCTATTTTATGAATTCGAGTGCTTATTTTCTTTTTATTTTCTGATCAATAATTTGCATGTCATAATTTTTAGTGCAAAATTCGGGAGATGAGTTCTAACAAAGATGGAAATTGAATTTCGGCATAAACAGGTGTAACGAGTCGGGAGACCTACAATTTTTTGTGGGGAGTCATTCAATTCAAAGATCTTTTGGGAGTTAATAATAGTTGTAAAGTATCGGGAGATCCACAATTGTTATTAATCTACTATTTATGCGCCACTCAGGCAGGGGAACCCATAAAAACACATGAATTGGTTTTGAAACATTGATTGGATTTAATATTGAAGAAGCATGTTGAGATTATGTGCCTAGGGTTGCTTTCGTATTTGTTGAAATGACTTGTGGAGTTCGAGTATTTACAAAATCATTTCTTTTATTTTTATTTGTTTAGCTTAGATAATTATTTCTTGATTTTCGGTCGCTTCAATAAATTTGAAATACGATGTTATTATAACCTAAGTGTTTTATATTCAATCCCTAAGAAATACTATCTTGCTTGTCATTACCCTATGAACTATACTGTACACTTGCAGTTGCGCTAACAAATTTTGGCGAACAAGTTTTGGTGCCGTTGTCGGGGATTGAAAGATTCTACATAGATATAGTGATAAGTAGTTCAAATTTAATTGAAAAAAAAATTTGTAAATATTTTTTCGATTTTTTTGTAAATAGTTTTTATTTTTTTCGAATTTTGTAAATATAATTTTTTATATTTTTTATTTTTCCTTCTTTTGTAAATATTTTTTTTTGTTGCTTTGTTTCTAACATTGTTTTTATTGAATGCGAGACTGAAATCTTTGGAGATACAAGTAGCCCAAATCGCTACTTTAGTAGGAGGCCAACATCAAAATGGCAAATTCCCAATCGATACTGAACTTAATCCGAGAAACCAAGTGCACCGCCATTCGTCTGATGGATGGTATAGGATATGAGGGCTCAAGGATTTCAACCAACACAGTTCAACGATAGTGATGTTAGAAATCTAACGTCTGGTTGAAGACGTAAAATTTAGCGCTTTGTGGGAGGCTACCCAAGAGGCGTCGCGATAAACTCCGGGTTAAAAAAAGGGGGAAAAATTACTTCACACGATATGAAAAATTCACACGAACTGTGCGAACTGTATCACAGAGACGAGCCACACGGGCTGGCCGTGTGAGCTGCACATGGCCGTGTGGCTGGAGACAGAGAGAACATAGATCGCCCCAGGGCTACACGCCGGCCGTGTGAAATGCACACGGGCCGTGTGAACGAACCATTGTAAGTATTTTTTTACGCATTCCTCTTTCTTTTGATAATTTCCTCATATGTTCTAGACGAAGTATATTTTGTGTTTGGGGGATTGTCAAGAATGTGTAAATAAGTACTATTGCATGTTTGCATTGCATTTAGGATTTAATGTAGAGCATAAAATTTTTCAAAAAAAAATTCGATTTTTGTGTTTTTAATTTTAGCATGTTTATCATTTTAGCACATTTAATTACTTTTGTGTGATTTAGGATCCAAATACTCGACAAAGTACAAAAAGCTTCCGTATGATTTTACTATGAGTATTTGGTTTCATGACATGAAATATTTTTGTGAATAATGTGATGAATTATTGAGGAGATATCTTTTACTTGTTTGGCATTGATTGAGAAAATTAGGTATTTGAGCAAGTTGCGAAAAATAAGTCTGTGAGTTTTTTAGCCTTTAACAGCTTTCATATTATGCGGTCTTATTTTTTTTTAGTGTGTCATTCATGTTTGTTAGAACTCTAGAACTTTCCTTGGTATCTTCATTGAAGCCATGTGTATGTGCAATTTTTGAAAATGATTTAAGGCCATATTTGTTTAGCCTACTGTTGAGTGTGAGTTTTGCATGTATTTTAGGGCATATTTATGGCTATAATTGTTTATAAACATGCAATAACGTGTATGAAATGGTATATATTCACTCTTTGTGGAAAAGATATTACGCTTGCTTGTTTTGTAGGAATTTAACGATATTTGGAGTGATTTTGTGACAAATACGAGCATTGCTACCTAGAATCATCAAGAATCGAGCGATTACACCCAATTGGAAGCCAACTATATGGAGTCTAGAGTCATAGTGATGAGTCGTGTGGCAAAAGAAGCATGGATTATCAAACAACAAGGAGATTTATCTCAAGGAACATCCAAACGCGTATGGAATTTCCAGCACTGACAGGGTTTAGTATTTTGGTCATAACTCTCCCTACAAAATTGATATTGAGCTGATTCAAGTGGCTATGGAAAGTTAAAAGAGAGGGCTACAACTATTATGAAGGCCCCGCAAACAAATTTGGACGTTTGGGTGGCGCACGGGTAACCCGTGCGTGGACGCACGACCCGTGCGCCCTACAGAGACTGGATGTTTTCTACCTACCCGTGCGCCAACGCACGACCCGTGCGTTCTTGCAGAAAACTCCAAAAATGACAGCAAATTGACCTAGGCTTCTAAAAGGGTATAAATACCACTTTTTGGGGCGCACACCAGGGGAGAAAAGGTCTGGAAAAGACCCAAGAACACAATAAATAGCTCAAATTCATCAAGGAAGAATCAAGGGAAGAATCAGGTCGAATCGGAGCTTGAGGATTGAAGATTAATCGAGAGATTATCCATTTCCCTAAGTTTTCTCATTCTTTGTGCTTTAATCTTTCATTTTAGCTTGCCATGAATATGAACAATTTGTCTATGAGTTGTTTATTTGTAATGAGTAGCTAAACTTCTTATGATTTCCGGGTTTTGGAAGTAGATTAATTGAACTCTTGTTAAATGTTTTAATCTTAGTTGAAGTTATTGTCTTGAAGCCTATTTGAGTACTTTGTTCTTATTCTTGTTTTATCACTTGGCCAATGATTTAACTTGTTTTATATATTGATTCATAATTCGAGAGATGAGTTTCAATATTAGATCTTGAGTACTTGACATGAATATTTGCATAATCGAGAGGTTTGTGAATATTTGTGAGGATATTTGATCTTTTGTGCATTTGGGAGTTGTGTATCTTATGTTGAGTAGAGATGCTAGCATAGATATTTCAATCTACACTTTATATACATCTCGAGAGGGAGGATAAAATACCATTGTGATCGTCTTATAGGTGTATCGATAATAACTTTGGCTTTGATTAAATCGGACAACAAGAGGAATATTAATTGAAACCATAACCCGGGAATCCATTTCATTCCCTTGATAATTCCATTATTCTTAGTATCTTGTGTTTTTGTGGTTAATCTTGTCTTTACTTCCACAACAATCATCAAATTTCGATCGTCTAAATAAAAATAAGACTATCTTAGTTCAATACTTAGCGCATAAATTTATTAGTCTCCGTGGATACGACCTTGCTTACCCTATTCTATAAACTACACCGTACACTTGCGGTGAAGCTAAAAATAAGGCGAACAAGTTTTTGGCGCCGTTGCCGGGGATTAATACAATTTTTGGTGCTAATATTGCGATAGATAGAATTATTTTTAATTTAGACATTTTTTTATTTCATTTTTTTTTTTTTGTAAATTCTACTTCTACAATGTTTGATTTGTTTCTTTGGGTTGGTGTAGGTTGTACACGAACAGTTGCTCGAATGGACAAAGTCAATTACTTCAATAACTGGAATTCTTACAGTTATTGGAATAATCCTACTCCTACATGCTATTATCCAGATTTGGGGAATTACGAAAATTTTTCATATGCTAACACGGAGAATGTGATTCCACCACCATCAAGATTCAATGTAACGAATGTGGTTACCAATGCAGAGGCAAAACCATCTTTGAAAGACGCCCTCATTTCATTCATGAATCAAACGACTTCATTTATAAGTGAGACAAGGGACCAATTCAATGCACAGGAGGCTAGGATGGACAGGATAGAGTTGCAAGTGACACAGATGGCCAGTTCGATAAAAAATCTTGAAACTCAAGTAGGCCTATTAGCTACGATTATTGGTGGACAACAACAAAAGAGCCAATTTTCAAGCACCACTGAAATCAACTCAAAGGAACAATGTAGTGTCATTCATCAAAGGAGTGGTACTGAATATGAGGAGACACGTCAAATTAAATCAGGGAGTATTTCTATCTCTCACTCAATTGAAGTTCCTCATATTGATAAAAATATGTGCACTCTAGATGTAAGCTTCACTACTGAGATGTATCAAATTTTAAGAAGCATACACGGAAGGAACAATGTTTGAAAATGGTGATCAATTCACATGTTCTCTGAGACTTCATGATATTTAATATGAGTAAAGATAGAAATATCTTTACTATGATTGATAAACCATTTTTCATCATTAGGAGTACATTTCTTGATTTCCAAAAGACCATCAACATTGTGATCCTTAATCATCCACATCTTACATACACTGAAGGATCACCTATACTGTTGGAAAATACGAAGGCGTGGCATGATCGACACTTGTTTTTGGATCCCGGTTGAGTAAAACAAAAGTCCGGCTAAAGACTTTAAATTTAGCGCTTGTTGGGAAGCAAACCCAACGGTTTGTAGTGTGATTTTTGTTTTTGTTTGTTTTCTTCTTTAAAAAAAAAAGAAAAAAAAAAGAGAAAATTACCTGATTTTACTTTGCAGCCACGCACGGGCAGGGCGTGCATGAACGCACGGCCTGTGCATGATTGAGGAATTGGAGATGTTTCTACGGCACCACGCACGGGCAGCCCGTACGTCCATCAGCAGAGGCGTACATAGGTCGCGCCTAGGTACAAAACTTGAAGTAATGGCTGAAAGAAGAAGTCTTAGCGATAGGAGGAGATGCCCAAGGAGGGCCACTTTCTGCCGCCACCTCCATAATAAATCAGGTCCAATCCATAATGTTTTTATTGAAATTCTATCTTCTCTTACGTGCGATATAATTTCATTTAATTTGGGGGGAGAGAGAGCTATTTTGATATGAAATGTGTGGATAGAAAAAATTGCATTAATTTTGTGTATTTTCATATAGTTGCATGTAGAGCATTTTTTGGTTGCATTTGCATTAGAAACACGTCTATTGGTTTAGCACGTTTATTGCTTTCATAGATTGTAGGGAGTGAGTTGATCTCTTGATTGTAACTTGTGCTTGATTTTGAAAATTTTGTATTGTTTGGATTGGGTGTTGAGCATGAGTTGATTGAACCATGAATAGATGACATTGAGCATGTGGATATTGAGAACATGGTTTGATGCTTTGAATTACGTATTTGCAAGCCTGTGAGCTTTTGAGCCTTTACTGCTTTCATCATATGCAGTCTTGTTGATTGATTTGAGTGTATCATTCATGTTGTTAGAATTCTAGAACTTGCGGTATCTCTGTCAAGGTCACATGTTGTATGCGGTGTGAAAATGATCAAAGGCCGTTTTTGTTAGCCCTTCAAGCCTTTTGCTTACCTAAGATGATATTGAAATCCCTAGTTAGCCAACTTGAGCCTATTGCCTAATTTCTTGATAGCAACAATTCAAGCCTTAACTTGATATATTTGTTACCCTACACTTGAGCGTAGAACATTGAGTAGAGGGAGTGAATGAGGTTGGATGAGTTGGAATTGAAAAGTTGGATAATTGTGCAAAATTGGTTGATGGGAACAAAAAAAAAAGAAAATGAGGAGAAAAGAAAGGTTGAAAATTCATAAAAGAGTCAGAAAAAAAAAATTGACTTTATGATGTGAGTCTTCACTGAATGAACTTGGAGGCTAAGAATTGTATGTGAGGTGATAATGTTTACAAAAGAAAGGGGATGGAGATAAGAAGAGTTGATGAAAATGAGAGATGATTTGGGTAGCATATTAAGCTTTAACGTAGATGATTTATATGCTCACCGGTCTATACGCTCGAGTTTGAGTCACTCTATCTATATTTTCCTACCCTAACCAAAGAGCCTTCATTACAACCAAAGAGAGAAGTCCTTTTTGATTCACAAATTGCATACATTCTAGTGGCGGAGATATGAGACGATTAGCAAGCCTATGGTAATTCTTCAACATTGAATTGAATTGAGCGTAAACACATCCTATATTCATTTGAGATGAGAGTATACACTTGATCTTTGTGAGGCGTAATTCTTAACATTTACCATGGTTTCTTTGATATGTGCTCTATGTTAGATGTTTGAGGCTTGGTTGATTCATTGCTTGACACCTACGATAAACAATGCGAATTTTATGGAGTTATTGTGTGTTCTACTTTTCATTACTCCCAATCATGTTTTCTCTAGTTTTTAAAAGCGTTGACCGGGGCGGCCAACAGTTTAAGTTTGGGGGTTTGTAGAGTGTGAGTTTTGCATGTATTTTAGGGCATATTTATGGCTATAATTATTTATAAACATGCAATAATGTGTATGAAATGGTATATATTCTCTCTTTGTGGAAAAGATATTACGCTTGCTTGTTTTGTAGGAATTTAACGATATTTGGAGTGATTTTGTGACAAATACGAGCATTGCTACCTAGAATCATCAAGAATCGAGCGATTACACCCAATTGGAAGCCAACTATATGGAGTCTAGAGTCATAGTGATGAGTCGTGTGGCAAAAGAAGCATGGATTATCAAACAACAAGGAGATTTATCTCAAGGAACATCCAAACGCGTATGGAATTTCCAGCACTGGCAGGGTTTAGTATTTTGGTCATAACTCTCTCTACAAAATTGATATTGAGCTGATTCAAGTGGCTATGGAAAGCTAAAAGAGAGGGCTACAACTGTTATGAAGACCCCGCAAACAAATTTGGACGTTTTGGTGGCACACGGGTAACCCGTGCGTGGACGCACGCCCGTGCGTTCTTGCAGAAAACTCCAAAAATGACAGCAAATTGACCTAGGCTTCTAAAAGGGTATAAATACCACTTTTTGGGGCGCACACCAGGGGAGAAAAGGTCTGGAAAAGACCCAAGAACACAAGAAATAGCTCAAATTCATCAAGGAAGAATCAAGGGAAGAATCGGGTCGAATCGGAGCTTGAGGATTGAAGATTAATCGAGAGATTATCCATTTCCCTAAGTTTTCTCATTCTTTGTGCTTTAATCTTTCATTTTAGCTTGCCATGAATATGAACAATTTGTCTATGAGTTGTTTATTTGTAATGAGTAGCTAAACTTCTTGTGATTTCCGGGTTTTGGAAGTAGATTAATTGAACTCTTGTTGAATGTTTTAATCTTAGTTAAAGTTATTGTCTTGAAGCCTATTTGAGTACTTTGTTCTTATTCTTGTTTTATCACTTGGCCAATGATTTAACTTGTTTGATATATTGATTCATAATTCGAGAGATGAGTTTCAATATTAGATCTTGAGTACTTGACATGAATATTTGCATAATCGAGAGGTTTGTGAATATTTGTGAGGATATTTGATCTTTTGTGCATTTGGGAGTTGTGTATCTTATGTTGAGTAGAGATGCTAGCATAGATATTTCAATCTACACTTTATATACATCTCGAGAGGGAGGATAAAATACCATTGTGATCGTCTTATAGGTGTATCAATAATAACTTTGGCTTTGATTAAATCGGACAACAAGAGGAATATTAATTGAAACCATAACCCGGGAATCCATTTCATTCCCTTGATAATTCCATTATTCTTAGTATCTTGTGTTTTTGTGGTTAATCTTGTCTTTACTTCCACAACAATCATCAAATTTCGATCGTCTAAATAAAAATAAGACTATCTTAGTTCAATACTTAGCGCATAAATTTATTAGTCTCCGTGGATACGACCTTGCTTACCCTATTCTATAAACTACACCGTACACTTGCGGTGAAGCTAAAAATAAGGCGAACACCTACTTAGCCTAAAAATCCTATCTATGATCTCATGATTCCCTAGTTAGCCACTTTGTGCCTTAACTTTTTATTGTTAGCCACATTTTGATCTTTAAAGATTGAAAAATAATTATTATCCCTAAAATTACTTGTGCAAATAGAAGATCAATAGTTTTGGGGAGATGTGGTGAAATTGTGGAAAGAGAGAAAGTGGAAAAAATAATGATGGATGAGCAGTGCTTAGGTAAATGAAAAAATAATGAAGCTCGAAAAAGAAAGAAAAAACTTTGAAAAAAAAAGAGAAAAATCGAGCAAAAGAGAGAAAAGAAAGAAAAATTCGGTATAGTGTGAGAAATTGAGAGCTTGAAGCTAAAGAAGAAAAGAAAAAAAAAAGGTAAAAAAGCCTAAGAATAAAAAGTAGAAAAAAAAGGGTGGAATTGAGTTGAAAAAGAAAATATCTTGAAAGAATGATTTTAGATGAAATTGGGTTGGAGAGTTGCAAGTTTGTGTGCTTCAATTCTATTTGCTCAAGTCAAGTCAGTTGATCCAAATTTTCCCTACCCTTATCGAAGGGCCTACATTACAACCAAATGAAAGTCCTTTTTATTCTTAAATTGTGCACAAAAAAGTGGTAGAGATATTAGACGATTTGCAAGCCTATGGTAGTTCTACATTCATTGAATTGGGTTGAGAGTAAATATTTTCCATACACTTAGATAGATGAGTGATACACCACTTTTTTGTGAGTCTCGATGTCAAGTACTCGAAAGAGTATTGATTATGCCGAACTTGTGATTGATGACTTCTTGATAATGAATTGCATTAGATATGGAGTCGAATGAGATTGAATGTTTATAGTGTTCTTTGTACCCCGTGATTTTATTTTTCTTAATTTGCTCGAGGACAAGCAATGGTTTAAGTTTGGAGTATTTTGATACGTGTAAAATATACGTGCATTTTAGGGCTTATTTTACTACATAATTGATGCATTTTGCACGTACATTCAGTGTATTTTACTTGGTTTCCTTAGAAGGGCATGATACTACGTATTCTTGTAACTTTTTATAGGAAACAGAGCTTAAATGGAAAGATATCAGTTGGAAGGCCCAGACAAGATCGACGAGTGCAAAGAGAAGTTTGAAAAGACGAAGAAAATAAACAAAAGCAAGTCACACGGTCAGCCCGTGTGGGGTAACACGACCGTGTGAGCTCCCTTGTGAAGGTTACACGACCATGTGAAGTGTTCGGGAGAAAATAGAGACAAAGACATGTTACACGATCTGCACGTGTGGGACCACACGACCATGTGAGGTGGCCGTGTGAACTAACACGGCCAGTGCGATGTGTCTGCGTCTGATTTTGAGTCATTTTCCCGTCAGAACTCTACAAGTGATCTCTCAAAGCACGTATATAAGAAGGACCAAGGCTCTGCAAGAAAATATATGATATTACACCACAAAATACAATACAATATGCAAGATTACACAAATCAAAGGTCTTCTGAGAGAGGAGGGCTAGGTTACGAAGAGCACCACAAGGCCTTTCGCATCTATGGAAGCACAAGAGTTTCGAAGACTTATAAGGAGGTTCCATCCTGACAAGAACGGGTTTTCGTTCTTAGTTTAGATCTCTTGTATGTACTTAAACGATGCCACAATATTGATTTCAAGTTTGTCTATGAATTTGTTATCAATGTTAGACTAATCTTTCGGATCCTAGGGCATAATCAAAATTGTGGAATCATGTTAAATCTTGATTGATTGTTTTCTTAATTGATTTATGAGTTCTATTTTATGAATTCTAGTGCTTATTATCTTATCAATAATTTGCATTTCATATTTATTAGTGCAAAATTTGGGAGATGAGTTCTAACAAAGACGGAAATTAAACTCAGACATAAACGGGTGTAACGAGTCGGTAGACCTACAGCTATTTGTGAGGAGTCATTCAATTCAAAGATCTCTTGGGAGTTAATAATAGTTGTAACATATCGAGAGATCTAAAATTTTTATTAATCTACTGTGTATGCTCCACCCGGGAGGGGGAATAGACTAATTTAGAAATTGAACCCACAAGGGCGGAGCTAGGAATAAATTTGGGGTGGGCCGATACACGAAAATAGGGTGGGTCGGATAAGAAAATCATATTAATTATAATTAAATAAAATTCTAGTGTAAATTTTTTTTTGATGAGAGGAGGGGGGCTGAGGCCCGGAGTGGCCCCTCTCCCTCCGCTCTTGAACCCATAGAAATACATGAATTAGTTTTGAAACATTGATTGGATTTAATATTGAAGAAGTATGTTGAGATTATGTGCCTAGGGTTGCTTCCGTATTTGTTGAAAAGACTTGTAGTGTTCGGGTTTTCACAAAATTATTTCTTTTGTTTTTATTTGTTTAGCTTAGATAATTATTTCTTGATTTTTGGTCGCTTCAATAAAATTGGAATACAATGTTATTATAGCCTAAGTGTTTCGTATTCAATCCCTGAGAAATATGACCTTGTTTGACATTATCCTATAAACTACACTGTACACTTGCATATAGAGATCCAAATATTTTTGGCGAACAACATGATGCCAATTGTCTTAATTAAAACATAGTTATCTTATATTTTACTTAATTTTTTATATATTTTAATTATATTGTAAAACTGACCGAAAGTTGAAAAATATTTCCTATAAATTTGAGCAAAAAAGAAGTTTGACTCTCCTATCGAGGTATATCAGCATTTCTCCCAAAACTAAATGAGTTTATCAAATTAGTAGGCTTAAGTAATAGAGTCAGGTCAATAATAGCTAAGTTATTACCCTTTGGCCTCTGCTCGATCTCGAATGTAGGCGAGATTCGATCATGGTCAATAATACAGTCAAAAAGACCAGCGAGCGAGATGGTTGCTAATAATATTCCTCATATCATTGCATTATGAGTTATAACATCCTACAATCGTACTAATGTCTACTAAAACATACTGGCAGGTGCTCCATAATAGTGGCATATCAAGTCAGCTTTTATTTTCTAAAATGGATCATCTTAATTTTATTACCCAAACTATGTCTTATTTTCACTTTTAGTACCCCACTTTCAGGCCATATTATTTATCGTACTCGTATTTTATTGTTTAATGACTTTCGCCACATTCCATTGTACATATATATATGTCAATTTTGATATCCCATGTTTTACTTTTCACTCACTTTATGTGGCATATGGATTGATTAAAAATTAAAACATGGGATACCAAATTGATGAACAAGTTATTGGTGGAATCCAAATTGCTTTCTCTCTCAAATACCTTGGCAAGATTTCTTATTTTCTGGGGTTGCGGGTGCATTACACTCATGCTGGTATTTTACTAAATCAATCAAAAATATATCCTGGACCTCTCGGAAAAGACACATATGGAATCTTGCAATCCTTGTCCCACTCCTCATTGCATCAACCAGAAGTTATATCTCCAGGATAGTTCACTGTTTGATAATCTCACACTCTATCGAAGCACCATTGGGGCGTTGCAATATCTTACACTTACCAGGCCAAAAATCTCTTTTATTGTCAACAAATTGAGTCAGTTTCTTCATGAACCCCCTGCTTCTTACTGGGGTGCATGTAAAAGGGTCTTTGTAAAAAGCATCAAACTCAAGACATTGTTGTGCTTACACTTAAAATAACAAGAGATGTAAACCCAAAGTATTTTGACAATTTTGAATTAGTTTTGCAATAATTTGTCAAAAAGCCCTCGGATGGTGGCCAAATTTGGTTGTAAAACAAGTCATAGGTGCCAATCGGAGCTTCTGTGATGACAGAAGTCGATCGTTGCTAGAAAGAACATGAGGCGACGACGTGTCACAACATGTATGTCTAATAACTAACAATTGTCTCGGACTAAAACAAACTTGGACGAATTCACTGATTCAAATTCTTCTATCGCTTGTTGTACATAAAAAATCTCTAAAACGTTGACATTGGGCTGGTTAACCAAAACATAAACTAGGAATTGAAATGGCCAAAAGGAGTTATTCAATCATAAATATATTATTAGTTAATTGCTATGCAAGTAAAACGTCCTTTTCCATGAGGCAACCTCAATGATCATGTACCTCTTGAAGACAAAAAATTAGTCACTTGGGAATGTTAGTTGTAACATATACAGATATACTATAGCCAAGTGTTAGAGACTTTTCAAGTCTTTGTAAATTATTTGATATTGTAAGAGAAATGGAGATGACTATTTCATATTGTATGCTCTATAAATAAGCACCAGATTTATGCTAAGCTCACCACCTCAGGCACAACATATAAGCAATATTATCAATTTTCCAGTAGTAGCGCGCAAAAATGAAGATGGCTTTTCTTTTCCTCAATGCCATTCTTATTGCGTCTTTGGCTACATTTGCTTATGCATCGGATCCCAGTCCTCTTCAAGATTTTTGTGTTGCTGTTAATGACGCCGACGCAGCTGGTAATATAATTTAAGCTTACTGGCAATTTTAGTCCTATAATTCTTAGTGGTCGGTTTGTCCTATAACTTCTTGATTTAATAGTTTCGGTCATTGACGATTTTACTATTTAGTAAAAATAGCAATTTCAGTCCAATAACTTTTAACGGGTATTTTGGATATTTTGGTTAAAAGAAAAGGGTATTGAGAGAACCAATTAAATATTAAAACACCCAGTTGAGACCAAAATCACACAAAATAAGAACTTGTAGGACCAAATTAAAATATCACGAATTAGAATACATGGGATCAAATAACAAAGAATCAAAATCCTTCGGGATCAAAATTGCTACCTACAATATTTACAGGTCCAAAATTGCTAGCTCTCTAATAATTACGGGACCAATTTTGTAATAAGCCTATAATTTCTCTGTCAAGGAGGCATAAATTGAACATTTCATAAACCGCTTGCTTTGGTACATTCTTTGTCTTACCATCATTGATTTGCATGTAGTTTTTGTGAATGGGAAGATCTGCAAGAATCCAAACAAGGTTGTTGCCGAGGATTTCTTTTTCTCGGGTCTGAATAAGGCTGGAAATACATCAAACGCAGTTGGATCAAGAGTCACTGCTGTGAATGTGAACCAAATAGCAGGGCTCAACACTCTCGGCATCTCTTTAGTCCGTATAGACTATGCCCCATACGGTCTCAACCCACCCCACACTCACCCCCGTGCCACTGAGATTCTTGTTGTTGTTGAAGGAACTCTGTATGTTGGCTTCGTCACCTCCAATCCCGCGAACCCCAACTTGAAAAACAAGTTGTTCACAAAGTACCTGTACCCGGAGACGTATTCGTGTTCCCAGAGGGTTTGATACATTTTCAATTTAACGTGGGAAAGACCAACGCTGTCGCGTTTGCTGGTCTAAGCAGCCAAAACCGGGTGTCATAACTATCGCAAACGCAGTTTTTGGTTCGAATCCACCAATTAATGTAGATGTTTTGACTAAGGCATTCCAAGTTGAGAAAAACGTGATTGACCAACTTCAAGCACAGTTTTGATCGGATAACAATTAAATACGAAGCTGATAAGAATCTTGTTTGCCAATTATGATATTCTCTTGGCCCCCTAAATAAAGAAGCATTACAGTATATTTATGTACAAATAAAGGATTAGTACTTATGTTTCTGATTCTTTCCACTTCAGGTAATAGTATTCACTTACACCTGGCCGTTTGGAGTCAGTTTAGACCTTTGTATTGATCCCTTAATAATGTATATACTACAATATTTAATGAGCTTCTGATCAGTTCTAATTTCACTATGATATCTGCTTTCCGCAATTTAACTAGCTAGTTCATTAGTCTTATTAATTATCAAGCATGTATATACAAACAGAATAGTAGATGAACAAATCTAGCTTAGTTGCTTAAAGGCTTGGACAAAACCTTCTCATCATCCATCGTCAATTCAGGTATGTCATAAGTTATTAAAAAGTAAAACATAGTGTACCGAAATTGACGAAATGTGGTGATCAAAGTGATTAAAAAAAACATGGGCCGGGTATGAAATTTGATATATCCTAAATGTGTGGTCCCAAAGTAAAAATAAACTATAATTTAGATACTAAGACTGAAGTTATCCCGTATAATTGATATGATAAAACCAAAGGAAAATGTCTTCATCTACTTATTTGGGATAGCAAATTAAAATTCTTTTTGCCAATATATAATAAACTATTTTTTTATCTATACTTTTTTTCTTCTATTAAAAGTGTGAATGTCTTTTAAGGTTTCTTGAAAATTTTGATTTGCCAAAAATATCCTTATGGTAAAGTTATCTTTAAGGACAATTAAGTAGTTTTCTTTATTGATTTTATTTTTATTTATTTAATAATATGATAAGTGTCTCTTTGTATTCCAAACTCTTCTTATATACATTATTTCAATTGCAATTCTTAGAATCCTTTGAATTTTTAGAAAATATCATATTAAACTAGATATCGAGAGCTTTCCAACCATATGTTATAAGCATATATACGGACTCAGTGACGAAGCCAGAAACATCGTGTAGGGAAGCCAACTAACATTAATAATAAAATACAATGCAATATATCATCTCTAAAAATAAAACTATAAATAAATATCAATTTTGATGAAGCCAATGTATTACATATTAATATTCAAAATGAAATAACATAATACCATTACATTAATGTACCATAACATTTTGAAATCATAGATGGATGGACATATCCTAGTGTAGGGGCACGTGCCCCCACAATTTTTTTCTTTTTTATTTTTTTATTATTTTATTATTTATTTTAAAAGCTATATATATATAGTAATTATGTTATAAAAAGTACGATCAACTTTGTATTTCAGTGGTAGAAGTTTGCGTTGTCATGGTAATTGACCTGAATTCAATCTCATGTGAGTGTGTGTGGCCCCTTCCCCATTTTCCCCAATTGTACTAAAAAAATAGGTTAAATCCTTTCGCAAAAATAAGAAAGAACTCATAAAGAAAAAAAAAACTTAAAACTTTACGTAGGTTTGTGCCCCATTAATTATTTTTATTTTTGTGCCCCCGCTGTAAAATATTCCTGGATCCGTCCCTATTTGAAATTGTTGCATAATAGTTGCATTGCTAATATTTCAAAAAAAACAAATATGGGGAAAAAATTTCAAAAATTTGGTGGAGCTAAAAGAAAATATTCAAACTTTATGGAGCAAAAGAAAATGTACAAAATTTTGAAAAAGTGAAAAAATGATCAAGGCTCAAAGATGTTTCTAAATTCACAAATGGGAAGGAGAGGGAATAATGAATAAATTGAAGATTGATTCTATTTTTCCCATTTTTTAATTTTTTTAAATGTTATATATGAAATTACCAAAATACTATATGTAGTTTTCAAAATTTGGGGGGGGCCAATGACCCCCTTGGCCCCCCTTAGCTTCGTCAATATGAGAGATGAGTATTATGCGAAAATGTACCATTTTAATATTTTTCTTTTAGTTTTCTCAATAACCAAATACATCTACATTAAAAGAAAAGAGAGTATAAATTTATAGCGGAATGAAGGGAAAAATAAATAAATAAAATTAATTCATTTAGTTTGATTCTAAATAAATAGCAAGACAAATATATATTTTCTAAACTTCATTCTTGATTGCAAATATAAAATAATAAATGTATCATCTATCTCCCTCACTAAATTATGGGATAATATTTTATTTCCAGTGGAGTATATGATTTGTTATTTAGGTACGGGAAGATGGGAGTTTGCAACCATTGAGGATTTCAGGAAACTTTATGCATTTTCCCATAAAAAATATTTAGTTTTAAGATTAATGAAATATAAATTATTACTAAAATTTTGAAATGAACTATTTATTGTTCAGGTTCATTAATCTTTATCCATGTTTTCCTGTAATAATGGATATACAATTTAACATGACTTAGGTTCAATTATTAATTTATTTAATTCGTATATTATTTTGATTAAATACATTCAATCAAATGTGATAATGTAAAGATAAATTTGAAAACAAACATATTATAAGTATATAAAATAAAATAAATTTGGCAGAGAGTTATATGTATGAAATTAATGAAAAAAGATTTTAAATTTCACGGTAGAGTGAACTAAATAAGAGTAATTTTTGTTATATTTTGATATTTTGTTATATATTTTGTTTTCAATGGGCTTACTAATAGGATGAAAAGACAAAAAAGTTTCAACAAAGAAGAAAAAGAAGTAGAACCGGAAAAATTTGTTGCAACAAAAATCTAATATCGTTTTAAAGACAAAATATGGAGTTAATACGACTTTAATGAAACTTATTGTATATCTTATTTCATAAGTTTTTATTTCAAATAGTTCTTTTGTTTCAAATATATTATTTTTTACATCTATTCATCATAGACTTTTGGTTTCTTACTTACACGGAGATATATATATATATATATATATATATATATAAGGGGAGGATAAAGCGAGACCATGTATCTAGGTGAGACACAATGGATCAATCTCAACCATCTCCCACTATTAATCAATGGGTATTGTGATACCCTATATTTGGATGATAACATAATTGAGGTTGGTAATACTTTATAGATTTTATTTGGGTGTATTTAGGCTAATATATAGTTAGGATTTTAAATTTTTGGAATTTATAAAAAATTAGAGATTTAGAGATTTTTACTTAATGGTCAACTATAACATTAATTGCTTTATGGATATCATTTGATGGCTAAGTTGGATTGGTTAGAGTTAAAAATCCTTAAGTAACACTAGATAATAAGGCAACGGTCATTTAGCCCATTTGAAAGAATTCATTTTCGGCCATTTGAATTTTGATGGAGCAGCACATGGGGTTTTGAACAATTAGGGAAAAAAGAATTAGCCCAACCTTCACATTGCAAGTAATAAAACTAGTCTAGCCCAAGACCCAGCTGACCTGCGGATCACCCAAGACCCGATCCGGATCTCTCTCTCTCTCTCTCTCTCTCTCTCTCTCTCTCTCTCTCTCTCTCTCTCCCGGGCAGAAAGGCAACCCAAGAAGAACCAACTGTACGAGGCTTGATTCGGAGAAGATAACTCCAGACCTCGTGTGTAAGAGGGTTTTCGAGCACCTAATTTTCGATCTTAGATTTTTGTCTTTTCTTTTACTTTTCTTTTCTGATTTTTATTTTGATGATTTTCTTCTTTTGTGTGTGACATATCGAGATACATGAATTAGGTTGACTGGTATTTCAACTTAATATAAACAAGAGATAGAGAATAAAAAAAAAAAAAGGACTTAACTGGAAAAACCCCTCAAATATTAAACCCATTTTCGACCATGGATAGTGAGGACAAAATTAAAATCTTATTTTGCTTGTTTCATTCTTTTTGTAATTTTAGTTTGAATCAGAATTCTTAAATAAAGCTAATCTTGTATCCATTAATTCAAACCTGAAATAATTGTTTGATTTTATTTTTATTTGACCATATTTGGGACATTAATGTACAAAATCAAAAATTTGGGGGTCCATTCGTAATTATTTTAACTGCCATACATCTTGACAATTTTCCTAGTACCAAAATCTTTGGATTGAGATCATTAATTTATTATTTGGTTTGATGCAAAGTGCATACTAGAATATTAAGCTTCAAATTGATATATATTATTGGACTGATAATTTACATTATGTTTAATTTCAAAGATATAATCTATAAATAGCTATATGCAGGTCTTAACTTTTAGTTATAATGTCTTCAGTAATATGTATATAGGTGTTTTCAAATTGCTGAATAACAAGAATTGATTGAATTGGAATAATGTAATAAAAATAGTACTAAAATAATAATAATAATAATAATAATAATAATAATAATAATAATAATAATAATAATAATAATAATAATGATAATGAATAGTAAGGGATAATATATATGATAATTGTTGGGTTTTATTGTAGGGGACATTGGAAGCTTGAGTAAGGAATTGATTGGGAACTTTGGTGATCAAAGTAAAGGTGGGCAAATCACTATCTTTTTAAAGAAAATTAGGTTTGTTTGCAATTTCATAAATTTCACGACATTAGTCATTTCACGAGCTTCACGACATTGAGCAATTGCATGATTCTATGATATACATCATTTTCATGAAGTTAATAATGTAAGATTGTTTAAGAAAACATAAAGTATATAATTTATGATCATATTCACTTGCATTTTAACTATTGTAACTGATTAACTTGGCCTTTGGGCAAATAAATGTCACTTTGACAAAATACTGACTGGTTGAGTCTATTGAGGTGTGGATAGGGTGGACAATGGATCGAACAGGCTGCCTGTGGTCCTTGTTTGACTACCCATATGCCTAATCCCATTCTCGGGTCGGGCCGGAGACGGCGACATAACTTGGGTCGTAGAACGGTATATTCATGAATATGACGATCTCTGGGCAAAAGCCTAGGCCAAAGAGACGTCGAGCCTAGTGGGAGGGATAAGGTGACAGGGCTTCGGCCAAATATTATTGGAAGTAACAAGGAGAACGGACAGGATCAGTGTCCGATCAACACCGATCCTACGTTTCTTATTTTGGGCTGACGAACTAATTGATTAACTGTTGATATTTTATTTTAAAATAAGATATCCCCTATTTGTTTTAAAAATCGGGATGTCCATTGGCTGTTTGAAAATAAAAAATGTTTACCGTACATGACTAATTGTTGTACAATGTGCATTACATCATTGATAGCATCAAAAATTAATATTTCATTATGGAATTGCAAATATGTTCTTGATCCGTACGACAAATCATTCTTATGTGCATCATTATCATGCATACATAAATATTTCAAGCGCACTAAGTACTTTTAAAAAGAAATTTCATCTTTCATCAAACAAATATTGCATTCCTATACCCCAACCCATTGAGCTCGTTTGGCTCACCCCACTATTTTCATAAAAACTTTTCAGAGAACAAATATTTTGAGGTCGATGAGATTGACACGAGACTTCTAGCTCAGAGTTGACTCTACATAGCAGTTTATGCCTGAAGAGCTTATCCGTTGGTGCTTAAGCAATATAACTATTTTATCCTATAATAGTTTGGTGAGTTACTACTATATTATAATTGTCTGTTATGATTTATAGACTTCCGCTATATTCATATTTTTAGTTATTTGTACTTAGATAATAGCTCTTGATGAGCCTAAGTTTGAATATTTGAGTTGTACCTTGTTGGATGCTATTCTATTTTGTTGGATATATAATTTAGGGCATGACAGGTATGATTTAATGGATAAAAAATATATTAAAATATTAATTTAATAAATGTAAGGGTAGTCGGGTAAAATAACATAACAAGTTAGTTACAAAAATGGAATCAAATCTCTTTCTCTCTCATACATCTCCCAATTTTCCCAATCTCACGTCTCTCTCTCTCTCTCTCTCTCTCTCTCTCTCTCTCTCTCTCTCTCTCTCTCTCTCTCTCTCTCTCTCTCTCTCTCTCTCTCTCTCTCTCATTCCTCCATTAACGCAAATAAAGAAAACTGTGAAGAACTCGAAAATTACAGTTCTTAAAAATTACAAAGAAAAAACAAGAAAAATCGGTGCAACATTACAGAGAAATAACGAACAGTGAGTTCGAAAACTAAATATGCAACAAAACTCAACTAAACATGCATTATCTGAAGACTATCTATGTAGCGTAAAAAACTAATATGTAGTACAGTATATCCAACTATGCAAGACGTCATAAACTATGCAACAAAATCAACTAACTATGTATTATCTAGAAATTATCTATGCATTGTGGAATAACTAAATATGCAGTACATTATGTAACATCCCATTTTTATAATTTCCAAAAGCAACATCCCATTTTCATAACTAAATATACATTATATTGAACCTATTTATGCAGTGTAGTATAACTACATATGCAGTACGTTATATTCAATTATGTCTTATTTTCGTAAAATATTGCCAACAAAATAACTAAATATGCATTATTTGATGTTTAATTATGCAGTAGAAGAACCCTAACTATGCTGTAAAATAAAAATATTTGAAAAGAAAAAAGGTTTCTTAAATTCCGCCACAAAATCCGGCAGTGTCTATTTCAACCCATAAAATCCGCTGGGACCACTAATTTGAATTACAAAATTACAATCTTACCCTTAAAATCAGCGAAAATTAGGAAATAATTAAAAAAACTGAATTAGTCACATCCCTTCATTTTTTAAGATCAATGGGTAAGATGAGTCCACACTGTCTCACCTAGGGAGGGTGGTCTCATTTGAACCAAATCATATATATATATATATATATAGAAAATTTTAGTTTAAATCTTTGTTATATTTAGAATTTGAATTAACTAGATAAAATATACTCCCTCCATCCCACTAGAGAATAATTCACACACATTAAGAAAACATAATAAATATAATTGGCATTATAATTCTTTTAAATTTTTTGTTACTTTACCCTTGCATTAAATGGGACATTAAATATGGTATTTTATTCTATTGTTGTGTAGTTACTACTTTGAATAAGGAAACAAGCCTCTAATTTTAGACGAAAGAAAAAGAAAAACTTGTATCTCTTAATGGAACGGAGGGAGTAATATAATAATTGAAAGAACAGATAAATTTAGATACGTTAAAATTTGGCATATATGCTCTTGTAATTTTTTTTAGAAAAATTAAGTAATTACTTTGTATGTATTAGTTTGACTTTCAAGGTACAACATGAATATCACTAAAAAATTACGTCTCAAAAACTATATATAAAATTTAAGTTTTATATTTCATTCAAGATAAAATCATATACTATTTTTATCATTAAAATTAATTTACTATGTTGAACTATGCAAAATAAAATAAGTATAGGATTAGTTTTAACTTAAGGTTTGAATCTTTGTCAACCACATCCCCATATTTAGAAAACAATATATCCTTTCAAAAAAAAAAAAAAAACAATATATGAAATTTTTGTTTAAAGATCAATATCCATATTGTCATACTTTCGGGGGGAAAAGCATGACTTTTTAAATTCAAATTGGTATTTATCAATAATAAATATATTTATGAAAATAAAATGATTGAGATCAATTTCAATTCTTGTAGTCCTTTGATCAACAACATGAGGTGTTACATAATTTTTAATATATAATTAAGAGTAAATATGGTTTTTATAATTATAGTCTATTTGCTATGTGAGCTTGTTGCTATGATATCTAATTCCAATAATTAGGTTGCATTCGAATGGATGATTTTGAACTTAAAGGAGAATTTGGAGAAAAATAATACGGATATATATATATATATATATATATATATATATATTCAGTAAAATAAAAAATAATACTGATAACAACTCAAAACTTTGAAAAGAACAAATTGAGTTGAATTCGAAAATTTCTATTTCTATCATCCTTCTCCCGTTACAACCACCAATGGCGGCATCTCCATCATTTCCATTTTTTGTTGTTCTTTGCTAACAACCAACACAACAAAGGAAACCAGCACAATTTTTAATAAAACCATGAATTAATTGATTTATGTTTCTTCTGGAATGTAATGAAGCATTTATGGCGATTTACCACGAGGGCTTCTCCATTCTCGGCGTGTGTTAATTGTTGCGATCCCGAGTATGCACGATTAGATAAGAGAATCCATTCGAAGAGCTAGAAGGAATAACCCTAAATTACACGGCGATATTTCTCAATCTGGCGAAATTGACCAATTTTGACTCTACTTCCTCGTACGATAGATCGAGCATTGGGGGGGAAATCTTCCATGGCGCCGGCGATTGTCAGCTTAACGAGCGACGGCCCTTCGAGCCGAGTGGAAATGGAGTCGATTAGCGTCCGGATCTACATGCAGTGCGTCAAGCTCAAATCGACTATATGAACGACGGAATATCCTTCGATGGCTTCCAAAACGGCTTGATTAGCCGCCGTGAAACCGAATAAGTGCCAGGGGTTAGGTCGACGAAGCTAGTGAGCTCGATGATGGAGAATTTATCGTTAATATCTCTATCGATTTTGTTAGTCACGATCTTGGTATGGGAGTCGGATCGAATAAATTACCAAATGAGGTGTGCGTGATTCTCCGTTGAACAGTGAAGGCAGGGGTACGGCGGTAGGGACGGTCGCTTACGAGAGTAGACACGATGGCAGGCGGCTGCTAGAGTGGGCGGTTGCTTGCTTTGTAAAAGTTTAATACTTTAATTTTTCTAAAATACGAGAAGTTAGTAAAAATCTGGGAAGACTGCTTTGTAGTTTTTGAGTATGTTTAATGAAATTATTTCTTTCACCTTAAAAAAAAACACCGGTTATGAAACCGGTGTCTAAAGAATTGGTGTATATTGATAATTTGACATCAGTTTCCAAACCGATGTCTAATATACTGGTGTCTAATAATATTAATATATATAAATAGACACTGGTTTCGAAAAACCGATGCAAAAACGGATGTGTATGTGATTATGCTTTTGACAATAGACACCGGTTCTACAAACCGCTGTCTATTATCCACAGACTCCACTAATTAGACACCGATTTTGAATAAAATCGGTGTTAAATGGGAAAAGACACCAAATAAGTCTTAAAACCGATGTTTTTTTGATGATGTCGATCAACAGTTTTCTTGTAGTGATGGTACTATGTGTACACGTCTAGCTATTATTTGGAAAGATTAAATAAAACACATACACATGTAACAAACTAACATAATATATTTTATATACAGGCTCACTTTCTTACTCAAGATAGCATATATATATATATATATATATATAGGTAGAGACTTATTAGTCTTAAAAACACACACGGCAATAGAGAGCAGAGATAAGAAATAATGATAGAAGAAATAGAAAAGAAAAGAGAGAAGATATGAAATAGAAAGAAAGAAAGAGAAAGAGAAAGGAAAAAGGGAAAAGAAGAGGGCTCGACGTAGAGATATCACAAGGATTGTCAATGTCATTGGCATGCATTCTCATTTTAAAATACTAGATAAAGGTGGGGTAACTCTAATCCGTAAGTGTGTCGTACTGTTATAATCATTGTTGTTTCACGTGTCGTTTATTTGGACAAATGAATGTACTCTCCTTTGGAAAGTCAAAGAATGAATGAATTACCTTCGGGTAATCCAAATGAATCCTTCGGGATTAATGGTAGCAAATGGACCATCTCACAGAGTGGGTCTGGTCAACAATGAATAAATGGTTCTTATAAATTGTATGCGTATGACAATTGGTTATAACTGCTTGTGGTGTTCCCCACTGAGTTTTTATACTCATGACGCGTGCATTATATTTTCATTACAGACCAAGGGATAGGAAGCTGGACTGACGACATCGAGCAACGTGTCTCCTCCCATTTTGTTAAAGTGTGGGTTGGTAATATTATACACTTTGGGTTGTTTCAAAAAAGATATTTTACCCAACAATTGATGTTAAAATTAAGTTTTCCATTTATGCTTCCGCTATTAATTATAGAAAAGTAAGTTTTAGTATCGTTCCGGGCCCTAGCGGGTTTGGGCGTCACACCAGTTAATGAGTGTACATTACAAGAAAAAAAACTAGTTTACTTACATAAAAAATTGTAGGTAAAATGTGTATTAAGGTAAATATAAAGTAAAATCATTGTAGATATAGTTACATATTTGCCTATAAAATCTAAAACTATTGGTAAATATATATACAATATTTCTGTCAGTAATTAAATTTAAAAATTGTCAGTGAGCTGTCAGTAATTTATCGTCATAATTTGGAGAAAAAATAATATTTTTATTATGTAGCTATTTTGTAGGTAACTATAAGTTTTAGTGACAAAATCATTTTTGTCGATAAATTCTATTGGTAACTGAAATTTTCTTGTATTGGTAATACTAATTATATAGAAAACTTAAACAAAATTCTATATTAGTAAATGTATGCTTTTGAATTATTTATATTTTCACATTAAATTTTATCACTATTATATTTTTTATCATTTCTTGTAGAGTAAATTCTCAATATTTATTTCATTTCTTTTCATTTTTAATTTACGGTTTTTACATTTTAATTCAATTAATTTGCCAATTAGGCATAGCCTGACAGTATATGGACACCCAAGAGCAAATAATATTGAACCAAATTAATCATTGAACCGAATCAATAAGAGATAACGTACGTACGTACGTACTTGAGTGGGCGAATAATATATTTGTACAATCTGTGATTAATTGAGTAAAGAGACAAATAAACTGCACTCTTTCACAAGAAAGTTCAGCCCTTTTCCTTCTTTGACTAAAAAAGCAGATCACATATTTTACTCTTATATAGTTTACACAATTTTGGTTAATACAGCAATATCCCACAAGTCAGAGAGAAAGAAGATACAAATACTAGTCTTATATAGTGTACAGAGGTAGCTGGTGAAATTAATTGTTGCCCTAAACTATCAATTGATGCATGCATGCATGCAAAGCAGCAGTGAGAAATTAAAGGTAGTTGACAAATTAATGTGATGAAGTGGTTTTCAATTATAACATGGGATTACCGAAATAAATTCTTCATGTTTGAGCTAATTATAAGAAAATCTAGAGATATTTTAAAATTATAAAAAAACTCATCAGTTTGATTATATCTTAAATTTGATGAGGTAACTGTAATATTTTTATGAATATTAGAGGGATTTTTATTGAAATGATTTTTGCTCATGAAGTGGAAAATGTAATATGGAATCAAACCTCATGATTTTTTTTTTCAAAAATCTCTGGAGTTTTTCGTAATTAACTCTCAAATCTTGGAGTTTTTATAATTATCCTTTATAACATTAATTTCAAAATGTGCCTCGTTAATTACTAGTTACTACTGCAGTGAAAGTCTTTATGATGGGCTTATAACTAGGCCCACTGGCCTCTGCAGCATTCGGGCTGATAATCCTAACACGATACGGTAACACGACTTGAACCGATTTGAAGTTACTAAAAGAAACTCAAATACGAACACGAGAAACTCAAACCCGAATACGATTTACACGAATCTGACACAAAGCTACCAATTTGTCTAAAAACATAATATCTTGAATTTTATATAAATTTTGATGTATTTTGAACATAACCCGAAATCGACTTGAAACTAAATACGAACACAACTCGATAACCTGAATTGCCACCCTAATTAAATTCCTTTAATACAAAATTGTCCTGCATTTCTCATGCGCACTGAATTGTAAGCAATTAATCCAGAATGGTGAAACATTTAAGCAATATATAACTGATATTTCAGAATTTCATTTATATATACACCTAAATTCATATTCATCTTTATCTTTTGTCACATACTAATAAAGCGCTGACAATTCTGAACCAATCCAAATATATGCTAAAATGTAATGAAAATGTCTATATACTAATTGATGCATACATGTACCAGTTCATGTCTGTAATTCTCATTTATGTGAAGGCAAAATGAATGATCTCTAAAAGCATTATGATAGCTGTGAAAGAGGGTAAATTAAATTACAAGTCAATATGGGATCAACTTTGTGCTCCAATGGTTGAGACGTGTGTTGAAAAGGTGAATGACCCGGGTTCAATCACATACGAGCGCGTGTGTCCCCTCCCCAAGTTCCCCCAATTGTACTCAAAAATAAAAATGACAAGTCAATGTGATGAAGTGCTTATTCTCAACTTGTTAGTACAAGAAATTAATACTAATCTAGCAATATGATTCCCTATATAAAAAGTCATTTGTCCTATTCACAGCCCTCTAGAAGACCAGAACTATGCATATGGCATACGCTCCTATCACTACACAAAAAATATAACATTAGTGAATATTGGATATTGTAAAAACTATCATTACTAAGCTTCAAATTAATTAGGTAATTTTTTAACTTTTATTTTCTTCTTATTTACAGGACATATATATATTTTTAACATAGCTTTATTTTTTTCAAAAATATGTTACTATGGAATTTTTAATAAAACAGGGGAAAATGCTGCGAGGATGCGAAAGTCCCAAACCGGAGAAGAAAATTATGAGAGTGAGATTAAGAGCTTTAATGGAGTAATCAAGAAATACAACAAATACCTCATGGTGATCAAAATCGCAAACCATATATGTTTCAAATTCTTGTCTACCTTTTTAAATTTTCTAGACATAATTACAGAAAATACCCCAAAATTTCCGTTAATTACAAAAAACCCCTTATATGTTTGAAAATTACAAAAAACCTCTTGAGGTTTGATTATGTGTTCAATATAATTGGTTAATTGTAATATTTTACAAATGTAAGGGGTAGTTTGAAAATTTTAGTTTTTGTGAAGGGGGTAAATTGTAAACACATAATCAAATCTCTAGGTTTTTTTGTAGTTTTCATAAACGTATGGGTTTTTCTGTAATTAACTTAAACCTCCAGGGTAGTTTTGTAATTATCCCTTTTTTTCTTGCTCGATTACAATATTGTATAATAATAATATTGAAATACTTTCAGATGATCCCAAAAGCTTTTGCAATGGAGACAGGAATAGCAAATAAGTTTTATAAAGTTGGAAAAAATGGACAAGGCAAGAAATGGCGAGTTGGGATATTTAACGGGAGAGAGGATGGCAGGATTTGCCTGACCAAAGGATGGAATCTGTACTTGATTGCGTACTTGGTGTTTTGTTGTTTTAATTGCTGAACCATTATTGCATGAATGTTTAGATATGTTGATGGTTTGGTTTTTATTTTCCATTTCATTATCATATTTTCAGCATTTGCATTTAAATTTTTGATCTCATTTATATATTTTCATCTTCTTAATTTCAGCACTTTTAAGAGTGAAGATATTTTTAATAGATTTTCGTGTAAAATGAAAACATTTGTTGTGAAGCCCCCGATTTTCCGAGCATGTGATTGATCCTTTTGTCGTCTATGTATTTGATCGACTATTTTACCGCGTCACTTTGACGGGTAAATATTAATAATATATATATTTTTGCATTTAATTTCATTTTATTTATTACTTGTTATCATGATCATTATTAATTCTATTTCACATTTATGATCACTTGATTGATCATTATTACTATTTTTGTATTTATTAGTCACCTTAGAATTTTAAGAGACTATATTTTAGAGACTTTTACCTTATAGAATTAAGAATTTGATTTAGAATAAGTGATCATGAGACTTATAAGTGATCAAAAAAATCACTAATTATTTTGGAGATTGATATTATTCATCTATTATCATCAAATTTGGGACAAAAAAATATATGGAATTACCAAAATACCCTTAAGTGGACGACAATAGTGATGTTTTTGGTGTAGAAATACCAGCCAACTCTTGTACATATACACCTTATGTAGTCATCTTGTGTATAAATACACCATTAATTCAAACATTATACACATTATCTTATACACCAATTCTTTATTACTATTTTTCCCATCTCTCCACTTAACCAACATTCCTTCTCTTCCTATCCCTTGCCCATACCTTTGACCATCCTTTTGTCTCCATGCAAGAGACACATTTCAAGACACAAATTAAACAAAAAACATTTCTCCCTCTCCCCCTAAGGTGGACGGCCAATATGGCAAAAATGAACAAAATTTGTTCATTTCATCCAACACATTTTAATCTTCTAACTAATTCTCCTCCTTCTCTCTAATATCTCTCTAAGAATCATTCACATCTTAGAATCTTCAAACACCAATTCTTCATATCTTCAAACCTTCAAAAATCATTTCTTCACATCTTCAAATCTTCAAACACAAGTCCTTCACATCTTCGAACATACCTTCATGCCTTCAAGAACATCTTCTTAATATCATCAAACACTCTTTCTTTCTTCAAACACCTAAACAAAAACAAACATTCTTCCTACTTAAACCATAAAATTCGAACCCCCCTATCTCAAAGGTAAGAAATTTCATTCCTCAATTCAACTTGATATCTTACTACTCATCACCTTCTCTTCTTAATTTAAGTTTGAAATTTTGATTTGAGGTACTTAGAAGACTAGTTGAAGACATGCATGCATGGTGGTCAATTTAGAAGTCTTGAAGAATAATTGTTAGAGAAATTGGACTACCAGGTAAGATTTAGACATTAGAGCCCTTCTCTCTTCTTCTTCCTATTTTCTTCAAATTTTAACACCCCTTTTTAATTTTTGAGAAATAGGGGCTGACCTTAGGTGATTTTGAAGGTGAACCAAAAATCCAAAATTTGAAGCTTCAACTAGTTTCAAATCATTTACTACACAAGGTAAAGTGTAGTATTTCCAATTTTCTTATCTTCTTCTTTTTCTTCTTAATTTTTCACTCATTTTTCCTAACTCTAAATTTTTTATATTTCTTGACTTAGGGGCTGACCTAAGTGACCTCATACAAAGTTGTGAAATTATCCTTTTTATTTCACAACTCTCCAAATTTAAGGTGGGTGAAAAAATCCTTTCAACTTCTAGGTGCTTTTGTTAAATGCATGTAGTGTTTTGATCATGAGCACTTGAGATATATATATTTTATGTATTGCATGTCAATTTTATGTATCAAGTTATGAAATTTCTCAAATGTTGCTCAAATATGCTATTTATTGAAATTTAGGTGCATGCATGTACAATTTACTGTTCTATTTGATGAATTCTTGTATGAATTGGACATGCATGTGTATGATCTTTGAAATCCATATTTTGGATGACTTATAACCTGGAGAAGTCGAGCATAATTGATTAAATTTCAATTTTTGGACTTAAAATGCAAAAATGGAAAGTTGGTGGACTTAATTGCATGAAAATAAAACTTAAGGGACCCTTCTGCAAATTTCGAATTTTGGGACTGTACTCAGGTTCAAAAATAACTTTTGGACATTTTAATAAAGTTTTAAGAGTTTTAAGATAAATAAAATCAACCTTTAAAAGCCCAAGGACTAGATTGTAAAATTTGAGAAGTTTAAGGGCTACTTTGCAATTTTCGAAACTGCACCAGACCTTAATTTTAAAATTTTAAATTTTAACTCTTAAGAGACTGGAAATGACATATTTTAAATGTATTCCAAAAATCCAAGTGTTTAGAGCTTGGAAAGTAATTTTACTAAAATTGAGGGACCAAATTGTAAAAGATTAAACTTGAGGACCCAAATGAAATTTCCAGGACTTATGCAGCCGGTGCACTTGGAAATACTAATTTAACTATAACTTAATTATATTTTGGACACAAGGTTCAAATTTCATAACAATTGGACCCCTAAAAGCCTTAAAGGCAATTATTTCAAAATGGGACAAAAATGAGATTTTCAAAAATTAGGGGACCTATACTTATTTATTTTTAAAACTGTTTTTGTCCCAATATCCTACTAACCTTAGTGACATTTTCCAACTGAAATCACATTAAAATATCTTCCGGTTTGGGAGTTCCGATTATGTTAAATTTAAGGCCCGAAATGACAATTTTAAAACATTTGGGACCAATGTGAGAATTTTATAAAAACTCGACCTCAAAACTTTAAAAACCTGAATCTCTGAACAATTTAGAGATTTTAGGAACTGACCTCATAATTTTTCAAGGTCGGGATATTTATTTATTCAATTTTTAACACCAAAAGCATTGGTTTTTACAAAACGGGGCTAATTGTAAATTTTCTTTTTATCAAGGACCTAACGCAAATTATTTTCATTTTACTAAAACAGCCCTAGACCCTCTGACTTTAATTATTAATTAAAATATTTTATTTTCTCAAAAACCTCTTGACTTATCGGATCGCCTTGACCGATTAATACCTGATCGCGGGGCAACTTCCTCGTCTTGCGATTTTGAATCTATAACGGGACTTATGTTCCACCTAATCTTTCCAGATATAGAAGATTGCTTATCCTTCCGATAATCGTCTTCATCCAAATAACTCCACCAACGCTATAATTGCCACTCGCGATTTTCGAAAATTTTCCTGAACTGCTTCCATGAATCAATAATACTCATTGCCTGGTTGACTACGAACTTATATTTACTTTCTGCCTCGAGTCAACTTGGTGTGTCAAGCTCACGATCGGAATGGATACATCGGGATGGAACCGGCAGCTCGTACTGTTATTCCACTCTTCCGCCCAATCGCCCTAATCCCGCAATCGAGGGACGGAGTTTGTCCAAGGAAGCGGGTCGTAGTACTTGAGATATAATCATGATTATGACAAACCGAGCCTTGCTAGCTCCATTGTGGATTTTGTCTTTGCTATGGAGCGATAAGGTGACAGGTCTTGAACCATCTTACTCGGGGAGTTACAAGGAAGAACGAAGGAATCGCTGTCTGATCCACACGATTTCGGAGTTAATCGGACCCATTTGGTTGGCTCTACAAATCCGTACGCAACCGCTACTTGTATTGCATTGGTTGGTGCTACAAATCCGTACGCAACCATTAGTTGTCTTGCATAGGATTGGCGTTACATTCCGTACGCAATCCTACTTGTCTTGCCTGAATCACATAGTGCTTGTGTTACCACGAACTATTTTCTTAAACTGTATAAGTATATTACTTAAATATTTTATCACGACACTTGTGGACCGTGTGTGAATTCATGCATCATATCTCATGCGTTTTCATACAACTGTTTCTCGCATTAACTATATATCGCCACACTTGCACACGATCACCCATCCACTGAGATTTCTGTCTCATCCCCTCCTATTTTTCTAACCTTTAGATGAAGACTTCGTTGAAGGTGTTGAACCGACCACGAACTGAGTTCCCGTACTCTGCTTGTTGGACTTATATCTTTTATTGTTGGTGTTGCTGGACTTATTTCTTGTATTTGCTGTTGGACTCTTTTATTCTCTTTTCATTCTGGTCTGTAACATAAGGGCGTAGGACCCTTGACTATTAAGTTGTTATCTTTAGTTGTTATCGGGGATGTAATTTGGATATTTGTGGACCGTAAGTTGTAACTCGTACTTGTTCTTTATTTCTGCTGCTATTTGACTCTGTTTCATTGAGATTTCGTTGATATTTGTCTAGACCGTTTGGTTTACTTGTATTTAAGTTGTGGATCATCGTCGCGTCCCGTTTGGGGCGTGACAGTTAGAGTGGTATCAGAGCTCGGCTAGTAAGATGGAACTTACACTGAGCTAACCAAGGATAGGACATTCGGTCTGTGTTTTGGGTAGTACCGTGACTTGACTAATTAGTGTGAAATCGATTTCAATTTAGCGTAGAACCATATAATTTAGATTGAAACTAAGTTAGAACGTATACTTGGAGAATCTATAGTCATATTTGTCTTGACTTAGTTGACTCTTGACTGACTTTCTTTGTTCATTCTTTCCTTATTCCCTTCTTATCTTTCCTTTACCTTTGACTGATCCGCCTTAGTTTTGTTTGATCGGGATGGAGCCGACGCCACCTACTTGGTGGGACGTTTTACAGGCCCGTGCCAAGCGGGAGTACTTTCGGGCACTTACGACTCACTGGCACCGGGAGAGTATTCGCGCTACCTCAGAGTTGTCCGAGGAGCGCCAGCATAACAGGGACTTGACACAACGCCTGGCAAGGACCCAAGACAAAAACAACGAGTTGACCATCATTATTAAGGACCACGACAACACCATGGGGGCGCGGGAGGATCAGATACAGATTATCCAGGAGCGCCTGGATAATGTGCGAGAGAAAATGAAGAGAGCAAGTGACGGCCGCCAGAAGTGGGAGATGGACGCCCACATGTCTCGAGACACCATTGAGCGCTTGGAGGAGACCCTCATCAAGCAGATGACCGTGATAGAGGACCTTACACAGGCCCTAGCCCAGCGAGACGCTTCTCTGGAGGCTGCTTTGGAAGCTAATGCACAACCATTGTCACCACCCGAGGTGGAGCCCGTACCCGACGCTGAGGAGGACCCTGAGGAGGACCCCGAGGAGGATCCTAAGGAGGATCTAGTCGAGGTCGGAGAGCCTGAGACATTTGAGGCTGCTCCGCTTGATGATGCGCAGGGATTCAAGCAGTGGCTGGATTTCGTCGATTAGCCTGAGGTCGAGGCACCACCTCAGCCCGACCAGGCCCCGATTATTGACGTAGCTGCTAGTGACGATGATGGCGACCTCACTGAGTAGTTAGCTTGATTGTCAGTTTGTGCTTTCGTTGTTGTAAACACTTATTCAACCATGTTGTACCTTGTTTTCTGTTGTATTAGATTTAGTTGTATTTTGATTCAGATGTATCTTTGACTCGGTATTACTATTGTTGTACTTCATGGGTGTATTCAAGTTTTACATTAATGGATATGCCTTTGCTATTATTCGGTGTCTTGTGTTTTGTTGTTACTTTCCCTATGATATAACTTGCTTTACGCGAATAATTATTGTATTCATTCACTCGTGGATCGCAACTAACACTTCAAGATACAGAATGGCTGAACATCGTGGACGTGGAAGACCTCGCCGAGTTCCCAAGAAAACCGGTCAAGTGTGTGCACATTGCCGTAAACGGGACATACCGCCTAATGATGTTGGCGTAAACAAGGAAAGTGTTTGCGTTGTGGTAGTACTCAAGACGGTGAAAGATTGCCCAAAATACAATGACCGAACCACACAGGTGCAGCCGCAGAAGCCGGGCAATGGCCAGGGTAATTGGGCAAGGATGCCCGCTCGAGTATTTGCACTCGCCGGACATGAAGCTCCGTAGGCAACATACGTGGTGGAAGGTACGCTCCTAGTATCTAACCAATACGCTAAAATACTATTCGACCCTGGATCAACGCATTCATTTGTCGCACCGCATTTTGTACACAAACTGCATGCATGCATGGAACATATGTCTATATGTCTAGAAGTGTCAACTCCTATGGGGGCGAGCCAGATAACATATATTATCTATAATGCATGCGAAGTTAAGATTGATGAGATAAACTTTCCTGCCGATTTGATCTTATTACCTATATCCGAATACAACATGATATTGGGAATGAACTGGTTATCTGCACACCATGCACAAATGGACTGCCATAACAAGTCCATTAAGCTATGTGAACTCGGAAAGCCCGAAGTGGAAATTTCGGGAAGGGCACGAGTTAAGATTGCCCCAATCATTTCAACAATGAAAGCGAGGAAGGCGATCACTAGAGGGGCACAAGGGTACTTGGCATTTGTAATTAACAAACCCAAGGTTGAGACACAAATTAACCAAGTACCTATAGTATCAGAATACACAAATGTATTTCCACAAGAACTCACCACTGTCCCTCCAGATAGGGAAGTCGAGTTCACCATTGAGGTATTACCGGGAACCGCCCCGATTGCTAGAACACCGTATAGAATGGCTCCTCTTGAGTTGCAAGAGTTGAAGGCGCAATTACAGAAGCTGATGGATGTGGGATTTATCCGACCGAGTACGTCTCCGTGGGGAGCACATGTACTGTTTGTCAAAAAGAAAGATGGCACATTAAGACTGTGTATAGATTATCGTGGTCTTAATAGCGTGACCATCAAGAACAAATATCCCCTCCCAAGGATAGACGAACTGTTTGATCAACTTCAAGGAGCGACAGTGTACTCGAAGTTTGATTTACAATAAGGATATTACCAACTGAAGATCCGCGAAGAAGACATTTCCAAAACTGCATTTCAAACTCGATATGGACACTACGAGTTTGTAGTGATGCCTTTCGGTCTGACGAACGCACCGGCAACATTTATGGACCTGATGCATCGAGTCTTTCAACCTTATTTGGATCAATTCATAGTGATATTCATTGATGACATACTCGTATATTCTAAGTCTAGAGAAGATCATGAACGTCATCTGAAAATCGTTTTGGAGACACTACGAGGGTATAAGTTGTATGCCAAATTTAGCAAGTGCGAATTTTGGCTTAGTGAAGTCGCGTTCTTGGGACACGTAGTATCCAACACCGAGATCGCCGTAGACCATTCGAAGGTACAAACAGTGGTTGAATGGAAACAACCCGAGTCTATAACGGAGATCAGGAGTTTCTAGACTAGTTTGGATATTATCGAAGATTTATCCAGGATTTCTCCAAGATAGCCGGACCACTCACGCGACTAACCCAGAAGCAAGTCAAGTTTGAGTGGAATGACAAGTGCGAAGCTAGTTTCCAAGAGATGAAGAAACGACTTACTACAGCTCCAGTCTTAGCTCTTCCAAAGGGAACAGAAAACTTTGTCGTCTACAGTGATGTATCAAAGGAAGGACTAGGGGCAGTGCTCATGCAGGAAGGAAAGGTCATCGCTTATGCATCATGGAAGCTCAAGCCGTATGAAGCCAATTATCCAACGCATGACTTGGAATTGGCAGCGATAGTGTTCGCGTTAAAGAAATGGAGACACTATCTCTACGGAGCAATATTCACGGTTTTCACAGATCATAAGAGCTTGAAGTATCTATTCTCCCAGAAAGATCTCAATTTGAGGCAACGAAGATGGATGGAGTTGATTGAGGACTATCACTTTGATATTCAATACCATCTCGGGAAAGCTAACGTAGTAGCTGACGCTTTGAGCAGAAAGGCGAGCTTAGCTAGACTTATGATTCGAGAGTGGGAATCATTAGAAAAGTTGAGCAATTGGAATCTGACGAGAACTAATACTCAGATTTCATGTTCTAACATTTTAGTTAAACTCGATCTGCTGAATGAGATCAAGGAAACACAAGGGAGAGATGTGCATCTTCAAAAACTGAAGGAGAAGATACTTAAAGGAGAGAGATCAGAATTCTCGGTGCATGAAGATGGGGTTATCAGATTTCGGAATCGAGTTTGTGTCGAGTGACGAGCGATTAGGAATAGAATCTAGAGGAGGCACACCGTTCAAAATACACTATACATCTTGGAGGAAACAAGATGTATAAGGATTTGAAATGGAGTTATTGGTGGGTAAACATGAAGAACCAGGTAGCGGAGTTCGTTGCGAGATGTTTAACTTGTCAAAGGGTAAAAGCAGAACACCAACGACCATCTAGTTTACTACAACCATTGAGAATTCCTGAGTGGAAATGGGAACACATAACGATGGACTTCGTGACGGATCTACCAAAGACCAGAGGAGGCTATGATGCTATTTGGGTAGTTGTAGACCGACTCACGAAATCTGCACACTTCTTACCCATCAAGAAAACTGATAGCTTGCAGAAACTTGCACAGATTTATATCCGAGAGATCATTCGACTGCATGGAGTACCAGTTGACATAGTATCAAACAGAGACCCGAGGTTTGTCTCCAGATTCTGGAAGTGCTTGCACGAGGAATTGGGTACCTCACTAAGTTTCAGCACAACAGCACATCCACAAACTGATGGACAGTCTAAGCGAACGATTCAAACACTGGAAGATATGTTGCGAGCCTGCACATTGGATTTCCAAGGAAGTTGGGATTCACACTTACCATTAGCCGAGTTCGCCTACAATAACAGCTATCAGGCTACGATTGGGATGGCACCCTAGAAGGCATTATATGGGCAAAAATATAGATCCCCACTACACTGGGAGATTGATGACCAATGGACTCCGAAAGAGAAACGAAAGTCGCCCTCGATTCCAAAGGTCGACTTAGTTCAGGAAGCCATGGAGAAGGTCAAGCTGATCAAGGAGCGGATTCGCATAGCTCAGTGCCGCCAAAAGAGTTACACGGACAAGAGAAGAAAGGATTTGGAATTTGAAGTCGGAGATGAAGTATTTCTCAAACTCTCACCACGGAAAGGATTGACCAATCCGAAGAAAGGAGGCAAGTTGAGTCCGAGATATGTTGGACCTTATAAGATTTTACAGAGAATTGGAAAGTTAGCCTACCGACTCGAGTTACCAGCACCATATGCGGGAATGCACGATGTATTCCACGTATCGAGATTGAAGAAGTATCAACCAGATCCCGAACATATCATCACTCGTGATACTCCTCCTCTAATGGAAAATTTGTCCTACGCCGAGAGGCCGATCCGGATCATTGATCGCCAGACGCGCCGATTGCGTAAGAGGGAGATTCCGATGGTTAAAGTGGTGTGGCAGAACCACAACCGAGACGAAGACGCAACGTGGGAGATGGAAGAAGACATGAGGAATCAATATCCAGAACTATTCTGAAGAGAATTTGGGGACCAAATTCTTTTAAGGAGGGGAGAATGTGAAGCCCCCGATTTTCCGAGCATGTAATTGATCATTTTGTCGTCTATGTATTTGATCGACTATTTTACCGCGTCACTTTGACGGGTAAATATTAATAATATATATTTTTTTGCATTTAATTTCATTTTATTTATTACTTGTGATCATGATCATTATTAATTCTATTTCACATTTATGATCACTTGATTGATCATTATTACTATTTTTGTATTTATTAGTCACCTTAGAATTTTAAGAGACTATTTATTTTAGAGACTTTTACCTTATAGAGTTAAGAATTTGATTTAGAATAAGTGATCATGGGACTTATAAGTGGTCAAGGAAATCACTAATTATTTTAGAGGTTGATATTATTCATCTATTATCATCAAATTTGGGACAAAAAAATATATATGGAATTACCAAAATACCCTTAGGTGGACTGCAATAGTGATGTTTTTGGTGTAGAAATACCACCCAACTCTTGTACATACACACCTTATGTAGTCATCTTGTGTATAAATACACCATTAATTCAAACATTATACACATTATCTTATACACCAATTCTTTATTACTATTTTTCCCAACATCTCTCCACTTAACCAACATTCCTTCTCTTCCCATCCCTTGCCCATACCTTTGACCATCCTTTTGTCTCCATGCAAGAGACACATTTCAAGACACAAATTAAACAAAAAAAATCTCTCCCTCTCCCCCAAAGGTGGACGGCCAATATGGCAAAAATGAACAAAATTTGTTCATTTCATCCAACACATTTTAATCTTCTAACTAATTCTCCTCCTTCTCTCTAATATCTCTCTAAGAATCATTCACATCTTCGAATCTTCAAACACCAATTCTTCATATCTTCAAACCTTCAAGAACCATTTCTTCACATCTTCAAATCTTCAAACACAAGTCTTTCACATCTTCAAGCATACCTTCATACCTTCAAGAACATCTTTTTAATATCATCAAACACTCCATCTTTCTTCAAACACCTAAACAAAAACAAACATTCTTCCTACTTAAACCATAAAGTTCGAACCCCCCTATCTCAAAGGTAAGAAATTTCATTCCTCAATTCAACTTGATATCTTACTACTCATCACCTTCTCTTCTTAATTTAAGTTTGAAATTTTGATTTGAGGTACTTAGAAGACTACTTGAAGACATGCATGCATGGTGGTCAATTTAGAAGTCTTGAAGAATAATTGTTAGAGAAATTGGACTACAAGGTAAGATTTGGACACTAGAGCCCTTCTCTCCTCTTCTTCCTATTTTCTTCACATTTTAACACCCCTTTTTAATTTTTGAGAAATAGGGGCTGACCTTAGGTGATTTTGAAGGTGAACCAAAAATCTCAAATTTGAAGCTTCAACTAGTTTCAAATCACTAACTACACAAGGTAAAGTGTAGTATTTCCAATTTTCTTATCTTCTTCTTTTTCTTCTTAATTTTTCACTCATTTTTCCTAACTCTAAATTTTTTATATTTCATGACTTAGGGGCTGACCTAAGTGACCTCATACAAAGTTGTGAAATAAAAGAAATTATCCTTTTTATTTCACAACTCTCCAAATTTAAGGTGGGTGGAAACATCCTTTAAACTTCTAGGTGCTTTTGTTAAATGCATGTAGTGTTTTGATCATGAGCACTTGAGATATATATATATATATATATATATTTTATGTATTGCATGTCAATTTTATGTATCAAGTTATGAAATTTCTCAAATGTTGCTCAAATATGCTATTTATTGAAATTTAGGTGCATGCATGTACAATTTACTGTTCTATTTGATGAATTCTTGTATGAATTGGACATGCATGTGTATGATCTTTGAAATCCATATTTTGGATGACTTATAACCTGGACAAGTCGAGTATAATTGATTAAATTTCAATTTTTGGACTTAAAATGCAAAAATGGAAAGTTGGTGGACTTAATTGCAAGAAAATAAAACTTAAGGGACCCCTCTGCAAATTTCAAATTTTGGGACTGTACTCAGGTTCAAAAATGTCTTTTGGACATTTTAATAAAGTTTTAAGAGTTTTAAGATAAATAAAATCAACCTTTAAAAGCCCAAGGACTAGATTGTAAGATTTGAGAGGTTTAAGGGCTACTTTGCAATTTTCGAAACTGCACCAGACCTTAATTTTAAAATTTGAAATTTTAACTCTTAAGGAACTGAAAATGACATATTTTAAATGTATTCCAAAAATCCAAGTGTTTAGAGCTTGGAAAGTAATTTTACTAAAATTGATGGACTAAATTGTAAAAGATTAAACTTGAGGACCCAAATGAAATTTCCAGGACTTATGCAGCCCGTGCACCTGGAAATACTAATTTAACTATAACTTAATTATATTTTGGACCCAAGGTTCAAATTTCATAACAATTGGACCCTAAAAGCCTTAAAGGCAATTATTTCAAAATGGGACAAAAATGAGATTTTCAAAAATTAAGGGACCTATACTTATTTCTTTTTAAAACTATTTTTGTCCCAATATCCTACTAACCTTAGTGACAGTTTCCAACTGGAATCACATTAAAATCCTTTCCGGTTTGTGAGTTCCGATTATGTTAAACTTAACAATGTGAGGATTTTATAAAAAATCGACCTCAAAACTTTAAAAACCTGAATCTCTGAACAATTTAGAGGTTTTAGGGACTGACCTCATAATTTTTCAAGGTCGGGATATTTTTTTATTCAATTTTTAACCCCAAAAGTATTGGTTTTTACAAAATGGGGCTAATTGTAAATTTTCTTTTTATCAAAGACCTAACTCAAATTATTTTCCTTTTACTAAAACAGCCCTGGACCCTCTGACTTTAATTATTAATTAAAATATTTTATTTTCTCAAAAACCCCTTGACTTATCGGATCGTCTTGACCGATTAATACCCGATCGCGGGCGACTTCCTCGTCTTGCGATTTTGAATCTATAACGGGACTTATGTTCCACCTAATCTTTCAAGATATCGAAGATTACTTATCCTTTTGATAATCGTCTTCATCCAAATAACTCCACCAATGCTATAATTGCCACTCGCGATTTTCGAAAATATTCCTGAACTACTTCCCTGAATCAATAATGCTCGACTGCCTAGTTGACTACTTGAACTTGTATTTACTTTCCTGTCTCGAGTCAACTTGGTGTGTCGAGCTCACAAATCGGAATGGATACGTCGGGGATGGGCAGGGCGGCTCGGGCCGCAATTCCACTCTTCGGCCCCATCGCCCTAATCCCGCAGAATCGAGGGACAAAGTTTGTCCAAGGGAAGCGGGTCGTAGTACTTGAGGTATAATCATGATTATGATAAATCCGAGCCTTGCTAGCTCCTGTGGATTTTGTCTTTGCCTATGGAGCGATAAGGTGATGTGGTCTTGGACCATCTTACTCGGGAGTTACAAGGAAGAACGAAGGAATCATTGCCTCGATCCACATGATTCCGGAGTTAATCGGACCGCTATCACGCTACTTGTATTGCATTGGTTGGTGCTACAAACCGCACGCAACCGCTACTTGTATGGTATTGGTTGGCGCTACAAACCGTGACTCAACCATTATTTATCTTGCATAGGATTGGCGTTACATTCCGCACGCAATCCTACTGTCTTGCCTCGAATCACATAGTGCTTGTGTGACCACGAATCGCTTTTTTCTTAAATCGTATAAGTATATTACTTAAATATTTTACCACGACGCTTGTGGATCGTGTGTGAATTCATGCATCATATCTCACGCGTTTTCATACAACTGTTTCTCCCATTAACTATATATCGCCACACTTGCACACGATCACCCATCCACTGAGATTTTTGTCTCATCCCCTCCTGTTTTCTAACCTTTAGATGAGGACTTCGTTGAAGGTGTTTAACCGACCACGAACTGAGCTCCCGTACTCCGCTTGTTGGACTTACTATCTTTTATTGTTGGTGTTGCTGGACTTATTTCTTGTATTTGCTGTTGGACTCTTTTATTCTCTTTTCATTTTGGTATGTAACATAAGGGCGTAGGACCCTTGACTATTAAGTTGTTATCTTTAGTTGTTATCGGGGATGTAATTTGGATATTTGTGGACCGTAAGTTGTAACTCGTACTTGGTCTTTATATTCGCTGCTATTTGACTCTGTTCCATTGAATTTCGTTGATATTTGTCTAGACCGTTTGGTTTACTTGTATTTAAGTTGTGGATCATCGTCGCGTCCCGTTTGGGGCATGACATTTGTACTTATTATGAATGTAAATTGGTTACATATCTTGGTAAATAAAACTATATTTATTTGTGGCAGACTGGTAGGTGTGTTTTCATTTTTAATTTTGAAGAAAAATAGTTAGAAATTGATGGGCTATTATCCAAATAGGCTGGGTTATTTAACCAAATATTGCACTTGTGAGTTTTTATTCCCATTTTGTGGTGGATTTCGGAGGTGTTAAATATATATGTGTTGCTGCTAGAGCTGTCAATTCCGGCCCGGCCCGACGGGCCGGCCCGAACCAGCCCGATTTTCTAGTGGGTTGGGCTCTATTTTTCAAGGCCCGAAAAAAGTCGGGCCTCAAAAGCCCGACCCGATCGGCCCGGCCCGGTGGGCTAGCCCGAAAAGCCCGACTTTTGCAGTGTATTTTTCGTTTTTAGACCGGGCTTGGTTCTCCAATTGTGTGGCCCGGGACATTGTTTGGCCCGGCCCGACCCGGCCCAATTTTTCGAAAAGCCCGGTGGGCTCGGGCCGGGTCGACCCGGCCCGGTCTTTTGACACCTCTAGTTGCTGCTAGTGGGAATAGCGCCATTTACCCAAGCGCTAACACGAACAACAGAAATCTGATGGGCTCTGACGTCGGGCGCTAGTCAAACTAGCGCCTGCTGCAAAAGCTGGCAGCATAGTTGGGCGCTAGTTTGACTAGCGCCTGACACATCTTTTTTTTTTGGTTTTTTTTGAATTTTCAGCCCTTTATATACATCACCCTTCGCACTTCATCCCTCCATCCAACACATCTACTCCCAAATAAAAATAAAATCCCTTTCATCCCTTGCCCATATTAAAAAATGCATCCATCCATCCAACACAAATCTGCTCTCAAATAAAAAGTGCCACTTTTTTTTTTAAAAGGCAGTTGCTGATTCCGGTAGAGGGTGGCGGCAGGCCGGAGAACGGTGGCGGCAGGTGGCCGGCGGACGGTGGCGGCAACAGGTGGCGGATGAGCACTTGATTCCGGCCATTTTCTCACAATTTCAAGTAATTTTTTTTATACATTTGGAACAATTTTTAATATTTGTAATTTATTTTGTTAATTGTTAAAGTTGTTGAATAATATATTGTTTGTTTATTGGTAGGTATTTTGAAAATGCTAGTTGATAATTTTAATTTATTAGTAAAAATGATAGAATAATTAATTTTAATGATTAGTAAAAGTAACAATTATGTTTAATTTTTGAAGATATGTCAGACAAAATTGGAGTATTTGTGCACTATGGAGGAGAAGTTGTTGGAGCAACATATATTGATCGTAGTATTGACCTATTAAATTTATTAGGACTTTTGTATGAAATGATGGATTTTGATCAGAATCGTTATAAGTTGACAGTTTCTGCTAAATATTTTGACAATGATAATTCACGAGTGGTTCTAATTAAAAAGGATCGGGAACATAGATTTTTTTTGGATCCGATAACTGGTTTAAGGTCTGTTGATCTATTTGTTGAATCGAAATTTTATCTCATACCGCACCCCCACCAATTCCACTAGAAAATGAGTTTTACCAGTATGCATCTTACATTATTGGTGACTCTGAATTGCCTTCGGTTACTCAAGGAATGACAAACATGGGTTTGAGTAGTGCTTGTAGACCTAATCAAGGGAATTTAGATGGATTGAATGTGCAAGTTGAGAAGCGACCTACAGTTAGGGGTGATTATTTTCTTGCCGATAAAATGGGACCCTCGGAATCTAGTGATAATAGCGAGCATGATGATAATAGTGATGATAGTGATGATCATATTAAGCATAATGATGTACATGAATAGGAGCATCCTGCCCAGCGACATGTTCCTTTGGTAGTTCCTCCTCATCCTAATTTATCAAGATCCTCTTTTTTTGATTCGGGATTCGAAGATATTTCTAGTGATACTGTTGATTGCTCGTTAAGAACTATGTATTATGACTCTGACAGAGGTGAGTTGAAAAAGGGTATGGTTTTTGTATATAAAAAACATGTGCAATCTGCAGTTAAGGATTTTTTTGTGCGTCATGGCAGACGTGAGTATAGGGTGCGGATCACCTTTGCAAGGTCGGGTAAGTGTTTTTTAGATCGCATGACAAATGCATCGATGACTCAGCAGCGAAACCAAATCTGGCCAGATGATGTATACAATAGGTTTGACAAAATGCAGCGCCTCAGAAATTACAACATATGGTGCATATGTATGATTTTACTGAACAAACTGCAAGTGTCATCACACAAACACCGGGTTCTAGACATACGCGTACCTTCAAAGTGAAGTTATCTATCCAAGAATGTTCATGCGGTCAGTAGAAGAATGATGGAATACCATACTCTCATGCAATGTAAGCTTGTCGCCATTTTATGATTGATCCAGGAACTTTTATAAAGCAATATTATAGCACCAGCGCTTACTTGATGACATATTCTTCTGAACATTTTGAACCGTTGCCCGACGAAGATGAGTGGGATGATCCACCTTTCCAAATGCAACACAATACTGGGTGTCATGTTGTCAGATGACGTTGAAGAGATACAACATCAAGAATTCATAATGAAATGGATCGTCCACAAACCCGTGCGAGGCAACAACATTTATTGTTCTCTGACTTGATTTTTCAAAGTGAATTATAAGCAACAATAAACAAATAATTAGACATGTTATTTGTTTTTTTCAGTTCTCGTGGATGGAAAAACATAGGCTTAGTTCAGCTGAATCATCATTCGAGGACGTTGAGTCATATCCACGTTTACGACGTGTTGCTGTAAAAGTTAGCGATGATATTGAGCGGATGCTACACAGGCCACCATACCACATGGGTCCACCAGCAGGTGATATACCTGTCGAGACAGTCCCGAGAGCCCCACCGGGTCGTAGCACATGCGGCAGCGGACGATAACAGAGTCACGACCATTTACAGACGGTGCTTCCACATCTCGTGATGTTCCTCCACCGGTACCTCATGTTGATATAGTGGGACCTTCTACTTATACACACACAATGCACCATGGTATGAATTTTACGAAATTCTTAAAAATTATAAATTGACAAAAAAACACATAAGTTCTTTTTATTGATCAATTTTCATTATATATGACAGATCCATCTAAATCTACTCCTGGTTATTATGTCCCTCAGCCAGTACACACTGATTATAACACACTAGAGTGGATATCATTTACATCTCTAATACAAACAGATTTTGGTGCTATGGGAGTTCCACATGGGAGTCATGATCCGTCCACATCCAATCGTCCACATTTCAACATATCACCTGTTTCATTTTCACCTACACTCAGTCAGTATCGGGATTTGACCGGAGAGTCGATATCATCAGCTGCATCTAGTCATCATACAAGAAATGATCAAGAAGATGATGATCCGCCACCACAGGAGATTCAGGGGAATGTTGGTAGGCGTAGGAGTACTAGGCAGAGGGTAGCGCCTAGGTGTGGCACCGTGGACATAGGGTTTGGGATTAATGTCGACTTGTAACGATTATAATTTTATGTATCGTATTGATTCAAACTGATCGGATTTAATTAATCGAATGAATTTAATCTTTTTGTTTTATAAATTAATAAATAATTATTTGTTAAATAAAAAAAATAAAGAGGGCGCTAGTCAACAAGTAAAGAAAAAAAAATAAAAAAAAAAGGCTTGGGCGCTATTGCAATTAGCGCCTGATAATTGGGCGCTATTAGGAATAGCGCCTAGACTTAATCCCTTAACTATACTCAAATCAACCACAAAATTGCAACAAAATTTCACAAACACAATAATCCGTTAAATAACCCAAATAGGCTCAACAGGTCAATACCATTTGTTTTCTTGAAATTGATAAATAGTAGGGATTAATCTTGTGCTGGAGTGGTAGCTTGTGCTTTCAGGGCAGTTGGCTAAGTTTCGATCCTATATGAGTGCTCGTGTTCCCTTCCCTGCCCTGTTGTATTCTTCAAAAAAATTTTTTTGATAAGTAGTACTATTAATTAAAGTTTGCCTTTGAGAGTTTTGGTAAACCATAAATAGTAAACGATGGCGTGATATGATTCATATAGCCAAATGGTAAATCGTCCCCTTTTTTTGAAATCTGGATGGAGAAAGAATTATCATTGTTCTAAATGGTTAATTGTTAAATGAATCCACTCATTGCAATCTTTATCTTATTCAAAACAGAGGTGAATAACAAAAAATCAAGGGCTTATACTGTCGAGAAAGAAGTTGAAGAAAGTGACGATACACAAGAACAAGACTACACTTCAGATGAAGCACATCCACAATTCAAACTACTTCTGAAAAAAGTCACAATTCAAGAGTGGTAAATTCCTTAATTAAATCTATAGGAAAGTAAGTTTGGCCAAGATTTGGCTTTGGGTTCATTTTCTTGGTCTGCGTATACATTATTCTATCTTACACTACGCGATTCCCTTTCTTGAACTTGAGACGTTGCGGTTTAACGACCAAAGAAGCTGTGGTACTGCAATATCCTCCGAAGCAGCGTTGTTGGCCTGTTTTGCTGTATCGTGACCCAAAAGTGTCATGGTTTAGGCTTGACATAAGTAGGGGGTGGAGTGAATTCAGAAGAACAAATGGTTTAGTCTATGGGAAAACTTACTTGTTCGAACACATTCCGGATAAGAATGTGATCCAAATTAAGCTGCTCAATGGAGAGAAACTAGTCCAGTGAAGAATTAATGTCTTGTTAGAAATGGTTGTTTTGAGTTTTTGTATGTAATATAGTTTTTGTAGTGTCAATTAAGGATGACAAGTCAATAGCAATCTGATTCCTACATAAACAAGTCCGTTGTTCTATTCATCAGCTCTGCATAACTATGCATACGGCTATGGGTGGAAATTCGAGTCGTGTTCGGATTCGAAGGTCGTATTGAGACATGAATTACACAAGTTTGGTCAACCCGAACATGACCCATTTAATTATTTCGGGTCAGAGTGGTCAACTCGAACACTATCTGTTTAATACACGGGTAACTCGAAAACGACCTTAAATGAGCCGAAATGATCTGTATATTTTTAGTTTCGAACACGACCCTAGCTAACTCGCTTATATCGTGTAAGGTTCGGGTCGTGTTTTCGTGTCGTGTCAGATATTGTCACCCCCTATATACAGCACATCCTCCTATCACCACAAAAATTTGTAATATTAATGACAAAATATTGGATATTGTAAAAATTATCATTAATAATATCTAATAATAGTTTATAATTCTCATGAATTAACTAGGAATACAAATTGACATTTAAATTGTCCATTTTTATCTAAACTGACAGTATATAGAGCTTTTTAAGTAATAATGATAGATAATATATAAATGACAAATATAGTGCAACCTATTGACATAAGTGTTGTCACCATGATTTTGATATAAATTTGTTATCACTGCATAGATAATCACAGTAATTACTAATTATCAACAGTGACAACTTAAATAAATAAAATTATTACTAAGTACATGCTTTTGAATATTACTTTTATATTATCACATGAAATTTTGTCACTACTGTATTTCTTTATCATTTCTCTTGGTATAAATTCTCCATATTTATTTAATTTCTTTTCACTTTTAACTTACGGTTTTACATTTTAGTTCCATTATTTTTCATATTAGTCTTAGCCTCAGTGCCTCACAAAATATGAACACCCAACTCCAAGAGCTAATAATATGAACCACATAACCAAGGGCTTAGCCCACCTGGCCATCACAGGGGACTTTAAGTTTCTTGTGGGATGGAGGGCAGTGTTCAAAATCTCACTCCATCAAATTGTTTCTCGGGCCATGTGCAAGCTAGTAAAGATTTAATGGGAACTCATATTGAGTAGCATTCGCGTGGGTTCGATTTGGGATGATATCAACTCTTATTAGCTGGTGAAGATTTGGTGGAGACTCATACTGAATAGCATCTGTATGGGTTCGATTCGGGGAAGATCAACTATACTACAACATAAATGACATTAGGTAACACTCAAAAAATGTTACCTAATGGCCATAAATGTTACTATAGACAATAGGTAGCACTTTTATGGCGCTGCACTTGCCCGTGCTACCTATAGTCTAAGGTATCACTTTTATTAGCTTTTAGTAACACTTTTTCTGAGTGTTACATTAAGTTTTCTATTGGTAACACTTTGAAACAATATTTCTAAAGTGTTACATATAAATCTTATGTAACATTTTTTTGTAACACTTTTTATATTTGTAACACTTAAAAAACATACTTCTAAAATGTTAGATATGAATCTTATGTAACACTTTTTTTGTAGCACTTCGTAGAAATACTATTTTTTGTCACCAAGTAGATTCAAACCCACGACCTGTTATGTATGGAAGTGGCAATTTGCCACTAAGCTAAGTTGATTCTTATTACAACTTTTGCTTTGTGTTATACACACACACACACACACATATATATATATTATATGTATAATTGTATATATTATATTTTATATAATAAAGATTATATTTTATAATATATGTAACAAATTATATTATACACTCTATATATCAAATTTTATATTGTATAGGATATTGTTTAAAAATTATATTATATTATATATTAAAGGACACAATAAATTAAAAATATCAAAAATATATAAAATAAATTTATTGACTGATAAATATTCAATCCGTTACAATAAAAAATATATAAAAATATAAAATTAATTTACCGACAGATAAAAAAGTTCTAATAGTAAAAAAATTAAATAATAAAGAAAATAACGAAAAAATAATTTATCGACGGAAAAAATTCCTAAGTAATTACCGACAACATCAAATTTCATTAGTAATTTTTTTTAAAAAAAGTAAAAAATAAAAAAAAAATTAACGATGAAATTGGTCTCCGTTAGTAAAAATTAAAAAACAAATAAATAATAATAATAAAATATATATTTGCGCATTTTCCATCAATATTAAGACGAAATTAATTGCCTTCGTAAAAAATAAAAAATAAAAGCAAAACTAAAATACTTTGTAAAAAGAAAACAAAAATTCAGTAAAAAAAAACAGAGTACATAAGTCTACAATTTTTAGGTTTGGTGACATCAATTAATTAAATAAATCTTTGACATGATTTAATGATAGTTATATAATTTTGTGTTATTAAAATATAGCTTAAAAAGTGTTACAATCAATAAATATAGTGTTGCCAAGAGTGCTTATTAAATAAAGTGATATCTATTTGCGTTACAAAAGAAATAACAAAAACAAAGTGATACTTAAAAAGTGTTACTTATATAAAAGTGGTACATATAAGCGTTACATATTGATAAAAGTGTTACCTATTTGCGTTACAAAAGAAATAACAAAAAAAAAGTGATACTTAAAAAGTGTTACTTATATAAAAGTGTTATATATAAGTGCTACATATTGATAAAGTGCTACAAAAGTGTTACATAGATATTGTAATGTAAAAAGTGTTACAAACATGTGTTACATATGTACCTTATGTAAAAAGTGCTACAAAATTTGTGTTAACTAATGTCATTTATGTTGTAGTGTATTATTAGATTTGTGAGGTTGAACATAATTATTCTCTTTATCTGGGAGGATCTGGTTGTATGTCAGCAAACTCTACCATAAATTGGTCAGTACATACACATCCCACGGTTTACCTGTGTGGCAACGATGAGGAGCCGAAGTTGTTGTCCCCAAGCATAGCCGGGTGTAAAGCTGGAAGGTGAGTTATCAAAAAAAAAAAAAATAATAATAATAATAATAATAATAATAATAATATGAACCACATTAATCCTTGAGTGGCCGAAAATTAAATTTGTAAACCTGTGATTAATTCGAGTAAAGAATCAAATTGCAAGCTTTCCCAAAAAAGTGTTGTCCTTTTGTTTCTTTGACTGAAAAGCTGGCTGCCACTTGTCTTCTATGCACTGTTCCATATAACTCAAAATTCCTGTCTTCTATGTTTAACTTTTCCCTGAAATTTCTTCACCCTTTTGGTTAAAGCAATATACCACAAGTTAGAGAGAAAAATCAAATTGTTGTCCTAAACTATTAAATCACAAGTTTGGAAATTTACAAGCATGCATCATTTTTCAAGATCTTACTATTTGATTTTTCCTCCAAGCTGGTAATTAATTAGCTTTCTATATTTTTGTTTGTGTTCATGTGTTTAATTAATTGGATGATAAACAATATTTTATTTCACTAATGTTGCAGCGGATACCAATTGAGTTTGTCAAGAAATATGGTGAAATTTTGCCTCAAGCAACCCTTCTGAAAACTGATCAATCTGGAAAATCTTGGAATGTCAAGATTAAACAACTCGATGAGCAATATTTCTACTTCACAAATGGTTGGCCCGAATTCGTAAAGAATAACCATCTAACTGGAATGGATTTTCTCGTGTTCAAATTGGTCAACATATCAACTTTCCAGGTTTCAATTTATGGAAAGGAAGGTATCCTGAAAGAGCCCACTTCACCAGATGAAGGTCAAACATCTCAAATTTGTTTTTTTTTCCTTCACTTTCATATATATATATATATATATATATATTCCCTCTCTACTGCAATCTTGAGGAATAAGTGCTAAATATATTTTTTGGTTTACCTATGTAATTTGCAACAAAACAGATAAAAATGCTGCCAAAATGCGAAAATCCAAAACCAAAACGGAAAATTGTAAAAGTGATGAAGAGTACTTGATCAGCGAGATTAAGAGCTTTACAGGCGTCATCGAGAGAAACGAAACCGGTACCGCATGGTGACCACAATCGTACACCAAATATGTTTCAATTAAGGGATAATTACCTAAAATAACCCTGGCTTTGGGCTAATTACAAAATAATTCAAAGATATGACAGAATCAAATCTCAAGGTTTTTATTTTTATTTTTTTTTGTAATTAGCCTGATCGTCGGGTTTTCTTTTCTTTGTAATTATCCCTTCATTTAATTATTGCATTATCGTATATGCTAATATTGAACTATATGTTGTAAGTACTGTCAGACAATTCCGAGAGCTTTTGCACGGGAGACGGGAATATTAAGAAAAAGTGGAATAAACTTGCAAAATGCACAAGGGAAGAAATGGCGAGTTGAATTATACAGGAAAAAAAACGAACTCTGGATTTGCATGGCTAAAGGATGGGTCGTATTTCGGAGAGCAAACAAGCTGTTAGTTGGAACCAAATTCAGATTTGAATTTGATGCAATTTCTGGTAATTTAATTCTCATGGAAACACCAAACAAGATTATCATTCCTGAGAAGAAGAGGGGAAGAGGAAGACCGCCTAAGAGTTTGGCTTAAAAAAAAAAGATTGGCCTAAATATTATGTAAGTTATGTAATTGATCTATGGAATTTGTAGTTGATTGCGTCGCGTTTGCTGTTTGAATTGTTGAACTATTTTTGCAGGGGTTCGGTTTTATTAATTTTTTTTCTCCTGATTTTCATGTTTTGGGCATTTGCAGAAGTAAAATATGTTTGTAGATTTGGTTTTTTGGTTTGTGGTAATAGGCAAAATTTGCCATTTCTATTTGTCATTTTGACAAAAACTGATACCCTTCATGTATTCTCAGGTGAGGTATTTGTCCATTTTTCAAAAAAATAATGTATTACATAACTCGGTACCGAGTTACATAACTTGACACCGAGTTATGTGACTCGGTACCAAGTCATGTAAATTGGTACCGAGTTATGTATCAATCCCAAAAATGAAAAAGGGGTAAATTAAAGTAGACATTTGAACTCAAAAATGGCTAAGAAAATATTTTTGCCATGGAGGAAAGGCCAAAAACCGTCTGTTTTATTTTCCACTTGATTTTCAATATTTAAGCATTTGTAAGGTAAAATATTTCTTTGTCTCATTTATATAATTTTATCTTCATAATTTTCAGCATTTTTTAGGGAGGAGGTAATTTTAAAAAAAAAATTCGTGTAAAACAAAAAAAAGTTGTATTAATTATGTATTTATATTGATTGCATATCTTGGGAAAAATTAAAAACTAGCTTTATTTGTGGTAGGTCATATGTTTTCATAGGAGAGTACAACAGTACCACTAGTCATTTAAAAAAATGGATTTTTACACTTAATCATTTTCATTGTTTTAATTTAACTTATTTTGCAATATATTAAAAAAACAGTTACTTTAGAAATAATATTTATTTCTCATATGAGTGCCCTTTCAATATTCGAGGTAGAAAAATGTTACATTGGAGAATGGAGAACATGTGAAAAATATTATTGTTTTCCAAAAAATTCCTTGCATCGATTTTGCATGCATGCCACAAGTAATCAATACAAATAGTGGTAGTGGTGAGTCTGGAAAATGTGTCCAATCTGCTAGCATTAGAGTAGAGGAGACAATGGGCTGGGTCGGTTCGGACCTAATATGTATAAAGTTACATTTTCAACCTTAATTGCTACATATATTAAAATTGAGGAAATTGGTGATGTGGTGCTTATATAATACTCCATCTTATTCAAAATAAGTGTATTTTTAGGAAAAAATACACATATTAAGAATTGTTATAAAATACCAAATATGCCCTTAATTAATCATAAATACTACATTACAAACAAATTTAGGCATTAGTGTTAGTTCGAAAACCATACATTTAAAGGTAATTTGGGAAAATATTTTTCTCACTAGCTTTGAAAATGTGAAAAGGACATTATTTTTGAAGAATTTTTCATGTGCCAAAAAGAAATTTATTGTGAATAGGAGGGAGTAATAAGTTAAATTTCGAAGATGAACAACCGTCCGTGTAGAGAATATATTTAATGTCAAAATAAATAAAAATGAATATAATTTACAAGTTTTAAAATTTCTTATTACTGTTATACCCAACCAGGCGTGTACTGATATGTGTTGTGTGACCAATCACCCAATTAGTAAAGGCTTGCAAGCCGACTTGGTGGAGATACATGACAACCAATAAAGGATAAGGGCGAACCATCCTGAGAACCCCGACCAAGTCCGAGGCCAACCTATTTTATGGTTGGGAGATTTGAGATTGTCAATATGTCCAAGGTAAAACTGTCAAGATCGATGAGATTGCCTATCAAAAGATAATCTCATATTGTATATTGAACTGGATCGGCCGATCAACCAAGAACGAGCACTTGGTCTAGTCCAAACACCCCTAAGAAACTGGATTTGAGGTTAAACCACTGGAGACAGGGGTTGGACCACCTTTGAATCGATTGAAAATTTTGAGAAAAATAGTCGATTCAACCTATTGTTGAAAAAAAAATCGAAAACTATATGTTAGCCATTTCTTTTCCGCAAGTTGCAAGATATAAGTGGTGATAATTGGTTAATTTCTAATTGATTATAATTTGACTACTACTTTTAATTTATTTTTTTATTGTTTCTTCAGACATTTATTTTAATTTTGACCAAAATTGTGTATTTTTTTACGGGGATTGGTGACTAGTGCTAGTGGACAACTGATGGGTCTTAAGAATTATAGGAATTTTGGTAATTTGGTTTAAAAATTGATACGCCAATCACCAAAATAGACACGTAAAATCGAGATTGCAACGCTTAATTATAATTTTTCAAAATTTTAAAATGTTTGTATCTCACCTGCTACAGTCAGCAATTTCCGATAAAATTATATAATTTCAATCAAAATCAGAAGAAATGTCCAAAATTTTATTAGACTAAAATTGGAAGGTGACTATTTTGAGGACTAAATCTCTAATTAATCTAAGTTAGATGACCAGTAAAATTATTTTTCCATTATTTTTGATATAGTTTATAATTATATTTATTTTGTTCACTGGATCATTATAAAATTCACAAGATCCATCCTTGTTCACAAGAAAGTGCTACCCTTTTGCTACTTTGACTACAAAGCTGGCTGTTTCTCTCTTCAATGCACTGTCCTCAAAATTATTGTCTTTTTTTGGCTAACGTTTTTCCCTGGTATTTCTTCACACTTTTGGTTATAGCAATATAGGGTTATTTAACTGTTTATGGTGTTTCTCAGATTTTTTTGTAAATGAAAATTTATGTGTTAGCGCTATTTGTATTAGCGTCCATATGCCTGCCGCTACTAGTTATAGCGCCCAAACCCATTTTTTATTTTTTTTAAATTTCTGACACCCTTGGCGCTAGTTTAACTAGCGCCCACTGCAAAAAAGATGGGAGTTGTTGGGCGCTAGTTTGACTAGCGCCCAAGCCCAATTATCTTTTTTTTTTTGCGTTTTATATTGTTTTATTTGTTTGGGTATTTGACAATATTTTCCATACACTGTTTCTTTCTCTTGGTGGACTCGGTAAAATATCTAGTGCTTGTTTGGGAGCACTTTTGAAATGGACTTTTGGATCTAAAAGTCCATTTCAATAAATTTTCATGTTTGGTGGTTATTTTGGAATGGACTTTTGGATAAGTCACTCCTCCAATAAGTCCATTCTAGAGAAGTGAGAATGAGATCTTTTTTAAAAAGTCCATTCTAGATAAGTCCATTTAGAAAATGGACTTTTCCATAAATGCTCCCAAACAAGCACCTAATTCCTAACTAGGTGTATAAATGAACCAATTAAAGATGCATATAAATTTATTTTATTAGTATTGGCCTCATTTACAGAATATTTTCATAATAATTCTTTTGAAATTCAAATTTAAAAATGAATATTTTATTCTTATTTTAAATATATTGGAATATATATGAATCAATTTGAATATTTGTATTTCAATATATTTAAAATAAAAATAAAAATTAATTTTTAAATTTGAATTTCAAAAGAATTATTATGAAAATATTGTGTAAATGAGGCCAATACTAATAAAATAAATTTATATGCATCTTTAATTGGTTCATTTATACACCTAGTTGGGAATTAAATATTTTACCGAGTCCACCAAGACAAAAAACAGTGTATGGAAAATAGTGTCTCTTTGGGCTTGGGCGCTAGTCAAACTAGCGCCCAACAACTTCCATCTTTTTTGCAATGAGCGCTAGTTTGACTAGCAGTATGGGTGTCAGAAATTTAAAAAAAAATAAAAAATGGTTTTTTTTTTTTGAGATCAAAAAAAAAACACCCCGAAAAACCACAACACATTTACAAAAAGATCTGAGAAACACCGTAAACAGTTAAATAACCCTAGCAATATACCACTAAGTTGGAAAGAGAAAAAAATACAAATACTATTCTTATATAGTTTACAGAGGTAGCTGGTGAAATTGTTGTCCTAATTAAACTATCAAATGAATAGTTTGGAAATGAGTAGGTCACCGTCTTACGGATCCTATTCCGTGAGACGGATCCCCCACCCGACCGCGACGACCCGTGACCACGCCCCACCCAACGCCCCACCCCGCGCCCCCCCACCCCAACGCACACGCCCACACCCCACCCACCCACGGCCGCACCTCTTATTTAAAAAAATTGCTCCGGTGCGGAATTGAACTCGCGACCTTAATATACTTAGGGTGGTGTTCTACCACTACACCACTAGTACTCATTGTGCAATTTTAGTATAATAATTTATATAAACTCATTCATAAATACGCCTGTTAATTAAAAAAAATGAAAAATGCCTATAAATGTAAAGGCAAAGAACTGAACCCAAGTCTATTAAAAAATCTTGATACATTATCTCAATAAATGGATACTTATAAAAGTGTTACTTTAACTACATCATATTTATTTTTTATTTTTCCTCTTTTTTTGTTCCTAGTTTGTAAGAATCGTAATAAGAAATATGTGAGTTAAAAGTACCACTTTTATGAGTAAAAGTATCCATTTTTTGAGATAAAGTATCACTTTTATGAATTCAGTACAGTGACAAAAGAAAAATAAATATGACAGAGTTAAAAGTACCACTCTAACAATTAGTATTGGGAGAAGGATTAAGAGCTAATTGGACAATTAGTATTAAATAAACAAAATATAAAATGAATTATATTTAATTAATGAAATACCATTTTTGCCCCAACATTCACCATTGTTGTTATTTTCTCTTAATCTTGATAACAAATGGTATAAAATGACATCCATATTGCTTATTTTTGGTTCAATTTTTTATTTTTTTATTCAATTTTCTTACATTATATTTTACACTATTATTTCCACAAAAAATTCTACAAACAATCAAGATCTCTAAAAGATTCTCCATATTCACATCAACACAATTATTATTTTTTTTAAAAAAAATCACCACTATTCACTCAGAAAATGAAAGTGGACGGAATATGCTTGAACAGCTTGAACACTTGACAAAGCCTAAACCCAAAAGAAATCAGACCATCAAAATAAAAACAGTTAATTAAAAAACAAACATACGCATACACACACACACACAGAGAGAGAGAGACAAATACGCAAACACCTCTTAGGCAATGCCAATGGCATACAACTCCGCACTAACACACCCCACTTCATCAAATAAACACCCAACATAATTCAGTTGCACGATCAAACATTTCATATTATACAACACAACTCAAAGAAAACCCCCCTTGGAGACGGAAAATAAGAGCATATCACATATAACTAACTTGACCTGCAGAACAACATTCAGGAAACAATTGTTTCCAAGATTTTGCAATCCAGGGACAACCAGAGACCTGGTAGAAGCGACATCTTGATCTGAGTAATTAAAATCGAGATACCGTTTAGCCTTTATTGCCAAAACTAAACCAACAGCACCCAATACGCCAGCAGATATTGAGATTTTCAACCCAGAATGAAATACCCAGTTTATTTTAGAACCATGTCTGGGTTTATTGATGATAGAACTGAGTTTTATGCTCTCTGGGATTTTCATTCAATCAAGACTCCGATATAGTAATTTGACTGCCGTCCCGTCGCCGAAGATTCAACTAAAGTGGCGTTGGCCTGTTGCCTCTCTCAGACTCTCTAGAGCACCGTTTTCTTTTAAGTGATGCACACTTTTATTGGTGAATCTCACTTTACTCTCTCAAATTAGGCTGATATGTAATTAAGCCCCAGCTAAAGAAAACTGCAATGGTTATATTCTAATTTTACCCCAATCTTCCAAATAGCATAATGAAGGGGAAATATTTAGGATGTGATTGGTTGTATTTTTATTCCGTCCACTTTCATTTTCTGAGTGAATAGTGGTGATTTTTTTTAAAAAAAATAATAATTGTGTTGATGTGAATATGGAGAATCTTTTAGAGATCTTGATTGTTTGTAGAATTTTTTGTGGAAATAATAGTGTAAAATATAATGTAAGAAAATTGAATAAAAAAATAAAAAATTGAACCAAAAATAAGCAATATGGATGTCATTTTATACCATTTGTTATCAAGATTAAGAGAAAATAACAACAATGGTGAATGTTGGGGCAAAAATGGTATTTCATTAATTAAATATAATTCATTTTATATTTTGTTTATTTAATACTAATTGTCCAATTAGCTCTTAATACTAATAAGTCATTAATTAAATATAATTCATTTTATATAATCCATTTTGTTTATTTTGTTTACTTCGTGATCTAATTTCATTTTTAATAATGACTTATTGTGAATGATAAATATCTTCTGAAATCAGTTCATACTTCATAAGATGGATTGAGAATATTTAATGTTATGAAGCAACATTTTTCTAGTGACATTTGACAAAATCAACTTGTGAAATAAGATACAAGATTTTGGGAAGGGTGGGTGAATGACCTCGGTCAAATGCTCAACCAACCAATCTACAATCAATTCATATAACTAGAGGTGACACATTGAAGCATGACATGATTGGCCGAGATGAACATGACACGATATTATAGGGTTGGGGTTTGGGGTTTATCACGGTTTGGGCGTTACGGTGACATGACCTGTTAAAAATCGGATTGATATTGGGCTGGCCCGACAAACACGATAAGGTCCAATAAGGACTGATAAATTATTTAATTATCGGTAATTACTTATTTATATTGGCAATTTACTAGTAATTGACTATTTTATCAAAAATTTATTAGAATATACTAGAATAACTCTCATGTATTACACGGGATTTGTCCAAAGATAATGTAGATAGAATCTTTAATTTTTGAATTATTTATTATCTTTTAAATTCAAAAATATATATTCTGAACTAATAGAGTATTTCTCAATAAAAATATATTCGGATATATTTGGTCAGCATTTATTTTTCCAAACTATTTGTGAGCAAAACCTTTATTTGTGGTATTATATTTTATCTTTTAGAATCTTGATTAAATTTATTATTTTTAAATTTTATTTTCTTTTAATTTTGAGGACTACTACATAGATAAATGTGAAGCCCCCATGTAGATTGAGAGGATGAGAAGTTGACAAATGTACAAAATTAATTAAGTGATGACATGTATCAGTTTGTTTTTTTCTTCTAGTATATAGGGTAGATGTTTTAAGTATCGAACATATACCGGAAGCTGATTGAACCATGTCAGCGCCCGCTTGGTCAGAGTAGTGCGGAACACCTTGCAATAGTAGTCATTCATCATGTCATAGAGATCCGACTTGGCATAGAATTTGTCCAAGTGCTCCCGCGGGTCTCTAGTTCCATCATATTCCGGGAGATTGGAGGTTTTGATTCCTGATGGCAATGGTTCTGATAAGATGACTGGAGCCAACGGGCTCCTCTTCATCAATGTCGTAGCTCGCGAGTTGGCTAGGCTAGCTGCACTGCTTGAGATTCTTCAACTGGTGGCGGCTCTTCACGATTTTCACCGCGACCTTCTTCTCTTTCTCTATGATCTTCATGGTCAGGGTCTTCAGCGCGCGGGCGGAGCACAACAATAGTTGCGGCTGCTTGTTTCCTCAATATGTCTTGGGTTATTTTTCGGACAATCTCTTCCAACAAAACTTGTAAGGCCTCCCGAGCCAGGCAAATTTCTTCTGCGGGCGGAGTCCTCCCAAGAGGAGGAGGGGGCGTCACTCCTCCAGGAGGAGGAAGGCTGGCTCCCTATCTTCCAGGCAATATTTCTTCTTGCTGGTCTCCAGCGCCTCGGCCTGCAGCTTGAGATCCGACGTCACGTGCTTGTGATCGAGTCTGCATCTTCGTGTGCTTTTGCTGCTCCCACAGACGACACCAAAACGATGCTGCTTTTTAGAGCAGATCACCCAAGTCAACTGAGTTGACCAAAATCCTCTTCCCGAGAGGGACTTCCGAGCTAGTCCTCTTCCCGAGGGGGAAGTCTTCTCGTCTTCTGCTCCTTGAACTGCTAACTCCTTCGATTGGAAACTTGCCTGCACACACGCGCAAACGTTAGAGTGGCCAATTAGTATTTAATATAAAAAAATCTTATTTTTTGAATATATAAGAATTAAAGTGTCAATGTTCACCTTAAAAGTGTCATATTTCTTATCAAAAGTATCACTATTTTAATATAAAGTATCAATTTTTTTTCCAGAGAATTTAAAATTTTAAAATGTCATTGTCCATCATGAAAGTATCATATTTAATATCAAATGTATCACTATTTCCAACATAAGTATCAGTTTTTCAATGTAAAAAACATTAGCTATGAGACTAGAATGAATACATCAAAAAATCTTATTTTTTGGATATGTAAAAATTAAAGTATCAATGTTCACCTTAAAAGTATCATATTTCTTACTCAAAAGTATCACTATTTTCGGATAAAGTATTATTTTTTATTCAGAGAATTCAAAATTTTAAAATGTCATTGTCCATCATAAAAGTATCATATTTAATATCAAATGTATCACTATTTCCATCATAAGTATCAGTTTTTCAATGTAAAAAACATTAGCTATGAAACTAGAATGCGTATATCAAAAATTCTTATTTTTTGAATATGTAAAAATTAAAGTATCAATGTTCACCTTAAAAGTATCATATTTATTAATCAAAAGTATCACTATTTTCAGATAAAGTTTCACTTGGTATTCAGAGAATTTAAATTTCTAAAATGAAGGGATGATAATGAAGCTTTATATCCATGGTTATATTAATGGTTATACTAAATATGCAGAACAAGCACCATTGGTCTAGCGGTAGAATAACACCTCTCTTTGGTTCTGAGACCGGGTTCAATTAAATTTGGTGCAAATTTCTTAATTTTTTGAGTAAGAATATCCAACCATTGGGTGGGTGGCGCGCCCAACTTGGGTCGAGTTGGGCCAAGAGCGGGCGGGCAACTTGGGCGGGCGGCCCAGTGTGCAAGTACTTGTATATTAGATGCAGTTTTTTTTTTTTTTATGCGGGCGCGTCGGGCGGGTTGGGGATCCGTAAGACGGTCTTATACAAGTTTTTGCCTTTGGAAATTTACAAGCATGCATCATTTTCCAAGATCTAATTACTATGTGATTTTTCCTCCAAGCTGGTAAATAGCTTTCTCTATATTTGATTTGTAATGCTAATTTTTTTTTAATTACTATGGAATTCGGGGGATGTTGATGGGCTGCGAAATATTATTGAACCCAAAGAAGGAGACTGTGGGAGTGGTGGAGAATTGAGCGGGATTAGAAGCTTTTCAGTAGTCGTAAGGAACTCTCCAAACACTTCATGGTGAGTTGGTGACCACATTTGAAAACCAATTGAATATGTTTCCAATTTCTTGTCTGTTTTTTTCTTCTATTTCTTTTCTGGTTTTTTCTCAGTTACATTATCCTATATACTAATACGGAATTTGCTCCTGAGATTTAGTCTATTTACAAAAAAATCTAGTTGTTTTTCAAAATTACAAATATTTTATTAAGATTTGTATTTACCTAACAAGACACTAAAAGCTGTTGGACTTTTTACTTTGTTTCCGTAGAAAAAATATTTTTTAGTTATTTTCGAGTTCAAATGTCCAATTTACCATTTTTTCATTTATGGAGAAGTTACATAACTTGGTATAACTCGAGTTCCAAATTACATGACTCAGACAGAGTTATGTAAATAGGTACCGAGTTATGTACCACATCAATATTTTGGAAAATGGCAAATAATGCACCAGAGAATCCACGTAGGATATGACTGTCAGTTTTAATCAAAATGGCTAAAAAAATATGTTTTTGAAAATTTGTCACTATTTTTCATTTCCAGGCCTATAATTAGAATAAATCTCAAGGGTAGTTTCTATAATAAACCCTACTAATAATGAAAGTACTTTCAGATCATCCCGAACTATTTTGCAATGGAGACAGGAATAACAAGAAAAAGTGCTATAAACCTGCAAAATGCCCACGGGGAAAAATGGCGAGTTGAGATAAGTATCAAGTACGACGGCCGGATTTGCATGACGAGGGCATGGAAGGCTTTTCGAGAAGCAAATGAGCTGATTGTTGGAACCAAATTTGGGTTTCAGTTTGATGCAATTTCTGGTAATTTGGTTCTGAAAGAGGGATTGAAAGATTTTAATCTGAAGAGACGAAGGGGGAGGCCGCGTAAGTTGTGAGGAAATTTTTAATATGTAGTTAAGTAAATTAACCGAGGGAAAAATTAGGGTATTGAGAAAAGATGCTATCTTCTCTCTCCTCCCAAACCTCCATGGCCGACGCATCTTGATCTTCTTCATGGAGCTCGATTTTTCTCTTTTTCCAGAAATTATGAAATCTCATGATTCTCCTATCCCTGCTCCTAGGGTTTCTCCAAACCCTAATTATGCATCTCTTGATCCTCCTACACAAACATTTCAAACCGCTACAAGAATTGATCAAGAAAATCAAGATCTGTTACATTCTACATGTTTTCCTCAAATTTTAGACCATCCTATTCAGGGCCGTTCCTATATTTTAAAGGGCCCGGTGCGGAAAAAAAATGGGGCCCTTTGTACTAATATAAATAAAAATTAAAAAAACTAATTAATCAATGTTATGAAAAATAATTTCATTGATCGAAACATAAAATAATGAAACATTATATTTCAACTCCAAGGTTCTAATTTTATAAAAATAGTGCTACAAGAGATGCTTTAATATCATTACATCTTAGATTTAAAGGAAAAACTATCAATCCATTAGCCATAGAAAATCGATATCCTCGCATTTTTATCTGCGAAATCATCAATCAATCTTTCATAATCAAGTTTGCAATAAAATAATCTAAAGTAAAATAGAATAATAAACATTGAAAAGATAATGAAACTTTAAGTAGAATAAAATAAACATTGAAAAAATAATCAAACCCTATGCCGAATTGAATAGACATTGATACAATTTATGTTAACAGAAAAATAGAAGAATTAAAGATAAAAAATTCTTACAAAAAAAATTATTGCTTGAGATTTTTATTGTTATTTTCGTGCCTTTCAAGTTATTTTGTTGGTTTAATGGGCTTTGGGCCCCCTTTTATTTTGTTATATTAAGGGAGTTCTTGAGTATTCTCTGAAATATGGCCAAAAAAGGGGAGATTAATTTGCTGCAGCTGAGGATGGAGGGCGCGACTTCACAGAGGGAGGGCAGCAAGGGCTCACCGCTGGGCTGACCAGCTCTTTTGGTACTATAAGCAGGTTTTATTGACTATATCTTCTTATGTTAAAATATTATATTAAAAAACAAATAAACCCGGGGGCGGGGGCCCTCGCCGGAGAGGGGCCCTGTGCGGCGGCACCGCCACGACCGCCCCTGGGACGGCTCTGATCCTATTAATCATGCTTCCAAGATTGTCAAGAACCATCCAAAAATGGATCCAGATTTTCAAGAAACGACTAGGAAGAAATATTTTGCAGAAACGGTGCTCTCCGGGAAGGATACAATTCCAGTTAAGAAAGGAGATTTTTGTTCTGTAACAATAGATGAAGAGATTTATCATCAACGTACAGCGGAGTTACGAGATTCATTAATCGGACGACTCCTACTTTCAAAAGGGGCAAAGCCATGCACGTTAGAGACGCTCAAATTGGAATTGTATGTCGTTTGGAGAATTCAACATGCTTGGCGATTGGTACCACTAGGTAAGGGTAATTTTAGTTTACAATTTAATGATATAGCTGACCATAATCGTGCTTTCGTTAAAGCTTCATGGAATTTAAATCCGGATACAATCCGTATCACTAATTGAATCCCGGATTTTAATCCTTATAAAATTAATACTTATATGGCATAAGTTTGGGTTCGGATTTATGAACTAAGTATCGAGTATTGGCATCCCTCTTTGATTACGAAGATTGCAAGTGTGATAGGTACTCCGATCCAAATTGATGGTCGTTCGTTATCCGGGGAGGTGAGATATTTTGTTCGAGTGTTAGTTGAACTTGATTTAAATAAATCTCTTCAGGAATTTATTATGGTTGAAAGGGTGGGACATTGCTCTGTTGTTTCGATCAGTTATGAGAATTTGTCGGATTTTACGTTAATTGTCGGATTGTTGGGCATCATATTATGAAGTGTCGCCATCAAGATGAGACAAAAAGAGCTGACATTGTTCAGACTAATAAGAGTCCGATTCGTGGACGATCTGTCATTAGAACGGGGAATCGTAATAAGATTCCGGCTAACAAGGGTAAGGAAGTAGTTTTGGAAACTTGGGTTCAAGTTAATTCCCGGAAAGCCCATTTTGCGGAAAGGAGTACTGGCCCTAAGGAGGGTGGACCATCCACTTCGGGTATTCAAACACATAATTCTTTTAACGTGTTGGGTGATACATCAGAGGATTTGCATGAAGAGAATGAGCCCTCACATGTCCCTGCAGATGAGAGCCTCAAAGGTTCGATTGTCAATCCTGATAGGACTATGGTTCTTTATCAATCACCAGAACGAAGTTTGGTTATTGTTCATGAGGACACGATGACTGCACCAAATTTAGATGAAAAGAGTCAATCGGATCTCCACAGTGCCATGAAAGTTGTATCTAGAAATCATCAGCTTAATGATTATGTCATTAGCTCTAACGATCAGTTAGAGGAAGCAATGACTGCATCAACACAAAAGCGTTGGTCTGATATGCTGGATGAAGAAAAACAAGATGAATCGGAAGCTTTAAAGACCAAGCTAGGCAACTCCTCAACTACTCAACTTGTTATTCACTCATGTGCTCCCTCAGAAGCTATGAAGGCTCTGGAAATTGCAGCTCGAGGATCCCGGGCTGACATCCACAAGCTACATCAGACCATCAAGATGATACTCGAGCATGTACAAAAAATACAAATGACAATATCACTCAAAAATCCTTGAGACATAAACGCCCTTCATTTAAACTGCGCCATTAAGTTATTTTATTGTTTTTTCCTGAAATTTTACATTATTTTTCCTTTGCTACCTGATCGGCTTGTGATCAGGACCTTTTTCTTTCTTTTTATATATTTTCATTTATTTGAAAAGAATGTGGAATCTCTGTTTCATTGTTCTGAAAAGCGCGAGAACTAGGCGGACGGCAGACTGGGGCGGAGCCTAGGCAGGGTTAGGTGGGACTTAATCGGAAAAATAATGTAGGCGGATAATAGGAGCCTAGCGCCTAAACGACGATGATTAATCAGGGATAGACGAGAATTTTTAGAACACGTCTGTAATCGATTGAATCGTGTTTTGTCATTTGAATTTTTAATCTGTGGCATAACTAAGTAAATTATGTAGCCGATGATTAATTTAGTTTTATTTCCATCTCATTTTTATGTGTTCATTTTTTTTTTATGTTTTCAGCATTTGCAAAAGTGAAAATTTATTGGATTTTTTTGGCTCGTTTTATATTTTCATTAACAATAACTTTTACCAATTTCTTGAGTAAAAATAATTTTAATATTTTTTTTGTGTCAAATGAGAAGTAAATTACATGTTTATAATATTATATTTAAAACTGACACTATTTATTTGTTGTATTCGGCATGTGAAATATTAGTAACTTTTTTATATAGGATTAATTTTGACAAAGAAAAAATGTAAACAAGTGAAATAATTTTGATGAAAATAGATAATAAAGAAAATGCTGGAAATTTTTCGAAGAAAAATAGTTTTTAACCCTTGTAATAGTTAAAAGCAATTTTATTTTTGACACTTTAATTTCAATAGTAAATGGTAAATATTTTGTGGTAAAAGGTCATATTTATGCTTATAAAAATATGATTTGTTTCTCACATTTGAAAAATACTCAAAAACACAAAAAGTATTCATATACCTCTATGAAACATATACATTCCTGTTAGGATGACGTACCCATATCGGATACGGATACTGATACGGGTACATGGATACATCTACAAATGGAAATAGATAGAATTTATTTTATCGATAGTATTTTCAGCATGTTTTTTGTGTGTCCATGTGAATTTTTCATATTTGAGTATTTATGAAATTTTAGTTTTTTATGGTTGAAATATTATTTTTTAATTGTACTTAGTACGTCTGTACTTTCAATAATATAAAAATATATAATTTTGTATGTATATATACCGTATCCATATTCTTAAAATTTAAAAATATGACGTATTCCCGTACCCGTGTCGTATCATATCAATGTCTCGTACCCATATCAATGCTTCATAGATATACCTCCAAAACTATAGCAATTTTTGTGATAATTATCGACAAAGACTTAGATAGGACCGTCTCATGAAACTCTATCCGTGAGACACGTTGGGTCGGTCAAGTCAACAGAAAGTCCGCGAGTCAACAGGGCGCGACTCAACAAAAAGTCAACTGTCCGCCAAAAATATATCGGTAATACTTTTTGAGAATAATAGTTATACTTTTAAGACAAGTAATACTTTTGAGCAATAAATTAATACTTTAATTAGGAACATGTGATACTTTTGAAACAAAAAGTGATACTCATTGTTAAAAATGATGCCGAAGATGATTGATATTTTGTACTTCAACAAGTAATATTTTTCACTTAAATATTTAATACGTGTAATAATTTTCCACTTAAATGTGTAATACTTTTTAGTTCAACATGTATATTTTGTAGTTCAACATGTTATAACTTTCTCTTAAACGTGTAATACTTTTCATTTAAAACTATAATACTTTTAAGTTCAACATGTAATACTTTTAAATTGTAAAGAAGTGAAATAAATAGTAAAGGGTGTGGTGAAATAAATAAATAATTAGTTTTTAACCATTGTAATAGTAAATAGCAAATTTATTTTTGACCTTTTAAATAGTAAAGGGTGTGGTGAAATAAATATGACTTGTTTCTCACATTTGAAAAACACACAAAAATTTTCATATACATCCAAAGCTATTGCAAATTTTGGTAATAATTACCAAACATAATTTTCGATTAATAGGAATAGGTAATCGATTTTCTTTCTTATCCTCGGTAAAAACATACATCCAGAATAGTGATGATTAAAGATAGTGTATTAAACACGATTCGAGCCAATTTTTATTTTGTTTGCTTTGCAAATTTTCTTAATTCGAGTTTTGCGATTCATATAGATGGGATTAGCAGAAATATATTGCTATAGTAATTTTTTCTTACCGAAAATTGTGGCACAAAGGGAGAGAAAATAACGATTAGTCAATTAAAAGGACTTCGGAAGTTTCCTCAAATAAAAAGGACTTGGAACTTGGAACTATATGCCATGCCAAATAGTGGTGGTGGTCAATCTTAAAATGTGTCACATCTGCCTAGCATTCAAGAGTCAAGACAAACAGGAGCTTGGTCTAGTCAAATGTGGTAACATAAATCGGGTTTTTTTTTTTTGAGGAAACATAAATCGGGTTTTAGTTTCGGGAAGAAGAATGGTTGAAATGACTTCATGGGTAAATTCGATCGGGGGCGGTCCAAATAGTAATATGGTCGCTATTTTGGAATCTAACCTAACCTAATCTATATCTATCTATATCTATATCTATATCTATATATATATATATATATATATATATATATTATATATATATATATTATCTTAAAAGTGTGAATGTTTCTTGTAATTTTTGATTGGACAAAAATATCCTATACACATAGTAAAATTTTAGGACAACAAAATAATTTGATATTTGTATTTAGCTTCTATTTGTTTAATTATAAGACGATGTGACCTTTTATATTCTATATTTTAAAAGTATTTATTCTTTCAGCTATAACTTTTAAAATATTTTAAATTTTCAAATAATATTAGCTTCATATTAAACTAGAATTTGAGAGCTTTCTAACCATATGTCATAACCATATATAAGGAGTTCACATGAGAAAAATTTAACATTATAAAGTTCAACACTATGTAAGAATTAATAATTTATGTTTTTTATAGTTTTTTATTTATTTAATCTTTTTTGTTTAATTATATGAGAGATGTTCATTATAACCAAAAAAGATTTCAGAATCTGAAAATATATTTTTTCAATCATAACACTAAGAGTACTTTAAATTTCTTATCAAATAAATTTCAAATTTAAACTAGGTTTCAAAATCATCAACTATATGTTCTAAACATATACACAAGTTGTTATAGAAGAAAATTTTTACTATTTAACTTTTAGTATGATGCAAAATTGTATATTTCCTATATCTTTTAAATTTTCTCAATAATTAAACATGTCTATTATAACTTATAAGAAAAAGATCAAATGACAATATACACGATAAGAAAAAATAAAATAGAAAATATTTTAGGTGGTTTTGATGCTAAATAAAATGTAGAGAAAATAGATAATTCCTTTATGGTCGAAAAATACTCCCTCACTTAGTAATACGCAATTTAAAAATTAATTTATTGATGGTTGTTACAGAAATAATATTGAAAACAAGAGAGTTTCATATTTTATTTTTATTGCAATTTCATGTATATTTTATTTTAATTAGTCATATAAGTAAAATAAAAAGTACAAAATAAAAGGAATAAGATTAACATGAAAAAAAACGAACAAGAACCAAAACAAGTTTGTCCCGACAAAAATGTTACATTTTAAATTTTAAGTATATATGTTAATTAATATGACTTTTACTTAATTTTCTATATATAACACTATAAGTTTTAGTTTCTAATTTATTATTTTTTATTATATTATGATTTCAATCTTTCGATTATTTTATATCCTATAAATTTTAAGAACAAGTGCAAAAAAGTGTTAAAATTGTATTTATAAATTTATTAAAAAAAACAACGAAGACAAACTTAATAAAAAAATTCATACGTATTAAATTGACATTTGTGATAAAACTTGAATGTCGTTTGAAAATTACACCCTTAAAAATTATAAGTTTAAAATATTAATATGATACATATTTATAATAAAAACGTATACCAAAATAATTAAATTTTAATAAAATAATGTGAAAGAGTGAAACATGAGCTAAAATAGGATTAGTTTAAAAGATCATATCTGCTATGCAAAAGAAAAAATAAATAAACTCATTTAATATGTAACAATTTGACTACTGAGAAAGTGATTATATATTACAAATGATATATTAGTTCAAATACTAACATAACATTCATAAAAACTAAGTAAATTAAATAATTACAACAATGAAGAATAAAAAATTTTCAAAACTAAATGGTTATACTTGACATTAATGAGTTGAGACTGGACTAAATAATTTTGGGGGTTAATCTGACATTTTCTATATGGATTAAACCAAATGAAACATATCATAAAGATTTGAAAGAATAAAAGTAGTAGTTAAAAAATAATATGTGGGTCATAGCTAGGAATTCTAAAGAAAAATTAAATGGCTTTCATATAATATGTATAATTTGATATTTTCGATAAAATCTCAGTTCATTTTAAAAGTACACCTTTCTGACTTATAAGTATTCAAGCACAAAACCAATTATTATAAAATTGGGTACAAATAATTCTAATTTTTACAAAATCAAATATTATGAAAAACTTGAAAACAAGAATCAGAAATGTAAAGTCACTGTATGTATATGAAATTTTGTAACAAAATAAATTAATGAACTAAACTTATTTAATATGAAATAGATTGATATTATGTCAAAGATTAATATTTCTTAAATTACATGTTAATTTAGATATCAATATAATAATCAAAATATTCAAAATAATATTTATGTATCAAATGTATTGTGTTAAACTATATATAATAATAAATTGGAGTGAAGTGACCATGTTTAGTGCCAAGTAATATGAATTATTCCGGGCATAAGGAGGCGGAAGAGAATAGTTGGGGGGAGGGGGTGTTTAACACTTGATATCTAAATTTTTGGCAACTATATTTTCTTATTTGATCAAAAATTCAATCAAAATTTTAAATAAAAATTAAAGTACTATATATCACTTTCTCAATAAAGGCCATAAAAATGGATTGATAATTATATTTTACAACAAATAATATGATTTTGTAAATGAGATTAAATGAGCTCAATTTTAAATTTACAGTCTCTTCAAACAAATATAGATTAGTTTCAGTATATTATGAATAATTGCAATTTTCATAACTACACGGCACACAAAATTTACAACTATGTAAATATTAATATAACCAAAATTGTGAGGCCCCGATTTTTCAACATATTCTACGATAATGTATAGTGACAAAATTCTATTAAGTGTCACCAACCTACTATTAATAAAATGGGACGCGACTTTTATTTATTCATTTCCGTATTTTCGAGAATATCAATTTTAATTATTTCTCTAGTATTCATACTCGATCGGTTAACTACGACTTTAGAAATATTGGACCCTCGATAAATTAGGAGTATATTTCAATCCTCATCCAAATATTCCACCTTGTTCTATAATACATTCCCAACCAACTTCCTATTTATTTTTTTATATATATATATTTTTTGAAATACACCTTTGTTATTTCACATCCTTATGTTTAAACTTCCAAATAATTATTTATGAATACCTATATATTTTATTTTCCTCAAATTTTATAAAAGAAAAAAAAATTACCATCTTATGTCTTATTTTTTAAAAAAAATGGAAAAATTAATTCATTTTTCTATTATTATTTCTTTTACTATTTTGTATCTCTCAACAAGATAAATTATGAGGAAAAAAATATTTTTTTTGACATAATTCCCCCCAAAATTCGGCCTTAAGGAGTAAAGTGGGGGAAATTGTTTTATTTTATTTAGCCACTTTAACTTATGGGGTATCAAGACTCTTTTTTTTGTTAATATCTTATTACATAACTTCAAAACGTAATAAGAAATTTTCAATTCATCTCCTCAACTTTCGGCCGATTGATCAACATCAAGAGCAACCATTTTTAATTTCTTTTGTTTTTCTATTATCACTTTGATTCACTACCAACATCCTCTCACATCATTACATCATTAAACTCCTTAAATATCAAACAACATTATATAGTCAAGAATTTCCATGAATGCCGTGAGCTAGATGGGTAAAGTTGAAGGCCAAATCAAATGGAAGTTTTTTTTTCACATGCAAATATACTATTAGCTTGCCTATTACTCAGAGGACTCGAGTTAAACTTGTTGTTGGCAAAGTTGACGATTATAAACCTTTGACTTGAGCACCTATAATGGACAAAAATTGAAGGGCTAGAAGAAGAGGAAGCTTTGATTTTGAAGAGATTCTAGAGCTTCAAACCATTAAGTGCTAAGGTAATCATTTAAGTTGAGTACACCTTCTTCCTAAGCTTGAAACTTCCAACTTTTAACACCAAAAAAAAAAATCATGGTTTTGATGCCATATAGGGGCTGACCTTCAAGAGCTTGAGTCAAGAAGTTGATACAAGAAAAGACTCCATTTTAGATCAACCCGAAAAACTACTATGAGGTGGGTGAAAAATATTTCTATAAAAATGTATCATTCTTTCTACTAGTGCGCATGTCACGCCCCAAACGGGACGCGGCGACGATCCACAAATTAAATACAAATAAACCAAACAGTCTAGACGAATATCAACGAAATCCCAATGAAACAGAGTCAAATAGAAGCGGAAATAAAATAACATAAGTACAAATTACAACTTACAGCCCCACAAATATCCGAATTACATCCCCAAAATCAACTAAAGATAACAACTTAATAGTCAAAGGGTCCTACGCCCTTCAGTTACAGACCGGAATGAAAAGAAAATAAAAGAGTCCAACAGTAAATAAAAGAAACAAGTCCAGCGACATCAACAATAAAAGATATTAAGTCCAACAAGTGGAGTACGGGAGCTCAGTCCGTGGTTGGTTCAACATCTTCAACGAAGTCCTCATCTAAAGTTTAGGAAATAGGTGGAGAGAGACAAAAATCTCAGTGGATGGGGTGATCGTGTGCAAGTGTGACGATATATAGTTAATGCGAGAAAACAGTTGTATGAAAACACGTGAGATATGATGCATGAACTCACACACAGTCCACAAGCGTCCTGATAAAATATTTAAGTAATATACTTATAAAGTTTAAGAAAATAGTTCGTGGTCACACAAACACTCTGTGATTCAGGCAAGACAGGTAGGATTGCGTACGGAATGTAACGCCAATCCTATGCAAGACAATTAATGGTTGCGTACGGATTTGTGGCGCCAACCAATGCAATACAAGTAGCGGTTGCGTACGGATTTGTAGCGCCAACCAAACGGGTCCGATTAACTTCGAAATCGTGTGTATCAGACACCGATTCCTTCGTTCTTCCTTGTAACTCCCAGAGCAAGATGGTCCAAGACCTGTCACCTTATCGCTCCATAGGCAAAGACAAAATCCACACTGGAGCTAGCAAGGCTCGGATTTGTCATAATTTTGATTATACCTCAAGTACTATGACCCGCTTCCCTTGGACAAACTCCGTCCCTCAGTTGCGGGATTAGGACGATGGGGCCGTAAGAGTGGAATAGCAGCCGAGCTGCCTGGTTCCATCCCCGACGTATCCATTCCAACTGTGAGCTCGACACACCAAGTTAACTCAGGCAGGAAAGTAAAAACAAGTTCAGGTAGTCAACCAGGCAGTCGAGTATTATTGATTTAGGGAAGCAGTTTAGGAAAATTTTCGAAAATCGCGAGTGGCAATTATGGCGTTGGTGGAGCTATTTGGATGAAGACGATTATCAGAAGGATAAGCAATCTTCGATATCTTGAAAGATTAGGTGGAACATAAGTCCCGTTATAGATTCAAAATCGCAAGACGAGGAAGTCGCTCCGCGATCGGGTATTAATCGGTCAAGACGATCCGATAAGTCAAGGGGTTTTTGAGAAAATAAAATATTTAATATCAAAGTCAGAAGGTCCAAGGATATTTCTTGAAAAGGAAATAATTTGAGTTAGGACCTTGATAAAAGAAAATTTTGCAATTAGCCCCATTTTGTAAAATCCAATACTTTTGGGGTTAAACATTGAATAAATAAATATACTGACCTTGAAAAATTATGAGGTGAGTTCCAAAATTCTCTAAATTGTTCATAGATTCATATTTTTAAAATTTTGAGGTCGATATTTTATAAAATTCTCATATTGGCCCCAAATTTGTTAAAATTATAATTTCGCGCCCTAAGTTTAAAATAATTGGAACTCACAAACCGGAAGGGCTTTTAATGTGATTCTAGTTGGAAAATGTCACTAAGGTTAGTAGGATATTGGGACAAAAGCCGTTTTTAAAAGAAATAAGTGTAGGTCCTTTAACTTTTGAAAATCTCATTTTTGTCCCATTTTGAAATAATTGTCTTTAAGGCTTTTAGGGGTCCAATTGTTATGAAATTTGAACCTTGGGTCCAAAATATAATTAAGTTATAGTTATATTAGTAATTCCAGGTACATGGGCTGTATAAGTCCTGGAAATTTCATTTGGGTCCTCAAGTTTAATCTTTTACAATTTAGTCCCTCAATTTTAGTAAAATTACTTTCCAAGCTCTAAACACTTGGATTTTTGGAATACACTTAAAATATGTCATTTCCAGTCCCATAAGAGTGAAAATTTTAAATTTTAAAATTAAGGTCTGGTACAGTTTCAAAAATTACAAAGTAGCCCTTAAACTTCTCAAATTTTACAATCTAGTCCTTGGGCTTTTAAAGGTTGATTTTATTTATCTTAAAACTCTTAAAACTTTATCAAAACGTCCAAAAGTCTTTTTTGAACCTGAGTACAGTCCCAAAATTCGAAATTTGCAGAGGGGTCCCTTAAATTTTATTTTCTTGCAATTTAGTCCACCAACTTTCCATTTTTGCATTTTAAGTCCAAAAATTGAAATTTAATCAATTATGCTCGACTTGTCCAGGTTATAAGTCATCCAAAATATGGATTTCAAAGACCATACACATGCATGTCCAATTCATACAAGAATTCATCAAATAGAACATTAAATTGTACATGCATGCACCTAAATTTCAATAATTAGCAATTTTGAGCAACACTTGAGAAATTTCACAACTTGATACATAAAATTAACATGAAATACATAAAATATACATATCTCAAGTACTCATGATCAAAACACTACATGCATTTAACAAAAGCACCTAGAAGTTGAAAGGATTTTTCCACCCACACCTTAAATTTGGAAAATTGTGAAATAAAAGGGATAATTTCACAACTTGGTTTGAGATCACTTAGGTCAGCCCCTAAGTCAAGAAATATCAAAAATTTAGAGTTAGAAAAAATGAGTGAAAAATTAAGAAGAAAAAGAATAAGATAAGAAAATTGGAAATACTACACTTTACCTTGTGTAGTAGGTGATTTGAAACTAGTTGAAGCTTCAAGTTTGGGATTTTTGGTTCAACTCCAAAATCACTTAAAGTCAGCCCCTATTTCTCAAAAATGAAAAAGGGGTTTTAAAATTTGAAGAAAATAGGGAGAAGAAGAAAGAAGGGCTCTAGTGTCCAAATCTTACCTTGTAGTCCAATTTCTCTAAAAAAATTCCTCAAGTCTTCTAAATTCATCACCATGCTTGAATGTCTTCAAGTAGTCTTCTAAGTTGTAGGTCCCAAGGGGTGTAAGTGTAAGGTTTAGAAGGGGGGTTGAATAAACCTTACCAAATTTTCGATTTAGGCCTTTTAAATCTCTGAGTTATACTGTTGTTGTGTCCTTGATGGACGATCGAATTGGTCACTCAAGAGAGTTAATCTCTCAATGACTCAAATTTGAAGTATTAGTAGAGTAACTTTGTTGGCTATAATTTGACTTAGTTGTGGTTTTGTTTTTTGGAAGACTTAACACCCTTAAGTTTGTTTAAGCAAGTTTTTACAAACTTGATTTAGTACTTATAGATTATCGGATGGATAGCAAATTTATCACAGATATAAGCAATTAAAAGTGCGAGATATTTAAATGTCAGTAAAGTAAATGACACAAGAAAGTTTTTATAGAGGTTCGAAGATGGGGTAATTCTTCTACTCCTCTCTTCTCCAACTCCGGAGGAATCCACTAAGTAATGATCGGTTTACAAAGTGGTAACAGTCCGGATACAAGTCTTGATCACAACAGCCGACTTGATCCTTTGGGACTCGATCGGAGACCCCTTGATCACTCGGTGGCTTCTCGACGACTCGGCTTCTTCTTCAGGCAAAGTTTTGCGCTTTGCTACTACTGACCCACTTGCTCAAGCACTTTGGATTTGATCACGAAGCCCTCCAAACGCTTAAGACTTGGTTCACCTTGAACCTTTCTACAATCCTTCTTGGAGTGTAGACCCCTTGTTTTCGATAGTTTCCTCTTCGGTTGATTGAAGTTCTCTTTCCTTCACAGGTAAGTGTTGGATTGATGTTCTTCGAGATGTAGGCTTGAGGATTGAGAATATTTCAATTTTGATAAGCTTGTAAATCTCACGTGTGTGTCATCCACGCATCGTCATTCTCAATCAAACTCCTCGGCCTTTTATAGTGAACTTTCAAAAATTTGCCCGTTGAAGAGATAGGCTCATTTTTGAAAATCACTTTGCGATCGTTGGTTTGCACTTCCTGGAATTGCCATTTCCTCGTATGAAATGTTTTATCACCTTTTCGAGAGTTCGACACGGTGTAGTGCTTCCCATTGGTTCATTTCTTTGCACGCTTCGGGACCGAGCACTCCAAGAAAGGTAGTATGAAGATATTACTTGTTTAAGTAAATCTCTTGATTTACGTGCAACGGTTCTTTTTGATTATCTCGACTTGATTGCATTTCCTTGCTTTCCCAGGTGACTTAGAGTCGCCTTCCAATCATGGATGACTCTTGTCACTTGACTTGAGACTTGTCTTCTCTTGAGTTGACTTGGTCGATGTTCCACTCACCGCATCTCATTTGCTTCTTGATCGAGTTCTGTCGTCGCTCTTCTTTGTTGTACTCACTGTCACGCAGAGTTTTCCTTCAAGCCTTGATTGTCTTCTTGCAAGTTGGAGCGTAGGCGACTTAACTCGGCAGCGGCTCTAATTGTTACAATACATTTCAAAGCAAGAATTGGGGAGCTAACTTTCTATTCTAAGTTTTACATGGCATTCATCAAAATCTAAACAATAAAATTCCTAACAATTTCCCCCTTTTTGATGATGCCAAAACTTAAATCATACAAAGATGCAAATAACAAAGATACATACAGATAGTGTATTGACATAGAATGTATGCGCATAATCAATCTTTTTATTGATCATATCATTCTTGTACTTAACACAACTGTTTACAAGGTGTATCAGAGTATGTAATTGTAAAGAAAAAATTTATGGCATTTATACAGAAGACTTACATTGTATGTATTTACATATAAAATACACGAAGGGTTGGACAGCAACACTTCATCTCCTTCGTTGTCTCCTTCTTTCATCTTGATCAGCATCTTCTTCTCTTCTTCTCTTCTTCTCGTCATCACCGCCTTCTTTTTTTCTTCTCATATGCCTTCCTCGGCGACTTCATCTTTCCTTATTCTTTCCTGTCTCTCTCCCGCCATAGCTGAGTTTGTCTCTTGTTTTCTTCTTCTATCCTTCTTGCATACTCGGCGTTGGTTTTGGCCACTTGCAAGTTCGCCACATGGTCAAGCCCCCACCCAAAGTAGATCCCTCCTTTCTTCCCTGGATCTACGTATTCAATATTCTTGGGCAGAGGCCTAGGTGCAAGCTTCTTCCTCCACCGCCGCTTCTTCCTTCCTCTCGGGCGTATTGCATTGGGCCTTCTTCTTTCGGTGAGTGACCAAAGCAGAGGATCAGTGTTGTCATAGGTTGTCTGTTGTCTGTCGACTTCTTCACATAGTGTGAGACCCTTTTCCCAAAGATGAGATCCCAAGCTTGAGCCAAGGACAAATTTGCAAAATAACCTTGATTCGAGCGTTTTGAATTCGTCAACCGATCTTGGCTCTGTCCCGACATCCGAAATGGCATACGTGTCTCTGTCAATCGGAATGCCTCCGTGTTCTTTCAAAATGTTCATCACCCTGGCATCCATTCTTCCTTCCACCTCCTTCATCCCTCGCTTCAATTTCTTTTCTCTTCTCGGCCATAGATACAAACAGAGTGTTGGAGTGGCGAGTCATGGGAGTTTGCCGCTTATGATGTCATTTGTGAGGACCTGTTGGGGGTTTGTGCAATCATCAAGGTCATATTCTTTGATCCTTCCCCCTCAACATGATTTTCCTTTCTTGATTTCAAACTTTCCTCGGTGATTTTCCTTCTCATTGTTCCTTGTCACCGCTCCTTTCTTCTCTGCCAGATTTTGCTTTAAGGTATTCCTCTTCCCCCTTTTTGGCATCATCAAAGGATAGAGGAACCCCTGGGAACATGCTAGCAAGCATGAAGTCGAGTCTTCGATGGTTGAATTTTGCTTCAAGTCCGCTGCGTTGTATGCCGCACGGAATTGACCGAGTAGCGTTGGATTCTCACTTTGAAATCGGCTTCATCTCGGCCATGAGAAGGCTGAATTTTCTTGTCATGTGTTCTTCCAAACGCGTATATCATTTGCATTCTCGCTCACGCAGCAGCCTTGATCTCGGCGGTGTGAGCTTCGTGCATATGTTCAATGTGTTCCCGCAGCCGTTTCGCGTCAACATTTTGACTCTCACACACCAAGACTTGTTGAATAATTGTCTCAAGTATCTCACTGCTCCACACGCATTGATTCTTCTTTGTTGCCACCATTCCCTTATCCCGATTGTGATGCCTCTCAAGTCATTTGTAAGGTTGGCATCTCTGTTGTCCGGCGCATATCCAAGGAGGCTCGATGCCTCTCCATCTTTTCAACTTCAAGCAAAGAGTGCCTTGAACACTTCTCGCACCTCGGTGATTCTTTAAGGTACATTGCGGTGATGGCCATACAAATGACGTCGAAATCGAAGTTTCTGGAACAATGGTGCCGAGTGAAAAACAGGGAGCCGGAGTGCGTGGTAGCGTGCTTGCTCATTTTTCGACTCTTCATGGAGTTTCGTATCTCCGGTGAGAATGGGAAAGATTCCACAAATGATTCATCACCGCCATCCGGGATTTGTTCGATGATAAGCGGTGGACGTGAAGTTCTTTCGGGAATAGATCCCGGTGTGGCTTGAGGAGCCTGGAGCGGTGGTCTCTGGTTGGTTGGTTTTGTGGTGCAAGAGGCTCGGCTGCCGAGCCTCAATTTATCTTAACGACCGTTGGTCTCGGTGATTTCTCCTTTTGAGTAGACGGTCCTCGGCCTTATCGAGCGTCATCGGACGATGATGAGATTTCCATTGGTGGCTCATCATCAAAATTAAAGGTCCGACGAGTAGTCTTGGGATCGACTTGCTCGTGCCTGGAACATCCGCCTTGGTGAGTCTTTTGGATTTGTCATGGGAGTTGACTCGGCTTCCTCTTCGCCTTCCCGATCCCGGAAAGGTGACATCGGGTTGTCCGGGAATCATGAAGTGCGCCGATCTCCTTCTCGGATGGATCGATGATTGCGGGAGGGATGTTCTCTCTTGGTGTGTTACCCCAGGGAAGTCTCAACCTCCCGTGGGCCTTCATTTCCTCCGGCCCAGTCTCTCTCTGCTGCGAGGCTGGTCTTCCCTTTCGACGATGTGTCATTTGTCTTAGGGTCTTCTGATGGCATCCATTGGAGTCTCAACCCCATGGATTGCGCTTTCATCGCCAGTGTTAACTCCGGCCATTCTTCCCGTGCCTCGACCGCATCAAGCGCGTCATTAGCCAGAGTGTTGGCACCTCCCGAGACATCTCAATCGCCCGAGCTTCGTTGATGGCAACTTGCTGTTCTTCTTGTGTTTGAGTTTTCTTTGCTTCGCCTCCTACATTCTTTGTGGAGTCATCTGCAGCATCCTCCGACCTTGCTGCGGTGGAGGGAGTTTCCCCACCGGTGGAGCACCACGGTGAGTGACTTGGAGTGGGGTCACTCGTCTCCAAACTCCCATTGCGATTGATGGTTCGGCCGTTGGGGCGGTGGTGGCACACCTTCAATAGGGGTTGGCTCATTGGGGTCCCCACTAGCCCGGTTGATTTCATCGCCATCTTCCTTATCGCTTTTCTTCCGAGTCATTTGGGAAGTGGTAGCGAAAGAAACATCGTTAATGGCTATTTTTGAACCACTCCCATTGGATCGATTTCACCGTGTTTTGGAGGACTCTCCTGGTCCCTCCATCGAGTCTTTGCTCGTGAAGGATTCTTGATTCACGCAATGCTTCTTTGATCCGCAATTCTTACGTGGGCAAAGCAACATTCTCTCGGTTCTCGTCACTTTCGGAGAAGACATCAAGGAGAGGATGGAAATGCTCTGTGGTGCACGAGATAGGCGGATACTTGCCTTTTCTCGTGCTTCGGCTTTCTGGCCTTGCTTTTCTCTCTCCTTGTCCTTGTAGATCTGCAGAATATTCATGCGATTGTCTTCATCTAGAGTGGGAGCACAAGTGGATAATCCAAGGAAATTTAGCAGATTCCTCTTCTTCTTCTATGAATTGGCCGTTGGAACTGTTCCCTTGACCTGCTCAACTTCCATTTTCTCCACTCACGCAGACGATTCGGATGTCGGGTAAGGTGGAGATAGGATCATTACATCACTATCTGCTTGGGCTGGTTCTTCTTGAGTTTCATTTGTGTGAGCTACAGTTGTGTCTTGAGTTGCCTCTGTGATCACCTTCAAAGAGACTTGGCTGTTTCATCAATTACATCCGGAGACTCTACTTCTCCAAAGAGTCTCCGGTATTTGTGCTTTAGCCGAGTAGCCGACTCATTTGGTTTCTCTGCTCGGATTGCTTTACAAGTCTTCTTCGTCTCTTGGTCCGTACTGCAGGGATTTACGGTTCGAGACGGTGTCCTCCGAGTCTTGGGCGGGGGCGGTGCTTGTGTTTGTTTCGAGGAGGCCGTCTAGGTTTGTCGATCTCCTCTTTTGACGATCGAGAGAAGGAATTTGTGAGTCCTTCTCGACCCCGCAGCGGCAGGGGGTGACACGGCCGCTTGGGCGGGTGACTCTGCTGCAGGGGCAGTGCATGTTTGGTTTTCTTTCTTTGCAGGGGCGTGAGATTTCTTGTAGTAGCCGGGGGGCTTTCTTCTTGGTTGGAGAGGAAGTTTTGTGTCTTGGTCGGTGATTCCCCCTCACCGTGTCGCTCTCTTGGCGTGCGACGCACGCTTCTCGAGCACCAGAGAGATTAGCTCAACATCCTCTTGTTAACATGGAAAGCTTTCCCATGTCTAAGAGGTACTCCTTTCACCTCCAATAACCGGCCGATCACTAGGCCATATCCGAGGATCCTCCAAATGACCCATCTTCTTTGAAGGACTTGTTTCCCACGTTTTGGCGGAGAATCTTTGAGATAAACTCATTGGTTTATCTTCTTTTCTTCGATTATTGCAGCCATCACAATCAATTTTGCCTTTTGATTGGTCAAAGTGCCAAATTTGATGTCGATACACTTGGCAACAATGTCCAACAATTTGTGATAATCCTCCTTCAGTGATCTCTTGTTTCTTTGTGAATATTATTTTGTCGGCAACATCGGACTTGGCTATTTCTTTCCATGCGTCACCCAAGTTTACATCAGCCTCTTTGATCTCGGATGCTCCCTCTTGGTAGTGAGCAATATTCACCAAATCTCTTGCATTTGTGATAGTCACCGCTTCCCGTGAAGCAGATGACTTGATTCCTTCGTCGTGAATCTCGGCATTCACGTAGAATTGTGCGACCTCCTCCACATAGGTCATAGGATACTCCAGTGTTAGAAACGGTTTGATCCTGCCGTTTTAGCTTCTCCGCGATTTTCTTCACCAGGGTGTCGTCGGACCCCGCTTCACCATTCCGTCGAAATCCACGGTCGAACCGGTGTGGATTTGTTTTCCCAACTTGGTAAAGTCATATGTTGGTGCCATTTCTCGAGAATAATTTCAAGAAAAATTCGAGAAATAGATTTGAAGTTTGATAGGGTTTTGAGAGTGTTTGCCTTTGCTTTTTGAGAGAGAGATTGAGCAGTTTTAGAAGTGTGAGAGAGAAACGGACGAAAAATGGTTTAAATATGGTTTATGAAAGGGCGTGCAGACGGTTTTGAATCGTGATCGAAATCAACGGCTTGGATTTCGCGACGCATATTGAGCGATTCATGTCTCGTATTTAATGCGGCAAAGCATTTATATCCAATCATAAGCTTGGTGTGCGGCTTTATGTCCGTACACATCATCATTATGTCGACGTGTTCCTTAAAACATTCCCGCTTAGTCAAAACGATTGCGTTTTTGTCATTTTGCTCATAAGTTATTCAAACTTATCTCTTAGCCGATTTAACTCGCTTCTCACATTTCTCTTAGTGACTCACCTATCGGTGACTTGGTATAGTGACTTTTCCGACATCTGGTGATTTATTGAGCTAATTTTTGTTTTTTCAGCTCTTTTTCACCTTCTTTTCTGTTCCATTTCGTTTCTTTGACTCTTTCGTGTCTCGACTTAGCTCAATTAGCCCCAACTCATGTTTGAGTTCTTCAAATCTTGACTCACATAATGGTTTTGTGAAGATGTCACTAGTTGCTTATCGGTTGAGATATATTCCAAGATAATGTCCTTCTTTTCAACATGATCTCTTATGAAATGATATCGACATCTATATGTTTTGTTCTTGAGTGCAACACAGATTTTGGGTGATTGCAATGGCACTTGTGTTATCACACATGATTGGAATTTCTTTTTCTTCAATTTCATAATCTCTCATTTCTTTGTCTCATCCATAGAACTTGGGCACTTTTTGCTGCAGACTATGTATTCTCGCCTCATTTTGTAGAGGTGGCTATTGAGTTTTGCTTCTTGCTAAACCAGGAAATTAGTCTGTTCCAAGCATTTGACAAGTGCTCAAGTATTTTTTCTGTCCACTCTGCATCCAAAGATAGTCGAGTCGAATAGCCAATTAGCTTGAATCCACCTTCCTTTGGATACCATAGCCCTACTTCTTGGCTTCCTTTTAAGTATCTCAATATTCTCTTAGGCATTATGATCATATGGCTCTCTTTTGGAGCAGATTGAAATCTTGCACATACACCTACAAACAAAGGTGATGTACGGCCCGCTAGCCGTGAGATAGAGCGATGATCCAATAAGTGCTCAGTATCTTGTTTGATCTACTGGGCTTGCCATCTGCGTCCATGTCCATTTTGGTGATGTGTTCATTGGTATTTTTCGAGAAGACTTTTCCTCCATACCAAATTTCTTCATTAAATCTCGGTGTATTTTGTTTGACTTATAAAGGTTCCATCCTTCATTTGTTTCACTTGAAGTCCAAGGAAAAATGTCACTCTCTCCCATCATGCTCATTTCAAATTTACTTTGCATGAGGTTTGAGAATTTTTCACACGAGCTCTTTGTTAGTGGATCCAAAAATGATGTCATCCACATATATTTGAACAAAAAGTATACTCTTCTTGTCTTGAATTGAACGAAAAGTGTTCTATCCACTTTTCCTTTAGTGAATCCATTTTCGTTAGGAATTGTGACGGGGTATCATACCATGCTCGGGTGCCCTGTTTCAATCCATACAGGGCTTTCTTGAGTTTGTACACTTTGTCTCCAAGAGTCTTCCGCTCAAATCCTGGAGGTTGTTCAACATACACTTCTTCTTCCAATAATCCATTCAGAATGCACTTTTTACATCCATTTGATATACAATGAAATTTTTGTGAGTGCATAGGCAAGAAACATCCTTATAGCTTTCAATCTTGCTACAGAGCAAATGTTTCATCAAAATCTATTCCTTCTTCTTGGCAATATCCTTTGGCTACCAGTCTTGCTTGCTTTGTTTCTTACCACGAGATCCTTCCTCGTTCATCTTATTTCGAATACCCATTTGGTTCCAATAACATTTTGATGTATGGGTCTTTGTACTAATTCCCATACTTTATTTCTCTCAAACCGATTGACTCTTCTTGCATAGCTTGAATCCAATGTGTGTCATCCAATGCTTGTGACACATCTTTGGGCTCTATCTGCGAGATGAAGCATGTGAACATTGCTTCTTGTTGAGTTCGGATCTTGTCTTGACACCTTCTCTCATGTCTCCAATGACAAGTTCTCGGTGGATGGTCTCTCGGCCATCTTACGTCAGGTTGAAGTAAGTTAGTGGATTGATCGACGACTTGGTGTGTTGTTGCGTGGTCGGCTCTCTCGTGATCACTCATTGCAGATTTTCCACCGCTTTTGAGATTCAGCTATCTCATCTTCTTGAATTGATAATCCCTGCTTCGGCTTCAAAGATAGGGACTCTTCTCGTAAGGTTGGATGTTTGACTTATCGGTGACTCTTCAATGTCTTCTCCATTTATGTTTGGCTCATCGAATACTACATGAATGGATTCTTCTCAGTAACCATAGTTCTTTTGTTGAGTATTCTCAGAGGCTTTGCTTTGGTGAGTATCTAAGAAGATACCCTCATCGACTTTAGCATCAAAAGCCTTTAGGTTATCTTTGCCATTATTGTGGATGAAGCATTTACATCCAAATATCCTGAAATATGCAACATTTGGTTTTCTTCCAGTCCGGATCTCATAGGGAGTCTTTGTCATTTTGCCTATTTATCATACATCTGTTTTGGGTGTAGCGGTGTGTTGATTGCTTCACCCAAAACCTTTTTGGTAACCCCGCTTCAGCTAACATGGTCCTTTCGCTTCTTTGAGGGTTCTGCTTTTCTTTTTCGCAACTCCATTCTCATTGTGGAGTCCTTGCGGTGATAGTTCATGACCAATACCATTCTCAACACAAGATCTTGAGTTATTATTCCATTGACAAACTCGGTTCCTCTATCCGATCTTATTTTGATAATGGTTTGACTCTTCTCATTTTGTATCTTCTTCATCATTTTGTGGTAGCTTTTGTAGAGTTTCTTTCTTCTTGCACATGAATATTGTCCATGTATATCTTGAGTAGTCATCTACTACCACCAGGGTGTATTTCTTTCCACTTATGCTTGCTGGTTCCACTTTGGGCCAAATAGATCCATATGAAGCAGATGCAATATTCTTGTTGAGGATGGGCAAGTCTTTTCTTGGAACGACGACTTGATTTGTTTTCCCTTCGACATGCATCACATATACTCTCCTTCTTGTATATCGAGTCCTGGAAGTCCTTCCACAAGATGACTTCTTGCTAGCTTATTAATCGTTTTGAAATTCGGATGACTCACTTTTTTGTGCCACACCAACTTGATTAATTTGTGCTCTTTTTGCTAGTAGACAGTCTTTGGGTGTTGCGGTTGACCAATCCACTACATACATATTTTTTCTCGCATCCTTGCAAAGACAACTTCATTAGATTCAACATTTTTGATTTGGCATATTCCCATGTTGAATCCAACATTGTAGCCCTTGTCGCAGAGTTGGTCGATGCTTAGTAAATTGAAGTTTAGTCCTTCAACATATGCAACATCCGTGATTTCTAAACCATTCCTCCGGATGGATCCAATGCCTCTTATTTCACCAGGAGCTTCATTTCCTCCAAATATGACTTTGGCTCCTTTGACTTCCTTGAATTTTGACAGATTTCTCTTATTTCTGTCATATGTCCGGGAATGTACCGCTATCCATGTACCAGGTTCCTTGGCACTCACTTATTCCTTGAACCCGCAATCAAGGAAATTAAGTTTTAGGTACCCATTCTTGTATGCGGGTCCCGAGGGGTTAGAATTATAAGATGATCCAACCAACCTATAGCCAAATGATTTGACTCTAAGAGGTTGCCATCTATCGAGTGCCATAATCATAATCAATCCTGGCAAATTGCTTGGGGAGTCTAGGTTCATACATTTTGTCTCTTTTGTCCGTATGCCTGCATATGTGTTTTAGCAATTGCCTTTCTTGGGTAATTGTGGTGTCTTTGAGTGTAGTGCCTAGGTGCATGTGTGTCTTTGATGAAAGCTCTTATGCTTTTGGAATGGCCTTTGTTGAGTTCTAGGCCTTTGCCATTTGGGCTTGTATTCCATAAGTTTAGGGCCGATAGTTCACATTATTCCAAATCACTTGGCTTGGATATTTTCTACCATTCCCATCATATGTATTTCTTTTATGAGTTTTAAGGATTTTTGGTAGCTCGCTTTCTTTACTGAGTATTTTTTGTTTGGAGTCCGAGGACTCGTTTGAATCTCTTCTCACTGTCCTTTCAAAGACTCTCAATCGGCTGTTTTCCTTTTCCTTTGTAACCAAGGCCGTTTGCTTAGTATTGTGCTTTGGATTGAAAGTGTGTGCATCATTTAGAGTTTTGGATTTTGATTCTTCATGACTTGAAGATCCTTTTTCCAAAATTACTCTTGAGGTTTGACATGGCACAAAGGAATTAAATCCTAAGCTGTCTTGTCTCCACATTCTCTTTGACTCATAATAAGATCATCCAATGATTTAGATGCCTTAGTGAATGAGGCAATAACATTTTGAGGTCATTCTCCTCTTTTCTATAGCAAAGCAATTTCGCTATTAATTTAGCATTTTCAGCTTTTAAACTCTTATTCTCATCGGCTATTTGACTTAGAGTACTCGGCTCCTTAGTCACTTTGAGTTTTGACTTTTGAGTAGGTGTTTTCCTCATTCAATAGTGTGTGTGAGGTTTTAATGTGCTCAAAATCTTTCATCATTTTTGCCTAATGAATCATAAAGATCAGTGGGTGATGAAGTGTGTGTGTCACGTCACTATCACTAGTGTCCGAGCTTGTTGAGTTAGATTGTACCTCATCTTCTTGATCTTGTTCTTTGGCCATTAAGCGATCAAGGCTTCTTCTTCGTGAGTCACTTGAGTAGTCGGCTTCACCGCTTGCTCTCGAGTCATTTGTCTCTCTTGACTTGGTTGTCTCGGCCGATCTCTGCAGACCATCATTGCCTTTTTCTTTTCTTGTCTTCTTTCTCTCAAGACTTTTCTTTCTTCTTCGTTTCGCACTTGTTGACTACAGGATATGAGCGATCAATGGCATAGTGACCTGGTTGTCTACAATTCCAACATAGATATTGACCTTTTGCTCGGCTCTTTCTATTCTTGAGTTGTCGGCCTTTTGATACTCAACTTGTTGATGATCTGTTCTCTTGGTTGGCCTATCATCCCTTGATTTGGAGGGAGCCGAGTGTCTTACGGAGGATTCACCCTTTCCTCTCTTGTAGTTCTTGTTAAAGAACTTGTTAAATCTTTTAACCATTAGGGCTATTTCTTCCGGGTCAATTGCCTCTTTGACTTGACTCTCCTTCCATCTTTGACAACTAGAGCAAATTTGTTTTGGGTACAATTGTTGTCTCTTCCTGGTCTTTCCTTCTCACTCAAACTCATAGGCTTTGAGGTCCGAGAATAACTCATGGTTGGATGTCTTTGATAGGTCCATGGAATGTCTCGGTGCCATGACCTTCATCTCCCATTAATTTGGAAGACTTTTGAGAATCTTCATACACATTTCCTTCGTGTATATTCCTTTCCAAGTGTAGACAACTCATTTGTGATTTCGTAAATCGAGCATCCAGTTGATCCAGGTTTTCTCCCGAGATCATTTTAAAGTTCTCAAATTTTTGTACTGACCACCTGAAAGTTTGTTTTCTTTGATTTGCTCGAGCCTTCACAAATCAATGTCGGTTTGTCCTGCATTTCTTATTTTGTTTTGCAAGATTTCACTTTATTGAACATGGCTTTGTCCAAGGTTTTGTAGAGAATATCCTTGGCTACATTGTCCAGGTTGTATCTTTTTTTGTCATCATTTGTCCACTCGGTTCTTGGTTTTTCAACCATGACCGGTCCGGTGTCTTTGATCTTCTTCCCCTTCAATTTTGCAACTCTTCGTACATTTGTGTTCACCTTTAATATTTGCAGAGGCCCATCTTCTATCACTATCCACATCTCATCATGTAATCTTTGATAGATGAGCTCGCATACGAATTTTCCAATCATCAAATTCTTCAATGGTGAACATAGGAATGCGTGTTAGATTTGCTTCCATGATGATAACTTTTAATGATAGAAAAGAGTTTTGAAAGATTAAGTACTAAAGCGAGACTTTTGAAAAGTTTGGAGATCTAGTTCAAGAACGGTGCGGAGGGTTCAATGAACCAACCGCTCCGATACCACTTGTAGGTCCCAAGGGGTGTAAGTGTAAGGTTTAGAAGGGGGGTTGAATAAACCTTACCAAATTTTCGATTTAGGCCTTTTAAATCTACTGAGTTATACACATTTGTGTCCTTGATGGAATCGAATTGGTCACTCAAGAGAGTTAATCTCTCAACTCACTTGAGTACATTAGTAGAGTAACTCATTTGTCATTGGCTATAATTTGACTTAGTTTGTGGTTTTGTTTTCATGGAAGACTTAACACCCTTAAGTTTGTTTAAGCAAGTTTTTTGACTTGATTTAGTACTTATAGATTATCGGATGGATAGCAAATTTATCGTGAGATATAAGCAATTAAAAGTGCGAGATATTTAAATGTGTAAAGTAAATGACACGAAGAAAGTTTTTATAGAGGTTCGAAGATGGGGTAATTCTTCTACTCCTCTCTTCTCCAACTCCTGGAGGAATCCACTAAGTAATGATCGGTTTACAAAGTGGTAAGATCCCGGATACAAGTCTTGATCACAACGGCCGACTTGATCCTTTGGGACTCGAGACGCCTTGATCACTCACCGGCTTCACCAAATGCGACTCGGCTTCTTTCACAGGCATTTGCGCCTTGCTACTACTGACCCACTTGCTCAAGCACTTTGGATTTGATCACGAAGCCCTCCAAACGCTTAAGACTTGGTTCACCTTGAACCTTTCTACAATCCTTCTTGGAGTGTAGACCCCTTGTTTTCAGTAGTTTCCTCTTCAATCGATTGAAGTTCTCTTTCCTTCACAGGTAAGTGTTGGATTGATGTTCTTCGAGATGTAGGCTTGAGGATTGAGAATATTTCAATTTTGATAAGCTTGTAAATCTCACGTGTGTGTCATCCACGCATCGTCATTCTCAATCAAACTCCTCGGCCTTTTATAGTGAACTTTCAAAAATTTGCCCGTTGAAGAGATAGGCTCATTTTTGAAAATCACTTTGCGATCGTTGGTTTGCACTTCTTGGAATTGCCATTTCCTCGTATGAAATGTTTTATCACCTTTTCGAGTTCGACACGGTGTAGTGCTTCCCATTGGTTCATTTCTTTGCACGCTTCGGGACCGAGCACTCCAAGAAAGGTAGTATGAAGATATTACTTGTTTAAGTAAATCTCTTGATTTACGGCAACGGTTCTTTTTCGATTATCTCGACTTGATTTGCATTTCCTTGCTTTCCCAGGTGACTTAGAGTCGCCTTCCAATCATTGGATGACTCTTTGTCACTTGACTTGAGACTTGTCTTCTCTTGAGTTGACTTGGTGATGTTCCACTGTTTGCATCTGTTGCTTCTTGATCGAGTTCTGTCTGCTCTTCTTTGTTGTACTCATTGTCTCACGCGTGAGTTTTCCTTCAAGCCTTCGATTTGTCTTCTTGCAAGTTGGAGCGTAGGCGACTTAACTCGCCTTGGCCACTCTAATTGTTACAATACATTTCAAAGCAAGAATTGGGGAGCTAACTTTCTATTCTAAGTTTTACATGGCATTCATCAAAATCTAAACAATAAAATTCCTAACATAAGTACCTCAAAATCAAAGTTTCAACTTAAATTAAGAAGAGTAAGGTGATGAGTAGTAAGATATCAAGTTGAATTGAGGAATGAAATTTCTTACCTATGAGATAGGGGGGTTCGAATTTTTTGGAATTAAGTAGGAATAATGTTTGTTTTTGTTTAAATGTTTGAAGGAAGAAGGAGTGTTTGATAATAGGAAGAAGGTGTTCTTGAAGGTATGAAGGTATGCTTGAAGATGTGAAAGACTTGTGTTTGAATATATGAAGATATGAAGAAATGCTACTTGAAGATTTGAAGATATGAAGAACTTGGTGTTTGAAGATTTGAAGATATGAAGGGTTGGTGTTTGAAGATTTGAAGATGTGAATGATTTTTAGAGAGAGATTAGAGAGAATGAGGAGAATTTGCTTGAGAGATGAAGGTGTTGGGTGAAAAATAAAATTTTTTGTTAAATTTTGGCCTAATGGCCGTCCAAATGGGGAAGAGAGGGAGAGATTTTTTTGTTTAATTTGTGTCTTGAATTTTTGCTTCTTGCATGGGAGACAAAATGCAAGTCAAAGTATGGGCTTAAATGGTGTTGGAGAATATTTGAGAAGAATGTTGGTTAAGTGGAAGAATGTTGGGAAAAATAGTAATAAAGAATTGGTGTATGAGATGATGTGTATAATGTTTGAATTAATGGTGTAATTATACACAAGATGACTAATATAAGGTGTAAGTGTACAAGAGTTGGATGATATTTCTACTCCAAAAAACATCACTATTGCCGTCCACTATAGGGGCAATTTGGTAATTCCATATATTTGTTTTTGTCCCAAATTTGATGATAATAGATGAATAATATCAATCTCCAAAATAATTAGTGGTTTCCTTGATCACTTATAAGTCTCATGATCACTTATACTAAATCAAATTCTTAATTCTATAAGGTAAAAGTCTCTAAATAAATAGTCTCTTAAAATTCTAAGGTGACTAATAAATACAAAAATAGTAATAATGATCAATCAAGTGATCATAAATGCGAAATAGAATTAATAATGATCATGACCACAATTAATAAATAAAAATGAAATTAATTGCAAAATATATATATTATTAATATTTACCCGTCAGAGTGACGTGGTAAAATAGTCGATCAAATACAAAGACGACAAACAGATCAATTACACGCTCGAAAAAATCGGGGCTTCACATCCTCCCTTCCTTAAAAGAATTTGGTCCCCAAATTCTCTTCAGAATAGTTCTGGATATTGATTCCTCATGTCTTCTTCCATCTCCCACGTTGCGTCTTCGTCTCAGTTGTGGTTCTGCCACACCACTTTAACCATCGGAATCTCTCTTTTACGCAACTGACGTATCTGCTGTTCAATGATCCGGTGTAGGAAAAATTTTCCATTAGAGGAGGAGTATCACGAGTGATGATATGTTCGGGATCTGGATGATACTTCTTCAATCTCGATACGTGGAATACATCGTGCATTCCCTCATATGGCGCTGGTAACTCGAGTCGGTAGGCTAACTTTCCGATTCTCTGTAAAATCTTGTAAGGTCCAACATATCTCGGACTCAACTTGCCTCCTTTCTTCGGATTGATCAATCCTTTCCGTGGTGAGAGTCTGAGAAATACTTCATCTCCGACTTCAAATTCCAAATCCTTTCTTCTCTTGTCCGCGTAGCTCTTTTGGCGGCTCTGAGCTATGCGAATCCGCTCCTTGATCAACTTGACCTTCTCCATGGACTCCTGAACTAAGTCGACCTTTGGAATCGAGGGCGACTTTCGTTTCTCTTTCGGAGTCCATTGGTCATCAATCTCCCAGTGTAGTAGGGATCTACATTTTCGCCCATATAATGCCTCGTAGGGTGCCATCCCAATCGTGGCTTGATAGCTGTTATTGTAGGCAAACTCGGCTAACGGTAAGTGCGAATCCCAACTTCCTTGGAAATCCAATGTGCAGGCTCGCAATATATCTTCCAGGGTTTGAATCGTTCGCTCAGACTGTCCATCAGTTTATGGATGTGCTGCTGTGCTGAAACTTAGCGAGGTACCCAATTTCTCGTGCAAGCACTTCCAAAATCTAGAGACAAACCTCGGGTCTCTGTCTGATACTATGTCAACAGGTACTCCATGCAGTCGAATCATCTCTCGGATATAAATTTGCGCAAGTTTCTGCAAGCTATCAGTTTTCTTGATGGGTAAGAAGTGTGCAAATTTCGTAAGTCGGTCTACAACTACCCAAATAGCATCATGGCCTCCTCTGGTCTTTGGTAGTTCCATCACGAAGTCCATCGTTATGTGTTCCCATTTCCACTCGGGAATTCTCAATGGTTTTAGTAAACCAGATGGTCGTTGGTGTTCTGCCTTTACTCGTTGACAAGTCAAACATCTCGCAACGAACTCCGCTACCTGGTTCTCCATGTTTACCCACCAATAACTTCGTTTCAAATCCTTATACATCTTGTTTCCTCCAGGATGTATAGTGTATTTCGAACGGTATGCCTCTGCGAGGATTCTATTCATAATCTGCTCGTCACTCGGTACACAAACTCGATTCCGAAATCTGATAACCCCATCTTCATGTACCGAGAATTCTGATCTCTCTCCTTTAAGTATCTTCTCCTTCAGTTTTTGAAGATGCGCATCTCTCCCTTGTGCTTCCTTGATCTCATTTAGCAGATCGGGTTTAACTAAAATGTTAGCACATGAAATCTGAGTATTGGTTCTCGTCAGATTCCAATTGCTCAGCTCTTCTAATGATTCCCACTCTCGAATCATAAGTCTGGCTAAGCTCGCCTTTCTGCTCAAAGCGTCAGCTACTACGTTAGCTTTCCCGGGACGGTATTGAATATCAAAGTGATAGTCCTCAATCAATTCCATCCATCTCCGTTGCCTCAGGTTGAGATCTTTCTGGGAGAATAGATACTTCAAGCTCTTATGATCTGTGAAAACTGTGAATGTTGCTCCGTAGAGATAGTGTCTCCATTTCTTTAACGCGAACACTATCGCTGCCAATTCCAAGTCATGCGTTGGATAATTGGCTTCATACGGCTTGAGCTTTCGTGATGCATAAGAGATGACCTTTCCTTCCTGCATGAGCACTGCTCCTAGTCCTTTCTTTGATGCATCACTGTAGACGACAAAGTTTTCTAATCCCTTTGGAAGGGCTAAGACTGGAGCTGTAGTAAGTTGTTTCTTCAACTCTTGGAAACTAGCTTCGCACTTGTCATTCCACTCAAACTTGACTTGCTTCTGGGTTAGTCGAGTGAGCGGTCCGTCTATCTTGGAGAAGTCCTGGATAAATCTTCGATAATATCCAGCTAGTCCTAGGAAACTCCTGATCTCCGTTGTAGACTTGGGTTGTTTCCATTCAACCACTGTTTGTACCTTCGAAGGATCCACGGCAATCCCAGTGCCGGATACTATGTGTCCCAAGAACGCGACTTCACTAAGCCAAAATTCTCACTTGCTGAATTTGGCATACAACTTATGCTCTCGTAGTGTCTCCAAAACGATTTTCGGATGACGTTCATGCTCTTCTCTAGACTTAGAGTATACGAGTATGTCATCAATGAATATCACTACGAATTGATCCAAATATGGTTGAAAGACTCGATGCATCAGGTCCATAAATACTGCTGGTGCATTCGTCAGACCGAAAGGCATCACTATAAACTCGTAGTGTCCATATCGAGTTTGAAATGCAGTTTTGGAAATGTCTTCTTCGCGGATCTTCAGTTGGTAATATCCTTGTTGTAAATCAAACTTCGAGTACACCGTCGCTCCTTGAAGTTGATCAAACAGTTCGTCTATCCTCGAGAGCGGATATTTGTTCTTGATGGTCACACTATTAAGACCACGATAATCTATACATAGTCTTAATGTGCCATCTTTCTTTTTGACAAACAGTACATGTGCTCCCCACGGTGACGTACTCGGTCGGATAAATCCCACATCCATCAGCTTCTGTAATTGCATCTTCAACTCTTGCAATTCAAGAGGAGCCATTCTATACGGTGTTCTAGCAATCGGGGCAGTTCCCGGTAATACCTCGATGGTGAACTCGACTTCCCTATCTGGAGGGACAGTGGTGAGTTCTTGTGGAAATACATCCATCCGTGTATTCTGATACTATAGGCACTTGGTTAATTTGTGTCTCAACCTTGGGTTTGTTAATTACAAATGCCAAGTACCCTTGTGCCCCTCTAGCGATTGCCTTTCTTACTTTCATGGTGGAGATGATAACCAAGACGTAGAGTCAACAGTAAGGGAAAGGCATATCCATTAATGTAAAATTTGGAGTACACCAAATGAAGTTCGTACAACAACAGTACAAGAAATCGGGAAATACAACGAAACACGAATAAACATCCAGTACAATCATCAAGTACAATCCGAGGAATAAAATCTATCTACTCAGTGACTGCGCCATCGTCCTCACTGTCATCCACGTCAATGACCTGGACCTGGTTATGCTCGGGAAATGCCTCGACGTTCGGCCAATCGACGAGCTCAAGCCATGCATCGAGTGCTTGAGCATCACCAAGAGGGGCGGCCTCAAATGCCCCGGGCTCCCCTGCTTCCGCGTGATCCTCCTCGGGATCCTCTTCGTTGTTTGCTTCAGGGTCGGCCTCTGGTTCCATCTCGGGTGGTGGCGGTGCTAGTGCGTTGGCTGCCAAAGTAGTCTCCAAAGCAGTATCCCGCTGAGACAAGGCCTGTTTGAGGTCCTCATCACCGTCATCTGTTTGATGACAGTCTCCTCGAGGCGTTCGATGGTGTCCCTCGACATGTACACGTCCATCTCCCACTTCTGGCGACCGTCACTTTCTCTCTTCATTTTCTCTCGCACATTATCCAAGCGCTCCTGGATAATCTGTATCTGATCCTCCCGCGCCCGTATGGTGTTGTCGCGGTCCTTAATGATGATGGTCAACTCATTCTTTTCGTCTTGGCTCCTTGCCAAGCGCTGTGTCAAGTCCCTGTTACGCTGGGGGTCCTCGGATAGCTCTGAGGTCGCTCGAATACTCTCCCGGTGCCAGTGAATCGTAAGTGCCCGGTAGTACTCCTGCTCGGCACGGGCCTGATAAACGTCCCACCAAGAAGGTGGCGCCGGCTCCATCCTGATCAAACAAAACTAAGGCGGATCAGTCAAAGGTAAATGAAAGATAGGGAGAGAATAAGGAAAGAATGAACAAAGAAGTCAGTCAAGAATCAACTAACTCGAGACAAGTATGACTAGGAATCTCCAAACATGTGTTCTAACTTAGTTTCAATTTCAATAATATGGTTCTACGGCAAATTGAAATCGGTTTCACACTAATTAGTCAAGTCACGGTACTACCCAACACAGACCGAGGGTCCTATCCTGGGTCAGCTCGGTGTAAGTTTCCATCTTACTAGCCAAGCTCTAATACCACTCTAACTGTCACGCCCCAAACGGGAAGCGACAAGGACCCACAACTTATATACAAATAAACCAAACAGTCTAGACGAATATCAACGAAATCCCAATGAAACAGAGTCAAATAGCAGCGGAAATAAAATAACATAAGTACAAATTACAACTTAAAGTCCCACAAATATCCGAATTACATCCCCGAAATCAACTAAAGATAACAACTTAATAGTCAAAGGGTCCTACGCTATTCAGTTACAGACCGGAATGAAAAGAAAATAAAAGAGTCCAACAGTAAATAAAAGAAACAAGTCCAGCGGCATCAACAATAAAAGATAGTAAGTCCAACAAGCGGAGTACGGGAGCTCAGTCCGTGGTTGGTTCAACATCTTCAACGAAGTCCTCATCTAAAGGTTAGAAAACAAGTGGGGATGAGACAAAAATCTCAGTGGATGGGGTGATCGTGTGCAAGTGTGGAGATATATAGTTAATGCGAGAAAACAGTTGTATGGAAACGCGTGAGATATGATGCATGAACTCACACACAGTCCACAAGCGTCGTGATAAAATATTTAAGTAATATACTCATACAGTTTAAGAAAACAGTTCGTGGTCACACAAACACTCTGTGATTCAGGCAAGACAGGTAGGATTGCGTACGAAATGTAACGCCAATCCTATGCAAGACAATTAATGGTTGCGTACGGATTTGTAGCGCCAACCAATGCAATACAAGTAGCGGTTGCGTACGGATTTGTAGCGCCAACCAAACGGGTCCGATTAACTCCGGAATCGTGTGGATCGAGGCAACGATTCCTTCATTCTTCCTTGTAACTCCCGAGCAAGATGGTCAAGACCTGTCGCCTTATCGCTCCATGGCAAAGACAAAATCCACACTTTGGAGCTAGCAAGGCTCGGATTTGTCATAATCATGATTATACCTCAAGTACTACGACCCACTTCCCTTGGACAAACTCCATCCCTCGATTTGCGGGATTAGGGCGATGGGGCGAAAGAGTGGAATAGCGGCCGAGCTGCCGGTTCCATCCCCGACGTATCCATTCTCGATTGTGAGCTCGACACACCAAGTTGACTCAGCGGGAAAGTAAAAACAAGTTCGAGGTAGTCAACCAGCGATGAGTATTATTGATTTAGGAAGCGATTCGAGAAAAATTTTTTGAAAATCGCGACTGGCAATTATGGCGTTGGTGGAGCTATTTGGATGAAGACGATTATTGGAAGGATAAGCAATCTTCGATATCTTGAAAGATTAGGTGGAACATAAGTCCCGTTATAGATTCAAAATCGCAAGACGAGGAAGTAGCTCCGCGATCGGGTATTAATCGGTCAAGACGATCCAATAAGTCAAGGGGTTTTTGAGAAAATAAAATATTTTAATTAAATATCAAAGTCAGAAGGTCCAAGGCTGTTTCTTGAAAAGGAAATAATTTGAGTTAGGTCCTTGATAAAAGAAAATTTTGCAATTAGCCCCATTTTGTAAAATCCAATACTTTTGGGGTTAAAAATTGAATAAATAAATATCTCGACCTTGAAATATTATGAGGTCAGTTCCTAAATTCTCTAAATTGTTCAGAGATTCATATTTTTAAAGTTTTGAGGTCGAGTTTTTATAAAATTCTCATATTGGCCCCAAATTGGTTAAAATTGTCATTTCGCGCCCTAAGTTTAAAATAATTGGAACTCACAAACCGGAAGGGATTTTAATGTGATTCTAGTTGGAAAAGGTCACTAAGGTTAGTAGGATATTGGGACAAAAGCAGTTTTTAAAAGAAATAAGTGTAGGTCCTATAACCTTTGAAAATCTCATTTTTGTCCCATTTTGAAATAATTGCCTTTAAGGCTTTTAGGGGTCCAATTGTTATGAAATTTGAACCTTGGGTCCAAAATATAATTAAGTTATAGTTAAATTAGTAATTACAGGTACATGGGCTGTATAAGTCCTGGAAATTTTATTTGGGTCCTCAAGTTTAATCTTTTACAATTTAGTACCTCAATTTTAGTAAAATTACTTTCCAAGCTCTAAACACTTGGATTTTTGGAATACACTTAAAATATGTCATTTCTAGTCCCTTAAGAATGAAAATTTTAAATTTTAAAATTAAGGTCTGGTACAGTTTCAAAAATTACAAAGTAGCCCTTAAACTTCTCAAATTTTACAATCTAGTCCTTGGGCTTTTAAAGGTTGATTTTATTTATCTTAAAACTCTTAAAACTTTATCAAAATGTCCAAAAGTCTTTTTTGAACCTGAGTACAGTCCCAAAATTCGAAATTTGCAGAGGGGTCCCTTAAATTTTATTTTCTTGCAATTTAGTCCACCAACTTTCCATTTTTGCATTTTAAGTCCAAAAATTGAAATTTAATCAATTATGCTCGACTTGTCCAGGTTATAAGTCATCCAAAATATGGATTTCAAAGACCATACACATGCATGTCCAATTCATACAAGAATTCATCAAATAGAACATTAAATTGTACATGCATGCACCTAAATTTCAATAATTAGCAATTTTGAGCAACACTTGAGAAATTTCACAACTTGATACATAAAATTAACATGAAATACATAAAATATACATATCTCAAGTACTCATGATCAAAACACTACATGCATTTAACAAAAGCACCTAGAAGTTGAAAGGATTTTTCCACCCACACCTTAAATTTGGAAAATTGTGAAATAAAAGGGATAATTTCACAACTTGGTTTGAGATCACTTAGGTCAGCCCCTAAGTCAAGAAATATCAAAAATTTAGAGTTAGAAAAAATGAGTGAAAAATTAAGAAGAAAAAGAATAAGATAAGAAAATTGGAAATACTACACTTTACCTTGTGTAGTAGGTGATTTGAAACTAGTTGAAGCTTCAAGTTTGGGATTTTTGGTTCAACTCCAAAATCATTTAAAGTCAGCCCCTATTTCTCAAAAATGAAAAAGGGGTGTTAGAATTTGAAGAAAATAGGGAGAAGAAGAAAGAAGGGTTCTAGTGTCCAAATCATACCTTGTAGTCCAATTTCTCTAAAAAAATTCTTCAAGTATTCTAAATTCACCACCATGCATGCATATCTTAAAGTAGTCTTCTAAGTACCTCAAATCAAAGTTTCAACTTAAATTAAGAAGAGTAAGGTGATGAGTAGTAAGATATCAAGTTGAATTGAGGAATGAAATTTCTTACCTATGAGATAGGAGGGTTCGAATTTTTTGGAATTAAGTAGGAAGAATGTTTGTTTTTGTTTAAATGTTTGAAGGAAGAAGGAGTGTTTGATGATAGGAAGAAGGTGTTCTTGAAGGTATGAAGGTATGCTTGAAGATGTGAAGGACTTATGTTTGAATATATGAAGATGTGAAGAAATGCTACTTGAAGATTTGAAGATACGAAGAACTTGGTGTTTGAAGATTTGAAGATATGAAGGGTTGGTGTTTGAAGATTTGAAGATGTGAATGATTTTTAGAGAGAGATTAGAGAGAAGGAGGAGAATTTGCTTGAGAGATGAAGGTGTTGGGTGAAAAATTAATTTTTTTGTTAAATTTTGGCCTAATGGCCGTCCAAATGGGGAAGAGAGGGAGATAATTTTTTGTTTAATTTGTGTCTTGAATTTTTGCTTCTTGCATGGGAGACAAAATGCAAGTCAAAGTATGAGCTTGAATGGTGTTGGGGAATATCTGAGAAGAATGTTGGTTAAGTGGAAGAATGTTGGGAAAAATAGTAATAAAGAATTGGTGTATGAGATGATGTGTATAATGTTTGAATTAATGGTGTAATTATACACAAGATGAGTAATATAAGGTGTAAGTGTACAAGAGTTGGATGATATTTCACTCCAAAAACCATCACTATTGTCGTCCACTATAGGGGCAATTTGGTAATTCCATATATTTTTTTTGTCCCAAATTTGATGATAATAGATGAATAATATCATTCTCCAAAATAATTAGTGGTCTTGATCACTTATAAGTCTCATGATCACTTATACTAAATCAAATTCTTAATTCTATAAGGTAAAAGTCTCTAAAATAAATAGTCTCTTAAAATTCTAAGGTGACTAATAAATACAAAAATAGTAATAATGATCACTCAAGTGATCATAAATGCGAAATAGAATTAATAATGATCATGACCACAAATAATAAATAAAAATGAAATTAATTGCCAAATATATATATTATTAATATTTACCCGTCAAAGTGACGCGGTAAAATAGTCGATCAAATACAAAGACGACAAACGGATCAATTACATGCTCGGAAAAATCGGGGCTTCACAGCACAAAAATGCATGTTCATGTGATAATATGATATTTTATGAATTTTATCAAGTATTTATGAGATTTATATTTTAATGAAATTTTGAGAAAATAAAAAGATGAGTATGATATTTTTCTTGCATAAAATGTTGATAAAATTGCTCATCATTATACTTTTATGATTTATGATGCTATGAATGTTCAAATATATTTTAGAAATGTTTAAAATGAGTTTTATATATTATTGGAATTCTATACTTGTAACTTGTGCAAGAAAAATCGAAGCTTGCGTTATTTTTGCAATTATTGTGAAATATTGGGCCAAAAGTGTAAATATGAAAAACTGTGAAGGCCACCTCTGAAAATTCGAAATATTGGACCCAATAATCTGTAAATTTCATATATGAAGTGACTTAAAAGATTGAGACCCCTTCCGGGCAAGAAAATACAATAAGGAATAAGTTTGATATCAAAATATAAAATTGTAAAACTTAAAGGACCAAAACTGTAATTTTCGAAACTAGGGCAGTCAAGGTATCTCAAAATCTTGCAGATTTATTTAACATGATATTTTAAACCTTTAGTTCAAATTTCATAACCATTCGACTTGAAACGAGCCTTTAACGACAAAATATCGCTTTTGGGCCAAAATTGTAATTTGTGAAAATGAGGTACCTAACTTTCGAAATTTTCAAAACTGTTTTAACCACAACTTATTACTGCCCAAATAAGTATTTTAAAATTGAAATCACCTCAAAATCCTTCCCGGTTTAAGATTTACCTAATTTTAAAGTATCAAGTCAAAAATCAAAATTTTTGGAAACTAGAGGGCGAATATGCAAATTTTATAAAATATTTCTCGAGCCTCTATAAAATATAACCCTCTGAGAATTTGGAAATTTTTGGAACTGACTTTATCATTTTTCCGAGTCCGGAATTAAAACTTATTGAATTTTAAATCCCGGCAAGGGAATGTTCTCCTTAGTAAAAATAATTTTTATTTTTAAAATTGCTAAGGACATTGAAATTGAGATTTTCTAACTCTGTTGCCTTATAAATATTTTAAAAGATATTTCTTACTTATCTAATAAAAATATCGAGCTTGAACATAATGCCGAACCGAATATTAAAACCGGCTAGATTATTCGCCCGATAACTAGACCGCGAGTTTTGTTTTTGTAATAAATACCGGATATCGTGTGAGCAAGACCACTCTGGACTTGCTAACTGATTTTATCAAATTTTTCGACGAGTAAGATAGTACTTGGAAGAGAAATCTTGAAGTGAAGAATTAAGTGAAACGTAAAGTGAAAGTGAAATGTGAAGTGAAGTAAAATTTGAAGTGAAATGCGAAGTGGGGTGAAATTTAAAGTGAAACTGTGAAATGAAATGTGAAGTGAAATGATAAGTGGAAGTGAAGTTGAGAATGAAAGTGAAAAGTAAAGTGAAAATTTAAAGTGGGATAATTTACTTCGGCTTTATCCAAATGAAGTAGGATAATTTGCTTTGGCTTTATCCAAGTGATGTGGGATAATTTGCTTCGGCTTTATCCAAGTGATGTGGGATAATTTGCTTCGGCTTTATCCAAGTGAAGTGGGATAATTTGCTTCGGCTTTATCCAATTGAAAGTGGAAGTAAATTTAATAAGACAATAATAATACTTGACTAATTCTGACAATTCTAACATAATGGTTAATGGAAATCTTTATACAAACAACGAGACAAAGTCATATGCACTTCATGCATTGATTTCCATGAAACTATTTTCCGTGCATAAAATAAGCCACACTCGCACACCGGCACCCACCCACTGAGAATTTTTGTCTCACCCCCACCTTTTTTCAACGGCCAGCTGATGATCCACCATATTATGAAGACGTCAACGAAGACGACCAAGTGACGGATTAATTCCTAGACTTAGTTTGTCGATCTACCCTTAATTTTGTTTATGAACAATTGCTATGTTGGATGTAATAGAGGGGCGTAAGACCTCTTTCGCTTAGACAAATGGATTGTAATTATATTTCCGCTGCGACTATTGACTCTGTTTCCGAGAGGTTATGAAGAACTATGTCTATTTGAGAATTAATATTGCTCAAATATTTGGTGGATTGTATTCTCAAATGGGAGAACTGGCGTGAGTTACCATTGGGTAGCGGCTCCAAATTTCTGGGGCATTACAAATGGTATCAGAGCTCGGCTTGTAAGGAGGAAACTTACACCGAGCTAACCCAGGATAGGTTCCTCGGCCTTGGATTGGGTACTGCTACTAGATGACCTAAGTTAAGTCTTGGATGAATATTTGAACTCTTTTGGATTGTTAAAATGTTAACATATCCGGATATTCCTTGGTTGGACGTTAGGTAAAAAACAAAATTCCATGATTTGATGATTATAATGCCGATATGATGAGACTTGAAGGATATAAGGTTATCTGTTGATAGCATATGATTAGGATGTGACTATTATAGGGTATCGATTAGATGTTACCACTAAGTATTCTCTAAGTTATGATTACTATTGTCCACTAAGATTGGATAACGACTTTTTGATTACTATTCTCGTCCGATATTTGAATTAGTATTTAGTAATTTGGTCGACTATGACTTAATTTCAGTCACTAAGTATGGATTAATTATAGGGATGGGGCACTGAGACTGTGCATAGACTATTGTGGTCTTAATAGTTTGACCATCAAAAATAATTATCCCCTCTCGACGATCGATGAACTATTCGACCAACTCTAGGGAGTCATAGTATACTCAAAATTCGATCTACAACAAGGATACTATCAGTAAAAGATTAAAGGCGAACACCAATCTAAGACAACCTCCCAAACTAGGTATGGTCACTCGAGTCGTAGTAATGTCGATCAGATTGACGAATGCCCCACAACATTCATGGGCTTGATGCACCGAGTCCCCCGACCTTACTGAGATTAATTCTTAGTGATTTTCAAAAATGACATACTCGTGTACTCCAAGTCGAGGGAGGATCACAAACATCATTTGAGAATCATGATTGGAAACACTACAAGAACACAAGTTATATGCCAAGTTTAACAAGTGCAAATTATAGCTTAAGGAAGTCACATTCTGGAACATATAGTGCCTGGTGATGGGATCGCAATAGACCCGTCAAAGGTGCAAACCGTTGTTAAGTGGAAACGACCAGAAACAGTGACCCAGATCAGAAGCCTTGGGACTAGCAAGATGTTACCGAAGAATTTATCAAGAATTTCTTCAAGATTGCTGGACCAGTCTCATGATCGACTTAGAAACAAGTCAAAGTTCGAATGGAATGAGGAGTGTGAGACTAGTTTTCAGGAACTAAAGAAACGACTCACGACCACTTCCGCCTTGGCCGTCATGAGCGGAACAGAAAGGGTTTGTCGTTTATAATGATGCGTCAAGAGAAGGGTTGGGTGCAGTACTTATGCAAAAGGGAAAGTAATTGTTTATGCCTCACGGAAGCTCAAATCGTACGAGGCCACTACCCCGCGCACGATATGGGATTGGCAGCAATAGTATTCGCATTAAAGAGTAGAGACACTACTTATACAAAGCAATGCTCAATGTTTTCACATATCATAAGAGTTTGAGATATTTGTTCTCCTATAAGGATCTCAATTTGAGACAAAGAAGTTGGATGGAGCTAATCAAAGATTATCATTTTGATATCCAGTACCATCTTGGGAGGGAAAATGTAGTGGCAGACGCCTTAAGAAGAAAGGCCAACATCGCCAGACTGATGATTAAGGAATGGAAATCCCTAGAAGAGTTGAGTGTATTGGATCCGATGAGAATGAACACTCAAATATTTTGGGATAATATCTTAGTGAAACTTGAGTTGTTGTGGGAGGTTAAAGCATCACAGGAGGGAAGAAAGTTGAAACGAGATACATTGGGCAGTATCAGATACTTAAGAGAGTCGGGAAGCTGGCTTATCAGATTGAACTTCTGCCTTCTATAGCTGGTATGCATGACGTGTTCCATGTCTCCAGACTTAGGAAATACCAGACTGATCCGAAACACATTATCACAGAGAAAATCCCGCCCATAATAGAGATTTTGTCTTACACCGAGAATGATACGAATCATAGATAGACAAGTGCGCCAGCTGAGAAGAAGATCGATCCCAATGGTCAAGGTCGTGTGGCAAGCGCATGATCGAGATGAATATGCCACGTGAGAAATGGAAGAAGAGATACTAAGACAATATCCAAAACTATTTTAGGAGGAATTTGGGGACCAAATTCTTTTAAGGAGGGGAAAATGTGAGGCCCCGATTTTTCAACATATTCTACGATAATGTATAGTGATAAAATTCTATTAAGTGTCACCAACCTACTATTAATAAAATGGGACGCGACTTTTATTTATTCATTTCCTTATTTTCGAGAATACCAATTTTAATTATTTCTCAAGTATTCATACTCGATCGGTTAACTACGACTTTAGAAATATTGGACCCTCGATAAATTAGGAGTATATTTCAATCCTCATCCAAATATTCCACCTTATTCTATAATACATTCCCAACCAACTTCCTATTTATTTATATATATATATATATATATATATATATATATTTTGAAATACACCTTTGTTATTTCACTTCCTTATGTTTAAACTTCCAAATAATTATTTATGAATACCTATATATTTTATTTTCCTCAAATTTTATAAAAGAAAAAAAATTTTTACCATCTTATGTCTTATTTTCAAAAAAAAAAATGGAAAAATTAATTTATTTTTCTATTATTATTTCTTTTACTATTTTGTATCTCTCAACAAGATAAATTATGAGACAAAAAACATATATATTTTTTTTGACATAATTCCCCCCAAAATTCGGCCTTAAGGAGTAAAGTGGGGGAAATTGTTTTATTTTATTTAGCCTACAATTTAAAAATCTAACCTACAATTCCCACTACCCCACTAATTAAACAAAATGAATTTTTAATCACCCCTCCCTCATACTTTCAGCCACTTTAACTTATGGGGTATCAAGACTCTTTTTTTGTTAATATCTTATTACATCACTTCAAAACTTAACAAGAAATTTTCAATTCATCTCCTCAACTTTCGGCCGATTGATCAACACCAAGAGCAACCATTTTTAATTTCTTTTCTTCTTTCTATTATCACTTTGATTCACTACCAACATCCTCTCACATCATTACATCATTAAACTCCTTAAATATCAAACAACATTATATAGTCAAGAATTTCCATGAATGCCGTGAGCTAGATGGGTAAGGTTGAAGGCCAAATCAAATGGAATTTTTTTTTCACATGCAAATATACTATTAGCTTGCCTATTACTCAGAGGACTCGAGTTAAACTTGTTGTTGGCAAAGTTGACGATTATAAACCTTTGACTTGAGCACCTATAATGGACAAAAATTGAAGGGCTAGAAGAAGAGGAAGCTTTGATTTTGAAGAGATTCTAGAGCTTCAAACCATTAAGTGCTAAGGTAATCATATAAGTTGAGTACACCTTCTTCCTAAGCTTGAAACTTCCAACTTTTAACACCAAAAAAAAAATCATGGTTTTGATGCCATATAGGGGCTGACCTTCAAGAGCTTGAGTCAAGAAGTTGATACAAGAAAACACTCCATTTTAGATCAACTCGAAAAACTACTACGAGGTGGGTGAAAAATGTTTCTACAAAAATGCATCATTCTTTCTACTAGTGCATAAAAATGCATGTTCATGTGATAATATGATATTTTATTAATTTTATCAAGTATTTATGAGATTTATATTTTAATGAAATTTTGAGAAAATAAAAAGATGAGTATGATATTTTTCTTGCATAAAATGTTGATAAAATTGCTCATCATTATACTTTTATGATTTATGATGCTATGAATGTTCAAATATATTTTATAAATGTTTAAACTGAGTTTTTATATATTATTGGAATTTTGGACTTGTAACTTGTGCAAGAAAAATCGAAATTTGGGTTATTTTTGCAATTATTGTGAAATGTTGGGCCAAAAGTGTAAATATGAAAAACTGTGAAGGCCACCTCTGAAAATTCGAAATATTGGACCCAATAATCTATAAATTTCATATATGATGTGACTTAAAAGATTGCGTATGAAGCCCCGATTTTTATTCGATCATGTACTTGTTTCGTATCGTCTTTGTATTATTTTGACTATTTTACCGCGTCGCTTTGACGGGTAGATATTAATGATAAATATATTTTGCATTTAATTCTTTTAATTTCTATTTGTGATCATAATCATTTATTAATTTTAATTCGCATTTATGATCACTTGGTTGATCATCATTATTATTATTGGTGTATTTATTAGTCACCTTAGAATTTTAAGAGACTATTTATTTTAGGGACTTATAATTTATAGAATTAAGAATTCGATTTAGATTAAGTGATCATGAGACTTATAAGTGATCAAGGAAATCACTAATTATTTTGAAAATTGATATTTATTCATCTATTATCAACAATTTTGGGACAAAAAAAATATGGAATTGCCAAAATACCCTTAGGGGGACGACATTGGTGTATTTTTTTGGTGTAGAAATATCTCCCAACTCTTGTACATGTACACCTTGTGTATTCATCTTGTGTATTTTTACACCATTAATTCAAACCTACATCTTAAATTAATCCCATCATTTCAATCATCCAATTGGTCAAACAAGACCAAATTAAAAATTTCCCCTAAGCTTAGCATTTTGGCCCATTGTCCCTAATAAAGTTGCCTAAAATTACTTTCTTCCCTAATTACCTCAATTATTCCCTAACTCATCATCTAACAAACCAAAGAATTTTTTTCTGTCTCTTCCCCCCCCCCCCAATATGGACGGCCATAATGGCCTTGTTGAACAAAAACATTTGTTCAAGTTTATTCTTCCCATTCCATTCAACAACACCAAAATCATTCTAAGTCTTGAATTTTCTCATCTCTCTCTCTAAAAATCCTCCTACATCTCTCTACCTATTCTTCATCTTCTTCACTAACACTTAACCAAAACTTCAAGAATTCATCTCCCATTTTCTTCAAAAAATTCGAACCATATACTACACAAGGTAAGAAATTTTCTCCTTCAATCTATTATTATACCTTCTAGCTCACCTCTTTCACCTTCTAATTTAAGTTTGATTTTTGATTTTGAGGTATACCTAGAAGACCTTTGAATAAGTTAAGAGACTAGCCATCTTGAAGAAAAATTGTGAAGAAGTTGGACTATAAGGTAAGAAATAGAATTTTTAGTACACTTTCTTCTTCTCTTCTATTTTCCATTGATACTCCATTTTCATTTTTGGAGTTTTAGGGGCTGACCTTGGTGGTTGACATTAAGGGTGACCAAAACCTTATACTTGGAAGCCATTACTAGTCACGTTTTATTCACTACACAAGGTAAGTGTAGTATTTCCAATTTTCTCACCATCTTCTTCTTTTCGCTAAATTTTTAACCACATTCTTATAACTCCTATATTTTTTTGATGTTCCTTGACTTAGGGGCTGACCTAAGTCACTCCTTTATCGAGAGAGATTTATCCCATTTTCACCAACAAACCGATCTTTAAGGTGGGTGGAAAAATCCTTTCAACTTCTAGGTGTTTTAAATTGAAAATATGCATGTAGTATTTTGTTATTGAGCACTTGAGATATATATTATGTATTCCATGCTATTTTCTTGTATCAAGTTGGAAAAATTCTCAAGTGTTGCTCAAAAATGCGATTTATCGAAAAATAGGGCATACATGCACACTTTATTGTTATACTTGATGAAATTTTATATGAGAAGGATATGTATGTGTATAACTCTTGAAATATATGTTTTGAATGATTTATAACGTGGACAAGTCGAGCATAATTGATTAAATTTTAACTTTTGGACTTAAAATGCAAAAATGGAAAGTTGGTGGACTTAATTGCAAGAAAATAAAACTTAAGGGACCCCTCTGTAATTTTCGATTTTTGGGAATGTACTCAGGTTCAAAAATTATTTTTTGATATTTTAATAATTTTTTAAGAGTTTCTAGATAAATAAAATCAACCCTTAAAAGCCCAAGGTCTAGATTGTAAAATTTTAGAAGTTTAAGGGCTATTTTACAATTTTCAAAACTATACCAGACCTTAATTTTAAAATTTTAAATTTTAACTCTTAAGGGACTGAAAATAACATATTTTAAGTGTATTCCAAAAATCCAAGTGTTTAGAGCTTGGAAAGTAATTTTATAAAAATTGAGGGACCAAATTGTAAAAGATTAAACTTGAGGACCAAAATACAATTCACAAGACTTATGCAGTCCATGCACCTGGAAATAATAATTTTACTATAACATAATTATATCTTAGACCCAAGGTTCAAATTTCATAACAATTGGACCTCTAAAAGCCTTAAAGGCAATTATTTCAAAATGGGACAAAAATGAGATTTTCAAAAGTTAAGGGACCTATACTTACTTCTTTTTAAAACTGCTTTTGTCCCAATATCCCACTGACCTTAGTGACATTTTACAACTGGAATCACATAAAAATCCCTTCCGGTTTGTGAGTTCCAATTATTTTAAACTTAGAGCCCGAAATGGCAATTTTAACAAATTTGGGGCCAATGTGAGAATTTTATAAAAACTCGACCTCAAAACTTTAAAAACCTAAATCTCTGAACAATTTAGAGAATTTAGGAACTGACCTCATAATTCTTCAAGGTCGGGACATTTATTTATTCAATTTTTAACCCCAAAAGAAATTGGTTTTTACAAAATGGGGTTAATTGTAAATTTTCTTTTTACAAGGACCTAACTCGAATTATTTTTATTTTAAAGAAACAGCCCTGGACCCTCTGACTTTACTTATTGATTAAAATATTTTATTTTGTCAAAAGAAAATCCCTTGATTTATCGGATCGTCTTGACCGATTAATACGCGATCGTGGGGCGACTTCCTCGTCTTGCGATTTTGAATCTATAACGGACTTATGTTCCACCTAATCTTTCAAGATATCGAAGATTGCTTATCCTCCCGATAATCATCTTCATCCAAATAACTCCACCAACACCATAATTACCTTACGCAAATTTTCAAAAAACTTTTCATGAACTGCTTCCCGAATCAATATACTCGACTGCCTGGTTGACTACCTGAACGTGTATTTAATTTACTGCTTAAGTCAACTTGGTGTGTCAAGCTCACAGTCGGAATGGATACGTCGGGGATGGAACCGGGCAGCTCGACTACTATTCCACTCTTTCGGCCCCATCGTCCTAATCCCGCAACTGAGGGACGGAGTTTGTTCAAGAGAAGCGGGTCGTAGTACTTGAGGTATAATCATGATTATGACAAATCCGAGCCTTGCTAGCTCCACTGTGGATTTTGTCTTTGCCTACGGAGCGATAAGGTGATAGGTCTTGGACCATCTTGCTCGGGGAGTTACAAGGAAGAAGGAAGGAATCATTGCCCCGATCCACACGATTCTGGAGTTAATCGGACCCGTTTGGTTGGCGCTACAAATCCGTGCACGCAACCACTACTTGTCTTGCATAGGTTGGCGCTACAAATCCGTGCACGCAAATCGCTACTTGTCTTGCATAGGATTGGCGTTACAAATGCACGCAATCCTCCGCTGCTTGAACTATAGTGCTGCGTGACCGAACGAATTTTCTTAAACTATATAAGTATATTACTTAATATATTTTTCACGACGCTTGTGGACTGTGTGTGAATTCATGCATCATCTCTCACGCATTTTCATACAACTAAATTTCTCGCATTAACTATATATATCGCCACACTTGCACACGATCACCCCATCCACTGAGATTTTTGTCTCACCCCCTCCTGTTTTCTAACCTTAGAAGATGACTTTGTCGAAGAAGCTGAAGCTGCCTTGGATTGAACTCTCGAGCTCCGCCCGTTGAACTCATTTCCTATCGTTATCTATGTTGCTGGACTATTTTCTTTTATTTTTCTGATGTTGGACTCTTTTATTTCCTTTGAAATTCTGGACTGTAATTGAAGGGCGTAGGACCCATTTGACACTTAAGTTGTGATATGATGTGTACTTTATTCCTAGTTCTGGACTGTAAGCTATTAAGTTGTTGGGATGTAATTGTAATCTTGTTGTACTTGTAGTTTTACGCTGCTTTAGACCTTGTTTTACTTGGGATTGTTGCATCGTTTTCTAGAATGTTGGGTTTATTTCTGTTTAAGTGATTGATCACCGTCGCGTCGCGTTTGGGGCATGACAGTTATGGTATCAGAGCTCGGCTAGTAAGATGGAAACTTACACCGAGCTGACCTAGGATAGGACCCTCGGACTATGTTAGGTAGTACCGTGACCTGACCAATTAAGTGTGAAATCGATTTCAATAATGGCATAGAACCGTATTATTGATGTTTATGTTAAGTCAGAATTTATACTTGGAGAATCCATAGTCATACTTGATTTGACTTAGTTAACTCTTGACTGACTTTCCTTAGTCATTCTTTCCTATATTTTCTTGCTTCGTCTAATCCTTCTTAGTTTGTCTTATTTAGGATGGAGCCGATGCCACCTATCTGGTGGGAATTATTAAAGGCCCGCGCCGAACGGGATTATTTTCGGGCATACACGAACCACTGGCACCAGGAATACTTTCGGGCTATCTCAGAATTGGTAGAAGAACGCCCCCGCAACCGAGAACTGACACACCTCCTGGCAAAGAGCCAAGAGGAGAAGAACGATCTTACCCTCCTTGCTAAGGATCGCGAGGATACCATCCGTGCTCGCGAGGATCAAATCCAGTCAATCCAGGAACACTTGGAAATTACTCGCACGAAGATGGAACGCGCCAAGAAAGGCCGCGGAAAGTGGGAAAGGGATGCATACATGTCGAGAGCCACCATCGATCGTCTCGAAGATACTATCATCAAACAAATGCAGGTGATAGAGGACCTCACGCATGCCTTAACTCAGCGGGATGCTGCTTTGGAGGCTGCCTTAGCAGCTAATGCGTCACCGTTGCCACCACCCGAGGCGGAACCCATGCCCGACTTCGAGGCCGATAATGAAGAGGATCCCGAGGAGGATCCTGAAGAAGATCTGAAGAGGATCCCGATGAGGATCCAATGGAAGATGAAGAGCCCGAGGCGCTTGAAGCCGCCCCACTCGATGATGCTCCGGGACAGGAGCAGTGGCCTGATCTAGCCGACTGGCCTAATGCTGAGGCGGTACCTTAGCCCGATTAGGATACGGTTATGGATGAGGCCGCTAGTGATGATGACGGCGACCTCACCGAGTAGATAGCTTCTATGCTAGATTTTAGCCGATGCTTATTTTTATCCTGTTGTATTTTGCTTTCCGTTGTACTTTGAGCAAGTTGTATCCTGACTCTAGTTTATCTTCGATTCTATATTCATGTTGTATGAACTCATTCGGGTGTATTCAAATTTCACATCAATGAATATACTTTTTCTACCTATTATATGTCTTGTGTATTGTTGTTGTGATATAACTTGTTATATGCAAGTACTTATTGAAATCATTCCTTTCTGAATTGTAGTTAAACTACAGATACATGGTTGGAAACCGTGGACGCGGGAGATCTCACCGTGTTCCCCGAAGGTATGAGGACATACCCAGGGAACGGGTACCCTCTGCCGAACTACCACCACCTCCTCCGCCAGTCGCAGGAGATAACTTGACTGCAATTGCCCTGCAACAGATACTGGTCTTCATGAGGCAACAAAAAGAGCCTCAACGGCGTATTCTCGAGCCTGCTAAAGAGGCAAATGATCGCACTCTGGAGCGATTCTTGCGATTTGACCCACCAGCTTTCTTAGGAGAGCCTGATGACTTAAAGGCAGAAGAATGGATTGGGAAAATGGAGAATATCTTCAATGCTCTCCAATACTCAGGGGAACAAAAGGTTATGCTAGCCGTGTTCGACTAGAATCGGCCGCTAGAGATTGGTGGCGGCGGTTGAGAGAAAATGGGACCAGGACCAAGTAGATAGGACGTGGGAAAATTTCCTGGCTAAATTCAATGAGCGATATATTCCCAAGTCGTGAAGGAGGCACGCCGGGATGAGTTCTATAGGTTGAGACAGGGGAACATGTCTATAGCCCAAGATGAAGTGCGAGTTTCATTGATTGTCCAAATACACGGGGACAATCGATCTGAGAAAAAGGACAAATTATATAAGTTCACATGGGATCAAGCTAGAACTTCAAAAGCGACCATTCGATGTTGAAATGACAACCTACTCGGCCGCATGTAAAGGCGCTCTCCGCATCGTCAGTCGGGGATCGAACCGTATTGGATGATTCAAGCAGAGTAGGCCATCAAAAGCAGTCTCAAGAGGACAAGCGTGGGATAGCCATCTAAGCGACTGCTAAGTTTGAAGGACCGATAAATGAGACGGATAAAGGAAAAGGACCGGCCACAGAAAAGAAAAGTAGGGTCAAGTGTGTACACATTGCCAGAAACCGGGGCATACTGCCAATGACTGTTGGCGTAAACAGGGAAGGTGTTTACGATGTGGTAGTGATCAGCACCAGCTGAAGGATTGCCCGAAATACGAAGACCGGACCTAACAGGTGCAACCACAGAAGCCGAGTAACGGCCAGGGTAACCGGGCAAGGATGCCTGCTTGAGCATTTGCACTAGTCGGACATGAGGCTCCAGAGGCAACATACGTGGTGTAAGGTATGCTTCTAGTATCTAGCCACTACGCTAAAGTACTATTTGACCCTGGATCAGCGCATTCATTTGTCGCACCACATTTCGTACACAAGCTGCATGCATGCATGGAACATATGCCTATAGGTCTAGAAGTATCAACTCCTATGAGCGCAAGACAGATCACAGATATTATCTATAATGCATGCGAAATTAAGATTGATGAGATAAATTTTCTGCCGATTTGATTTTATTACCTATATCCGAATACGACATAATTTTGGGGATGAATCTGGTTTGTCGCACACCATGCACAAATGGACCGCCATCGCAAGTCCATTAAGCTATGTGAACCGGTAAGCCTCAAGTAGAAATTTCGGGAAGAGCACGAGTTAAGATTGCCCCAATCATTTCAAAGCAATGAAAGCGAAAGCGATCACTAGAGGGGCACAAGGGTACTTGGCGTTTGTAATTAACAAACCTAAGGTTGAGACACAAATTAATCAAGTACCTATAGTATCGGTATATACAGATGTATTTCCACAAGAACTCACCACTGTCCCTCCGGATAGGGAAGTCGAGTTCACCATCGGTATTACCAGGAACCGCCCGATCGCTTAACGCCGTATAGAATGGCTCCTGTTGAGTTACAAGAGTTGAAGACACAATTACAGAAGCTGATGGATGTGGGATTTATCCGACCAAGTACGTCTCCCTGGGGAGCACGGGTACTATTCATCAAGAAGAAGGATGGCACATTAAGACTGTGTATAGATTATCACGGTCTTAATAACGTGACCATCAAGAACAAATACCCCCTCCCGAGGATTAAACGAACTGTTTGATCAACTTCAAGGAGCGACGATGTACTCGAAATTTGATTTACAACAAGGATATTATCAGCTAAAGATCCGTGAAGAAGACGTTTCCAAAACGGCATTTCAGACCAGATATGGACACTACGAGTTTGTAGTGATGCCTTTCGGTCTGACAAACGCACCAGCAGCATTTATGGATCTGATGCATCGAGTTTTTCAACCCTATTTGGATCAATTCGTAGTGATATTCATTGATGACATACTCGTATACTCTAAGTCTAGAGAAGAGCATGAACGTTATCTGAAAATTGTTTTGGACACTACGAGAGCACAAGCTGTATGCCAAATTCAGCAAGTGCGAATTTTGACTTAGTGAAGTCGCATTCTTGGGACACATAGTATCCTAAGACTTTGGGATCGCCGTAGATCCTTGAAGGGTGCTGAGGCGGTGGTTGAATGGAAACAACCAAAAGTCAGAACGGAGATCAAGTTTCTTAGACTGGCCGGATATTATCGAAGATTTATCCATAATTTCTTCAAGATAGCCGGACCACTCACTCGACTAACCCAGAAACAAGTCAAGTTTGAGTGGAATGATAAGTGTGAGACTAGTTTCCAAGAGCTGAAGAAACGACTTACTACAGTTCAGTCCTAGCCCTTCCAAAGGGAACAGAAAACTTTGTCGTCTACAGTGATGCATTGAAGGAGGGACTAGGAGCAGTGCTCATGCAGGAAGGAAAAGTCATTGCTTATGCATCCCGAAAACTCAAGCCGTATGAGGCTAATTACCCTACGCATGACTTGGAATTGGCAGCGATAGTGTTCGCGTTAAAGAAATGGAGACACTATCTATACGGAGCAACATTGACGGTTTACACAGATCATAAGAGCCTAAAGTATCTATTCTCTCAGAAGGATCTCAATTTAAGGCAACGGAGATGGATGGAGTTAATAGAAGACTATCACTTTGATATTCAATACCATCCCGGGAAGGCTAACGTAGTAGGTGACGCCTTGAGCAGAAAGGCGAGTTTAGCCACACTAATGATTCGAGAGTGGAAATCATTAGAAGAGTTGAGCACTTGGAATCCGACAACGACCAATACTCACATTTCATGTGCTAACATATCTGTTAAACCTGACCTACTGAACGAGATCAAAGCAGCACAAGAGACAAATGTGCGACTTCAAAGACTGAAAGAGAAGATACTTAAAGAAGAAGGATCAAAATTCTCGGTACATGAAGATGGGATCATCAGATTTCGGAATCGAGTTTGTGTACCGAGTAACGAGCAGATTAGGAGCAGAATTCTAGCAGAAGCACACCGTTCGAAATACACTATACACCCTGGAGGAAACAAGATGTATAAGGACTTGAAACGACATTTCTGGTGGGTGAACATGAAGAACCAAGTAGCAGAGTTCGTTGCGAGATGTTTGACTTGTCAACGAATAAAAGCAGAACACCAACGACCATCTGGTTTATTACAACCGTTGAGAATTCCCAAGTGGAAATGGGAACATATAACGATGGACTCCATGACGGATCTACCGAGGACTAGACGAGGTGATGATGCTATATGGGTAGTCGTAGACCGACTCACGAAATCTGCACACTTCTTACCCATGAGGAAAACCGACAGCTTGCAGAAGCTTGCGCAAATTTACATCCGAGAGATCATTCGACTGCATGGAGTGCCAGTCGACATAGTGTCAGACAGAGACCTGAGGTTTGTCTCTAGATTCTGGAAATTCTTATATGAGGAATTAGGTACCTTGCTAAGTTTCAGCACAGCAGCACATCCGCAAACTGATGGCCAGTCTGAGCGAACGATTCAAACCCTGGAAGACATGTTGCGAGCCTGCACATTAGATTTCCAAGGAAGTTGGGATTCGCACTTACCATTGGCCGAGTTCGCTTATAATAACAGTTATCAGGCCACGATTGGGATGGCACCCTACGAAGCCTTGTATGGACGAAAGTGTAGATCCCCTCTACACTGGGAGATTGATGACCAATGGACTCCGAAGGAGAAACGAAAGTCACCCCCGATTCCAAAGGTCGACTTAGTTCAGGAAGCCATGGAGAAGGTCAAGTTGATCAAGGAACGGATCCGTACAGCTCAGAGCCACCAAAAGAGTTACGCGGACAAGAGGAGAAAGGACTTGGAATTTGAAGCCGGAGATGATGTATTCCTCAGACTCTTGCCACGAAAAGGACTGATCAACCCAAAGAAAGGAGGTAAATTAAGTCCGAGATATATTGGACCTTACAAAAATTTGCAGAGAATCGGAAAGTTGGCCTACCGACTAGAGTTACCGGCACAGTATGCGGGAATGCACGATGTATTCCATGTATCGAGATTGAAAAAGTATCAACCAGATCCTGAGAACATCATCACTCGTGATGCTCCTCCTCTAATGGAGAATTTATCTTACACCGAGGAACCAATTAGAATCATTGACCACCAGATACGTCAGTTGCATAATAGAGAGATTCCAATGGTTAAAGTTGTATGGCGGAACCACAACCGAGACGAAGACGCAACATGGGAGATGGAAGAAGACATGAGGAATCAATATCCAGAGCTATTCTAAAGAGAATTTGGGGACCAAATTCTTTTAAGGAATGGAGAATGTGAAGCCCCGATTTTTATTCGATCATGTACTTGTTTCGTATCGTCTTTGTATTATTTTGACTATTTTACCGCGTCCCTTTGACGGGTAGATATTAATGATAAATATATTTTGCATTTAATTCTTTTAATTTCTATTTGTGATCATAATCATTTATTAATTTTAATTCGCACTTATGATCACTTGGTTGATCATCATTATTATTATCGGTGTATTTATTAGTCACCTTAGAATTTTAAGAGACTATTTATTTTAGGGATTTATAATTTATAGAATTAAGAATTCGATTTAGATTAAGTGATCATGAGACTTATAAGTGATCAATGAAATCACTAATTATTTTGGAGATTGATATTTATTCATCTATTATCATCAAATTTGGGACAAAAAAAATATATGGAATTACCAAAATACCCTTAGGTGGACGACATTGGTGTATTTTTTTGGTGTAGAAATATCTCCCAACTCTTGTACATGTACACCTTGTGTATTCATCTTGTGTATTTTTACACCATTAATTCAAACCTACATCTTAAATTAATCCCACCATTTCAATCATCCAATTGGTCAAACAAGACCAAATTAAAAATTTCCCCTAAGCTTAGCATTTTGGCCCATTGTCCCTAATAAATTGCCTAAAAATTACTTTCTTCCCTAATTACCTCAATTATTCCCTAACTCATCATCTAACCAACCAAAGAAATTTTTTTTGTCTCTTTTCCCCCCCAATATGGACGGCCATAATGGCCTTGTTGAACAAAAAAATTTGTTCAAGTTTATTCTTCCCATTCCATTCAACAACACAAAAATTGTCACACCCCAAACGGGACGCGACGAACGATCCACAACTTAAATACAATAACCAAATAGTCCAGACAAATATCAACGAGAACCCAATTAGACAGAGTCTAAATAGCAGTGGAAATAAATAACAAGTACGAACACAACATACAGTCTACAATCCATAATCCATTACAACCCGGAAATCAACAAACTATAGCAACTTAAAGTCAAAGGGTCCTACGCCCTTCAGTTACAAACTGGAATGGAACGAAATACAAAAGTCCGACAACAACATAAGAAAAGAGTCCAATCAACAACAAGAAATAGTAAATCCAAAGCCAAGTGGAGTACAAGGTCTTAATCGAGCCGAGTTCAAAGATCTTCAACGAAATCCTCATCTAAGGTTAGAAAATAGGCGGGGATGAGACAGAAATATCGATGGATGGGGTGATCGTGTGCAAGTGTGGCGCAATATAGTTAATATGAGAAAAACTTGATTATATGAAAAAACGCGTGAGTATGATGCATGGATTCACACACAGTTCGCAAGCGTCGTGATAAAATATTTAAATAATATACTTATACAGTTAATGGTCACACAGGCACTATGTGATTCATTCAAGACAGGTAGGATTGCATACGGAAGTACAAGCAGTCAACCGGGCAGTCGAGTATTATTGATTCAGGGAAACAGTTTTAGGAAAATTTTTGAAAAACGCGAGTGGCAATTATGGCGTTGGTGGAGTATTTGGATGAAGATGATCATCGGAAGGATAAGAAATCTTCGATATCTTGTAAGATTAGGTGGAACATGAGTCCCGTTATAGATTCAAAATCGCAAGGCGAGGAAGTCACTCCGCGATCGTTATTAATCGGTCAAATTGATCCGATAAGTCAAGGGTTTTTGGGAAAGTAAAATACTTTAATTAAATCTCCAAGTCAGAGGGTCCAGGCCTATTTTAGTAAAAGAGAAAATAATTTGAGTTAGGTCCTTTAGAAAAGAAAAATTGTAATTTAGCCCCGTTTTGTAAAAACTAACACTTTTGGGGTTAAAAATTGAATAAATAAATATCCCGACCTTGAAAAATTAAGAGGTCAGTACCTAAATTCTCCAAATTGTCCAGAGATTCAGGTTTTTAAAATTTTGAGGTCGCGATTTTGTAAAATTCTCACATTGGCCCCAAATTTGTAAAAATTGTCAATTCAGACCTTAAGTTTTAAAAATTCGGAACTCACAAACCGGAAGGGCTTTTAATGTGATTCTAGTTGGAAAATGTCACTAAGGTTAGTAGGATATTGGGACAAAAGCAGTTTTTAAAAGAAATATGTGTAGGTCCTTTAACTTTTGAAAATATCATTTTTGTCCCATTTTGAAATAATTGCCTTTAAGGCTTTTAGGGGTCCAATTATTATGAAATTTGAACCTTGGGTCCAAAATATAATTAAGTTATAGTTAAGTTAGTATTTCTAGGTGCATGGGCTGCATAAGTCCTGGAAATTTCATTTGGGTCCTCAAGTTTAGTATTTTACACATTAGTCCCTAAATTTTAGAAAAATTGTTTTCCAAGCCCTAACCACTCGGGATTTTGGAACACCTTTAAAATATGTCATTCCCAGTACTTTAAGAGTAAAAATTTCAAATTTTAAAGTTTAGGTCTGGTACAGTTTTAAAAATTGCAAAGTAGCCCTTAAACTCTCAAATTTTACAATCTAGTCCTTGGGCTTTTAAAGGTTGATTTTATTTATCTTAAAACTCTTAAAAATTTATTAAAATGTCCAAAAGTCATTTTTGAACCTGAGTACAGTCCCAAATTTGGAAATTTGCAGAGGGGTCCTTTAACTTTTATTTTCTTGCAATTTAGTCCACCAACTTTCCATTTTTACATTTTTAAGTCCAAAATTGAAATTTAATCAATTATGCTCGACTTTTCCAGGTTATAAGGCATCCAAAATATATATTTTAAAGATCATACACATGCATGTCCAATACATACAAGAATTCATCAAATAGAACATTAAAGTGTACATGCATGCACCTAAAATTCAATAAATAGTAATTTTGATCAACTCTTGAGAATTTTCATGACTTGATACATACAATTGACATGCAATACATAGATTATATATATCTCAAGGCTCATGATCAAATTTTCTACATGCATTTAATCAAAACACCTAAAAGTTGGAAAATATTTTTTCACCCACCTTAAAATTGGAAATTGTTAAATAAAAGGATAATTTCACAAATTTTGGATGAGGCTTCTTAGGTCAGCCCCTAAGTCAAGAAATATGAAAAATTTGAAGTTAGAAAAATGAGAGAAAAATTAAGGATAAAAAGAAGGAAATAAGGAAAGGAGAAGGACTACACTTTACCTTGTGTAGTAGGTGTTTGGAGACTAGTTGAAGCTTGAAAATTGGAAATTTTGGCTCAACTCCAAAATCACCTAAGGTCAGCCCCTATTTCTCAAAAATGAAAAAGGGGTGTTAAAATTTGAAAAAAATAGAAAGAGTAGGAAATAAGGGGTCTAGTACTCAATTCTTACCTTGTAGTCTAAATTCCTCTACTAGTTTCTCTTCAAGCTTAAGGTCCTTCTTCAAAAATGTTGTCAAGCTCTAATCTTCAAAGTCTTCTAAATGTACCTCCAAACCAAATTCAAACTTAAGTTAAGAAGGTGGAAGAGATGAACAATGTGATATCAAAAATGGATTGAAGATAAAATTTCTTACCTTGGTATAGTTTGGTTCGATTTTTATGGAGTATAAGGAGGAAAATGTTGAAAAAATTTCTAAGTATAGAAGAAGAAAATAAGAAGAAGAGTAGAGAGAAGTTGGGAGTTTTTTAGAGAGAATGAGGAGGATTTGTGTAGGAGATGAATGTGGTAGTGATAAAAATGAAATGGAATTTCGGCACAAAACGGCCCTCATGGCCGTCCACCTAGTGAGAGAGGGGGAGAGGAATTTTTTCAAATTGTGTCTTGCATTTTGCCTCATGCATGGGAGACAATTTGAAGGTCAAAGGTATGGGCAAGACTTGGTTTGAATGGAATATTGGAAGACTTCCAACATGTTGGCAAAAAAAATATTAAAGAAGTGATGTGAGGGATGATGTGTATAATGTTTGAATTAATGGTATAATTATACACAAGATGACTAATATATGGTGTAGGTGTACAAGAGTTGGATGATATTTTAACTCCAAAATATCCATGTTGGCCGTCCACTTCAAGGGTATTATGGTAATTCCATATATTTTTTTTGTCCCAAATTTGATGATAATAGATGAAATATATCAATCTCCAAAATAATTAGTGATTTCCTTGATCACTTGTAAGTCTCATGATCACTTAATCTAAATCAAATTCTTAATTCTATAAGGTAAAAGTCTCTAAAATAAATAGTCTCTTAAAATTCTAAGGTGACTAATAAATATAAAAATAGTAATAATGATCAATCAAGTGATCATAAATGAGGAATAGAATTAATAAAGATCATGATCACAAGTAATTAAATAAAATGAAATAAAATACAAAATGTATATATTATTAATAATTACCCGTCAAAATGACGCGGTAAAATAGTCGATCAAAAGTATAAACGACAAAGGATCAATTAATAGCTCGGAAAAATCGGGGCTTCACATCCTCCCCTTCCTTAAAAGAATTTGGTCCCCAAATTCTCTTCTTAATAGCTCGGATATTGATTCCTCATGTCTTCTTCCTTCTCCCACGTTGCGTCTTCGTCTCGGTTGTGGTTTCGCCACACCACTTTAACCATCGAAATTTCTCTCTTACGCAACCTGTCGTGATTCTGGCGATCAATGATCCGGATCGGCCTCTCGGTGTAGGATAGATTTTCCATTAGAGGAGGAGTATCTCGGTGATGATATGCTCGGGATCCGGTTGATACTTCTTCAATCTCGTCGTGGAATACATCGTGCATTCCTACATATGTCTTTGGTAACTCGAGTCGGCAGGCTAATTTCCCGATCCTTTGTAAAATCTTGTAAGGTCCAACATATCTCGGACTCAACTTGCCTCCTTTCTTCGGATTGATCAATCCTTTCCGTGGTGAGAGTCTGAGAAATACTTCATCACCGACTTCAAATTCCAAATCATTTCTTCTCTTGTCCGCGTAACTCTTTTGGCGGCTCTGAGCTGTGCGAATCCGCTCCTTGATCAGCTTGACCTTCTCTATGGCCTCCTGAACTAAGTCGACCTTTGGAATTGAGGATGACTTTCGTTTCTCTTTCGGAGTCCATTGGTCATCAATCTCCCAGTGTAGTGGGGATCTACATTTTCGCCCATATAATGCCTCGTAGGGTGCCATCCCAATCGTGGCTTGATAACTGTTATTGTAGGCGAACTCGGCTAATGGTAAGTGCGAATCCCAACTTCCTTGAAAATCCAATGTGCAGGCTCGTAGCATATCTTCAAGGGTTTGAATTGTTCGCTCAGACTGTCCATCGGTTTGTGGATGTCTTTCTTTGTCTTTGAAACTTAGCGAGGTACCCAATTCCTCGTGCGAGCACTTCCAAAAACTGGAGACAAACCTCGAGTCTCTGTCGGATACTATGTCGATCGGTACTCCATGCGGTCGAATGATTTCTCGGATATAAGTTTGTGCAAGTTTCGCAAGCTATCGTTTTCTTGATGGGTAAAAAGTGTGCGATTTCGTGAGTCGGTCTACAACTACCCAAATAGCATCATGGCCTCCTCTGGTCCTTGGTAGATCCGTCACGAAGTCCATCATTATATGTTCCCATTTCCACTCGGGAATTCTCAATGGTTGTAGTAAACCGGATGGTCGTTGGTGTTATGCTTTTACTCGTTGAAAAGTTAAACATCTCGCAACGAACTCGCTACCTGGTTTTTCATGTTTACCCACCAATAACTCCTTTTCAAATCCTTATACATCTTGTTTCCTCCGGGATGTATAGTGTATTTTGAACGGTGTGCCTCTGTTAGGATTTTATTCCTAATCGCTCGTCATTCTAAGTACACACACTCGATTCCGGAATCGATAACTCCATCTTCGTCACCGAGAATTCTCGATCTCTCTCCTTTAAGTATCTTCTCCTTCAGTTTTTGAAGATGTGCATCTTTCCTGCGCTTCTTTGATCTCATTCAGCTGATTCGGGTTTAACCGAAATGTTAGCACATGAAATCGAGTATTGGTTCTTGTCGATTCCAATTGCTCGGCTCTTCTAATGATTCCCACTCTCGAATCATAAGTCCGGCTAAGCTCGCTTCGCTTAGAGCGTCCGCTACGACGTTAGCTTTCCAGGGATGGAATTGAATATCAAAGTGATAGTCCTCAATCAACTCCATCCATCTCCGTTGCCTCGGATGGAGGTCTTTCTCGAGAGAATAGGTACTTCAAGCTCTTATGGTCCGTGAAAACCGTGAATGTTGCTCCGTAGAGATAGTGTCTCCATTTCTTCAACGCGAACACTATTGCTGCCAATTCCAAGTCATGCGTTGGATAATTGGCCTCATACGGCTTGAGCTTTCGTGATGCATAAGCTATAACTTTTCCTTCTTGCATGAGCACGCTTTGCTCCTAGTCCTTCTTTTGATGCATTTGTAGAGGCGACAAAGTTTTGTTCCCTTTGGAAGGGCTAAGATTGAGCAAAGAGTAAGTCGTTTCTTGACTCTTGAAACTCGCCTCGCACTTGTCATTCCACTCAAACTTGACTTGCTTCTCGGGTTAGTCGAGTGAGTGGTCCGCTATCTTGGAAAAATCCTGGATAAATCTTCGATAATATCCGGCTAGTCCTAGAAACTCCTAATTTCCGTTTCGACTCGGGTTGTTTCCATTCAACTACCGTCCGCACCTTGAAGGATCCACCTGCAATCCCGGTCTTACGGATACTATGTGTCCCAAGAATGCGACTTCACTAAGCCAAAATTCGCACTTGCTGAATTTGGCATACAACTTATCTCGTAGTGTCTCTAAAACAATTTTGGATGACGTTCGTGCTCTTCTCTAGACTTAGAGTATATGAGTATGTCATCAATGAATATCACTACGAATTGATCCAAATAAGGTTGGAAGACTCGATGCATCGAGTCCATAAATCCTTTGGTGCATTCGTCGATCGAAAGGCATCACTACAAACTCGTAGTGTCCATATCGAGTTTGAAATGCAGTTTTGGAAATGTCTCCTTCGCGGATCTTCAGTTGATAATATCCTTGTTGTAAGTCAAACTTCGAGTACACCGTTGCTCCTTGAAGTTGATCAAATAGTTCGTCTATCCCGGGAGGGGATATTTGTTCTTGATGGTCACACTATTAAGTCCACGATAATCTATACATAGTCTTAATGTGCCATCCTTCTTTTTGACGAACAGCACAGGTGCTCCCCACGGAGACGTACTCGGTCGGATAAATCCCACATCCATCCGTTTTTGTAATTGCGTTTTCAACTCTTGTAACTCAAGAGGAGCCATTATATACGGTGTTCTGGCAATCGGGGCAGTCCCTGGCAACACCTCGATGGTGAACTCGACTTCCCTATCCGGAGGGACAGTGGTGAGTTCTTGTGGAAATACATCCGTGTATTCTGATACTACAGGTACTTGGTTGATTTGTGTCTCAACCTTGGGTTTGTTAATTACAAACACCAAGTACCCATGAGCCCCTTTAGTGATCGCCCTTCTCGCTTTCATTGCTGAAATGATTGGGGCAATCTTAACTCGTGCTCTTCCCGAAATTTCTACTTCGGGCTTACCGGGTTCACATAGCTTAATGGACTTGCGATGGCAGTCCATTTGTGCATGGTGTGCAGACAACCAGTTCATCCCCAAAATTATGTCGTATTCGGATATAGGTAATAAAATCAAATCGGCAGGAAAATTTATCTCATCAATCTTAATTTCGCATGCATTATAGATAATATATGTGATCTGTCTTGCGCTCATAGGAGTTGATACTTCTAGACCTATATGCATATGTTCCATGCATGCATGCAGCTTGTGTACAAAATGTGGTGCGACAAATGAATGCGCTGATCCAGGGTCGAACAGTATTTTAGCGTAGTGGTTAGATACTAGAAGCGTACCTTCCACCACCACTGTTTCCTCCGGAGCCTCTGTGCCGGCTAGTGCAAATGCTCGGCGGGCATCCGCCCGATTACCCTGGCCATTTCCCGGCCGCGGTTGCATCATTTAGTTCGGTCATCGTACTTCGGGCAATCTTGTAGCTGGTGCCGACATTACCACAGCGCAAACACCTTGCTTGTTTACGCCAACAGCTTGATTGTTAGCGTATGTCCCCGATTTACGGCAATGTGCACACTCTTGACCCGCTTTCCTTCAGACCGGTCTCTTTCCTTGTCTGTTTTATTAATGGTCCTTCAAACTTAGCGGCGGTTTAGATGGCTGTCCTACTGTTGTCCTCTTAAGACTTTCGATGGCCTATTCTCTCTTGAATGCATCCAATACGGTTGATCCCCGACTCAATGCGGAGGGTGCGCTTTACCGCGGCTGAATATGTTGTCGATTCAACTTGATCAGCACTGTTTCTCAAGTTCCATTTCAATCCTCGAGTGAACTTGTAAAGCTTATCCTCTTCGGTACTGATTGTCCCCAGAGCATACTTGGACGATCGGTGAAATTCGGACTCGTACTGAGCTACAGTCAGGTTCCCTTGCCTCAATCTATGGAATTCATCTCGGCGCGCTTCTTTCACAACCTGTGGAATATACTGTTCATTGAACTCAGCCAAGAAATTTCCCCATGTTCTGACTACCCGGTCCTGTTCCCATCTCCTTTCAACTGCCCTCCACCAGTTTCTAGCCGATTCTGCATTTAAATACGGCGAGTGTGACTCTCTGCTCGTCGGAGTATAGAAGAGCATTGAAGATATTCTCCAACTTCTCTACCCATTCTTCTGCTTTCAAATCGTCCGGCTCTCCTAAGAAGGCTGGTGGGTCGAATCGCAAAAATCGCTCCAACGTGCGATCGTTTGCCTCTCTGGCGGGTTCGGGAGTACGGGGTTGAGGCTCTGCCTATTGCCTCATAAAAACCAGTATTTGTTGTAAGGCTTGTGCGGTCAAATTGTCTCCTGCAGCAGGTGGAGGTGGTGGTGGTAATTCAGGAGAGGGTACCCGGTCCCTGGGTACGTCGTCGTTCCCTCGTGGAACGCGGCGAGGTCTCCCACGTCCTCGATGTTCGGCCATTCTGGTCAAACACAACTAAGATTGGATCAGTCAAAGGTAGAGGAAAGATAAGAAGAGAATAAGGAAAGAATGAATAAAGAAAGTCAGTCAAGAATCAACTAACTCAAGACAAGTATGACTATGAAATCTCAAAATATGCGTTCTAACTTAGTTCAAATATCAATAAGACGATTCTATGCCAATTTGAAATCGAATTCACACTTAATCGGTCAAGTCGCGGATTACCCAAAACACACGGCATCGAGGGTCCTATCTGGGGTCAGCTCGGTGTAAGTTTCCATCTTACTAACCGAGCTCGATACCACTCTAATCATCACGCCCAAACGGGACGCGATTTAACGATCCACAACTTAAATACAATAACCAAAAAAGTCCGGACAAATATCAACGAGAACCCAATGAGATAGAGTCTAAATAGCAATGAAATAAATAACAAGTACGAATACAACTTACGTCTACAATCCATAATCCATTACAACCAGGAAATCAACAAAATATAGCAACTTAAAGTCAAAGGGTCCTACGCCCTTCAGTTACAAACTGGAATGGAACGAAATACAAAAGTCCGACAACAACATAAGAAAAGAGTCCAATCAACAACAAGAAATAGTAAATCCAGCAAGTGGAGTACAAGGTCTCAATCCAGAGCCGGTTCAGCATCTTCAACGAAATCCTCATCTAAGGTTAGAAAATAGGTAGGGATGAGACAAAAATCTCAGTGGGTGGGGTGATCGTGTGCAAGTATGGCGCAATATAGTTAATGTGAGAAAGCAGTTATAGGAAAACGCGTGAGTATGATGCATGGATTCACACACAGTTCGCAAGCGTCGTGATAAAATATTTAAATAATATACTTATACAGTTCAGGAAAACAGTTCATGGTCACACAAGCACTATGTGATTCATTCAAGACGGGTAGGATTGCGTACGGAAGTGTAACACCAATCCCAATGCAAGGCAAATAATGGTTGCGTACGGATTTGTAGCGCCAACCAATGCAAAACAGGTAGCGGTTGCGTACGGAAATGTAATGCCAACCAAAACGGGTCCAATAACTCCGGAATCGTGTGGATCAGACAGCGATTCCTTCGTTCTTCCTTGTAACTCCCCAGTCAGTTTGGTCCAAGACCGGCACCTTATCGCTCCGTAGGCAAAGACAAAATCCACAGTGGAGCTTGCAAGGCTCGGATCTGTCATAATCATGATTATACCTCAAGTACTACGACCCGCTTCCCTTGGACAAACTCCGTCCCTCAGTTGCGGGATTAGGACGATGGGGCCGGAAGAGTGGAATAGCAGTCGAGCTGCCCGGTTCCATCCCCGATGTATCCATTTCGACTGTGAACTCGACACACCAAGTTGACTCAGGCATAATTATAAGTACAAGCAGTCAACCGGGCAGTCGAGTATTATTGATTCAGGGAAGCAGTTTTAGGAAAATTTTTGAAAAACACGAGTGGCAATTATGGCGTTGGTGGAGTATTTGGATGAATATGATCATCGGAAGGATAAGAAATCTTCGATATCTTGTAAGATTAGGTGGAACATGAGTCCCGTTATAGATTCAAAATCGCAAGGCGAGGAAGTCACTCCGCGATCGTTATTAATTGGTCAAATTGATCCGATAAGTCAAGATATTTTGGGAAAGTAAAATACTTTAATTAAATTTCCAAGTCAGAGGGTCCAGGGCTATTTTAGTAAAAGAGAAAATAATTTGAGTTAGGCCCTTTATAAAAGAAAATTTGTAATTTAGCCCCGTTTTGTAAAAACTAACACTTTTGGGGTTAAAAATTGAATAAATAAATATCCCGACCTTGAAAAATTAAGAGGTCAGTTCCTAAATTCTCCAAATTGTCCAGAGATTCAGGTTTTTAAAATTTTGAGGTCGAGATTTTGTAAAATTCTCACATTGGCCCCAAATTTGTAAAAATTGCCAATTCGGACCTTAAGTTTTAAAAATTCAGAACTCACAAACCGGAAGGGCTTTTAATGTGATTCCTATTGGAAAATATCACTAAGGTTAGTAGGATATTGGGACAAAAGCAGTTTTTAAAAGAAATATGTGTAGGTCCTTTAACGTTTGAAAATATCATTTTTGTCCCATTTTGAAATAATTGCCTTTAAGGCTTTTAGGGGTCCAATTATTATGAAATTTGAACCTTGGGTCCAAAATATAATTAAGTTATAGTTAAGTTAGTATTTCCAGGTGCATGGGCTGCATAAGTCCTGGAAATGTCATTTGGGTCCTCAAGTTTAGTATTTTACACATTAGTCCCTCAAATTTAGAAAAATTGTTTTCCAAGCCCTAACCACTTGGAATTTTGGAACACCTTTAAAATATGTCATTCCCAGTACCTTAAGAGTAAAAATTTCAAATTTTAAAGTTTAGGTCTGGTACAGTTTTAAAAATTGCAAAGTAGCCCTTAAACTTACAAAATTTTACAATCTAGTCCTTGGGCTTTTAAAGGTTGATTTTATTTATCTTAAAACTCTTAAAACTTTATTAAAATGTCCAAAAGTCATTTTTGAACCTGAGTACAGTCCCAAATTTCGAAATTTGCAGAGGGGTCCTTTAACATTTATTTTCTTGCAATTTAGTCCACAAACTTTCTATTTTTACATTTTTAAGTCCAAAATTGAAATTTAATCAATTATGCTCGACTTTTCCAGGTTATAAGGCATCCAAAACATAGATTTTAAAGATCATACACATGCATGTCCAATACATACAAGAATTCATCAAATAGAACATTAAAGTGTACATGCATGCACCTAAAATTCAATAAATAGTAATTTTGAGCAACTCTTGAGAATTTTCATGACTTGATACATAAAATTGACATGCAATACATAGATTATATATATCTCAAGGCTCATGATCAAATTTTCTACATGCATTTAATCAAAACACCTAAAAGTTGGAAAATATTTTTCCACCCACCTTAAAATTGGAAATTGTGAAATAAAAGGATAATTTCACAAATTTTGTATGAGGCTTCTTAGGTCAGCCCCTAAGTCAAGAAATATCAAAAATTTGAAGTTAGAAAAATGAGAGAAAAATTAAGGATAAAAAGAAGGAAATAATGAAAGGAGAAGGACTACACTTTACCTTGTGTAGTAGGTGTTTGGAGACTAGTTGAAGCTTGAAAATTGGAAATTTTGGCTCAACTCCAAAATCACCTAAGGTCAGCCCCTATTTCTCAAAAATGAAAAAGGGGTGTTAAAATTTGAAAAAAATAGAAAGAGTAGGAAAGAAGGGGTCTAGTACTCAATTCTTACCTTGTAGTCTAAATTCCTCTACTAGTTTCTCTTCAAGCTTGAGATCCTTCTTCAAAAATGTTGTCAAGCTCTAATCTTCAAAGTCTTCTAAATGTACCTCCAAACCAAATTTAAACTTAAGTTAAGAAGGTGGAAGAGATGAACAATGTGATATCAAAAATGGATTGAAGATAAAATTTCTTACCTTGGTATAGTTTGGTTTGATTTTTATGGAGTATAAGGAGGAAAATGTTGAAAAATTTTCTAAGTATAGAAGAAGAAAATAAGAATAAGAGTAGAGAGAAGTTTGGAGTTTTTTAGAGAGAATGAGGAGGATTTGTGTAGGAGATGAATGTGTTAGTGATAAAAATGAAATGGAATTTTGGCACAAAATGGCCCTCATGGCCGTCCACCTAGTGAGAGAGGGGGAGAGGATTTTTTTCAAATTGTGTCTTGCATTTTGCCTCATGCATGGGAGACAATTTGAAGGTCAAAGGTATGGGCAAGACTAGGTTTGAATGGAATGTTCGAAGACTTCCAACATGTTGGCAAAAAAAATATTAAAGAAGTGATGTGATGGATGATGTGTATAATGTTTGAATTAATGGTATAATTATACACAAGATGACTAATATATGGTGTAGGTGTACAAGAGTTGGATGATATTTTTACTCCAAAATATCCATGTTGGCCGTCCACTTCAAGGGTATTATGGTAATTCCATATATTTTTTTTTGTCCCAAATTTGATGATAATAGATGAAATATATCAATCTCCAAAATAATTAGTGATTTCCTTGATCACTTGTAAGTCTCATGATCACTTAATCTAAATCAAATTCTTAATTCTATAAGGTAAAAGTCTCTAAAATAAATAGTCTCTTAAAATTCTAAGGTGACTAATAACTACAAAAATAGTAATAATGATCAATCAAGTGATCATAAATGAGGAATAGAATTAATAAAGATAATGATCACAAGTAATTAAATAAAATGAAATAAAATACAAAATGTATATATTATTAATAATTACCAGTCAAAATGACGCGGTAAAATAGTCGATCAAAAGTATAAACGACAATAAGGATCAATTAATAGCTCGGAAAAATCGGGGCTTCACAAAAATCATTCTAAGTCTTGAATTTCCTCATCTCTCTCTCTAAAAATCCTCCTACATCTCTCTACCTATTCTTCATCTTCTTCACTAACACTTAACCAAAACTTCAAGAATTCATCTCCCATTTTCTTCAAAAAATTCTAACCATATACTACACAAGGTAAGCAATTTTCTTCTTCAATCTATTATTATACCTTCTAGCTCACCTCTTTCACCTTCTAATTTAAGTTTGATTTTTGATTTTGAGGTATACCTAGAAGACCTTTGAAGAAGTTAAGAGACTAGTCATCTTGAAGAAAAATTGTGAAGAAGTTGGACTATAAGGTAAGAAATGGATTTTTTAGTACACTTTCTTCTTCTCTTCTATTTTCCAAGATTTTGATACTCCATTTTCATTTTTGGAGTTTTAGGGGTTGACCTTGGTGGTTGACATTAAGGGTGACCAAAACCTTATACTTGGAAGCCATTACTAGTCACATTTTATTCACTACACAAGGTAAGTGTAGTATTTCCAATTTTCTCACCATCTTCTTCTTTACCCTAAATTTTTAACCACATTCTTATAACTCCTATATTTTTTTGATGTTCCTTGACTTAGGGGCTGACCTAAGTCACTCCTTTATCGAGAGAGATTTATCCCATTTTCACTAACAAACCGATCTTTAAGGTGGGTGGAAAAATTCTTTCAACTTCTAGGTGTTTTAAATTGAAAATATGCATGTAGTATTTTGTTATTGAGAACTTGAGATATATATTATGTATTGCATGCTATTTTCTTGTATCAAGTTGGAAAAATTCTCAAGTGTTGCTCAAAAATGCGATTTATCGAAAAATAGGGCATACATGCACACTTTATTGTTATACTTGATGAAATTTTGTATGAGAAGGATATGTATGTGTATGACTCTTGAAATATATATTTTGAATGATTTATAACCTGGACAAGTCGAGCATAATTGATTAAATTTCAACTTTTGGACTTAAAATGCAAAAATAGAAAGTTGGTGGACTTAATTGCAAGAAAATAAAACTTAAGGGACCCCTATGTAATTTTCGATTTTTGGGACTGTACTCAGGCTCAAAAGTTATGTTTTTACATTTTAATAAATTTTTAAGAGTTTTTAGATAAATAAAATCAACCCTTAAAAGCCCAAGGACTAGATTGTAAAATTTTAGAAGTTTAAGGGCTATTTTGCAATTTTCGAAACTATAACAGACCCTAATTTTAAAATTTAAAATTTTAACTCTTAAGGGACTGAAAATAACATATTTTAAGTGTATTGCAAAAATCCAAGTGTTGAGAGTATGGAAAATAATTTTATAAAAATTGAGGAACAAATTGTAAAAGATTAAACTTGAGGACCAAAATACAATTTCCAGGACTTATGAAGTTCATGAACCTGGAAATACTAATTTAACTATCACATAATTATATCTTAGACCCAAGGTTCAAATTTCATAACAACTGGACCCCTAAAAGCCTTAAAGACAATTATTTCAAAATGGGACAAAAATGAGATTTTCAAACGTTAATGGACCTATACTTACTTCTTTTTAAAACTGCTTTTGTCCCAATATTCCACTGACCTTAGTGACATTTTACAGCTGGAATCACATAAAAATCCCTTCCGGTTTGTGAGTTCCAATTATTTTAAACTTAGAGCCCGAAATGGCAATTTTAATAAATTTGGGGCCAATGTGAGAATTTTATAAAAACTCGACCTCAAAACTTTAAAAACCTAAATCTCTGAACAATTTAGAGAATTTAGGAACTGACCTCATAATTGTTCAAGGTCGGGACATTTATTTATTCAATTTTTAACCCCAAAAGAATTAGTTTTTACAAAATGGGGCTAATTGTAAATTTTCATTTTACAAGGACCTAACTCGAATTATTTTTATTTTAAAGAAACAGACCTGGACCCTCTGACTTTACTTATTGATTAAAATATTTTATTTTCTCAAAAAAAAATCCCTTGATTTATCGGATCGTCTTGACCGATTAATACGCGATCGTGGGGCGACTTCCTCGTCTTGTAATTTCGAATCTATAACGGACTTATGTTCCACCTAATCTTTCAAGATATCGAAGATTGCTTATCCTCCCGATAATTATCTCCATCCAAATAACTCCACCAACGCCATAATTACCTTACGCAAATTTTCGAAAAACTTTTCATGAATCGCTTCCCGAATTAATATACTCATTTGCTGGTTGACTACCCGAACGTGTATTTAATTTCTTCGCTGAAATCAACTTGGTGTGTCGAGCTCACAGTCGGAATGGATACGTCGGGGATGGAACCGGGAAGCTCGGCTGCTATTCCACTCTTCGGCCCCATCGTCCTAATCCCGCAACTGAGGGACGGAGTTTGTCCAAGGGAAGCGGGTCGTAGTACTTGAGGTATAATCATGATTATGACAAATCCGAGCCTTGCTAGCTCCACTGTGGATTTTGTCTTTGCCTACGGAGCGATAAGGCGACAGTGTCTTGGACCATCTTGCTCGGGAGTTACAAGGAAGAACGAAGGAATCACTGCTCCGATCCACACGATTCTCGAGTTAATCGGACCCGTTTGGTTGGTGCTACAAACCGCACGCAACCACTACTTGTCTTGCATAGGTTGGCGCTACAAACACGCAATCGCTACTTGTCTTGCATAGGATTGGCGATACAAACCGCACGCAATCCTCCTGTCTGCTTGAACCATAGTGCCTGCGTGACCACGAACTGTTTTCTTAAAATGTATAAGTATATTATTTAATATATTTTTCACGACGCTTGTGGCTGTGTGTGAATTCATGCATCATCTCTCACGCGTTTTCATACAACTAAATTTCTCGCATTAACTATATATATCGCCACACTTGCACACGATCACCCCATCCACTGAGATTTCTATCTCACCCCCTCCTGTTTTCTAACCTTAGAAGATGACTTTGTCGAAGAAGTTGAACCTGCCTTGGATTGAACTCTCGAGCTCCGCCCGTTGAACTCATTTCCCATCGTTATCTATGTTGCTGGACTATTTTCTTTTATTTTTCTGATGTTGGACTCTTTTATTTTTGAAATTCTGGACTGTAATTGAAGGGCGTAGGACCCATTTGACACTTAAGCTGTGATATGATGTGTACTTTATTCCTAGTTCTCGACTGTAAGCTATTAAGTTGTTGGGATGTAATTGTAATCTTGTTGTACTTGTAGTTTTTCCGCTGCTTTAGACCTTGTTTCACTTGGGATTGTTGCATCGTTTTCTAGAATGTTGGGTTTATTTTTGTTTAAGTGATTGATCGCCGTCGCGTCGCGTTTGGGGCGTGACATTGCGACCTCTTCCGGGCAAGAAAATACAATAAGGAACAAGTTTGATATCAAAATATAAAATTGTAAAACTTAAAGGACCAAAACTGTAATTTTTGAAACTAGGGCAGTCAAGGTATATCAAAAACTTGCAGATTTATTTAATATGATATTTTAAACCTTTAGTTCAAATTTCATAACCATTCGACTTGAAACGAGCCTTTAACAACAAAAAATCGCTTTTGGGCCAAAATTGTAATTTGTGAAAATGAGGTACCTAACTTTCGGAATTTTCAAAACTTTTTAACCATAACTTATTACTTCCCAAATAAGTATTTTAAAATTTAAATCACCTCAAAATCCTTCCCGATTTAAGATTTACCTAATTTTAAAGTATCAAGTCAAAAATCAAAATTTTTGGAAACTAGAGGGCGAATATGCAAATTTTATAAAATCTTTCTCGAGCCTCTGAAAAATATAACCCTCTGAGAATTTGGAAATTTTTGGAACTGACTTTATCATTTTTTTGAGTCCCGAATTGAAACTTATTGAATTTTAAAACCCGGCAAGGGAATGTTCTGTAAGTCCAAGCGGCTACGATAATCTAGAGGGGGGGTGAATAGATTATCTCCATCTTTTCGATTTCGTCCTCTTTGAAAGCTCAAACAAAATAATGAAGGTGCGGAATGTAAACAACACACGTCGATTTAAAGAGGTTCAACCCACCTAGGGCCTAATCCTCTACCACCCCAGTATATCCGGGATGGATTTCGAAAAGAAAAAGAATTTTATTAATTACCAAAATTAATACAAATTCAACTTACAACACCTTGAAGAGCACCACACTCTTCTTCAACACCACCTTCGGAGATTACCACAATCTCCCTTTGAAGATTACCACAATCTTCCTTCAACGGCACCTTGTGAAGATTACCACAATCTTCAACCTTGAAGAATACCGAATTCTTCAACACCTCAAATAAGAAGATTACCACAATCTTCTTGTACCTATCACCTAGATCATCCAAGTGTGCTCTTACCACAAGAACACTCACAAGGATATCTTGTGTTTGAATGATAACCAAAAATCAAGATTACAACTCAATAATGAATAATACAATTTGAGTGCAAAGTGTAATCAAGAATAGCCTAGACCTCAAAGATGTGAAAGTGATAAGCTAGGCAATTTTACAACAAGAATAATAACTATGAAAGACCAAGTGTTTGCTTGAAGTGTATCTTGTTGTGTTGTATCTCAATTGTTGTGTTGGTTGCTCCAAAACTTCCTCTATTTATAGGAGATGATTGATCAAGCATAGGCTCCTCTTGGGGATTGAAAATCTACGAGAAAAATACAATTAAAATCAAGAATATAGTGTTAGAAATCAATCCCACAATTTAAGGAAATGTGTCTCATTGTCAAACGGTCATATTTTTTTGTGTCAATACAGGCGACCGGTCGCATTTAAATAGACGTTGGAAAAAATACACAAAGCAAAATAAACACAGGCGACGGTCGACGTCTACCTCGGCCGTCGACCATCTCCCCAACCGGTCCCCTCATGGATTTTGCAAGGATTAAAAGTTCTGTTTCAAACACACTTACAGTACCGGTCGATCGTTGGGCGACATCGGCCGATCGACGGATCGACGCCTTGATGACGGTCGACCGCTTGTTTTTTTCTTCCGTCTCATTTTCTGTTTCTAAAATCATCTTCGTGTGCGGGTTGCCCTATAGGGCGGCCGGTCGACCACGAGACAGTAAATATTGTCCAATTTTTGTCGAAAATAAAACTCAAGAAATACTCCGAAAATTTAGTAAAAACATTTTAAACCGATCGGAAGTATTAGGACAACATTTAGAAACATCGTTTGAGAGTGAAAACCCAATAACGTAAAATCATTAAAAGCGTTGTCCAATTTAGACGAAAATAAACTTTGAGAAAATACTAGGAAAATATTAAAATCATTTTAAATCATTTAGGAGTATTTGGACAACCTTTAAAAACATTGTTTTGGTGATAAAATAAAATCATCAAAATTAAGATAAAAACATGTATCAAACAATCTCCCCCTTTTTGATGATTACAAACCAAAACAATTTTTACACAAACTAAGAGAGCAATTTTAGAAATGATTTTCCGGTAAAAACATTTGACCGTTTGGAAGCAACCAAAATTTCCAAAAATATTAAAGCAACCAAGTAGGGAGTAAATATTTTCAATAATAAGCACAAGCTCCCCCTATCCACAAGCACATCAAGAATAATATAAGAGCAATAATCCATAAGCTAAAAGCTTTAGCTTTTACAATTTGTTCAAGAGCTTATAAGCTCCCCCTGTCACAAAACAACATTAAATAATAATATAAGTACATCAAGCAACAATTGGACTAAAAATAAATCACAACTTATGGCTTTTATGAGCCATAGCTTATAGCTTTTATGACAAGCTTTTATTAGCTTCTTTGAGCTAACGAGCCAATTTCCTGTTTCTCCCCCTTTGGAATCATCAAAAAGAATGTTAGGATGATAGAAACATCATAGAAGTATATCAAAGTGCGCCAAAGAAATGGTTTATCAACCATTGAGCAATTTAGGCTTAAAAACCAAGGAAAATGGGAGAAATGTATCATGATGAGTTCATACGCTCGTTTTGTTTCCCAAAACATGATTTCAATGAGTATTGAAGACTTGTGGAAGCGAGAGAATCATGTAGAAGTTGAAATTTTCATTGCGACATTTTAACAAACACCTTGTGTGCGTGAAAAATATAAGAGGTTGTATATAACCTTTGTAAATGGTTCAAGCCAAAAAATTTTCCTATCATCAATCAACCTCATTTCAAAGCTCAAAAAATCATATGCACCATATGCAATAATTTGTTCATCAATTAAGAAGCTCAAAGTAGATTCTCAAGGGTTCGACCCAATTGAGATAAGCTAAGAATGATCAAGGCATTACAAATGCCAAAAATTAGAGCAACCATCAAGTAATAAGTCATGCTTTCAACAATACATGTATCAAATGACCCAACATATTCAACTAAGCATAACAAAGCAATAAAAGAAGCACTTTTACCATCAAGTACTTCATACCACTTATCAAACAATGCTTTAGAGTATTTTTACCATCAAATACTCCATCAAAAATCATGATCATCCACAAGTCATTATCAACTTGCAATATTAACCCTTTTAAGAAAAAACAAGCAAATATCATTAGTACAAATGAGTTTTACAAAAATTCATCAAAATACAAAACATCATTAATAAAAATGCTAGAAAGTAAAGGGGGTGGGGTAACATCATTCCTCATCCGAGGAGAAGCACGATCCGGGAATAAAGTCCTTGATGAATTTCTTTAACTTGCCGATAGACTTTTGCATTTTAGAGGTCTTTTGCTCCAAAGCCTCATACCTCGTCTCATGAAAAGCCCTCATCTCATCAAATTCGGCTTGAGTATACCTCCTAGGCGGTTGAGCACCGGTATTACCCTCCGGATTGCTTGGTTCGCCTTCTTCCACCAATCTTGCCCCGGCGTCATCAAAGATGTCATTAGGATCGGGGACTCTTGACCTCCGCCTCTAGCCATTTTGGTAGGTCGGATGTCCATATTCTTGCGCATCGTGACTATTTGGGTGATATTATCAATGTCGAAGTCATTTTGAAAAACTTCCGAGTTAAACTCCGACGAAGGAAGTCCCGATTGAATAAGAAGTTTACAAATCCAATTTCCCATGACCAACTTCTTATTACCTTGAGTAATGGACTCGATAAGACATTGAATAAGTATGGCACCAAAGTTAAGTGGTTCCCTCCTAGCAATCTTATAAGTCAAAAAGTAATCCATATTGCTAGGCATCTTTCCCGACTTACCACAAATGCAATATGCGACAATGACCGATAAAATGCGATGCTCAAGTGTCATTGCCAACAAAGAATACTTAGGCCATACTCCCAAATACGTCTTGACTTCTTTCATCGACACCCCCAACATTTCATCATTCCAAGTCCCACAAGAGAAGTAATCCCAACCACCTTCTCTAACATGTAAAAGCCGGCAAATATCATTGGGAGTCCATCTAAAATGACGACCCTTTATAAGCGAATTAACGGCAATCGGCTTTCTATCATTATCATATTCAACCCACATATTGGCATAAAAGAGTTGGATAATATCATCATCATACAACACATAAGCATGTTCCCATAAATACATCCAACCTTGCTCCTCAAAAAATCCTCTAATCGTAGGATACTCATTTGTAAAGAACTAAAAACGACACATTTTAGTCCGAGCAATCGACTTTCCTCCCATTCCCGAGTCCTCGTAATACCATTCCGCATATTTATGAATGAAATTAAGAACATTGTGGGAATTAGGGGCTTGAGTAACAAAGGATTTTTTACCTTTCGCCCAACGGCAATTTTGGAGCGAAATCGTTCCGCGTAGCTCGGTAATTTGGGCCCGAGAGAGAATGGGATTTTGAACATCATCACCTTCTTGAGCCACGTTTCTTTGAGCGGCTCGAATATCCCTTTGTTCGGCTTCCTTTTGCCGATTTCTTGACGAACCCTCTCCGCCCCTTCTACGCTTGGAGATGGGATTTCGACCAGAGTGGAATTCTTTGGAGGAGCCATATATGTAAGATTCTTGTGAGAAAGAGAAGATTAGCAACAAGAATCGTGAAAAATGACGAAGAATTGAAGATTATGAAAAAAAGGGAAAAAATGCGCTGAACAAGGGTTTGGGGGAATTTTCTTCTTCTGTTGCGAAATGAAGAACAGAACGTTATAAGCTGAAAAATAACCATGGGCGACCGGTCGAGGTGGGGTGCGACCGGTCGAGGTGCAGGGCGACCGGTCGCCCCTGCTATGACCGTCCCAGGTGATTTTTCTTTTTCCCAGATTTTTCCAAAATTCGATTTTCCACCCCAAAAGTTTTAAAACTTTGCAAAAAAAAATAAGTTTGGACTATATCCAACAAATATGGGTTTTGGGAAAACATATAAATGATAAAATCGAGACTAAACACGTAGTGCCTTTTAAAAGAAAATATTTGCAAGTTCAATTTGGGGCACTTAAGGGGTCAAAATGAAATATCTTGAAAGATATGTGCATAATATCGAGTTTAAAGAAAAATACGAGTAGACATACCTCGATGGTTTAAGAAACTTGATGACGTAATAGCCAATGAGTATGAAGTGTGTATCCTACACAATTCTTAGACAACATATGCATAGAAAATTCAAGTGTAGGCAAATAATATGAGATAACAAAAAGAGCTTATGCTATAAGATTTCATAAGAGATAATAAGCCACATAAGTCTAATGAAAAGCTCAAGAGTTTTTAGAAAAACATGCAAGGTCTCTTTTAAAAATATTGAAACTCATAAATATATAAGAGACCTATTTTAAAAATAAATACTTGAAAAATCATTTTGCAATTAAGACACAATTTAAAAAAATGCATATACAAATGGGGAGATACGGTTTACCAATTACGCCGTTTCCATGGGTTGTGTCTTTCCCATTGTTGATGATATCTTCCCATTGAGAAGTCACTTTGTTGATGATGACTTCTCCATTTCCAAGTTTGGTTACCTTCCCATGGTTGATGGTTTCTTCTTCTTTGAAAATCACCTTGTTGATGATGTCTTTGCCATTTCCAAGGATTGTGTTCTTCCCATTTTTGATTATACGCTCTTCTTGGAAATTGGCTTTGTTGAGAGTAGTTTCTCCCATTTTGATCAAATGAAACGTTCATTTGATGTTTTCTTGGTGGCATGAATTTTCTCCGATTTTTGCTTTGCCGGGTACCTAATAGCATATTGTTTTGTGGTACCCTCATGTGTTTGGGTCCTTTAAGATTAGCTTTGAGACTTTTAGGTCTCCAACAATATTTAGAGTTATTTCTAGCCCGACAAGAATTAGCCGTATGACCCTTTTTGCCACAATAAAAACAAGTAATAATTCTAGGAGCATAATGACCAATATGCATATTGACTTGATCTTTTTTCATATGATTAACAACATTAGGCTTATGATCAAGTCCTTTATCACAATTATGAATATCAACAATATTGGACATTTTATTGGTACTCAAGTTGAATTTTAATAAATCTTTTTTCATGCAATCAATATTCTCAACAAGAGTACTATTTTCTTTTTCAAGGTTTCTAACCTTGTCAAGTGTGGTGGTGTGAGCACATGATAGTGATTCATAAGAAGTAAATAAACTATCCTTATCATTTTTCAAAATATTGAATTCCTTTTTCAAATTTTTATACTTAACAAGCAAGCTTTGGAATTCATCTTGAAGATCATCAAAATCATTTTGCAAATCACTATAATCATTTTGAATAATAATATCATAAGAAGTAGAGGGCTTAAGACATACCTTATTTTCTTCATTGATGCCCATAAAACAATATTCAACTTCTTCATAATTGAAAGTTGTAGGAGGCTTATTCCTTAGATTTGAGCTTGTATGATCTTGAGAAGTAGATGCTTTTGTTTGACTCCTTTCATTTGCAAATACTCCATAGATGGCTTCTAATTTTTGCCATACTCCATGTGCCGACCGAATACCTACAACATGATCAAATTCCAAAGTGGTAAGTGAACAATGTAAAATATTAAGAGCTTTACCATTTAAGGAGATGATTTTCTTTTCTTCATCATTGAGCTTTTTGAAGCCTTTTGAGGTGTATGGTGTATCTTTCGTCGGAATGGATTCTCCATTAATGACGGTGTTCCAAATGTCGAACCCGCAACCTTGTAGATAGCATTCCATTCTTTCTTTCCAAAAATTAAAATTCTTGGAATCAAATAGTGGTGGCTTGGTGGTGGAGGTGCCGGATAGATGAGCTTCGTTCGTAGCCGTTGATCGTTTCTCTTCACTCGCGATGTGAAACGAGCTTGCCAAAGAGTTTGGCTTTGATACCACTTGTAAGTCCAAGCGGCTACGATAATCTAGAGGGGGGGTGAATAGATTATCTCCATCTTTTCGATTTCGTCCTCTTTGAAAGCTCAAACAAAATAATGAAGGTGCGGAATGTAAACAACACACGTCGATTTAAAGAGGTTCAACCCACCTAGGGCCTAATCCTCTACCACCCCAAAGATATCCAGGGATGGATTTCGAAAAGAAAAAGAATTTTATTAATTACCAAAATTAATACAAATTCAACTTACAACACCTTGAAGAGCACCACACTCTTCTTCAACACCACCTTCGGAGATTACCACAATCTCCCTTTGAAGATTACCACAATCTTCCTTCAACGGCACCTTGTGAAGATTACCACAATCTTCAACCTTGAAGAATACCGAATTCTTCAACACCTCAAATAAGAAGATTACCACAATCTTCTTGTACCTATCACCTAGATCATCCAAGTGTGCTCTTACCACAAGAACACTCACAAGGATATCTTGTGTTTGAATGATAACCAAAAATCAAGATTACAACTCAATAATGAATAATACAATTTGAGTGCAAAGTGTAATCAAGAATAGCCTAGACCTCAAAAGATGTGAAAGTGATAAGCTAGGCAATTTTACAACAAAAATAATAACTATGAAAGACCAAGTGTTTGCTTGAAGTGTATCTTGTTGTGTTGTATCTCAATTGTTGTGTTGGTTGCTCCAAAACTTCCTCTATTTATAGGAGATGATTGATCAAGCATAGGCTCCTCTTGGGGATTGAAAATCTACAGAAAAATACAATTAAAATCAAGAATATAGCTGTTAGAAATCAATCCCACAATTTAAGGAAATGTGTCTGCTGTCAAACGGTCATATTTTTGCTGTCAATACACAGGGCGACCGGTCGCACAGAAATAGACGTTGGAAAAAATACACAGCAAAATAACACAGGGCGACCGGTCGACGTCTACCTCGACCGGTCGACCATCTCCCCAACCGGTCCCCCTCATGGATTTTGCAAGGATTAAAAGTTCTGTTTCGAAACACACTTGCAGGTACCGGTCGACCGCTTGGCGCCGGTCGACCGACGGTCGACGCCGAGCATGCACGGTCGACCTGCTTGTTTTTTTTTCTTCCGTCTCATTTTCTGTTTCTAAAATCATCTTCAGGTACGGGTTGCCCTATAGATACCGACAGGTCGACCACGACGACGAGGTAAATATTGTCCAATTTTTGTCGAAAATAAAACTCAAGAAATACTCCGAAAATTTAGTAAAAACATTTTAAACCGATCGGAAGTATTAGGACAACATTTAGAAACATCGTTTGAGAGTGAAAACCCAATAACGTAAAATCATTAAAAGCGTTGTCCAATTTAGACGAAAATAAACTTTGAGAAAATACTCCGGAAAATATTAAAATCATTTTAAATCATTTAGGAGTATTTGGACAACCTTTAAAAACATTGTTTTGGTGATAAAATAAAATCATCAAAATTAAGATAAAAACATGTATCAAACATGTTCTCCTTAGTAAAAATGATTTTTATTTTTAAAATTGCTAAGGACATTGAAATTGAGATTTTCTAACTCACTTGCCTTATAAATATTTTAAGAGATATTTCTTACTTATCTAATAAAAATATCGAGCTTGAACATAATGCCGAACCGAATATTAAAACCGGCTAGATTATTCGCCCGATAACTAGACCGCGAGTTTTGTTTTTGTAATAAATACCGGATATCGTGAGCAAGATCACTCCGGACTTGCTAACTGATTTTATCAAATTTTTCGACGAGTAAGATAGTACTTGGAAGAGAAATCTTGAAGTGAAGAATTAAGTGAAACGTAAAGTGAAAGTGAAATGTGAAGTGAAGTAAAATTTGAAGTGAAATGCGAAGTGGAGTAAAATTTAAAGTGAAATGTGAAATGAAATGTGAAGTGAAATGATAAGTGGAAGTGAAGTTGAGAATGAAAGTGAAAAGTAAAGTGAAAATTTAAAGTGGGATAATTTGCTTCGGCTTTATCCAAATGAAGTGGGATAATTTGCTTCGGCTTTATCCAAGTGATGTGGGATAATTTGCTTCGGCTTTATCCAAGTGATGTGGGATAATTTGCTTCGGGTTTATCCAAGTGAAGTGGGATAATTTGCTTCGGCTTTATCCAAGTGATGTGGGATAATTTGCTTCGGCTTTATCCAATTGAAAGTGGAAGTAAATTTAATAAGACAATAATAATGTTTGACTAATTCTGACAATTCTAACATAATGGTTAATGGAAATCTTTATACAAACAACGAGACAAAGTCATATGCACTTCATGCATTGATTTCCATGAAACTATTTTCCGTGCATAAAACAAGCCACACTCGCACACCGGCACCCACCCACTGAGAATTTTTGTCTCACCCCACCTTTTTTCAACGGCCAACTGATGATCCACCATATTATGAAGACGTCAACAAAGACGACCAAGTGACGGATTAATCCCTAGACTTAGTTTGTCGATCTACCCTTAAATTTCGTTTATGAACAGTTGCTATGTTGGATGTAACAGAGGGGCGTAAGACCTCTTTTGCTTAGACAAATGGATTTTAATAATATTTCCACTGCGACTATTGACTATGTTTCCGAGAGGTTATGAAGAACTATGTCTATTTGAGAATTAATATTGCTCAAATATTTGGTGGATTGTATTCTCAAATGGGAGAACTGGCGTGAGTTACCATTGGGTAGCGACTCCAAATTTTTGGGGCGTTACAAAAATAGTCAAATTCAATTGCAATTAAATACAAACTCCAATAGTGTAGCGTATCTTTCTAAAACTTTATGAAATTTAAAAAACTATATTATATTAGTTTTTAATTTATTATGTATAACCTTTTAAAAACATAAGTTAATGCTAAAAGAAATCCAAACATAAAGTTAATTAGTATTATATTTAATTATTGAAGATTGACACGTGAAAATTGTACACTTATTTTTTCTTTCATAAGATTGTCTTTGGTTTATTATTTATTAAATAAAGATATTTTGTGTGCAATTGAATAGAGTTTCAAAACTCAGATTTTGACTTGTCACTTTTTCATAGTTTTATTTAATACCTGACTCTCGATGAAAATAATGGATTAAGTTTTTTATATATTAGGTTAATGTTTATTATTTTTAAGATACTGGAAATAGGAGGACTACAAACTTTAAGTTTAAGTGTTAATGATAAAATATTTACTTTGTCACTAGAATTAAAATAATATATGATTTTTTTACATATATATTATATTGTAATTGTTTTTTACATTTCTTTAATCAAAGAACTGAGATAGAATAAAAGAAGTAAGCACATGAAATATAAGAATTTGACTAACCTTTTTTTTTATTTTATTTTACTTGAATAACAATAACAGATAAAATGATGATATTATGATGGATTTTGGTATAATATTTAATTATTTTTTTCTATTAATGCGATAACTTTCATGTGATTTACTAATCATTAGCTTATGATTTATAAGCTAAATTATTTATCTGATTATGTAAAATGCATCCAATGCTAAAAGAATTCAAAAATCATGTAAGAGAAAAGACTTTTCTAGCCATAATGAAATAAAAGAATGGTCTCCGCTCAGGAAGCAATGTGGCGAATTTTTGAGTTTAATTTGAATGAAATATATCCAACAGTTATTAACTTGCCACTTCACCTCCCAAATCAACAATGTGTGACTTATTGGGAAAATCAGAATTTAGAAAATATTTTGAACTGGGATCATGTCTCCAAAACAATGCTTACAGAGTATTTTTCCATGTGCTCCAAAAGTGAAGAGGCCAGAAAATATCTTTACCGGGAATTTCCGGAGCATTATGTGTGGGACAAGCAAGGTAAATGTTGGAAGGAAAGAAAGAAAAGAGATGTCATTGGCCGTATAAATACTGCAAACCCCAGTGAAGGTGAAAGATATTATCTAAGGTTACTTTTGAATCATGTCAGAGGACCAACGTCTTTTGAAGATTTGCTAACGGTGAATGGTGTACGTTGCTCATGCTTCAAGGAAGCAGCACAAAAAAGAGGATTGCTTGAATCTGATTTTAGTGTAATTGAATGCTTAAATGAAGTTGTCACTTTTCAAATGCCAAATGAATTGCGAAGATTATTTGCAATCATATTGATATATTGTGCACCAATAGATGTGAGAGTTCTTTGGGATACATACTATGAAGCAAACGCTGATGATTTTAGAAGAGACTCAAAGACCTCATTTGAACTACAAGTTGCAAAAACTTTAAAAAGTTTGGATTTTTTTGCAGAGAGCATGGAAAAAGCATAAGTTCATTTGATCTTCCAGATATCCCTATTGATATGAATAACATGGAGAATGATTTTTCTAGAGAGGTACAAGATGAAATGTCCATTGAAATACCTCCGGAAGATTACGAAGCTGAGGAAAAAATGAATATTGAGCAACACAAAGCTTTTTCGATGATCTTAGATTGCATAAAGAAGGGAAATGGATGATTTTTTTTATTGATGGGCCGGGTGGAACTGGAAAAACATTCTTATACCGTGCATTATTAGCTCATCTTAGATCCAAGAAGCTAATAGCATTTGCAACTGCAACGTCTGGAGTTGATGCTGCAATAATGTCTGGAGGGAAAACATCACATTCACGCTTTAGAATACCAATAGATTCAAATGAATCAAGTGAATGCACTATATCGAAGCAAAGTGGGGCTGCAGATCTATTGCGTATAGCACAACTTATATTATGGGATGAAGCACCAATGGCGAAACGATGGGCTACTGAGAATGTTGATAAACTATTAAAAGACGTAATGGGAAATAAAGATGATTTTGGTGGAAAAATCATAGTTTTTGGTGGAGATTTTAGACAAGTATTACCAGTTGTTCCTAGGGCAACAATCCATCAAACTATCTATGCAAGTTTGGTCAAATCATATTTGTGGCCTAAAATGAGGAAAATTACTTTAACAAGAAACATGAGGTCAAGGAATGATCCGAATTTCAGTGAATTCTTGCTAAGAGTTGGAAATGGTGAGGAACCAATTGATACTTAAGGTAATATAGAAATCCCCGAAGAAATGATTATTGAGTATGACAATGAAGAAGACTCAATACAACGACTTATAAGGGCTACTTTCCCAGCGTTGGATAAAAATTCCCATTCAACTCATTACATGATAAGTCGAGCAATATTAGCTGCTAAAAATGAGCATGTTGATAGATTGAATGACAATTTGATCTCTATGTTTCCTGGAGAAGCAAGAACATTTAGCAACTTTGATGAAGCTATTAATGACACAAACAACTATTACGAAGAGGATTTCTTGAACTCATTAACTCCAAATGGGTTACCTCCTCATAAGTTGGTGCTAAAACGAAATTGCCCAATAATTCTTCTGAAGAATCTGGATCCTTCAAACGGATTATGTAACGGTACAAGAATGGTGTGTTGGGATTTCAGGAATAATGTAATTGATGCCGAGATTGTCCTTGGGCAGCATAGTGGAAAGCATGTCTTTATACCTAGAATACCACTTTCACCAGTTGAGAACGAAGGTTATCCATTTCAATTTAGGCGTATACAATTTCCAATTAGACTTTGCTTTGCCATGACAATCAATAAAGCTCAAGGACAAATACTTCCGAACGTTGGTGTCTATTTGCCACAATCAGTGTTTTCTCACGGTCAATTATATGTTTCTCTCTCCAGAGGAACTTCAATGTCTACAACTAAAGCTTTGATTAAACCGGACCATGCAAATGGAAGGGGAGATTCAAAAATAAAAAATATTGTGTACAAACAAGTTTTGAGTGCAGGTACAAATATTTGACACTTACGTTATTAATGTTGCTAAATTTTATTTTTGTCTTCATTATTAATGTTGTTAATTTTTATTTTTATTAGGACAACAAAATATCAAAGAATGACTCACTTTATTGCAAAAGTTCTGATACCTATCAATAAGGTAATGTGATAACAAAATTATTATTTTGTAGTTATGGTTATATTCAATTATAATTGTGTAATAATATAATATAAAAAACATATGCTTATGTAAAACTTCAAACATTTACATATACTTTATTTTAAATTTTTAAAAGCATATTTTTAGTATTAAATAAGAGTCCTATTTAACTTACAAAATAATCTAAATTTGTACAGGTCGCCGACCTTTAATCTCTTAGAAATAATTCTCATATATACAAAGTACAAGGTATAGTTGAAATAGAGTTGAAAGAGAACTCTTGCTTTGCAAAGAGATTAGTCAAAAAGTTAATGTCCTATTGTAGTGTCTCAACTTGTATTTTTCGCAATACTTAATTTCTTCATGTCAGTGGGGCATATCTTTATCTATTTTAAGCATTGTGAATTTTTAATAGGGTTCACCATATTTGACTCGATATTTAAATGAGATCATTCTCTCTCTCTCTCTCTCTCTCTCGATCAGTTGAGATCATTCTCTCTTACAAATATGTAATACGTTTAAACATAGATCAGGCAAACCCATTTGCTAAGAAAAGGACAAAGGACTTAGTTGCATCATTTAGAGAATAATTAGTACCAATAAACATAATAATCTTAGTGGAAGTTATTAAAGTATTATCATATACATGGTTTCTTAGCGCGACTAAGTCGTCTTCATTCTTTTTGGCTTTAATCACATGTAACTGATTGTGCTACGATTCAAAAGAACTCAGTAATATTGTACTTGTATCTTTTATATAGGGTTCTGGGCACGCTTCTCTTTAAAATTAATCATTTACGTGAAAATTGAATAATGATCAAGTTATTAAGGAATTCAAGTCATATCAGCTATTTGAGTTCGATTCCCATAATACCCATTTCCTTCCAAGATATGTCTTAAAAATAAAAACAACCAGACCAACACTCATACGTTCGGGGTATTACACGGAAACTAATAATATAAAGAGGTAAACTCAGAACAATTCATACGTGTTAGGGTTCTCGAGGGTCTTCTCTCTTCATATTTGTCGGGATTCTATATTTGTAAATTAATTTGTTCTTTCTTATAAAATCTTATATTTTAATTGGATATGCTTAGTAGGTGACCTAAGTTTGAATGAGCTTAAATAATTGAGTCAAACGTGAATATAGTTTGGGTAATTCGATCTTTGTACACCTTTTATCAATATTATAATCAATAATTGAGTTGAAGCTGGTATTCAAATTCTTATTAAATGGAAAAATATATTTAAATTTTATTTGTTTCGTTAATGTGGGAAACATGTGCCAATCTAAATGAGTCGAAACACAATTCTTGGCAATATGGGACAAACACAAACTCTAACAAAAATTAACAATCTATTTTAAATCAAATTTTGAACAATTCAATTTATTTTTCTGACGTGTGGAAAACATGTTAAACTTTTGATCATACATAAAATTTTCTAATAGACACATATATAGTGTAAGGCTTAGTTACAATTTTGGTCCTGTAAGAAAACGAGAGTGACATATTTGGTCCTGTAAGTGTTTTATGTAGTAATTTTGGTCGAGGAAATTACAATTTTGGTACCATAACAAAAGGATCATATACTTTTAGTAGGGGCGGCAATCTCTGAAACGACACGAGTACCCGATACGAACACGGCCCAAATTAACTGAGAGAAATCTGAACACAAACACTAGAAACCCAAACTCAAACACAACTTACACGACATTATCCAGGGTCATTCCAATATTTAAAAGGGCCAGATGCAAGATAAAAATGGCCCCTTCGTATTTATATAACAGAAAATTAAAAATCATTGATTAATCAATATTACAAAAAATAAAAACATAAAACAATGAAGCACTATATTTCAATTTCAATGTCTCCAAAAGCAAGTTCTAATTTTTAGTGTAATATATCAAATGCAATTGTTAAAACTTTGGGATAATTTCACTTGTTATTTATATTTAAACCCTCAAATCCTCAGGGAACTCTTGGGAAAAAAGTAAAAAAAGTAAATTTTTAATGCGATAAAAGGTTTTTTATACTATTAATTTTTATCTAAAAATTTAAAATCAAAACCACAGAAACTGAATAATTTAAAAATTGTAACCAATAGACCTTTTTTTACATCCATTATTTTTAATAATATAATTGATCTTTAAATGAAGTGAAATTCAAATTTGATAATCTTATAAAATTATTAAGAATAATAAATTATAATTTTAATTTTTAATTATTAATATGTTATACTTTGTAACACTTAAATTAATTAATTTTAACTAATATAATAAATCATAAATGAAAAGATCTGATGACGTAAATACATAAATGGTTCTTCAAATACAAACCAAACAGGGAAACAATGCAAACAAAGAATGTCAGTAAAAAAAAGAAGAAAAAATAAAGGGAAAGAAAATAAAATAAAAACGATTCAGTTGCATGATCAACAGCTAAAATCACCATATATAAAACAAGCATTTCTTCTTAAAATTCTAGCCTCAAGGATATTAACCTACGTTGTAATCTAATAGGAATTAAACAACAAATTTAGCCATCGCACTCTCAAGCCTTCTCGGAGTTGCACGTATGAAGAAGCCATAAAATCACGGTTTTCTCACCCTTAGCAAAAGAAAAAAATAAGAAAAATTTGATGTTAAATGCAAATGCCCCTGCCTTTTTAATTTTGCCAAGAAAAATCGCTGGTGAGTTCATCGATTTGAGATAATATTTGACATTGTTAGGAGATTTAGAGTTTGGGATTAGGCGGTCAACTAATGGCCAGTACCAAAATTGATGGTCATTTTTTATGAGTTAGGAATCTAGGGTACTAAAAGCAAAAAGTAGGCAAACTTAGGGTACCTATTCTGAAATTACCACTTAAAATGTGAAATAAGTGTATGCATTAAAGAACTCGAGTGGCTTTCTTTCAACACGGCAATCTATTCACATTTTCTTCTCCATCAACACTAAAGGCATTATCAGCCTGCTGCCAAAGAAAATTCAATCAAGAACATATCATATTAAATGTACTGGTTTTCGCTCTTACAAAATTCACATAATAATCAATTCGTGAATGCGTATCTGTACGTAACCTTTACCAGCTCCACAACTCATTCCTTCCGGCACAACACATATTTTAGCAGCAATCAATTCCATCCGGTTCAGATCAGTTGGTTTTGACATTTTTGGAATTTAATGTATCGAGAATCCAATCAGTCTTGACTTATCAGTATTGTAATTGCATCAGAGATGGATATCAGTTACAATTTTGAACCCATTAATCAGACCCCTTTTGGCTTCTCAAGATATAACTATATAATCTTGTGGCCTTGGAGTGTGAAATTAATGTAATTAACTTTTGTGACTGCCTACATTCCAGAAACGGTTATGGATGTCCATATTTGAGTTTTTGAAGTTCTAATATTTTTTATAATGAAAAATACGTAAAACCATCTATTATTAAAAGTGTAGGTTCATGGAGTTGCAGTACAAAGCTTCCATTGAGATTCTGGAGTACTACAATAAGAGAATAGATTTTAATTGTTGAGGAATTAAAGTCAGTACTGGTATGTTTCCTGATTCATTTTCTATGCATATTTTGTAATAATAGACTCCGCGTTGTTGTTCTTTATGTTGAGTGCAAAATGTGGTTATGTGCTTTTCCATTTGTTTGAGATGGAGACGATATTCGTAATTAGGGGATTAGCAGATGGTGGAAAAAGTTTTCTTGTCACCCATAATATTATTTTTGAGATGCAATAGCCCGTAGTTTTCGGTTTCGGTTTTATCGTAGTCAAACTGAACCGAAAACTGAATTTGTTTATTTTTATTTTTCATAAAACATTTGCAAAATACACACATTCTTTTTTTCTTTTTTTTCCAATTTAGGATCCGGTTTGACCGGAAAACCGAAAAAGAAAATCGAAATAATTTCGGTTTCAAACCAAACCGAACTGTATAATATGGTTCGGATTTCGGTTTTGAATTTTATCGAACCGAACTTTGGTTCGGTTCAGTTCCTAATCATCACCATAAGCCCCTTTTATCATTAATATAAGGGGTAGTTACAAAAACACCTTTGAAGTTTGAGAATGAAAGGGAAAATGTCATCTAAATTAAGTAATAAGTTCTTGTTTGGTTCCAAAATTTAGGTATTTGTACTTTACGTTGAGTAACAAAATGGAAAGTAAAAAATATTAAATTGATCAATATTATGATATATCAAGTAATAATTTTTTTGCCATAATTATTATTTTTAAAAACTCACAGTAAGTTGTTACTATTTGTATTATTTTCAAGGAAAAAAAGGGACCAAAATATTATGATGATTGACTTGTGTATCTGCCTTTTGCATTGTACATCCGGCGGTGAGCGTACGTGTTTCTATTGATTTCTCAGGAAGCACATAGATTTGTTGGAACATAACAAGAATTTCAAGAAATTGTACATAAATTTGATGGGATCCCATGTTTAATTTTTTTCTTCTAAAATAATCTTAGTTCTATCTTGGATTTATGTGACTTTGAGTATTGTGATTATTTCGCATCTCCATTCTTTTCTTTTTTTGGTTGCCAACCTTTTTTTTTAAACTCAGCTTTAGAATCTGATTAACAACACATGTAATGCGTTTTCTTCTGTGAAATTGATAAGTAACCATTTTATTCATTGAGATTATATAGTTTAGAATTTAGATTGAGATAGGACCATTCTTATTAAATCTTTATTATTCTATTCCATCAATTTCAGGTTTGATGTTTATTCAAAAGTTTAGTTTGAAATTTGGAATTGAAGAATTCAATTGTAAATTATTCTCCCTCACAATATTGATTAATGTAATACCTCACAATTGACTTGTGACATTAATATATCTTATCTTGTACAATGCAGGAAACAATCAACCTTGTCAATGGATTCAACGACACCAGTAAGATTTTTGAATATAAATAAAAAGTCATTCACTTTACGTTTAAAAGCTCTAAGAGTTGGCCTCCCAACATCTTGCGGACAAAACTTCTCTTCCAAGATTCGTAAAATGGTTATGGTAGATGAAGAAAAAATAAACTAAACTACAATTTTTTATATTTAAATAATTATTATATTTAACAATTTAAAACAAAATGTCTAATTTTTGTAGGGTGTGCAGATTGGAGTTATTATCTTCAATGAAGACATAAATCACTTTACAGGCAAAATAGCAGTTAACAATACATATATGATTGCAAATGCGGATGTTAAAAGAGTTAATCCACTATTTCCGAATGCACATCCTGAAAAGGAATTGGTCTTAAAGAAACATTTTGTTGTGAATGATGCGTCAGATCAACCTATTGCAGATAAAATTGAATACAATTTTGTCGAGTTCATGGATATAAATCTTGAACTACACAATAATGGAGTTGGTATATTTTCTTTATCCTTTACTTATTATTTGACCATAATAATATGTTTTTCAAATATTTTTGTAAGTGTAACTTATGTCATGCATATATTTATTTTACCATAATGATATGTTTATAGAACATTTTTATAAGTGCAAATTATATCATACAGATATTTATGGAGTTGTCTTACGAGTAAAAGAATGCAGAATGACTACAAACTCAAGGACCGTGTTGAAGTCTGTGAGGAAAATAACGATAATTAACAAACAGTAATCAAAATGTTTATTCTTTTTCATCAGGTGTTGTTTTTTCCATTCAATTTTGAAGAACGTATGTGATTGACTTATTATCTATTGTATACAGATTTCATCCTGTAATTATTTGTCTTTGGGAGGATTTGGCAACAAATGAAGAAAAGCTATTGGAGGATATTCTTGATCAAAATCCGATAGTTGACATCACTAAAGCCACCCCAAAAAAATACCTTGGTAATTTTATTTAATTACAGTTTCTGGAAAAAATTAGTTTTTCCTCCTCTTCTTATTATTGAATATGTCCTAAGAATATAACAGTTGAAATGACTACTTTTCATATGTGTTACTGTATGTCATATTTCCTTATTTAGGTGAGTTACATATGCAAACAACATCAGCATCAATCCTACAGATAGACCCAACTTGTGAAGAAATAAAACATTTGAGAAACTGGAATCAATAACTTTAAATTTCAATACAACGTTGATTGAATTTGAAAATAACACATTCATTTCTAATGTTATATAGGCTACATTCAATTGATAATCCTATAAAAGTCCGAGAACAATCAATGATTCAGAGAATGAAATATGCAAAGGAAGTGAGCCTCAATGAGATCATATACAAACGAGATACCTTATCTGAGGTAGAAGTATTATTTAATATCATGTTTTTTTTATTATTAACATTATGTATCTTTTATTCAATGATATAATTTTTTTCAAATATTTCTTTTTGTCTATTTACAGAACATGTATTATTGTTTCAAAGGAGTTGTCGAAAGAGTTGAAAATAAATCTTCCTTGTGGTATGACTCATGTAAGAAATGTTCTGCCTCTGTTTTGAAAAGTAAAGACACTGCGACTTGTACAAATGTAATGAGGAAAATGTCGAAATAGTACCAAGGTATCAATCATATTTTAAAAACTTATATAATTCATTTATTCATCAAATACCGATAAGTATTTTATCAATTGTAGATATCGACTGGTGTTGAATGTCTCACAAGACAGTCACAGTGCAATCATAACTATGTTTGAGGAGGCAGCAACTGTATTTATTGGATGCCCAGTCCAGGAGTATTTAACAACAATTGAACAGGTAATACTATTATATTTTAGATTATTTTTCAATAGATTTTTTTTATAAGATGTATAATAGCATAACATATCAATATGTATTCTAATATAATTATTTATATCATTGAATAACGATGAATTTCAGTCAACATGAAAAGTTCATGATTTTCAATTAGAATTTATTATTTTATTTATATCTCATTATTAATATTCAATTAAATCAGGGCTAACACGAGTCAAAATACTACAAAAAGCTATGCTTACAGACGTCAACAACGTTTTATTTCCTTGTTGCTCTTAACTAAAAAGCACAAGTAGTGAATGGACAATTAAATATCGCAGCTGAAGGAGTGGGAAAGATACAATCCATTTTGAAGAAAGGCAAGAAGAGAAAATCATCAAGTATATGTGCCAATAATATTGGAGGAAAAACTGTAGATGGAGTGGGCAAAGAAGATGATCAAAAGAAAAAAGCCCCAGAAAGCCAAAGTGTTACTAAGGTTGACATTTCAAATAATGAAGAAACTCTCGAAAGTATCAAGAAGAAGTGCGCAAAGAAATTGTCAAATAAAAATAAGAGAAAGATGCTGACAATTGCAGAAATCAAAAAAGAGAAGGCTTGATATAACTTGAAATTTTTTAATGTCTTTCCTTTCTTATATGTACTTTTTCATGCTTTCATGGACTCATCGTGACATTTTAAAGCAAGTTTGCCATATGAATTAAAAAAAGAACGTTGAAGATCGTTTAGTGATGCATTTCTAGAATTGTCGCAAAATATTTTTTTTTAATCAATCGATGTTATACTTTTCTTTTTTCAACATATACATTTCACTATAATCCTTAAATAACAAATATCTCTTACATATGACCAATATTAGTGATAAACAAATATAAATTAATTTTAATATATTTTTTAAATTAAAACAATATAATTAAAGTAAAACAAAATATATATTAAATATTGTGTAATATTTAAATTTAATTAATATTTATTTTACTTTTTAATATTTTAATCAATAAAATTATTAAATAATAAAGTTATTTTAGTAAAGTCAGGTGGATCATGTGCGAAGCACGTGTTTCTTACTAGTCAATAAAAAATATACATTAAATGTTGAGCCAATCAACTTGGCTTAGTATTTTAGATCAAATGGGTTGGGTCAAATGGCCTGATTTATTTCGAGTCTCTAAAAATGTAGAATAATACAATTTTTTATCGAGCTCATTTTGACAGCTCTAATTTTAGCCAAACTACATATGTCCTATCTTTTTTGTTACGACATTATGAAAATTTATAATTATTCGCTTTAAATAAGAAGAAATATAACTAATTTTATTTTTACTTTTTCTTTCACGAAATATTTAAGGAAAAATAGGTGGTTATAAATTATAATGTTAAAAATTCACTTAAAATTAACATTCGTATTTATTCTTTGAAAGGTGTAAAACCGTAAACTTATACTCCTTCCGTCTCAAAAAGATAGGTCACATTTTTTTTTCGTCTGTCCCAAATTATAGGCTTATTTCCTTATTGAGAGTATTAATTATACAACAATAGACTAAATTACCCCTATTTAATTCACTTTGTTTTTAACAAATTTTATTTTTTCAAGATAGTTGGAATACTACCTTATAGTGATATACACCACCATTCAATGTAAGGGCAAAATAGGAAGAATATGGAAAAAATTATAATTCCATTAACATTTATTATGTTTTTTTAATTTGTGTAAATTGTTCTATTTGCCTATCTGTATGGGACTGAGGGAGCATAAGTTAAAGGGGCAAACTGAAATTTCACCTAAAATAATAGTATACTGTGAGGGGCCTACTGTCAGTTTATATGAGCTCTCAAGAAGATTTTTGCTCGTCTCAAAGAGTAGAGAGCAAAAATGGGAAGGAAGCCCAAATCCAGGCCTTCCTTTTTCAAGATCATGATCAGGGACTTCACTTCCCATATGGTTAGTCGATCCTATTATCAAACAGAGATATTCTGGAATTATGTAAATCTTATAATGTTTCTCTGTGCATGCAATAGCAAACGATTCCAATAGATAACGGGTTTTTTTTGTTCTTTTTTCTTTTGGGTTTTATTCGATTCGGTATTTCTTTAATTGCAGCAATTGCCACCTGAATTCGTCCGGAAATACGGAGATATTCTTCCTGGAAATACGAAGCTGCGAACCAGTTCAGGGGATACTTGGAATGTGGAATTGGAGAAAATGGAGGAAGATAATTAATGGTTCACTCGGGGCTGGACTAAATTTGCTAAAGATGTTGGTGTTAAATTGGGGGAGTTTCTGGTTTTCTGGTTTGATATTGGCAAGTCCACTTTTGATGTGTCGATTTATGGAACAAAGGGCTGCCAAAGGCAAATTTCAGCCTCTGATTTTCCGATCCAGGGCTCTGATAGCTCCAATCGCACATGCATCAACCCTAACACCCCCGGTTTGATTTTTCAATTTCTTCTTTATCTTATAATTTGATTTTGCTATTTATATTTGCATGTATTGTTTGAGTGTCTGATACACTGCTTTTGGTAGATTATTGTTGGGTTTTATCCCTGTTTCCTCTTCTTTTTCTTATTTTTCTGATTATAGATTGAAGGCGTGGATTTTAATTAAACAATTACATGAGTTGTCTTCTCCTTGTTGTGCATGAGTTGCATGACTGCCATGTGGTGGAAAGTGCTTATTGACTTGTCCCATTGTTGTTTTGCAAGGTGGCAGCTTGGTCTACCACTGTGATGAGCTGGTCTTCTGGTCGGACTTTTCTGGTCTTCTGGTCGGCCTTTCCTATTCTCTGGTCTTCTGGTCGGCTTTTTCTGGTCTTCTGGTCGGCCAGACCAAAATTAATAAGATGGGATGAGCTCGGCCTATGTCAGCAGGTTCTGAACTGCCACGCGTACATGAAAATCCTTACAAAATTGTCCTGGTTTGCTCGGGTATCATCACTATATATAGTAATAAATATTTGTCCCATGACCAACTCAAGAAGTTAGAAGAATCAAACTTTCAAAAGAAGTAAACCCATTCATAATCTTATTTCATTTCATCACAGATCTTCTGCTTCCCAGCAACCGAACCATGGCCAGGAAGCCAAACACCAGCCCTTCATTTTTCAAGGTCTTGATTAAACACTATATTAAGAGAATCGTGAGTCATTTCTTTAACACCGTTATGATATTCGATCATGGACTTGTAATTTCTTTTTTTTTTTTTTTCAGAGAATGTATAATGTGATTTTTTTTACTTGCTTTGTGCAGATGGTGCCACCTGCTTTCGTGCAGAAATACGGAAACTATCTGCCTGAAAATGCGAAACTCAAAACAAGTTCAGGGGAATCCTGGGAAGTGGAATTTGAGGAAATTGGCAATGATAAGTACTGCTTCACCGGCGTCTGGAATAAATTTGTGGAAGACGTGGGACTGAAATTGGGGGAGTTTGTAGTGTTCTGGTTGATGTTTCGATATATGGAACCAATGCCTGTGAAAGGGAAGTTTCAGTCAAGAATCTCCCGTTGGAAGACTCTGATTCTGATCAAGATGTTAAATTGAGCGATGACTCCTATGGTTAGCCTTTTCATCAGTTGCTTCATAAATTACAACTCTCAATTTTGGCTTTTTCTTTTCACATCTCCAACTAGAAGTAGGGAAGAATTTTCCACTAGAAATTATGCTTGTACATGTTACCATTCTTAACTATGGTTTGCATGATTGCATCAGATGCGACTAAGATTCAGTTGTGGACTGGGAATCCTGAGATTGAAGCTGTAGGGACTGATCATGGCAGGACTAACTCTAATAACTAGTGCAAAGAGATGTATCCACAAATTAAAATAGTTCTGACTACGAGTGGGAGATCAAGAATGGGAAATTCTTTTGGAATTTACCAATTTGATGCATAATTTTTAGGAATAATTACGAAATACCCCCTCAGGTTTGGATTAATTACAAAAAATCCCAAAGATGTTTCAAAGTTACAAAAAAAAAAAAAAAAAACCTTCAGATTTGATTCTGTCTTAAATTTAAGGGGGTAATTGTAATATTTTTATAAATATCGGGTGGATTTTTTAAATGATTTTTATTATGAATGGAGAAAATGTAAGACGAAATCAGACATCAAGGGGTTCTATGTAATTTTCAAAAATTCAATTTTTGTAATTAGTCCGAACCTCAAGGGGTTTATGTAATTATCCCTAATTTTTACCAAGGAATTAAAAGGACCTAAGATATGCACATCTATACTGACACAAGTTACTCTTATTGATAACCATTTTCCAACTTAATTGAAATGTTGAGACCCTTAATGATATATTTGACCTGGCTTCATATGGAGTCTCTGTTAGAATTAATAGAATTAATTCATACCCCAGAATCATCACGTGAATTATCAAGAAACAAATAGAAAATTGAATCTAAATCGGAAGCCTACCTTAAATTCATAGAGACAAATAGATACATCAGATCCGTACAGACACGTGTGAATCCTTTATCGGGTTAGCGTCTTCCACAACCAAATCCTTTAGGTACTCCAGTGGTCTCTCTCTAAGATGGGGAAGAGGAGAAGAGTGACGACTGATTTGACTTGGGGACCATAACCCTAATGAGAGTTCTTTATATACTAGGTCAATTAAGAGCCCATCAATCCTAATTGATTAGTATTGGGTCTTTACACATTGCAAAACCCTTACCCATTAGATATCTCTAGAGCCTTATTAGATTAGACCACTTAATTGGCTCTATTAAATTAGATAGCCCATAATATAATTGACAAAAAAAATGTGGTGTTGGAGTATCCACCTAAACCGCGATATTAGCCTGTTCAATTGGTTCACAGACCAAATGGAATGCACGAGCTGGTTGAGGGATGGCCTCAATTCCGAAAACAGAATGGATTAGTGTTCGGGAAATCCTACTTGTTTGAATTCAATCCAACCAAGAATGTGATTCAGGTTAAGGAGAGCACAAATGGAGGAGAACTTTGAATCTAGTTTTAACTTTGAATTGCTTGTAATGCAGTGTTTGCTAGATTTAAGTTATGTCTGCGGCTGTAGAAAAACGAACTCCTCTATCATTTGTAGTATGAATTTTATATTTTGGGATAGTTACAAAAACACCCTTGAGATTTGGGCTAATTAAAAAAAATCCAGAGATATTTCACAATTATAAAAAAGACCCATAAGGTTTGATTATATTTAAATATAATGGGGTAATTGAAACATTTTTATTTGTAATACTCTTATAAACTTTTTCATGGGCATTGGAATGTAAAGGACAAATTAGTTAGTACTAGTAAGGTGAACGTGCGTTGCACGTGAACGAAATAATTTTATTAATTTAACTCAAGTTAAATCTATAAATTGGAATCAATTTTTATTATTTTTTTTGTATTTATTATAAATGTCATTCATGTATTTTGATCTTAAAAGAAAGTTTGCAAAAACTAAATTTAAACTTATTTGTCCGTGAAATATGGTTAAGACATTTTGGACTAAAAATCATAATACTTAAATGATATTATCGCTCAACAAAGTACAATGGATATTAAAAAACTGATGAGTATTCTATATAAAAATTTAAAAAATATATAGTCAAGACGAGTTTTAAATTAATGCATCTTGTTTATTTTTTGAGTGTCTACTTCTTCTTCATACTTAGCTTTGGGATTTGTTTTGCAATTTTTGTTTGAATGCACTTTTAGCCCAGACATGATTGGTTGACGTATGGATGTATTTCTCTTTTACTCTATTTTCTAATGTGTGTTATCTTTTAAATCGATTTGACTATAAGATTCAGTTTTCATTCATCACATGTGCCTCTTTTGTTAAGAACGATGAGGAAGTAAAATTCTATTTTATGTTTAGAAGCTTAGCTCACGTACATATTTTGATTCATGTTCTTTTTTTTTATATTTAAGTACATATCTTGGGAGGGAAGGATGATGGGAGTCAAATCCTACACCTCTAGCTGAGATGGAAGTATTTATCACTCGAGCATTATTCAATTTTTCTCATGTTCTCCATGATTAAATTAATATTTATATAACATAAATGAAGATAGAATACACTAATCAATTGTAATTGAAAACAATCAATAAATTGATTCAGTTTGAAAGAATAGTCACATTTATATATCAAATAAATGACAGAACCACATCATAGAAATCAAAATTATTGAGTGTCGAACAATATTTATGCTCTATTCTATTATCATTAAGAGCATGCATGTCATCATAAGTTTATTACTTCCACACAATTTTTTATTATTGAGTGTGCTGATGTGACTAATTGTTATTCTAATTAATTTTTGTAACAAAAATTAGTTATGTAATATAGTAATGATAAATTTAATAGCAGTAAAAATTATTAATTAGTACATTGAAATAAATTATAGGAGGAACCTCAATTACGTCTTTTATGTTGTTTTCTTTCAAAAAATCACTTTACATTCTAAAAATTCATCCAATGGAGCATATCCAAAATATAATCCATCATTCAGAGTTTTTCAACAAAATTCTAGAATATAGAATATAATAATCCAGAAGTGTGTCAAATAACCGTAAAACATAGGTTAAGCTATAGCATTTTTATAAAAATGGCATAATAAAAAACCTCCTCACTTTTTAGTCGTCATGTTCTATGCATATGACATTTTCGAGCAAAATATAGGTCTCAATTTATTATATTTTTTTGTTGTTGTAAAACCAGAAAAAAAAACATCATATATAAATTGATAGGCTATCTTTTTATTGTCTTAAGCATAAAAAAATTCGTTTTGTTCATTTTATCTTTGTCGGTGAGCATCTTTCAATGTAGCATAAAATTTACAACATAATTCACAAAAGTATAATGCATGTATTTGAATGCTTAAAATGTTAAAAATAAATATCTTCATAAATTTAAATCTTCGACCTAATATTAAATCAGTTTTACCAGATGATGAATTTGATGTTGAAGAATGTCAATATATACATTTGAGCATTCGATTAAAGGATTATTATTATCCTTATATATAATTTTATATATGAATATTTAGAATTTTACTTTTGAACTCTAAAGAAGGGAATAAATATAACTTTATAAATCTTGCTCAAATTATTGTTCTTTTTAGTCTCTTGATATTCCATCACAATTTTTTTATTTATTAATTGTATGTATGTATATTGTTATTCATAGATAGAATTTTATTTAATAAAATAAAATATAATATGAAAAAAATCAGAAAAAAGGTTAAAAGTAAAGAGGATTAAAAAATGGTATGTCCGTCATAGTAAAATTTAGAAGAAAAACATGAAAAATGCTATTTAGATCTTTGTTAATTTAACATTTACGATAAAATCTGGTTGCACTTGAAAAATATACATTTTAAAAATTAAATTGTTAAAAGAGGTACATCTTTTAAAATGCATAACTATGAAAATAACGTCTAACCAATTTAAATTATTACTTTAATATTACATATATATGTACACTACAAAATGTGAGATCAAAATCATAATAATTGTTTCATCTATAAAAATTAAAGTATAGTGCTTATATCTACAAAGAGACTCAAGATTTAAAGGTGACTAAAATCAATTACTTTTGTTAATGAAACTAATATTTAAATTATAATGAATAATTTATTTTCAAAATCATGTTTATTTTTGGAATTAGAAGGAATATATTACTTTGATCCATAAATAAACTTTTTGATAATTTTTTCACTCAAATGTAATATTGTGGTCGCCGTATAAAATTCAGATATCAAGTAGTTTTATATTTATTGTACATAACTTAATACAATATTTTTTAAGTAAAAGATTAGCATATCAACATGTATGTTATAAATATGTACTTATGATATAAATGTCAGATTATTATTTTTTTAGTTTTTCTTAGCACATATATCACTACAAGAAAACATTGAAATTCCAACGAAAAAAATCCGTTGGTAATTGACCAATTAACGTTGGAATTATCGATTCCAACGGAAATTCCTAAACGGAAAATGAGTCGTTGGTAAAATGGCGTTGGAATGCCAAAATTCCAACGGAAATTCCAATGGAAAAATATTCCAACGGTAGTTCCAACGGTATTTATCCGTTGGAATATCCAATTGTTGGAAAAAAAATCCAACGAATATTCCAACAGTAATTCCAATGGAGTTATACCGTTGGAATTTAGTCCAACGATGATTCCAATGGTATTAATTCGTTGGAATATATAATTGTTGGAATAAACTCCAACGATTATTCCAACGATATGTCCAACGACATTATATTGTTGGAATCAATTCCAACGATGAGTCCAACAATATATTTCCATTGGAAGTTAAGAAAAAATTCCAACGTTTTTTTTTGTTGGAAAATATTCCAACAACAATTCCAACAAATTTTTTTCGTTGGAATTAAAAACATTCCAATTGTTGGAATATTTCAATATATACTTTTGACCCGCTAAAATAGTTAATCTATTAGCGACAACGTGCAAATATAATATCATAAAAAGTCGATATCAAACATTTCCAAATGTACGATATGATTTGTCCAAGACAAAAAAAAACAAATCAACAATCCTAAAAGTAATAATATCATCAACGACCCCAAAATTTTACAACAAAAAATAAAGCCAACACGAACAAATCAACAGTCTCCATAATCATCATCATTCCCCACATCTTCATCATCATCATCCATAACCTTTACAGCTTTTGTCCAATGAAGCTGACAAAAGAAAATGATCCCAACACAAAACAGGCATCACAACATCTTTATGTCCTCGTAACGTTTGTATATACTGCAAAGTTTCCAGGCTCCATACCTGAACATAAAACACAAATCATAGAAAAGAAAATAAGCAATGACAAGATTTTGAGGACCATTGCTAGGAAATTCTTCTTAAAAGAAATCATAGATAAATCAGGAACATGTTTTGTTTAAGTGTCCAAATTACTCTAATAGAGTGGTCCACAGATCCAACATTCAAATTATCATTTTACTTGAATCACACACTACAATAACTCAATGCATGTTCTAATAGCATGCTGAGAAAAGCATCTCTCTTGTGGACCTGAAAATGTGTATATTAGCTTTCTAAAATTGTAATAAAACGAACAAATTTACACATAAATAGCATAAGAAAGTAAAAATTATGGACCTGTTTAATTTTACCAGGCCATTGTTTTCCAGCCTAGAGATATCTTTAAGGAGGGGACCCCATGAAAATTGCATAATCATGAGAAAACCATGAAAAATGTAATTGGCTTATTAGTTGTTATTTTTTAATATCAACAATTGAGAAGAGATTGGAAAAAGGTGTAGTGGCTGAAGAAGATTTTTTCAATATTTAAGTAGAATGATTACCACAAAATCATTTTCATTTTTATTTTCACAATCATCTCAGAGTATTGCATAGTTCAAAAATGCAAGACTGCGAAAACTTAACGACGGTGTAAACAGAATTTTACAGTGAAAACAGAACATAAATTATACAAGAACAAAAAGAAATGTTCATTATTTTGAAATTACAAAGCTCAACAGATTCAGCCATAAAGGAAAGCATATGACAAGGCATATGCCACCAAAGTCAGGTCTCTATTCATAGACATTAACATATTGAACAAACAAAATTAAAGCAACATAAAAAGAAACCACCAGTGAATAAACTAAATGTAAGGGGGTAATTACTATATTTTTACAAATGTAAAGGGGGTGTTTGAAATGTTTTGCTTAGGAAGGGAGTAAAATGTAATACAGAATCAAGGCGGAGTTTTTTGTAATTTTCAAAAACCTTTGGGTTTTTTGGTAATTAACCCAAACCTCAGAGGTAGATTTTGTAATTATCCCATAGCAGAAATAGCAATGTTGCAAAGTTTATGTTTCTCAGTTTCTCTTAAGCTTCAATGTACAATCCCGTAATTAATTATAGCAAGAAAACAAAACTGCACAGGCCAGTATCTCAGTAGATTGAAAGGAGAACCACAAAGTTTGAGGAAAGGAGATACCAAAATGTTTGAGGAATTTACAGCAGTAGACAATCAAACACAATCAATCAGTACTAGACTCATCCTCGGCGTCTCATATCCATAAATTGACGTAAAAGTTAGAGCAATCAACACAGAGCATAAAGAGAAACATTCAACAAAAGGAAGACTAACCTTGATTCTATATGTCCTTGGCTTCAACCCCTTGTCTATACGAACTAGCTTATGCTCCTTCAAAGTTATTGCCTGTTCTGTGACTAGCAACGAGGGAAGCCAGTTGAAATCTCAAATTCAGTAGTTGAAGGTAAATTGGGAAATGGTTTTAATATCTAATCATGTATAAACTACATACATTAGAACATCATAGAAATAATTAGGAAAAAAAATTCCTAATAGAATTAACCCCTTCAAATGAGGAAGCATTAATTACCCTCCTTCAGACAATATATGCACACCTGTAGAATTAAGGTTGTAATAACTCCTACAAAACTGTTGCAGTCAGAAATACAATGCCGAACACGGTTACACAGATAGCAAAGAAATTTAGGCAATCTGATTCTATCATTCAAATTTCAAACTAAATGGGATAAGTTAAAACTTCAAGTACTAGAATTAGTGATGGATACCTCGACTCCAGTGTTGGCTTGGAACTCAACGAAAGAATTCCTGTCCTGAGGAACACAATCTCTAGCAGCAGACACTAACAATATTTGAATTTCTTCCATGTCATTTTCACAAAATTCTGCTTTAGCTTTTACTAAATTACACTAATAGGTTGTATTATGCTCACAAAATTAGGTAGGAATGAAAAGTTAAACATATTAAGCAAAATAAAAGCAAAAAGTTACTCGAGGTCGCCGTTGAACTGCTCTGCGGACCACTCGCTGCCGTATCCCTTGCAGACGAATGTAAACACTCCCATTTCTATGTGATTTTGATTGTAGGTTGTTAGTTGCTTGGGCGATCAACACTTTGGCCAAGGAGGAGCTGCAACAGTTTGTAAATTGGGGCGAGAATCATAACCCTAGGGTATTGTTGGTAAAAGTATTTGTGATGTTAATAAGCCAGTACAGAAATCCACAGCCAATTTGAGTAATCATCGAAGAACCAAACAGCTTAGAGAGAGTAACCTATAATGAAAAAGAAATCTAACCGAGAATATGATGGAGGGAGGGAGAAAATAGAGATAGAGCGGGCAACAGAAATCTCGAGCTGCTGCGGGCGGGGCGACAGAAATCTCGAGTTGATACAGCGGATTCACAGGCGGCGATGGGAGGAGTCACGGCGGCGAAGGGACTTAGGGATTTTAGCCGAGCCAAAATGAGAAACGTCTTTGACAAAAGAAATGCGCCATTTTTCATTTTAGGGAACTTTCTGGAAATTATATTTGTACTCGTACATAACTATTTTCTTTTTTAAGTTTTCTTAGTGGTATGTTGTATAAAACTACAATGAAGTTCCAACCATTTTGTTATTTCTTTTCTGGAATATTAGAATTTTCATTGGAATTTTTAGTATTTCCAATGGTTTATTCCAGCAATTTTGTTTATTATTGGAATTAATGTTGCAAATTTTCCAACGACTTATTGTGATGTTGTAATTTAATATTCCAACGAAAATTCCAACCGTTTATTCCAATAGTCTTGTCTCATTGTTGGAATTTATGTTGGAATTTTTCCAATGGTATGCTTCAGCGTTGGAATCTCTATTGAAATTGTAAAAATTCCAATAGTATTTCCAATGATTTAAAATATCATTTCATTAATTTTAAACACATAACTATGAGCCAAGTTTATTTTATTTTTAAATTTTAGAGTATGTACTTATAATATATTTGTTTTGCAAATTTAACTTTACATTGTCACAATGATCGATTTTTTTTATCGAAAGAATACATGAATAAAATAAACTAATAATTGAATCTAAATCATGTTGAACTGTATATCTATTATTACGGGAAAAAAACATACATAAAGATTAATGAATAGATCTTAGTAAAAAATAATATTTATTCAAAATTTTAGTAAAAAATTATATTTAATTTATATATCTTAAAAACTAATTATTTTTTATGGGAAAAGCATAAAATTCCTTGAAATTTTCAATAGTCGCGAATTTCCATCTTCCCATACCTAAAAAATGTATCATTTACTCTAACCAAAAATAATATTATCTCACAATGTAGAGTGTGTGATAGATGATATTATAGTATGGATATTCTCAACCAATATTAAAGTTTAAAAAATATATTTTGTCCTGTTATTTATTTTGAATAAAATAATATTAAATATATTTTTTTATTTTTTCTCTTTATTTTTCTGTAAATTCATACTCTTTTTTCTTTTTTTGATGTATTTAATTATTTAAAAAGTTAAAGAAATATATTATAAATGTGTATTTTACATAGCACTCAACTTTAAATGGCTAATATTCTCTCATATAAAGTCTTTTATATATGCTTATGACATATGGTTGGACAACTCTTGATATCTAGTATAATATAAAATAAATATTATCTAAAATTTTAAATTATTTTAAAAATTAAAATTGAAATAAATCATATAAGAAGATTTTGGAATATAAAGAGACACTTATCAATATTATTAAACAAATAAAATCAATATCAATATGAAAAACTACTTAATTACCCTTAAAGCTAACTTTACCATGAGGACATTTTTGGCAAATCAAAGTTTTCAAGAAACCTTAAAACTTATTCACACTTTTATAATAGGTATAAATAGATAGATAGATAAATGGCTGAACCATGATCCATTTTCATCAACTATGTAAACTATACATCAACGACAAAGAAAAAAGTAAAAAATATTGAGAAAAATAAGTCACTTATAACATGTATTCCTATATGTTCAATCAATGTTAAATATTCACTTATTTCGTATCCGATATATATAGTCGCTACCTCCTAAAAAATAATAATGAATGTATATTGTACGAAATTCATCAATATTTCATATTTAAAATTCATGAAATAATGATTAGTATGTGATGGGTGAATACAATATTTAAGTACATGCTATATGATTATATACATTGGTATTGTTTCAACATCTTCCTCGTTACCTTATTGCAAGTGACATTTTCTTTAGTTTTGAAAACTGATGGAATTTTTTTAAAACAATCATATCATGAAAATATACGATTTGTTTTCCATTTTATTAACAATTCCTTTGAAACAATAATACATATCATATAAATGAAATTATTTAACATACTATACAAGATAACTACGTATTGCAAGTACATATATAACATTATTGATATGATTGTTAAATTTTCAACCAGTGGATGAGCCATGTATAAGGAGGCCTGCCCCCCGCCCCACAAACCCACCTCAACTCTTTTTTTTTCTTACAAAACCCACCACAATTCCAATTGAAAGTCGCTATCTATGTATTTGTTTTCATAATCATCTCCTACAACCCTCTTTCATTTTATTTATTTTTATATATTGAATTGATTTCTAAGTTTTACTATAATCCGACCAAGATATTTTATTATTTTATATAAGGTTACACACATTAGTTCTTCTATCTCCCCTCTACCATTTTTTGACAATTTTCTCTCACTAAAGTTTTAGTTTCTATTAATATTTTGCTATTCGTTTGTGCTCCATGTTTTTATTATTATTTAGTCTTTTATTTATTATCTCAGTATATTGTTTTGTTTTGTTTTTCTTTTTGTTTGAAGATATTCTTATGATATGTTTGTTTTCAAGTTTAGCTTTACATTATCACAATTTGATTGAATTTATTTAATCAAAATAATATATGAATTAGATAAATTAATTATTAAATCCAAATCATGTTAAATCGTATATCCATTATTACCGAAAATATAGATAAAGATTAATGATCAAAGCTTGGGAAACAAATAATTATTTTTTTTTCTCTAAATTTTAGTAATTATTATATTTCACTAATCTTAAAACTAAATATTTTGTTATGAAAAAATGCATAAACTTCCTGAAATTCTCAATGGTTGCAAACTCCTATCTTCCCCTATAAAAAAAGAAAGTGTAACATACTCCACTGCGAATAAAATATTATCCCACGATTTAGTGAGAGTGATAGATGATAAATTTATGATTTTATATTTGCAACCAAAAGTGAAGTTTAAAAAATATATTTGTCTTACTATTTATTTAGAATCAAACTAATTGAATTAATTTTATTTATTTATATTTTTCTCTTCATTCCACTATAAATTTATACTCTTTTTTTCTTTTGTTGTAGATGTATTTAGTTATTGAAAAAATCAAATGAAAAATATTATAAATGTAAATTTTTTGCATTATACTCAATTTTAAACGGCTAAAAGTCTCGTATATGAAGTCTTTATATATACTTATGACATATGGTTGGAAAGCTTTCGATATCCAGCTGAATATGAAGCGATTTTTGTTTTAAAAAAACTCAAAATATTCTAAGGGCAAAATTGCAAAATTAGTCCTGTAACTTTAGGGCGGTGGCAAAAAAGTTTGCAAATTAGTCCTGTAATTAAAGAAAACTCGCGATTTTGATCCTAATTAAGCCCAAAATTGAGAAATTAACTGAAATAAGTCATGTGAGGCACATGTGGCCAGATTTCGGGCCAAATGAGCTTATGTGGAAATGGTTGAGTGGTTTATAAAAACAATTAATGATGTGTCGCTTAGGTGGGTTAGGAGAATTCGCCATGTTTGAAAAAAAAGGTCAAAATCATCCTCCATGTCATTAAATTTTATTTTTGTATCTATTCTTTTTTTCTTTTTTCCCTTTCTTTTTAATTTTAATTTTATTTTTATTTTTCATTCTCATGTTTCAAACTTCCACCGCACCCCACCACCCTTGTCCAGCTACCACCACCGTTGGCGCCACCCTTACGCCACAATCCAACCACCCCAAGCCCCAACATCATTTTTAACCAGAAAACCCACTATGTTGAAGGTTCTACTTGGAACCCATAGAAAAAATGCAGACAGAGTTTAATAAAAAAAAAAAAAAAGAGAAGAGATTGTACGAAGAAATCCACTCTATTGAGGGTTTTGCTTGGAACCCATACCAAAAGTGCAGAAGATGGAGTTGAAATTGGTTAGGGCTTTGTCATTATTTGAATTGATTGACCACTTGGTTTGCAATTTTTAGAGGATGAAGGGTAAATAGAAGTGATGGTCGTGGAATGGTGGCGGTGGGCTTGTAATAGAAGTGATGGTCGATGGAGAGGGTAAGAAGATTGTTCTCGACGACGACTAGTGGAGGGGTGTGGTCAAAAGGGCGGTGTCGGCGTCAAAGTGAAGAAGGTGAAAACAAAAATCAATATTTCGATTTAACTAAAATATGTTATTATAATATAAAAAATATTAATATAATAAATAATAGTATCAGAAAAAATTGTTTTAAAAAATAATATCAGAAAAATTATAATTTATTATAACGTTTACTTTATAAAGTCGAAAACATATTTAACATAAGTTATGCTTCTTATTAATTATTATATCACTTTTTATATAATTTTATTTTTTAGTAGCTAGCTACATAATTATTCATCAATTTATTTTTAGTTGATAACCATTATTTAAAATTAGTCAAAAACAAATCTCATTAATCAGTTTAATTCAAACACTTTTAATTGTTTTAAAATTGTATTCTTAAAAGATGATTTCCAAAAAAAAAACCTTAAGAATTCATACTATTTTTAATTATTTTATAAAATTAATTAACAAATAAAATTTGAATAAAATGGCGTGTAATATATAATTCCATGTAACTATGTAAGAGCTATGTGTGTCTTTTTAAGTTTTAAAGTATGTCAAAGATCACGAGTCCACATCAATTTTGGCCCGCAATGAAGACACATTGGATTCTTCCATGCAATTTCTCAATTTCGGGTCAAATTAGGATCAAAATCGCGAGTTTTCTTTAGTTCTGAGGACAAATTTGCAAATTGTATTTTTCTGAATTTTTTTGCCACCGCCCTAAAGTTACATGACTAATTTTGCAATTTTGCCTATTCTAAGAGTTACAATTGAAATAATGCAAATAAGAAGAGTTTGGAATACAAAGAGACACTTATCATATTATTAAACAAATAAAAACAAATCAATATAGATAACTACTTAATTTCCCTTAAAGGTAATTTTACCATGAGGATATTTTTTGCAAATCAAATTTTTCAAGAAACCTTGAAAGCTATTCACACTTTTATAGATAATATAGATTAAAAAAGGCTTAGTCTTATTTGTTTTCATCTTACACATGTATATAGGGAGGGAAACAAGGTGGCTGATCACCTTGCCTCCTTAGGTATTGATTTGAATAGTTTGGTTGAGTTTACACGTTCTTCTATTCCTCGGTCTGTACTAGGATTTATCCGGGTTGATCAACTTGATCTCCCGTCATTTAGGAAGTCTAGACTAGCTACAACTTCTTGATGTTTTTGTAATTTTTTGTAATTTTTGTAATAACTTTGTCTTTAATAAATAGGTTGGGGCGGGAGAAAATAACTTTGACAAGAATGGGGTTTCTGTTTTAGTTTAGATCTATTGTTTGTACTTAAACAATGTCACAATGCTGATTTCAAGTTTGTCTATGAATTTGTTATCAATATTAGACTAATCTTTCGGATCGTAGGGTATAATTAAAACTGTGGAATCATGTTAAATCTTGATTGATTGTTTTCTTAATTAATTTATGTATTCTATTCTATGAATTCGAGTGCTTATTTTCTTGCTTATTATCTGATCAATAATTTACATGTCATATTTTTTAGTGCAAAATTCGGGAGATGAGTTCTAACAAAGACGGAAACCGAATTCCGATATAAACAGGTGTAACGAGTCGGGAGACCTACAATTGTTTGTGGGGAGTCATTCAATTCAAAGATCTTTCGGAAATTAATAATAATTGTAACATATCGGGAGATCTACAATTGTTATTAATCTACTATTTATGCGCCACTCGGGCGGGGGAATAGACTAATTTAGGAATTGAACCCATAAAAACACATGAATTGGTTTTGAAACATTGATTGGATTTAATATTGAAGAAGCATGTTGAGATTATGTGCCTAGGGTTGCTTTCGTATTTGTTGAAATGACTTGTGGAGTTCGAGTATTTACAAAATCATTTCTTTTATTTTTATTTGTTTAGCTTAGATAATTATTTCTTGATTTTCGGCCGCTTCAATAAAATTGAAATACGATGTGATTATTGCCTAAATATTTTGTATTCAATCCCTGGGGATACAATCTTGCTTGTCATTATCCTATAAACTATAATGTACAATTGCAGTTGCGCTAACAAATTTTGGCGAACAAGTTTTGGTGCCGATTCTTAGGAGATTGAAAGATTCTACTTAGATATAGTGATAAGTAGTTCAATCTTAATTGAAGCAAAAATTTTGTAAATATTTTTTGATTTTTTTGTAAATATTTTTATTTTTTCGAATTTTGTATATAATTTTTTGCATTTTCAATTTTTTCCTTATTTTGTAAATATTTTTTTTATTGCTTTGTTTCTAACATTGTTTTTGCTGAATGCGAGACTGAAATCTTTGGAGATACAAGTAGCCCAAATCACTACTGTAGTAGGAGGCCAACATCAAAATGACAAATTCCCAAGCAATACTGAACTTAATCCGAGAAACCAAGTGCATCACCATTCTTCTGATGGATGATATAGAATATGAGGGCTCAAGGATTTCAACACACAATTCAACGATAGTGATGTTAGAAATCTAACGTCTGGTTGAAGACGTAAAATTTAGCGCTTTGTGGGAGGCAACCCAAGAGGCGTCGCGACAAACTTTGGGTTAAAAAAAGGAGGAAAAATTACTTCACATGACCGTGTGACAAATTCACACGGACTATGCGAACTGCATCACAGAGACAAGGCACACGGGCTGGTCGTGTGAGCCGACCTACACCTGTGTGCCGAGAGAGAGAGAACATAGATTGTCCCGGGGGCACGATACGGTGGCCGTGTGAAATGCACACGGGCCGTGAGAACGAACCATGTAAGTATTTTTTTATTTCTTTTGATAAATTCCTCATATGTTCCATTCGAAGTATATTTTAAGTTTGGGGGGGTTGTCAAGAATGTGTAAATAAGTACAGTTGCATGTATGCATTGCATTTAGGATTGCATGTAGAGCATAAAATTTGCATAAAATTTTTCAAAAAAATTCGATTTTTGTGTTTTTAATTTTAGCATGTATATCATTTTAGCACATTTAATTGCTTTTGTGTGATTTAGGATCCAAATATTCGACAAAGTACAAAAAGCTTTCATATGATTTTACTATGAGCATTTGGTTTCATGACATGAAATATTTTTGTGAATAACGTGATGAATTGTTGAGGAGATATCTTTTACTTGTTTGGCATTGATTGAGAAAATTGTGTATTTGAGCATGATCACGAAAAATAAGCCTCCGAGTTTTGATCCTTTAACAATGACTTTCATATTATGCGGTCTTTTTTTCTTGAGTGTATCATTCATGTTTGTTAGAACTCTAGAACTTACTTTGGTATCTTCATTGAAGCCATGTGTGTGTGCAATTTTTGAAAATAATTTAAGGCCATATTTGTTTAGTCTAAAAATCCTACCTATGAACTCATGATTCCCTAGTTAGCCACTTTGAGCCTTAACTTTTTATTGTTAGCCACATTTTGATATTTAAAAATTAAAAAATAATTATTATCCCTAAAATTACTTGAGCAAATAGAAGATGAATAGTTTTGGGGAGATATGGTGAAATTGTGAAAAAGAGAGAAAGTTGGGAAAAGAATGAGGGATGAGCAGTGCTTAGGTAAATGAGAAAAATAATGAAGCTTGAAAAAGAAAGAAAAATCTCTGAAAAAGAAAGAGAAAAATCGAGTAAAAGAGAGAAAAGAAAGAAAAAATCTGTATGGTGTGAGAATTTGAGAGCTTGAGGCTAAAGAAGAAAAGAAAAAAAAAAAAAGGCAAAAAAGCCTAAGAATGAAAAAGTTGAAAAAAAGAGTGGAATTGAGTTGAAAAAAAAATATCTTGAAATAATGATTTTAGATGAAATTGGGTTGGTGAGTTGCAAGTCTGTGTGCTAAATTCTATTTGCTCAATTCAACTCACTTGATCCAAATTTTCCATACCTTACCAAAGAGCCTACATTACAATCAAATGAAAGTCCATTTTGATTCTTAAATTGTGCACAAAAAAATGGTAGAGATTGTAGAAACCAGTAGGTCTTTGTAATACCTAGCTGTGTTTTTCTAATATTTTAAATTAGAGGAAAATAACCTCAGTTATATACAATTAAGGTTACAATTAACTAGAGAGAAAATAGGAAACTGACTCCTAATTTACAGCTCCTAACTCCTAATTTACAGCTAGCTACAAATCAGTTACAAATCAGTTACAAATTAGCTACAAATCAGGAGGAAATAAACACGCTTTTAACACTCCCCCTCAAGTTGGAGCATGGATATCAATCATGTCCAACTTGGATAAATGTTCTTCAAGCCTGACCCGAGGCAGTCCTTTGGTCAGAAAATCAGCAAGTTGTCCTTTGGATGTGACATAGGGTATACACACCAACCCTTCTTCAACCTTCTCTCTTATAAAATGTCTATCCACTTCAACATGCTTAGTACGATCATGGTGGATTGGATTGTGAGCAATACTAATTGCTGACTTGTTGTCACAGTACAACAACATGGGACTTTCACTTGAAAGTGACAGCTCATCCATGATTCTTTTTAGCCATAGAAGTTCACACATCCCTTGTGCAAGAGCTCGTAGTTCGGCTTCGGCACTACTCCTTGCAACCACGGGTTGTTTTTTACTTCTCCAGGACACTAGATTACCCCATATGAATGCGCAGTAACCGGTGGTAGACCTTCTGTCACTAGCTGATCCAGCCCAATCTGCATCTGTAAATGCCTCAATCTTTTTTGAATCATTTTTTCCGAAAAATAAGCCCTTTCCTGGAGTTCCCTTGAGATATCTAAGGATGCGGTGAACTGCTCCAAGATGTTCTTCATATGGCTCGTGCATGAATTGGCTGACCACACTGACGGCATAGGCAATGTCGGGCCGTGTATGAGATACATAGATAAGACGCCCGACCAACCTCTGATATTTTCCTTTATCTATGGGAACTTCTCCTTTCCTATATCCCAGCTTGTGATTTTCCTCAATAGGTGTATTTGCTGGTTTACACCCTAGAAAACCTGTTTCTCTAAGCAAATCAATAGTATATTTTCTTTGTGACACAGAAATCCCTTTCTTTGATCTTGCAACTTCCATGCCTAGAAAATACTTTATAGGCCCGAGGTCCTTGATTTCAAACTCTTTCGCGAGTACCTCTTTCCTCTTTTCTCCTTCAATAGTGTCATTTCCAGTAAGCAGAATATCATCAACGTACACAATTAAAACTGAAATTTTCCCATCTTGAGAATTTTTGAAGAACAAAGTATGATCAGTGTGAGCTTGAGTGTAGCCATACTTCTTTATTGTTTTTGAAAAACGATCAAACCAAGCTCTTGGAGATTGTTTTAATCCATAGAGGGATTTTCTAAGTCTGCACACCTTGTCTGTACCATAAGCATCTTCAAAGCCTGGAGGAACATCCATAAAAACTTCCTCCACCAAATCCCCATTTAGAAATGCATTTTTTATGTCTAGTTGAGAGATGTTCCAGTCCAAGTTTGCAGCTATAGAAAGCAAGACCCGAATTGTGTTTAGTTTTGCCACTGGGGCAAAGGTTTCTTGATAGTCTATTCCATAGGATTGCGTGAATCCTTTTGCAACCAAGCGAGCTTTGAATCTTTCGATGGAACCATCTGCATTGTACTTCACCGTGAACACCCACTTGCACCCAACTGTTTTCTTCCCATTTGGCAATGCTACACACTCCCAAGTTCTATTTTTTTCAAGTGCTTTGATCTCCTCCATAACAGCTGCCCTCCACTTTGGAACACTCAATGCCTCTTGAATTGACTTAGGAATCTCTGTATTGGACATATTAGTAACAAAGGCACGATAGGAAGAAGATAAATTACTATAGCACAAGTAGTTTGAAATGGGATGAGAAGTACATGTTCTTTTCTCTTTTCTTAGGGCAATGGGAATATCTAAGTCCCGGACTGTTATAGGATTACATGGACTTGGGTTTAGACTTGAAGTGTCAGGAACTGTTGGATTCAATGATTGGTTCTGCTTTGGTGTGTGAATTTCTTCATTTTCCTTTCTTTTCCGTCTCTCATAGACAAGTAATTTGGGACTTTGGACATCTTTCCCATTATTTTTATTGAGTGGATCGGATTCAGATGGCACATTGGTGGACATGAGTGGTACAACAGGTTGTGGATCCTGAAAAACAGGTATGTAGTGGTCTAATGGAGGAATAGTATCAGGTTGAGGACTTTCAAATGTTGCAGAGGTAGGAAGTGTATCCCAAAAATTCCAAAAACTCTCTTCTGTTGTCACACTCTCCCCCTGAAGTGAGGTTTTGGAAAAGTAGGGCTGATTCTCGAAGAAGGAGACATCCATACTGACAAATATTTTTCTTGTTTTTGGATCAAAGCATTTATACCCCTTTTTCGTTGGAGAATAACCTACGAAAACACACTTGATGGCCCTTGGGTCAAATTTACCCCGATTATGGGAGTGGATATGAACGAATGAGGTGCACCCAAATATCTTAAGCGGTAAATCTGAAATCAGGCGATTTGTAGGATAGATGCTCTGAAACACTTCTAGAGGAGTCTTGTACCCTAGAACTCGAGTAGGCATTCTATTAATGAGGAAGGAGGCAGTGAGAATAGCTTCGCCCCATAAAAATTTAGGCACATTAGTGGTAAACATTAAGTACCTAGCAACTTCAAGTAAGTGTTTATTTTTCCGTTCCGCCAACCCATTTTGTTGAGGAGTATCCACACAACTACTTTGATGAACAATCCCCTCACTTTGAAGAAAATTTCCAAGAATAGTTTTGAAATATTCACTTCCATTATCAGTTCTAAGAATTTGAATTTGGGATTGGAACTGAGTTTTGACCATTGAGTGAAAGTTTCTAAAAACATGTTCTGTCTCTGATTTTGTTTTTAGGATATACACCCAACATAGTCTAGTATGGTCATCGATGAAAGTAATAAACCATCTAGCTCCTGAAAAATTTTTAACTCGTGAGGGACCCCATATATCACTGTGTATTACCGAGAATGGTGCTGAATTTTTGTATGGCTGAGATGGAAATGATACACGATGATGTTTGGAAAGTTGACAAATTTCACATTGAAATGAGGAAAGATCTTTATTATTAAAAAGAGATGGAAACAAATTCTTTAAGTATGGAAAGCTAGGGTGGCCGAGTCTATAGTGCCACAACATGACATTATTTTCAGACAAAGAAACAGAAAATGATTTGCAAAGTGATTCTTGTCTACTCGAATCTTCTTTATCCAGGTAGTAAAGTCCTCCACACACTTTAGCATTGCCAATCATCTTCCCCGAAGTCAGTTCCTGAAATTGACACGAAGAAGAATTAAAAGTAGCAACACAATTCTGATCGTGGGTGAGTTTACAAATGGATAAGAGGTTGCATGAAATAGAAGGAACATGAAGTACAGACTTTAAAACCAGATTTTTGGACAAAATTATTGAACTTTTCCCTGCAACTGTGGCTAAAGAGCCATCAGCAATTTTGACTTTTAAGTCACCAGTACAAGGAGTGTAAGAGGAGAAAAGTGAGGAACAACCTGTCATGTGATCTGAGGCGCCAGAATCTATGATCCATGGGGTTTTGTCCTCAGTGAGCACATTGAATGAATGAGGAAAATTACCTTTCTGTGCAATGGAGGCAGAAGAAATAGAGGTAGAATTGAGGAGTTTCATAAGACTCTCTAGTTGTTCCTTGTTGAGGGAAAGAGGAACATTCCCTGATGTTGGTTCCTCATGAGCAATTTGAAGAGCTTTGCTAACCCCTTGTTCAGGTTGTCCATTTTTCAGATGAGAGGGCTTCCCATGTAGTTTCCAACAGGTTTCACGTGTGTGACCAGGTTTTTCACAATGATCACACCATGGTCTGTTTCCTTTTTGTTCCTAGAGTTATTCCCACTATTAGAAAAGTTGGAGAGCCTGTTGCCCCTAGCTACAAGGGCCGATGATTCAGGCTCAGTGACAGAGGGCTCTCGGGTTTCTACTCCCAGCATAACATTCCTTCTGCTTTCCTCTCTACGAACCTCAGAGAACACCTCACGAGTGGTTGGCAGGACTTCACGTCCAAGAATCCTACCACGCACTTCATCAAGTGCGTTGTTTAAGCCCGCTAAGAATGCAAAAACACGATCCTTCTCAATCATCTTTTTGAAGATAGCACTATCTTGTGGACAGTGCCATTCATAATCGTAAAATAGGTCCAACTCCTGCCATAAGGTTCTAAGCGTATTATAATATTGCAACACGCTCAGATTGCCTTGTTTCGTGTTGCGGATGCGTGTGGCAATTTCATAAACTTGTGCAGAATTTCCCAAATCGGAAAAAGTCTCTTTTGTAGCTTCCCAGATTTCCTGGGCAGTAGCAAGAAACATATACGTCTTGCTGATTGTTGGCTCCATCGAATTGATGAGCCATGACATGATCAAGGCATTCTCAGATTCCCAGGTCTCAATGGATTCGACACCTTCCTTTGGTTTCTTGGTGGCTCCCGTTAGGAACCCGATTTTTCCACGCCCTCGGATGAATAACTTGACTGACTGCGACCATTGAAGATAGTTTTCTCCATTGAGTTTGTGGGTGGTGATTGGTTGAGAAGAAAGACTGTCACTAGTGTTTGACATTAGAGTTGATTTTGAAGTTGATCTCATTGATCCAGAATCGAGCTACTGATCACCTATATTGGACGCTCCAGACATAACCTCCTTTTTCCTTTTTTTTTTTTTTCAGTGACCAGAGGTTGGCTCTGATACCATGTAGAAACCAGTAGGTCTTTGTAATACCTAGCTGTGTTTTTCTAATATTTTAAATTAGAGGAAAATAACCTCAGTTATATACAATTAAGGTTACAATTAACTAGAGAGAAAATAGGAAACTGACTCCTAATTTACAGCTCCTAACTCCTAATTTACAGCTAGCTACAAATCAGTTACAAATCAGTTACAAATTAGCTACAAATCAGCAGGAAATAAACACGCTTTTAACAGAGATGTTAAATGATTTGCAAGCCTATGATAGTTCTACATTCATTGAATTGAGTTGAGAGTAAAGATTTTCCATACACTTTGAGAGATAAGTGATACACTATTTTTTTGTGAGTCTCGATGTGAAGTACCAAAAAGAGTATTGATTATGTCGAACTTGTGATTGATGATTTCTTTATACGTCGAATGAGATTGAATATTTATAGTATTCTTGTGTGTTCTTTGTACCCCATGATTTTATTTTTCTTAATTTGCTCGAGGACGAGCAATAGTATAGTTTGGGGGATTTTGATACGTGTAAAATATACGTGCATTTAAGGGCTTATTTTACTACATAATTGATGCATTTTGCACGTATATTCGGTGTATTTTACTTGGTTTCCTTAGAAGAGCATGATACTACGTATTCTTGTAACTTTTTACAGGAAACAGAGCTTAAATGGAAAGATATCAGTTGGAAGGCGCGGACAAGATCGACGAGTGCAAAGAGAAGATCGAAAAGACAAAGAAAATGGACGAAAGCAAGTCACACGGTTAGCCCGTGTGGGGTAACACGACCGTGTGAGCTCCCTTGTGAAGGTTACACGACCATGTGAAGTGTTCGGGAGAAAATAGAGATAGAGACGTGTTACACGATCTGCACGTGTGGGACCACAAGATCGTGTGAGGTGGCCGTGTGAATTGACACGGCCCGTGCGATGTGTCTATGTATGATTTTGAGTCATTTTCCCCTCAGAACTCAACAAGTGATCTTTCAAAGCACCTATATAAGAAGGACCAAGGCTCTGCATGAAAATATATGATATTGCACCACAAAATACAATACAATACACAAGATTACACAAATCAAAGGTCTTCTGAGAGAGGAGGGCTAGGTTACGAAGAGAACCACAAGGCCTTTCGCATCTATGGAAGCACAAGAGTTTCAAAGACTTGGAAGGAGGTTCCATCCTGACAAGAACGAGTTTTTTTTCTTAGTGTAGATCTCTTGTCTGTACTTAAACGATGTCACAATGTTGATTTCAAGTTTGTCTATGAATTTGTTATCAATGTTAGACTAATCTATCGGATCCTAGGGCATAATCAAAACTGTGGAATCATGTTAAATCTTGATTGATTGTTTTCTTAATTGATTTATGTATTCTATTTTATGAATTCTAGTGCTAATTTTCTTGCTTATTATCTGATCAATAATTTGCATGTCATATTTGTTAGTGCAAATTTGGGAGATGAGTTCTAACAAAGACATAAATTGAATTCAGACATAAAAGGGTGTAATGAGTCGGAGACCTACAACTATTTGTGGGGAGTTATTCAATTCAAAGATCTTTTGGGAGTTAATAATAGTTGTAACATATCGGGAGATCTACAATTGTTATTAATATCTTTTACGAGCCACCAGGGAGGGGGAATAGACTAATTTAGGAATTGAACCCACAAGGGCGGAGGTAGGAACATATTTGGGGTGGGCCGATACACGAAAATGGGATGGGTCGGATAAGAAAATCATATTAATTATAATTAAAAAAATTTAAAAAACAATTCTAGTGTAATCAAAGTACATTACTGATATATTTGAGCGTGCACGTATTACTGATAACAAGATTGTTGATACTCCGGTTGAGACTAATGCTCGATATTCTCCCTTTTCCCTTGTCGGATCACAGTTTATATCGTACTGTTGTTGGCAGTTTGGTTTATCTCACAGTTACTCGTCCAAATATTGCACATGTTGTTCATGTGGTTAGTCAGTTTGTTACTTCTCTCTCTACAGTTCATTGGGTTGCTGTTCTACATATTCTTAGAAATCTTTGGGGAACTCAGTTTCAGAATCTTTTACTTCCGTCTAGTTCTTCTTTGGAGCTGCGTGCATACTCTGATGCTGATTGGACTGGTGATCCTACAGATCGCAAATCTATCACTGGTTTTTGTGTGTTCCTGGGTGACTCTCTCATTTCTTGGAAGAGTAAGAAACAAGATGTGGTTTCTAGATCTTCCACAGAAGCTGAGTATCGTGCCATGGCAACTACTGCTTGTGAGATAGTTTGGTTACGTTGGTTGCTAGCAGATATGGGCGTTTCCCTTGATCGTCCCACTCCGATGCATCGTGATAATAAGAGTGTTATTCAGATTGTCCGCAATACAGTTTTTCATGAGAGGACTAAACATATTGAGATTGATTGCCATATTATTCGACATTATTATCAGACTGGTATCATCACATTGCCTTTTGTCTCTTCTTCTGTGCAGATTGCTGATATGTTTACCAAGGCACATTCCTCTTCGCGTTTTCGTTTCTTGTTTGACAAACTTTCAATGCTTTTTGCGGTTGCATCGTGAGTTTGAGGGGGAGTGTTGAAATATAATTTATATTTATTTTCCTTATTTAAGTGTAATTTTTTTAATATTAGGATTTTAGTCCTCTTAGGGTTAAGTTTTCTATTTGCCTATATAAGGCTCTCCTTTGTTTCTTTTGTAATTTACTTTTGATTTTGCATAATAAGAATACAAGTATTTTATGAATTCTTTGATTTCAATAGTTGCTAGAAAGAACATAAGGTGACAACGTGTCACAACATGTATGTCTAATAACTAACAATTGTCTCGGACTAAAACAAACTTGGACGAATTCACTGATTCAAATTCTTCTATCGCTTGTTGTACATCTAAAATCTCTAAAACGTTGACATTGGGCCTGTTAACCAAAACATAAACTAGGAATTGAAATGGCCAAAAGGAGTTATTCAATCATGAATATATTATTAGTTAATTGCTATGCAAGTAAAACGTCCTTTTCCATGAGGCAACCTCAATGATCATGTACCTCTTGAAGACAAAAAATTAGTCACTTGGGAATGTTAGTTGTAACATTTACCGATATACTATAGCCAAGTGTTAGAGACTTTTCAAGTCTTTGTAAATTATTTGATATTGTAAGTGAAATGGAGATGACTATTTCATATTGTATTCTCTATAAATAGGCACCAGATTTATGCTAAGCTCACCACCTCAGGCACAAGATATAAGCAATATTATCAATTATCCAGTAGTAGGGCGCGAAAATGAAGATGGCTTTTCTTTTCCTCAATGCCATTCTTATTGCGTCTTTGGCTACATTTGCATATGCATCGGATCGATCCTCTTCAAGATTTCTGCGTTAACATTAACGCGCCGACGCAGCTGGTAATATAATTTAAGCTTACTGGCAATTTTAGTCCTATAATTCTTAGTGGTCGGTTTGTCCTGTAACTTCTTGATTTGACAGTTTCGGTCATTGACGATTTTACTCTTTAGTATAAAAATAGCAATTTCAGACCTATAACTTTTAACGGGTATTTTTGATAATTTGGTTAAAAGACAAGGGTATTGAGAGAACAAATGAAATATCAAAACACCCAGTTGAGACCAAAATCACACAAAATAAGAACTTGTAGGACCAAATTAAAATTGCACGAATTAGAACACATGGGACCAAATTACAAAGAGTCAAAATCCCCCGGGATCAAAATTGCTACCTACAATATTTATAGAACCAAAATTGCTAGCCCTCTATAATTACGGGACCAATTTTGCAATAAGCCTATAATTTCTATGTCAAGGAGGCATAAATTGAACATTTCATAAACTGCTTGCTTTGGTACATTCTTTGTCTTACCATCATTGATTTGCATGTAGTTTTTGTGAATGGGAAGATCTGCAAGAATCCAAACAAGGTAGTTGCCGAGGATTTCTTTTTCTCGGGTTTGAATAAGGCTGGAAATACATCAAACGCAGTTGGATCAAGGGTCACTGCTGTGAATGTGAACCAAATAGCAGGGCTCAACACTCTCGGCATCTCTTTAGTTCGTATAGACTATGCCCCATACGGTCTCAACCCGCCCCACACTCACCCCCGCGCCACTGAGATTCTTGTTGTAATTGAAGGAACTCTGTATGTTGGCTTCGTCACCTCCAATCCCGCTAACCCCAACTTAAAAAACAAGCTGTTCACAAAGTACCTGTACCCCGGAGACGTATTCGTGTTCCCAGAAGGTTTGATACATTTTCAATTTAACGTGGGAAAGACCAACGCTGTCGCGTTTGCTGGTCTAAGCAGCCAAAACCCGGGTGTCATAACTATCGCAAACGCAGTTTTTGGTTCGGATCCACCAATTAATGCAGATGTTTTGACTAAGGGATTCCAAGTTGAGAAAAAAGTGATTGACCAACTTCAAGCACAGTTTTGATTGGATAACAATCAAATACGAAGCTGATAAGAATCTGGTTGCCAATTATGATATTTTCTTGGCTCCCTAAATAAAGAAGCATTACTGTATATTTAATTAGTACAAATAAATTATTAATACTTATGTTTCTGATTCTTTCCTCTTCAGGTAATAGTATTCACTTAAATCTGGTTTGGAGTCAGTTTACACATTTGTATTGATCCCATAATAATGTATATACTACAATATTTAATGAGCTTCTGAGTTCTTTCACTATGATATCTGGTTTTCATCATTCTTTATCAAGCATTCATGTTTGTACAAACAGAAAAGTAGATGAACACATCTAAGTTAGTTGCTAAAAGGCTTGGACAAAACCTTCTTATCATCCATCCGTCAATTCTAGCATGTCATAATAAATGATTAAAAAGTAAAACATAGAATGCCAAAATTGACGAAATATGAAGTTATTATAAAATAAAACATGGGGGTATCAAATTGATTTATCCTAAAAGTGTGGTACCAAAAGTAAAAATAGACTATAATTTAGATAAACTGAAGTTTTCCCCGAATAATTGATATGAAAAACCAAAGAAAAATGTCCTCATCTACTCATTCTCTTTTTTGCCTTGACGATATAATAAATTCTTTTTCACACCTAAAAAGAATGTGAGGACCAAAATACCGTTAGCTTGTTGCTTGGTAAAAATATTTTCATCTAATCTTTTGAATGACAAACAGATACATTATACATGATTGGTACGGGTCCATATCAGTCACTTATTCTTAGTTTGTCTTTTATTTTCAGAAGTTGTGGGTTATGGGGATCCCCCTACTGTTGTCTTCCCCTCTATTCATAATATGAAGTAAAGACAGCAAAATCATCTCTTTTCAGTAAGCCTTCATGGGATTTATAATCAATTTTTGAAAATTTCTGCTTCTCATTTTTATGTTATTTGCCCCTGTGATCCTGAACTATTTGTAATAGGTGGTGCGAAATTACTTTTTGGGCAAAATTGCAAAATTGGTCCTTTAATTATAGGGCGGTAGCAAAAAGGTCCTATAAAGATCACATTCTGCAAAAAAAAGTCTGTGGATCTGTAGCAAACTCTCGATTTTGGTTCTGCAAAATGCACGATTTGCAAAATAGCCCTTTAACTATATGGAAATATCGATTTTGGTACTAATTTCACTGAATTTCAGTCACGTGAGTGGCACATGTAGTTCCCAATTACCAGTGAAATTAGGACCAAAATTGAGATTTTCATACATTTCTGAGACTAATTTGCAAAACTTGCATTTTGCAAGACCAAAATTGAATTGAGACGTTTATATAGTTACAGAACATTTTTGCAAAACGTAATTTTTACATGACCTTTTTGCTATTGCTCTGTAGTTATAGGACTAATTTTGTAATTTTACCCTACTTTTTGTCAGTTAAATTTGTGTATAATAAAAATGGACTGATCAAAATGAAACGTTTGAATATTGTAATAGTCTGTTTTTTTTTTTTTTATAGATTTTGTTTATGTATAAACAATCAATGCATAGAGAGAAGATCCAATCCCTTCCCTACCAAAACAAAGAAGAATAAGGAAATTATTATGTGTTTAACTTTTTCTTTTTATTTATATTTGTGGATGATTTCAATATTTGCTCCATTTATGTTTGAATAGTAAGGATAATCCTAACACGAGAGACTATTTATAGAACACTTGTATTGGCAGGATTAGTATCAACTTTGACAAAATGCATACTTGGGTGCTATTGGTGAAACATTGAAGTTCCGAGTATCAGTGTAATACCCCATCCTTGATTAATCTAGAATTTACTTTGGGATAATTTTAAATCATGTTTTAGTATTTTATTTCATGTAATTAAGTAGTATTTATTTAGTTAACATATAGTTTAGTATTTATGTGACTTTAGATTATATATTTAAGAGTACAATCCTTTTATTTGATTTTGTGAGTAAATATAATATATAATTATTTGTGTTAGTAATATTAAATTAATATTATTTTAACTTTATATTTCCACCATAACAAAATGGCAAAATGACATGAATACCCACCTTTCCAGCCCAAATCCCTAAAAAATACAATTTTTCGCTGATTTTTGATAAAAATACTATTTTTCATTTGATTTTTGACAAAAATACCATTTTCCGTGATTTTTGCGTTGGTTTCTTTGTTGTTTCAAACATGTTTGTTGTTTCTTTGTTGTTTCATACCTGTTTCATTTATGTTTCACTTAGCCAACTTTTCATTGAATTCCCACGATTTGCATGGAGAAAATCACGGTGTGGTATGCCACAATGGACAATGGGAAGAAAATAGAGAGTATACCAACTTTGAGATAACAAGAATATCGATTCCAATGGATCGCACATTGAAGACCTAAAAGAAATCTTGGAACAACAAATTCAATTCAGAAAATTTGAGCTTACTTGTCCATCATCGGCTACGAGAAATGGACACGACTCCATTGTCAGACCATAAAATACTTTGTATTGACTTCCAATATCGTAGAACTATTGAATGCATCAACTGTAGCGGGGAAAGACCTACTAACAACTTTACTAGAGTACGTGAGATCTTTAGTTCAAGATTATGCATGCAGATATCGAAAAGAAGAAAGATCAACATTTACAAGGATGAAAAAAAAAAAAGCTGAAGAGTATATGGGGAAAAACTACACTATTTCTCTAAATTTAAAAGCTATTTACTACAAATTTTTATTACATGATCCGTTGTTTCACAATTGTTTCTTACATGTTTCATTTATATTTCAGGTGAAGAGGTCAAATGATTTTATCTTTAAAATCATAGAGGCTGACAAAATATTTGTTCTGGACCTTTAAAAAAGGACTTGCACATGCAACAAGTTTCAAATAGATGAAATTCATTCCTCACATGTTATACCAAACTTAAATATATTTTTCAACTGATTACACCATCATTAAGATTTACACAACAATAATTCTATAAAATCATTAGGAATTATTGATCGATCATGTTGAGAAGATGCATTCTTGAGGCAAATCTGATGATATCCCTTCGCCGTCGTGGATCGAGAAAAAAAAAACAGAACGAGAGACAGAAAAAATAAGGAGATGGCAGAGAATAGAAGCATTAGTTTGGAGGAGATCAAAAAGGTATATTTGTCATGTTTATTGACCTGGTGGGGCATATTTAGGATGGAGTGGTATTTTTGTCCTTTTTTCAAAATAAAAGATATTTTGTGTAATTTCCTCTAACAAAATATCCTAGCCCAAACAATTCTCAACAATTATTTTACCCTAAAAATTAAGGCCCAAACCTCACAAAATAATTTTCAGCATTATAAATATCAAAAGCCCAATTTCCTATTATTTTTCAGCAATTTTCATTGAAGCCCAGACCCAAGCCCAACCCTAAACCAAAGCCCACTCATTTGTCCCCCTTCAATACCCCGAACCCTAACCCTAGCCTCATTTTTCAGTATACTTTATACACTAACACACACTAAAAAGTACAAACTCTCTCTCTCTCTCTCTCTCTCTCTCTCTCTCTCTCTCTCTCTCTCTCTCTCCACCTTTGTCCAGCGCCACCACTATCTCTCTCTCTCTCTCTCTCTCTCTCGCCACCACTATCGCCAGCTGCCGGCCACCACCCCTCCCTTTTAATGTTTTATTTTCTTTTTCTTATTTTCTCCTCACTTGTTTTTCTAAATTCTTTATGTTTTCTTTTTTTTTTGGCCGCCACACTGCCTTGCCCCATCGTCCGCCGCCAACCACCGCATCACCACTTTCGGCCACCGGTTGCCACCACCACCGGCAGCCACCCTTTTCTCCCCCTTGTTTTTATTTTATTTATTTTCTTTTTCTTTCTTTCTCCCATCTCTTCTCTTTCAATTTTTCTGGGCACCGACCACCTCTGCCCACCGTCCTCCACTGCCGACAGCCAAAACCCCTTTCACGATGAAGATCTTCTATAAATGTGGGTTAAAGTTTTGATTTCTTTATTTTACAAGTGTGTAAAAATTTCTTAAAAGGTTTTACTTAAAAAAAATCATCTTTGTGCATTGCATGTGTATATGAATTTAAGAAATTTTGTGTGATATGATTGATTGGCATGATTGTTGAGAAATGGGAAAACTGAATCTATAACTATTTATAAGTCTTAAAAAAAGGGAGATTTTGGACATGTTCGAAGGACCAAAAATTTGGGATTCATTTGTTGTATAGTTTACGAGTAAGTCTCTTGTGAGACCGTCTCACGAATCTAAATCGTGAGATGGATCCTCAACACCCAAACCGGATCCAAAACCCAACCCACCCACCCACCTCCCCCCCAAAACTAATGCTGGAAATTAAGACTGTGAAGACCGGGATTTTGTCCGGCCCATCCAGCTTTTGCAAAACAACTATTTTTATTCACCATTTCACTTTCTACCCATATTTAAATACCCACTTTTAAGTCCTATACCAAACATCTCTTCATGTTACATATATAACAAAGATTACTGTAAAAAAATCCATGGGAATGATTTCGACTCTTTGATAAAGAACTAAATTTTGTTTAATAAGCCTTATCTTTTATTTTGTCTTGGGTGTCATAGGTAAGATCAGTATTAAAGTAAACAATAAATAATATTTTTCAAGTAAAAGGTAACACTTCTACAGGAAATCCTAAATATTTTAATAAATATAGTAAGTAATACTTTTAAGATAAAATATATTTACTTTTCAAGTTAAAAGTATCACTTTTAGAAGAAATAGTATATAATTTTAGAAGATTTAGTAAGTAATACTTTTATAAAAAAAAAAGTAATATTTTTCATGTACAAAATGATACCTTTTAAATAATTACTAATACTTCTAAATGAATTAGTAAGTAATTATTTTTAAGTAAAATCTATTATTTTTCAAGTAAAGAGTAATAGTTTTAAGGGAAATAATATATAATTTTAAAAGTTGTGGAATGTAATACTTTTACAGTAAAAATCAATACCTTTCGAGTAAAAAGTGATACTTTGAAATAATTTTTAATACTTTTAATGGATTTTTTTTTTAAAAGTGTTATTTTTCAAGTAAAAAGTATTATTTTAAAGGAAATAATATATAAATTTAAAAGATTTGGAAAGTAATACTTTTCGAGTAAAAAGTGATACTTTTTAAGTAAAAACTAATCTTCTAAAAAGATTAATTACTAATAATTTGTGAGTAAAAAATATTACTTTTCGAGTAACAGTAATATTTTTAAAGAAAATAGCATATAATTTTAAAAGATGTAGTAAGTAATACTTTTATAATAAAAATAATTTTTTGAAATAAATATTAATAATTCTAAAAGAATTAGTAAGTAATAATTTTTAAGTATAAAGTATTACTATTTAAGTAAAAAGCATTAGTTATAAAGAAAATAATATTATAATTTTAAAGGATATAGTAAGTATTAATTGTCAGTAAAAAGTAAGACTATTTGAATATAAGCATACATTACTTTTTCGAGTAGAATCCATGCTTCAAAAAGAATAATAAGTAATACTTTAAAAGCAAAAATAATTCCTTTTAAAGGAAACAGTAATATTCATTAAAAATTTAAATTGTATATAGGGCTCGTGCTAAATGTCATAGTTATTGTATTTACTTTAATATTTTCTGATTAGCTTGTTATATATATATATATATATATATATATATATATATGATCAAATGAGACCAAACCATTTAGGTAAGAACATAAGACCACATATAGACTATTTGATTTAATAATCAATGGTCCAGATTTTACTCCCTATTTTAGGCATGGGCGCCTAATGTAAGGGTAGAAAAGTAATTTCATGCTTTAAGATAAGGAATATATTTGTAACTCCCCAGTTTTTGAATTTGGTAAGTCAAAACCTGATATATCCATCCCGCGATTTCCTCAATTTTTCTCTTTCAAAAAATCGAAACTGCTTCCACAAACACACGATATCACACACGACCAAAAACTGCAAATCGAATTTAAGAGCGGTTTTAATCCATCCAAGATGTATGTTTTGGCTTTGTTGCTGCTAGGGCTCCAAAAACTCAGAAGTTTATTTAATTTTCGTTGCGATTTTAGCGTTTACTCCTTGCTAGGGATCGATCTTCTCCGAATTTGGGTGTAAGTTTTTCTAATCATATTATGGTGTTTCTTGTTGATAGGGTTCTGTTTTATTGTTTTATGTTCGATTTTAGTGTTTTCTTTTTGTTCGATTTTAGTGTATACACATATATAGTGTTTTTCTTTCTTGCTGATAGGATTGATGGATGGTGTTTTTTCTTGTTGAATTTTTTTTCATATGTTGTGTGCTCGTAGTTTATATTTCTTTCGATTGTTCATTTTCGATTTCTCATGTTGTACATTGTATTGTTAGTTGTGTAATAATGTATATTTAGTTATGTAATATTGTATATATAGCTTTGTGATAATGTATTTTTATGTATTTAATAATATATGCTCAGTTGTATGGTAATGTATATTTAGGTGTATAATAATGTATGTTTAGTTATGTAATAATGCATATTTAGTTATAGAACATTGTATATTTTAGTTGTGCGAGTATGTATATATGTTATGGAATAATGTATATTTAGCTATAGGATAATGTATAGTTAGGTGTGTGATAATGTATATTTCGCTATATGTATGTATACTTAGTATACATATGTATACATAAGTGTATGGTAATGTATACTTAGGTGTATAATATTGAATATTTAGTTGTGTGATAATGATATATATATATATATATATATATATATATATATATATATATGCTATGCAATAACGTATATTGAGCTATATGGTAATGTATATTTAGTTTTGTGAAAATGTATAATTAGTTGTATTTTATTGTATACTTAGTAGAGACATTGTGCATATTGTATTTTTTTGTATAATAATTGGTTCTATATTTTTTGTAGATTTGTTTTATCAACTAAATGGTCAAAAATAAGGGAAAAAGGATTGCGGAGAGTGGGGCTAAAGACGGACGGGGGAAGAGGGCGAAGGATTCATATCCGACATTATCCTTTAGGTCGAATCCCAGGGTGTTGGTAAACGCGCTGGCTAATCATTGACTGCTCGTCTGTCGGTGGAAGCAGCCGGGACAAGTATGGATATCTGCCGGACAAGTTGGTGAGTTATGTTTTTTATTGTACAAGCAGATATGCATATTGTATAGTTATGAGTGTTAAAATGTATATTAGTTATTATAATTTGTACACATAAGCTTAAATATTTGAAATATTTTAGTGTATGTTTATATTTTTGTTGGGTGTTTAAATAAGTGTGTAATATTGTATACTTAAGTATTCAATTATGTATAGTTATTTAGTATGATATGGTTATATGTAATCTATAGTCTATGAAGTTTAATGTTGTTTTCCATGGTATATTCGTAGGTTTGGATGTTTTCAGATTATTGGAAAGTGAAGGATATGCGCAAATGACGGGTGTTGTCCGTAAATGCGTCCTGTCTAGACTATGCATACCTTGGAGAGACACCATAAACAAAATTAATTGTGGTATATATGCTATGAGGCATATGGAGAGCTACATGGGTGGTGGCACCAAGGGATGGGATTGTGGCTTGGAGAAGAACAATTCTTCTCAACTATCTAACATGTGCATGAAGTATTCGGCAACAATAATCCTCCGCTACAACAATGAGCAAAAGGACAGGTGTATGGAAGAAGCCATAAAGTTATGGACGGGGAAAAAATATTGTAGTGTTGTTTTAATAGACAATTTACTATGTATATTTCTACTCATCTTTTTGTATAGTTAGTTTACTAATTGGTGTTTTTTTCAAGTCGTTTATACTTTAATTCGTAGGAGTTTTTGTATATGACTTATATGTTTCTTTGAATTCTGGATATGAATAGAACACGACATGGGTTATTTTCTTTTTAATTAATATAACTTTGCATTTTTATGCACACTTTGTCCGAATGTTGTCATATAACACAAATATTGTATATGTAGTTACAACATTTTGTATACTTACGCATAAAATTATATATAGTTAAGTAGGCCATATAATTTGTATATGTAGTTATTAAATTTTGTATAATTACGTATAAGATTATGTATAAAATCCATACCATGTATATTAAATGTAATTTGTATACGTAGTCAATAAAATTGTATACATAGTTATAGAAATTTGTATAATTACGCATAAGATTATGTATTTTTGTTAGGAATTTCATTGTTTAGATTTTGATGGATGCCATGTAAAACTTAGAATAGAAAGTTGGCACCCCAATTCTTGTTGTAAAATGCATTGTAACAATTAGAGTGGCCAAGGTGAGTTAAGTCGGCCTACGCCCTAACATGCAAGAAGACAACCGAAATCTGGAAGGAAGACTCACGTGAGACAAATTTGAGTATGGCAAAGAAGAGTAGACAGGAACTCTCTATGAAGAAGCGGTGAGATGCGGTGAGTGAAGTATCGATCAAGTCAACTCAAGAAAAGCCAAGTCTCAAGTTGAAGTGATGGAAGAGTCATCCAATGATTGGAAGGCGACTCTAAGTCACCTGGGGAAAGCAAGGAAATGCGGTCAAGTCGAGATAATCAGTAAAAGATCCGTTTGAGAAATCAAGAGATTTACTTAAATAAGTAATATCTCCATACCACCTTTCTTGGAGTGCTCACCCGAAGCGTGCAAAAGGAATGAACCAATGGGAAGCACTACACCGTGTCGAACTCAAAAGGTGAAAGAACAATTCATACGAGGAAATGGCAATTCCAAGAACTACAACAAGACAAGCCAACGACTGCAAAGTGACTTTCAAAAATAAGCCTATCTCTTCAACGGGCAAATTTTTGAAAGATCACTATAAAAGGCTGAGGAATGACCAGGAGAGTAGGTTACGAGCCACGAACATTCAAGAAATCAATCAAAGTGTAACCGAGAAATACTTTCAAATCATTTAAGATTAATCCTCAAGCCAACACTACGAAGAACATCAATCCAACACTCACCTGTGAAGGAAAGATAACTTCAATCAGTTGAAGAGGAAACCTTTGAAGAAAAGGGGTCTACATTCCACGAAAGATTGTAGGAAGGTTCAAGGTCGAACAAGTCTTAAGCTTTTGGAGGGCTTCGTGATCAAATCCAAAGAGCTTGAGCAAGTGAGTCTGTAGTAGCAAAGCTGCATTTGCCTGTGAAGAAGTTCGAGTCGCACGAGAAGCCGGTGAGTGATCAAGGCGTCTCGGATCGAGTCCCAAAGGATCAAGTCGTTTGTGTGATCAAGACTTGTACTGGATTACCACTTTGTAAACTCGATCATTACCTAGTGGATTCCTCCAGGAGTTGGAGAAGAGAGGAGTAGAAGAATTACCCCATCTTCGAACCTCTATAAAAATTTCATTGTGTCATTTACATTTCAAAGCATTTTAATTCTGCATTTTTAATCGCTTATATCATTGATAAATTTGCTATCCACTTAATAACTTATAAGTACTAAACCAAGCACTAAATTCTTGCTTAATCAAACTTAAGGGTGTTAAGTCTTCCAATAAAAACAAAACCACAATCGAGTTAATTTAGAGCCAACGGTGAGTTATTCCATCAACATGACTTAGTTGAGTCTTGAGAGATTAACTCTCTTGAGTAACTAAATTGTTGTCCATCAAGGACACAAAATTGTAGTATCAACTCGAATATTTAAAAGGACTAAATCGAAAATTTGGTAAGGTTTATTCAACCCCCATTCTAAACCTTACACTTACACCCCTTGGGACCTACAAGTGGTATCGGAGCGGTTGGTTCATTGAACCCTCCGCACCGGTTACTAAACTAGATCTCCAAACTTTTCAAAGTCCGCTTTAGTACTTAAACTCTCAAAACTCTTTTTATCATTAAAAGTTATTATCATGGAAGCAAATTTGACACGCATCCCTATGTTCACTATTGAAGAATTTGATGATTGGAAAATTCGTATGCGAGGCTCATCTATCAAAGATTACATGATGAGATGTGGATAGTGATAGAAGATAGGCCTCGCAAATCTTAAAGGTGAACACAATCGTCACGAAGAGCTGCGGTGAAGGAGAGGAAGATGTTGCTCCCGGACTGTCATGGTTGAAAAACCAAGAACGAGTGGACAAATGATGATGAGAAAAAGATACAACCTGGACAATGTAGCCAAGGACATCCTTTACAAAACCTTGGACAAAGCCATGTTCAATAAAGTTAAATCATGCAAAACGGCTAAAGAAATGGGACAAGTGACATTGATTTGTGAAGGCTCGAGCAAATCAAAGAAAACAAATTATCGTGGTGGTACGAAATTTGAGAACTTCAAAATGATCTCAGGAGAAAACCTGGATCAACTGGATGCTCGGTTCACGAAATCACAAATGGCTATGCACTTGGAAAGGAATATACACGATGAAGGAAATGTGTATGAAAATCCTAAAAGGTCTTCCATTTGAATGGGAAATGAAGGTTATGGCTCGAGACATTCCATGGACCTATCAAAGACATCCAACCATGAGTTATTCTCGGACCTCAAAGCCTACGAGTTTGAGTGAGAAGAAAAAAGACCAAGAAGAGACAATTGTACCCAAAACAACTGCTCTAATTGTCAAAGATGGGAAGAGAGCCGAGGTCAAAGAAGTCATTGACCCGGAAGAAATAAATACGATGGTTAAGAGGTTCAACAAGTTCTTCAACAAGAACTACAAGAGAGGAAAGGGTGAATCTTCCAGAAGACACTCGGCTCCCTCCAAATCAAGGGAAGACAGGCCAACCAAGAGAACATATCATCAAAAAGTTGAGTATCAAAGGGTGACAATCCAAGAATGGAAAGAGCGATCAAAAGGTTGAATATCTATCTTTGAACTGTAGACAACCAGGTCACTATGCCATTGATTTGTCCATATCCCGTAGTCAACAAATACGGGGATGAAGAAGAAAGGAAGGTCTTGAGAGAAAGAAGGCAAGAAAAGAAAAAGGCAATGTTGTCGCAGAGATGGCCGAGACAACCAAGTCAAGAGACACAATGGTGATTGAGAGTAGACTCAAGTGACTCGAAGAAGAAGCCTTGATCGTTTGATGGCCAAGGAACAAGACCAACCCGACCAAGAAGATGAGGTACACTCTAACTCATCAAACTCGACACTAGTGATAGTGTAGCGTGACACACACACACTTCATCACCCACCGATCTTTATGATTCATTAGGCAAAATGATGAAAGATTTTGAACACATTAAATCCTCACACACACTATTGAATGAGGAAAACGCCTACTCAAAAGTCAAAACTCCAAGCCGACTAAGGAGCCGAGTACTCTAAGTCAAATAGCTGATGAGAATGAAAGTTTAAAGGTGAAAATGCTAAATTAATAAGCGAGAAATTGCCGCTATAGAAAAGAGGAGAATGACCTCAAGAATGTTATTGCCTCATTCACTAAGGCATCTAAATCATTGGATGATCTTATTATGAGTCAAAGAGGATGTGGAGACAAGACAGACTTAGGATTTAATTCCTCGTGCTATGTCAAACCTCAAAAGTAATTTTGGAAAAAGGATCTTCAAGCCATGAAGAGTCCGAAAAATCCAAAACTCTAAATGTTGCACACACATTCACTCCAAAGCACAATAACAAGCAAAGCTGGCCTTGGTTATAAAGGAAAAGGAAAACAAATTGAGTTGAGTGTCTTTGAAAGGACAAGCGAGAAGAGATTCACCGAGTTCCTCAAAGAAACTCCAAAAAAAAAATACTCGCAAAAAGGAAGCGAGCTACCAAAAAACCCAAAAAAATCCATAAAAGAAATACATATGATGGGAATGGTAGAAAATATCCAAGCCAAGTGATTGGAATAATGTGAACTATCAAAGATAGACTTATGGAATATAAGCCCAAATGGCAAAGGCCTAGAACTCAAAGAAAGGCCATTCCAAAAGCATAAGAGCTTTCATCAAAGACACACATATGCACCTAGGCACTACACTCAAGACACCACAATTACCCAAGAAAGGCAATTGCTAAAACACATATGCAGGCATACGGACAAAAGAGACAATTTGTATGAACCTAGAATCCCCAAGCAATTTGCCAGGATTAATTATGATTATGGTGCTGATAGATGGCAACCCCTTAGAGTCAAATCATTTGGCTATAGGTTGGTTGGATCATCTTATAATTCTAACCCCTCGGGACCCGGACAAGTATGGGTACCTAAAACTTAATTTCTTGATTGCGGGTTCAAGGAACAGTGAGTGCCAAGGAACCTGGTACATGGATAGTGGTCATTCCCGGACATATGACAGAAATAAGAAAAAATGTCAAAGTTCAAGGAAGTTAAAGGAGCAAAAGTCATATTTGGAGGAAATGAAGCTCCTGGTGAAATAAGAGGCATTGGATCCATCAAGAGGAATGGATTAGAAATCACATATGTTGCATATGTTGAAGGACTCAACTTCAACTTATCGAGCATCATCAACTCGTGACAAGGGCTACAATGTTGGATTCAATATGGGTATATGCCAAATCAAAGATATTGAATCAAATGAAGTTGTCTTTGCAAGGATGTAGACAGAAAAATATGTATGTAGTGGATTGGTCAATCGCAACACCCAACACGTCTACTAGGAAAGAGCACACCGAATCAAGTTGGTCGTGGCACAAAAAGCCGAGTCACCTGAATTTCAAAACGATTAACAAGCTTGCAAGAAGTAATCTTGTGGAAGGACTTCCGGACTCAAGTATACAAGAAGGAGAGTATATGTGACGCATGTCGAAGGAAAACAAATCAAGTCGCCATTCAAAGAAAAGACATGCCCATCCTCAACAAGAATATTGCATCGCTTCATATGGATCAATTTGGCCCAAAGTGGAACCAAACAAAGATAAGTGGAAAGAAATACACCTTGGTGGTAGTAGATGACTACTCAAGATATACGTGGACAATATTCATGTGTAAGAAGAAAGAAACTCTACAAAAACTACCACACGGTGATGAAGAGGATTCAAAACGAGAAGAGTCAAACCATTATCAAAATAAGATCGACAGAGGAACCGAATTTGTCAATGGAATAATAACTCGATATTGTATTGAAAATGGTATTGGTCATGAACTATCGTTAGGAAGAACTCCACAACAGAATGGAGTTGTAGAAAGAAGAAGCAGAACCCTCAAAGAAGCAAAGCAAGGACCATGTTAGTGACGGAATTACCAAAAACGGATGTATGATAAATAGACGGTGACAAAGACTCCCTATGAGATCCGGATTGGAAGAAAACCAAATGTTGCATATTTGAGAATATTTGGATGTAAATGCTTCATCCACAACAATGGCAAAGACAACCTAAAGGCTTTTGATGCTAAAAGTCGATGAAGGTATCTTCTTAGGATACTCGGTGAAAGCAAAGCCTGAGAATACTCAACAAAAGAACTATGGTTACGAGAAGAATCCATTCATGTAGTATTTGATGAGCCAAATGTAAATGGAGAAGACATTGAAGAGTCGGTGATAGTTGAATCATCCAACCATGCGAGAAGAGTCCCTATCTTTCAAGTCAATTTGGAATCATCAATTGAGAAGAAGATGAGATAGTGAATCTCAAAAGCATTTGGAAAATTTGCGGCTAAGTGATTACGAGAGAGTCGACCCAAGAACACGTACCGCAAGTCGATCAATCCGGCTAACTTACTCCAAACGATGTAAGATGGCCGAGAGACCATCCACGAGAACTTGTCATTGGAGATATAAGAGAAGGTGTCAAAACAAGATCCGAACTCAACAAGAAGCTATGTTCACATGCTTCATCTCACAAATAGAGCCCAAAGATGTGTCACAAGCATTAGATGACACACATTGGATTCAAGCTATGCAAGAAAAGCTGAATCAGTTTGAAAGAAATAAAGTGTGGGAATTAGTGCAAAGACCCATACATCAAAATGTAATTGGCACCAAATGGGTGTTGAAATAAGATGAACGAGGTAGGTTAAGTGGTAAGAAACAAAGCAAGACTAGTAGCCAAAGGATATTGCCAAGAAGAAGGGATAGATTTTGATGAAACATTTGCCCCGGTAGCAAGATTGGAAGCTATAAGGATGTTTCTTGCCTATGCACTCACAAGAATTTCATTGTATATCGATGGATGTAAAAAGTGCATTCTGAATGGTCTATTGGAAGAAGAAGTGTATGTTGAACAACCTCCAGGATTTGAGCGTAAGACTCTTGGAGATAAGGTATACAAACTCAAGAAAGCCTGTATGGATTGAAACAGGCACCTGTGAGCATGGTATGATACCTTGTCACAATTCCTAATCGAAAATGGATTCACAAAAGGAAAAGTAGATAGAACACTTTTCAGAATTCAAGACAAAAAGAGTATACTACTTGTTCAAATATATGTGGATGACATCATTTTTGGATCCACAAACAAAAGAGCTGTGTGAAAAGTTTTCAAACCTCATGCAAAGTAAATTTGAAATGAGCATGATGGGAGAACCGACATTCTTCCTGGACTCCAAGTGAAACTTGGTGAAGGATGGAACCTTCATAAGTCAAACAAAATACACCGAGAGATTTAATGAAGAAGTTTGGTATGGAGGAGAAGTCTTCCGTAAAAATACCAATGAATACATCGGTCAAAATGGACATGGATGCGGATGGCAAGCCTCGTAGATCAAACAAGATACATAGCACTTATTGGATTTGCTCTATCTCACAAAGAAGCGAGCCGGACATCACCTTTCTTTGTAGGCGTATGTGCAAGATTTCAATCGCTCCAAAAGAGAGCCATATGACAAAGCTAAGAGAATATTGAGATACTTAAAAGGAAGCCAAGAAGTAGGCCTATGGTATCCAAAGGAAGGTGGATTCAAGCTAATTGGCTATTTCGATTCTCTATCTTTGCCGGATGCGAGTGGACAGAAGAGCTTGAGGCACATGTCAAATGCTAGGAAACAAGCTAATTTCCTGGTTTAGCAAGAAGCAAAACTCAATAGCCACCTCTACACTGGTGAGCGGAATACATAGTTGCGGGCAAATTTGTTGTGCCCAAGTCCTATGGATGAGACAACGGTGAGAGACTATGAAGTTGAGGAAAAAGAAATTCCAATCATGTGTGATAACACAAGTGCAATAGCAATCACTCAAAATCATGTGTTGCATTCAAAAACAAAGCATATTGATGTCGATATCATTTCATAAGAGATCATGTTGAAAAGAAGGACATCATCCTGGAATATATCTCGACCGATAAACAACTAGCCGACATCTTCACAAAACCATTATGTGAGTCAAGATTTGAAGAACTCAAGCATGAGTTGGGGTTAATTGAACCGAGTTAACATTGAGAAGACTCAAAGAAAAGAAATGGAACACAAAAAGGTGAAAAAGAGTGAACACACAAATCATTTCAAGAAATCACCAGTCGGAAAGAAATTGACTACCGAGTCGGTGATAGCCGAGTCACTAAGAGAATCGTGAGAAGTAGAGTTAAATCGGCTAAGGGATAATTTGAATAACTTATGAGCAAAGTGACAAAACGCAATCGTTTTGACTAAGCGGGAATGTTTTAAGGAATACGTCAAAGATAATGATGATGTGTACGACATAAAGCCGCACACCAGGCTTATGATTGGATATAAATGCTGCCGCATTAAATACGAGACATTAAATGCTAAATAGGCGTGCAAAATCCAAGCCGTTGATTTCGATCACATTTCAAAAACCACCCGCACGTCCTTTCATAAACCATATTTAAACCATTTTCGTCCGTTTCTCTCTCACACTTCTAAAACTGTTCATCTCTTTCTCTCAAAAGCAAAGGCAAAAATACTCTCGAAGCCCTATCTATCTCCGAGTCAATCTCCAAGTTTTTCCTTGATATAATCCTGAAAAATGGCACCAACTTATGACTTTACCAAGTTAGGAAAGCAAATCCACACCGGCTCTACGGTGGATTTCGACGGAATGGTGAAACAGGGGTCCGACGACACCCTAGTGAAGAAAATCGCTGAGAAGTTGGAAACGTCCGGGCTAAAACCATTTCTAACATTAGAATATCCGATGACCTATATGGAGGAGGTCGCACAATTCTACGTGAATGCCGAGATTCACGATGAAGGAATAAAGTCATCTCATTCACGGGAAGCGGTGACTATCTCGCAAGGATTTGGTGAACATTGCTCACTACTACGAGAGGAAGCATCGAGATTAACGATCTTTGATGTAAACCTGCTGATGCTTGGAAAGAAATAGCCAAGCCCGACTTTGCCGATAAAATAGTGTATACAAAGAAACAAGAGATTTGAAGGAGGATTATCACAAGTGTTGGACATAGTTGCCAAATGTATTGACATCAAATTTGGCGGCTTTGACTTTGACCAATCACAAAGGCAAAGCGATTGTAATGGCCGCAATCATCGCAGAAAAAGAAGATAAAGCCGGTGAGTTTGTCTACAGCCGGACTCTGCCCGAACGTGGGGAACAAATCCTTCAAGGAAGATGACACATTTGGAGGATCCCTAGGATATGGCCTAGTGATTGGCGGCTAATGGAGGTGAAAGGAGTCCTCTTAGACATGGGAAGGCATTCCATGTTAACAAGAGAATGTTCAGAGCAAACCTCTCGGCGCATGAGAAGAGAGCCTACGCCAAGAGAGCGACACAAGTGAGGGGGAATCGGTGACCAAGACACAAACAATTGTTTCCTCTCCACCCAAGAAGAAAGTTGCCCCTGCGGTGCTAAGAAGATCACGCCCCCCGCAAAGAAAGAAAACAAACATGCTCCCCCCCGCAGCAGTCAGTCACCTGGCCCAAAGCCGTGTCTCCCCCCCTGCAGCAGTGAGCGGTCGAGAAGGACTCACAAATACCTTCTCCGATCGTCAAAAAGAGGAGAACCGAGAAGCCACGACGGCCCGCTCCTCGAGAAAAAGACACCAAGACAGCCCCCGCCGCCCAAGATTCGAGGACACCGCCTCTCGAACCAGAATCCCTCTAGTACAAACTAAGAGACGAAGACGAATTATCAAGCGCCGAGTGGAGAAACCAGGTGAGTCACCACTCGCCTAGAGCAGAGATCTGAGAGGCTGGCTGGAGAAGTAGAGTCTCCGGATGTAGTTGATGAAATGACCAAGTCTCTTTGAAAGGCGTCAGCGAGAGGCAACCCGAAGACACAATCGTAGTTCACACAAACAAACACAAGAAGAACGTGCTAGAGCGGATAGTGATGTAATGATCCTATCTCCACCTTACCCGGACATCCAAAATCGTCTGCGTGAGTGGAGGAAATGGAAGTTGAGCAAGTCAAGGAACAGTTCCAACGGCTTTGAGTTTATAGAAGAAGAAGAGGAACTGCTAAATTTCCTTGGACTAAACACGTGCTCCCAAAGACTTGATGAAGACAATCGCATAGACATCCTGCTTGATTTTCAAGGAAAAGGAGAGAGAAAAGCAAGTTGAGGAAGCCGAGGCACGTGAGAAGGCCAACATCTCCGCCCTATCTCTGTCACCAAACACACACATCCTCTCCTTGATGTCTTCTCCGCGGTGATGAGGATCCAGGAGAATCTTTCACGCCGCTCTGAGAAGAGTTGCAAAATGCAAAGCAAGCATTGCATGAATCCGAGAATCCTTCACGAGCAAAGCAAAGACTGATGGAGGGACCAGGAGAGTCCTCGAACACAAGTGAAATTGATCCAATGGGAGTGGTTCAAAGACAAATCGCCCCGCTGTTGTTCTTTGCCACCACTTCCCACTCACTCGGAAGAAGGCAATAAGGGATATGGCGATGGCGGGATAGTGGGGACCCCATCGAGCCAACCCCTATTGAAGGTGTGTTACCACCCAACCAACGATCGAACATTCAAAAGAAAAACAGCCGGGAGTTTGGAGACGAGTGACCCCATTCAAGTCACTCACCTGGTGCGCCCGGTGAGGGGGAAACTCCCTCCACCTGCAGCAAGGTCGGAGGATGCTGCAGATGACTCCACAACGAATCAAGGAGGCGAAGGAGAGAAATTACAAACACAAGAAGAACAACAAGTTGCCATCAACGAAGCTCGACAGTTGAGACTGTCTCGGTGAGGTGCCAACCGCTCCTCGAAGGCTAATGACGCGCTGCTAATGCGGTCGAGGCACGAGGAAGGAACAACCCGGGAGTTAACACTGGCGATGAAAGTGCAATCCATGGGGTTGAGACTCCAATGGATGCCACCGCTGAAGACCCTAAGACAGTGACACTGTCGAAAGGGAGGACAGGCCTCGCCGCAAAGAGAGACTTTGGAGGTATCTTTGAAGGCCCACGGGAGGTTGAGACTTCGGGGTAAAGAAGTCAAGTAGAGAACATCCTCATGCTATCATCGACCCATCCGAGAAGGAGATAAGCGCACTTCATGATTCCCAGGATAATCCTCGATGTAACTTTTCTCGGGATCGGAAGGCGAAGAAGAAGGCGAGTCATCCCCGTGCCAAATCCAAAAGACTCATTTGCGGATGTTCCAAGCACGAGCAAGTCTCGATCCCAAGAGTACTCGTCAAACCTTTAACTTTGATGATGAGCCACCGATGGAAATCTCATCATCGTCCGATGACGCCGATAAGGCCGAGGACATCTACTCAAATGGAAAAATCGGTGAGACCAACGAAGCTATTGAGACAGTTGAGGCTCACAAGCGGGTCCACTTCACAACAAGACCCAGTGAACAAGAGACCACCGCGCAGCTCCTCAAGCTGCAGCAGGTCGATTCCTAAAAGAACTTCACGCGCACCGCTCATCATCGAACAAATCCCGGTGGGCGGTGATGAATCTTTTATAGAATCTTTTCCTTTTTCTTTGGAGGTACCCGACCTCTATAAAGAGTCGAAAATGAATGCGCACGCTATCACGGACCAGCTCCCATTTTCTCATCGGGTAGCATTGTTCGGTACGCTTTGATGACTTTGATCTTTGTATGGCCATCACCCAATTGCAAGCGGAAGAATCACGGTGAAGTTCGAGAAGTGTTCAAGGCACTATTTGCTGAGGTTGAACGGATGGAGAGGCATCATGCCTCTTTGGACATGCGATTGGACAACAGAGATGCCAACCTTACGGCCCGACTTGAGAGGCATAATGATCGAGAATAAGGGAATGGTGGCAACAAAGAAGAAACAATGCGTGTGGAACAAGTTAGATTCTTCAGGACATTGTTCAATAAGTTTGGTATGGAGAGCTGAAAATGCCGATGCAAAAACGAAGTGAGAGAACATATTGAGCACATGCATGAAGCTCATATCGCTGAGATAAAGTCAGCTGCGTGAGCAAAATACGAATGATCTATAGCGTTTGGAAGAACACATGACTAGAAAATTCAGCCTTCTCATGGGTGAGATGAAGCCGATTTCAGAGTCCAACGCTACTCGATCCGAATTCGTGATGCTTACAACGCAGCAGACTTGAAGAGAACTCGACTATCGAGCTCGATTTCCGCTTGCAAAGATGTTCCCGGGGTTCCTCTATCCTTTGATGATGCCAAAAAGGGGGAAGAGGAATACCTAAAGATGCAGAAGGAAGGAGCGGTGAGAAGGAAAATCGGTGAGGAAGTATTGAAACGAGAAGAAAGGAAAGCTTGTTGAGGGGAAATGATCGGCGATGTGACCTTGATGATTGCACAAACCCCCAACAAGGTCACATCACTGGTGACATTATCGGACAAACTCCCTGTGACTCTGCCACTCCAACACTCTGCTATATCCATGGCCGATAAGAGAAAAACAATTGAAGCGGGGATGAAGGAAGTGGAAGGAAGAATGGATGCCCGAATTATGAACATCTTGAAAGAACACGGAGGCATTCCAAAGAGAGAGACACTTATGCCATCTCGGATGTTGGGACAGAGCCACGATCGGTTGATGAATTTAAAACGCTCGAATACGAGGGATACTTTGCAAATATGTCTATGGCTCAAGCTTGGGACTTATCTTGGGAAAAGGGTCTCACGTTATGTGAAGAAGGCGACAGCAACGACAGACTACGGCATCACTCTGCTGGTCACTCCGCTGGTCACTGTTTGGAAAGAAGAAGACCCCAAGACAAAGATACGCCCGAGGCAGGTAGAGGAAGAAGCGATGAGTGGAGGAAGAAGCTTGGACCAGGCCTCTCGCCCAAAAACATTGAATACGTGGATCCGGGGAAAGAAAGGAGGGATCTCTGGGGTGGGCTTGACCAAGTAGCAAATTTGCAAGTGGCTAAAACTAACGCTGAGTATGCAAAAAGAATAGAAGAAGAAAACAAGAGACAAACTCGGCTATGGGAGGAGAGACAGGAAAGGATAAGAAGAGATGAAGCTGCCAGGAAGGCATATGAAAAGAAAAAGAAGGCAAGCGGTGACGACGAGAAAAAGAGAAGAAGAGAAGAAGATCTTGATCAAGATGAAAGAAGAGACAAATGAAGGAGATGAAGTGTTCTTTGTCCACTCCTTCGTGTATTTTATTATGTAAATACATACAATGTAAGTCTTACGTAATAAAGCTATAAATTCTTTATTTTTGTGAAGACAAATATGTCACGATACACCTTGTAAATGATTGTGTAGAAGAACAAGAATGATATGATCAATAATAAGAATTGATTCTGCGCATGCATTCTATGTCAATACACTATCGTATGTATCTTTCTTTGTTTGCATTTTTGAATGGTTTAAGTTTTGGCATCATCAAAAAGGGGGAAATTGTTAGGAATTTCATTGTTTAGATTTTGATGGATGCCATGTAAAACTTAGAATAGAAAGTTGGCACCCCAATTCTTGTTGTAAAATGCATTGTAACAATTAGAGCCGCGTGAGTTAAGTCGGCTATGCCCTAACATGCAAGAAGACAATCAAGATGGAAGGAAGACTCTGTTGTGAGCAATTTGAGTATGGCAAAGAAGAGTAGACGGGGAACTCTATCAAGAAGAAGCGGTGAGATACGGTGAGTGAAGTATCGATCAAGTCAACTCAAGAAAAGCCAAGTCTCAAGTTGAAGTGATAGAAGAGTCATCCAATGATTGGAAGTCGACTCTAAGTCACTTGGGGAAAGCAAGGAAATGCGGTCAAGTCGAGATAATCAGAAAAGATCCGTTGCACATAAATCAAGAGATTTACTTAAACAAGTAATATCTCCATACCACATTTCTCGGAGTGCTCGGTCCCGAAGCGTGCAAAAGGAATGAAACAATGGGAAGCACTACACCGTGTCGAACTCGAAAAGGTGAAGGAACAATTCATACGAGGAAATGGCAATTCCAAGAACTGCAACAAGACAAGCCAACGACTGCAAAGTGACTTTCAAAAATAAGCCTATCTCTTCAACGGGCAAATTTTTGAAAGATCACTATAAAAGGCTGAGGAATGACCAGGAGAGTAGGTTACCTGAACCACGAACATTCAAGAAATCAATAAAAGTGTAACCAGAAATACTTTCAAATCATTTAAGATTAATCCTCAAGCCAACACTACGAAGAACATCAATCCAACACTCACCTGTGAAGGAAAGATAACTTCAATCAGTTGAAGAGGAAACCTTTGAAGAAAAGGGGTCTACATTCCACGAAGGATTGTAGGAAGGTTCAAGGTCGAACCAAGTCTTAAGCTTTTGGAGGGCTTCGTGATCAAATCCAAAGAGCTTGAGCAAGTGAGTTGTAGTAGCAAGGCAAACTGCCCCTGTGAAGAAGTCGAGTCGTCGCAGCGAGAAGCCCGGTGAGTGATCAAGGCGTCTCCGATCGAGTCCCAAAGGATCAAGTCATTTGTGTGATCAAGACTTGTATCACGGATCGGATTACCACTTTGTAAACCGATCATTACCTAGTGGATTCCTCCGGGAGTTGGAGAAGAGAGGAGTAGAAGAATTACCCCATCTTGAACCTCTATAAAAATTTCATTGTGTCATTTACATTTCAAAGCATTTTAATTCTGCATTTTTAACTCGCTTATATCGTTGATAAATTTGCTATCCACTTAATAACTTATAAGTACTAAACCAAGCACTAAATTCTTGCTTAATCAAACTTAAGGTGTTAAGTCTTCCAATGAAAAACAAAACCACAATCGAGTTAATTTAGACACAACGGTGAGTTATTCCATCAACGGCTCGGTTGAGTCGTTGAGAGATTAACTCTCTTGAGTAACTAAATTGATTGTCCATCAAGGACACACTGTGTAGTATCAACTCGAATATTTAAAAGGACTAAATCGAAAATTTGGTAAGGTTTATTCAACCCCCCCTTCTAAACCTTACACTTACACCCCTTGGGACCTACAATTTTTAAACATTTGTGACATGTATTGATCCAGATGTTTCATATAAAAACGATGTATAGTTAAATACATATAATGTATAAATAGGTTGAAGATATTGTATATATTGCATAAAAAAATTGTATCATATTATGGAATAAAAAGCAATTGATATTCGAGACATGGAATTGAAATCTATAACAAATACACATCGCTCTTAGGAGGCGTTGGTGTGGGTTGGGCATGTCCTGCTGTTATGTGTCACAACCTCACCACATGTCTCACATTTTATTTTAAGTTTTGTGCTCGCTTTTATGGCTTTTTCTCTTTGGCTTTGGAGTCTGTTTTTCAGATGACTACCACTCCCTTTCTTCTTGCCTTGGAAACCACATACTGCACACGGATTTCATCATTCTTAAATTTCTTTATCGTGCTCCTCCCAATGTCGAAGCCACTGCATGTACCATAATCCTTGTAAAATTGTATTCCATCCTCCAATGTATGGAAATGCATGTCGGCACGAGGAATGTTTTTCTTGGTCCACTTCTGGGATCTAATATTTAGTCGATCCTGGTGAGATTTCGAGCCTTTGACCAACATAAACCATGTAATCAGGAGCTTGCTCTGGCAAAAACACAGGATTTACATACTAAATATACAAATATTGAATACTATTTATACAGACCTTCAATGTATGGTGGAAAATCGTATTCTGCATTATTTGTCTTTTAAGTACACATTTTAAATGCACATTGTGTACATAATGACTACTCTAAGCATACAAATATAGAATACTATATATATAGAACATCAATGTATGGTGCAAAATTGTACTCTCCAATATTTGTTATAAGTACACATATTAAATGCACATTATGTACATAATTACTACTTTAAGCATACAATGCATGCATTGTAATTAGGCAAAAACGTATTATAGAATACATTATATGTGATACATATTTTACATACTAAATACACAAATTTGGAACACTATACACACATATCATTAATACAAACCAAGTATATGATTTCTTATACAAATCCTCAAATTTTCTAATATTTTGTTATAATTATATGCATCAAAAACACTATACATGCAATATCCTTATTCTAAATTAGCATATTAGTAAATGTTTTGCTTATTGTTATGTGAGATTATATTATATATAATTAGAACGCTATATGTACAAAAAACTTATAGTAAACATACACAATATTTGTTATACTTACACATCCTTTCCGCGTTTCTGCGTGCGTAAATTTTTTATTGTTCAACACTATATGCATTCGAACCACACATTTTTCGTATGAATTGGTGTTAAATTATTACCTTGATTTGAATGGATCGTGGAGTGGGAATCCTGACTTTGTGACATCGCAATCTCGATTTGTTGATGTATATGGCGATTTCTGGTACTTCGGTTATCTTGATGATTTGTGATTCGATGCTCGATTTCAATTTTGATATTTTTTGCTGGTATGAATGTGGAATTTTCTCTCTATTTTTGCAGGTCCAATTTTACGTGGTTATGGCTTGAGGAAGAAGATGGTGATTATGGACGTATTATTGATATGGTAAGATCTCATTCCCCTGATTTTAAGGAAATGGTTATTTTGGCAAAACATGATGTTCCAATTGTACCCCTGACCGGTCCCCCCTCCCATTTTTTTAATACTACAAAATTCCATTAAATCCTAGCCTTCTATTTATTTTGTTGGATGGTGTGGATGTGGTCTTATGTTCTTACCTATAGCTATGGTCTCACATGATCTCCTCCATATATATATATATATATATATATATATATATATATATTGAATATTATTTGATTTTTTAAAGTTTTCAACACTTTCCCCATTAGATTATTACTGTTAGATAAAAGCACAAACATAGTTCTATGACCTTCATAATAAAAGATTCTCAACTGAGCTGTTGAAATGCTTATTATTATATAATTTATTTAATTAGCAAAGAGTTGCCCTATTTATCGTGCCAATATGCAAACATCAGTGCTAATTATTCGAGTTTTCAGGGGTGCTGCCCGGGGCAACAAATGGGACAAATACAAATGAGGGATGTATTTATGAGGGCTAAGTTTGAAAGAGTTGTGAGATCTAAAGATTCTGAAGCTTTTTACATGATGAATCCTGATGGAAAATGGAGGTCCAGATTAAGCATTTATCCCCTCGGTTATTCGAGCTTTCAAAGATGGGAGAAAAGAAGAGAGAAAAGTAATGGGAGAAAAGATAGAGAAAAAAATATTAGATATCACCGCATAATATTTAAAAAATGCCACATTGGGTTTGGGTAGGATCCATCTCACGAAATTAGATCTGTGAGACGGTCTCATATAAGTTTTTGCCATAGTTTAATTAAATTTCCTATTTGTTATCCTTCCTAAATCCATGATGCTTTGGACCAAAAATGGAATTCTCGAATTTTGGACTCTTGTTTGTAGAACTAAGGCTATTGTGAACTAATTTGGACAAATTTTAAGTATTTGAGGCTGATTTTAAGAAGAAAATTTCAAGTTGAATATAAAAATATAATTTACCAAAAAAATTGCGACTTAGATGGGATTTATGAAACTTTGATCTTTGAAACTGAAATATGGAATTAGGGAATGTTTTCTAATTGTCCAAACTGACTTTGGTAAATTCTTGAGAGATTTAATAATTAGATTTGGACCAAATTCAGAAAGAAAGTTACATTTTGAGGTTTAAAAAAATGAGATTTGATAAAATTTAAGGACTAATTTAAAATTTTTAATTTAAGGATTTATTAAGTTTTCTTTTAAGAGATGGAGGCTCTCAATAGTTAATTTTGTCATTTTAAGATAATATGTGATGTTTAATATTAAGGGTCTTTGCATAATTCTTGATTATCAAACCCCTAAATAACTATTTTAAAGTCTAGGACTTGAATTTGAATATTATTTAATTAATAGGAGAAAGTTATACATGTAAGTCGAAAGGTCTTTCATTTAAACGTTATCTGATTAGATTCCAACTTTAATCGTGATTCACCGTATACTAATTATGATTAACTATTTCATTGATTGTTTGGTTGTTACGTGAACAGCTATGAATTTTTATTTTTTTTATGAACTTGATTGTTGGAGGTTAGATTTCTCGAGAACTTGCGGTCCATCCTCAAGTAATAAATGGAACATATTATTACTACTATAATTAAAAATATCATGTGAAGAGAATTTGATTTCGACTACAACACATTTTTTTCATTCTACTGTAAGAGTTTCGTGACATAATCTATGCTCACGTTTTGCTTTGCCACATGGTACGTGTTTAAATTTGTTGGAAATAATTTTTAATATCATTATGAAAAATCATATACCGATTGTATACCTTTAATCGTTATCATTCTCTTTCACTTGTTATTGAAATTGATTTCTCACTAATGAACTGTTTTCTGTTTCCCGTTTCTTGTTTCCCATTTGGCGTGTGTGGCTAGGACAATCAATCGAACATGTCGCATATTGATATGTTTGCTCAGCTATATATGTGCTTATTTCTATTTTTTTGGTCGGCCTGAGACGGCAGCGAAATTTGAGTTGTAGTATTGGTATATTCCAGAATATGACGAACTCTGGGTATAAACCCACGGCTACAGATTTGATGAGCCACCTGGGAGGAATAAGGTGAGGCCTCGGCCTGGTGCGTGGGAGAATTCAATAGGGTTTGGTGTTTGATCAACACCGAGCCTACATTTATTTTATTTTGTGTATCCTGTTGGTATTTAAAATGGGGCATAGAACAATGTCCATTTTAAATTCAGTTTGAATTCCGTAAATTTGTTTTACCGTATTTCTTAGTGCACAAAATAGTTCACCCCATTTGTTCCTAAAAAAATTCAAAGATCGACGAACTTGAGTCCGGTTACCAATACAAGAGTAACACAGAATCTGAATCCTCTTGTGTCATTTTTTAGATGTATTATTTGTCATTATAATGTTTTTGTAAGTTAAGACTTCCACTGTAAGATTTTTAATATACTTAGTTTATGTGATTGAGTTTACTCTGTAATATTTTTTTTTGTAGACTTAGAATATGTTTAAATTATTGTACTTTTGGATAAATATGCTTGTGGAGGTTAAGTTAGTAAATATTCGCAGTTTGTTATTCGTTAATCGAGATCTTTGTGATTATTTTAGTTTATTTAATTTGGGGCGTTACAATCAGTAAGGAAAATGCAGTTGTTTGAGAAATGACATGACATAGAAGGATGAGGAAACATATACAGGATGTTATATTTGAAGAACATTGAAGTGCAAAATTTCAGTATGGAATAATCACATATTGTTTGAGAAATGGCATAACAGATAAAGGATGGTTTGATAACGTGGTATATTGGTCTTTTTATTCCTCAAGGGGCACACAAGCACAAGGTGATAGAGTTTACTTTAAGTTTTTAAATGTCAAATTCATGTACATTTCTTTCAGAAAATGTAGCAACCACATAACAATCTTTTGCTCAATGTGATATTATATATATGGATTCCATCTTTTGGAGTTTGGTATGTTTATTACTTTTGTTTTATTTTATTTCTATATTTTATTATGAAGTATACTAATAAAGTTGAAATACATTTAAGACTAAAATAATTTTACGGTGGGAATAATATTTAAAATAAATATATAAAAATTTACTCAACACTAATTTCATTTAATTAAATGAAAAAAATAATAAGGATCACGTGCAACGTATGTGCATCTTACTAGTACCTACAAATAGAAAAGTATAAAGTCATGTAGTTGCAATTTGCTATCAATCTTCAAGCCCTTAACACTAGCTGCAAGACACAATATTTTTTTTAAAAAAAATCTGGCGCAATGTGATATTGCGCTTTAACAATTTGCTTTTTAAGTGATGTGGATTTGCGCTTTCTCAATAATCTGAGAAAAAAAAAAGCATCAAACTCAAGACATTGTTGTGTTTACACTTAAAATAACAAGAGATTTAAACCCAAAGTATTTTGACAATTTTGAATTACTTTTGCAATAATTTGTCAAAAAGCCCTCGGATGGTGGCCAAATTTGGTTGTAAAAGAAGTCATAGGCGCCAACCGGAGCTTCTGCGATGATAGAAATCGATTGTGTTGAAATATATATTTAGTTTTCTTATTTAAGTGTAATCCTTTTATGGTTAGGATTTTAGTCCTTTTAGGTTTAGGTTTTCTATTTGCCTATATAAGGCTCTCCTTTATTTCTTTTTTAATTCACTTTTGATTTTGCATAATAAGAATACAAGTATTTTATGGCTTCTTGGTTCCGTTTTGTTTTGTTATCGCAAGTTTTGGGTTTCGATTTGGTTAGTTTTTATTTGTTTTTTGGGTTACAATTTGGAAATCTTTTCTGTTCATCATGGTTGTTTGTAAGGATGGCTCTCTTCAGGCATTTAGCGTGCAATTGGATGGGAAAAACTATTCGTGATAGAGTTATGTTGTCACGCCCCAAACGGGACGCGACGTCGATCAACCACTTAAATAGAAATAAACCCAACAGTCATTATAAATGATACAATCATCCCAAGTGAAACAGAGTCTAAAGCAGCGGAAATAAAATAAACATAAGTACGAATTACAACTTAAAGTCTAACAAGATACAAATACATCTGACACAATAACCTGAATAAGTTTACAGGCCAAAACTAAAACGTAAAGTACACAATATCCAACTTAAATGTCAAAGGGTCTTACGCCCTTAAATTACAGTTAAAGAGAGAAAAGAGTAGCAGAATAAACAGGAGTCCAACATCAGTAGAAGTACATGAAATAAAAACAATCATCAGTAAAAAGGTGCAAGTTCGACAGGCGGGGCGAGGGTAATCAGTCTGTGGCCGGTTCGACATCTTCAACATAATCCTCATCTAAAGGTTAGAAAATAGGAGGGGATGAGACATAAATCTCAGTGGATGGGGTGATCGTGTGCAAGTGTGGCGATATATATAGTTAATGCGAGAAAAATAGTTGTATGAAAGCGCGTGAGATATGATGCAAGATTTCATACACAGTCCACAAGCGTCGTGATAAATATATTTAAGTAATATACCTATACATTTTAAGAAACAGTTCGTAGTCACACAGGCACTATGTGATTCAGGCAAGACAGGTAGGATTGCGTACGGATTTGTAGCGCCAATCCTATGCAAGACAAGTAATGGTTGCATACGGATTGGTAGCGCCAACCAATGCAATACAAGTAGCGGTAGCGTACGGATTTGTAGCGCCAACCAAACGGGTCCGATTAACTCCAAAATCGTGTGGATCAGACAGTGATTCTTTTATTCTTCCTTGTGACTCCCTGACCAAGATGGTCCAAGACCTGTCACCTTATCGCTCCATAGGCAAAGACAAATCCACAGTAGAGCTAGCTAGGCCCGGATTGTCATAATCATGATTATACCTCAAGCACTACGACCCGCTTCCCTTGGACAAACTCCGTCCCTCAGTTGCAGGATTAGGACAATGGGGACGGAGAGTGGAATAGCAGCCGAGCTGCCCGGTTCCATCCCCGACGCATCCATTCCAATTGTGAGCTCGACACACCAAGTTGACTCTGGCAGGAATGTAATTACAAGTTCAGGTAGTCAACCAGACAGTCGAGTATTATTGATTCGGGAAGCAGTTCTGGAAAAGTTTTCGAAAAACGCGTGTGGCAAATATGGCGTTGGTGGAATTATTTGGATGAAGATGATTATCGAGAGGATAAGCAATCTTCGATATCTTGAAAGATTAGGTGGAACATAAGTCCCATTATATATTCGAAATCGCAAGACGAGGAAGTCGCCCCGCGATCGTGTATTAATCGGTCAAGACGATCCGATAAGTCAAGGGATTTTTGAGAAAATAAAATATTTTAATTAATTATTAAAGTCAGAGGGTCCAGGGCTGTTTCATTAAAAGAAAAATAATTTGAGTTAGGTCCTAGTTAAAAAGAAAATTTACAATTAGCCCCATTTTGTAAAAACCAATACTTTTGGGGTTAAAAATTGAATAAATAAATGTCCCGACCTTGAAAAATTATGAGGTTAGTTCCTAAATTCTCTAAAGTATGAGTGAAAAATTAAGGAGAAAAAGAAGAAGGTGAGAAAATTGGAAATACTACACTTTACCTTGTATAGTGGATGAAATGGAACTAGTTGAAGCTTTAAAGTTGGAATTTTTGGCTCACCCTCAAAACTACTTAAGGTCAGCTCCTATTTCTTAAAAATGAAAAAGGGGTGTTAAAATTTGAAGAAAATAGGAAGAAGAAGAGAAAAGGGCTCTAGTGTCCAAATCTTACCTTGTAGTCAAAATTCTCCAAAAATTTCTCTTCAAGTCTTCTAAAGTGACCACAATGCATGCATGTCCTTATGTAGGCTCCTATGTGTACTTCCAAAAGTCAAAAATAAACTTAAGTTAAGAAGAGAAGGTGATGAGTTATAGGATATCAAGTGAATTGAACAATAAAATTTCTTACCTTTGAGAGAGGGGGGTTCGAATTCTATGAATAAGTAGGAAGAATATTTGTGTGTTTTGTTAAGTGTTTGAAGAAAGAGGAGGTGTTTGATGATATGAAGAAGATGTTCTTTGAAGATGTGAAGGATGTTTGAAGATATGAAGAGTGTGTTCTTGAAGATATGAAGGAATGTTTGAAGATGTGAAGGATGTGTTCTTGAAGATTTGAAGATGTGAAGAAATTGTTCTTGAAGGTTTGAAGATATGAAGGAATTGTAGAGAGATGGAGGAGATTGTTTAGAGAGAAGGAAGAGGATTCACTACTACAAAAAAGCTGATAGACACCGGTTTTAAACCGGTGTCTATTAATAAACCAACCGGTGTTAAAGCCACTGGTGTTAAAAGTCTGGACCTTTTGACACCGGTTTAAAACCGGTGTCGTTTCCTTCAACGACACCGGTTTTAAACCGGTGTCTATTAGTAAAAATAACCGGTGTTAAAGCCACTGGTGTTAAAAGTCTGAACTTTTTGACACCGGTTTTAAACCGGTGTCTTTTTCTTCAACGACACTGGTTTTAAACCGGTGTCGTAGAGATAAAATATCCGCTTTCTAAGGCCCTGATGTTAAAAGTTTTTGTATTTTACACCGGTTTAAAACCGCTGTCTTTGAAGGAATACACATTGGTTTTACACACCGGTTTTAAACTGGTGTCTTTTGTATGAAATAAAATTTGTAAGCTCTCGATATTATACAAATTAAAGCAGCAAAAATTCTATATTAATAAGCAATTCATTATGAAATCCAATTCCACCAATCAACAAAAAATGAATTAATACTAAAATCACAAAGATCCATAATCCAACAAAAAAGTACTTGTCGCGAAGTTTCCTTTTGATAATGAATTGTGAATATATGCACCAGCCCAAAATTCACTTCGTGTGCGTGTGTGTGTGCGTGCACTCGCACATCTGCATGCGGTATATATGTATGCGACAATGCGTGCAGGGTTTATGTATGCCAGTACATCTAGGAGTGTACATGAACAAATTCAATAATTTAAGATTTGGATCAATTTGAAACTGCAGATACTCTCTTCGGGTAAAGTCTGATTTGGCTTGAAAGATGGCATAAAATTTAAAGTATGGGATATAGGAATTGTTTCTTCACATTGATCATTTTTTTCCTTTTAACAGTTGGATTTTCACATTCTAGAACAACCCCTAGTAATTCTAGCCACTTTCTTTCTTGAATCATATTACTTACTAATTCTATGACATGAGAAAATAGCAAAAATTCAACATTCAATTTGAAAAAAAAAAATTGATTCTATGAACAGACAATATGAATCCAAGTAAAGATTATGATCAGCATAGCAGGGGCCAAGATCTTGAAAGAAGTATGCCACCTTCAGGTGATTCAAACAACTCTTTTTATATCTAGATTACTTATAACATATGCATGGACAAAGGATCTATTTTAATTTCGGCATTCACCTTTTATATAACTTAGAGTGATAAATGTAAATCAAGCAAAATGAGAACTAATTCTACGAGCTTAAAATAAATATTAATAAAATTTCTTCATTTGATAATACCTCAGGTTGACTAAAGTAGTCACCAACCATATGCATGGTGTTGATTGTTATATTACATATAACAATCAAAAAGGGTAGCAAAATCATACTTACAAAGCAAAATTATTATTTGTGGAAGTTGAAAATATAAAAGACCTTCCGGGATTGGATGAGCTGACTTCCATTTCTTCATTGTCATACAAATAAATGAAAGAAAATGAAACCAATAAGAATCGCATATTGACAACTTGAAACAAATACACTCACATGCATTCATTCAAGAAGCACAAGATCCTAGAAAGAATCATAGCAGAGACAATTATTTCACACTTGTACTATCAAAATCATCAAATACACTCACATGTCCCTGTTATATCATTCAAATTGAATATTGAAAACAACATGAGCGATAAAAAGCGATTAAGCAAAGAGGCAACTATCCAAAACACGGTATATACCGGAAATTAAAATCATAGCATTTGAAAGGACAATACACTTGCCTGCGTATAAGACATAAAAACAAATGAAACAATATGAGTATACCTCGACTTCCATAACCATCTGATCAACATAACCTCTGAGCTTAGTGATAATATAACCCTGTGAAAAAGAAAAACACCATGAGAATCAGAAAAGAAACAACTTTTTGTTCAAATCAATATTGGCTATTTTTCATGTATGGAGCTTGATCATTTCACCTTCAAACAAATGACACAAACATAATGAACCGAGCACCAATACTCGAAATCATCGCTAAATCTAGAGAAACTGGTGCGCAAACTCTAATTGCTCTGAGTCAACTCAATCCGAGTTCAGATTCAGCATTTTCAGATTGATTCATAGAGTCCACAAGAGAAATTAAATATTGTTGGCACAAATCTCCAACAAAACAAAGGAAACAAGGGAAAGGAAAAAGGAGCAAGACTTCTCTACTATTTCCATAAACTTATCTGATGAAAAGCAAAACTCAAGAAAATGTACAGCCCGGAGTTCCTATTCAGAAAACCAAACCAAATGAGAAAAAAAATGCTCACCTGAGAAAGAATAATCTAAAATATACTGAATCGTGGGCTAAATAAGAAGTAGAAAAAAATAACAACCTGGTATGCACAATGGAGCCCATTTTTGTAGGTTCCAACTATTTTAGACTCTGTTTGCAACATAAGTCTGGTTTTAACCATATCAATAGGTGCAGTCATGATGGTACTCACTGTGCCTGCTATGGGACATCTTTGTTTTGGAATCAAATCAAATTAATAACAATGCAAAATTTAAATTATACCTACAGTAAACGACAATCCGACTATGTGTTCTGGCAATCCGTCGAACAACTACAGTGCGAACTCGAGGATCCACGCGGTGGCGCACTATTCGTTCTGCCACCTCCGCCAACGCATTCATCTGCTACACCTCCTTCTGCAACTCAGAAACCCTAAGCACCACCGGCTTATTCGCCTCCACCTCCGCCACATGCTCCTCCTTAGCCCACCTTGACCTTCTTTTTCGCAAGCTCGCATTAGCCTCTCCGCCACAATGACCTCCTTCGATTCTCGTACACCATAACATCAACCCTCACCTTAATCTCTCTTTCCCTTCTCCCGGTATTTGTGTGGATATAATCTTCGTCTCGCGTCAATTTTCGCCGCCATTGAAATCAGTGATTCGTCCTCTGAGAAATGGGAAATTATCAAAAAAATGCCGGTTGAAATCGCAGTGAGGCTAGCAGTGCCGAGAAGCGGGAAACTTGCGGTAGTTGGCGGCTCGTGCGACGGAGATGAGTGTATTTAGGAGCTTGGGGAAGATGATGATGTTTGGAGTTTGAATGTGCAACGAGATGGACCTTGAGTTTGAAGCCCGAGTTCACTAGCTAGGGTTTGGAAATAATTAGCTTAAAGACTCTTTTCACTATAAAGAAAAATAAAGACACCGATTTTAGAATAGGTGTAAAAAATCTGGTTTCAAAAATTATAGACACAGGTTCTATAACCGGTGTCGAAAGATCCGATGTCTAATCTAAAATAATTTATATAAATATACACCAGTTTTGAAATCCGATGCAAAAACCGGTGTCTATTTGGGATTTTGTTTTACAATAGACACCGATTCTAGGAAACCGGTGTTGTTTATCAAACGACAGCACTAATAAGACACCAGTTTCTTACAAAACCGGTGTTAAAAAGGAAAAAACACCAGTAAAGTCATAAAACCGGTGTCTTTTTGGTGGTGTCTATCTGCAGTTTTCTTGTAGTGATTAGTTTGAAGATTAAAATGAGTTGGTGAAATGAACAAAATTTTGTTCATTTTTGGCCAATATGGTCGTCCACTTTGGTGAGAGGGAGGGAGAATTTTTGTTCAATTTTTGTGTCTTGTAATTTGCCTCTTGCATGGATACAAAAGGGAAGCCAAAGGTATGGGCAAAGGATGGGTAAGGAAGGAATGTTGGGTGAGTGGGAATAAGTTGGGGAAATTAATATTAAAGAATTGATGTATAAGATAATGCGTATAATGTTTGAATAAATGGTGTAATTATACACAAGATGACTAACATAAGGTGTATATGTACAAGAGTTGGAAGATATTTCTACACCAAATTGATCATCATTGCCGTCCACTTAAGGGGTAATTGTGGTATTTCCATTTTGTTTTTGTCCCAAATTTGATTATAATAGATGAATAATATCAATCTCCAAAATAATTAGTGATTTCCTTGATCACTTATAAGTCTCATGATCACTTATTCTAAATCAAATTCTTAATTCTATAAGGTAAAAGTCTCTAAAATAAATAGTCTCTTAAAATTCTAAGGTGACTAATAAATACACAAATAGTAATAATGATCAATCAAGTGATCATTAATGTGAAATAGAATTAATAAATGATTATGATCACAAGTAATAAATGAAAAAAAGGAAATTAAATGCAAAAATATATTTATTATTAATATTTACCCGTCAAAGTGACACGGTAAAATAGTCGATAAAATACATAGACGATAAAAGGATCAATTACACGCTCGGAAAATCTGGGGCTTCACAGTATATATCGAAAAACATATAAGTATACAATAATCCATCCATATCAGCATCGTATTCTTCACCAATCCTCCATCTACAACAACAGCTACACCACTCCATAAACGAGAAACAAAAGTCAATAGTCTCTTTATTAACAAGACGACCATAGCCGCCTCCACCACCACCTTCACGGCGAGGTCCACGGAATCCACCACCGCCACCACCTCAGCCATTTCCACGGGATTGAGCCTCGTTGACAGTGATGCTGCGGCCATCAAGCTCCTAGCCGTTCTTCGCATCGATCGCCTCCCTCATGGACTGCTCATCCTTAAAGGTCACAAATCCGAAACCCCTGGATCTTCCAGTCTCGCGATCATTAATAATCTTCAATTCGATGACTTCGCCGTACTGTGAAAAGGCCTGTTCGAGGGACTAATCGGTGGTGACCCAACCCAATCCACCTACGAAACATCTAAATTCAACATCTGCGGCAACCATTGTATAAACTAATTAGAGAAGAAGGGGGTGAAACACCAAGAAACCCGCCTCCAAAAGAAAGATACATAAGAACTGATTTGGGGGACCATATAATTGGGGGTGAAAACTAAAATAACTAATCTGCCCTTATTTGATTTAAAAAAAATTAAAAAGGCCATTAAATTGGGTAAATCTCAACCATCTAAAATTACAGATTTATGGACAGGATTAGTCTACACTGTCTCACTCTAATTATGTGGTCTCATTTGATCCAATCACTATATATATATATATGATAATAAAAGATATATATGTTATATTTGCATAAAAAAATTCACATCAATATTCATGGTTAATTATTTCAAAATACATTACCTTAATCCTAATCAAGATGTATACTCCACAATTTTAAATATTATAATATATATATATATATATATATATATATATATATTCATTGGATCAAATGAGGTAGTGGTCTCTGTGTAAGACAGTGTGAACTAATTCCAACCATATATTTGTCAAAATCAATGAATGAGATTATTTCGAATTTTTAATTATTTAATTCCCTTCATTAATGGTATTTTAGAACTTTCATTATTTGACAGTTTTTTTAGAAACCTGACTGTTCACTTTCTTGATTTTAAGGGATTGGATATCTAATATGGATATCCCCCTATTCAGTTATTTTATATATTCATCATATTGATTCTAAATATGTAATTTGTTTTCTTTACGTATGCTCCAAAACGAACATAATCATGCAGTAAATTTTCCACAATATAAGCAATATATGTATTTGAATATGAAATTTATTCCAACCAAGTATGCATTATATCGAACATCATTCAATAACTAACTATGCATTGTGTTACATTTATATATGCATCAAACAACAAATATTTATGCATCAAACAATACCTAACTACGAATTGTCTCATAATTATATATGCATCAAACATCAATTAACTTAACATTATCTCATTATTATCTATGCACCAAATAAAATATAAATATGTAGTATATTATAACCATGTATACATTAAACTACAACTAACTGTGCAATATATTTATTCCAAATATGCATTGGTCACAATAATTATGTTATGTGTTAATGGTGGGTTTATGGGAGAGATATTGGATTGTGGGATTTGATGACGATTTTCGTGGGATTGATATATGTATGGAACATAACTGATATTATTTGATTTTATTTCTATTTTTATGTACCCGTATTTAATGGTAAGGAGGTTTCAATTTATTGTGATTTTATAGTGTTACCCTTTTTGTGATTAAATTAAATATTTAATCTAATTTTATTCATTCTAATCTTAACCATCAATTATTTAATGGGAACAGTTGTGATTAGTCCTTACGGTCTCACGGTAAAAGGCTGTCTCACGAGATCCTATCACAAAGACTAACACAATAGTCTGTCTATTCAAATTGAGTAATGGTCATGGGCTTGTGTAGTTCACACCAAAATTTATTGATTAATCATTTGGATTGGTAGGACAAAACTACTACATATAATATATATATATATATATATATATACACACATATAGATAGATAGATAGATAGATAGATAGATAGATAATATATATACATACATAGGGGAAGGGTTATATGAGACTAATGCCTTAGATAATTACGTAAAACCAAATCTGACCACAAATCAACAAATTTCAATGACTAATATTAAATATGCATAAAATATATAAAAATACCTAATTAAATTGATAGAGGGGGTATATTAATTAGTCCAAACCAATCGATCATATCCCATGAAATTAGGGCGGTATATCTTAGCATCTAAAACTACACCAAAATTAAGTAATATTTGTCTGAGATTCTCTAATCTTATTCCAAGAAAAACTGCAAAAAAAAAAAGGAGAGAGAGAGAGAGAGAGAGAGAGAGAGAGAGAGAGAGAGAGAAACGAAACATCATGTCCTATAAATATGGATACAAAATACTGAACTACATAAGATATACACTGTCTAAGCAACATATTTGTCATCAATAAGCAACACGGTTGCATAAAAAAGCAACAAAAATACATATACATAGAAGACAGATGACCTATTTAAATCAACACATTTGCACCCATCTTAGCAACATTGTCTACTTAAATGAGCAACACAGTACACATAAAAAAGCAACATACTTACTAGCAATATTGTCTGCCTAAATAAGAACATATTTGTCCTTGATAAGCAACATAGTTGACATAGATAAGCAATAGAATCACACATATTAAAAAGACAAATGGAAGGGAATAGTTGATGATTGCAACATTGTTTACCTAAATAAGCAACATATTTGACCTCAATAAGCAACATATTTCGCACAACGGAATGCACCAATATTAATTACAAGTTTGACTATGAAAGGAAAGAGAGAATATCAGAGATACGGTTTCAAACATATCCAAAATAGCAACATATTTGTCTTCAATAAGCAACATATTTTTCTTCAATAAGCAGCATATTTCTCACAGCGGATAAGGTCAGAGATACAGTTTCAAACAATTCCCAAAAATCCCAGAATGTGAATGGACACTACCAAAAATAACTCCAATATTTTACTGATATTCAAACAAAATTACCTACTTATCCTTAACAACCACTAATTAAATATAAACTAAAATAAAAATTAATTAAAGCAGCATCGTTAAAAAAAAAGATCAACGCTCCAGAGTAGTCCACGGTAAGTTAAAATAAGTGTTATACATTCATGAAATAAAATAACTAGTGAAATATATTCGCGGAATTATATTTATGATATAAAGTCATTCATGAAAGTATATTTGATTTAACTCGTGACATAAAATAATTTTTGAAATTACTAATTGATATATTATATTTCATGAATAAAATAAATATTAATTTATTTTGACAAAAACTCATGCCAGGCGGTCTTACGGACCAAAATTTGTTAGACGGAATCCAAAATCGATCTGGTGGTATTTTTGTAATATTAGTAATGGTATTTTTGTAATATCAAGAAACTTATATTAGCAGTTCCGCTAAAAAATATTACAGTCCCTCGAAAAATTATTAGTACATAGTTCACTTGAAAGTATTAGTTTTGTAATATTGGACAATGATATAGTTTCACGACAAGAGCGCGGAAAAGTATTAGGTTTTCACTGTAAAGTATTCGTGTGTAATTTACTTGAAAATATCTAATAATCCCCCTAAAAATTGGTAGTTTTTTTCGTCAAAAGTATTAGTCGTCTCTGTGAAACGTATTAGTAGTTCCCCTGAAAAATATTAGTTTTTTCTTTGAAAGATTTTTAGTAATCCCCTGAAAATTAAGTATTTAGTTTTTCTAATAAAAAAAGTTTTAGTATTCTCATAAAAGTATTAGTAGGTCCCCTAAAAATTATTAGATATTCCGCTAGATCGCTTAGTTCACGGGTCGGGTAGATTCATTAAGCTGGATCAGTCTAACCGTTAGACCATCTAACAGGATATTACCTCATTTTTTAAATATTTCACGACGTGCATGTCGTGAATTGGAATATGGGTGGTCAAGAGTGAAGACCATTCATTAAGGTAGGGGTGACAATTCTTGACATGACACGAACACGTACACAAATAGCACTAACACGAATCTACCACGATGTTACCGTTTTTCTTAAAACGTAGTTATCTTATATTTTACTTAATTTTTATTGTATTTTGAATATAACTCAAAATTTGACCCAAAGTTGAACACCAACATGATCCCATGACCCGAATTGACACCTCTACATTAAGGGCACTTTGGTCATTCATGATAGAAAAATGATTCTTATAACTTTGAGCAATAAAAAAGTCGGACTATCCTATCTAGGTATATGAAAATTTCTCCCGGCCCAAAACTATATGAGTTTATTAAATTCTAAAATTAAATTAGTAACTCTTTATTTTCTAAAATAAATTCAAATTCAATACCCTCGTAACACTTCAAAGGGAAAAGTTTAATTTTAATGCCTAAAATATACTATGTTTTCAGATTTAGTACCTCACTTTCTGGTCATATCAATTTTAGTAACTCATGTTATAATACTATTTAATCACTTTCCCCGTATTTCATCAAATGTTTGTTAATTTAGATACATCATGTTTTAGTTTTTAATCACTCTATGTCACAAAAACTGATTGAAAAATAAAACATGGGGTTAGGGCTGATCAACAAAAACCAAAAACCGCTATAACTGATCAAATCAAACCGCACCACACCGTAATTGCTTATTTATTGGAAAAATCACGATTAAAATGTTTCAATTAGACCGCACCCCATAAGATGGTGCAATTACAATTTGAAGTCTCAAACCGCACCAACTGCACCACAAGTAGAATACTACATATATATACATATATATATGTATATATATATTTCATATATATACATATATATGTATATATATATATATTTCATATATATATATACGTATATTTTTCTCAATCTATAGTATATTTGTGTATAATTACGCACTGCCATATTTAATTATATATTTTCATTGGTTTATTGTGGGTATATTAGTGAATTTTCTTAATAGCTTAATACGTCAAAGGTAAAGAAAAATCATAGGCCAGTAGGTTGCCGTCATTTCTTGTTATGGATGTACGTTGTATAATGAGATTGATGTAGAAAATTTGTAAAATTGGATATTAAAATGTTGAAGTTATGGAAGTATTTGCGATAACGTCTGCTTTTAGAAAAAATAATTTATTGTAGCATAACTAGTAGTACTTGGGAATCGTAAGTTGGTAGGGTTTGAAAATAAAATCAAAAGTTGAGAGTTTTTGGTGAAAAGGTTGTAAAAGGGCTTATTTATTTGTAAAAATCAAACGTACAGAAGCAAAAAATCTTGTTAGGAAAATTTATGATTAGATTTTGATGATACCATTTAAAGCATAAAGTTGGCACCCCATTTTATTTGTAATTTAACTTGTAATAGATAGGACTGCATGAGCTGAGTTGAAATCAGCTAAGTTGAATATTACAAGAGTCGACAGAAGATTGGAGAGAAGACCCAGTTGTGTGTCAGCTGTGTGAAGCCAAGGGAAGGATCAGTCAAGTGACAGAAAAGCTGTCCCAGTCATTTGACTGACAACTAAGTCATTCCAAGATAATTGGAATGGAATGTCAAAGGGGTTTGCAACAAACAAGACTTGAAGAAAGCTGATAGAGATCTGTTATCAACACAAGTCAAGGTTTTTGATGGAAATGGGCATGTGTCACCCTGCCAGCAATAAAGTTGTTTGCTGAAATAGTGCAAAAAGCAAGGAACCAATAGGATGTACCTGAAAACCTGCTGAGACCAATGAAAGACTGCAGAGCATTAAAATCATAGTACGATCGTCATAAATACTGCAAGGACAAGACATGCCAACAACCTACGAGTGAGATTTGAAACATATGTCTATCTCTTCAACAGACATATTTTCGAATCTTCACTATAAAAGGCTGAGGAAGCAAGTGAGAGAAAGTTACGAATTTCATAAGACATTCAAGCAAGCAAACCCACAAATACTCTCAAGCTTTCAAAGACAATTCTCAAGCCTAAAACCGAAGGAACTCAATCAAACACACTCAGTGAAGAAAAGATTACTTCATCAAGTTGAAGAGGAAACTCTTTGAAGAACAAAAGTGTTCTACTCTCCACGGTTGAAGGAGAATTAGTAAGGTTCAAGTTCGAACCACAAGCTTTGGGCTCGTTGGAAGGCTGCATGATCAATTCCAAGAGTTCGAGGGAGTTGAAGTAGCAAGACAGGCATTTTGTGAAGAAGCTGAGTCCGAGGAGCAGCCAGTTGTGTGATCGAGGCTAACTCGAACTGTTGACTACTTTGTAACCAAGATTTGTTACTTAGTGGATTCCTCCAGGAGTTGGAGAAGAGTGGATTAGAGGAATTACCCCATCCTCGAACCACTGTAAAATTGCTTGTGTCTTATTTACTTACAACACTTTAATTTCTAGCTTATTATTTATATCTGCTGAACTAAACTAATAATAACATTTGCTACAAACAAGGGTCGGAAAACAAGTTTAAAACATTAAGGGTGAAAAGTCTTCCTTCAAGAAAAAAACCAAATCAATTTGTGAATTTAAGTGTTAGCTGATCCCAGCTGAGTTATACTATCAACAACTCAGTTGAGTCTGTTAAATGGGTAATTTTGTTGAAGTAAGCTAACCTAGTTGTCCCTCAAGGTTTTAGCTTATTTGAGTTAACTCTGAAAAATATTTAAAAGTACCAAATCAAAAAATTTGGTAAGTTTTATTCAACCCCCCCCCAAGCCCCATTCTAAACCTTACTACTCACTCCTTGGGACCTACAAGTGGTATCAGAGTGGTTGGTTCATTGAGCCTTCCGCACTGGTTACTGAACTAGATCTCAGTCTTTTCAAAAGAAACAACACTTGAGTCTTTAAAGCTTTTATTTCAAAAGCAACATTATTATCATGGAAGCAAATCTAACTCGCATTCCTATATTTACTGTGGAAGAGTATGATGACTGGAAAATTCGTATGCAGGCTCATCTATCAGCTTTGCATGATGAAATATGGCTAGTGATAGAGGATGGGCCACTGAAAATTCTAAAGGTCAACATTTCTATAAGAAGAGCACCTCCAACTGAAGGAGAGGATGCTGCAGCAGAGCCCAAACCTGCTATGGTTGAGAAGCCTCATTGTGAATGGACCAACGAAGACAGAAAAAGATACAATCTTGACAATGTTGCCAAGGACATCCTATATTGTTGGTCCCAAGGTGTGAGTGTAAGGTTTAGAAGGGGGGGGGTTGAATAAACCTTACCAACTTTTCTAATTAGTCTTTTTAAGTATTCAGAGTTAATACTTCACAGCTGTGTCCTTGGTGGACAGCTAAGTTAGTTAATCGGTGGAGTTAGTCACTCAACGACTGATCGATTTGTTGATAGAATAACTCATTTGTTAAGACTAAAGACTTAGCTCAACGTGGTTTGTTTTTTGGAAGACTTAACACCCTTAAATTTGGTTTAGTTGATTTAATACTTGGTTTTAACACTTAGAGATTATCAAGTGGATAGCAAATTTATCACAGAGTTAAACAAATAAGATGCGGGAATTAAAGTGTTGAAATGTAAATGACACGATAAGTTTTTATAGAGTTTCAAGATCGGGTAATTCTTCTACTCCTCTCTTCTCCAACTCCCGGAGGAATCCACTAAGTATTGATCGATACGAGTGGTAGCATCCCAGATACAAGTCTTGATCACACAAACTAACTTGATCCTTTGGGACTCGATCCGGAGATGCCTTGGTCACGCGGTGGCTTCTCGCACGACTCGGCCTTTCTTCTTCACAGGCATTTTGCTTTGCTACTACAACCCACTTGCTCAAGCTTCTTGGATTTGATCACGAAGCCCTCCAAAAACTTGAGACTGGTTCGACCTTGAACATTTCTACAATCCTCTGTGGAATGTAGACCCCTTGATTCTTCAAAAACTTCCTCTTCAACTGATTGAAGTTATCTTTCCTTCACAGGTGAGTGTTGGATTGATTTCCTTCGTAATGTAGACTTGAGGATTGATCTCGAATGATTTGAGAATATCTTAGGTTACAGTTCAAATATTTGCTTGAATGTTCGTGGTTCAGGTAACCTTCTCTCAGAGTTATTCCTCAGTCTTTTATAGTGATCTTTCAAAAATCTGCCCGTGGAAGAGATATGCTTATTTTTTGAAAGTCACTTGTGGTCGTTGGCTTGTCTTGTTGTAGTCCTTGAAATTGCCACTTCCTCGTATGAATTGTTCTTCAGCTTTTCAGAGTTCTGACATGGTGCAGTGCTTCCCATTGGTTTATTCCTTTTGCACGCTTCTGGGACTGAGCACTTCAAGAAAGCTAGTATGGAGATATTACTTGTTTAAGTAATTCTCTTGATTTCTGTGCAACGGATCTCTTCAGTTGTCTTGACACTCTCTGCATTTTCTTAACATCCCCAGGTGACTTTGAGTCACTTCCAATCATTTGATGACTCTTGTCACTTCAACCTTGAGACTTGGTGTCTTGAGTTAACTTGATCGATACTTCACTCGATTGCATCTGTTTGCACCTTGATCGAGTTCCGTCTTATCTTCTTTGCCATACTCATTTGCCTCGCAGCAGAGTCTTCCTTCTAGTCTCCAGTTGTCTTCTTGCATGTTTAGGCATAACTGACTTAACTCAGCTTGATCTGCCCTATCTATTACAATGCAGTTTACAACAAAAATGTGGTGCCAACTTCCTATTCTAAGTTTTACATGGCATTCATCAAAATCTACAAAATGATTTCCCAACAATTTCCCCCTTTTTGATGATGCCAAAACTTAAAACATTCATACAATTATTTAACAACAAAGATACATACAGAGAAATGTAGAACCACAGATGTATGTTTAGAATCGATCTTTTATTGATCATAACATTCTTGTTCTTTACATAGCTGTTTACAGAGTGTATCAGAGCTTAAGCCCAAAAAAAATATCAGAGCTTAAACGGGGCTTAGACTAACCATATTGTTCTATATCTACTCACGTACAGAAATTGCATAATTTTATTCAATGTATAGAAGACTTACATTAAGTGTATTTACATAGTAAAATACATGAAGGGGTGGACAACAACACTTCATCTCCTTCGCTGCCTCCTTCTTTCATCTTCTTCTTTTCATATGCCTTCCGGGCAACTTCATCTCTTCTTAGTCTCTCTTGTCTCTCCTCCCATAGCTGAGTTTGTCTTTTATTTTCTTCTTCAATTCTTTCCACATACTCAGCATTGTTCTTAGCCACTTGCAGATTGGCTACTTCATCAAAACCAGCCCAGTAGATCCCTCCTTTCTTGCCTGGATCTATGTACTCAATGTTTTTGGGAAGAGATCTAGGTCTCGAAACCTCTTCCTCCACCATCGCTTCTTCCTCGCCTCGGGCGTGTATTATCTTGGGGTCTTCTTTTTCCGGTGAGTGACTAGCGGAGTGACCAGCAGAGCGATCGCTAGGTAGTCTCTGTCTCGCCTTCTTCACATCTTGTGAGACCCTTTTTCCCAAGATACAAGTCCAGTGCTTGAGCCATGGACATGTTTGCGAAGTATCCTTTGAGATGCGGCGTTTTAAATTCATCAAGCGATCTTGGCTCGATTCGGCATCCGAGATGGCATAAGTGTCTCTGTCTACTAGAATGCCTCCATGTTGTTTGAGAATATCCATAACTCGGGCATTCATCCTTCCTTCCACTTCCTCCATCCCTCGCTTCAACTGTCTTTCTCTTTTCACCATTGGTAGTGCAGAGTGTTGGAGTGGCGAGTCACTTGGAGTTCTTTGATAATATCAATTGTGACAAGACTTTGTTGGGCGGTTTTAGCAATCATCTAGGTCACAACTTTCGATCCTTCCCCCTCAACAGACTTCCCTTTTTTTTTTTCTTTTAATACTTCCTCAGCTGTCTTTGCCTTCACAGCTGCTCCCTTCTTCTCAACTTCAGATCCCTTCAGCCATTTTAGGTATTCCTCTTCCCCCTTTTTGGCATCATCAAAGGAGAGAGGAACCCCCGGAAACAAACTAGCAAGCAGGAAGTCAAGTCTGGCGATAGCCGAGTTCGTTCAGTCTGCTGAGTGTGTCACGAAACTCGAACGAGTAGCGTTGATTCGACTTTAATCAACTTCATCTCAGCCATGAGAAGACTGAATTTTCTATCCATGATTTCTTCCATACGCAGGAGCTCATTCTTATTTTGCTCACGCAGCAGATTTATCTTAGCAGTGTGAGATTCATGCATTTGCTCAATGTGTTCTTTCAATTTTGTCTTTGCATCGGCATTCTCATTTCGCTGGACCAACAACTTGTTGAACAATGTTCAAATATCTAGCTTGTTCCACACGCATTGTTTCTTCTTTGTTGCCACCACTCCCGGATTCTCGACTATTATGCCTCTCAAGTCGAGTAGTAAGGTTGGCATCCCTGTTATCCGATCTCATGTCCATCGAGGCCTGGTGCCTCTCCATCCGTTCCATTTCAGCAAATAATGCTTTGAACACCTCCCGAACTTGATTTGTTCCCTCTGTTTGATTGATGCCAAGCAACGTCAAAATCATAGGCGGTGAAAACGATGGTATCGATGGAATGACAGGATCAGTACGTGGAAGCGCTCGAGATCTCTTTCTAATTCTTGGGGAGGTCGGGTACCTCCAGAGAAGGAAATGATTACGCAAAGGGATCATCATAGGAAAGCGGGATTTGTTCAATGATGAGTGGTGCTCGTGAAGTTCCTTGTGGAGTCGAACTGCTGCAGCTTGGGGAACTGCGCTGTGATGGACTCTGTTTAATTTGGGTCTGTTGTGAAGTTGACCGACTTGCCGAGCCTCATTTGTGTCAACAACTTCGTCGGTCTCTGGTTTTTCCAAGTGAGTTGGTGGTCCTCGGCCTTATTAGAAGCGTCATCGGACGATGATGAGATTTCCATGGGTGGCTCATCATCAAAGTTGAAAGTTTGGCGAGTAGTCTTGAGGTCGACTTACTCGTGGTTGGAACATCCTCGGTGAGTCTTTTGGATCGATCAGGGGATGACTCGACTTCATTATCTCCTTCCGATCCGAGAAAGGTTACATCGGGATTATCCCGGGAATCGTGAAGCGCACTTATCTCCTTTTATGATAGATCAATGATAGCGGGAGGGATGTTCTGACTTGACTTCTTTACCCCGGGAAGTCTCAACCTCCCGTTGGCCTTCATTACCTCCTGCAGTCTCAACTACGGCGAGGCCTTGGACATCCCTTTCGATGTGTCATTTGTCTTAGGGTCTTCTCGGTGGCATCCATTAGAGTCTCAACTCCATGGATTGCACTTTCGCCGCCCAGTGTTAACTCCCGTGGCATTCCTTCCTCGTGCCTCGACCGCATTAGCGGCGTCATTAGCCTTTGAGCGGTTGGCACCTCGGTGAGATAGTCTCAACAATGCCTCGAGCCTCGTTGATGACAACTTTGTGTACTTTGTGTTTGTTCCTTTTCCACTTCGCCTCCTAGATTCATTGTGGAGTCAGCTGCAGCAACCTTTGACCTTGTTATAGTGGAGGGAGTTTCCCTCTCACGGTGGCATACCCGGTGAGTGACTTGGAGTGGGGTCACTCATCTCCGGACTCGGCTATTCCCACCGAGTATTCAGCCATTGGGGCGGTGGTAAGACACCTTTATTAGGGGTTGGCTCAACTGGGGTCCCCACACTCCCGGTTTCATCGCAGTTCCTTAATTCCTTCTTCCGAGTGAGTGGGAAGTGGTGGCAGCAACAACGGTGGCAATATTCGCACCACTCCCATTGGGTCTATCTCGGTATGTCTTGGAGGACTCCTGGTCCCTCCATCATTCCTTGCTCATGAAGGATTCTCGACTCTTCCATTGCTTCTTTGCATTTGCAACTCTTACGTGGCGGCAAAGAACAGGGTCCAGATCCTCATCACTTTACGATAGGACGTCAAAGTGAGGATGTGTATGTTACGGGTGCGGTGATAGGGCAGATGTTGGCCTTCTCACGTGCCTCTGCGTCTCATTTGCTTTAGCCCGTTCATTTTCTTTTCGAATCTCAAAGTATATTGATGCAATTATCTCGTCAAGGGCTTGCAAAGATTGTGTCCACCTCAAGAAATCGAAGAGTTCTTCTTCCTCGGCCAATGAACTCGGATTTTCAAAGCGCACTGGATAGGCTCAACTTCCATTTTCTCCACTCTCGCGGACGATTTGGATGTGCGGATACAATGGAGAGTGCATGATTACATCGTCTTCATCATTCTCTCTTTGGCCCTTGTTTTAGGGTATTAAGGGTAGGTAGAGACCCATTTGCTCGACACCTTCGACCTGTTATAGGTGGAGAGACAACCCTGTTAACAGGTGATTTGGTTGTCTCGGTTGTGCCTTGTTCCTCACTTTCATTACATCTCTGGTGGGTCATCGAGTTGCCTCTGTGATCGGCCTCGGCAGACGGACTTGGCGGTTTCATCAATCACTCGGAGACTCCACTTCTCCCAGTCTCGGGTATCTTCTCCGGTGAGTGGTCGACTCGGCCCGGTTTCTCAAGCTCTAACGCTTGAAAAGTCTTCTTCTTCTTGTTTGAACCAGAGGGATTTGGTTCGACAAGGTTTCTTCGAGTCTTGGGCGGCGGGGGCGATCTTTGTTGTTTTCTTCGAGGAGTGGCCGTCTTGGCATATCGGTTCTCCTTTTCTTGACAAGAAGAAGGTATTTGAGATTCCTTCTCCCGCGGCTTGCGGCGGGAGACACTTATTCTGCGGGGTAGTAGGTGACTACTGCGCAGGGGCAGGAGCATTTTTCTTCTTCTTTGCTGCAGGAGCAGCAATTTTCTTAGCAGCTGCAGGAGCAGCCTTTTTCTTTGGAGGAGAGGAAACAAGCTGTATCTTGAGTTGGTGATTCCCCCTCACTGTGATCGCTCTTTTAGCGTAGCTCTCTTTGTGCGCCGAGAGAGGTTTGATCTCGAACATTCTCTTGTTTACATGGAATGCCTTTCCATGTTGAAGAAGGACTTTCTTCACTTCCATTATTCGGCCAATTACCAGGCCGTATCCCAGGGAACCTCCAAACGTTCCATCCTCCTTGAAGGATTTGTTCCCAACGCGCGCAGTCTGACAGACAAACTCATTGATTCACTTTCTTTTCCTCAATGATCGCAGCCATTACGATCAATTTTGCTTTGGGACGAGTTGGTCAAAGCCGCCAAATTTGATGTCTATGCATTTGGCAACGATGTCCAACAATTTGTGGTAGTCCTCTTTTGACCTTTTGTTAGTTGTGTAGACTATCTTTTTCAAAGACGGTCTTGTCTACTTCCTTCCAAGCAGCAGCAAAGTAAACATCAGCTTCATTGATTTTGGTGTTCCTTCCGCCGTAACGAGCAAGTGTTACGCCAAATCCTTGGCGTAATGATGAACTCCTTCCCGTGAACAGAGGATTTGATCCCCTTATCGTGAATCTCAGCGTTCACGTAGAACTGTGCAACCTCTTCCACATAGGTCATCGGAAACTCCATCTTCAGAAATGGTTTTAGCCCAGACATTTCTAGTTTTTAAGCGATCTTCTTTACGAGGGCGTCATCGGACCCATGTTTGACCATACCCTCGAAATCCACAGTAGACCCGGTGTGGATTTGCTTTCCTAGCTTGACAAAATCATGAGTAGATGCCATTTTACAGTATTTCACCGAACGAAACTTAGAAGGTTATTTGAAGATTGATAGGGTTTTGAGAGAGAGTTTTTGCCTTTGCTTTTGAGAGAGAGAAATGAACAGTTTTTGGTAATGTGTGAGAGAAACGGACGAAAGAGTTTAAGTATGGTTCATGAAAGGACGTGCGAGTGGTTTTTGAAATGTGATCGAAATCAACGGCTTAGGTTTTGCACGCCGATTAGCATTTAATGTCTCGTATTTAATGCGGCAGCATTTATATCCAATCATAAGCTTGGTGTGCAGCTTTTGCCTGTACACGTCATAATTATGCTGACATCATTCTTAAAAACATTCCGCTTAGTAAAAATGATGCGTTTTTGTCACTTTGCTCATAAATGACTCAGCTTGTCCATTAGCTGATTTAACTCTTCTTTCCTCGCATGTAAATACTCAGCTGTCAGCTAACTCGGTACAACTGTCTTTCCGATACGGCTAATTCACTTAGTTGATTTGAGAGTTCAGCTCTTTTTCCCTTTTCGTGTGTCATTTCTTTTCTTTGAGTCTCCGAGTGTCACTCAATTAACCCTAACTCATGCTTGAGTTCTTCAAATCTTGACTCACATAATGGTTTTGTGAATATGTCACCCAAGCTGTTTATCGGTTGAAATATATTCAAGGTGATGTCCTTCTTTTCAACATGATCTCTTATGAAGTGATATCGACATCGATATGCTTTGTTCTTGAGTGCAACACAGGATTTTTGAGTGATTGCAATTTCACTTGTGTTATCACACATGATTGGAATTTCCTTTTCTTCAACTCCATAGTCTCTCAACTTTGTCTCATCCATAGGACTTGGGCACTGTTTTGCCCCGCATGACTATGTATTCCTTCATTTGTAGAGGTGGCTATTGAATTTTGCTTTTTGCTAAACCAGGAAATTAGCCTATTTCCAAGAATTTGACATGTGCCTCGAGGTGCTCTTCTGTCAACTCGCATCCAAAGATAGTCAAAGTCGAATAGCCAATTAGCTTGAATCCACCTTCCTTTGGATACCATAAGCCAACTTCTTGGTTTCCTTTCAAATATCTCAAGATCCTCTTGGCTGCGAGTCATATGGCTTTCTTTTGGAGCAGATTGAAATCTTGCACATACACCTACAAACAAAGGTGATGTCCGCACGCTTCTTTGTGAGATAAAGCAATGATCCAATAAGTGCTCGTATCTTGTTTGATCTGAGGCTTGCCATCTGCATCCATGTCCATTTTGGTGATGTATTCATTGGTATTTTTATCAAGACTTCTCTTACCAAATTTCTTCATTAAATCTCTCGGTGTATTTTATCGACTTATGAAGGTTCCATCCTTCAATTTGTTTCACTTGGAGTCAAGGAAGAATGTCGGCTCTCCCATCATGCTCATTTCGAATTTGCTTTGCATGAGATTTGAAAATTTATTACACAGCTCTTTGTTTGTGGATCCAAAAATAATGTCATCCACATATATTTGAACAAGTAATATACTCTTCGCATCTTGAATTCTGAAGAGTATTCTATCCACTTTGCCTTTTGTGAATCCGTTCTCAGTCAGGAATTGTGACAAAGTATCATACCATGCTCTGTGTGCCTGTTTCAATCCATATAGAGCTTTCTTGAGTTTGTATACTTTATCTCCAAGAGTCTTCTGCTCAAATCCTGGAGGTTGTTCAACATACACTTCTTTTTCCAATAAACCATTAAGGAATGCACTCTTTACATCCATTTGATATACAATAAAATTCTTGTGGGCTGAATAGGCAAGAAACATCCTTATAGCTTCCAATCTTGCTACATGGGCAAATGTTTCATCAAAATCTATCCCTTCTTCTTGGCAATATCCTTTGGCTACTAATCTTGCTTTGTTTCTTACCATAGAACCTTCCTCGTTCATCTTGTTTCTGAATACCCATTTAGTGCCAATAACATTTTGATGGGTAGGTCTTTGAACCAGTTCCCACACTTTATTTCTTTCAAACTGGTTCAACTCTTCTTGCATGGCTTGAATCCAATGTGTGTCATCCAGTGCTTGTGACACATCTTTAGGCTCTATTTGTGAGATAAAACAGGTGAACATTGCTTCTTGTTGAGTTCTGGATCTTGTTTTGACACCTTCTCTTACATCTCCAATGACTAGTTCTGGCGGATGGTCTCTCAACCATCTTACATCATGTTGGAGTAAGTTAGTGGATTGATCGTCTTGCGGCTATGTTGCTTTGATCAGACTCTTTCGTCATCATTTAGCGCAGATTTTCCGATTGTTTTTGAGACTCGGCTATCTCATCTTCATCCGGGTTTATAATTCCGGCTTGACTTGACAAAGATAGGGACTCTTCTCGCATGGTTGGTTGATTCACTTATCGGTGACTCTTCAATGTCTTCTCCATTTACATTTGGCTCATCAAACACCACATGAATGGATTCTCTCTGTAACCATAGTCCTCTTGTTGAGTACTCTGTAGGCTTTGCTTTTCGGTTGAGTATCCCAAGAAGATACCTTCATCGACTTTAGCATCAAAATCCTTTAAATTATCTTTGCCATTGTTATGGATGAAGCATTTGCATCCAAATATTTTAAAATATGCAACATTTGGCTTTCTCCTGTCCAAATCTCATAGGGAGTCTTTGTCATTTGTCTGTTTATCATGCATCTATTTTGAGTGTAGCATCTTTGTGTTTATTCCTTGACCCAAAATCTTTTAGCCCCTGCTTGACTAACACATGGTCCTTGCTTTTTTAAGGGTTCTGTTCTTCTTCTTTTCGCAACTCCATTCTGCTTTGTGGAGTCCTTGCTTGCAGATAATTCATGACCAATATCATTTTCAATAAAATATTGAGTTATTATACCATTGACAAACTCGGTTCCTCTCACGATCTTATTTTGATAATGGTTTGACTTTTCTCATTTTGAATCCTCTTCATCACCAATTTGTGGTAGTTTCAGAGAGTTTCTTTCTTCTTACACATGAATATTGTCCATGTATATCTTGAGTAGTCATCTACTATCACCAAGGTGTATTTCTTCCCACTTATGCTATTTGGTTCAAATGGACCGAGATAGATCCATATGTAGCAGTGCAATATTCTTGTTGAAGATGGACATGTCTTTTCTTTGAATGATGATTTGATTTGCTTTCCCATCTGGCATGCATCACATACACTTTCCTTCTTGTATACCGAGTCTGGAAGTCCTTCTACAAGATTGCTTACGGCAAGCTTGTTAATTGTTTTGAAATTGGTGACTCGACTTCTTGTGCCGTACCAACTTGATTGATTGTGCTCTTTGCTAATAGACAGGTGTTTGGTGTTGCGATTGACCAATCCACGACATACATGTTCTTTTTTCTGCATCCTTGCATCACAATTTCATTTGATTCAGTATCCTTGATTTGGCATATACCCATGTTAAATCCAACATTATATCCCTTGTCACGAGTTGGTGATGCTTAGCAAGTTGAAGTTGAGTCCTTCAACATATGCAACATCCGTGATTTCTAATCCATTTTTCTTGATGGATCCAATGCCTCTTATTTCTCCTGGAGCTTCATTTCCTCCAAATATGACTTTTGCTCCTTTGACTTCCTTGAATTTTGACATTTTTCTTGTTTCCTATCATATGTATGGGAATGACCACTATCCATGTACCAGGTTCCTTGACACTCAGCTGTTCCTTGAACCTGCAAACAAGAAAATTAAGTTTTAGGTAGCCATACTTGCCTGGGTCCTGAGGGTTTAGTATTGTAAGATGATCCAACCAACCTATAGCCAAATGATTTGACTCTAAGGGGTTGCCATCTATTAGTCCCATAATCATAATTAATTTATTGCTTGGGGGTTCTAGGTTCATCTGATTGTCTCTTTTGTCTCGTATGCATGTGTATGTGTTTTAGCAATTACCTTCTTTGGGTAGTTGTGATGTCTCTGAGTGTAGTGCCTAGGTGCACATGTGTGCTGATGAAAGCTCTTATACCTTTCGAATGGCTTTTGCTGAGTTCTAGGCCTTTGCCATTTGGGCTTATATTCCATAGGTCTTTGCTGATAGTTCACATTATTCCAATCACTTGGCTTGGGTGCTTTATACCATTCCCTTCATATGTATTTCTTTTATAGAACTTGGGGTTTTTGGTAGCTCTGTTTCTTCTTTACTGAGTATTTTATTTGGAGTTTCTTTGAGGAACTCTTTGGATTTCTTGTCATTTGTCCTCTCTCAAAGACACTCAATCGATTTTTTCCTTTTCCTTTATAACCAAGGCCAGTTTGCTTGTGATTGTGCTTTGGAATAAATGTGTGTGCACCATTTGGAGTTTTGGATTTTTGAGATACTTCATTGATTGAAGATCCTTTTTCCAAAATCACTTTTGGAGCTTGATATAGCACAGAGGAATTAAATCCTAAGCCTGTCTTGTCTCCACAATCTCTTTGACTCTTGATAAGATCATCCAATGATTTAGATGCCTTAGTGAATGAGGCAATCTCATTTTTGAGGTCATTTTCCCTCTTTTCTATAGCAGCTATCTCTGCTACTAGCTTAGCATTTTCAGTCTTTAGATTTTTATTCTCATCAGCTATTTGACTTAGAGTACTCAGCTCCTTAGTCAACTGTGAGTTTTGGCTCTTGAGTAGGCTGTTTTCCTCATTTAGTAGTGTGTGTGAGGAATTAATGTGTTCAAAATCTTTCATCATTTTGCCTAATGAATCATAAATATCAGTGGGTGATGAAGTGTGTGTGTCACAGTCACTATCACTAAAATCTGAGTGTGATGAGTTAGAGTGTACCTCATCTTCTTGGTCAGGTTGGTCTTGCTCCTTGGCCATCAAATAGATCAAGGCTTCTTCTTGAGTCACTTGAGTCGTCGCTTCACTACTCTCGAATCAATGTGTCTCTTGACTTATTTGTCTCAAAGTAGTCTCTCTACGGCCCAAAGATTGCCTTTTTCTTTTCTTGTCTTCTTTCTCTCAAGACTTTTCTTTCTTCTTCATTCTGTATTTGTTGACTACGAGGGTATGGGCAATCAATCGCATAGTGACCTGGTTGCTGCAGTTCCAGCATAGATTTTCAGCCTTTTGATCAGCTCTTTCCATTCTTGGATTGTCAACCCTTTGATATTCAACTTTTTGATGCTCTGCTCTTTTGGTTGGCCTATCTTCCCTTGTCTTGGAGGGAGCTGAGTGTCTTCTGGAGGATTCGCCCTTGCCTCTTTTGTAGTTCTTATTGAAGAACTTGTTAAACCTTTTAACCATCAGGGCTATTTCCTCTTGGTCAATGACTTCTTTGATCTCAGCTCTCTTGCCATCCTTAACAATTAGAGCAGATGTTTTGGGTACAAATTGTCTCTTCCTGGTCTTTTTCTTCTCGGCTCAAATTCGTAGGCTTTGAGATCCGAGAATAGCTCATGGTTGGATGTCTTGGATAGGTCCATGGAATGTCTTAGTGCCATGACCTTCCTTTCCCATTCAGCTGGGAGACTTCTTAGAATCTCCATACACATTTCATTCTGTGTATATTCTTTTCCAAGTGCAGATAGCTCGTTGGTAATTTACGTGAACCGAGCATCCGGTTGATCCAAGGTCTCTCTGCGATCATTTTGAAATTCTCAAATTTTCAGACAAAGAATCGATAATTTATTTTCCTTGATTTGCTCTGAGCCTTCACAAATCAATGTTAGCTTGTCCCAGATTTCTTTAGCCGTTTTGCATGATTTGACTTTATTGAACATGGCTTTGTCCAAGGTTTTGTAAAGAATGTCCTTGGCCACATTGTCCAGGTTATATCATTTGTTGTCATCATTTGTCCATTCAGCTCTTGGTTTTTCAACCATAGCTGGTCTGGGAGCAACATCCTCTTCACCTTCAGCTGCACCTCTCCTTACAGCTGTGTTCTCTTTAAAATTTGCGGTGGCCCATCCTCTATCACTATCCATCTCATCTCATCATGTAATGCTGATAAATCATGAAATTCTTCAATTGTGAACATAGGGATGCGTGTCAAATTTGCTTCCATGATAATAACTTTTGATGGTAAAAGGAGTTTTGAAAACTTAAGTGCTAAAACAGACTTTGAAAAATTTGGAGATCTAGTTCAGTAACCAGTGCGGAAGGCTCAATGAACCAACCGCTCTGATACCACTTGTTGGTCCCAGGGGTGTGAGTATAAGGTTTAGAAGGGGGGGTTGAATAAACCTTACCAACTTTTCTAATTAGTCTTTTTAAATATTCAGAGTTAATACTTCACGGTTGTGTCCTTGGTGGACAAGCTAAGTTAGTTAATCGGTGGAGTTAGTCACTCAACGGACTCGATCGAGTTGTTGATAGAATAACTCAGCTGTTAAGACTAAAGACTTAGCTCAACTGTGGTTTGTTTTCATGGAAGACTTAACACCCTTAAATTTGGTTTAGTTGATTTAATACTTGGTTTTAGCACTTAGAGATTATCAAGTGGATAGCAAATTTATCGAGAGTTAAACAAATAAGATGCGAGGAATTAAAGTCTTTGAAATGTAAATGACACGATAAGTTTTTATAGAGTTTCAAGAAGATGGGGTAATTCTTCTCTCCTCTCTTCTCCAACTCCTGGAGGAATCCACTAAGTATTGATCAAGATACGAGTGGTAACAGTCCGGATACAAGTCTTGATCACACGGTGACCGATCCTTTGGGACTCGATGCCGGAGATGCCTTGGTCACGGTGGCTTCTCGTGACGACTCGGCTTCTTCACGGGGGCAAATCGCCTTTGCTACTACAGACCACTTGCTCAACCTTCTTGGATTTGATCAAGAAGCCCTCCAAAAACTTGAGACTGGTTCGACCTTGAACCTTTCTATAATCCTCCGTGGAATGTAGAACCCTTGATTCTTCAAAAACTTCCTATTCAACTGATTGAAGTTATCTTTCCTTCACAGGTGAGTGTTGGATTGATTTCCTTCGTAATGTAGACTTGAGGATTGATCTCGAATGATTTGAGAATATCTTAGGTTATAGTTCAAATGTTTGCTTGAATGTTCGTAGTTCAGGTAACCTTCTCTCAGAGTTATTCCTCAGTCTTTTATAGTGATCTTTCAAAAATCTGTCCGTTGAAGAGATAGGCTTATTTTTTGAAAGTCACTTGTGGTCGTTGGCTTGTCTTGTTGTAGTCCTTGAAATTGCCACTTCCTCTTATGAATCGTTCTTGACTTTTGAGTTCGACATGGTGCGTGCTTTCCATTGGTTTATTCCTTTTGCACGCTCGGGATTTGAGCACTTCAAGAAAGCTAGTATGGAGATATTACTTGTTTAAGTAATTCGCTTGATTTCTGTGCAACGGATCTCTTTCAGTTGTCTTGACTTAACTGCATTTTCTTAACATCCCCATGTGACTTTGAGTCAGCTTCCAATCATTTGATGACTCTTTGTCACTTCAACCTTGAGACTTGGTGTCTTGAGTTAATTTGATCGATACTTCACTCATTTGCATCTCGATTTGCACCTTGATCGAGTTCCCGTCTTATCTTCTTTGACATACTCGGTTGCCTCGCAATGAGTGAGTCCTTCTAGTCTCCACTTGTCTTCTTGCATGTTTAGGCATAACTGACTTAACTCAGCTTGATCAGCCCTATCTATTACAATGCAGTTTACAACAAAAATGGGGTGCCAACTTCCTATTCTACAAAATGATTTCCCAACATATATAAAACCTTGGACAAAGCTATGTTCAACAAAGTTAAATCTTGCAAATCAGCCAAAGAAATTTTGGGAGAACTTACTTTTATTTGTGAAGGATCTGAACAAATCAAAGAAAATAAATTAATTGTTGTAGTCAAAAAATTTGAAAACTTTAAAATTATTGCAGGTGAAAGTATGGATCAGCTGGGTGCCACATATACAGAAATCATCAATGAGCTTTCAGCTCTGGAAAAGAATACACTCAGAAGGAGATGTGTATGAAGATGCTAAGGTCTCTCCCAGCTGAGTGGGAAATGAAGGTCATGGCCCTGAGACATTCCATGGACCTCTCCAAAATATCAAATCATGAGCTATTCTCAGACCTCAAGACATATGAGTTGAGCTGAGAAGAAAGGAGCAAGAAGAAACAGTTGGGCCCAAGACAACTGCACTTACGGCCAATGAAGGGAAGAAAGTTGAGCCAAAGGAGACAATAGACCAGGAGGAAATCACCCTATTGGTAAAAAGGTTCAACAAGTTCTTCAATAAGAACTACAAAAGGAACAAGGGTGGATCCTCAAAAAGACACTAAGCACCCTCCAAAAAAAGGGAGGACAGGCTACCCAAGAGAGCTGAACATCAAATAATTGAATATGAGAGAGCTAATAATTAGAGGGCTGAGAGAGCTGACTTGTAGAGAGCTGAGAACCTGTGTTGGAACTACAGACAACCAAGACACTTTGTTGTTGACTGTTCTTATCAACAAGTCAACAAATATAGAAATTAAGAGGATAGAAGAGTTTTCAGAGAAAGAAGACAAGAAAAGAAGAAAGCCATGTTGGCTGCTGAGACTGCTGAAACAGCCAATTGCAAGAAACCATCAGACTCAGATAGTAGTGAAGCAGACTACTCCAGTGACATAGAGGAAGAGGCTATGATCTGCCTGATTGCCAAAGAACAAGATCCAAAAGATCAAAAAGATGAGGTACACTCTAACGCATCGCATTCAGATTCTAGTGATAGTGATTATGACACAAACACTTCATCACCCACAGATCTTTACGATTCAATTGGCAAAATGATGAAATATTTTGAGCACATCAAAACCTCACACACACTATTAAATGAGAAAAACACCCAGCTAAACTGCCAAAACTCACAGCTAACTAAAGAGCTGAGTACCCTAAGTCACATAGCTGATGAGAATACGAAGTTAAAGGCTAAAATTGCCAAGATCCAAACAGAGTTAGCAGCTACAGAAAAGAGAGAAAAGGATCTTAAAAATGTGATTGCTTCATTTAGAAAGGCATCCAAATCATTGGATGAACTTATAATGACTCAAAAAGAGTGTGGAGATAACACAGCCATATGATTCAATTCCTTTGTGCATGCTCAAGTTCCTAGAGTGATTTTGGAAAAAGTATCCTCAAGTAATGAAGGAGTCTAAAATCCAAAACACCAAATGTTGCACCAACACCCACACAAAAATACAATCACAACCATATTGGCCTTGGATACAAGGGTAAAGACAAGAAGCCAGTCGAGTATATTGAAAGGACAGCTGAAATAAAATTCAGAAAAGTCCATCAGCAGACTTCAAACAGAAAATACTCTGTGAAAGCTAAGCAGAGCTACCAACACCCCAGAGATTTCAGCAAAGAGAATCTTATGATGGGAATGGTAGAAACTATCTAAACCAAGCTGATTGGAACAACGAAGTGAGATATCAGCCAAGACCTATGGGATATAAGCCAAAATGGCAAAGACCTCAACCTCAATAGAGGTCATTCCCAAGGCAAAAGAGTTATCATCAGCACACATATGCATATGCACAAAACCCATCAAGCACAAAAATTCCACTATTACCCCAAGAAAGCAAATGCTCAAATAAACACACAGGCATACAGACAAAAGAGACAGTTGTATGATCCTAAAACCCCCAAGAAATTTGCTAATGTGCACTATGATTATGGAACTGATAGATGGCAACCTATTAGAGTCAGATCATCTGGCTATAGGTTGGTTGGAAAATCTTATATCACCAACCTCTCAGGACCTAGGCAAATATGGGTACCTAAACACTAATTTCCTTGATTGCAGGTTCAGGGAATAGCTGAGTGCCAAGGAACCTAGTACATGGATAGTGGTTATTCCAGATATATGACATGAAACAAGAGAAATCTGTCAAAGTTCAAGGAAATCAAAGGTACAAAAGTTATATTTGGAGGAAATGAAGCTCCAGGGGAAATCAAAGGCACAAGATCCATAAAGAAAAATGGATTGGAGATCACAGATGTTGCATATGTTGAAGGTCTCAACTTCAATCTGCTGAGCATCAGTCAACTCTGTGACAAAGGCTGCAATGTGGGATTCAACATGGGAGTTTGTCAAACAAAGATGCAGATGAAAATGAAATTGTGCTACAAGGAACAAGGTAGAAGAAACATGTATGTAGTGGATTGGTCAACTGCTACACCAAGCACTTGTCTGCTAGCAAAGAGTACAACCGAATCAAGTTGGCTGTGGCACAAGAAGCTGAGTCACCTGAACTTCAAGACAATCAACAAGCTTGCAAGGAGTCATCTTGTGGAAGGATTGTCTGACTGTGTGTGCAAGAAAAAAACCATTTGTGATGCATGCCAGATGTGAAAGCAAATCAAATCATCCTTCAAGGATAAGTCAAGTCCTTATTCAACAAGGATATTGCATCTGTTGCACATGGACTTATTTGGTCCTGTTGAACCAACCAACATCAGTGGAAAGAAATGCACCATAGTGGTGGTGGATGATTATTCAAGATATACATGGACAATTTTCATGTGTAAAAGAAGGAAACATTGCAGAAATTGCCTCAGCTAACGAGAAGAGTTCAAAATGAGAAGAGTCAAACCATTATTAAGATAAGGTCTAACAGGGGAGCTGAGTTTTCAATGGGATTATAACTCAGTATTGTGTTGAAAATGTTATTGCTCATGAGTTGTCAGCTGCAAGAACTCCACAGCTGAATGGAGTAGCTAAAAGAAGAAACAGAACGCTCAAAAAAGCTGTAAGGACAATGTTAACTGAAGTTGGATTGCCTAAAAGATTTTGGGCTGAAGCCATCAACACTGCTTGTTACACTCAGAATAGATGCATGATCAACAGGACTAAAATTCCCTATGAAATTTTGACAGAGAGGAAGCCAAATGTTGGATACTTCAAGATCTTTGGATGTAAGTGTTTCATCCACAACAATGGCAAGGACAACTTAAAAGCTTTTGATGCTAAAGCTGATGAAGGTATCTTTTTTAGATACTCAGCTGAGAGTAAAGCTTGTAGAGTGCTGAACAAAAGGACTATGGTCACAGAAGAGTCTATCCATGTGGTTTTTGATGAACCTAATGTAAGTGGAGAAGACATAGATGAGTTAACTGAGAAAAAAATCAGCCAACTATGCAGAAGAGTCCCTAAGTTGATGCATATGTAAGAGCACTTAATCTCGATGAAGATGAGAAAGTTGAATCTCGAGATAGCTGGAAGGTCTCAATTTGAATGACGATGAAGAAGTTGTTCAAGACAACTTAGTTGCGAGAGCATTTGTGAATCCAGCAGACTTACTCCAACCGGATGTCGGATGGTGAGAGACCATCACCTGAGCTAATTATTGGAGATGTTAGAGATGGAATAAGAACCAGATCCAGGGCTCAACACGAAGCCATGTTTACTTGTTTCATTTCCCAGATAGAACCCAAAGATGTGTTTCAAGCATTGGATGACACACATTGGATTCAGGCTATGCAGGGAGAGCTGAATCAGTTTGAAAGGAACAAAGTATGGGAATTGGTTCAAAGGCCTACCCACCAAAATGTTATTGGTACTAAGTGGGTTTTCAGAAATAAGATGAATGAGGAAGGATCTGTAGTAAGAAACAAAGCAAGATTGGTAGCAAAAGGGTATTGCCAAGAGAAAGGAATAGATTTTGATGAAACATTTGCTCATGTTGCTAGATTGGAAGTAATAAGGATGTTTCTTGCTTATGTTGCACACAAGAACTTTATTGTGTATCAAATGGATGTGAAGAGTGCATTTTTGAATGGACTTTTGGAAGAAGAAGTCTATGTTGAGAAACCTCCAGGTTTTGAGCAGAAAACTATTGGAGATAAAGTCTACAAGCTCAAGAAAGCATTACATGGATTAAAACAAGCACCAAGAGCCTTGTATGACACATTGTCTCAGTTTCTAATTGACAATGGTTTCACCAAAGACAAAGTTGATAGAACACTCTTCAAAATTCAAGATGGGGAGATTATATTGCTTGTTCAAATCTATGTGGATGACATCATATTTAGATCCACAAATAAAGAGCTATGTGACAAATTTTCAAACCTCATGCATGGAAAGTTTCAAATGTGCATGATGGGAGAGCTGACTTTCTTCCTGGGTCTTCAATTCAAGCAATTGAAGGATGGAACCTTCATAAGTCAAACAAAGTATACAAGAGATTTAATGAAGAAATTTGGTATGGAAGCAAAGTCATCAGTGAAGATTCCCATGAACACATCAGTCAAGATGGATATAGATGCAGATGGCCTCATTGGATCATTGCTCTATTTAACAGCAAGTAGGCCAGACATCACCTTTGTTGTAGGTGTATGTTCTAGATTTCAATCTGCACCAAAAGAAAGTCACATGACTGCAGCCAAGAGAATCCTAAGGTATTTGAAGGGATGCCAAGAAGTTGGCTTATGGTATCCAAAGGATGGAGGATCCAAGTTGATAGGATACTTAGACTGAGACTATGTTGGATGTAGAGTGGACAGGAAGAGTACACCAGGCAAATGCTTGGAAATAGATTTGTTTCTTGGTTCAACAAGAAATAAAATTCAATAGCTACATCCACAACTGAAGCAGAGTACATAGTTGCAGGCAGCTGTTGTGCCCAAGTTCTATGGATGAGGCAATAGCTGAGAGACTATGATATAGACGAAAAAGAGATTCCAATTATGTGTGATAACACAAGTGCTATTGCAATCACTTAGAATCCAGTGTTGCATTAAAAAACAAAGCACATTAATGTCAGATATCATTTTATAAGAGATCATTTTATAAGCAGTTAGCTGACATATTCACTAAGTCATTATGTGAATCAAGATTTGAAGAGCTTAAGAATGAGCTAGGTTTTATTGAGCTGAGTTAGCAGACTCAGACGACCCAATCAGCAGAGTCAAAGAAGAGAGAAATGAAAATAAGCAAAGTTTCACTTTCCAGCCAAGTGAAATAGCCAAGACGGGGAATCAGCTGTATCGAGTTAGCTGACAGCTGAGTGATCATCATGTGAAGAGAGAAGCAGAGTTAAATCACTTTTGGAAGATAGCTGAGTTATTTATGAGCTAAGTGACAAAACGCAGCGTTTTCTGCGAGCGGGAATGTTTTCGGGCATTACGTCAGCGTAATTATTGTGTCAGAATAAAGCATGTACACATTTAGCCTGTGATTAAATATAAATGTTGCTGCATTTAATGCGGGAAAACTAATGCGGTTTCAAATGTTTACTCTTGACCTTTGATCTTGATCAACTTTTTCAAATTCCAAAAAGCATCCTCTCACGTCTGTATATACCAAATTCAATTTTCTCTCTCCTCACAAAACATTCTTCGTTCTCAAGTAAACTAGAGCTTTTCTCTGCAAGCAAGTGAAACCCTAGTTCTTAAAGCATCTGTTCTACAAGTTTTTCACCAATTATTTTATGAGAAATGGCTTCTAACTACGATTTCATCAAAATGGCTGAGAAAATCCACTATGGATCAACAATGGATTTCGAAGGATTGGTAAAACAGGGATTTGATAAGGCCATGGCTCAGAAAATTGCTGCCAAGCTAGAGAAATCCGGTCTGAAAGAATTTCTTACCATGGAATTCTCGCACACTTATCTAGAAGAAGTTGCCATGTTCTACGTGAACGTTGAGGTTCACGATGGAGAGACTAGGTCTTCGGTCCATAGCAAGGACATCAACATTACTGCTGCAAACTGAGCTGAACACTGCCACCTACCCTTGGAAGAAATGAAGGAAATAGCTGAGAAGGACGTGAACCTGGCTGCGGCATGGAAGGAGATTGCCAAGCCAGAGTCTGCTGCTAAGGCTGTTTACACAACCAAGAAGTCGTTGATCAAAGACGACTATCATAAGTGGATGGATATTGTGTCCAATTGCATGGACATGAAATTTGGCAGCTTCAATCAGCTGTCTCGAACGAAGCTGATTGTTATGGCTGCTATCCTGGAAGAGAAGAAGGTGAACTGGGCTGAGTTCATCTTCAGCCAAATCTGCCAGAATGTCATGAACAATACTATAAAAGATGATGGTCTGTTCTTGAGCTCACTGAGGTATGGCCTGGTTATTTGCCATCTGATGGAGATGAAAGGGATTTCGCTCAGGCATGGGAAAACTTTCCATGTTAACAAGAGGATGTTCAAAGCTAACCTCTCCGGAGCTTAGGGGCAAGCTCATGCTAGAAGAGCTGACACCAGTAAAGGTGAGTCAGCTGATCATGTCCCTGAGGACACTACTGCAACCGCCCCAGCTCCATCTCAAAAGTCGTTTCAAAAGAAGAAGAGAGTTGTTGCAGCTAAGAAAGCACCTGCCCCTGCAGCCGTTTCAGAGAAAGCACCTGCCTATGCAGCCATCCCCGAACCGTCACCTGCCCTAGCAGTCGAGACTGAGAAAAAACCTCTTTTACCTTTTCTAGTCGTGAAGAAGAAGCCCGTTGATGTGTCTAGGAAAGCAGCTGCGTTCAAGAAACAGAAGGCAGGCGAAAAGGCTTTTACCTTTGATGAGCCTGAAGATGTGGAGCCATAAGTTCCTCTGGTTCCAACCAAACGAAGAAGTTTGTTCAAGAAATCAAACCTTGAGAAGCCAGCTGAATTTGGCACTCAACCGGCAAAGGAGACTGCTGAAGCTCAGGAAGAGTAGTCTAAATAAGTTGAAGGTGGTGAAGTAATCACAACTGAAGTAGAGAAGTCAGCTGACAATGGTTAGCAAATTGAACAAGAGTTAGCTGTTCGAGAGACATTTGAAGAGCACGGAGCAGACACAACTGACCAATGAGAAGAATTAGTTGTTAAGTCCCCTCAAACCGATTCTCGAAACCTTGAGGTGAAACATGCTCCACTTCCACCTGTGCGGGAGAAAGAAGAAGATGATGATCTTATGATATTGTCTCTTGCATATTTGAAAATTCAAGAACGGCTGCGGATATGGTGATCGTGGAAGCTCAGTGAATCTAGATTCCAATTTCAACACCCTGAATTCATTAAGGAGGAAGAATACCGCCTATCATTTTTGGGATTTGATGTTCGATCTGCACTAAATGATGACAGTTGTGCAGACATGTTGATCGCTATCAAGGAGGATGCGGAAATCAAGGAAACTGTGAAGGCAAAGGCTCTTGCTGAATCGCAAAAGCCCAATTCTTGCCCTTTCACTGAAGCCCCTGAATCTGCATTAGAGCCAGCCACATCAGTGGTGATGATGATGTGGAAGAATTGGACCCTGCTGATGAGGTCGAAAGAGCTGAGCTAAGGCAAGCGCTAAAGGAATCTAAGGAGATGCATGAGCAACAAATGAACAGGGGCCCTGGGAGTCTTCATCTGTCATGGTTACCCCTAGCCCTGACATAATGGAGATGGTGAAAAATATTCAAGCAACCACATTTCTTGTGCACTCTGAGGAAGATATTTCCAGGAAGAATGTCGATAAAGCTAAGGAAGGTAATGAAGTGGGCACCTTAGCCAAGCCACTCCAAGGTGTTGAGACACCTGCCCCAACAGATGAACACTCAATTGGACAAACAGTCGGGTCTCAGGTTTCAAGTGACCCCATTGCTTGAGACTCAGCTGGTGCGCTAGCTGAGGGGGAAACTCAAACCACCACAGCCAGGTCGGAGGAGGCTGTGGGAGAACAACCACAAAAGGAGTTAGGAGGCAATGGTGAGAATCTTATCGTTCAGCAGACTGAGGTGGACAAAGCTCAGACGGTTCAGACTGTCTCAGTTGAAACTTCAGCAGCCATGCAGGCCGATGAAGTTGCTGAAGTAGCCAAAGCAAAGGATGGTAGTGAGGCCATGAGAGTTGAGACTCTTGACCATGAAACTGCAATCCTAGGAGTTGAGACTCCGAAGGATGCCAGTGAAGACCCTAAAGTAGCTCCGTCTGCTGAAGGGATATCTGCTGAAGACCCTACTGTAGTTGAGACTGCAAAAGGGAATGCACAAGGCCCATTACCGGTTGAGACTGCTGAGGGTAACGAAGGCCTAAAGGAAGTTGAGACTTCCCTAGGTAAGAAAGTTGTTGAAGAAGTGCCTGCCCCTCAAGAAGCGATCACTGAATAAGAGGAGATCATTGCTCTCCACGAATTCATAGGAGAACATTGATACTCAATTCTTGGAATCTAAAAATGAACTGAGTCCAGCCCCGTTGATAAATCAAAGAAGGACAAAGTTGTTGAGGCATAGACAAAGAGGAGGCAAGCCAGTGATAAAGCTACTCCTATGAAATTCACTTTGGTTGATGGCCCGCCCCCAATGGCACCATCACCCTCCAATGACACTGATAAGTCAGCCGAGGACAAGTCTACTCAATAGGAAGAAAAGACGATCTGAGGGAAGTGTTAAGATAGCCGAGGATCGATCACTCGATGAAGCTAACACAATTTGCTCAAGATGCCGATATTTGAAAACAATTTGAGGCACATAGAGCTGAGGAAATTTTGAAAAAAAAGGGAAAAGTTCCATAGGTCGAAGACATTGAGATTCCCATTTTTCCTGAGGAATTATTTGCTGAATACTTTCCGTTCGAAGCCAATATACCCTTCGAAGCAGAGTCAGTCGTGGAACATGCCAAATATGCCATCCAGGTCCCACCTAAAGAACGTGGAACTCTATCTAATACAACTATGGTGCTGATTGGATTCGACTACGATGTTGTATGGTCAGAGGAACAGTCCGCTGATGCAATCGACTTTCGTAAAGCCTTCAAAGCCATCTGTGCAGAGACAAAAATATGGAGCATGGTTTTGCAGCATTAGACCAACGGCTAGACAACCGCGATGCCAACATCACTGGAGATATCCGCGGAGTAGTGTTGAGAATCCACAAATGGGTCGGGCAGACAAAGGCATTAAGGCGTGAGCAGGTCATCTACTTTAAATCTCTATTCGCAAAAATGGTGATCTGGAGATCAGATAACGCCAAGTTCCAATAACGGCAAAGGGACCACATGTTTCGGATGCATCAATCGTATAACACTAACATAGAGTTGCTCAAGGCTCAGCACAAATCAGATAGAGATGAAGCTGATGGCAGCTGAGACCATGGCGTTGAGATCAGAATTTAGATTAGCATACTTCAAGACTCATGATAAGCATGACCTGACAAATAACAAGATTGATCTACTCCTATGTGGAGTATTCCCTAACTAGGCTCTACCCCTTGGTGATGATGCCAAAAAGGTGGAAGAGGAAATGAAACAAGGACATCGGAGTGATAAGGAAGGAGTGAAAGGGGAAGCAAGCAAGGGGGAAGGCAGTTCAATGAAGAAGCCACCCTTGAAAATCATGTTTGCTAAGACCCCACAGCAGAGTGAAGTTACAACATCAATTCTCAGCAAACTACCGAAAGAGCTATCTATAGAAGAGAAAGTTGAATTAGCAGTTAAACAGTCAAGAAAAGCCATTGAAGCTAAATTCGACAAGATAACTGAGAAGCACTCCGAGAGGATAAAAGATAGAAAAGCAAGGTTCGAAGGCCCCCGGTTGGTTTCTTGAAAGATTTTTGTAAGACCCCTCGAGAAATCATGATGCCTGATGCAGGATTCGAACTTAGATCACTAGAGGAATTTCAAACTCTAGAAGCTGAAGGCTACTTCAAGAACATAACTCTACCATAGGTGTGGGACTTGTATTGGGACAAAGGACTCGATTTATGCAAATAATCTGAGAAGTAGCAGAGTTCAAGAAGTCAGTTGATTGGAAAAACACATATATAGTACACTCCTAGAGGAGGAGCTGAGTCTTACCGAGGAAGGGGAAGGTTTGGAAGTGGTGGAAGAGGCAGAGGTACCCAACCATAGCCAAGACCTAAAGATGTAAGGTACGTTGATCCACAGAAGAAGGGAATCAACTATTGTGCTGGGTACGACCCTTTTGCAAATATTGAAGTAGAGCGAAAGAAGGAGGAGGCTAGAAGAAGACAAGAAGTTGAAAACGAGATAGCAAATCGTGAATGGGAAGAAAGGCAGCGAAGAAAAGACACTGCTGCTAAAAGAGCTTATGAAAAGAGAAAGAGAGAAGAAGAAGACAGAAAGATGAAGGAAGCTGAAGAAGAAGAGAGAACAAGGAAGCAACCGAGGCATTGAAGATGACTGAAATCCCTCCAGTGTATTTTACTTAACTGTAAATACAAAAATTGTAAGTACTCTTGCAATATCATATAGCTTTGATAATTGTTGTATATTAGTTCTACAATAAGCTCTAATACAGTTGTATAGATAGTATAGCTCTGATACAATGTATAGGGTATACTTTGTAATAGCTTTGTAAAGTGCGTTTGTAAAGTACAAAAATGATATGATCAATAAAATTAACATATTCTACACATACATTCTTTGTTACTGCACTATTTACTTTGCTGTAATTATTTGAGTTTTGGCATCATCAAAAAGGGAGAAATTGTAAGGAAATTTATGTTTAGATTTTGATGATACCACCTAAAACTTAGAATAGGAAGTTAGCACCCCATTTTCTTTGTAATTCAACTTGTAATAGATATGACTGCATGAGCTTAGTTGAAGTCGGCTAAGTTGAAGATTACAAGAGTCGGAGAAGATTGAGAGAAGACCGGTGTGTGTGTTGTGTGAAGCCAAGTGAAGGATCGGTCAAGTGATAGAAAAGTTGTCTCGGTCGGACCGATGACCAAGTCTTTCCAAGATAATTGGAATGGAATGTCAAAGGGTTTGCAACAAACAAGACTTGAAGAAAGCGATAGAGATCCGTTATCAACACAAGTCAAGGTTTTTCTTTGAAATAGGCATGTGTAATCCGCCACTAAATAATACATAATCGAAGCAAAAGTTGACACTTGCAAACACTAAAAAGTGATTTTTTAAGCCAAAATATGATACATATGTTTTAGTGATTGCAAACACTCTCTAAATCTATTAGATTCAATTATTATATGTTATTGAAGTTGTTATAACATTCAATTAATGCAACAACATATCCTTAAATTTTGAGTTTTCGAATCGATACGTTTGTTTTTGCTCATTTGGATTGTTCCATATAATATGCACGTATTTTACGTTAAAAAAGCAAAACCGCCTGAAATCGTTGAAACATATTTGTTTTATTCTAAAAAAGTGCGATTTAAAATCAAATTTGTGGCCGAACGACATTTAGCAATTCAATTTGAAAACTATGAAAAAACTGCCCAAATCGCAATGTGATCACCCTAAATGGGGTAAAAAAAATTACATATGTTCAATAGAATGTGGGGAAAGTGATTAAAGATTCAAGCACGAGGTACCAAAATTAATACGGCCTGAAAGTAGGGTACTAAAAGTGAATATTAGAAGGAAAAAATTTTAAGTAGCCAATTTGGATAGCAAAACCTCTTTTTATCCACTTTTCTACCCAAAATGACCGAAATGCCCTTAGTTTCAAATTCACTCAATTTTCAACCCTCCTTTCTCATTTCACTTTTAACGTTTAACTTTGCCAAAATCCAAAAACAAAACAACAACAAAACGTGGAAAAGAGAAGAAGAAGCATAACGTGAGAAAAGAACGACAAAGGTGAACTCCCCATCATTGCGCCGCGCCGCCGAAGATTCTTTGGAGGATCCCCCTGTGACGAAGACCCTCCCTAGTCTCCCTGTTTATTTAGGGATTACATTTGATTCTTTGATTTTTGAAATATTAGGGATTTAGGAATTTTATGTTTGATTCTTTGATTCTTTGTTGGGGGATTGAATGGGTTTCACTGATATTGATTAGGGTTTGATGGGAGTTGATTGGGTTTGACTGGTATTGGGGCTTGAATGGGGAAGACAATAGGTTTGGGAAGATGAACAGTTTTCATTTTATAAGTATAACATGAACACATATATCCGTTATACGTATAACATGAAAATTGTTGTCACGTTATAAGTATAACGTAAAACATTATACTTATAATGTGACAATATATAAACGTTATATTTATAATGTGACAACATATTATCATGTCATTCAACGTATAACGTGACATATTTATCACGTTAATACGTATTAACGTGATAAACATTGTCACCTAATTAATATATATAATATATTCATATTAATATGTATTATAACGTTATATATATCATATAACGTGAATATATTTTCACGTTATATAATAACGTGAATATACTATATATAATATACTATAACGTTATATAATATATTATAACGTGAATAATTATTCACGTTATATATTTTATAACGTGAGGCATATATTCATGTATATATATTTTATCATTTTATATATAACGTGAATATAAATATTCACGTTAATATATAACGTGAATATAAATATTCACGTTAATATATAACGTGAATATATATTCACGTTATAATATATTAACGTGACTATACATTCACGTTATAATATACATAATGTGAACATATATTCACGTTATATATTTTATAACATGTGTTGTTCCATGTTATAAATATAACGTGACTTGCATTAAAGTGTGTTTTTTATTATAATGTGGCAAATTTTTGGGACTATTTTTCCATCTTGTTTGTATTGCAATTAATGGAATTTATGTTGAAAATTTACTAGGTTGGACCTTCGTGGAGGAGGGAGGCTCATTGGGCTACCCGAGCTCATATCAATGGACATGTTAGAGCTAAAATCATTCCATTGATCGTCACGGAGTTACAGACGTGCCCGGGAGAGTATGATGTATATGTGGAGTTCAAAAACTCCTATTTCGGACACTTTCTGGATTTCGACTGGTCGGAATTAAGTTGTAATGCAGCCCTCCATGCCATTTTGTCCCATGAGCTACGTAGATCGGGGCCACAGATGACGGGTGTTGGTTCCATATAGGAGTGCAGGACATCAGGTTCTCCCATCGCGAGTATGCTCTCGTGACTGGTCTACAGTTTGCGCTGACATCGTCTGATATTACTGCAACACACGACATACCAGAGTCAAGCGTGTATTGGACATATTTGACTCGTGAGGGTTGCATCACTGGAGATCACCTGCGAGATCTTTTTGTCAATGGTAGATTTCTTGAGTCACCGGTTGATGCGCTGAAAGTGGCAAAGATTTTGGTTATTTATTTGTTGCTTGTCGATCTAGATCAGCGGACGACAACAGTGGGTCGGTGAATTTGGGTCTTAGTCGAGGACACTGTGCAGTAGGAGAGCTTCCCATGTGGGAAGTATACTTTTCAGATCTTGATATACTATATACGGAGTTTATTAACTGCATAAAACCTCCCCCCGCACCTTGCTCATTTGCAACTTGATTATACCCAGACTAACTACCCACCACATCATGTGAGGTTGTCTCAAGTTTTTTCCTTTTAACACTAACAAAAACAACGGGTAAATTGGTTTTTGTAAAAGCACGATCAATGTCACGATCATTTTTTAGATTTTACATTCCAATCTTATTCCCAGAAATATCCGCAAAAGAGTACATTACTCAGTCGTATACGGTCCTATCAGCTTCAACAACTCCATAGATCTCGTCTAATAAATCATCATAATGAATTTTACCTGGTTCAACACATATAACATCTTCTTCACTATTTTTATAATCCAAACCATCCCAATGTCCCCCAAATTGACCAACAATATATCTGGAATTCATCTGTAGAAGATATAAATAAATTTTCAAAAACAAAACCACAATCCACGTTATAATTATATATTTTGTCACGTTATGTTATGTGTTGCCATGTTAATATACATAACGTGATATAATAAACATAACGTGGTATAATATATCATGTTATGTATATTAACGTGAAATATAATATCATGTTATAACGTGTGCATATAATATACTATGTTATATCATATAACGTGGTATATTATATACACACGTTATATATATTGTTTAGAAATTTATTGTATAGATTTTGATGATGTTATGTAAAACTTAGATTAGGAAGTTGGCACCCCAATTTTGTTGTAAATTTAACTATGTAACAGATAGGATATATGAGCTGAGTCGAAGCAGCCAAGTTGAAGATCGCAGAAGTTGACTGGACACCAAAGTGAAGAATCAGCTGAGTTGCAGCTGAGCGATTGAAGACAAGTCTCAGTCAAATACCATAAAGTTGTTTCTGTCAGCTGACAGGCAGTCAAGTCATTCCAAAATGATTGGAGCTGACTCAAGTTGAAAAGGGTAAAGCAGCTGTTGAAAGTCACCTATGATGGATACATTGCACTTAAGTCGAGAGAATTACGTATTTTAGTAATAAGTCCATACTGCAATGCTTAAAGTGCTCAACCCTCAAGCGTGCCAATAGAATAAACCAATGGAAAGCACTGAACAATGTCAGAAACTGAAAAGCTGTAGAGTTCAATTAAACTAGGAAATGTGTCCATCACTTGCTGCAGAACAAGATAAGCAAACGACCAAGAAGTGTAGTTTGAAAATGCATCTATCTCTTCAACGGATAAATTTTCAAACTGCCACTATAAAAGGCTGAGGAACTTAAGAGAGAGAAAATTTATGCAATTTACGACACACAAGAGCGTTCAATTCGAATTCGAATATGATGATTCAAATTCGACAAATTCGAATAAGAATATATTTTTTATTTGTATTCCTTTCGAATTCGAATAAGAATACCACAATATTCGATTCGAATATTCGAATAATATATATTTATATTAAATATCACTAATAAATACATATATTATATATTAGTAAATGATATTTTTATATATATATTTTATAATTCCTATTTTCATTTTATTTCTATCTAATAATTATTTGATTATTTTTATATTATCCAGATTTTAATTTTATAGTGTAAATTAATCATAATTTGAAGAAAAAACTGTATAAAATAATTAAAAAAATTCAAATACGAATATTCGAAATCGAATCGAACATACTCGGATACATTGATCAAATCAAATACGAATCTATTTTTCAATTCGAATAATAAATGAATATGAATGCGAATATTCGTTTATTTGTCGAATTCGAATCGAATACAATGAATATTCGATTCGATTCCTTTACAACCCTAATTCAAGCTATCTGAGCAAAGTGAAAAATACTCTCAAGCATACATTCTATCCTCAAGCCTTACTCGTAGTAAATCGATCCAACACTCTCAATGAAGGAAATAAAGTTTCAAACTGTTGAAGAGGAACATTGTTGAAAGACAAAGGGATCTGCACAACCAAGGTTGAAGGAAGTGCAGTAAGGTTCTAGTTCGAACCAAGACTTTGGATTCGTTGGAGGGCTACGTGATCAAATCCAAGAATATAAAGCAGCTAAAGTAGTAGGACAACCGTCTTGTGAAGAGTCGAGTCCCACGAGTGAAGCGGTTGTGTGATCGAGTGCTTGCTCGATTGTTGTATCCCAGTTATATGACTATTACTTTAGGGGATTACCTCCAGGAGTTGGAGAAGAGTAGATAGAGGAATTACCCCATCCTCGAACTACTATAAATTGCTCTGTGTCATTTACATTCATCACATTTATTTCTTGCTTATTTCTATCTGTTGTTTTGGTAAATTTGCTAGGTCTACTGATAATAACTTAACCTAAAACAAGTGTTGAAAACATATTTTAAACAAAGGGTGTAAGACTTCCGCTGAAAACCAAGTCTGCTGTTTTTCTAAAAAGTCACTTCACTCAGCTGAGTTATCTTATCAACAGCTCTCTCGAGTCTGTTGAGTGGCTAACTCTACTGTTGAGGTTCAACTAAGTTTTCCCTTAAGGACTAAGCTGACTTGTGATTAAAACTCTGATTTAAGGATAAAAATCGAAAATTAGTTAAGTTTATTCAACCCTGTAGGTCCCAGGGGGGTGTAAGTGTAAGGTTTAGAAGGGGGGTTGAATAAACCTTACCAAATTTTCGATTTAGGCCTTTTAAATCTCTGAGTTCTACACACATTGTGTGTCCTTGATGGACGATCGAATTAGTCACTCGGTAGAGTTAATCTCTCAACAGACTCAATTTGAGTATTTGTTAGTAGAGTAACTCATTTGTTGACTATAATTTGACTTATTTGTGGTTTTGTTTTCATTTGGAAGACTTAACACCCTTAAGTTGGTTTAAGCAAGTTTTTACAACTTGATTTAGTACTTATAGATTATCGGATGGATAGCAAATTTATCGTGAGATATAAGCAATTAAAAAGTGAGATATTTAAATGTTTGTAAAGTAAATGACACAATAAAGTTTTTATAGAGGTTCGAAGATGGGGTAATTCTTCTACTCCTCTCTTCTCCAACTCCTGGAGGAATCCACTAAGTAATGATCGTTTACAAAGTGGTAAGATCCGGATACAAGTCTTGATCACACAAAGCCGACTTGATCCTTTGGGACTCGATGCTGGAGACGCCTTGATCACTCGGTGGCTTCTCGTGCGACTCGGCTTCTTCACGAGGCATTTGCCTTGCTACTACTGACTCACTTGCTCAAGCACTTTGGATTTGATCACGAAGCCCTCCAAACGCTTAAGACTTGGTTCACCTTGAACCTTTCTACAATCCTTCTTGGAGTGTAGACCCCTTGTTTTTCGATAGTTTCCTCTTCAACGATTGAAGTTCTCTTTCTTCACGGGTAAGTGTTGGATTGATGTTCTTCGAGATGTAGGCTTGAGGATTGAGAATATTTCAATTTTGATAAGCTTGTAAATCTCACGTGTGTGTCATCCACGCATCATAATTTTCTCAATCAAACTCCTCGGCCTTTTATAGTGAACTTTCAAAAATTTGCCCGTTGAAGAGATAGGCTCATTTTTGAAAATCACTTTGCGATCGTTGGTTTGCACTTCTTGGAATTGCCATTTCCTCGTATGAAATGTTTTATCACCTTTTCGGAGTTCGACACGGTGTAGTGCTTCCCATTGGTTCATTTCTTTGCACGCTTCGGGTGAGCACTCCAAGAAAGGTAGTATGAAGATATTACTTGTTTAAGTAAATCTCTTGATTTACGTGCAACGGTTCTTTTTCGATTATCTCGACTTGATTGCATTTCCTCGCTTTCCCAGGTGACTTAGAGTCGACTTCCAATCATTGGATGACTCTTTGTCACTTCATCTTGAGACTTGGCCTCTCTTGAGTTGACTTGGTGATGTTTCACTGTTGCATCTCACCGCTTCTTGATCGAGTTCTGTCTGCGCTTTTCTTTGTTGTACTCACTGTCTCACACAGAGTTTTCCTTCAAGCCCTCGGTTGTCTTCTTGCAAGTTGGAGCGTAGGCGACTTAACTCGGCTTGGCGGCTCTAATTGTTACAATACATTTCAAAGCAAGAATTGGGGAACCAACTTTCTATTCTAAGTTTTACATGGCATTCATCAAAATCTAAACAATAAAATTCCTAACAATTTCCCCCTTTTTGATGATGCCAAAACTTAAATCATACAAAGATGCAAATAACAAAGATACATAAAGATAGTGTATTGACATAGAATGTATGCGCATAATCAATCTTTTTATTGATCATATCATTCTTGTACTTAACACAATGTTTACAAGGTGTATCGAGTATGTAATTGTCTCAAAAAAATATAGCATTATTATAGAAGACTTACATTGTATGTATTTACATATAAAATACGAAGGGTTGGACAAGAACACTTCATCTCCTTCATTTTGTCTCCTTCTTTCATCTTGGTCAAGATCATCTTCTTCTCTTCTTCTCTTCTTCTCGTCATCATTTGCCTTCTTTTTCTTCTCATATGCCTTCGGGCACTTCATCTTTCCTTATTCTTTCTGTCTCTCCCGCCATAGCTGAGTTTGTCTCTTGTTTTCTTCTTCTATCCTTCTTGCATACTCGGCGTTGGTTTTTGGCCACTTGCAAGTTCGCCACATGGTCAAGCCCGGCCAGTAGATCCCTCCTTTCTTTCCGGATCTACGTATTCAATATTCTTGGGCGAGGCCAGTCCGAAGCTTCTTCCTCCTCGCCGCTTCTTCCTCTACCTCGGGCGTATCTTGCCTTTGGGGCCTTCTTCTTTCCGGTGAGTGCTCGGCGGAGTGACCAGCAGAGAGTGATAGGTTGTCTGTTGTCTGTCGGCTTCTTCACATAGTGTGAGACCCTTTTCCCAAGTCTGGATCCCAAGCTTGAGCAAGGACAAATTTGCAAAATAACCTTGATTCGAGCGTTTTGAATTCGTCAAGCGATCTTGGCTCTGTCCCGACATCGAAATGGCATACGTGTCTCTGTCAACTGGAATGCCTCCGTGTTCTTTCAAAATGTTCATCACCCTGGCATCCATTCTTCCTTCCACCTCCTTCATCCCTGCTTCAATTTCTTTTCTCTTCTCGGCCATAGATACTGAGTGTTGGAGTGGCGAGTCACGGGGAGTTTTCGCTTATAATGTCACCGTGTGTGAGGACCTGTTGGGGGTTTGTGCAATCATCAAGGTCATATTCTTTGATCCTTCCCCCTCGTGATTTTCCTTTCTTGATTTCAAAATTTCCTCGGTGATTTTCCTTCTCATTTGTTCCTTGTCATTTGCTCCTTTCTTTTCGACTTGATTTTTTTGCTTTAAGGTATTCCTCTTCCCCCTTTTTGGCATCATCAAAGGATAGAGGAACCCCAGGGAACATCTTTGGCAAGCATGAAGTCGAGTCTTCGATGGTTGAATTTTGCTTCAAGTCACTGCGTTGTATCTTTGCACGGAATTGACCGAGTAGCGTTGGATTCTATTTGAAATCGGCTTCATCTCGGCCATGAGAAGGCTGAATTTTCTTGTCATGTGTTCTTCCAAACGCGTATATCATTTGCATTTCGCTCACGCAGGCTGAGCTTGATCTCGGCGGTGTGAGCTTCGTGCATATATGTTCAATGTGTTCCGCAGACTTCGTTTCGCGTCAACATTTTCGACTCTCCACACCACGACTTGTTGAATAATTATGCGAAGTATCTCACTGTTCCACACGCATTGATTCTTCTTTGTTGCCACCATTCCCTTATCGATTGTGATGCCTCTCAAGTCATTTGTAAGGTTGGCATCTCTGTTGTCCGGCGCATATCCAAGGAGGCGATGCCTCTCCATCTTTTCAACTTCAAAGAAAGAGTGCCTTGAACACTTCTCGTACCTCGGTGATTCTTACATTGCGGTGATGGCCATCTGTCGTCCCGAAATCGAAGTCTACTGGAACAATGGTGCCACGAGTGAAAACAGGAGCTGGTGCGTGGTAGCGTGCTTGCTCATTTTCGACTCTTCGTGTAGTTACGGTATCTCCGGTGAGAATGGGAAGGATTCCACAAAGGATTCATCACCGCCATCCGGGATTTGTTCGATGATAAGCGGTGGACGTGAAGTTCTTTCGGGAATCGATCCGGTGTAGCTTGAGGAGCCGGAGCGGTGGTCTCTGGTTGGTGGGTTTTGTGGTGCGATGGGCTCGGCTTGCCGAGCCTCAATTTTATCTTAACAACCGTTGGTCTCGGTGATTTCTCCTTTTGAGTAAGAGGCGGTCCTCGGCCTTATCGAAGCGTCATCGGACGATGATGAGATTTCCATTGGTGGCTCATCATCAAAATTAAAGGTCGACGAGTAGTCTTGGGATCGACTTGCTCGTGCCGGAACATCCATGGTGAGTCTTTTGGATTTGTCATGGGAGTCGACTCGGCTTCCTCTTCGCCTTCCGATCCCGAGAAAGGTGACATCGGGGTTGCCCTGGGAATCATGAAGTGCGCGATCTCCTTCTCGGATGGATCGATGGTTGCGGGAGGGATGTTCTCTAACAGTGTGTTACCCCGGGAAGTCTCAACCTCCCGTGGGCCTTCATTTCCTCCGGCAGTCTCTCTGCTGCGAGGCTTGGTCTCCCTTTCGACGGTGTCGGTGTCTTAGGGTCTTCTACTGATGGCATCCATTGGAGTCTCAACCCCATGGATTGCGCTTTCATTGCCAGTGTTAACTCCCCCGGTACATTCCTTCCGTGCCTCTCGCATCGCGGCGTCATTAGCCTTTCAGAGTGTTGGCACCTCTGGTGAGACAGTCTCAAGCTATCGAGCTTCGTTGATGGCAACTTCTGTTCTTCTTTGTGTTTGAGTTTTCTTTGCTTCGCCTCCTACATTCCTTGTGGAGTCATCTGCAAAGCATCCTCCGACCTTGCTGCGGTGGAGGAGTTCCCCCCCGGTGGAGCACCCGGTGAGTGACTTGGAGTGGGGTCACTCGTCTCCAAACTCCCGGCTGTTGCGGTTGATGGTTCAGCCGTTGGGGCGGTGGTGGCACACCTTCAATAGGGGTTGGCTCGATTGGGGTCCCCACTAGCTTGATTTCATCGCCAGTTCCTTATTGCCTTCTTCCGAGTTAGTGGGGAAGTGGTAGCAAAGAACATCGTGGCTATTTTTGAACCACTCCCATTGGATCGATTTCACCGTGTGTTCGGAGGACTCTCCTGGTCCCTCCATCGGTCTTTGCTCGTGAAGGATTCTTGATTCACGCAATGCTTCTGCATCCGCAATTTTACGTGGCGGCATTCTCAGTTCCTCGTCACTTTCGGAGAAGACATCAAGGAGAGGATGGAAGTGTTACGTAGTGCGGAGATAGAGGCGATACTTGCCTTTTCTCGCTTCGGCTTCTTGACTTGCTTTTCTCTCTCCGTGTCCTTGTAGATCTGCGAGAATATTCAAGCAGTTGTCTTCATCTAGAGTGGGAGCACAGTAGATAATCGAGGAAATTTAGCAGATTCCTCTTCTTCTTCTATGAATTCAGGCCGTTGGAACTGTTCCTTGACTTGCTCAACTTCCATTTTCTCCACTCACGCAGACGATTCGGATGTCGGGTAAGGTGGAGATAGGATCATTACATCACTATCTGCTTGGGTTTGGTTCTTCTTGAGTTTGTTTGTGTGAGCTGTTTGTGTCTTGAGGTTGCCTCTGTGATCACCTTCAGAGACTTCATTGTTTCATCAATTACATCCGGAGACTCTACTTCTCCGGTAGTCTCTCGTATTTGTGCTAGCTGAGTAGCCGACTCAATTTGGTTTCTCTGCTCGGATTGCTTTACAAGTCTTCTTCGTCTCTTGGTCTGTACCGGAGGGATTTACAGTTCGAGAGACGGTGTCCTCTCGAGTCTTGGGCGGGGGCCGGTGCTTGTGTTTGTTTCGAGGAGCTGGCCGTCTAGGTTTGTCGATCTCCTCTTTTTGACGATCGAGAGAAGGAATTTGTGAGTCCTTCTCGACCGGCGCTTGCTGCGGGCGGGTGACACGTTTTGCAGGCGGTGACTCGCTGCGGGCAGTGCATGTTTGGTTTTCTTTCTTTGGGGGGAGACTTCTTAGCGTGCAGGGCGACTTTCTTCTTGGTTGGAGAGGAAGCGGTTTGTGTCTTGGGGTGGTGATTCCCCACCGGTGTCACTCTCTTGGCGTATGCACGCTTCGAGCACCGAGAGATTAGCTCACGAACATCCTCTTGTTAACATGGAAAGCTTTCCCATGTCTAAGAGGTACTCCTTTCACCTCCAATAGCCGCCAATCACTAGGCCATATCCCAGGGATCCTCCAAATGACCCATCTTCTTTGAAGGACTTGTTTCCCAGCGTTTTGGCAGAGTCTGCTTTGTAGATAAACTCATCCGGTTTATCTTCTTTTCTTCGATTATTGCAGCCATCGCGATCAATTTTGCCTTTGTGATTGGTCAAAGCTGCCAAATTTGATGTCGATACACTTGGCAACAATGTCCAACAATTTGTGATAATCTTTCTTCCGATCTCTTGTTTTTGTGTACATTATTTTGTCGGCAACATCGGACTTGGCTATTTCTTTCCATCGTCGGCCCAAGTTTACATCGGCCTCTTTGATCTCGGATGCTCCCTCTGCTTTGGTAGTGAGCAATATTCAGCCAAATCCTTGCCTTTTTGTGATAGTCATTGTTTCCGTGAGCAGATGACTTGATTCCTTCGTCGTGAATTTCAGCATTCACGTAAAATTGTGCGACCTCCTACACATAGGTCATAGGATACTCAGTGTTAGAAAGCGGTTTTGATCTGCCGTTTCTAGTTTCTCCGCGATTTTCTTCACCAGGGTGTCGTCGGACCCCTGCTTCACCATTCCGTCGAAATCCACGGTCGAACCGGTGTGGATTTGTTTTCCCAACTTGGTAAAGTCATATGTTGGTGCCATTTCTCGAGAATAATTTCAAGAAAAATTGAGAAATAGATTTGAAGTTTGATAGGGTTTCGAGAGTGTTTGCCTTTGCTTTTTGAGAGAGAGATTGAACAGTTTTAGAAGTGTGAGAGAGAAACGGACGAAAAATGGTTTAAATATGGTTTATGAAAGGGCGTGCAGGACGGTTTTGAATCGTGATCGAAATCAACGGCTTGGATTTCGCACGCATATTGAGCGATTCATGTCTCGTATTTAATGCGGCAAAGCATTTATATCCAATCATAAGCTTGGTGTGCGGCTTTATGTGCGTACACATCATCATTATCTTTGACGTGTTCCTTAAAACATTCCCGCTTAGTCAAAACGATTTGCGTTTTTGTCATTTTGCTCATAAGTTATTGACTTATCTCTTAGGCCGATTTAACTCGCTTCTCACATTTCTCTTAGTGACTCATTTCTCGGTGACTTGGTATAGTTGACTTTTCCGATCTGGTGATTTCTTGAGCTAGTTTTTGTTTTCAGCTCTTTCTCATCTTCTTTCTGTTTCATTTCTTTTCTTTGACTCTTACGTGTCTCGGCTTAGCTCAATGAGCCCCAACTCATGTTTGAGTTCTTCAAATCTTGACTCACATAATGGTTTTGTGAAGATGTCGGCTAGTTGCTTATCAGTTGAGATATATTCCAAGATAATGTCCTTCTTTTCAACATGATCTCTTATGAAATGATATCGACATCTATATGTTTTGTTCTTGAGTGCAACACGAGATTTTGGGTGATTGCAATGGCACTTGTGTTATCACACATGATTGGAATTTCTTTTTCTTCAACTTCATAATCTCTCATTTCTTTGTCTCATCCATAGGATTTGAGCACAACTTGTTTGCCGCAACTATGTATTCGCCTCAATTTGTAGAGGTGGCTATTGAGTTTTGCTTCTTGCTAAACCAGAAATTAGTCTGTTTCCAAGCATTTGACATGTGCACGAAGTACTTTTCTGTCCACTCTGCATCCAAAGATAGTCGAGTCGAATAGCCAATTAGCTTGAATCCACCTTCCTTTGGATACCATAGCCCTACTTCTTGGCTTCCTTTTAAGTATCTCAATATTCTCTTAGCTGCAGTCATATGGCTCTCTTTTGGAGCAGATTGAAATCTTGCACATACACCTACAGCAAAGGTGATGTACGGCTGCTAGTGAGATAGAGCGATGATCCAATAAGTGCTTTCGTATCTTGTTTGATCTCTGAGGCTTGCCATCTGCGTCCATGTCCATTTTGTGATGTGTTCATTGGTATTTTTACAGAAGACTTCTCCTCCATACCAAATTTCTTCATTAAATCTCTGGTGTATTTTGTTTGACTTACAAAGGTTCCATCCTTCAGCTGTTTCACTTGAAGTCCAAGGAAAAATGTCAGCTCTCCCATCATGCTCATTTCAAATTTACTTTGCATGAGGTTTGAGAATTTTTCACACAGCTCTTTGTTAGTGGATCCAAAAATGATGTCATCCACATATATTTGAACAAGCGTATACTCTTCTTGTCTTGAATTCGAAAAGTGTTCTATCCACTTTTCCTTTAGTGAATCCATTTTCGATTAGGAATTGTGACAGGTATCATACCATGCTCACGGGTGCCTGTTTCAATCCATACAGGGCTTTCTTGAGTTTGTACACTTTGTCTCCAAGAGTCTTCCTGCTCAAATCCTAGAGGTTGTTCAACATACACTTCTTCTTCCAATAATCCATTCAGAATGCACTTTTTACATCCATTTGATATACAATGAAATCTTTGTGAGCTGCATAGGCAAGAAACATCCTTATGGCTTCCAATCTTGCTACAGTGCAAATGTTTCATCAAAATCTATTCCTTCTTCTTGGCAATATCCTTTGGCTACCAGTCTTGCTTTGTTTCTTACCACAGATCCTTCCTCGTTCATCTTATTTCGAATACCCATTTGGTTCCAATAACATTTTGATGTATGGGTCTTTGTACTAATTCCCATACTTTATTTCTCTCAAACGATTGACTCTTCTTGCATAGCTTGAATCCAATGTGTGTCATCCAATGCTTGTGACACATCTTTGGGCTCTATCTGCGAGATGAAGCATGTGAACATTGCTTCTTGTTGAGTTCGGATCTTGTCTTGACACCTTCTCTCATGTCTCCAATGACAAGTTCGGTGGATGGTCTCTCGGCCATCTTACGTCGAGGTTGAAGTAAGTTAGCTGGATTGATCGACTTGCGGTTGTGTTCTTTGGGTCGGCTCTCTCGTGATCACTCAGTGCAGATTCTCCATTTGCTTTTGAGATTGGCTATCTCATCTTCTTCGAATTGATAATCCCCTTGACTTGAAGATAGGGACTCTTCGAAGGTTGGATGTTTGAACTTATCGGTGACTCTTCAATGTCTTCTCCATTTATGTTTGGCTCATCGAATACTACATGAATGGATTCTTCTGTAACCATAGTTCTTTTGTTGAGTATTCAGTAGGCTTTGCTTTTGGTGAGTATCTAAGAAGATACCTCATCGACTTTAGCATCAAAGGCCTTTAGGTTATCTTTGCCATTATTATGGATGAAGCATTTACATCCAAATATCTGAAATATGCAACATTTGGTTTTCTTCGATCCGGATCTCATAGGGAGTCTTTGTCATTTGCCTATTTATCATACATCTCTTTTGGGTGTAGCAGTGTGTTGATTGCTTGACCCCAAAACCTTTTTGGTAACCCCGCTTGACCTAACATGGTCCTTGCTTTGCTTCTTTGAGGGTTCTGCTTTTTCTTTCTCGCAACTCCATTCTGTTTTGTGGAGTCCTTGCGGTGATAGTTCATGACCAATACCATTCTCAACACAAGATCTTGAGTTATTATTCCATTGACAAACTCGGTTCCTCTATCCGATCTTATTTTGATAATGGTTTGACTCTTCTCATTTTGTATCCTCTTCATCATTTGTGGTAGCTTTTGTAGAGTTTCTTTCTTCTTGCACATGAATATTGTCCATGTATATCTTGAGTAGTCATCTACTACCACCAAGGTGTATTTCTTTCCACTTATGCTTTTTGGTTCCCTTTGGGCCAAATAGATCCATATGGCGGATGCAATATTCTTGTTGAGGATGGGCAAGTCTTTTCTTGGAACGACGACTTGATTTGTTTTCCCCCGACATGCATCACATATACTCTCCTTCTTGTATATCGAGTCCTGGAAGTCCTTCCACAAGATGACTTCTTGCTAGCTTATTAATCGTTTTGAAGTTCGGATGACTCGGCTTTTTTGTGCCACGACCAACTTGATTCAATTTGTGCTCTTTGCTAGTAGACAGTCTTTGGGTGTTGCGAGTTGACCAATCCACTACATACATATTTCTCTGTCGCATCCTTGCAAAGACAACTTCATTAGTTTCAACATTTTTGATTTGGCATATTCCCATGTTGAATCCAACATTGTAGCCCTTGTCGCAGAGTTGACTAATGCTTAGTAAATTGAAGTTTAGTCCTTCAACATATGCAACATCGTGATTTCTAAACCATTCCTCGGATGGATCCAATGCCTCTTATTTCACCAGGAGCTTCATTTCCTCCAAATATGACTTTGGCTCCTTTGACTTCCTTGAATTTTGATGATTTCTCTTATTTCTGTCATATGTCCGGGAACGGCCGCTATCCATGTACCAGGTTCCTTGGCACTCACTATTCCTTGAACCCGCAATCAAGGAAATTAAGTTTTAGGTACCCATTCTTATGCGGGTCTGAGGGGTTAGAATTATAAGATGATCCAACCAACCTATAGCCAAATGATTTGACTCTAAGAGGTTGCCATCTATCGATGCCATAATCATAATCAATCCTGGCAAATTGCTTGGGGAGTCAGGTTCATACAAAGTTTGTCTCTTTTTTGTCCGTATGCTGCATATGTGTTTTAGCAATTGCCTTTCTTGGGTAATTGTGGTGTCTTTGAGTGTAGTGCCTAGGTGCATATGTGTCTTTGATGAAAGCTCTTATGCTTTTGGAATGGCCTTTGTTGAGTTCTAGGCCTTTGCCATTTGGGCTTGTATTCCATAAGTCAGGTGATAGTTCACATTATTCGATCGGCTTGGCTTGGATATTTTCTACCATTCCCATCATATGTATTTCTTTTATGAGTTTTAAGGATTTTTGGTAGCTCGCTTTTTCTTTTCTGAGTATTTTCTGTTTGGAGTCTCTTTGAGGACTCGGTGAATCTCTTCTGGTATCCTTTCAAAGACTCTCAATATTCATTTTCCTTTTCTTTTGTAACCAAGGCAGTTTGCTTAGTATTGTGCTTTGGATTGAAAGTGTGTGCATCATTTAGAGTTTTGGATTTTTCGGACTCTTCATGACTTGAAGATCCTTTTTCCAAAATTACTCTTGAGGTTTGACATGGCACAAAGGAATTAAATCCTAAGCTGTCTTGTCTCCACATTCTCTTTGACTCATAATAAGATCATCCAATGATTTAGATGCCTTAGTGAATGAGGCAATAACATTTTTGAGGTCATTCTCCCTCTTTTCTATAGCGGCAATTTTCGCTTTATTAATTTAGCATTTTCGGCCTTTAAACTCTTATTCTCATCGGCTATTTGACTTAGAGTACTCGGCTCCTTAGTCGACTTTGAGTTTTGACTTTTGAGTAGGTTGTTTTCCTCATTCAATAGTGTGTGTGAGGTTTTAATGTGCTCAAAATCTTTCATCATTTTGCCTAATGAATCATAAAGATCAGTGGGTGATGAAGTGTGTGTGTCACGATCACTATCACTAGTGTCCGAGCTTGTTGAGTTAGATTGTACCTCATCTTCTTGATCTTGTTCTTTGGCCATTAAGCGGATCAAGGCTTCTTCTTCGAGTCACTTGAGTAGTCGGCTTCGCTTGCTCTCTGAGTCATTTGTCTCTCTTGACTTATTTGTCTCGGCCATCTCTGCGCCCATCATTGCCTTTTTCTTCTCTTGTCTTCTTTCTCTCAAGACCTTTCTTTCTTCTTCGTTTTGTACTTGTTGACTACGAGGATATGAGCGATCAATGGCATAGTGACCTGGTTGTCTACAATTCCAACATAGATATTCAGCCTTTTGCTCGACTCTTTCTATTCTTGAGTTGTCGGCCCTTTGATACTCAACTTGTTGATGATCCATTCTCTTGGTTGGCCTATCATCCCTTGATTTGGGGGAGTGAGTGTCTTCTGGAGGATTCACCCTTTCCTCTCTTGTAGTTCTTGTTAAAGAACTTGTTAAATCTTTTAACCATTAGGGCTATTTTTCTTCCGGGTCAATTGCCTCTTTGACTTGATTCTCCTTCCATCTTTGACAACTATTTGTTTTGGGTGCAATTTGTCTCTTCTCAAGTCTTTCCTTCTCGGCTCAAACTCATAGGCTTTGAGGTCCGAGAATAACTCATGGTTGGATGTCTTTGATAGGTCCATGGAATGTCTCGGTGCCATGACCTTCATCTCCCATTCATTTGGAAGACTTTTCGGGATCTTCATACACATTTCTTCGTGTATATTCCTTTCCAAAGTGAAGATGACTCATTTGTGATTTAGTAAATCGAGCATCCAGTTGATCCAGGTTTTCTCCGAGATCATTTTAAAGTTCTCAAATTTTTGTCTGACCACTTTGAAAGTTTGTTTTCTTTGATTTGCTCACGAGCCTTCACAAATCAATGTCGGTTTGTCCCCCAGATTTCTTAGCATTTGTTTTGCAAGATTTCACTTTATTGAACATGGCTTTGTCCAAGGTTTTGTAGAGAATATCCTTGGCTACATTGTCAGGTTGTATCTTTTTTCTGTCATCATTAGTCCACTCGGTTCTTGGTTTTTCAACCATGGTCCTGGTGTGCAGATCTTTCATCTTCTTCCCCTTCGGTTTTGCAACTCTTAAATGTGCAATTTGTGTTCACCTTTAATATTTGCAGAGGCCCATCTTCTATCACTATCCACATCTCATCATGTAATCTTTGATAGATGAGCTCGCATACGAAATTTCCAATCATCAAATTCTTCAATAGTGAACATAGGAATGCGTGTTAGATTTGCTTCCATGATAATAATTTTTAATGAAAGAAAAGAGTTTTGAAAGTTTAAGTACTAAAGCGGACTTTTGAAAAGTTTGGAGATCTAGTTCGAGAACCGGTGCGGAGGGTTCAATGAACCAACCGCTCCGATACCACTTGTAGGTCCCAAGGGGTGTAAGTGTAAGGTTTAGAAGGGGGGGTTGAATAAACCTACCAAATTTTCGATTTAGGCCTTTTAAATCTCTGAGTTCTACACACATTTGTGTCTTGATGGGACGATCGAATTAGTCACTCGGTAGAGTTAATCTCTCAATGAGACTCGGTGAAATTGAGTCATTAGTAGAGTAACTCAATTTGTTGACTATAATTTGACTTAGTTGTGGTTTTGTTTTCAATGGAAGACTTAACACCCTTAAGTTGGTTTAAGCAAGTTTTTACAACTTGATTTAGTACTTATAGATTATCGGATGGATAGCAAATTTATCGTGAGATATAAGCAATTAAAAGTGCAGATATTTAAATCTTTGTAAAGTAAATGACACAAAGATAAAGTTTTTATAGAGGTTCGAAGATGGGGTAATTCTTCTACTCCTCTCTTCTCCAACTCCTGGAGGAATCCACTAAGTAATGATCAGTTTACAAAGTGGTAATCCAGATACAAGTCTTGATCACAACACCCGACTTGATCCTTTGGGACTCGTCTGGAGACGCCTTGATCACTCAGTGGCTTCTAAATGCGACTCGGCTTCTTCACAGGCAGTGCCTTGCTACTCTGACTCACTTGCTCAAGCACTTTGGATTTGATCACGAAGCCCTCCAAACGCTTAAGACTTGGTTCGCCTTGAACCTTTCTACAATCCTTCTTGGAGTGTAGACCCCTTGTTTTCAGTAGTTTCCTCTTCAATCGATTGAAGTTCTCTTTCCTTCACAGGTAAGTGTTGGATTGATGTTCTTCGAGATGTAGGCTTGAGGATTGAGAATATTTCAATTTTGATAAGCTTGTAAATCTCACGTGTGTGTCATCCACGCATCATAATTTTCTCAATCAAACTCCTCGGCCTTTTATAGTGAACTTTCAAAAATTTGCCCGTTGAAGAGATAGGCTCATTTTTGAAAATCACTTTGCGATCGTTGGTTTGCACTTCTTGGAATTGCCATTTCCTCGTATGAAATGTTTTATCACCTTTTCAGAGTTCGACACGGTGTAGTGCTTCCCATTGGTTCATTTCTTTGCACGCTCGGGTGAGCACTCCAAGAAAGGTAGTATGAAGATATTACTTGTTTAAGTAAATCTCTTGATTTACGTACAACGGTTCTTTTTCGATTATCTCGACTTGATCAATTTCCTCGCTTTCCCAGGTGACTTAGAGTCGACTTCCAATCATGGATGACTCTTCGTCACTTCATCTTGAGACTTGGCCTCTCTTGAGTTGACTTGGTGATGTTTCACAATTTTTGCATCTCATTGCTTCTTGATCGAGTTCTGTCGCTTTTCTTTGTTGTACTCAATTTGTCTCACAGCAGAGTTTTCCTTCAAGCCCTCGGTTGTCTTCTTGCAAGTTGGAGCGTAGGCGACTTAACTCGGCTTGGCCGACTCTAATTGTTACAATACATTTCAAAGCAAGAATTGGGGAACCAACTTTCTATTCTAAGTTTTACATGGCATTCATCAAAATCTAAACAATAAAATTCCTAACAAACCCCCCTTCTAGACTTAACTTAAATAGACCTTGGGACCTACATATACATATATAACATGGTTAATACACCACGTCATATGAGATAATGTGTATATATAATATCACGTTATATATCGTTATCTCATACAACGTGGTATATATATATTATAACATGTTATTTGCATATAGATCATACAATTATATAATATAATGTGTTAACTTTACAATGTTTCTATTTTCAATAAATTTGCATATATAACATGAACTAATGTGCGAAGTTTGCAAGTTCTACTGTCTAGAATAATTTGATAAATAAGACACATTACTTCCAAATGTTGTTCACTTTGTGGAATTTATGAGACGAGAGCAGCAGAGAAGAGAGAAAGAAGAAAGAGGAAATAAAGAGAAAGAATTGGGAGAAAGAAGAAAGAGAATGAACTTTAGATCTGAAATAAAGGAACCTACCTACTTTTTGAGGAATTAAGGGCATTTGGGTAAAAGGCCACCAAAAGTGGGTAGAAAAGATAATTTCTTATTTTTTAGGTCAAACACGAGTTTGACTGATCCAATGTGAGTATTTTCCACAATTTCCTCATGTTAGAATATAGTTTCGTTAACAAAATTGAAATTATTCCATACTTCAAATTACTACTTCCTTGGAATGACTATAGATATATGAACCTTTGACCACAATTATTTGACGCAACTGGGCAGGTATACGTTGAGGAAAGAATTGTTTTTTCAATTGTAAATTAGTTCCTCCTCTTGGCTAATCTTTTTGCTTTGACTTGGGCCATTTTGACCTTTTCACTAAAATCAGTTGGAGTCCGCTTAAAGCTTTTCAGATATATATACTTTTTTCATATTTAATTTCTCTCGCTCACCTAATAAACAATAAAATATGGAACAACATATCAGATTAGAAATTGACCATTTAATCCCATGAGGCAATATCCTACAAGTTTCAGCACCTGTCAAAATAATGATGGGAAATATATAATTCAAAACCACTGAAGACTTAGCAAGTTGCATCAACTTCCTGTTAAATTTGTGGTTCGTACTAAGCATAAACTATGTATGTCCGAGTTAGATTCGATTCCAACCATAAAGTTGATGGTATTTTTGGGATAGTTACAAAAACCACCCCAGCAGTTTGGGTAATTAAAAAAAACAGAAATGTTTGAAAATTACAAAAAAATCTCATTGAGGTTTGATTATGTATTAATAGAAGGAGGTAATTACAATGTTTTTACAAATATAATTAAGGAGGTGTCTGAAACGTTTTTGCTTATGAAGGTTTTGCTTATGAAGGTGTAAAGTATTATACAGAATCAAACCTCATGGGTTTTTTTTGTAATTTTCAAAGATATATGGGTTTTTTTGTAATTAACCCAAACCTCAAGGGTATTTTTATAATTATCCCTTTTTAATATCAATTGAGAATTGAAATTCATTCACCCCGTTAGGTATCGACCCCACCGTCGTCCACAAAAGCCATAGTCGAATATTACAAAAGCTAATGAATTTAACTAATACAATATATAGCGTACGAGATAGGGATTAGGGATTACTCACCGATTCCTATAAAAGCAGTAAATTACATTGTAGAGGCGAGCAATACAAACGCATAAGGGAAGGCACTTTCCCATTCAAGAACCAAAGCAAAGAAGCTAAAAGCTACAGAAGCTAAAAGCTACAGAAAAATACCAAACCCTTCAAGATCGTAGGAGCCGACTGAAAAACGAACTTGTAAGGCCTGAACTGCTGCCACAAAAAAGGCAAAAGAGAAATCAGTAAAAGCTGAAAAAATAGAAATAAAAACTGAAAGCAAGAATAGGAAAGATATCGTGTGTTTGACTCCTTGCTTCAACAAAGATCGAATCGAGCTCCAAAGTAACGTTCAAAATGGACAACAATGGGACATGGAATCGACTTCGAAAAAAGCTGAAGAAGAAACACCCCCACAAAGAGTCAAGCAAGCCAAGGCTTCAAACAATAATGAGAGATACGCCCGAATCGGCCCAAGCTACCAAAACGCCCACAAAGAGCCCCAAACAAAAACCCACAAAGGATCCCTATCTCAGCCTGAATCTCTACCAAGCGAACCCTCCAAAAACCTCACACTGAAACTGCAAAGGAAAATCCCAAAATGATCGGTCAAACTCACAACGATGGAAGCCCGAACACAACCCAAGGTTAAGTCAAGCTAGAACTCTTGATTCACAGTAGAAAAAGGAGTTAAGGAAGATGGAAAAAAGGGCAGGGAAAAAATATGAAAATGCAGTGAAAAGAGAGGCGTCGTTGGTGTGTTGAGGAAAGATAAGAGAGTTCACTTTATTAGGGTTTAGTGGGATGAATATAAAAGGGAGAGATGGAGGGCTGAGATTAGATCCCTAAATCGAAGGGTCCAAAACAAGCCTGAGGATCCGCGGGCCAAATAAATTCGGGTTTAAGTGACCCGTACCAAACAACTGGGCTGCTTAAATGGGCGGGCAACAATTGGGCCTTTTAGATGATTAGTTTTGGGCTACCAAAAATACCACAAAGGCACTTGGGCCACAAAAACTAACATTCTCCACCTTGGGTCAAATGTCGGTTCACAAGACTCTAGGGTAACATAAAAGTTATCATCATCGCCGTTTTTTTTTTCTTTTTCATTTATTTATTGCACACATAGTACAATAACTGATTATAACATGCACACAACAAGCTATAATCAGAAAACCAAACAACCACAGTTTCTGCTCAATCACATGTATGAAAATTTAAAATTTTTAGACAAGACAGAAATTTACTAACAGGTAAACACTTTGTTCCCATATTTGCAGGGTTAAATTCAGACGGTGTCTTTTCAAGACAAACTATACCCTTCGCAACAACATCACGATTATAATAAAATCGAACATCAATATATTTAGTCCTATCATGAAAAACAGGAATTTTACACAGTTGAATTCCAGAATAACTATCAGAAAACACAACAACATCACCTTTAAGAAAGCCAATTTCAGATATTAATCCTTTTAACCAAATAGCTTCTTTTAAGGCCTCGGTTATAGCAGCATATTCAGATTCAGTCGTAGACAAGGCAACAATATTTTGTAACTGAGATTTCCAACTCACACAAGAACCACACAAAGTAAAAATATACAAAGTTGTTGACTTTCTGTTATTTCTATAATTAGCATAGTTGGAATCAACATAACCTTTTAATTTAATACCTTCAGCAGATTTAATAAATTTCATCCCTAAATTCACATAAAGTTTCAAGTGCCTTAACAACCAATTCAAAACATTCCAATGAGGCATACCTGGGTCAAACATATAACGACTTAAATAGCTCACATCATACGTAATATATGGCCTAGTACTAACCATCAAATACACAACAGATCCTATAACATTTGAATAAGGCACATTTTTCATAAAATTCATTTCATGGACAGTTTTAGGAGACTGTTCTTTACTCAATAGAAAATGACCAGCCAAAGGCACATTCACAGGTTTAGAGTCAGCCATGGAAAATTTACTCAAAACCTTTTCAACATAAGAAATATGTTTTAGAAAAATAGTAGACTTTTTTCTATCTCTAACAATGTTCATGCCACGAATCCTTTGTGCATCTCCTAGAAACATTAGCATCTTCTTTGAAATACAGGCAATGATCATAAGAATTTCTTTTAAATTTTAAAGAAAGCATGCACTCATCGAATTTTTTGTTCCATTGTCTAGGAGATAGTTTCAAACCATAAAGAGGTTTCTTAAGCAAACAAACAAAATCAGGACAGTAGTAAACTTCACAACATGAGCAAAGATTTCTGTATAATCTATCCCCCCCTTTTTGAGTAAATCCCTTAGCCACTAACCTAGCTTTAAATCTAACAGATTCACATTCATTCTTGACATTAAACAACCATTTACAGTCTACAACAAAACAATAAGCAGGTTTAGGCACAAGAATCCAAGTATTGTTAATATGCAAAAAATTCATTTCATCATTCATAGCATTTAAGCACTCAGCAGAATTTTTAGATTTTAAAGCATCTTCATAAAATTTAGGCTCAGAATTCTCAATAGAGTCAAACACACTGAAAATAAATGAAGTCATATGAAAATCATCAAACCTAGCTGGTTGTCTAATGTTTCTTCTTGACCTATCTCTAACAAGTTGATAATCATGCATATTTTTAATTTCTGGTTCATTTTCATCAAATATTTCATCATGCATAGCAGCATCATCAAGATTATCAGACAAAAAGGTTCATTTTCATGCAAAATAGGTTCAGTTTCAGGTATATTTTCACTGTTATCATGCACATCAGCATCACGAAAAATATCCAAACTAGGAACATGCTCCACCTTATCAGGTGTACTATTTTCAGAATCAGACATAGGCACAGATAAGCAAGGCATTTCAAATTCATTAAATGTCACATCCCTACTAATTAACACTTTAAAACCAGGTTCCGATTTTGACCATAGCCTATAACCTTTAACACCATCAGGGTACCAAAGAAAAACACATTTTACAGCCCTAGGTTTAAGTTATCAGGTTTTTAATGAGCAAACGCAGAACACCCAAACACTTTCAAGTTAGAAAAATCAATTTCCATACCCGTAAACATAGATTCAGGTATTTTACCACTCAAAGGCACAAAAGGAGATCGATTTATCACATAAGCAACAGTTAAAACAGCTTCACCCCAAAACCTTTTTGAATGTCCAGAACAAGCAAGCACACTTCTCACCCTTTCAAGTAAAGTTCGATTCATTCGTTCCGCCACACCGTTTTGTTGCGGTGTATATGGGACTGTTTTATGCCTTTTTATACTAGAATCAGCACACAAGTTATCAAACAGCTGATTACAAAATTCAGGTCCATTATCAGTTCGTAGGATTTTAATTTTCTTACCTGTTTGATTTTCAATTAAAGTTTTCCATTGTTTAAATACATCAAACACATCGATTTGTTTTTCAACAAAAACACCCAAACTTTTCTTGAAAAATCATGAATAAGACAAGAAAGGCCTAGAATCACCATGAGTAGCAACACTCGTAGGACCCACACATCGGCATGCAAATACTCAAGAATTTCAGAACACGAAGATTTGTTCGGGGGAAGGGAAACATGAAATTTCACTCTAGATTGTTTCCCAAGAACACAAGAATCACAAAATGGCATATAAGACAGTTTATCTTTTCCCAAAATAGCCATTGTTATGCAAAATTTCAAGACCTTTAGCACTAATATGACCTAAACGTTTATGCCATAAATCAGTTTTGTCATTTTCAGAGGCATTCACAACATTCACAAAATTTTGCAAGTAAGATTGATTCAAAGAATGCAAACATACATATTTCTCCTTTTAACAGCTTTGAACATTGCCAAATTCCCCTTGGAATTTTTCATTAAGCATTTTCCTCATTTTCCCTCTAAACCATCATCCTCAAGAGCAGCACAAGAAATCAGATTGCTACACAAATCAAGCACATGCCTCACATTTTTCAAAGTCAAAACATAGCCAGAATTAAATTTTAAACATACATCACCAATTCCAACAATATTACACTGTTTTTTATTAGCCATTGACACGGAACCATGCAATACTTCTTTGTAATTAAAAAACAACCTTTTAAATGGTGTCATATGAAAAGTACAAGTAGAATCAATAAGCCATTCAGATTCACATGCATAATTTGAATGCACAGAATTCACAAAAACACAATTTTCATAAACCATAAAAACATCAGCCACATTTTCACTTGTAGAAGCCATATTAGCATGATCATTTGGTTGGTGATTTTTAAAATTTTGATTACCTCTTTTATTAAGGCATTCCCTAACATAATGACCACTTTAACCACATTCATAGCACTTTTGATTTTTAGGCCTAGACTTAGACCAAAACTTACTCTTTCTCTTTTTCTTAGCAAATTTCTTATTGTTATTATTATCGGGTTTATTAAACCTGTTTTGAGAACGTCCCCTCACATGCATAACTTCACCAAAGGTTTTCCTAGAACTTCTATTGACTTTTAAATCCAATTCCTTGCGTTTAAGACTATTCACAATAGTGTCAAGTGTGATTGTATCCCTATCATACTTAATAGCAGATTTAACATCACTATAAGACTCATGAATAGCATTCAAAAGCACAATCGGAGTATAATCATCAATATTTTAATCACCAATCAATTTAATGTCCTGAATTAATTTGGTAAACACATCCAAATTTTCATTCACATCTGTAGGTCCCAAGGGGTGATGTGTAAGGTTTAGAATGGGGGGTTGAATAAATTTTACCAATTTTTCGATTTAGTCCTTTTAAACTATTTTCAGAGTTAACTCAAATCAGTTTAGTCCTTGAGGGACAACTAGGTTGGCTTACACGGCAAAGTTACCCACTCATCATACTCGACTGAGCTGTTGATAGTATAACTTAGCTGCTTTCAGCTAACACTTAGAATAACAGTTGATTTGGTTTTGTTCGGCAGAAGACTTTTCACCCTTACGATTTTAAACTTGTTTTATATAACTTGTTTTAGCAATAGCTATTATCAGCAGAGTTCCGCAATTTTAACTTAGCAGCAGATATAAAATAAATGTAAGAATTAAATATGATATAAAGTAAATAAGACACAAGCAATTTCATAGAAGTTCGAGGATGGAGTAATTCCTCTAATCCACTCTTCTCCAACTCCTATAGGAATCCACTAAGTAACTTGATACAACAGTCCGAGTCAGCTTCGATCACACATCATGCTGCTCCTGGGACTTAGCTTCTTCACAAAACAACTGTCTTGCTACTTCAGCTCCTTCAAACTCTTGGATTTATTTAAACAGCCCTCCAACGAGTCTAAAGCATTTGATTTGAACTTGAACCTTACTACTTCTCTTTCAACCTTGGAGAGTAGACCCTTTTTGTTCTTTAAACAGGTTTTCCTCTTCAACTGATGAAGTAATCTTTCCTTCACTGAATGTGTTGGATTGAATTCCTTCGAAACTAGGCTTGAGGATTACTTTGAAAAGCTTGAGAGAATTTGCAGGTTCTTGCTTGCTTGACTGCTTGATAGTCTTATAAAATTTGTAAATCGTAACCTTCTCTCACTTGCTTCCTCAGCCTTTTAGAGTGCACATTTGAAATTATGTCCGTTAAAGAGATAGACACAAATTCCAAATCACACTCGTATGTTGTTGGCTTGTCTTGTTCTGCAGCATAGATGTGGATCGTACCATGAATTAAATGCTCTGCAGCCTTTCCTTAATCTCTGCAGGTTTTCAGGTACATCTCATTCGTTCCTTGCTTTTTGCACTCTTTCAGCAAAATAGCTTTATTGCTGGCAGCCTGACACATGCCTATTTCTAGCAAAAACTTGATTTGTCTTGACAGCGGATATCTTTCACCTTTCTTCAAGCCATGTCTGTTGCATACCTCTTTGACATTTGATTCCAATCATTTTGGAATGACTTAGCTGTCAGTCAGCTGACTGAGTCAAGTTTTCTGTCACTTGACTGAGTCTTCAATTTGCTTCTCATAGCTGGGTCTTCTCTCCGATCTTCAGTCGACGCTTGTAATCTTCCTAATCTAAGTTTTACTTGGTATCATCAAAATCTAAACATAAATTTTCCTAACGATTTCCCCCTTTTTGATGTTGCCAAAACTTAAATAAATACAACAAAGTAAATAGTGCAGTAACAAAGAATGTATGTGTAGAATATGTCAATTTCATTTGAACATATCATTCTTGTACTTTACAAACGTACTTTAGAAAGCTTTTACAAAAGATAACATATACAATGTATCAGGTTATACATGTCTATACAAATGTATCAGAGTTATGGAATCTTATACAAATGTATCAGAGCCTTAAAAAATTGTACAACAGGTATCAGAGCTTTGTGATATTACAAAATATTTACAACTAAGTAAGATACACTAAAGTGGTTCAACCGTCTTCAACACCTCGGTTGCTTCCTTTTTCTAGGTTCATCCTCAGCTTTTCTCATGTCTTCTTCACCTCTTCTCCTCTTTCTGTCTTCTTCCTCCGTCTTCTTCTTTTTGTAGGCTCGTATGGCAGCAGGGTCCTCCCTTCTCTGCCTCTCTTCCCATTCACGGTTGAGCCTTTCATTTTCATCTTATTGCCTCCTCCTAACCTCTTCATTATTCCTCTCAACTTCTATATTTGCAAGACTATCAAACCCGTCCCAGTAGTTGATTCCCTTTTTTCGCGGATCAACATATCTAACATCCTTTGGTCTTGGTTGTGATGGAGTACCTCTGCCTCTTCCACCACTGCCAAACCTTCCCCTTCCTCACTGCGACTCAGCTCCTCCTCTAAGAGTGTATTGTATGGGTGTTTTGCAAGTTGGCTGACTGCTCTAACTCTGCTGCCTATCAGCTGATTTACATAAGTTGAGTCCTTTCTCCCAATATAGATCCCATGCCTGGGGTAGAGTCATGTTCTTGAAATATCCTTCTGTAGATAGAGTTTGAAACTCCTCTAGGGATCTCGGCTCAGATCTTGCAACAAGCAATGTAATCTCGCGGGGGTCTCACAGCTGGGGAGTTCTTTAACAGTCCAGCTAGGGGGCCTTCATACCTTGCTTTCAAATTTTCAATTCTTACGGAATGTTTCTCAGTTGCCTTCTCAAATTCGGCATCAATGGCTTGTCTTGACCTTTTGTACGCCAAATCAACTTTTTCTTCAATAGACAGTTCTTTAGGTAGTTGGCTGAGAATGGAGGCTGGCACTTCACCTTGATGAGGGGTCTTACCAAGCATAATCTTCAGTGGTGGCTTTTTCACATCACTGTCTTCCCCCTTCCTGCTTGCTTCCCCTTTACTTCTATCCTTATAACTTCTTTACTGTTTACTTTCATCTTCCCCCTTTTTGGCATCATCACCAAGGGGTGGATCTAGTTGAGGGAACACTCCACCAAGGAGTAGATCAATCTTATTATTGGTCATGTCATGCTTGTCATGACTATTGGAGTATGTTGCTCGAAATTCAGATCGTAGAGCCTTCGTCTCGGATGTCATTAGCATGTTGGCCTCCATTTTCTAAAGTTCTGACTTGTGTTGAGCTTTGAGCAACTCCATATCGCTCTTGTGAGATTGATCCATCCTGAAGATATGATCCCTTTGACGCTGATGAAACTTGGCGTTCTCTGAGCTCTAGATCACCATTTTTGCAAATAGGGATTTAAAGTATGTGACATGCTCACGCCTCAAAGCTTTAGTCTGCCCAATCCATTCCCTTATCCTTAGAACAGTTCCTCGGATGTCTCCTGTGATGTTTGCATTGCGGTTGTCAAGCCATTGGTTGATTGTTGTGAATCCATGTTCCATGTTTTCAATTTCTGCCCAAGTGGCCTTGAAGGCTTACGAAAGTCAGCTACATCAGTGGACTGCTCTTCTGGCCACACAACATCAAAATCAAACATAATCGACACCATTGTTTTTATAAGCAGTATTTCCAAGTTCTTCAGTTGGGACTTGGACGGTGTATCTCACACTTTCAGCAGTTGACTCTGCTTCCAAGGGTACATGTGCCTCAAAAGGAAAGTAGTCAGCAAAAGATCCTCTGGAAAAATAGGAATTTCCACATCCTCGACCTGTGGAGCCTTTCCTTTTTCCTTCAAAATTTCCTGAGCTTTGTGTGCCTCAGTTGTCTTAGACTCATTAGCATCTTGTGCAGCTGTGTTAGCCTGCTGAGCTGACTGATCCTCAGCTGTCTTAACAGCATTTTCGGCATCAGTAGGAGCTTTCTTTTGAGTTAACTATTCCTCGGCTGACTCATCAGCGTCATTGGAAGGTGATGGCACCATAGGAGGTGGGCCATCAACCATTGTAAAGTTGACCGGAGTAGCTTTGTCACTTGCTTGCCTCCGTTTTGCTAGTGCCCACTTGTCAGCTTTGTCCTGGGATGATTTTTCAATTGGACTGGACTCAGCGTCATCATGGGTTCTAAAGAATTCAACATCAACATTCTCTTGGGAATCATGAAGAGCACTTATTTCCTAATCTTCGATGATTTCTTCCTGAGGGGATGGCACTTGTTCATTGACCTTTTTAACTAGGGAAGTCTCAACCTCCTCTAGTCCTTCATTACCCTCAGCAGTCTCAACCGCTGATGGGCTTTCAGCATTCCCTTTTGCAGTCTCATATGTATCTGTCTTTGACAGAAATCCCTTCAGTAGACTGAGCTGCTTTGGGGTCTTTGGTGGCATACATCGGAGTCTCAACTCCTTGGATTGCACTTTCATGGCCTAGAGTCTAAACTCCCGTGGCCTCAATACCATCATTTGCCTTTGCTACAACAGCAACTTCATCGGCCTGCATGGCAGCTGAAGTATCAGCTTAGACAGTCAAAACCATCTGAGCCTCATTAACCTCAGTCTGATGTACTTCAACTTCGCCTCCTAACTTCTCTTTTATTTAGTCTCCCCTGACCTCCTCCGACCATTTGTGGTGGTTTGAGTTTTCCCCTCAGTTGGCGTACCAGTTGAGTCTCAAGTAGTGGGGTCACTCGAAACCTAAGACATGGTTATGATTCCTTTTGAGTTATCAGTCGTTTGGGCAGGTGTCTCAACACCTTTTTCAGCGACTAGCTTGGCTAGGTGCCATCAACATCACCTTCCTTAGCTTCATCGCCATTCTTCCTAGAATTTTCATCCTCGGAGTGCACGGGAGATGTGGTAGCATCAATTGTTCTTACCACCTCCATTATATCTGGGCTAGGAGTAATCATTATGGAAGAAGATTCTCCTTGGCCCTTTGTCATTCTCCACTTGTGCAGCACTTAGGATTCCTTCAAAGCTTGCCTCAACTCAGCCTTCTCCACTGCATCAGCATGGTCGATTTCTTCAACATCACTATCACTGATGGCTGACTGTTGGGCATGCTCTGGTCATTCTTTAAGGAAACATGTGTGAGGTTTTAGAGATTCCTCAACAACCTTTGCCTTAGCCTTGTCTTTAGCTTTCTCCTTATCCTTCTTCTCATAAAGAATAGACGTGCAAAAATTTGGGTCGAGGGTTGGGCTAACAGAGATGTTTCCCAAGAATCTTAGAAGCTCCTCTTCTTCTTCGACAAATTATGGACTCTGGAATTGGTGCCTGGCATAGCTCAACTTTCAGTGCCTCCAGATCCTTAGCCTTTCTTGAATGTCAGGATAGGCAGGAGGCAACATTACAAGATCGTCGTCCTCCTCCTATATAGGCTTAAGGGGAGCCCTCTCCTCCTCAATGGTTCTAGCATCAGTTTGAGAGGAGTTGATAGCTAACTCCTCAGACTGGTCAGCTGTCTCCACTTCTTGTTCTTCAACTGTCTCACGAAGAGTTGTTTCTTCCATAGTCTGATGACCTTGATCAGCAGTCTTCTCGACTTCAGCAGTGGTTTCCTTACCACCTTCAACTTGCTTAGATTGTTGCTCCTCTACATTAGCAGTCTCCTTTTCAACGTGAGTGCCAGACTTAGTTGGCTTTTCCAAGACAGATCTTCTTATTAATCGTCTTCTCTTTGTTTTGACAAGAGGAATCTCTCATTCTTCAGCTTCCTCGATGGCAGCTAGCTCCACCATCTTTATCTTCTTGACTGCAGCTGGCTTACGAGGCACAACTGAGCACGTTTTTTTCATGATTGGAGAAGGTGCAGGAGTATCCTTCTCAGTCTCGGTTGCTGGGGCAGGTGTTGGGTCTTCGATAGCTGTGGGGGCAGGGGCAGGCTTTGCTACAACAGCTTTTTTTCTTCTTATGCGCAGGCTTTGGAGAGGTAGCCTTTGCAGTTGCAGCAGTGTCCTCGTGGATAGGGTCAGCTGACTCACCTTCACTGGTGTCAGCCTTTCTTGCATGGGCTTGCCTCTGTGCAGCAGAGAGGTTCGCCTTGAACATCTTTTTGTTGACATGGAAGTGTTTCCCATTCCTGAGAGGAATGCCATTCACCTCCATCAAATGGCCAATCGCAAGGCCATACCGCAGTGAGCTAACGAACAAGCCATCATCAGTAATAGCCTTGTTCATTACGTTCTGACAGATTCGGCTGAAGATGAACTAAGCCCAGTTCACTTTCTTTTCTTCCATTATAGTAGTTATGACCGTCAGCTTCATCCGACAGCTAATTAAAGCTACCAAACTTCATGTCCACACACTTGGACACAACATCCATTAGCTTATTATAGTCGTCCTTGATGAGCGACTTCTTGGCTGTGCAAATAGCCTTAGCAGCTGACTCTAGCTTGGTGATCTCCTTCCATGCCGCAGCCAGGTTGACATCTTTTTCAGCAATTTCCTTCAACCCACTTGAAGGAAGGTGGCAATGAGTAGCGACATCCGCATCAGTAATCTTTGTTAATATAGTATAGATATTGTATATCAATTAGGAGATAATTAGAATCCCGTAGATTAGCCTATTGATTTAGTTTCCTTATTTTGGTTGCTCTCAACTTGTATATAAGTGTACCTTGTAATCAATGGAATATAAAACACATTCAGAATACATTGCATTACATGGTATAAGAGCCATCTAGGGTTTTTTTCAGAAAATTTTGTTCTTCAGTTGTTGTTTCTTTTTTTTCCAAGAGAGGGGTTTATTAGGTTTTTTGTTTCGGATCACACATTTCGGGTGCGATCTAGTTCTCACCTCCCCTCTCCTCTATCTTCCCCGTGCACCAGCGACCCCCACTGGCCGACCCCGGCCACCAGCAGCGGCGCGTGTGACTCACACGCGCCTACTCTTTTTTTTGCAGCTTCCCACGCGCCGGCGCGTGAGGGCGCGTGGGTCGCCGAAAAATTTTCCGGCTTGCAGCCGTCCACTCGGAATTTTGTGGGCTTTTCGTTTCTGGGTTCATTTTGGTGTTTCGTTGCACGGTTTGGGTTCGTTTTAGATTTTTGGGTTTTCTGTCTCTGTTTTTGTTCCTATTCAGTGTGAATTCTTTTTATTCACCACTTTTGTTGCTTTGGTGTGTTGTTATCATGGGTGACCCTACTAAACTTGTGTCCGAGGTCATTCCAATGATGAATAAGATTACTGATGTTAAGCTTAATGGCTCCAATTATCTTGGTTGGAGTAAAATTGTTATCGTACACTTGCGGAGTATTGATAAGGATTACCACCTTGACTCTGATCCTCCTAAGGATGACAAAACTCGGACTTGGTTGCGCGATGATGCCAAACTCCTTGTACAAATTCGAAATTCTATTGAGTCGGAGATACTCTCTTTGATCAACCATTGTGAATTTGTCAAGGAGCTTATGGATTATTTGGCTTTCTCATATTCGGGTCGTAGTAATATTTCTAGGATTTACTCGATTTGTAAATCCTTTCATCGGGGGGAGCAACATGATAAGACCCCCACCGCTTATGTTATGGAGTTCAACAAAATTTATGACAAATTCAATTCTCTTCTTCCGTTGAGCGTAGATGTGAAGGAAATGCAACGACAGCGAGAACAAATTGCCGTCATGAGTTTTTTGACTGGGTTACGTCCCGAGTTTGATACCTTCAAGTCTCAACTTCTCTCTGAATCTGCTATCCCTTCATTACAGGAGACAATTTCTCGCTTTCTTCGTACTGAGGATGTTCATTCTTCACATCCCACCCCTAAGAATAATGCTCTTATTAGTCGTGGTGGTGCTCGTGGTAGTTTTCGTGGAGGTTCTCGTCGAGGTTCTCGTGGTGGTAATCGAGGCGGTACCCAAGGCGGGCTGACCTCTCGTGGTTCTTGCACCTCTGAGTCTGCTGAGGTGGAGTGTTTTTATTGTCATGAATTTGGGCACACTAAGTATAATTGTCCGCAATTTACTGCTAAGAACCAGAAGGGTTCCACCCATACGCTCTTCTTCCTACGATATGGTCACGATTTCGAGTGAGGAGTATGCTAGACTTTCGAGACCGTGAACCCTCCACCACCTCTGCAGTTTTTTTTGACACGCTGTAACTCGCTACATGTCTTATCTCTCAAGGATCTAAATGGGTCATTGATTCTGGTGCTTCAGACCATATGACAGGTAACTCAACTCTTTTCTCCACTTTTCATTCTCATGCACCCTCCACTCATGTTACTATTGCTGATGGGTCTACCCCACGTGTTCTTGGTTCAGTTCTATTCACCTCACTCCGTCTATTTCATTACACTCTGTATTGGGTTTACCTAATTTTTCATTCAACTTACTTTTTGTCAGTAAGCTTACCAAATCTTTGAATTGTAGCATCTCATTCTTCCCTGACTATTGTGTTTTTCAGGATCTTTTGACGAAGCAGATCCTTGGTAAAGGCATGAATCTGATGGCCTCTACATTCTTGACACTCCGGAGCCCAAGTCTCTTATTGGTACATCTTCCTCATCCGCACTTGAGATGCACTGTCGCCTGGGCCATCCCTCTCTCCAGAGTCTCAAGCAGATGTGTCCTCATTTTTCTCATTTGTCGTCGTTATATTGCGAGTCGTGTCAGTTTGCCAAACATTCTCGTGTTCATTTATGTCCTAGAATAAATAAGCGAGTTGCGTCCCCTTTTAGCTTAGTTCACTCTGATGTTTGGGGTCCTTGTTCTGTGTCATCTATGTCTGGGTTCAAATACTTTGTTACTTTTATTGATGATTTTTCTCGTGTTACTTGGATTTATTTTATGAAAAATCGCTCTGAAGTATTTCATCATTTCTCTTCCTTTTGTGCTGAAATTAAAACTCAGTTTTCTGTAAATATTCAAACGCTTCGCAGTGATAATGCTAAAGAATTCTTGTCAACTACGTTCCAGTCTTATATGCTTCAGCATGGTATCTTGCATGAAACTTCGTGTCCGGACACACCTGCCCAAAATGGTGTTGCCGAATGCAAGAATCGACATCTCCTTGAGCTTTATTATTTCACATGAATGTTCGTAAACCATTTTGGGCAGATGCTGTCTCCACTGCTTGTTTCCTCATTAATCGCATGCCATCAGTAGTTTTAGACAACGCTCTCCCTTTTTCTATCCTTTTTCCCGACAAACCTGTTTTCCCCATCGCTTCTAAGATTTTTGGTAGCATGTGCTTTGTTCGTGATACGAGACCTCATCTCACCAAACTAGATCCCAAATCTCTCAAACGTGTCTTCCTCGGGTACTCTCACGTGAAAAAGGGATATCGTTGTTTTTTTCCTACACTCAATCGCTATATTGTGTCTCGGGATGTTACATTCAACGAACATCTCCCATACTTCTCTATTTCTGTGTCACCTCGTCCGGAGGGGGATGATGATGTCTTGGTCTACTCTGTTCCTGTCATTCCCTCCCCAAAGTCTGAACAGTTACCAAAAGCTCCTCGACCCCCGATTACTTAGGTCTATACTCGGCGCCAACCACCAGCTCCAGCGATAGAAACAGATTCATGTCCTTTACCTGCTTCTTTGGTGGAAGATCTTGTACCACCTTCAACTCCTCTTGATGATCTCCCCATTGCTCTTCGTAAAGGTAAACGAACTTGTACCTATCCTATTGCTTCTGTTGTTTCCTATGACCATTTGTCTGCCTCTTCTCGTTCCTTTATTGCAAAAATAGGTTCTATCTCTATTCCTAAAACCGTTGGTGAAGCTTTGGCCCATTCTGGTTGGCGTGCTGCTATGGTTGAGGAAATGAATGCACTTGACCATAATGGCACTTGGACTTTGGTACACTTACCTGTTGGCAAAAAGGCAATTGGGTGTAAGTGGGTGTTCACAGTTAAAGTAAACCCCGATGGTTCTCTAGCTCGTCTTAAAGCCCGATTGGTCGCTAAAGGCTATGCACAGACTAATGGCACTGATTACTCTGAGATATTTTCTCCTGTGGCCAAACTCACTTCTGTTAGGCTGTTCATATCTCTCGCAGCCACTTTTGATTGGCCTCTGCACCAATTAGACATAAAAAATGTTTTTCTTCATGGTTTTCTTCAAGAGGAGGTCTATATGGAGCAACTGCCTAGTTTTGTTGCTCAGGGGGAGCATGGGAAAAAATGTCATCTTCGCAAATCCTTATACGGTTTGAAGCAGAGTCCTCGGGCTTGGTTCGATAGATTAAGTCAGATCATTCTGAAATATGGCTTACTAAGATGTAAGTCTGATCATTCGGTGTTCTACAAACGCTCTGAACATGGTTTCATTTTATTAGTTGTTTATGTGGATGATATTGTAATTACAGGAAATGATAGTGTTGGGATTTCAGGGCTCAAGTCATTCCTCCATGCCCACTTTCAGACAAAGGACTTGGGATCTCTCAAGTACTTCTTAGGCGTGGAAATAATGAGAAGTAAGAACGGGATCTTCTAGTCTCAGAGAAAATATGTGCTTGACTTACTCAAGGAAACTGGGAAAATAGGAGCAAAATCTTGCAGTACCCCGATGACTCCCAACTTGCAACTTGATAAAGATAGTGGTGCCCCGTTCCATGATCTTGAGCGGTATCGAAGACTTGTTGGGAAGTTGAATTATCTTACTGTAACACATCCTGATATTGCGTTTGTAGTAAGTGTTGCTAGCCGATTTATGTCTGCTCCTACTGTTAGTCATTGGGCACTTCTTGAGAAAATTTTGTGTTATCTGAAAGGGGCTCCTAGACGTGGATTATTGTATGGGCGAGATGGTCATTCAAAGGTGGAATGTTTTACCGAGATAATTGAATCATATTCTGATGCTGACTATGCATGTTGTAAAGATGATAGAAGGTCCACTTCAGGGTATTGTATCTTTGTGGGAGGTAATCTTGTTTCATGGAGAAGTAAGAAACAAAATTTGGTTTCTCGTCGATTCTTTGAAGCGAGAATATAGGTCCATGGCTGATTCGGTTTGTGAGATTGTATGGATACATCGATTCTAAAGGAAATAGGGTTTAATCTTACTCTTCCGCTAAACTTTGGTGTGACAACCAAGCCGCCCTTCACATTGCATCAAATCTGTATTTCATGAACGAACCAAGCATATTGAGATAGATTGCCACTTTGTTCGTGATAAAGTCAAAGAAGGACTCGTCTCTATGGGTTATGTCAAGTCCGAAGACCAGTTGGGAGACATATTCACTAAAGCAGTGAATGGAGTGCGAATGAACAATATTTGTAACAAGCTAGGCATTATTGATATATATGCCCCAGCTTGAGGGGGAGTGTTAATATAGTATAGATATTGTATATCAATTAGGAGATAATTAGAATCCCGTAGATTAGCCTATTGATTTAGTTTCCTTATTTTGGTTGCTCTCAACTTGTATATATGTGTACCTTGTAATCAATGGAATATAAAACACATTCAGAATACATTGCATTACAATCTTAATCTCCTTGTTGTCGATAGAAGACCTTGTTTCTCCATCGTGAACCTCGACGTTCATGTAGAACATGGAAACCTCTTCAAGGTATGTCTGAGAGAACTCCATGGTGAGAAATCCCTTGAGGCATGATTTCTCAAGTTTGTCAGCTATCTTCTTAGCAAGGGCATTGTCAGCCCCTTGCTTCACCAAACCATCAAAATCCACCGTAGAACTGGAGTGGATCTGCTCAACCATCTTTACAAAGTCGTAACCTAGAGCCATTTCAGAAAATAAATGGTGAAGACTCGAACTATGAACGTTGTACGAACTAGGGTTTTTGCTTGGTTGCAGAGAGAACTTTGCCTTTGCTTGAGATAGCTAAGTGTATAGTGAGGAGAGATAAATTTAATTTTTGGGTATATAAGGGATGTGAGGGGATGGTTTTTAGAATTTGAAAAGGTTAATCACGATCAACAGTTGATATTAAAGGCTTGAAACTGCATTAATCTCCCCGCATAAAATGCAGCAGCATTTATATCTAATCATTGGCTAAATGTGTACAAGTTTTATTCTGACACTAAAATTACGCTTACGTAATGCCCAAAAACAGTTGAGATTAAAGACTGTGTTTTGTCACTTAGCTTATAAATAACTCAGCTATCTTCCAAAAGTGACTTACTCTGCTTCTCTCTTCATTTGATGATCACTCAGCTATCAGCTAACTCGATACAGCTGACTTGTCGTCTTGATTATTTCACTCGGCTAGAAAAATGAAACTTTGCTGATTTCCAATTTTCACTTCCTTGACTCTACTGATTGAGTCTTCTGAGTCTCTTAACTCAGTTCAATCAAACCTAGCTCATTTTAAGCTCTTCAAACTTTGATTCACATAATGGCTTAGTGAATATGTCAGCTAACTGCTTATCAGTTGAGATGTATTCCAAAGTGATGTCTTTCTTTTCAACATGATCTCTTATGAAATTATATCTGACATCAATGTGCTAAGTTCTTGAATGTAATACATGATTTTGAGTAATTGCAATAGCACTTGTGTTATCACATATAATTGGAATATCCTTTTCTTCTATATCATAATCTCTCAGCTATTGCCTCATCCATAGAACTTGGGCACAACTGCTACTTGCAGACTATGTACTCTGCTTCGGTTGTGGATGTAGCTATTGAATTTTGTTTCTTGTTGAACCATGAAACTAATCTCTTTTCAAGAATTTGACAAGTACCTGATGTACTTTTCCTGTCTACTCTATATCCAACATAGTCTGAGTCTGAGTAGCCAACTAACTTGAATCCTCCATCCTTTCGATACCATAAGACAACTTATTGGCACCCCTTCAAATACCTTAGGATTTCTTGGCTTCAGTCATATGACTCTCTTTTGGTGCAGATTGAAATCTAGCACATATACCTACATCAAAGGTGATGTCTGGCCTACTTGCTGTCAAGTAGAGCAATGATCCAATAAGGGCTCTATACCTGGTTAGATCTACAGCTTTGCCATCTACATCCATATCCATCTTGATTGATGTATTCATGGGGATCTTCACTGATGACTTCTCTTCCATACCAAATTTCTTCATTAAATCTCTGGTATATTTAGTTTGACTTATGAGGTTCCATCATTCAATTGCTTAACTTGAAGACCTAGGAAGAAAGTCAGCTCTCCCATTATACTTCCCTTGCATGAGGTTTGAAAACTTGTCACATAGCTCTTTATTTTTGGATCTAAATATGATGTCATCCACATAAATTTGAACAAGCAATATACTCTCTCCATCTTGAATCCTGAAGAGTATTCTTGTAAGTCCAAGCAGCTACGATAATCTAGAGGGGGGGTGAATAGATTATCTCCATCTTTTCGATTTCGCCCTCTTTTTCGAATCAATTACGCCAAGACAATAATAAAGGTGCGGAATGTAAACAACACGTGTCAATTTATAGAGGTTCAACCCACCTAGGGCCTAATCCTCTACCACCCCAGTATCTCCGGGATGGATTTCAAAAAGAAAAAAGATTTTATTAATTTCCAAAATTAATACAACACCTTACAACATCACCTTGAAGAGCACTACACTCTTCTACAACACCACCTTTGAGATTACCACAATCTCTCTTGAAGATTACCATAATCTCCAACGGCACCTTGTGAAGATTACCACAATCTTCAACCTTGAAGAACACAAAATTCTTCAATACCTTAAGAGCACCACACTCTTGAAACACCTATCACCTAGATCACCCAAGTGTATTTTTTCCACAAGAATACTCACAAGGATGTCTTGTGTTGAATGATGACAAAAATCAAGATTACAACTCAATAATGAATATTACAATTTGAGTGCAAGTGTAATCAAGAAATAAAGCCTAGACCTCAAGATGTGAAAGTGAAATACTTAGGCTATAAATACAACAAGAGTGTTGAATATGAAAGCTTGGAAATTTGCAGATTTCTTGTTGTGTATTTGCTTGTTTTGTTATGTTTGTGTCTTCAATTCATCCTCTATTTATAGGAGAGTCTTCAAGATTGGATCCAACATAGGCTCCTCCTCCTTCTTCACTTTTGTCTACAAAAAGAGGATCACAAGATGTAGAAATATTGTACAAAAATTAAAAGTAAATCTTCGATGATAAGGATTTCAAAATGACATGATTTTTTGTCACAAAATAACATAGGCGACAGGTTGCCTGTTTAAGATTTCGAACATTTGAAAAAGATAGTGCGATCCAGTGCTGGTCGGAAGGGGGTCGACGGCCGATCGGGTGCGATTGGTCGCCCTATGGTGCGACCGGTCGGCCCCTACTTGGACCGGTCCCCCTCTTCATTTTTTGATTGATTCGTTCTGTTTCAAGTTTTCTTTCTTGGTGCAGTCGACGCTTTGGGGCGGTCGACCTCAATCTTGAAATGTTGTCCGATTTTTATCAAAAATAAACATCAAGAAATACTCCAAAAAATTAGTAAACACATTTTAAATCACTTGGGAGTATTTGGACAACATTTGTAAACATTGGTTTGGTGTAAAAACTAATTAACATAAAAACATTAAATATGTTGTCCAATATTTTATCGAATAATAAACTCTAAGAAACACTCCAAAAATTAGTAAAAACATTTTAAAACATTTAAGAGTATTTTGGACAATATACATAAACATAGTTTTGGTATAAAAACTCATTTAAACATAATCATCAAAATCTTGATAAGCAATTTATCTAACAAACTCCCCCTTTTTGATGATTACAAACCAAAACAATTTTAGGAAGTAGATTTTAAAACAAAACAAATTTTCCGGTCTAAAACATCAATCCATTATAAGCAAGATTCATCATAATTACAAACACACAAGGATAGGAGCAAAGATTTTTCAAAATCATTTTTGCACAAGCTTCCCCTATCAATATGCATATCAAGAACAAGTATAAAAGCAACCAACTAAAAGCTAAAAGCTTAGCTTTTACAACATAAGCTTGAATTTTATGAGGTTATAAGCTCCCCCTGTTATAAAACATCATTAGTCAAGCATAAAAGTCCATAATACATCACATGGACTAAGTATTGTTCATGACTTTTGGCTTTAAAGATCCCTAGCTTATAGCTTTTCTTGCAAGCTTATTTTCGCTTCTTTGAGCATATGAGCGTTTTTCCTGTTTCTCCCCCTTTGGAATCATCAAAAATAATGTTAGCACGATAAAAACATCATATAATTATATCAAAGTGCACAATTTAAACGATTTATCGAGCATATTGAGCATTTAAGCTTAAATTCGAATAAAAGGGAACAAAATGCTCATTTGATTTGTAAAAGCTCATTTGATTGATAAAACATGATCTCTATAAACTTATAAAACTTTTCAAATCAAGAGAATCATGTAAGTGATGAATTTTTCATTGAAACATTTTGTCGAATACTTGGCATGCGTCGAATAAAACAAGAGAAGTATAATGCCTTTGTGATTCGTTTAAGCCAAAATATTCATCACCAATTGCAATACAACAATATTCATTCATCACCAATCATCATATACAACATACTAATACAAGAATTTCATCAAAATAGCAAGATACAAGTACATTCTCAAGGGTTCAACCCAATTGAGATAAAAAAAGAGAAATTCTTACCATTTAATCGGTAAAGATGAGCAATGATGATGATAAACGAGCCTTATGAAGTCCAAAATGTAAAATATATGCAATAAAACAATTTTGAAGTGAAATTTGTGTGCAAAATGCGAAGAGGACGAGAAATTGACAAAATGAGCCAAAATGACTGCGACTGAGAATAGAAACGTATTTAATCAAATTTTCTCTATGGTCGACCGGTTGGGGGCATGGGCGACCGGTCGACGTCATGGGCGATCGGTCAACCTTGCCCCAGTCAGACCAGTTTTTCATTCTGTTTTCCAAAATCCGATGTTTAAACCAAAAATCCGATTTTTCGCCCCTAAGTTTTAAAAACGTGCAAAATGCAATCATAGACCTCATTCAATATGCATTATGCCTAACCGAGCTCGTATTGATGCAAAGGTCTCGGAAAATAGCGGTTTTGTAAAAATGTCCGCTAATTGATCTTGAGATGGTACAAAAGATATCTCAATTTTTCGTTTTGAAACACAATCCCTTAGAAAATGATGTCGAATCTCAATATGTTTAGTACGGTTATGATGAACCGGGTTTTGAGCAATATTTATAGCGGATATATTATCACAAAAAATAGGAACACTTTCAAAAGAACATTTGTAATCCGCTAAGGTTTGTTTCATCCAAAGAAGTTGAGTACAACAAAAAGCTGCGGAAATGTATTCGGCTTCGGCCGTTGAAAGTGAAACACAATTTTGCTTCTTTGAAAACCAAGAAACTAGGCAATCGCCTAAAAATTGACATGATCCGGAAGTACTTTTCCGATCATCAATATTTACCGCATAATCCAAATCACTATAACCTTTAAGAGAAAAATTTTCATTCTTTGGATAGAATAAACCATATTGAATAGTGCCTTTCAAATATCGAAAAATCCTTTTAACGGCACTCATATGAGATTCTTTGGGATTGCTTTGAAAACGAGGACATAGGCATACGACATGAAGAATATCCGTCTACTTGTGGTTAAATAAAGTAAACTACCAATCATACCTTCGATATTTAGATTCATCAACGGCTTGCCTTTTTCATCTTTGTCAATCTTGGCGTTTGTTGTCATTGGGGTAGAGAGCGGTTCTTCCTTCTTCAATGCCAAATTTCTTCAAAAGCTCCTTTGTATATTTTGATTGTGAAATATAAATTCCTTCTTGGCATTCCTTAATTTGAAGTCCAAGGAAGAAGTTGAGCTCCCCATCATGCCCATTTCAAATTCACCTTGCATTAACTTAGAAAATTTCTTGCACAAGGATTCATTAGTAGCACCAAAAATAATATCATCAACATAAATTTGCATTAATAAGCAATCTTGCCCTTTTTCAAAAACAAAGAGAGTAGTATCAACTTTAGCTCTTGTAAAACCATTTTGCAAAAGAAAAGAGCTAAGTCTATCATACCATGCACGGGGTGCTTGTTTTAAACCATATAAGGCCTTTTTAAGTTTATAAACATCATTAGGCCTAGAAAATTTTCAAACCCGGAGGTTGTTTTACATAGACTTCTTCTTGAATAATACCATTTAGAAAAGTGGATTTAACATTCATTTGGTAAAGCTTGAAATTTTTAAAACAAGAATAGGCAAATAAAATACGAATAGCTTCTAAACGTGCTACGGGTGCAATTATTTCATCAAAATCAATACCTTGACGATACTTTCGAGCTACTAACCTTGCCTTGGTCAACAAGCTTGTTCCAAAATTCAAAAAAATTCTACAAAATCTTAATCAAGATATCTTGCACAAGAGCAGAGTAATATTGAAAAATAGAGACATAATAACAAGTAACACATACTATGCTTTCAAACAAATCATCAAGAGTTTCATAAAACATGTAAGTTCAAATAAGCTTATAGGAAGCTATATAAGGTCTCTTTTGAAATTTAAAAAATTCAAGAGCATATAGTTGAGACCTCATTTACAAGAAACATATGAACAAGAGCTTTGACAAAGCAACCAAGAATAATTTTATATGTGCAATAAAATGCATAACTTAAAAAATCAAAAGATTTATCAAAAACAAAATATAATCCTTTACAAATCTTGGATAAAACAAGCTATGTCAAATAATGCCTTTTAAAAATCAAAAAATCCTCTTAATAGCACTTGTATAAAATACTTTGAAAAACAAGCACGAATGACAAGAATATATCGAGTCTATAGAATGAATATCAATGATGAGCGTACCTCGATAGTTTATGGTCCTCTATTGAGAAAATAACCATTGATGAAAATATATATGTGTCCTACACAATTCTTAAACACGTTTTGCACAAACATAATGATACAAGTGTAGGCTAAGCAATAAGAGATATCATAAATGTGCTTATGCTATATGAAACCATAAGAGATAATTAAAGCACCTTTAGTCATGTAGATGCACAAGAGTTGAAAACAAATTATACAAGATCTCAATTTCAAAATATTTAAAAACACAAATATATATTGAAGACCTTAATATTAAGAAATATTTGAAAACTCATTTTACAATTAAAGCACAAATAAAAACATGCATAACAAAATAAAATGCATATTTAAATGGAGATACGATTTACCAATTTCGCCATTTCTATGGGTTGTGTCTTTCCCATTGTTGATGATATCTTCCTCTATGAAAATCATCTTGTTGATGATAGCTTCTCCAATTGCTCCATTTCCAAGGATTGTGTTCTTCCCATTGTTGATAGTGTCTTTCTCTTGGAAATTTATTTTGATGTTGTCTTCTCCTTTGATCAAATGAAATGGTCATTTGATATCTTCTTGGTGGTATGTATTTTCCTCGATTATTATTCCGCCGGGTACCTAATATGACATTATTTTGTGGTACCCTCAAGTGTTTGGGTCCTTTGGAATTAGCTTTGAGACTTTTAGGTCTCCAATAATAATTAGAGATATTTCTAGCCCGACAAGTATTAACCGTGTGACCCGTTTTACCACAATAAAAACAAGTAGTAAGTTTGGGAGCATAATGACCAACATGCATAGGGACTTGATTTCTTTTCACATAATTAACAACACTAGGCTTATGATCAAGTCCTTGTTTCAATTTATCATCAATAATATCGATCATTTTATCGGTACTCAAGTTGGATTTTGATAAATCATTTTTCATGCAATTAATATCCTCAACAAGAGTACTATTTTCTTTTTCAAAGTTTCTAACCTTGTCAAGTGTGGTGGTGTGATCACATGAAAGTGACTCATAAGAGTAAAATAAATTATCCTTATCAATTTTCAAAATGTTGAATTCCTTTTTCAAATTTTTGTATTTAACAAGTAAGCTTTGAATTTCATTTTGAAGTTCATCAAAATCATTTTGCAAATCACTATAATCATTTTGTAATTCATTATCATAATAAGTGAAGGGTTTTGAACTTACCTCGTTTTCTTCTTCGAATCCCATAAGACATCGTTCATTTTCATCAACGTCGGAAGTTGTAGGAAGCTCATCCCATGTTGGGTTTGTATCCATTTGAGAAGTAGATGCTTTTGAGTGACTCCTTTCATTTGCATATACTTCTTCTAATTTTTTCCATACTTCATGTGCCGATTTAATTCCTACAATATGATTATATTCCAAAATGTAAGTGAACAATACAAAATATTAAGAGCTTTACCATTTAAGGAGATGATTTTCTTTTCTTTATCATTGAGCTCTTTGAGGCCTTTGTGTGGTGTGTCCATCATTGGAATGGATTTTTCATTTACGACCATGTTCCAAATATCGAACCCGCAACCTTGTAGATAGCATTCCATTCTTTCTTTCCAAAATGTAAAATTTTTGGAATCGAATAGTGGTGGCTTGGTGGTGGAGGCGCGGTGAGGTAGACTTTATTCGTAGCGGTGATCGTTCCTCTTTACTCGCGATGTGGAACGAGCTTGCCAAAGAGTTTGGCTTTGATACCACTTGTAAGTCCAAGCGGCTACGATAATCTAGAGGGGGTGAATAGATTATCTCCATCTTTTCGATTTCGCCCTCTTTTTGAATCAATTACGCCAAGACAATAATAAAGGTGCGGAATGTAAACTACACGCGTCGATTTATAGAGGTTCAACCCACCTAGGGCCTAATCTCTACCACCCCAAGGTATCTCAGGGATGGATTTCAAAAAGAAAAAGATTTTATTAATTTCCAAAATTAATACAACACCTTACAACATCACCTTGAAGAGCACCACACTCTTCTACAACACCACCTTTGAGATTACCACAATCTCTCTTGAAGATTACCACAATCTCCAACGGCACCTTGTGAAGATTACCACAATCTTCAACCTTGACGAACACCAAATTATTCAATACCTCAAGAGCACCACACTCTTGAAACACCTATCACCTAGATCACCCAAGTGTATTCTTTCCACAAGAATACTCACAAGGATGTCTTGTGTTGAATGATGACAAAAATCAAGATTACAACTCAATAATGAATATTACAATTTGAGTGCAAGTGTAATCAAGAAATAAAGCCTAGACCTCAAGATGTGAAAGTGAAATACTTAGGCTATAAATACAACAAGAGTGTTGAATATGAAAGCTTGGAAATTTGCAGATTTCTTGTTGTGTATTTGCTTGTGTTGTTATGTTTGTGTCTTCAATTCATCCTCTATTTATAGGAGAGTCTTCAAGATTGGATCTCCAACATAGGCTCCTCCTTCTTCACTTTTGTCTACAAAAAGAGGATCACAAGATGTAGAAATATTGTACAAAAATCAAAAGTAAATCTTGCTGATAAGGATTTCAAACAGCATGATTTTGCTGTCACAAAATAACATAGGGCGACCGGTTGCCCTGTTTAAGATTTCGAACGTTTGAAAAAGATAGTGCGATCCAGGAGCAGTCGAAGGGGGGGGGGTCGTCGGTCGATCGAAGTGCGACCGTCGCCTATGGTGCGGCCGTGGCCCCTTCTTTGGACCGGTCCCCCTCTTCATTTTTTTGATTCACTACGTTCTGTTTCAAGTTTTCTTTCTTCAGGTACAGGTCGACGCTTTGGGCGACCGGTCGACCTCCAATCTTGAAATGTTGTCCGATTTTTATCAAAAATAAACTTCAAGAAATACTCCAAAAAATTAGTAAAAACATTTTAAATCACTTGGGAGTATTTGGACAACATTTATAAACATTGTTTTGGTGTAAAAATCAATTAACATAAAAACATTAAATATGTTGTCCAATATTTTATCGAATAATAAACTCTAAGAAATACTCCAAAAATTAGTAAAAACATTTTAAAACATTTAGGAGTATTTTGGACAACATACATAAACATAGTTTTGGTATAAAAACTCATTTAAACATAATCATCAAAATCTTGATAAAAACATTTATCTAACAATTCTATCAACCATGCATTTGGTAAATCCATTGTCAATGAGAAATTGAGACAATGTGTCATACCAGGCTCTTGGTGCTTGTTTCAATCCATACAAAGCTTTCTTGAGCTTGTAGGCTTTATCTCCAATAGTTTTCTGCTCAAAACTTGGAGGTTGTTTCACATAGACTTCTTCATCCAATAGTCCATTCAAAAATGCACTCTTCATATCCATTTGATACACGGTGAAGTTCTTGTGGGTAGCATAAGCAAGAAACATAATAATTGCTTCCCAATCTATCAACAGAGCAAAGGTTTCATCAAAATCTATACCTTCCTCTTGGTAAATACCCTTTGGCTACCAATCTTGCTTTATTTTTATAACGGATCATTCCTCATTCATCTTGTTTCTAAATACCCACTTAGTACCAATAACATTTTGGTGGGTAGGCCTTTGAACCAATTCCCAAACTTTGTTCCTTTCAAACTGATTGACTCTTCTGCATAGCTTTGAATCCAATGTGTGTTATCCAATGCTTGAGATACATCTTTAGGCTCTATCCGGGAGATGAAATAAGCAAACATGGCTTCATGTTGGCCTCTCGGATCTGGTTCTTACTCCATCTCTAACATTTTCAATGATTAACTCGGTGGATGGTCTCTCGGCCATCTCACATCCGGGCCGAGAAGTCGGTTGGGTTAGTAGATCTCATGACTAAATTGTCTTGAACAACTTCTTCATCATCATTCAACTGCGAGACCTTCCAGGTTGTCTACGAGATTGACTATCTCATCTTCATCAAGTTAAGTGCTCTTACATCTACTTCAACATAGGGACTCTTTAAGCAGTTGGATGATTCTTCTTTTTAGCTAATTGATCTATGTCTTCTCCATTAACATTGGATTCATCAAAGACCACATGGATAGACTCTTACGTGACCATAGTCCTTTTGTTCAAGATTCTATAAGCTTTACTCTCGGTTGAGTATCCCAAAAGATACCTTCATCAACTTTAGCATCAAAAGCTTTTAGGTTGTCCTTGTCATTGTTGTGGATGAAGCACATACATCCAAAGATTCGAAAATATCCAACATTTGGCTTCTTCCTGTCCAAATTTCATAGGGAGTTTTGGACAATTGTCATTAATCATACGCTTTGTTTGAAGTGTATCATGCGGTGTTGATGGCTTGACCCAAAATCTTTTAGGCAAACCACTTCAACTAACATTGTTTTTGCAGCTTCCTTGAGAGTTTTGTTCTTCTTTCAGCTACTCAATTTTGTTGTGGAGTTCTTGCAGTTGACAACTCATGAGTAATACCATTTTCAACACAATCTTGACTTATAATCCCATTGACAAACTTAGTTCCCCTATCGGACCTTATTTTTATAATGGTTTGACTCTTCTCGTCGGTCACCGAGGCAATCTATGCAAGGTTTCCTTCTTTTTACAATTAAAGATTGTCCATGTGTATCTTGAATAATCATCCACCACCACTAAGGTGAATTTCTTTCCAGCGATACTTTTTGGTTCAACAGGACCAAATAAATCCATGTGCAATAGATGTAATATCCTAATTGAAGAAGGACTTGGCTTATCCTTGAAAGAAGATTTGATTTGCTTTCCCATCTGGCATGCATCACAAATGCTTTTATTTTTGTATACTAAGGGCATGCACAAATGAATTAAATCCAATGCATGTCTTGTCACAACTCTCTTTTTGAATCATTATGAGTTCATCCAATGATTTGGATGCCTTTGTAAATGATGCAATCGCATTTTTTAGATCATTTTCCATCTTTTCTGTAGCAGCTAAGTCTGCATGGATCTTGGCAATTTTAGCCTTTAGCTTAGTATTCTCATCAGCTATGTGACTCAGAGTACTCAGTTCTTTAGTCAGCTGTGAGTTTTGGCATTCAAGCTGGTTGTTTTCCTCATTTAATAGTGTGTGTGACGTTTTTATGTGGTCAAAATCTTTCATCATTTTGCTAATAGAATCATAAAGATTAGTGGGTGATGAAGTGCTTGTGTCACTATCACTATCACTTGAATCCGAATGAGATGATCTAGAGTGTACCTCATCTTCTTGATCTTTGGAGTCTTGTTCTTTGGCCATGAGACATATCAAAGCCTCTTCCTCTGTGTCACTTAAGTAGTCTGTTTCACTACTATTTGAGTTTGTTGGTTCCTTGGACTTGGCTATTTGTGATCTCGGCGGCCAACATGACTTTCTTCTTTTCTTATTTTCTTTCCTGAAGACTTTTCTATCTTCTTCATTCATGTATTTATTGGTGGTGGATAAGGATAGTCAACAAGACAAAATGTCTGGTTGCTGCAATTCCAACATAGGTTCTCGATTTTCTATGTGTCGGCTCTATCGGTCCTCGATTATCGGCTCTCGATACTCGGTCCTTTGATGTTCGACTCTCTTGGCGATCTGTCCTTCCTTGCTTTGGAGGGTGTTGAGTGCCTTCTTGAAGATTCACCATTGTTCCTTTTATAGTTCTTATTGAAGAACTTATTAAACCTTTTACTATCGGGCAATCTCTTCTTGGTCTATTATCTCCTTGGACTCGACTTTCTTAGCTTCACTAGCCATGAGTTGCAATTTTGTCTTGGGTATAGTTGTCTCCTCTTGTTCTTTTCTTCTCAACTCAAACTCATATGCTTTAAGGTCGATAATAACTAATGGTTTGATGTCTTGGTGAGATCCATGGAATGTCTTAGGGCCATGACCTTCATTTCCCACTCGGTGGGAGTGACCTTAGGATCTTCATACACATCTCCTTCTATGTGTACTCCTTCACTATAGCCGAAAGCTCATTGGTGATCTCTTTGAATCGGCATCCAACTGATCCGGACTTTCACCGCAATCATTTTAAAATTTTCAAATTTTTGGATTGCGACAATTAATTTATTTTCTTTGATTTGACCGGACCCTTCACAAATTAAAGTGAGTTTTTCCCAAATTTCTTTGGTTGTTTTGCAAGATTTGACTTTATTAAACATAGCTTTATCAAGAGTTTAAAAAAGAATATCTTTGGCAAAATTGTCAAGGTTGTATCTCTTTCGGTTATCGTTGGTCCATTCACGACGAGGTTTTTCCACCATAGCAGGTTTGGGCTCTGCTGGTGCAGCATCCTCTCCTTCAGCAGGAGCTGCTCTTCTCACAGTAATGCTGACCTTTAGAATTTGTAGTGGCCCATCCTCAATCACTAGCCATATTTCATCATGCAGGGTTGATAGATGAGCCTGCATACAAATTTTCCAATCATCAAGCTCTTCCACAGTAAACATTGGAAGGCGGGTTAGATTTGTTTCCATGATAATAACTTTGCTTTTGAAATAAAAGCTTTAAAAACTCAAGTGTTGATTCTTTTGGAAAAGAATGAGATCTAGTTCGATGCTTAGGTGCGGAAGGCTCAATGAACTAACTACTTTGATACCACTTGTAGGTCCCAAGGGTGATGTGTAAGGTTTAGAAGGGGGGTTGAATAAACATTACCAACTTTTCGATTTAGTCCTTTTAAACTACTTTTAGAGTTAACTCAAATCAGCTTAGTCGTTGAGGGGCAGCTAGGTTGGCTTATACAACTAAGTTACCCACTCAACAGGATTTGTTTTGTTGATAGTATAACTTAGCGCTTTCAGCTAACACTTAGAATAATAGTTGATTTGGTTTTGTTCAGCGGGAGACTTTTCACCCTTATGATTTTAAACTTGTTTTACAATAATTGTTTTAGCAATAGTTATTATCAGCAGATTCAACAATTTTAACTTAGCAGCAGATATAAAATAAATGCAAGAATTAAATGTCATGTAAAGTAAATAAAACACAAGCAATTTTATAGTGGTTCGAGGATTCCTCTAATCCACTATTCTCCAACTCTGAAGGAATCCACTAAGTAACTTTATCTTTGTTCTGAGAGTAGTCACGATCGATCAATCACATACACGATGCTCCGGGACCCGACTTCTTTACAAAATAGTTGTCTTGCTACTTCAGCTCCTTCAAACTCTTGGATTTGTTCACACAGCCCTCCAACGAGTCTAAAGTCTTTGGTTCGAACTTGAACCTTACTACTTCTCCTTCAACCTTGGAGAGTAGACCCTTTTGTTCTTTAAACAGGTTTTCCTCTTCAACTGTTGAAGTAATCTTTCCTTCACTAAATGTGTTGGATTGAATTCCTTTGAAATTAGGCTTGAGGATTTCTTTGAAAAGCTTGAGAGAATTTGCAGGTTATTGCTTGCTTGACTGCTTGATAGTCTTATAAAATTCATAATTCGTAACCTTCTCTCACTTGCTTCCTCAGCCTTTTATAGTGCACATTTGAAATTATGTCCGTTGAAGAGATAGACACAAATTTCAAACCACACTCGTAGGTTGTTGGCTTGTCTTGTTTTGCAGTATAGATGTGGATCATACCATGAATTAAATGCTCTGCAGCCTTTCCTTAATCTCTGCAGGTTTTCAGGTACATCTCATTGGTTTTTTTGCACTCTTTCAGCAAAACAGCTTTATTGCTGGCAGCCTGACACATGCCTATTTCCAGCAAAAACTTGATTTGTCTTGACAACGGATCTCTTTCAGCTTTCTTCAAGTCTTTTCTGCTGCATACCCCTTTGACACTTGATTCTTATCATTTTGGAATGACTTAGCTATCAGTCAGCTGACTAAGTCAGCTTTTCTGTCACTTGACTGAGTCTTCATTTTGCTTCATACAGCTGACACATAGTTGGGTCTCCTCTTCTATCTTCAGTCGATTCTTGTAATCTTCAACTTAGCTGACTTTAACTCAGCTTATATAGCCATATCTATTACAAGTTGAAATACATAGAAAATGGGGTGCCAACTTCTTAATCTAAGTTTTACATGGTATCATCAAAATCTAAACAGAAATTTTCCTAACAACATCTTTGTTCAAATCAAGTTTAAATCTGAAAAAAAATTCAAGCAAAAACAACTTACTAGGCAAAGAAGTTTCAGTATTCAATTCTTCTAATTATTCCCACAAAGCTTTTGCAGAATCAAGCTTATCAACTTTTCTAAGCACAGAGTCAGAAAGATTTAGAATTATCGAAGAATAAGCATACTCATCAATTTCCGATTTCTTTTGAGCAGTATCTTTTTCACCATAAACACCACTCACAACCTTATAAACTTTTTGTTGAATTCAAACTCCTTTCATTTTCTGTTGCCAAATCAAAAAATTAGTTTTTCTATTAAAAGGTTCAAGATTATAACCAGACACAACCATTTTCATAAGAAACACAATAGTTTTTCAGAAAACAAGGCACACAAGGCAGGTTATAAGCACAGAATAATCAACAAAACACAGAAAAATAGAGAAATACAGTAGAAGCAAAAATAAAGGCCACAGATAGGAAACCCATCGCTCCACAAGATTACACTACACTCGCGGTGTAGGGTCAAGCGGCTTTTTAGCTTGGAGTTCCTTTTATACGAAATAATAAAACTTGAAAGACGATCAACCACGTAACAGACTCAAACGAGCAAGTAAAGGCAGATATGGGATCACACAGAATCCCTTTAAACAATAGCAACAAATACCAACACACAAACCGCGGCAAGTTGTATTTACACTATGAAAGGAATAAATCCGCAGCAAGCGGTTACACTACGAAAAGCAATAAAAGGGAGTTTGAGCCTCTTTACCAGAGCGAAACCCTATGGTAAGTGTTTCGTACCGCCACGTTGGGGATGCTCTGATACCACTGTTAGGTATCGACCTCGTCGTCGTCCACGAAAGTCATAGCCGAATATTACAAAAGCTAACGAATTTAACTATTACAATATAGAGCCTACGGGATAGGAATTAGGAATTACAACCCGATTCCTATAAAAAGCAATAAATTACACTGTAGAGCCAAGCAATACAAACGCACAAGGGAAGGCACTTTCCCATTCAAGAACCAAAGCAAAGAAACTAAAAGTTACAGAAGCTAAAAGCTACAGTAAAATACCAAACCCTTTAAGATCGTCGGCCGACTGAAAAATGGACTTGTAAGGCTCGAACGCGCCAAAAAAGGCAAAAGAGAAATTAGTAAAAGTTGTAAAAATAGAACTAAAAGCGAAAGCAAGAATAGGAAAGACATCACCGTGTTTCAGCTCCTTGCTTCAATGATCTTGAGAACCGAGCTCCAAAGTAGCGTTCGAAATGGATGACAATAGGACAAGGAATCGGCTCGAGAAAATTGAAGAAGAAACACCCCACAAAGAGTCAAGTAAGCCAATGCTTCAACCAACAAGGAGAGAAACACATGAATCAGCCCAAGCTACCAAAACGCTCACAAAGAGCCCCAAACAGAAACCAACAAAGGATCCCTATCTCAGCCCGAATCTCTACCGAGCGAACTCTCTGAAAACCTCCCACTAAAACCACAAAGGAAACTCTCAAAACGATCGGTCAAACTCACGAAGATGGAAGCCCAAACACAACCCAAGGTTTAGTCAAGCTAGAACTCTTTATTCACAGTAGAAAAAGGAGTTAAGCAAGATGGAAGAAAGGGCAGGGAAAGATATGAGAGTGCAGCGAAAAGAGAGGCGCCGCTGGTGTGTTGAGGAGAGATAAGAGAGTTCACTTTAATAGGATTTAGTGGGATGAATATAAAAAGGAGAGATGGAGGGATGAGATTAGATCCCTAAATCGAAGGGTCCAAAACAAGTCTGAGGATCCGCGAGCCAAATAAAATTGGGTTTAAGTGACCCGCACCAAACAACCGGACTACTTAAAGGGCGGGCAGCACTTGGGCCTTTTTAAGTGATTAGTTTTGGGCCACCAAAAATACCACAAAGGCATTTGGGCCACAAAAACTAACACACCCATTCCAGATAAATTGTCTAACCTCTATGCTTGGATCTGATCAAGCGACTGAATCAGTCTGATACATTGTAATTTTAGTCCACTAACCATAGGAGTGCAGAAAAATTGGTCTACTTTAACTTTCGTTTGGAAAATGATCTTGTATCTTTGTAGAACATTCGGATTTAGTCCTTGTTGGCTAAAAATATTAAAAATTGCTTAAAAAATCTCATATTAATTGCACGTGAACATAAAAACCTAGGAATTTTCGAATCTTAATTCAATCAAAAGTTAGGTTTCCGACCATTTCTAGCCAAACAATTCGAAAAATCCCCAATTTGTTTTGCGTGCACATGCAACTCATCCGATATTTTCCAAACAATTTTGAAATTTTCAACAAAATGTGGACTAAATCCGAGAGCTTTTCAGGTATACATGGCCATGATTTTGCCAAATGAAATTTAAAAATTGACCAATTTTGCCACTACTACTATAGTTAAAGTACCAAATTTGCAATTTACCCAAATTAGTCAGAGTTTTTAAATTCTAAAAGGTTTATGAGACCAATTCAACCTGGTGGAGCACAGTGGGTGGCAGAGAAGAGAAATAAGTTGTCATGAAGGACAGATGTAGAGAAGAAGATAAGTATGGCCTCAAGCAATCAATTATTCGTCCAGGAAGTAAAATTAAGAAAATATGACCATTTTCTGGGGCAACTTAATTAAACTGTTTTATTTAAAATAAAAAATGGGCTGTTCTTACAGATTATAACTAACCTTTGATTTCCAAATTCCACACAAATAATTTACTCATATTCAAAGAAGGTGATGAGGCCATTGTATACAATATTTATCTGGAAAGCTAGCTAGCTACTTGATCAACATAGGAAAAATTGACCTAGGAAAGCTAGCTACTTGATCAACATTTGAAATATTGACCATTTGTATACAATATTTATCTGGAAAATAATGACGCATCTTCTGTTGAATATAAAAGGGATAATTACAAAAATACCCTGAGATTTAGACTAATTACAAAAAAATCTAGAGATGCTTTAAAATTACAAGAAAACCCCTTAACGTATGATTCTATGTTATATTTTCTCCTTCATAAACAACAAATATTTCAAAACCCCATGATATTTCTAGAAATATTACAGTTAACCCCTTAAATACATAATCAAACTTGAGGGTTTTTTTGTAATTTTAAAACATCTCTAGATTTCTCTGTCATTAGCCCAAACCTTGGGGGGATCTTTTGTAATTATCCATACAAAATGGGAAATCATCAAAGACCTGGCAAGGGTTAATTATATATGTGCACGTCAAAGGAAATGAGATGACAATGTCAAAATATTAATAGTTTGCTCAAGTAAGTATTTGATTTGTTCAAATAGAGTTTACTATATATATGCTTACTCTGTAAGCTTGGAATTAATATCATCTTTCAGTCTTTCAACTAAGCAACAAGCAATTTAATTAAACTCTCAGCAAAATCAAATTAATTTGTTTAAGATGGCTATAATTCGGTTCCTCATAGCTATGGTAATTGTGGCGTTAGCTTCTTCATTAGCTTATGCATCTGATCCAAGCCCTCTCCAGGACTTTTGTGTCGCTGTTGATGACGCCAATGCAGCTGGTAATTTCACTTTCCATTTTCTTTCCAGGGAATGAATACAATATACCCATGTCATATATTTAGCCTAATTACAAAAAAACTTGAGTTATCTTTCAAAATTTCAAATACCCTGTTCTCAAACAAACTTTCGGCTCTAAAAGCCAATCCGAAAATGATAGAGAAAACTTTGATAACCACACTCTAACTTTAATTAATAAGCTCTACAAGACTGCTCAAGTTAACATTTTCTTGTTGAAATCCTTAATCATTCATATGAAAACTTAAGTTCCCACCTTGACATATTCATGCTTTCAAGAAACTCAATTTGGATTACTGTTTATCCTGCATTAATAATTGATATTCTATTATTCTCCTTACAAGTTTTATTCATGCATGCGCAGTTTTTGTGAATGGAAAGATTTGCAAGGATCCAAAAATGGTGACAGCAGACGATTTCTTCTTTTCCGGCCTAAACAGGCCTGGAAACACATCAAATCGACTTGGATCAAGAGTCACCCCTGTGACTGTCAACCAGCTACCAGGACTCAACACTCTCGGCATTTCTTTGGTTCGTGTCGATTTCGCACCAAACGGGCTCAACCCGCCCCACACACACCCCGCGCAACTGAGGTTCTTGTTGTCGTGCAAGGCACTCTCTATGTTGGCTTTGTCACCTCCAATCCCGCCAACCCAAACACAAACAACAAGCTCTTTACGAAAACGTTATATCCAGGCGACGTCTTCGTATTCCCAGAAGGTCTCATTCACTTCCAACTCAACGTCGGAAAGACGAATGTTGTGGCGTTTGCTGGTCTGAGCAGCCAAAACCCAGGAGTTATTACAATTGCCAATGCGGTTTTCGGTACAGACCCTCCGATTTCTACTGATGTTCTTACAAGAGCTTTCCAGGTTGATGTGAATGTGGTCAAATATCTTCAAGGGCAGTTTTAGTGGAACCGTTACTAGAAAGCGACATAGGAGTGAAATATTTCATTTTGATTTGTTACGTACTAATAACTAAGAATAAGCATTTGGGACGTTCAGTCCTTAATTATGTAAGCATATATACATGCATTTGTTGAAGAATAAAATGATGATTAGATGATGATCTACTTATATAATATACTACAATAACAATCGTGTGTTATACGATATATATTTATCCAAAAATAAAATTTTAGTTTCACAAATTTAATTAAAATAGTTATAAGACCCAAAATACAAATTAGAGATATTAAAAAATAAATTCAAAATTTAGAAAAATGCAATTTATTTAATATGTATAATATAATATAATAACTAAAATTTAAAGATATAATAAATTAAATGATAACAAATTTACAATATAGTGTAGATAAAATCCTTGAATTTTTGGGTTATTTGTTATCTTTTAAAATTTTTATCTTTCAAGTTCAATAGAAGAGTTTTCCAAGCAAGAAAAACGTAGAAAAATTCCTAAAACAATAGTAAAATTTCTTTTAGAATCAATTTTTTTTTTTTGAAATGCATGTTTTCTGTATTTTATTTGTAGCGTATAATAAAATATAATAATTTAAAAGATAACAATTAAAAGATAGCGTAGGTAGAATCTTTGACTTTAACAAATTTAAAGGATATAATAAATTAAAAGATAACAAATTTAAAATATAGTGTAGATCTATAGAATACTTGATTTTTGGTTTATTTGTTATCGTTTAAAATTGTTATCTTTTAAGTTCAATAAACAGAGTTTCCAAGGATGAAAAACGTATAAAAATTCCTACAACATAGTAACGAATCTTTAGAATCCAATAAAAATATTTTTTTCTTTTAAATTCATTATCTTTTAAGTTCCTAAAAAATAGTAACTTATCTTTTAGAATACAATAAAAATATTTTTTTCCTCAAGATACTTGTTTTCTCGCATTTTGTTTGAAGTGTATAATATAATATAATAATTTAAAAGATAACAAATTTAAAATATAGTGTAAATAGAACCCTTGATTTTTGAGTTATTTGTTATCTTGTAAATTTATTGTTTGGATTATTTGTTATCTTTTAAACTTGTACATAGGGTTGCCACATGGATAAATATGAACTCACCATGTGGCATTGGAAGAATGAGAAGTTGACAAATATAAAAAATTAATAAGGTAAATACATGTATCAACTTTGCTTTTTCTTTTCTTGTATAAAGTTGATTTGAGATTTTTCAAGTCCACATTGTCGGCCTTTTTTCCTTTTTTTTTTTTTTTTTGCGTTATTGAGAAAAATTCTAAATACACCGACCAAATTTCTAAATACACCTTCATCTTTTTTCAAGCTCACATTCTTGTTCCCACCATCACTCACTTTCTTCTTCTTTCTCCACAATATTTGCATTTTTTTTATGTAAACTATTATTTTTGAACATTCACATTGTTGTAAATATGGACCACAATGAATTCATCGACACCAATAATATAACAATCTTATTAATATAATGCTTAAAGTATATAGCGATTGTTCTTCTTATTCGAAATGCATGGCATGAATGTGTCATATTTTTCGTAAAATATCTTGGCAAGATCGTGACATGTTTTTCGCACGAGTAGAATGACACGATGATGCCATATATATATATATATATATATATATATATATAGGGGAGGATCAAGTGAGACCATGTCTCTAGGTGAGACACAATGGACTAATCTCAACCATCTCCCACTATTAATCAATGGGTATGATTTAATGGATAAAAAATATATTAAAATATTAATTTAATCAATATAAGGGTAGTAGGGTAAAATAACATAACAAGTTAGTTACAAAAATGAAATCAAATATCTTTCTCTCTCATACATCTCTCAATTTCCCCAATTTCACGTCTCTCTCTCTCTCCTCCATTAGCGCAAATAAAAAAAGCGTGAATAACCCGAAAATTACAAGTTCATGAAAATTACAGAGAAAAACAAGAAAAATCGGTGCAATATTACGAGAGAAAAACGAACAAAGTGAGTTCGAAAACTAAATATGCAACAAAACTCAACTAAATATGCATTATCTGAAAACTATCTATGCAGCGTAAAAAAACTAATATGTAGTACAATATATCCAATTATGCAAGACGTCATAAACTATGCAACAAAATCAACTAACTATGTATTATCTAGAAACTATGTATGCATTGTGGAATAACTAAATATGCAGTACATTATGTAACATCCCATTTTTATAATTTCCAAAAGTGACATCCCATTTTCATAACTAAATATACATTATATTGAACTTTATTTATGCGGTGTAGTATAACTACATATGCGAGACGTTATATTCAATTATGTCTTGTTTTTCGTAAAAACAAAGTGCCAACAAAATAACTAAATATGCATTATTTGATGTCTAATTATGCAAAGAGAAGAACTCTAACTATCTTTGTAAAAAATAAAAATATTTAGAAAAAAAACAGTTCCTTAAATTCCGCCACAAAATCCGTGAGTCAATTTCAGCCCATAAAATCGCTGGGACCACTAATTTGAATTACAAAATTACAATCTTACCCTTAAAATCAGCGAAAATTATGAAATAATTAAAAAAAAAAATGAATTAATCACATCCCTTTATTTTTTAAGATCAATGGGTAAGATGAGTCCACACTGTCTCACCTAGGGAGGGTGGTCTCATTTGAACCAAATCTATATATATATATATATATATATATATATATATATTGTATGGTATGAACTAGACATGTCAAGTGGGCTGGGTTGGCCCAGCCCAATTCAGCCCAACCGCCCATGAATAGTGTTGGTGTCCTTGAGTCGATCCTGTAGTCATGATCTAAGCCCCTATTGGGCCCATAAATTGTTAACCGCCCCACCTACCCAGGCCCTCCTCAAACCCAAGACCAACCCCACCTAGGCCCGCCGGAGCCCAAGTAGTGTGGGTTGATTTTTCTCTTTGTTTTTTACTTTTTAGAATTCACTTGGAAGCCCAACCATTTTTGGTTTACAAAACATTTAAACTAATGTGATACTAGTAATCTCGTCCGTGTGTTACACGTGTATTATTATTTTAATATTATTAATTTATTATGAAACTATATTAACAATGAGTTGGTATTTATTACTTTATTTTAATAATAATATTCATATGAAGTATATAAAAATAAGTATTTCTATATCAAATTTATATTCTTAATTATAGACTTAAATGTCAAGTTCAACTCGTTTATATTTATCTCTCAATATATACATATTTCCGTATTGATATTATATATGTCACTTTCTAGTCCAAGTGGCTACGATAATCTAGAGGGGGTTGAATAGATTATGCCGATTTTATGCAAATCGCCATCTTTTTCGAATGAACACGTAATTGATAAGAATGTAAATGCGGAAATTAAACAACACTCGATGATTTATAGTAGTTCAACCCGCCTAGGGCCTAATCTACTACCACCCCGGTATATCCGAAGTGGATTTCAAAAAAAAAAAAAAATTATTAATTACCACAATTAATACAACACCACCTTTGAAAATTACCACAATCTTCTTACAACACCTTCAAGGAGATTACCACAATCTTCCTTCAACTCCTATGAAGAGTACCACACTCTTCAACACCTAAGATCACCCAAGTGTGTTCTTACCACAAGAACACTAACAAGGATATCTTGTTTTGGATGATAGAAAAATTCAAGATTACAACTCAATAATTGAAGTATACAAACTTTGAATGCAAGTGTAATCAACAAGGAAAAGCCTAGACCTCAAGATAGGGCAAGTGCAAGAACTAGGCTATTACAACAAGAGTATAAAAATGAAAGTCAAGAATTTGCAGATTTCTTGTTGAGTATTTTGCTTGTATGTGTTGTGTTTTAGTGTCTTCAAATTCATCCTCTATTTATAGGAGAGTCTTCAAGATTGGATCTCCAACATAGGCTCCTCCTTCTTCACTTTTGTCTACAAAAAGAGGATCACAAGATGTAGAAATATTGTACAAAAATCAAAAGTGAATCTTGTTGATAAGGATTTCAAACAAAGACATGATTTTTTTGTCATAAAATAACATAGGCGACCGGTTGCCCTGTTTAAGATTTCGAACGTTTGAAAAAGATAGTGTGATCCGTGGTCAAGGGGGTCGATTGGCGGTCGCGGGTAATGCGACCGGTCGCCTAGGGTGCGACGGTCACCCCTTTGGGCCGGTCCCCCTCTTCATTTTTTTTTGACTTGATGACGTTATGTTTCAAGTTTTCTTTCTTCAGGTACCGGTCGACGTTTTGGGCGACCGATCGACCTCCAATCTTGAAATGTTGTCCGATTTTTATCAAAAATAAACTTCAAGAAATACTCCAAAAAAATAGTAAAAACATTTTAAATCACTTGGGAGTATTTGGACAACATTTATAAACATTGTTTTGGTATAAAACCCAATTAACACAAAAATATTAAATATGTTGTCCAATTTTTTTATCGAATAATAAACTCTAAGAAATACTCCAAAAATTAGTAAAAACATTTTAAATCATTTAGGAGTATTTTGGACAACATACATAAACTCATTTAAATATAATCATCAAAATCTTGATAAAAACATTTATCTAACAAACTCCCCTTTTTGATGATTACAAACCAAAACAATTTTAGGAAGTTGATTTTAAAACAAAACAAATTTTCCGGTCTAAAACATCAATCCATTATAAGCAAGATTCATCATAAGTACAAACACACAAGGATAGGAGCAAAGATTTTTCAAAATTATTTTTGCACAAGCTCCCCCTATCAATATGAATATCAAGAACAAGTATAAAAGCAATCAACTAAAAGTTAAAAGCTTAGCTTTTACAACTTAAGCTTAAATTTCATGAGCTTATAAGCTCCCCTGTCATAAAACATCATTAGTCAAGCATAAAAGTCCATAATACATCACATGGACTAAGTATTGTTCATGACTTTTGGCTTTTAAGAGCCCTAGCTTATAGCTTTTCTTACGAGCTTATTTTCGCTTCTTTGAGCGTATAAGCTTATTTCTGTTTCTCCCCCTTTGGAATCATCAAAAATAATGTTAGCACGATAAAAACATCATATAATTATATCAAAGTACGCAATTTAATCAATTTATCGAGCATATTGAACATTTAAGCTTAAATTTCGAATAAAAGGGAAAACATTGCTAATTTGATTTGTAAAAGCTCATTTGATTGATAAAACATGATCTCTATAAACTTATAAGACTTTTCAAATCAAGAGAATCATGTAGGTGATGAATTTTTCATTGAAACATTTTGTCGAACACTTGGCGTGCGTTGAGTAAAACAAGAGAAATATAACGCCTTTGTGATTTGTTTAAGCCAAAACATTTCATCACCAATTGCAATACAACAATATTCATTCATCAACAATCATCATATACAACATACTAATACAAGAATTTCATCAAAATATCAAGATATAAGCACATTCTCAAGTGTTCAACCTAATTGAGAAAAAGAGAAATTCTTACCATTTAATCGGTAAAGATGAGAAATGATGATGATAATCGAGCTTCATGAAATCCAATATATAATATAAATACAACAAAATAAATTTGAAGTGAAATTTGTGTGTAATTGGCGAAGGGGACGAAAAATGAACACAAAAGACCAAAATGACAAATGCCGAGAACAGAAACGATTTTAAGCAAATTTAAGCAATGGTCGACCCAGTTGGGGCATGGGCGACCGGTCGACGTCATGGGCGATGGTCGGCCTTTCCCCGTCGGCCGATTGTTCATTCCGTTTTCCAAAATCCGAGGTTTGAACCAAAAATCCAAGTTTTCGCCCCCTAAGTTTTAAAAACGTGCAAAATGCAATCATAGACCTCATTCAATATGCATTATGCTTAACCGAGCTCGTATTGACGCAAACGTCTCGGAAGATAGCGGTTTTGTAAAAATGTCCGCTAATTGATCTTGAGATGGTACAAAAGATATCTCAATTTTTCGTTTAGAAACACAATCCCTTAGAAAATGATGTTGAATCTCAATGTGTTTAGTACGATTATGATGGAGGGTTTTGAGCAATATTTATAGCGGATATATTATCACAAAAGATAGGAACACTTTCAAAAGAGCATTTGTAATCCGCTAAAGTTTGTTTCATCCAAAGCAATTGAGTACAACAAAAAGCCGCGGAAATATATTCGGCCAGTAGTTGTTGAAAGTGAAGCACAATTTTGTTTCTTTGAAAACCAAGAAACTAGGCAATCGCTTTAAAAATTGACATGATCCGGAAGTACTTTTACGATCATCAATATTTCCCGCATAATCCGAATCACTATAACCTTTAAGAGAAAAATTTGCATTCTTTGGATAAAATAAACCATATTGAATAGTGTCTTTTTCGTTGGGAAATTTATTGTTTAGATTTTGATGAATGCCATGTAAAACTTAGAATAGGAAGTTGGCACCCCATTTTAGTTGTAAACCGCATTGTAATAAATAATAAATGGGTCAAGCCGAGTTAAGTCACCATGCCTAAACATGCAAGAAGACAACTTGAGACTAGAAGGAAGACTCGCCGCAAGACGGTGAGTATGGAAAAGAAAGAAGAGAAGACGGAACTCGATTGAAGGAGCGGTGAGATGCGGTGAGTAGAGTATCATCAAGTCAACTCAAGATAGCCAAGTCTCAAGTTGAAGTGAGAAGAGTCATCCAATGATTGGAAGTCGACTCTAAGTCACCTGGGGAAAGCAAGGAAATGCGGTCAAGTCGAGATAACAGAAAGAGATCCGTTGTACGTAAATCAAGAGAATTACTTAAACAAGTAATACCTCCATACTACCTTTCTCGAAGTGCTCACCGGTCGAGCGTGCAAAAGGAATAAACCAATGGGAAGATCTTTGCACCATGTCGAACTCAAAAGGCGGAGAACAATTCATACGAGGAAGTGGCAATTCCAAGGACTCGCAACAAGACAAGCCAACGACCACAAGTGTCTTTTGAAAATAAGCCTATCTCTTCAACGGGCAAACTTTCAAAAGAACACTATAAAAGGCCGAGGAATAACTCGAGAGAAGGTTACCTTGATTACCGAACCACGAACATTCAAGAAAACATTTGAACTGTAACCAAAAACATTCTCAAATCATTCAAGATTAATCCTCTAGCCTACATTACGAAGAAAATCAATCCAACACTCACTGTGAAGGAAAGATAGCTTCAATCAGTTGAAGAGGAAACTTTAGAAGAAAAGGGGGTCTACATTCCACGAAGGATTGTAGGAAGGTTCAAGGTCGAACTAGTCTCGAGTTTTAGGAGGGCTTCGTGATCAAATCCTAAGAGCTTGAGAAAGTGAGTTTGTAGTAGCAAAGGCAGCTTTTGCCTGTGAAGAAAGCGAGTCGGACGAGAAGCGGTGAGTGACCAAGGCATCTCAGATCGAGTCCCAAAGGATCAAGTCGGATGTGTGATCAACACTTGTATCGGACTGTTACCACTCGTATCTTGATCAATACTTAGTGGATTCCTCCAGGATTTGGAGAAGAGAGAGTAGAAGAATTACCCCATCTTCGAACCTCTATAAAAACTTATCGTGTCATTTACATTTCAAAGACTTAAATTCTGCATCTTATTTGCTTAATTCTGTGACATATTTGATATCCACTTGATAATTTATAAGTACTAAATCAAGCATTAAATCATTGCTTAACCATAACTAAGGGTGTTAAGTCTTCCAAAAAACAAACCACAGTTGAGCTAATTCGGTCTTTAATAAATTTGAGTTATTCTATTAACATTTCAATGAAGTCATTTGAGTGACTAACTCTCTTGATTAACTAAATTGGTTGTCCACCAAGGACACGGTATTGTAGTATCAACTCGAACTTTAAAAAGGACTAAAGTGAAAATTTGGTAAGGTTTATTCAACCCCCCTTCTAAACCTTACACTCACACCCCTTGGGACCTACACTTTCAAATATCTAAAAATTCTTTTAACGGCACTCATATGAGATTCTTTAGGATTGCTTTGAAAACGAGCACATAGGCATACGGCATGAAGAATATTCGGTCTACTTGCGGTTAAATAAAGTAACCTACGAATCATACCTCGATATTTGGATTCATCAACCGACTTGCCTTTTTCATCTTTATCAATCTTGACGTTTGTTGCCATTGGGGTAGAGACGGTTCTTCCTTCTTCAATTCGAACTTCTTCAAAAGTTCTTTTGTATATTTGGATTGTGAAATGTATATTCCTTCTTGGCATTGCTTAATTTGAAGTCCAAGGAAGAAGTTGAGCTCCCCCATCATGCTCATTTCAAATTCACCTTGCATTAACTTAGAAAATTTCTTGCACAAAGATTCATTAGTAGCACTAAAAATAATATCATCAACATAAATTTGCACTAATAAGCAATCTTGCCCTTTTTCAAAAACAAAGAGAGTAGTATCAACTTTACCTCTTGTAAAACTATTTTGCAAAAGAAAAGAGCTAAGTCTATCATACTATGCACGGGGTGCTTGTTTTAAACCATATAAGGCCTTTTAAGTTTATAAACATCATCGAGCTTGTTCCAAAATACCCATTTTGTACCAATAATGGTTTGAAATGGAGGACAAGGTACTAATTCCCATACATCATTCCTTTCAAATTGATTCAACTCCTCTTGCATTTCTAAAAACCATTCCTCATCTTCAATGGCTTCCTTAGCATTTTTAGGCTCTGTTTGAGATATAAGAGCTTTTCGGCAAATTTTCCTCGAGTCGTTACTTTATCAAGGGGATCACCGATAATAAGATCTTTTGGGTGATCTCCTTAAATTTCAATGCTACGGGAAGATTCAAGTATCACCTTTTTCTTCTTGAGGAACATTTGAGCTTGAAGGTTGATCATTTTGAGTATCATCTTGAACAATGGGTTCAACAATATCCTCTTCATCACTTTCATCATTGGGTATCCTTTCAACACCGAAGCTTCATTGAATTTGACATGGATGGATTCTTCAACAACTCCACTAGTTTTATTGTAAACCCGATAAGCTTTGCTCTTAGTTGAATACCCCATAAATATTCCTTTATCGGCCTTAGGATCAAGTTTGTCCAATTGATCCTTAGTATTCAAAATAAAACATTTACATCCAAATATTTTGAAATAACTAATATTTGGAGTTCTTCCTTTCCAAAGCTCATATGGAGTTTTATTCATTTTAGGACGAATATAAACTCGATTAATGACATAGCAAGTGGTACTTACCCGGTCCAAAAATATTTTGGAAGTGAAAATTCATTGAGCATGGACCGATTCATTTCTTGAAGTGTCCGGTTCTTTCTTTCGGCTACTCCATTTTGTTGAGGTGTCCTTGGAGCCGAAAAATTGTGACTATATCCCTTGTTTTCACAAAAGACTCAAAATTCGCCGTCAAATTCTTCACCTCGATCACTTCGAATAGACTTAATAGTATCTTCATTTTCATTCTCAATAAGTCTACACAACTTAACAAACTCATTAACGGCATCGCTTTTATTTGCAAGAAATAGAGCCCAAGTATATCTAGAAAAATCATCAACTATTACAAAAGTGTAATGTTTTCCACATAGACTTGCCGTACCAATATCCCCATACAAATCAAGATGAAGCATTTGTAGGGGTTTGGTAGTGGAAATTTCATTTTTGGGCTTAAAACTACTCTTAACTAATTTGTTCTTTTGACAAGTGTCACATAAGCCAAGATTTTCAAAATTCAATTTGGGTAGTCCTTTTACATGTTGGTTTTCGTAAATAGTTTGCAAATTTTTGTATCCAACATGTCCAAGTCGCCTATGTCATAAACTAGTTAAATCATTATTGGCGACAAGACAAGAAACATTTTGACTAACCAAATCACTTGTACAAATTTTGTAAAGATTGCCTTTTCTAATTGCTTCACAATAATTTTATCATTTTTGGAAATAAGGCATTTTTTTATTAAAAACAACATTATAATTTGAGTCACAAAGTTGGCTAACACTTATCAAATTAATAGTAGTTCAACCCACCTAGGGCCTAATCTACTACCACCCCAAAGATATCCGAAGTGGATTTCAAAAAGAAAAAAAGATTTTATTAATTACCACAATTAATACAACACCACCTTTGAAGATTACCACAATCTTCTTACAACACCTTCAAGGAGATTACCACAATCTTCCTTCAACTCCTATGAAGAGTACCACACTCTTCAACACCTAAGATCACCCAAGTGTGTTCTTACCACAAGAACACTAACAAGGATATCTTGTTTTGGATGATAGAAAAATTCAAGATTACAACTCAATAATTGAAGTATACAAACTTCGAGTGCAAGTGTATGTAAGTCCAAGCGGCTACGATAATCTAGAGGGGGTGAATAGATTATCTCCATCTTTTCGATTTCGCCCTCTTTTTCGAACCGAATGCTCAAAGACAATAATAAAGGTGTGGAATGTAAATAACACGCGTCGATTTATAGCAGTTCAACCCACCTAGGGCCTAATCTACTACCACCCCAAAGATATCAGGGATGGATTTCAAAAAAGAAAAAGAATTTTATTAATTACCGAAATTAATACAAACTCAACTTACAACACCTTGAAGAGCACCACACTCTTCTTCAACACCACCTTTGGAGATTACCACAATCTCCTTTGAAGATTACCACAATCTTCCTTCAACGGCACCTTGTGAAGATTACCACAATCTTCAACCTTGAAGAATACCAAATTCTTCAACACCTCCATAAGAAAATCGCCACAATCTTCTTGCACCTATCACCTAGATCATCCAAGTGTGTTCTTACCACAAGAACACTCACAAGGATATCTTGTGTTGAATGATAACCAAAAATCAAGATTACAACTCAATAATGAATATTACAATTTGAGTGCAAAGTGTAATCAAGAATAGCCTAGACCTCAAGGATGTGAAAGTGATAAGCTAGGCAAAATTACAACAAGAATAATAACAATGAAGAACAAATATTTGCTTGAAATGTATCTTGTTATGTTGTATCTCTATTGTTGTATTGGTTGCTCCAAAACTTCCTCTATTTATAGGAGATGATTGATCAAGCATAGGCTCTCTTGGAGATTGAAAATCTAGAAAAATACAATTAAAATCAAGAATATATTTGTTAGAAATCAATCCCTCAATTTAAGGAAAGTTTGTCTGTGTCAAACGGTCGAAATTTGTTTGTCAAAAGATAGAGGACGGCCGCACTGAGAAATAGACGTTTGAAAATTGCACAAAGAAAAAAACACAGGGTGACCGGTCGATGTCCACCTCGACCGGTCGACGCCCCTACAATCGGCCGGCCAAGACCAAAAATCAAAACAGGGAGTTCTGCTTTCAACCTTAAACTCCTGTGTACGGTCGGCCGGGGGTCGCCGGCCGACGTCACGGTCGACGCCCTAGTCGACCGATCGACCTGGCCATTTTCCTTTCCGTCTTATTTTTTGTTTCCAAATTCATCTTCAGGTACGGGTTGCCCTATATCGGCGATCGATCGACCTCGAGGCACGTAAATGTTGTCCAATTTTTGTCGGAAATAAAACTCAAGAAATACTCGAAAATTTAGTAAAAACATTTTAAACCAATCGAGAGTATTTAGACAATATTTAGGAATCTTGTTTTGAAGTAAAAACTTATAAACATAAAATCATGAAAAGTGTTGTCCAATTTTTCTAAAGTAAAACTTGAAGTAATACTCCGGAAAATATTAAAACCATTTTAAATCATTTGGGAGTATTTGGACAACAATTAAAAACATTGTTTTGGTGTAAAAATAAAATCATCAAAATTAAGATAAAAACATGTATCAAACAATCTCCCCCTTTTTGATGATTACAAACCAAAACAATTTTTAGAAATATTAGAGGGACAATTTTAAAAACAATTTTCCGGTAAAAACATCTAACCGTTTGGAAGCAACCAAAATTTCCAAAATACATAAGCAACCAAGAAAGGGAGTAATTATATTCAATAATAGGCATAATAAGCACAAGCTCCCCCTATCAACAAGCACATCAAGAATAATGTAAAAGCAATTAATCATAAGCCAAAAGCTTAGCTTTTACATAATGTTCAAGAGCTTATAAGCTCCCCCTGTCAACAAAACTTCATTAGACATGTATAAAAGTCCATCAAGCAATAATTGGACTAAATATAATTCACAACTTATGGCTTTTAAGAGCCATAGCTTATAGCTTTTATAACAAGCTTTTATTAGCTTTTTTTTTGAGCTAATAAGCCAATAATGAGCCAATTTCATGTTTCTCCCCCTTTGGAATCATCAAAAGAATGTTAGGATGATAAAAACGTCATACAAATACTTCAAAGTGCGCTAAAGAGACGGTTTATCAACCATTGAGCAATTTACGCTAAAAATCCAAGAAAAATGGGAGAAATGTGTCATGAAGAATTGATATGCGCATTTTTTATTTGCCAAAACATGATCTCAATAAATATTGAAGACTTTTGGAAGCAAGAGACTCATGTAGAAGTTGAAAATTTCATTGTGATATTTCATCGAACACTTTGTGGGCGTGAAAATTAAAAGAAGTTGTATATAGCCCTTGTAAAAGATTCAAGCCAAAAAAAAAAATTTCATTACCAAAACACATCATACAATACAACAATATATCTAAGCCCATCAAGATCATATGCAAAAATATAGCAAGAGATATACGAGAAAGTCATAAACTCAAGGGTTCAACCCAATTGAGATAATATTGGCCAAAAAGATCAAGGCATTACAAATGTCATCAAGCAAAAATTAAAGAGCCATCAAGTAATATATGTCAAGCATCAAACAATGCATATTAGATATTACAAATGTCCCATAATATCCATCTAAGCAATATGATCAAAGCATCTCGGATGCATTAAAGCGAGAAATTTAAAAGAAGCACTTTTACCATCAAGTACTTCATACCAACACCAAAATATGCCAAACTAGAGTATTGTTACCAACAAATACTCCATCATGATCATCCACAAGTCATTATCAACTTGCAATTTTAACCCTTTCAAGAAGACAAGCAAATCTCATTAGTGCAATAGAGTTATACAAAAAGTTCATAAAGCAACATGAACAAGAAAGAAAAATGCTAAAAGGTAAAGGGGTGGGGACATCAATCCTCGTCCGAAGAGAAGCAAGTTCCGGGGATAAGATCTTTGATGAATTTCTTCAATTTGCCGATTGACTTTTTCAAACTAGAATTTTCTTTCTTCACAACCCGGAGCTCTTTCCTAAGAGAGGCTACGTCTCTCTAAATGTATCTTTTTCCACTTTGTCCATTCTCTCTTTGAGACTTAAATCTTCAACATCTTGCTCGTTTTCATCTTCTTCCTCGTTTCCTTCATTTTCTTCCTCCCCAACTTCTTATTCATCTTATTCATCCCCCACATTCTCTTCTTCCTCATCTCCTTGTTCATCAACATTACCTCTTCCGATATTTTCAACCTCATTGTCATTAAAGAAATAATCCCGAGGTTGTTGTTGATGTCGCACGCCCCCTAGCGGCTTTGGTGGGAACCCGTGGTAAATGTCGTCGCATTCTTACCATTTGTAGAATGTTGGCATTATCAAAATCATTGTAACGAATTTCGGTATTCATTTCATTTTCCGGGTATCCCGATAAATACAATAGTCGGCAAATCAAATTACCCAAAGTATATTTTTTTGGTAAGCCTTCTTGATTCCGACAAACAATACACAAAAATTGCCCCATAATTTACTCTTTCTCCTCGAACAATCTTATAGGTGAGAAAGAGTTCGAGATTACTCGGAAGTTTTATTTCCTTCCCACAAACATAATAGGAGCAAATAATAGATATAATCCGAAAAATATGGCGGCATTGCCGAATATGTCACCGGGATACACTCCTAAAAAAGGTTTTCACCTCATCTAGTGAAACACCGAAAATATTATCATCCCAATGAGTGCAATCCACATTAACCACTCCATCATTCGGCACATTAAAATGATTGCAAATATCAGCCAATGTCCATGAAAAATGCTTACCATTAACAAATGTGTGAAGTTCCAACGGATTATCTACCGAAAGCATCAACAATCCACATATTTGCATAAAAAAGTTTTATAAGCTCATCATCATAATGCAAACACGGATTATCCCATAATGAAACCCAACCTTGAATTTCAAAATAAGCCCTAATTTCGGAAATTCATCGTGAAATGCTAAAAATCGAACCATAAGAGTGCACACAATTTTCTTGTCGTTTAACCCAATGTTATCATAGTGCTCCTCTGCAAGTTTATTAAGAAATCGAGATCTATTAGCTCTTGAGGAGGCTCGTAAAGAAGTGATAACTTACTAGAGTCCCAATGAATGCTCGATTTTGAAACCCCAAACTCTTAATTCGACAATCTCCTCTTCCGTAGTAAGCGGTTTTGATTATCTCCTTGTGGAATATCACTTTGTTGGGGTTGGAGGAAGATTCTCCCCTTTGCTTCCTTCTCCTCTTTTGAGGATTTCGTCCAGAGTGAATTGACGAGGTGCCATGAAAAACAAGATGAATATGATAGATATGAGCTTAAGGATGAAATAATTTATGAAGTATTGGGATATTTTGAGAGAATTTTGGAGTGAGAATGAGTTAGGCTCATGATCTTGAGAAGAAGAAATGAAACTCAGTATTCCCTTGTTTCAATATAAACTTACGCCCGTCTAAAATAACCCTCGGCGAATCGGTCGACCGGTGTGGACGACGGCCGACGGGTTGTCGACCGGGTGTGGTCAACCCCACCGACCTGGTACTGATTTAGGTGTAATATCATTTCGAAATTCCAAAATTCAATTTTTCACCCCAAAAGTTTTAAAACTTTGCAAAAGGGTAATTTTGGACCAAGTCCAACAAATATGGGTTTCGGGAAAACATATATACGAGAAAATCGAGACTTAACGAGTAGTGCCCTTTTTTAAAAAAAAAAAATTTGCAAAATCATTTAGGGGCACTTAAGGGGTTGAAATGAAATATCTTGAAAGATATGTGCATGAGCATAATATTGATTTCTAAAAGAAATACGGGTGAACATACCTCGATAGTTTAAGAAACTTGATGACGAAATAGCCAATGAATGTGAGATATATATCATACTCAATTCTTAAACAAAATTTGCACAATAGCACAAGTGTAGACAAGTAATAGGAGATATCAAGAAATATGCTTATGCTATAAAGATACATAAGAGATAATAAGCCACATAAGTTTAATTAAATGCACAAGACTTTTAGAAACATCATGCAAGGTCTTCTTTAAAAAAAATTTAAAAGCACAAATATATATTGAAGTCCTTAATTAAAAAAAAATAAATATTTGAAAACTCGTTTTGTAATTAAGACACAAATAAAAGCATGCATAAAAATAAAATACATATTTAAATAGAGAGATACGGGTTACCAATTACGCCATTTCAATGGGTTGTGCCGTTCCATTGTTGATAATATTTTCCTTTTGAGAAACATCTTGTTGATGATGGCTTCTCCAATTGCTCCATTTCCAAGCATTGTGGCTTTCCCATTTTTGAAAGTGTCTTTCTCTTGGAAAATCATCTTGTTGATGTTGTCTTTGCCATTTCCAAGGATTGTGTTCTTCCCATTTTTGATTATTTCCTCTTCTTGGAAAGTGACTTTGTTGAAAATGTTTTCTCCTTTGATCAAATGAATTGGTCATTTGATGTCTTCTTAGCGGTATGAATTTTCTCCGATTATTATTTCACGGGTACCTAATAAAATATTATTTTGTGGTACCCTCAAGTGCTTGGGTTCTTTGGGATTAGTCTTGAGACTTTTAGGTCTCCAACAATAATTAGAGCTATTTCTAGCCCGACAAGTATTTCTTGTATGACCCTTTTTACCGCAATAAAAGCAAGTAATATTACTAACATGCATAGGAACTCGATTCTTTTTCATATGCTTGACAATATTAGGCTCATGATCAAGTTCACTATTCAAACTATCACAACCATTAACATTCACAACATTGGGCAATTCATTGGTACCCAAGTTGGATTTTGATAAATCATTTTTCATGCAATTAATATCCTCAACAAGAGTACTATTTTGTTTTTCAAGGTTTCTAACCTTGTCAAGTGTGGTGGTGTGAGCACATGATAGTGATTCATAGGAAGTAAATAAACTATCCTTTTCATTTTTCAAAACATTGAATTCCTTTTTCAAATTTTTGTACTTAACTAGTAAATTTTGGAATTCATTTTGAAGATCATCAAAATCATTTTGCAAATCACTATAATCATTTTGAATGACAATATCATAGGAAGTAGAGGGTTTAAGACATACCTCGTTTTCTTCTTCGATGCCCATAAAACATTGTTCGACTACTTCATAGTTGGAAGTTGAAAAAGGCTTGTTCCTTAGATTTGAACTTGAATCCCTTTGAGAAGTAGATGCTTTTGTTTGACTCCTTTCATTTGCAAATACTCCATAGATGGCTTCTAATTTTTGCCATACTTCATGTGCCGATCGAATTCCTACAATATGTTCATATATCTTATTAGTAAATGAACAATACAAAATATTGAGAGCTTTACCGTTTAAGGAGATGATTTTCTTCTCTTCATCATTGAGCTCTTTGAATCCTTTGGAGGTGTGTGGTGTATCTATCATTGGAATGGATTCTCCATTTATGATGATGTTCCATAAATCGAATCCACAACCTTGTAGATAACATTCCATTCTTTCTTTCCAAAATATAAAATTTTTGGAATCAAATAGAGGTGGCTTGGTGGTGGAGGTGCCGGTAAGATGAGCTTTCAGAGCCGACGATCGTTCCTCTTCACTCGCGATGTGAAACGAGTTTGTCAAAGAGTTTGGCTCGATACCACTTGTAAGTCCAAGCGGCTACGATAATCTAGAGGGGGTGAATAGATTATCTCCATCTTTTCGATTTCGCCCTCTTTTTCGAACCAAATGCTCAAAGACAATAATAAAGGTGCGGAATGTAAACAACACGCGTCGATTTATAGTAGTTCAACCCACCTAGGGCCTAATCTAATACCACCCCAAAGATATCAGGGATGGATTTCAAAAAAAAAAGAATTTTATTAATTACCAAAACTAATACAAACTCAACTTACAACATCTTGAAGAGCACCACACTCTTCTTCAACACCACCTTTGGAGATTACCACAATCTCCCTTTGAAGATTACCACAATCTTCCTTCAACGGCACCTTGTGAAGATTACCACAATCTTCAACCTTAAAGAATACCAAATTCTTCAACACCTCAATAAGAAGATCGCCACAATCTTCTTGCACCTATCACCTAGATCATCCAAGTGTGTTCTTACCACAAGAACACTCACAAGGATATCTTGTGTTGAATGATAACCAAAAATCAAGATTACAACTCAATAATGAATATTACAATTTGAATGCAAAGTGTAATCAAGAATAGCCTAGACCTCAAGGATGTGAAAGTGATAAGCTAGGCAAAATTACAACAAGAATAATAACAATGAAGAACAAATATTTGCTTGAAATGTATCTTGTTGTGTTGTATCTCTATTGTTGTATTGGTTGCTCCAAAACTTCCTCTATTTATAGGAGATGATTGATCAAGCATAGGCTCCTCTTGGAGATTGAAAATCTACAGAAAAATACAATTAAAATCAAGAATATAGCTGTTAGAAATCAATCCCACAATTTAAGGAAAGTTTGTCTCGTTGTCAAACGGTCGAGAAATTTCTTTGTCAAAAGATAGAGCGGCCGGCCGCACGAAATAGACGTTTGAAAATTGCAAAGCAAAAAAACACGCAGGGTGACCGGTCGATGTCCACCTCAACCGGTCAACGCCCCTACAACCGGGGTCGGCCAAGACCAAAAATCAAAACAGGGAGTTCTGTTTGCTTTCAACCTTAAACTCCAGTGTACCGGGTCGCCGATCGACGTCAATGGTCGACCTGGCCATTTTCCTTTCCATCTTATTTTTTGTTTCCAAATTCATCTTGGTACGGGTTGCCCTATACGGCGACCGATCGACCTCGAGACAAAAATGTTGTCCAATTTTTGTCGAAAATAAAACTCAAGAAATACTCCGAAAATTTAGTAAAAATATTTTAAACCAATCGAGAGTATTTGGACAACATTTAGGAACCTTGTTTTGAAGTAAAAACTTATAAACATAAAATCATTAAAAGTGTTGTCCAATTTTTCTAAAAAAAAACTTGAAGAAATACTCCAGGAAAATATTAAAACCATTTTAAATCATTTGGGAGTATTTGGACAACAATTAAAAACATTGTTTTGGTGTAAAAATAAAATTATCAAAATTAAGATAAAAACATGTATCAAACATTGTAATCAAGAAGGAAAAGCCTAGACCTCAAGATAGTGCAAGTGCAAGAACTAGGCTATTACAACAAGAGTATAAAAATGAAAGCTTGAGAATTTGCGATTTCTTGTTGAGTATTTTGCTTGTATGTGTTGTGTTTTAGTGTCTTCAAATTCATCCTCTATTTATAGGAGAGTCTTCAAGATTGAATCTCCAACATAGGCTCCTCCTTCTTCACTTTTGTCTACAAAAAAGAATATCACAAGATGTAGAAATATTGTACAAAAATCAAAAGTGAATCTTCGATAAGGATTTCAAATGAAGCATGATTTTTTGTCACAAAATAACATAGGGATAGGTTGCCTGTTTAAGATTTCGAACGTTTGAAAAAGATAGTGCGATCCAGTGCAGGTCGAAGGGGGTCGACCAGGTCGATGGGGGTGCGACTGGTCGGCCCCCGCTAGACCGGTCCTCCTCTTCATTTTTGACTTGATGACGTTTGCGTTTCACGTTTTCTTTCTTGAGTGCCGATCGACGTTTTGGGCGCCGGTCGACCTCCAATCTTGAAATGTTGTCCGATTTTTATCAAAAATAAACTTCAAGAAATACTCAAAAAAAATGGTAAAAACATTTTAAATCACTTGGGAATATTTGGACAACATTTATAAACATTGTTTTGGTATAAAACCCAATTAACACAAAAATATTAAATATGTTGTCCAATTTTTTATCGAATAATAAACTCTAAGAAATACTCCAAAAATTAGTAAAAATATTTTAAATCATTTAGGAATATTTTGGACAACATACATAAACTCATTTAAACATAATCATCAAAATCTTGATAAAAACATTTATCTAACACTTTCTTTATCACACACACTCTACCTCTCTATAAAAAAATCATATATACATGTGAGACATATATTTTCATATTGAACTTATGAAAAAATTAATGCTTGACATTACTAATAAAATAATTTCTTTACAACAATGTATTAATAAATCTATCAAGTCTCCATAAATAATGTTAATGGAAGGTGTCATTCCTAGACACGAAAGGTGCAATAAAAAAGCGTAAATTGTTTACTTGAAAACTATCTATAAAATAAAAAATATAACATTGTTAAAAAAATCTTGTGTTCAATCCCCCATACAATGAAGTTTCATTATTCAACCAAACACAAGAATATTTCTTTGGCTATGACTAAATTTTAAATTGTGTGGCGTATGAAGGAACAATCGAAATACATATAGAAGATTTGAGTAGTAAAATATGTGTTACCATTTTGTATTATGTAAGTATTTTCAATCATCTATTTTTTAAATAAGATTTATATCTAAGAGAATAAAACTTTTGGTAAATAAAAATAATTATTTTTTAATCTTGGTTAGATGTAATTACATAATTATTTATATATAAAGTATAATATACATAATTTATATATATAAATTTAATAAGTCAAAAATAAAAAAATCTTTGTTAATATGGTAAGTGGACGTGGAACACATTCTTCATCATCAAATCTAATGTGTAAATATTGTCAAATCATTTTTATAAGGTAATAAATAGATGTACATATATTTCCTAATGATGATACATGGTTTGGAAAAATTATATCTTATTCACAATTTTATTTTTCTTTTAAGATAATAAATTTCTAGATTAATAATTTTTAATCTTGAAGTAACATTTTTCGATATTTTTCTAAATGTCTAGCCAATTATCCGATCGAATATTACTAAATAATTTGATTAAAAATATAATTAGATACTGGATTTTTTTATTCTCCAAGCACGCTTGTTAAGTTAATCACCTAATTATTTATATGTAAGTATATATATATATATATATATATATACTTACTTTATATATCAATTTAATGCAAGTCAAAAATCGAAAAGTCTTTGTTAATGTGGAAAGTAGACGTGTAACACATATTTTCTCATCAAATCCAATATGTAAATATTGTCAAAGATTTTTTTATGAAGGTAATAAATAGATGTACATATTATAATGATGATACTATCGTATTCACAATTTTGTTTTTGTTTTTCGGATAATAAATTTCTAGATTAATAAATTTTTAATCATAAGGTAATATTTTCTCGATTTTTCCTAAATGTCTAGTGAATTATCCGATCGAATATCACTAAATAATTCGATTAAAAATATAAATAGAAGTTGGAAATTTTTGTATTCTCCACGTACGCTTGTTATGGTTACCGCACAATTATTTATATTTAAAGTATATATATAAATAATTTATGTATATCTCAAAAAAAAAAAAAAAAAAATTATGTATATCAATTAAATATAAATCCAAAATCAAAACAATCTTTGTTAATGTGGTAAGCGGGCATGTAAGACATCTTTCCTCATCCAATCCAAATGGTAAATATAGTCAAAGATTTTCTTATTAAGGTAACAAATATTTGTACATATATTTTCTAATGATGATACATGATTTGGAAAAATTATATCTTATTCACAATTTTTGTTTTCCCTATTAAGATAATAAATTTCTAGAATAATAAATTTTTAATCGTAAGGTAAGATTTTCTCAATTTTTTCCTAAATGTCTAGCCAATTATCCGATCGAATATCACTAAATAATTCGATTAAAAATATAAATAGATATCAGAAATTTTTTTATTCTCCAAGCAAGCTTATTATGGTAATTACAATTGCTTTTAATTATATTTAAAGTATATATATACTTAATTTATATATCAATTTAATATGAGTCAAAAATTGAAAAAATCTTTATTAATGTGGTAAGTAGACGTGTAACACATACTTGATCATCCAATCCAATGGGCACATATTGTCAAAGATTTTTATTAAGGTAATAAAGAGATACATATATTTTCTAATGATGATCCATGGTTTGGAAATATATATATATATATATATAGGATTTGGTTCAAATGAGACCACCCTCCTTAGGTGAGACAATGTGGACTCATCTTACCCATTGATCATAAAAAATGAAGGGATGTGATTAATTCAGTTTTCTAATTATTTCCTAATTTTCTGATTTTAAGGGTAAGATTGTAATTTTGTAATTCAAATTAGTGGTCCCAGATTTTATGGGCTGAAATTGACACTATAGGATTTTGTGGCGGATTTTAAGGAACTGTTTTTTTTCTAAATATTTTTATTTTTCAAAGATAGTTAGGGTTCTTTTCTTTGCATAATTAGACATCAAATAATGCATATTTAGTTATTTTGTTGGTACTATTTTACGAAAACAAGACATAATTGAATATAACGTCTTTGCATATGTAGTTATACTACATTGCATAAATAGGTTCAATATAATGTATATTTAGTTATGCAAATGGGATCTTTGCTTTTGGAAATTATAAAAATGGGATGTTACATAATGTCGCATATTTAGTTATTCCACAATGCATATATAGTTTCTAGATAATACATAGTTAGTTGATTTTGTTGCATAGTTTATGACGTCTTGCATAGTTGGATATCTTGTACTACATATTAGTTTTTTTATTTGCATAGATAGTTTTCGGATAATGCATATTTAGTTGAGTTTTGTTGCATATTTAGTTTTCGAACTCATTTGTTCGTTATTTATCCGTAATATTGCACCGATTTTTTGTTTTTTCTCTATAATTTTCATGAACTGTAATTTTCGAGTTCTTCACAGTTTTTCTTTATTTGCGCTAATGGAGGAATGTGAGAGAGAGAGAGAGAGAGAGATACATGAGATTGGGAAATTGGGAGATGTATGAGAGAGAAAGAGATTTGATTCCATTTTGTAACTAACTTGTTATGTTATTTTACCCCTACTACCCTTATATTGATTAAATTAATATTTTAATATATTTTTATCTATTAAATCATACCCATTAATTAATAGTGGGGGATGGTTGAGATTAGTCCATTGTGTCTCACCTAGAGACATGGTCTCACTTGATCATCCCCTATATATATATATATATATATATATATATTTCATCTATATTTAAAATAATGAATTTGACTAAAATAATGATTTAATTTTTTAAATTATTTTGGTAGAAAGGGAAAAAAGGAAGTAATTATTTTTAATCTTGGTAAGATAGTAATCACACAATTAATCTATATATACACACACTATATATATCCATTTAATACAAAAAAATCAATATAATACAAAATTGGGAAAATCTTTTTCAAAACTCGATTTAGGTGGGTGTATCACACATATACTGACTTTCCTCATCCAATAGGAAAATATATAAAATAAGAATATTTCTATTAATGTCATAAATAGATGTCCATATTGTTTTTAGTTGTACATAGTTTGGATTGATCAATTACTTCCAATTATTAGATAGTTGTACGGAATGAATTTTCCATTAATTATTTTCTTTAGGTATATATATATAGTTATATTTTATGTGTTGTTAGCATTTTCTGTCAGGATTCCCAAAGTTTAAGTTTGTTTCTCTTCTGGATGTTGAGCCAAGTATGTTTCGGAAAGAAAATTGCATCTCTAATGAAATAATAATGAAAGTAACTAATTAAAAAGTTCAAACATCTCGAAAAACTAATGATAATAGCCTGATAACTAAACATATTGGTAAAACAAAAAAATGCTAGGTTACAACATTAACATGAAAAATAAACGATTCGAGTCAATCAACTTAAATACGCAAGTCGTCCTTCACCGAGGTGGTTTTCTTCTAGAAAAGTTTTGCAACCACGTTGCATGAAAATCCTGGGTTTATCTTGTTTTAATCGACATTATTGTCTTCTATTATACCTTGTAATTGCATCATTTTGTTATTGTGTATATCCTTGAAAATATTGTTTCAAAACTTTATAGGTATAGCCTATTGATCAAAAAAAATATTAACAAAAAAATCTCATCACTGAATAAACATAAAAAATCATGAACTTACAAATAAATATATATATATATATATAGGGATTAGATCAAATGAGGCGAGAGGTCTCTGTGTAAGACAAGTATGGACCAATCCTAACCATTTATTTATCAAAACCAATAAATGAGATTATTTCAAATTTTTAATTATTTAATTATTTATTTCCCTTCATCATTAAGGGTATTTTAGAACTTTCATTATTAAACGAGTTTTTTAAGAAATATGATTGTTCACTTAGTGATTTAAGGGATTGGATATCGATATGAAAACTTCCGCTATTAAGTTTATTTTACATATGCATCAATATCGATTCTAAATATGTAATATGTTCACTTTACTTATGCACCACAATGAATATAATTAGTAGTAAGTTTCCACAATATAAACAATATATATTCTAAATATACAATTTAGCATCATTCAATAACTAACTATGCATTGTGTTGCGGTTGTGTATGCATCAAACAACAAATAAGCGTGCATCAAACAATAACTAACTACTTAATTGTCCCATAATTATAAATGCATCAAACAACAACCAACTATGTGTTGCCTCATAGCTATATATGCATCAAACAACAATTAACTTAACATTATCTCATTACTATCTATGCACCAAATAAAATATGACTATGCAAAGTATATTATAACTATGTATGTATTAAACAACAAACTATGCAGGATTGCCTAATAACTATCTATGCAAAGTATATTTATTCTAAATATGCATTAGAGCCACGATAATTATGTTCTACATTAATGGTAGAAGCTGTGTGTGTGTGTGTGTGTGTGTATGAGAGAGAGAGAGAGAGAGAGAGAGAGAGAGAGAGGTAGGTTTGATTGAGAAATTGATGGCGATTTTGTTGGGATTGATATATGTATGGAATGTGATTGATATATATAGGTTTGGATCCAATGGGTCCTCCCATTTGGGGTGAGTCCATAGGACCCAATCTTAACCATAGATTAACATTTTTTGTGGTCAGATTTTTAGGAGGGGTTTATATTTTTTATTTCAAAGCAACTAAGAAGGGTATGGTGGTCATTTTACAATATAGAATCAATTATTGAAATTTCATGAGATCTTAATCATGTTCAATTTTCTTCCACCTTTCATGCGACACGTGCTTTCGAGTTTTTGAGTAACTCATATCCCTCATATTCACTTTTTTTTCCAGCAGTATTCTCGTTGTTAATCTGTTTATAACCACATTGCATGTGTAATTTAATCATATATGTGTTGCATATGTAGTATAGGGTTGTTGCTTATTACTTGCTTATGTAGTTAATGTATTTGTGTTGCATATGTAGTGTATATTCGTTGCTTATGTTGTATGGGTTTATTGTTTATGACTTGCTTATGTAGTTAATGTATATATGTGGTGCATACGTAGTGTATATTCGTTTCTTATGTAGTATAGGCTTAAGGATGGCAAGGCGGGAGCGGGAGTTGGCCAAACCCGGAACTGCCCCGCCCCGCTATGGACCCGTTATCCGGCGGGTCTAACCCACGGACCCGCCAAACCATAATTTTAACATTAAAATTTTTATTTCTTTATTTCTTTTTCCGTATCCAGTTTTTATCCCAAATAAAAGTACAAAAAATAACAAAATGAATAAATTAATATATAAAGTTGTAAGTTGAACAGGAACCAAGGTTTACTTGCCTGCATGAAACTTTCAATTTCTTTCATGGCAAAACAAAGGATATCAGACAAAATGAAACAATACAAGCCCCCTTCCAGCATTATTATTAATAATCTGTATTGATTCATTTTTATTGAGATTTAACTGAATATATAGCATTAAGTGAATGAGTGGGCAGAAAAGGAAAAGCAGTGGGCCACTAAGGAAGGAAATAGTCTGATGATGCTTTCATTAACATTATCAATAAGTTTATATATATATATATATATATATATAATATAACGGGGAGGTCGGGGTGGGTCTTACTAGACCCGCCCCGGATCTGGACGGAGTTTTTGAAATCCATACCCGAGACCCACCCCAGACCCATTTTTAACGGGTTTTGATGCGGGAACGGGTCTTATATAGTATGGTTTTGTTGCTTATGACTTGCTTATGTAGTTAATGTATACGTGATGCATACGTAGTGTATATTTGTTGCTTATGTAGTATAAACATTTGTTGCTTATGTAGTATGAGTTTGTTGCTTATGACTTACTTATGTAATTAATATATCCGTGGTGCATACATAGTGTATATTCGTTGCTTATATAATATAGGGTTGTTGCTTATCTAGTATGGGTTTATCGCTATGACTTGCTTATGTAGTTAATACATCTAAAAGCACCATGACACATCTATACAAGCAACAAATTACATCTTCATGAGCAACTTTCGAATCGTATTCGAGCTCTAGCAATTATAGCGAATTGTCTCGCAATTTTTTCACATAGTAGTGCATTAAAGGAGGATGAAGGATTTTCTCACAAAGAGTGCGTAGAATAAAAAGGAGGATGAGGATTTGTTCACGTTGAATTTTCTTTGTGAGATTTGAGAGATTGCGTGATCACAATATAATCAATTTGAATCCGTTAATATTGGGTTATTTTGAAGGATGACTAATTACCCCTTTCTTTAATTAACAACATATAATTTGCAATTTAAGCTCTAAAATCGTGCCCACTTTGAAAAATTTAAATATGTGGCTAGGATTGGTCTCTATGGACTTACCCTATGAGGTGGTCTCATATAACCCTCTTCCTATATATATATATATATATATATATATATAGGAAACTAATTTTAGACATTGATTGAATGATTAAATAATTGTGATTAGATGGACATAAAATATAATTAAATAATTAATTTAATCAAACAAAGGGTAATAAGGTAAAATTAGCTTTTATTGACAACTAATTCCATAAAAATGGAGTCACAATTGGAAAGAGAATATGATATTATCTTCCACAATCTCATAAAAAATGGATACACAATTAGAAATATAATATGTCATTAAAATTATGCAACAAAAATCAACTAACTATACATTGCCAAGAAGCTATCAATACATTAAAAATCAATTAATTATGCATTATCTAGAAGCTATATATGCAATATAAAACACTCACCAAGCGAGGTTTATCTATATATATGTGACTTTGAGAGAACCAATTGAAAAGTCGGATTGTCAACGATCTCCACCCCAGTGTCAACATCATCATTTGAATCATCAATGCATGTTGCACACGTATTTATTATAAAACAGTCAATTAATTTATAATTACACAAAAATATCATCTATTTATGATTTAAACTATAATAAATTACGAGATGATATAAAAAAACATGTATAGTCGGGTACACATAGATTCTCTCACATATATGCATCATCATTAGAAAATATTGACACATCAAAAACGCGGTTGGCACGATAAGAGAAAACCAACACTTCACCATCTAGAATTGTGTTAATGGGCCAATTTGGTGCATTCATCCGTAAAAAGAACACGCCATAGGGGTTGATCATTTTGACCGTCCAAGTGTACATGTTGATTATGCTAAAACCATTAAAATGATGTTCGAATTTGGATGGAAGACGCTGGCATAAAACATTTAATGTAAGTACAAAAAATAGATGATGACATGGCAATATATTTAGTTAATTAAAATTAAAAAAATAAGGAGACATATTTTAGTCCATAAGTTGTGTAATAAATTTCTAGTGGAACAATATAATAAGCTAAAATTCGATAAATTCCTTACAAAAATTATAGGAAAACAAAACAAAACTATAAAATTAATCAAATAGTCAAGTATATGGATTAACTAAAAACAAACAAAACATAATTCAAAATATAACTTAAAAATACAACAAAACTATTAGGATGATAAAAAAATAAACAAATATTTTTTTTATTAAACTCAGAAAAAATCCATACGGATCTATGATATAGTTTATATAAAAACTTTTGTTTAGTGCGAACCGAGAATTCAATAACGTCGATGTTGGCGTGACATTTGATGAAGACGATAATAGGGGAATGTGAAGATGAAACCATATTTGTGGCTATACTTGAATTTAGGATCAACAATATCGAAGTGTCTTTCTAAAGCAATTTCAATAGTATAAATATAAGAGGGTTTAGCATAAATAATAAGGTGCAAAAATCTCTTAACAAAATTAATTGTTAATTCAATATTAAAAGGTACGAAGATTTTAAGAACATCTCCCTTTAATTATTCTCGCGAATAGAATAAAAAATAATTATCTATTGGGAAGTTTAGGAAAGTTTGAATAGTAACTTGGATAAAAAATAATTAGTACTTTAAAACTTGATTAATAGTATAGTATACTAAAAAAGTCACCGTCCACTATTAAAACAAAGACTATATATATTTTTTAAAATATGAACAATATATATGAATAGAAATGATCGTATCTGAACCAAAGTAATAATAATAATAAACCCATTTATAATATTAATCAGTTAATTAATTAATTAATTATAATCAAAGACTATATAATTTTTAAAATATGAATAATATATATAGATAGAATTGATCGTATAGAATCGCTTAAGGTATAAAGTAGGAATACCATTTATAATATTTTTGTAATTTATATACATATAGAAATATAATTTATAATATTTTTCTAATTTATATACATATAAAGTAGGAAGACCATTTATAATATTTTCCTAATTTATGTACAAAATATTTGAACAATCATGATCAATGGTTAGGATTGTACAATAAAATATCTTCGAATATAAGAAGTAAAATGAGCGGGAATTTTTTTGACTCTTGACCTCCTGGTAGGAAATGTAGCAAACTAACCATCATGCCAACTCATTTTTTTGATGTTTGTTCCTATATGTTCATACTTAAGAAAAATACACACACAAAAATAGGTCGGCCCATTGGCCCAGACTCGTTAAGCCCGGCCCAAGCCCGAGACCGCCCATTAGAGGCGGGCTAGTGGGCGAGCTGGGCCTAATGTTCCAAAAAATTATTCAATCCGGTCGCACGCCTGGGAGGTGGGCTTGGGTGAACCGGCCCGTCCGAGAAGTGGGTCTATGTGGGCTGGGCGGGTGATCCATCCCAACCCATTTGACATCTCTAGTATGAACATGCCATTCTATTTTACGAAAATATGGCACGATCGTACTATTTTGAGCTAGAAGAAAAGTTGCACGATTAAACAATGAAACCAAAATTTCCCACCACATTTCAAACCCAGTTAATCAAAAATTCAAGCGACAATATTAATATGAACTTTGAAGCCCATGCTACTCTCAATATCGTGCAATCTCATGATAGTGAAGAACTAAACAAAAAGTTCTTCTTGTTCTCTAGGTTCGAAGCCAAATGGGTGGGTGTATGTTATGTGGGTGCAAACTTGATTTAGAGAGTGTTTGGCTAAATTTATTTAAAAGATCTTATAAGCTCCTACATCTTATAAGATATTTTTAGAGCTTATAAGATGTTAGATATTATTTTGAGAATAAGTTGTTGAAGTGTTTGGATAAAATAAGATGGTGGAGCTTTTAATATGTTAGTAATGACAATTTTGTAATTAAATAATCAAAATTATAGGAGATTGTTGAAATAAGATCTTATTTTGAAAAAAGAGCTTATAAGCTCCTAACATCTTATTTTAGGAGCTTATAAGATCTTTTTTAAAAAAGTTTACCAAACAAATTTAAACAGCTTATAAGCTCTCAAACAACTTATAAGATGTTTTGAAGAGCTTAAGCTGCGATTGGATGTGGAAGAGATTCTATTTTCGTTTAGTTGGAGAATATTTTTGACCAAACATGCGATTGTTTATGAAAATTTTCAGAAAATATACTATTTTCTCACTTTTACTTTTTCTCATTTTTTCTCTTACCAATCACATCTACACATTTTTTCACAAAAACCTATTCATTATTACACATTCTGTGAAGCCCTCGATTTTTCGAGCGTGTATTTATTTCATTTATCGCCTATGTACTATTTTGACTACTTTGTCGCGTCACTTTGACAGGTAATATTAATAATATATTTTTGCATTTATTTTATTTTATTTTTTAATTTAATTGATCTATTACTTGTGATTAGTGATTCTTTATTAATTTTATTTCACATTAATGATCACTTGATTGATCATTATTATTACTTGTGTATTTATTAGTCACCTTAAAATTTTAAGAGACTATTTATTTAGAGACTTATACCTTAGAGAATTAAGAATTTGATTTAAAATAAGTGATCATGAGACTTATAAGTGATCAAGGAAATCACTATTTATTTTGGAGATTGATATTATTCATCTATTATCATCAATTTTGGGACAAAAATATTATATGGATACCACAAATACCCCTATAGTGGACGGCCATGATGGTATTTTTGGAATAGAAATACCTCCCAACTCTTGTACACATACACCTTATATTATACATCTTGTGTATAATTCTACCATTTTACAAACCTTATACACATCATCTTATACCTCAATTTTTAATCATATTTTTCCCCAACAAGTCCCACTAACTACAAACATTCCCCTCAATCCTCTCAACACCCCATTCTTCCATTCAACCACATACTTTGACTTGCATTTTGTCTCCCATGCAAGAAGCAAGTTACAAGTCTTGCAAAATTCTCTCTTCCTATCACTCTCAATACACGGCCATATTGCCAATTTTTTGCAAGGATTTGATTCATTTCACGAACACAAAATACACTAAGTCTTGCAAATTCTCCTCATTCTCTCTAAACATTCTCCTACCTCTCTCTTCATTTCTTCTTCTTCTTTCTTAAACACTTAACAAAAATACAAGAAATCCCTCTCTTATTCTTCAAAAAATTCGAACCATACTACTCCAAAGGTAAGAAAATTTTCTTCTTCAATCCATTGTTTATATCACCTAGCTCATCTCTTTCACCTTCTAATTAAGTTAAATTTTTGATTTGAGGTATACTTAGAAGACCACTTGAAGATATTAGAGCCTTGTGATCATCTTGAAGAGGACCTCAAGATTTTGAAGAAATTGGACTATAAGGTAAGAAATTGGGTTTGTAGCACATTTTTCTTTCTTCCCCTCAAATTCGAATTTTGACTTCTCCATTTTTATTTTTGGAGGTTTAGGGGTTGACCTTAAGAGATATATTTGAGGGTGAACAAGAAAATCCATTTTGAAGCTTCTTCTTAACACATTTTGCCTACTACAAGGTAAGTGTAGTTTTTGTCAACTTCTTCACCTCCTTCTTTTTCTTCTTAATTCTAACTCCATTTTTCTAGCACCTTTTTTTTTTTTTGGTATTTCTTGACTTAGGGGCTGACCTAAGTGACTTCTTACTCAAGTTGTAATTTCCCCCTTTTCTTACAATTTATAAGGTGGGTAGAAAAAATCTTTCAACTTCTAGGTACTTTCTTTAAAATTGCATGTAGAAATATTTCTTGCGAGCTTGAGATATATGTATAATGTATTGCATGTTGATTTCAAGTATTAAGTTTCAAAAATTCTCAAGTGTTGCTCAAAAAATGTTATTTATTGCAATTTAGGTGCATGCATGTACATTTTAATGATCTATTTGATGAATTATTGAATGAGATATATATGCATGTTTATGGACCTTGATATCCATGTTTTATTTTCCTTATAACCTGGACAAGTCGAGTATAATTGATAAAAATTAAAATTTTGGACTTAAAATATAAAAATGGCAAATTAGTGGACTTAATTGTAAGAAAATATAACTTAAAGGACCCTCGTAATTTTCAAAATTTGGAATTGTACTCAGGTTCAAAAATTACACTTTTATATTTTAATAAAATTTAAGAGTTTGGAGATAAATAAAATCAACCCTTGAAAGCCCAAGGACTAAATTGTAAAATTTTAGAAGTTTAAGGGCTAAATTGCAAAATTGAAACTGTACCAGCCCCATTTTTAAAATACTGAAATTTTAATTTTTAAGGGACTGGAAATGACATATTTTAAGGGTATTCCAAAAATCCAAGTGTTTAGAGCTTGGAAAGTAATTTCACAAAATTGAGGGACCAAACTATAACCTTATGACATTTTGGACCCAAGGTTCATATTTCATAATAATCGACTCTTAAATGCCTTAAAGGCAATTATTTAAAAATGGGACAAAAATGGAATTTTCAAAAGTTAAGGGACCTATACTTATTACTTTTAAAAACTACTTTGTCATAATTTCCTACTCGACATTAGTGACATCTTACAATTGGAATCATATTAAAAGCCCTTTAGGTTTGTGAGATCCGATTATTTTAAACTCGGGGCCCGAAATGACAATTTTAACAAATTTAGGGCCAAAATGAGAATTTTATAAAAACTCGACCCCAAAACTTTAATAACCTGAATTTCTAAACAATTTCGAGAATTTAGGAACCGACCTTATAATTTTTCGAGGTCGAGACAATTACTTATTCAATTTTTAACCCCAAAAGGACTAGTTTTTACAAAACGGGGCTAATCGTAAAATTTTCTTGTAACAAGGACCTTAACTCAAATTGTTTTCTTTTAAGTACAACCCTGGAACCTCGACTTGTAATTATTATTTATAATATTTTATTTTCTTAAAAATCCTCGACTTATGGGATCGTCTTGTGGACCGACGACACGGCGTTCGCATGGGCGACTTCCTCGCCTTGCGATTTCGAATCTACAACGGGAATTATGTCCCACTTAATTCTTCACGTCATCGAAGATTATATATCCTCTCGATAATTATCTTCATCCAAATTACTCCACCAAAGCCAATAAATGTCATGCGCAAATTCTCAAAAATATTCTTGAATCGCTTCTTGAATCAATATTCTCGACTACCTGGTTGACATCCTGTATCTATAATTATATTCTGTCGAGTCAACTTGGTGTGTCGAGCTCACGATCGGAGTGGATAGGTCGGGGGATGGAACCAGGCAGCTCTACCGCTATTCCACTCTCCGGCCCCATCGCCCTAATCCCGCAATCGACGGATGGAGTTTGTCAAGGGAAGTGAGTCGTAGTAATTGAGGTATAATCATGCTTATGACAATCGGGCCTAGCTAGCTCCTTTGTGGATTTGTCTTTGCCTATGGAGCGATAAGGTGACAGGTCTTGGATCATCTTGCTCAAGGAGTTACAAGGAAGAACGAAGGAATCACCATCGATCCACACGATTCTCGAGTTACTCGGACCCATTTTGTTGGCGCTACAAATCCGCACGCAACCGCTACTTGTATTGCATTGGTTAGCGCTACAAATCCGTGACGCAACCGCTACTTGTCTTGCATGGGTTGGCGTTACGTTAAAACGCAATCCTACCGTTTTGCTTGAATCACATAGTGCCTGTGTATGATCATGAACTCTTTATCAAAAAGCGTATAAGTATATTATTTTGAGTATATATATCACGATGCTTCTAAGCGTGTGTGAACCACGCATCATGACTCACATTTTTCATACAACAGTTTTCTTGTATTTAACTATATAAATCTCCACACTCGAACACGATCACCCCATCCACTGAGAATTTTTGTCTCATCCCCTCATGTTTTCTAACGGCGGATGAAGAGTATGTTGAAGATGTCGAACCCGCCACGGATGATTTCCCGTGTTTTACCTGCTGGATTTGTTCCTTTGTCATTTGCCGTTGTTGGACTATTTATTCTGTTTTTCTTTTCCGTTTAAGTTGTAACCAAGGGCGTAGGACCCTTTGACATTTAAGTTTATGTTTAGATGTATACTTTGGATTTTCCGGATTGTAAGTTGATTTAGTTTTCGTTGGCACTCGTAAGCTATAACTTGGATATTTCTGTTGGGTTGTAATTTGTACGTCTTGTAGTTTATTTTTTCTTTGCATTAGACTGTTTTTATTTGGGGTTATGTTGATATTTTGTCAGATTGTTTGGTTTACTTGTATTTAAGTTGTGGATCATCGTCGCGTCCCCGTCCTGGGGGCGTGACACATTCTCCCACAAATTTCACTATTTACTCACTCACACATTTCTAATCACAATCATATCCAATCATTATTTTACTATTTTTAAATCAAATCAACTTTCATCATTACTTTTTCATCTCACATCCAATCACACTCTCAAAATTATCTTCTTTCTTCCAATTTTTTTTACCACTATTCTCTAGCAAATTGAAAATTTTCAAAATGAAAACATATCCAATCGCGCCCTTATAAGCTCAACCAAACACCCTCTTATTTGGCAAAATGGTAGAATGAAAAATGTAGGTACTAGGTAAATAGGTTGATTTTTTAAAGGGGTTGGGGTGTATTTAGAAAAAAATGGTGCAAATAGCACCCATTTTTCTTAAATTTGCACCATTTTTCTTAATAAAAGTAGAGTTAAATAATATATAAGCGATATTAAAAAAATATTTCAGCCCACTTGAGGTTTGCTTTGATCAAATTGAAAGGGAGTGATTGTTTGACCTTTCGTTATGTTTTTTTTTTTTTTTTTTTACTTTTAGAGAGAATAGTGTGAAAAATTATTTTGAAAAATATGAATGGATTTTCAAAGTGTGATTTGATATAAGATGAAAATGTGATGATGATAGTTGATGTGATTTTATTTTAGTATAATAGTGATTAAATTTGATTGGTGATTTGAAAATAAAGAGAGTGAATAATGTATTTGTGATATTATTGTATAATAATGATAGTTGATGTGATATTTTTGTTTAAATTATAATTGGATGTGATTGATGATTTGAAATATGAGAAAATTGAATAGTGTGTTTTTTGAAAATTTTCACAAGCAATAACATATTAATGCAAAATTTTATCCGAAAAGTGAAAGAGATGAAAAATCTTTCTCAAGCAAGCACTCCAAAAGGGTCTATAATTGTCTGATTTTTATTTTGGATGTACCGTCACATGAAACTTACGATTATATAAATTAACGATTTTTGAAGAAAAAAAAAAAGAAAGGAGGAAGAAGAAGAAATAAAGATAAATGGTTACGAAAATTTTTCATTTTCGTTCCGCATTGAAAATTTTTTTTTTTACCCCAAAATATGAATGCTTATGAAAATTTTCAAAAATACACTATTTATTCACTTTTATTTTTTTCTCCTACCAATCAATTCTACCCATTTTTCAAAAAATCCATCAAATTACCAATCATTATTACTCATCTTCCCACAAATTTCACTATTTATCCACTCACACATTTCTAACTACCAATCTACTCTTTTATATCGAAATTCGTGTTTTTCTTCCAAAACTTTTTTTGCCATTATTAAGAAAATTTTCAAAATAAAAACATATTAATCGCTGCAGCTTTCTAAGCAAGTTTTTTCCAATTATTGTTTCTATACTCTTGCCACTGCGTAAACTCTCCCTCTCTTTATATAACGTATAAAACCCCTTGACCGTTTATTCAATTGCCTGCACGTTTGAAGAATCAAGAATTGTGTAGGGAAGAAGAAAGAACAAATGGAAAGAGGAGAAAGCTCTGGTTCCACTCCGGCTGGTGATGATATTTGGGCTAAACTAGGTATTTGGAAAACAAAGGAAAAAAGAAAAATCATTTCTTTAATTTCTTTTATCAAGATGATTTTAATTTGCTGTACATTTATTTCTCGTTCGTTATTGTTCTTAATCTTTATATCACACAATGCAGTGGTCAATTGCATGAGGGTTTTTTTTTCGCTCTCTTTTGCCTCTTATTTTTTTCAATTTGGGGTTCTGGGTTTTCTCTAGCGTGTCTTCATTTTGTAGAAGAGTGGTATTTGTTTTCTCTGACGCTTTGGAAATTTGATGGTGCTTGTGTGTCTGTAATGTAGTCTGTTTAATAAAATATCAATCTTGATGATCTGGGCGTCTATATTGGTGTGAATAGTGAACGAAGTTTCGAAGTTTGACATCTTCTAGTTCAGACATAAGGAGGAAGAAAGAGAAGGAAGACAGGAAATTATCAAATGGAAGTAATTTGACCATGTTATGGCTTTAGTAAAAGTGGCAAAAAAAAAAAAAAATTGCTGTGTTTCAGTACTATGTTTTTCTCTTTCTCGATTAGAAGATTGCCCAAAAAAGTTCGGGGTCTTTTTCCTTTCTTTCCCTAATATTGGATATTAGCCTGAATTGTTAGTTCAATAGTCTCTCATGATTACTTTATTTTCCACGTAAATAAATGATTGTGATCCCTTTGTAGCCAGAATTTTGGATTATAAGTTAAAAAACTTACTACCATCTTTATGCAGTGCCACTGGACTCAGGGTATTCGGATATAGAGTTGAGATCAAATGAGGTGACAATCTGCTCAGAGATAAAGAGTTCTCTAAGTGAAAAGCAAGAATGGTGCAAGATAACTAGGGAAAAGGATCAATGTTCGGCCTTAATGCAGAACAAGAGGTATGGGATTTTCGTATTTCCTGTTCCACAAAGTCTTGTCTGTGTTTGAGAATCATGCTGTTTTTCGTTTAATCTGTGTGTCTGGGGAGAGATTTCTTATTTTTCTGAATTTTATAAATATTGGTTTTGTGGGGTTTGTTGGACTTTCCAGAACATCTTCTATATAAAAAATTGAGTAGAATAAAATATGGGTTGTTGGTCATTAGGACCTACCTTGTATCTGACTTATCTTTTTGCATGGTATGGATGTATCCTACCAATGGTTTCAAAAGATTCAGTTGAAGAATATAAACTGACTGCAGCGTGATAGATCTCATAGACCATCGTTTCACTTTATGTGCATTTTATGGTTACCTGCTGTATGAATCTAATCATATAATTCTTTTATTTCATTTATTTTAGTATTCAATTACTCATATGAACTATCTATGAGAAAAGTGTTGATTGGCATATGCTTGCTTATTAAAATCATTGTGTGATATGTGTCGATTTAGGTGTCTGACTGGTATTTATTATCCTCAAGCCATTTCCTCCTACTACTTCAAGATTTTATCTTATCTACCAGTAACAAGTTCTCTGTTGGTTGGGATAGGACATGTAAGACAGGGTTGTTTACAAATTTCTGAGGTGTTAACTGAACTTTGTACAACAAGAAGTGGAATGAATAAAAGAATTTTTAGAGGGTTAGAGTAACCTGCACTTATAACTTAATCTAGTGAATTGAGTCTTTTGGGGGATCACTTTCAGATTTTGAGTAATTTATCTCTTTAATATCTCTATTGGAATAAAACTACTCAATCCATCTCTATATGAACAGTAGTTGAACTAAACTTGTCAACCATGATATATCCCGACACAAATTTTTATAGGTCATAGATAGAACCTGTTGTGTCTTATCTCCTTCAATCGACATACAATTTGTTGTGGCGTTATTTATGTGTATGTCTTTTTCTTTTTCTTTCTTTTTTTTTTTTTTTTTGGGAGGGGGTAGGGCGGGGGGTTGAAGGGGAGGAGGGGTGTGTGTCCTTTCTGATTATTTTGTACTTGTCCTGTGACAGTTTCCTTGATTTGCTTTCTTACTGGTATCCTTTAGCAATTGTTCTTGGACCAAGTAGTTACTTTTTGTGATATGTTTCTGAATGCCTCATTTTGAATCCAAATACTAAAATGGTATATGGGTATATTCAATGGAACTGTTTGTCATTAGTCATACTATCCCTTAATTTGTACTTGACACCTGTTTTTTGCAAATTAGTTCTACTTCGATCATTGTTGATGGCACGGTTGTTCACGAAGATGATATGACCATCATTAGATGTGGCAGCGAAATAATTCTGGGTCCTGAGGCTGATGGTAATATTTGGTATTGGCCAATTTCTTTTAAGGTTTGATCTCAGGCATCTGCTGAAACTACCTTATATAACACATGGAGTCTCCTTACCTCTATTATTATGCTGTCAGGATTTATGAGGTATATGTTTAAAGTGATGCCTGCCGAGGAGATTTGCAAGAAGCAGCTGAAGGTAAGACAACAGCTGACCTAGTGCCTGATCTTTGTTGTACGAATATTAGTATCTTTGTTTCTGTTTCTGCTACTGGCACATGTCAACTAATTTTTTTCTGCTAGATAACTCTAGATCCTGAACATGCAAAATGCTCTATATGTTTGAACGTTTGGCATGACGTCGTGACCGTAGTACCCTGCCTTCACAATTTCTGGTATGTCACTTAAATGTTTTCTTTTAACTGCCAATAATCATCTGAACTTTCTAATATGTAACCAAATCTTGTCTCATTTACAGCAATGGGTGTTTCTCAGAGTGGTTAAAAAGGTGTCAAGAGAAACATTCTAGTGTTTTATGTCCTCAGTGTAGAGCAGTTGTACAATTTGTTGGAAGAAACCATTTTCTGCATAGTATTGAAGAGGTATGGTTTTTCTTTTTTCCTTTTCATTTTTATTCTTTGGCTCTGCTCGACATGTATATAGTTTGTATAGCTGTGCAGGTCACCAGACTCAGGTTCCAAAAAGGTTTATATGTCTATATTGTGTACTTTTCCTGAGTAAATACAGTCTTTAGTTCCATAATAAAGGGTCCTTATGAATGATATTCTTGTCTACGTTCTAATAAAAAAAAAAGTATTGATAGCTATACTTTTGTAACGCCCTAGAATTTCTATTATAAAATAAACAAGCATACACTAAATTTTAACGATGAAAAAGAACACGAATAATTTAAAAATAAAATAAAATCGAGTCAATTGTAGCGGAAGCAATGTATTTCATAAACAAACATTTAGCCACCGTCTAATTTTGTCAATTATTAATGAACTAGAAATAAAAAACTAATGACCTAAACAACTTGAAAGAAGTCAAATAGTTCAACATAATTGTTTTTAAAATAAACACATAAAAAAATCCATAGGCCTTGTCATATCCGTTCTTAGCGAGCAATCTCTCGTTCACTTGAAAAGTTGGTTATATATGGGGTGGCGACACGGCTCGGTGGAGTAAAAATTGTCCAAACTAAATTCACAGATATCTCACATTAACATGCAAATACAATCCGATAGAACATAGCATAGATTCTTTGAAAAACCATAGACATAGACATAGATTTGAGGATTCCACTAAGGGATACATCGACCGGATCTCTTGAGTCCCCTGGCTCATGGGTGTCTAAAACAATCGTACTATACAATCATGCAAAATAATCTAAGCATTTAACAAGGACAATAAAGTTTAGAAAACAAACCCCACCTTGAACGTAGCTTTGAAAAGTAATTAGAACTTAAAAGTGTCGAATGCAAGCACGCTAGTCTCGCTCGATGAATCGCCTAACAATAGAAAAAATATAATACTAGTCAAAATCTCGAATATTCTAAACTTAAAACTTAGAAATAATAATAATCTAAAAATCCCGATTTAGGGGCTTAATAGAAATAAAAAAAAAAAAATAGAATTGAAGGCTAGATTGAAATTGAAGGTAGATTTGAAATCAAAGGCTAATTTGGATGGTTTGGGAAGAGGCGGTCTGTCATTAGTTTATGGGGACCACATTCCCAAAATTCCTCTTCCCTTTTTCCTTCTCTTTCCCATACGTATATCCCCTCAAACTCTCTTTTCTCTTTCTTCTTTCTTTCTTTTTTTTTTCTCTCACTTTTCTTTTCTTTCTCCCTCACTCTCTTTTTTTTTTCCTCTCTCGCTTCGTCAACCGTATCTCCTCCCCCAACCCATCTTCAATCTCTTTTCTTTCCCCTTCCTTTTCTATTTCAATTTCTCCCTTTTTCGCAATGACCCCCACCGTAATCCTCTTTTTCCTTTTTTTTTCTTTAATGCCACTACACTTTATTTTTCCTTCATCCCCCTAATTTTCGACGACCCCCCTGCAAATTTTTTTTTCTCTTCTTCCTCCCTTTTTTTCTCTCCGATCGCATCTACCCGTCCATACACCAAGCAAGGCGACACGACGCGGCGGCACCGCGAGTGGGTTGGCGAAACTTGGTCGATTTTACGATTCGAATTTTCCGACGAAAAATCGAGGCGGGGGTTGGTGTCTCGCGGCGATGGTTCGGTTTCTAGATGGGTTTCTCGGGCTTTTCCGACGACGGCGTCGAGGTGGTGGTTCGATATTTTCGATGGGTTATGGGTTTCGTTTTTATGGCGAGCCATGTGTTGCGGGTTATCTCTCTTTTTTATTTGAACGTGGTGGCAGAGGAATTCATGAATTTAAGTTGGTGGCTCGCCGTGGATTGATGGATGGTGGTCTTTAGTCTTTGGTGAATAATTTTCGCATGAGGTTTGGAAAATTTTGAAGAAGAAAAATTTACCTAACGTGTAAAACGTAATTGTGGGGAATTTTTGGTGATATGGGGCTTTTGATGTAAATAGATCTGTTTTTCGATACTTACATAACTATAGGACTCTAAGAAAGGTTTGATTAGGGGATAAGATGTGATTTAAATTCGATAAACTTGGGGTGTTTTGAACGATTTGGAAATACAATTTTAACAGATTTGTGGGATGTATATCCGGAAATCTAGAATCTATTTGGAGTAGGATTTGTTAAATAGGTTAAAATTAAATCTAGCTTGGGCTTGGGTAATGGACATTGGAATGGCCTGAACTTGAACTTGGGTTAACTTGAATTTGGGCTAATGTGATTTTTGGACTTAAGAAAATTTGGACTAGATAACTTGGGCTTGGATTTTAAAAATAAATTAGCCCCTAAATAAACTAACTATAATCTAAAATAATCCCAATTCTTAATAAAAAACCCTAATGAAATTCTTGGGTATTACAACTTTCATGCACCTTTCCATGTTAATTGTGTCTTGAATTTCGTGTTGTTACCTATTATTTGTTCTTTTATGCGAGAGGTATATCATTTACATGACTAGGATACAATCTTAAAGAGTCAAATTTACAAAAGAAAATAGCCTTAAATATTTATGCTTCGGTTTTTACATGTTGTTCTATGATGTACATGATGATTTTACAATATCAATCATGTAATGGACATGACTAGAGAAACTATCTCAACTCATCGCCGTCTCATCGTAGAAAGACCTATGATGATGGTTTTGAAATTTCATCTCATTTCCCCTTCGTATGAAGGTTGCGTCGAGAAAGACATCCGGCGTAAAACTTTGTCACTTTGCTTTTGTGTGAGTTTGTAGTGTTAACTAACTTTACACCATTAATTGACGCTATAAACTTCACACCACCGACCCCACGTAGTGGGATGAGGTGCGATTGATGATGATGATGATTTATGCTTCAGTTTTTAATATTGTACTCTGCTTTTTCACATTGTTTTGTTGGCAATAGCTACATTTTTTTTGAAACAACTGCTGTCTTTGCGCAGGATATACTGCAATCTGATTCTTCTCTAAGGCGCCCAAGTGATGAAATTGCCGTTTTAGATTCCTGTTCATCAATTAAGTCACCTCTTGTAAGTATTAAGTTTTAGTCTCAGAATATAAAGCCAATTTAGTGGCACTTTCATATGCTTTGCTCTTGAGAATGCTGTTTTGTTTGGTTTGAAAAATTTAATGAACTCGACGTGTAACACCACTTATTCCATATCGGTTACTGGAGGTTGTTATTAGTTTTAAAGCGTTTGTTTCTATTTAGCAACAAGGGCGTAAGCATTTCACGTCAGTTGCCTTGTCCCTAGCGATGTTAAGTGGGCTGGGAATCTGACCTTGGGTCCTCACTTAACTTGCACTCTTTCAAGTTCTAATGAAGCTTTTAACATGACAATGTGTTCCTTAATCAAAGAACAGTATAATCTACTGAAGGATTTATTTGCATTGTTCAGTTAATAGTATTGAGTTATATATATAAATATAAATATATAACATCCATTGTTTCTAAAAAGAAATGGATCATTTGCATGCACATTTATAATCTACTGAAGGATTTATTTGCATTGTTCAGTTAATAGTATTGAGTTATATATAAATATAAATCTATAACATCCATTGTTTCCAAAAAGAAATGGGTCATTTGCATGCACATTTATCAAGAAAAGAAATTACATGTATGTTGTGAGCTCAACATGTATCAAGCTTATAGAACCTACTTTTCAGTTGACTGTTTCCTTCCATCACAAACTCTAGTTAGACATACAGTGTTTTTTTTTCTGGTCTCTTGTTTTTATCCATTCTACAAATGCAAAAGTAAAATTTCAAAATATCACAACTAGTATTCCACGTATCACTGTCCGACGTCCCTATATTCCTATCTCCTTCATTTGTCCATCAAGAATTGTCAATTGTGTGGCCCAGGATACCGAATAATTTGTTGTATAGCCCAAATGTGTCACAGAAATGTGCAGGCCATTAATTTAACAGGCCGCATGGAGTTTCATTTTTCAACAGGCAGGGCTTAATTTCGGTTATAATGGTGAATTTAGTAGATTTTACAATAAAATCTTCTCTCCTCTTAATTGTCTCTTTTAAACTTATTTTCATATAAAAATCACTTATGCGATTGGAAGGTCGGTGTATTTCGGATAATCAATACTGTCCAGTTTTCTTGCTTTTTGTATCCACATGTGCTCCATGTTAGTTGCCTCTTGTTAACTGCATTATTTAGTTGGCAACTTTTCTCTCCTTGAGTCAAGCAAGTTGCCAAGACTCCCATAATTTACAAAATATTCGATTGACTTGTTGACTTATTATGTCATATTTTAGGTTCTTGGCAGTGGAAGAAAACTAAGGCGGAAGAGACCTCGTGCTCCACCTGATGAGGAGAATGATAGGGATTTTCCGTGCCCTCAATGTGGTAATAACACATTTTCTTTGCCATATATCACTTTGATGTTTGTATTATAAACTCTTTGACTTGTGTGCAAGGGCGGAGACGCGGGGGCATACTAACCCCCCACCCTTTTTATTTTTTACCTATTTTCATTAAGATTTAAAAAAAATTAAGTTATAGTTTATAATTTTTTTTTTTGAGTTTCCTATCCGGCCATACCACTTTCGTGTGCCGGCCCACCCCATATTCGTGGCCTAGCTACGCCATTGCTTATGAGTAAAAACATATTCTTTGGTTCCATAGTGACAAAGTCTTGAGATCTCATGGTAACCTCTCTCCTAAGTCTTTATTCTTAGTCTTAATGATTGAATATTTTCTTCTTTTCCAAAAAAATTATATTTTTTTCTCCAGGGGTGAATATTTTCATATATGTGTCTCAGGCACAGAATATGCTGGTTTTCAGTGCAACGGAAGTACTGTTCATCTTCAATGTCAATCATGTGGTGGAATGATGCCTTCCAGATCAAATGCTACTGTACCACAACACTGTAAGTTCTCATTGATATTCTTGCCTATTACTTTTTATATACAATAAGGTTTGTATGAGGACAAAGTTTACGAAGTCGATGCACTTAGAACCGTGGACTGCTGAATATTGGCATTGAGCAAAACTATGAATGCACTACATATACATTATTTCTAAGAATATCAGAAAGTTAAAAAAAAAAAAGAAAAAGGGAAAACCTTTCTTCAGTTTTACTATTATATGAGTTTCTATCTTCCTATGGAAACAAAATTGGTTTCCTTGTTTTTGTAATTGCTACACTGTTAAGTTTTATCTATTTTATATTTCTAAAATATGATTCCAATGGAATGTACATTAAATCAATGCCATTGAGTGTAGTGCAGTTTCTTGTTGTAAAGTGCCCCACCTCTCTATGTATTTATTTTATTTCCTTGACTAGATTTTTTATTTTTCTCTATTATTACTAATAATATAAGTTTTATTTCTGAAGAAGAATTTTGAATTAATGAAGGAAAGATTAAATCTGAAGAAATTGAGAGATTTAACTTCATGGTACAGTTAGCAAAAAATACATTCTCAGAGAAAACATAAAAAAGTGTTTTTTACAACACAGGATGAATTTCCCTTAATTTGTCAGAATCCCTAGTAATCAATGACTCAAGAAATTGACTCGCATGAGTTTAGTTGTGTCAATCCTAGGTAAAAGACACTGGAAAATATTTATTGAAAAATGGTAGTGACTTGCCATGTAAGCTCATCATTTCTCAAATTAATTAATTAAAGGAAAAGAGAAAGTGGAGAAAACACCTAGTGGTTTTGATTCAGGAATAGTCCAGAACAAGACAAATGAAAGGAGCAAGTTTATTTTAGAGAACGCCGTAAAGCATGACGAGTGCAGGGTTGTTGGTTGTTGATTTGGTGGCTCTAAAAAAATACTTTGTAAAACATTGTAATGCATGAATAGTATGCCTGGCAGAGACTATGCCCTTTAAATATTGGGACTAGATGAATTAAAAGCATGGAAAAGTATTTAGCGGAGGAAATAGTTTCTAAGACGGAAAATTGAAAGCAATCCTCCCCAATGTTATCGGCATTGCAACACTTGGCGAATATTGTTTAGAAACAGTTAAATTGCTGATAAATTGAAAACGAAGTCATTTTTAACATTTCGTAATTAATACAACTCGTGGTGCTTAATTTCCTTAGCGTTGAGAATATACAAAGCCAAACCTAAATGATAGTGTCAAAAGATGTTCAAGGCATATGTTAGGTATGGTCTCATTACTTATTGTGTTTGCCTTTAAATGAAACTTCAAAACTACCTGGCCTTTGATATATCTGTGAGGGTTAAATTTTCCCTTTAAAATCATACATGTGGCCAGCATCAATCTTCTATCAGAGTTCAGAGGGGAAAGAGTATTCTCACTATTAAATATAATCATTCACATGCATGATTTGATGAACTATTATTTGGTACGAAATAGTGCACAAGCAACTTCTACTATGAGTATCAACAAATTAGGGCATACTACAGAAGATTTATCTCTTTTTCAGGTTTAGGATGTGATCGAGCGTTTTGTGGTGCGTATTGGCATGCTCTGGGGGTCGCTGGTTCTGATGTCTATTCTCTGTGTAGTCATGAAACTTTAAAACCTGTGAGTGCATAGTTTTCTTTTTCCCCCTCCAGTGCTCATAATACATTTGCTTGTTTGTTGCTGAGGCATGCTTGTGTTGTTATGTTTGACCTACTGTATGATTTTTATCTTTCAGGTTCTGCAAAGCATAGATGACAATCACTTTTGCCATTTCACCTTCTTTAATATCTCATCCTCATCTGTTCATGTACACCTTGTGCAATGCATTTTAAGGAAGAAAATATTGGGTTTTTGGGGAGAAATATATTGTGAAAATGCATCTTGGGTTGGATTGAGGAATTCGTGGAAATGAAATGTGTGTTTGGATGATTTGTTGGAAAATAATAATATCATATACTCCCATGAGAATTTTGTTTGAATGAATGATTTTTGGATTGATATTTTCTAATATAGATGTCTTTTCATATAGGGTTTTGTATGACAAGTGATCTCACACCAAACTATTGTAGTATGCTATATTTTTATTATATTAAGCTAGTTGAAAATATATATTTATATTAACTAGTAAGTAGTAAATGGAAGATATAGTGTATATATATATATATATGTCATTCGGTCTTGTATGATATGCTTACTAAAACTTAAATTACAAAGGTCTATATCTCTCTTATGGAGATACAGTTGTCTTCGGATGTAGTTTTGAGTATCCTTTGTGTTTGTTTTTCGTCTGGGCATTGAGGTTTTGTGTATCATGTTGCAGATTGCTGACCGTTCTGTCCCTAGAATACCATTTTTGGCACATGAAAAGAATAGACATGAACAAGATGTATGAAACATTTCATGTTCTCTTCCTTCTCTTTTTCCTTTGTTTTCTTTTTCAGTTTATATATCTTATTTCTCTGCAGATAACAGAAAAATGTATCAGGCAGATGGGAAGCTCATTGCAAGATGTGATTTCAGAATGGATTAGAAAGATGGGTAACCGAGAAGTAGGTAAGTACTGATTACATTAACATTCACTTGAAATTTTAGTTAGAAGCAAACGTTTCTACTGTAACCATAGACCTCAAATCACCATGGCTTAATAGTGCTGGTTAGTTGATCTTCTGGACAAATTTATTCAATGACTGGTATTTTGTTTTCTGTTGTTTATTAAGGAAACATGTATGTAGCTGTACTAACTAACTCTTTACTATGGTAGATGATTTATGTTTCAATGGAAGTGTTTAAGAGATGTTTAAATTGTTTCATGCCTGATATCAACTCGGTCATTACATTTATTGCTTTTAGCTAGCATTTTTGCACTCCATAATCGTATATTGTCGTAGCATCAACTCTATGCGTGGGTGCGCCCTGGAGTGGGGAAATATGTTTTAGAGGACACATCAACTTGCTATGCAGATCTTGAAAACAGTTTTACATAACTCTTTGATCAATTTATCAAATGGTCTCAATTTTTCTGAACAAACTTACCCAATGCTGTGGCTGATGACTGTGTCGTTAGAACTTAGAAGGAAAGTAAATTTTTAATCTGGTTCCTGTGCTTCCCACAGAGGACGAGGTTTTGCATTTTGTTTGGACTGAATAAGGTTGATGTGATGCATTGTGTTATCCTGTTTAATATTCTTTGTTGTCCCCTTTCAGATAGGACAAGGCTTCCATTGAATCACCCTGATATGATTACTCCTCAGACATATGTTTGCAAGTGCGTTCTCTACATCCGCTCATATTAGCATGCTTCAACAAATTGTCCTAGTAGTGGGTTTTGTGTGCTCTTCTTTTTCCTTGTAAATGAGAAATAATCAAAGGCATCTTTTCGGTTAAATATCTAGTTAATGTGCATTCTGAATTAGGTCCATGTTGGCGCACCATGCTTGGAAAAGGATATATATCCCATGGGTCTTTCAAATGAATATAGATTTTTTCCTTATATATAATCTGGAAACATTGCCACTAGACTTGAACATACGAGTCGCTGAAAAATTAGGGCCTCTAAGGCGGTGATTGGAAATCCAAGTTTTTAGGAAACTCTTGACTAATGTGAATGCAAATGAAAATTCGGAAAAAATATTATTCACTCACTTTCACTTTTCTTGCACCAAGCACGTCTATTTATTTTTTCGAAAAAAAAATCCGTCAAATCACCAATCATTTTTACACATTTTCTCACAAATTCCACTATTGACTCGCTCACATTCTCAATCACCAATCATTATTTTACTTTTTCCGTATCAAATCAACTTGCATCGTTACATTTTCATCTCATATCCAAATTACACTCTTAAAATTCATCTTTCTTCTTTCAATTTTCTCTCTCTATTCTCTAGCGGACAAAAAAAAAAAAAGAACTTTCATAATGAAAGGAAATCCAAATATCTCCCTTACCTTTTCTCCCAAAATGATAGAGGAAAGTATTTACCAAATTAGGTGCTTGATTATAATTTCTCTCGTGATTTCGGAGTATGGTTTTATATGAATGTGTAGATTGCGATCATTTTAATGGGGAAAAAATGTAAGCTACGGAAATTTAATCATATGCTTGTATGTATAACTTCTAAACTTCAATTATCTCTTAAATTCTCAATTTCTTGAATCATATTAGACTAATTGAAGTTTAGTTACGCTGGTGGCTTATGATGCTTGGCTATTGTTAAATGGGCTTGGGTAGAACTCATCCCCAAAAGCTAGCTCAAAGGGAGAGGGTGCCCAACCCACATTTATACATAATAACAACCCGACAAATTGGCGATGTGGGACACGAACACAAACTCTAACATCCGCCCTCACGCCGAGCGTGCCAAACCAAATGGGTCGGGTTCCAACCCCACCATCGCCTCCAAACCAAACCTGGGTGCTCGATACCATGTTAAATGGGCTTGGGTAGAACTCATCCCCAAAAGCTAGCTCAAAGGGAGAGGGTGCCCAACCCACATTTATACATAATAACAGCCCATAAATAGGCGATGTGGGACAAACACAAACTCTAACAGCTATAAAGTACATGTTTTGACCTCTTCCTTCGTTTTCAATTAATCGTGTTACAAATTACGATTCTAGCACAATAAAATTGCTAAGTTTGCCCCATACCACATTATACAGTAGTTAGTGATGCTCTTGTATTGCAGTGATTGCTACGACAAATTGGTCTCATTTCTCTTGTACTGGTTCCGGATCACATTGCCAAAACATGTAAGCTTCTGCTAACTCAATCCTTTTTCCAATTTTCAGTTGTTATTTCCATGGTTTCAATAATATCATATAGCTGCATTTTTACTTCTTCGTTGTATATTGCTCACTATCCACGTCTGGAATGCTTAAAACATCACTGTATATACCTTGGTGTAGTTTCTACCTCCAGAAGCACTGAACGGCAAGACTGCTGGTACGGTTACGCTTTGTCGGACACAGCATCACAATGAAGAACATGCTCGTAAGAGGAACCATGTGTGTCGTCCAACGAGGGGTAATCATATGCCTTAATGCTTTTACTATTGACTTTTGTTGTCCTAGTGCTTCAAAGGAATTCTACTGGATGTGGTGTGTAAATCTATTATTCACTTTTTGAACACCAAAAGTATCACATGTTTTGAACTGAATGTTATCCTGTGTTTGGTGCAAGTGTTTGTGACTGCAATTATTTTTACAGTTCAGATATTTAATTCTGCATCTTTCTTGGTGCATTACAAAAAATAGTTTTAGTAACAAAATATTAAGTCATAATTTTCATTGTCACAAAAGATTTATATCACTTGACAATAATTATTATTTTGTCACAATGATAATCATATTAACTTTAAAAGTGAATACTAGTTTTTAACTTGTCATTATTGGCCACTAGTGACAAATGTATAGTATTTTAGTTAGCATGTATATTATAACAATAAAATCATTATGTTTTGTGATAAACAATTTGTTATCATTGTAAACGTCATAAATAATCAATAATGATATTTTGAGTTCGAATCTCATCAGTTAAGCTTTTGAAAATTATTTTTAAAAGCATTGTCTTTTAATGGCTTGAGTAATGACAATTTTCATATTGACTCAGCATCTTGGCACGCGAATACTCTTCTTTTCATGTAATATTATGCAGTATGCAAGCTCTAGGTATTAATGTCAGGTGTAAATTGTAAAATTAAAAGCCTTTGATTGTTTTATTTGTATGATAATCAATAATTCAATATATTGAAATCATGGTTAGTTAAAAAATAAATCACAAGAAAGTTGGAAGGGGACAATGTGATTAGGAAAAGTACACTAGGCAGGCACGAAGAAAAATATTCTAAAGAATGAATTTAACAGGTAAGGAAAATAAAATTTGATGCCAAATGGGAGAAAAAATTTATTTGATCATTTTTCATCTTCTCCAAATACATGCATTACCTTCGTTCCCCCATCGTTTTTTCTCATTATTTTTCCGTAAACAACCAAACGAACTTAAAATTTTGTATTTCTAAACATTTTGTTTTTCTGTGTTGAAATTTTCTTTTCTCATCAAAATCTATTTCTTGCATTTCGTTTTTCTTTGTTGAAAATCTTCTCTTCTCATCAAAATCCTTGAAACAAACAAAGCTTTAAAAAGTGCACACACTTCACACTAGAAATATGCAACGAAGAGGATTTGTGGAAAATAGCCATAATAATAACCATTGAAAAGTACCATTCAAACACAATTAAGACACATTTCAACAACTGAGAGAACATCTTCTAGAAAAAATAGTATATTTGCCAATAAAAATATGCAAAGGAGTTGAATGGATCGGCATTGACTTTTTCAAACTATTTGTGAGTTATGTTCAAATTAAAGTTGGAATTATTTTTTCTTTATATACTCGATTATTAGAAAACTATCAATGTCAAAAAAAAATCTTTCTTGCTTGTTTTTGTAGTTTATTTAATACGTTAAATATTAAAAGATAATAAATTTAAAAGATGAATCATGATTTTTGGATTATTTGTTATCTTTTAAATCTGTATATAGGATGCCACATGGATAAATGTAAAGCAACCATGTGGAATTGAGAGAATGAGAAGTTGACACATGTCCAAAATTAATGAGGTTATGACATGTGTCAACTTTGTGTTTTGTTTTATTATATATGGTTGATATTATATTTGTGCTACTATATAAACTATATTATTATATTTTTAGTTTGATTTGGTGTATATATATATATATATATATATATATATATATATATATATATATATATGGAGGGATCTGTGAGACCACCCTCCTAGGTAAGATCATAGGACCGGATCTACACCATCAAAAAAATAAATAAATGGCCAAGATATGAACAAATATATACAACAATTCATATGAAAGTATACATTAGAAGGGGTAAAATAGGAATACAAGAAACTAAATATGGTAACCGTGTCCTACGCTCCTACAAATTAGGGACGTGATCTGTTATTGATCAAGTCCCCATAATCACGCGATTCACCTTTTCTTTCTCTCCCTTCTTCACAAGAACCCGCAAATTATTCAAATTTGACAAATGAATCATGCAACAATGAAAAATATACAATTCCACTAAACTAACTATACATTAAAACATTACTAAGTATACATAAACAATTAACTAAGTATACAATTACACTAAACTACATGTACATTAAAATATTACTAAGTATACTGTAAATATTTAACTAAGTATACAATTACATTGAACTAACTATACATTAAAATATTACTAAGTATACGAAACATTTAACTAAGTATACAATTATACTTTGAAGCGAAATACACAATTCCATCGAATTACTTATATAACTAAGTATACGATTAGTATACAAATTCACTAAATTACTTACTAAACTACTTATATAACTAAGAATACGATTCATCGAACCAAGTATACAAATCCACTGAACTAAATATACAATAAAACATGACTAAGTATACAAGTCCACTGAACTAAGTATACAATTCCACTGAACTAAATATATGATAAAACAAAACCAGGTATAAAAGTGATGTGTTTTTTCTCCCTAAAAATCAGCCAATGAAAAGGTAAGATTGTATTTGCCTTAAAAATAGCAATTAAAGATATTAACCGAAATTGATGATATAGAAAGTACAAATATACCCTTATTAGCCTAAAATAACTAGAATGATCTACACCATTTAAAATTTTAAATCAAGAGTCCATAAGTGTTCCTATGGACTAACCTAAAGAGGTTGGTCTCATTTGAACCAATCCCTATATGTATATATATTATACTATTGAATTGGTTCGATTTTGTTTTGTAAAGTTGATCAATATTTGTGCAACCTTAGTCCTTAGATATGCATACATATATTTTTTTTTCAAGGATAATATTATTTTACAATCTAAACGAGCTTGGACATAGGCTCGTGTGTCTATAAACAAACATACTTGCGAACTCAACTAAACGAGTCGATCTCGAACATAGGCTCGCGATCCTCAGTAAACGAACATGTTCGCGAGCTTTCAAACCAGGATATCCGCAGGCTCGAGTTCGGCTCGATTAAAAGTTTAATCTAGGATTTTAGGCTCGAGTTCGGCTATTTAATCATAGTGAACGATCTCAAACGAATATTTTATCGAACCGATACTCGAATAGCTCGCGAGCGGCTTGGTTCATTTGCGACCCCTAGTTGCGCGTTTTGAATTGATTGAACGAAACCTTGTTTGTTTGTTTGTTTGTTTTCTTTTCTTTTCTTTTTTCATCATTTGAATGGAAGCTCAAATCACAACTTTCTTCATTAAATAATCTCAGAGTAAATTTAATAGGTAAGGAAAAGAAAATTTGAGGGCAAATGGGAGCAATTGAGATTCTCAATTCAGTATTTCATCTTCTATTTTGATGGTATCAATATATGCCACATGTACATGATGACATTATTTTTATATACATGGCATTTACACAATTCATAGGAGTATAAGATGAAACATAGACGAGATCTTGATTATCATTTTTCTTCTCCAAATACATCCATTACCTTCCTTTCCCCATCGTTTTTCTCATTATTTTTCCGTAAACTACAAAGCGAGCTTAAAATTTGTTACATTTTGTTTTTCTGTGTTGAAGTTTCTTTTCTCATCAAAATCTATTTTTCTTGCATTTCATTTTTTGTTGTTGAAAATCATCTCTTCTCATCAAAATCCTTGAAACAAACCAAGCTTTAAAAAGTGCACACTTCACACTAGAAAATTGCAACGAAGAAGAATTCTGGAAAATAGTCACAATAGTAACCAATGAAAAGTAGCATTCAAACACAATTAAGACACATTTCAACAACTGCTAGAAAGTGTCTTGAAAATGAAAATTCAAGAACAGAGAATAGGAAAATCGAAGGCAGAAGCAGTGGAAGAATAGTAGCCTCAATCAACAGAACTTAGTGCAAAAGCAGCGCTTGCGCCACCCTACGCATTTTCCACCGGAGAAGCCCTCGTTCCTGCAAACCAGAGCACAATTGTGATGGTGTAAACAAGGACCCTTGTATCCGTGGCTTTTTGACTCACAAACTCTTGCTTCTGCCTGTGGGATTGTAACCTCTGCATAACAAGAAAATATGAATAGAATGACTATATAAATACTATAATCATTTGTAAGTATAGCATCAACATGACCAAATCGTCAACAAATTGTCAAATACGACGTACTAATTAATAAGGACCTAGGTATACTAGTGGACCGAAAAGTAACACGGGATGCTTGTAAAAGGATTTGAAATCCATAATAGCTTAAAATGATCGAAACTAGTGTAACAAGTTTTATATGGTGGACAACAAATGTGTTATAGTATCATTGAACATCAAGAGAAAAACTTTATTTTGTTGCAACATCAATATACCATAATGTTAAAACTGAAGTCACCAACACGGTGGAACAATACTATCATGTCAAATATATTTTTCTTACCCCATATAAGAGTTACTTATTTAATTTATTGATAATTTTCTAGGTTGAATGAATTCACTACGTACATGCCGTCAAAGAACCAAATGCGTGCATCTCGCACATGTCGACACGCGCATGACTCGTTTGGCACACACGTATCGACACACGCGCGGAATGCACACACTGCGTTATTTGAATGCATCCTAAACCAACAAATAAAAAGAGTTCCCCATTTTGATCAAAATACCATAATAAAAAATGGCATATTGATACAAAGTTACTGTAGGACAATGCAACAGTGTGATTCCTTCTCTAAGATACACTGCTTAATTTGTTCTACAATAATTGCAAATATATTGGATTTATATGCTAGACTTGGTGAAGATTTGGTGTAAGTAGATACATACCCTATATATGTCCTAGTAGTACTTGTACAAGAAAAGACTTACAGATTTGGCCTACTCTTACACTGTAAAATGCATGTTTTTAGGTCAAAAGTACCCTAAACCCTTAAATGTTGATATGTTACAATTAGACATCATATAACCAATTTACTGTAATTGCACCACAGCTAAGAAACTGTTTATAGAAGGCTAAAAGCATTTATAGGAGTAGAAGTGTAGAACTGCAATCATATAGCCTTGCTTCATGTAATTTTGAAAATTTCTATTTGACAGGTTATTAAGTTGGCTTACATATTGTCAAAATTATTACCAAAGTCAAAAAGACGATTCATCTAGGTTTAGTGTTAAATGAAACATCTTTATTCTTTATAACATTTTGGACATAATATTTTTGGGCTAAATTGCTGGAATCTGTATTTCCTGGCCCTTTGACAACAGTCCAAAGGGCCCCAGTTCAGGTTGGCCCAGTTCGGGTTGGCCCAGTTCAAAATACGGCCCACCAACTATGTATGGCCGCTAGATTAGCGGCACATAAAGTTCGGCCCCCTTTTAACAGAATATTACTTTTTTCTTCCTCCTCAGACATATAAACAAAAAACAAGTCTTAAAATTTTAGTCAAAAACGGCAACTTTTAAAGTCGAAGATTTGAAGGCTGATTCTTTTGAACGTCGACTATCTTGTAATCGTCTTTGACTAAAATTTTAAAACTTTCATTTTTGGTTTAAATGTGTAAGAGGAAAAATAAATTCCTTTAAAAAGGCCCATAATGTTCAGTGGCTATATTAAAATTCTCTCTTTAACAGATGCCTTTGGCACCTCTACCGTTAAATGTAAATATAACTAATTCAATCCAAGGATTATATATTAGAATTGCTATATAGATCGACCTTTATTTCAATGTTATTCTAAATTTTACAAGATTCCTCAGCCGTACTTGAAAGGAATACTACTCTTGGACTTGGTGACAATAACCATGCTCAAACTATCGTGATATGTGCATCCCACATGCACCAAACACGTGTGAAATAAATAAAATCATACACGCATGTATGATATTTGTAACACAAGATGATAAATGGATTGGAATAGAAAATCTCTTGTGTTGTAACATGTAATTAACTAAAAACGCGACTTTTTGTAAACACGGATCCAACAGTAATCCAATGCAAACATCAAAATCCGAAAGAAAACAAATGTGGTAGATTATTGGAACTACAAATACAGATTAGTGGCAAATATTAGTACTTGAAGCTATAAAGAGCTTTGAGAGTAGAAAGAATACATACGAGAAAGCAGGACAAGGAGGAGCAGAAAAAAGATCCCAAATGCCTTCTTCTCCATGACTGAATGAATCACTACAACTGTTATAGCCCACAATATTTGCTTTCAATGTTTACTAATTAATTCGCAGTAATTAAATTAGTTTGTGGTAGAGTTGTTCATCTGGCCACTATAAATAGGCAATAGAAACACTACATAAATTTGCATAGCTATTATAAAATGGAATGTGTGTGGGAATTAAGAAATGGCAGCTGCGATTCCACGTCATTTTTTATTTTTATTTTCATCGTCTTGGACAATTCCAGAAAGGGTTCACGTGAGAGAGATTCGCAACGTTATCGAATGTTTCAATAATTATTAAACAAGTGTTTTATATTATAAGATATAAAACCACTATATTGTAGCTTAAGTGGTATCATTAACCCTTTATAAAAGTACGGTGTTAATTAGGATTCAAACTTTGTATCTTTTAGTTTATTTGAAATTTATCTCCTCCCCTCAACTAAGACTCCCAACTTATTAAAAAAAGATATAAAAATATTTAGTAATTGTTATACACACTGATAAATATACTAGATTATATAATATTTATCATCAAAAAGGAAATGCCAAAGCGTCTCTCGTGCCATGGAACAGAGAAGTTGAAGTGCACGCCGAAAACTAAATCTTATTATTCAACACTCATTTTGGAATTAATTTTTAAAATCTCTTTTAAGTTTGATTCGTTGACTAATAAGCTAAATTTGAATATATTTTTTTCATTTAATAAGATATGAAATTTGGCTTGACCTCAATTCCATTAGCAAATTAAAAATAATAAAAATATCAAACTACTCGAACTCGATTCATATCTAATTAATTAAAGTTAGTCGATTAATAATTAAATCAAATTTAAGCATAATTTTTAAAATGATGATAAGAATTCAAATAACTTGAATAATATGTTTCTCTCTCCTCGATTCACCCCAATTGCAAACAATAAAATTTAATGAAAAATACCAATGACCTTGTAAGCGTAATTGGTTACGAGTGAGGTAATCATTGGCCTCTCCATGAGAGGTCAAGGGTTCGAGCGCTCCATGCACAATGGTGGAACAATTAATGTTTGAGGCTTTAGCGGCGGTGTAGGGTGAAATTCGATGGTAATATGTCTTGGATAGAAGGGAGTTCAACATGAAACAATCATCAACTCTTTGTGCGCGATAGCAGATCATTTGTAAGATTCTCGCGGTTTATATAGGCCAAACAGAAAATTAAAGAAATGGTTTTGGAAATGGAGGTAGGTATGAGAGAGAGTACTGTGCGCAGTGTGTAATATATATGGTGTGTGGTGTTGGTCGGTGCTTTGGTAATAGAATATGGTCACGCGGCCATGCATCTTGTCGGTATCCATGTCGGATGTTTTTGCCAGATCTTGATAGTCGATACGGGCTCAGAGCCCAATTTCTGGTCTAAGTTGGTTAGGGTCGGCTTGGACCAAATCTATAAAAAAAAAATTATTAAAAACTTGTATATTTTATATAATAATAAAATACATCAAAACATAAAATTTTATTTGGAAAAGACTTAGTCCGATTGAAATAAGAAGAGAAAAAATCTATAAATAAATAAATTATAACAAGAATACGTGTAAAAGATATTGGGTTCTCAAAAGAATTTATATTGAACTAGAATAACCTGTATGTTACACGTAATTTGTCCAACAATAAAATTTTAGTGTTACAAATTTAAAAGTTAATAATTTTTAAAAAATAGTGCAGATAGAATCCTTGATTTTTGAATTATTTGTAATTATCTCTTAAATTTGCTATCTTTTAAATTCAAATATATATATTCTCGAACTAATAGAGTCGTGATGAAGCCAAAAACTTCGTATAGAGGGGTCCAACTAACATTAATATAAAAATAAAATATAATATATCAACTCTAAAAATAAAACTATAAATAAAAACCAATTTTGACAAAGTGTATTAGTTCAATTACATCTTAATATTGAAAAATAAATAATATAATACAACTACATCAATAAATCATAATATTTCTCTTTCAATTCTTCATATTTCAAATCGTTGAATAATAGCTTTATTGGGGACAAAAATGGTATTTCATTAATTAAATATATAATTTATTTTTATATATATTATTTAATATTAATTGCCCAATGAGCTCCTAATAAAAAACCGCCCAATGGTGTTCGGGTTTGGCCCATCGGCCGATTTCTCCTACGCAGATCGCCCATAGGCCAAATTTTCCTACATGTCCCTACGGGTCCATTTTCTAGGTATAAAAGGTCCCACCTATTATCCGTAAGTTAATTAATTGATAATCCTCCGACGCATTTATTCTATAGTATTCGTTTACTATTTATTCTCTCGTTCACCGTCTCGACTTGAGCGTCGGAGAGGCCTCCCTAGGACAACCCCCTGGGGTCCTCTAACGTTCTTGCGTGTGTAAAAAGGTGCAAGTTCCCGGTCGAAGGATATTCTAGCCGGGAGAATAAGACGAGAAGACTTCCCTTTGGGGAAGAAGAAGTGAAGACTTTTCCTCGGGAAGAGGAGTGACGTAAAGATTTCCCTCTCGGGAAGAGCATTTTGATCAACTTTTATGACTTGGAGTGATCTGTTTAAAAAAAAGAACATTTTGGCGCGTCGTGGGAAAACCAAAGTGCACGAAGATATAAACTCGATCACAAGCACGTGAAGTCGGATCTCAAGCTCGCAGGTCGTGGCGCCGGAGATCGCAAGAAGAACAATCGCTCGGAATGCGGGAGCGCTCTCTTTCTCCTGGGGGCCTATGCTCGCTGAATAAATTTGTCTGTCTCGGAAGCCCTCCAGGCTCTCCTGGATGAAGTTGCCAGAATGCTTTAAGACGTCAAACCGCGGTGATGTTGCGGGAAGACCACCGCAGCTCCGCCACCGCCGAAGACCCCCGACCGCACGATTAGGATGAGAGAGAAGAAGGTCGCGTTGAGAATCAAAATCGTGAAGAGCCGCCACCGGTTGAAGAATCTCAAGAAGTGCGGCTAGCAAGCGAACTCGCGAGCCACTGCGTTAATAAAGAGGAGCTCTTTGGCCCCCGTGATTTTATCACGAACCATCGCCATCGAAACCAATACCTCCAACCTCCCGGAGTATGATAGAATTGGAGACCCGCAAGAACACTTGGATAAATTTTACGTCACGGCGGATCTTTATGACATGACGGATACCTTCAACTATAAGATGCTTCGACTACGCTAACGAAGAGGGCGACTTGGTTCAATCGGCTCCCGTTAAGATCAATCTCGGGATGGATAAACTCACCTAAGCCTTTATGTGATTCTCCATCAACTCAAAGTGTCCCAAGACTATCGCTCACCTCTTTCGGGTGAAGCGGGGAGGAAGGAGAGATCTTTGCAGGACTTCATGAAATGGTTCGTGGAAGTCGCCAATGAAGTTGCCAATGTCCAAAGATGAGACATTGGCCGGAATCCTACAACAGTAACATCCGCCAGGGACGTTTGAAGGAGTCTTTGGTCGAAAAGCCTCCCTCAACCCCTGGAAGAGTTCTTGGGCCAAGCAGAGAAATGTTCGCCTTATTTTTAGCTTCACCGCAAAGTGTACGGTGCGATGATTTATAGAATAGGGTTAGCAAGTCGAATCCACAGGGGACTAATAAATTAATGTACTAAATCTGGATTATAATAGCCTTATTTTTATCTAGACGATCGAAAGTTGAAGGATTGGTTTTATACTAAAGCGAAAATTATCCTAAAAGAAACAAAGGCAAAGAGTGGATTAAAAGATCAAGTATGAATGAATGGATTCTGGGTTATGGTTTGATTAATATCCCCTTTTATTCTCGTGATTAATCAAACCAAAGTTAAACGTATTCTTCCCTATAGACCGATCACAAAAGTAATTTACCCCCTCTCTCGAGATGTAGGTAAAGCGTTGATTGGAATATCTATGCTAAAGCATCTCTACTCAACATGAGATATCCAACTCCCAAAAGTTCAAAAGATTATAAAGCCTCACGAATATTCACAGACTTTTCAATCATGCAAGATATTCATGTCAAGTACTCATAGATCTAAAATTGAAACTCATCTGTTAGAATTATGAATCAATACATCAAACAAGTTAAACCAAACGCATTTTGATAAAACAAGAATTAAAGCAAAGTACTTGAATAGGGTTGGAAAACATTAACTCCAATTTCAATTAATCATCAAATAAAACTATCCATTAACATACTCCCAAACCCGGGAATCACAAAGTGTTTAGCCGGACATCGAAAACAAATAATTCATAGACAAATTATCTATGTTCATGTATAATAATTGAATGATAAAAATACTATGGTGTGAGTGAACTCGGGGATGATGACGATCTCTCGATCTATCTTCAATCCTCGAAGGTGTGCTTGTGGTCTTGATCGATTTCTCCGAATCTCCGGTGGAAGATTGCTCTTTTCTCTCGCTTTCTAGGGTAAAAATCAGCGTGTCTTTGTTTGTGGCCGCGCCCCGTCTCTATTTGTACTTCGTTTTGGGTCAAAACCTAGTTGGAAATCTGTCAAACTCTGTTTTCCCGCACAGACGAGAGGCCGTGCTGTAGCGCACGCCCAACCTGTGCTAGGTGCCGCAGAAGTTGTCTTTTACTAAAGGGCGCACGGGCCATGCGCATACGCACGACCGCCCGTCGTCACCCAAACGTCCGAATTTGCTTATAGGGTCTTCATAAGAGTTTTAGCCATCTATCTTAGTTTTCCGTAGCCACTTGAATCAGCTCAATATCAATTTTGTAGAGAGTTATGGCCAAAATACTAAACCCCGCCGATCTTTGGAAATTCCAGGAGCGTTTGGACGTTCCTTGAGATAAATCCCCTTGTTGTTTGATCATCCATGCTTATTTTGACACACGAATCATTACTATGACTCTAGACTCAATATAATTGGCTTCTAATTGGGTGTAATCGCTCGATTCTTGATGCTTCTAGGTCGCAATGCTCGTATTTGTCACAAAATCACTCCAAATATCGTTAAATTCCTACAAAACGAGCAAAGCGTAATACCTTTTCCACAAAGAGCGAATATATACTATTTCATATGAGTTATTGCATATTTATAAACAATTATAGCCATAAATATGCCCTAAAATACATTCAAAACTCACACTAAACAAGAAACACATCCAAGTGGAGGAATCCACCAAGTCGAACCCAAAGAATAAGCACAAGACCGGGGAAGATGACAAGAATCAACCCGAGAAAGGATCAAAGAATGGAGTATGGAATGAACTTCACCCCTCTTAAATCACCAGTGGTTTGAAGTGTTAATCGCGGCCCTAAGGAGAAGGGATCATCGGCTCGCCTAAACCATTGAAGAATAACCCCGCAGAATGCATTCCGATCTATCTTGTCATCACTACCACAAGGGTAAGGGGTACACATCGATAATTGTTTCGTCTTTGAAGAAAGAAATTGAGCAACTTATCCGGAAGGGTTACCTAAAGGATTACGTGGATCAAAGCAAATCCTTACACATCGGACGATGAGAGTGCCACATCGCCTTAGGAGCCACAGACCTCATTCGCTCCCGCAAATACCAGTTCTCTCCGGTTTTGCTTTTATTTTAATGTTTTCTGTTTGTTTCAACCACAGAGGCGTTAAACATTTTTATGTCGGTTTCACTTATTTCCGCTCATGGGGCATAAAACTATTTGCTTAAATGAATAAATTACTTTTACTTTTTGGCTATGATTTCTTATACGCAGATTAGTTGCCAACACAAACATAATTGTTACCATCCGGATGTTTCCCAAAGAAAGTTAAACCCTCTCTGGTTAAGACTTCGGAGATGAGGGGTCTCCTCACAGGATTCTCTTGATGTTATCGGAAATTCCTCTCCGATTAAGACCCTGGAGAGAAGGGGTCTCTTCACGGGGATCCTCTCGATGTTATTAGAAAACACTCTCGGCTAAGACCGGAGAGGAAGGGTATCCTCATGGGGATCCTCTCGATGTTATCGGAAAATCCTCTCCGGCTAAGACCCCAAAGAGGATTGGTTTCCTCACGGGGACCCTCTCGGTGCGATCGGTAAACTCTCTCTCGACGAAGACCCTGGAGAAGGGGCCTCCTTACAAGGATCCTCGTGAATTTTTCTCCATGATAAAAATATGCAAGGAAAAGAAGGCGAAAAAGTTAACACATGTGGGGAAGAGATCAAAGTACTAAAGCAAGAACTATAGAGAAAGATCCGGAAGGGTGTCTCTTAGGACTCGAAAAGACGCCCAATGAGCTCCATGAGGGCGCCCACTCGGGCTTCGGAAGGACATCCCACGAAATATTCTTCTCCCGACAAAAAGAAGGCAAAAACTTTAACACCGGAGGAAAGAGATCGAAGCGATGGAGAAGAATGAAGAAGAGCTCAAGAAGAGTGCCCTCCCCTCCAGGCTCCAAAAAGGCGCCCTCTCGAACTCCAGGAAGGGTGCCTTTAGGTAGCTCAGAACAAGTAATTCCGACTATTTTGAAGAAATTAAGACTTCCATCCGAAGGAAAGATCCACCTTGACGCGTGGAAAATAAACAAGTTTCTCACCAACAATAAGTCACATTCAAATGCTACAAGTAAAGCATGATATGCATAAGGAAAAGCATCCATATAGCGTGAGTGCAACGGAATATCATCTCGACCTCGTGGGGCAAAGAAAAATCTCAAGACCAAAAGAGAAAGAAAAATATCCAAGTGCATAAAGCAAGCCCTAAACATATAGGCAAGAGTCAAGGGCCATCTAGGCAGAAAATAATCACATCCTTTGCTCCCTCCCGAGCTCGAGAAAGGTGCTCCTCCGAGCTCGGAAGGGATAAAGCAAAAACAAGTATCTCCGTCCACCGGAAGAATTAAAGCTTCCTCCCAAAGGAAATGGTTCATCTCTACACAAATAAAGAACAAGTCCCACGGACAAGGAATCGAAGCTAAACTCCAGAGAAGACGGAGGAACGTGGAATTGAAGAAAGGCCAAATTCAAAATCGGCCCGAAATAGGAAAAAACTCGAGAAAAAGACGAAAAATACAAGGAATGAAGAAGCGGATTGAGGCCTATGTTGATACTTGATAGGACGGACCTCTTGAGGACTATCTATCTCGGACTCCACCTCGAAAGACTCATCACTTGAGAGCCGAATGCGGCTCAAGTTCTACTACTCCTTCACCATCAAAGCAAAACTGCGGAGCAAGGGGAGGAATGTTAAACTCGTGGAGAAAGGTGGACATGAAATGATGGTGAACTAGAAACCGAACTCCGGTAACACCTCGGCCTCCAAGTGGAATAGAAAAAGTACGAGAATCTGGGATATGACTTGAAATATACGAAAACTCGGGAAGACGGAGAAAAATGGGAAGAAAAATGGATCGGATGGCTTAAGACGCCCTGGGGCGCGCCCTCTTCCGCCGAAGAGAGCGCTCGGGCACGCCCTGTGGCCACCCAGGGAGGGTTCCTTGCCTACCCGAGAAGGTGCCCGAGGTTCCATCTACGGCTTAAGGTGCTCTCATCACTTTCTCCGCTCGATGCACTCCAACTCTCCATGGATTCGCACCTCAAGTATCACCTCGGCTCTCACCTAAACTTTCAAGAAATTTTTCTAAGTCTTCTACAAAGCAAAAAAGTTCAAAGTTGAAGAGTATAGAGGGAAGTATTATCTTTGGAAGACATGGTCAAAGGCTCTCCTTTCAAGCGTTCTCGTGCAAAAGTAGTCAAAGATCCTCCGCATGTTAGTCCAAGTGGCTACAAATATCTAGAGGGGGTGATTAGATTTTCTCGGTTTTCGATTTCGCCCTCTTTTTTTGAATATGAAGATGGTGACGAGATTGAAAATAGAGGTTCAACCCACCTAGGGCCTAATCCTCTACCACTCGGTATGTCCGAATGGATTTCAAAAGGAAAAAGTTTATTAATAGATACCAAACTATTACAACCTTTACCTTGAAGAGTATCATACTCTTCTTACAACACCACCTATGAAGATTACCACAATCTTCTTACAACAATGAAGAGCATCATACTCTTCAACACCTAGAACCAACCAAGTGTGCTCTTACCACAAGAACACTTACAAGGATGTCTTGTCTTGAATGATTTGAACCAATTCAAGATTATAACTCAAATGAAGTATATAACTTTGAAGTGCAAGTTTAATCAAGAATGAAGCCTAATACTCAAGATGTGCAAGTGTAAGACTTAGGCTATTACAACAAGAATGTTGAATATGAAAGCTAGAGAAGTTGGAGATTTTATTGTTGTGTTGTTTGCTTGTGTTGTATATTGATCCTTCAAGCCTTCAAGTAATTATAGGAGAGCTCTTTAATTTGAATACCAGCATAGGCTCCTACTTGGAGATTGAATCAAAAAATTGCAAATCAAATGGAGAAAATAGCTGTTAGAAATCAATTCCATAATTTCATGAAAAGTTGTCTATTGCAACGGATAGTTTCTCACGATAAATTCTTAGGTCGACCGATTGACTTCTAATGAGAAAAGACGTTTGAATTATAAAAACACAAGTTAAACATCGGTTTGAACTGGTCCGGGGTTGGTTTGGTCAACAGGGCTCGACCGGTCACCCTCCCCTGGACCGGTCACCCACTAGTTTGTCTCGAGAGAAAGAAATTTCTGATTTTGCAAAGACTCGGACACCGGTCGACCTCCTCCAAAATTCTATTTGTTTCGTTTCTATTTCAAGTTTTAACTTCCAGGCACGGGTTGCCCTCTAGGAAACCAGGTTGGCCTCAAAATAGAGGTGTTGTCCGATTTTTGTCAAAAATAAAGTTCAAGAAATACTCCAAAAAATTAGTAAAAATTATTTAAATTGTTTTGAAGTATTTGGACAACATTTGGAGTCATTGTTTTGGTATAAAACTCAATTATATGAAATCATCAAAATTACGATAAAAAATATTTATCTAACAAACTCCCACTTTTTGATGATTACAAACAAAAAAAAATTTAGGAGATCGATTTTAAAATGAAATACGATTTTCGGTCAAAATCAACTATCCACTTTAAGCGACACTTTTCATGATTAAAAATCATCAGGATATGAGTAAAGATTTTTCAAAACATTTTATAAAAGCTCCCCTATCAACATGCTTAAAAAATGGACATAGAAGCAATCAACTAAAAGCTAAAAGCTCAACTTTTAAAAATATAGCTTGAAGTTCAAGAGTTTAAAAGATCCCCCATGACGAGAAATAAGTCATTAGTCATAAATAAAAGTCCATTATGCATCCATTGGACCAAAATCCACCACTGACTTATGGCTTTTTTATCCGTAGCTTATAGTTTTTTTCGCAAGCTTTTTCTAACTCCATTGATCTAAACGTAAGCTTATGAGATTATTCCATTTTTCTCCTTTTGGAATCATCAAAAGACTATTAACACGATTAAAACAATATATCAAAATGCGCATTTAAATATTTTATCATGCCTTTGAATAGAAAGCTTATATTACCAAAGTGTAAGGGAAATTTATAGGAGAAAGTCTATAGAAACTCATTTGATGGATAAAACATGATCTCCATAAATATATAAAACAATTATAATCAAGAGATTCATGCAAAAGATGAGATTTTCTTAGAGGCATTTTGTCAAACATTTGGCATGCATAGGATAAAATCAAGTTTTATATAACATTTGTAAATGTAATAATGCCCAAAAATCAACACCAATCCTAATTCTACAATAATCCATCAACATGCATAATTCCCATCACAATCATACAAGAATTACAACAATTCATCAAGTATCAACAAGGTTCTCAAAGGTTCAACCTAATTGAGATTAAAGAGGGAATTAAACTTACCAATTGATTGGAGAAGATGAATAATATGGAAGATATATACATTATACAAGCCCAATTTAGTAGAAATTATAAGAATTTTTTTTTAGGGATTTGTGTGTGAAATGAGCGAAGGGGTGTTAAGTTTTGAAAATAAGACGAATAAAAGATTAATCAATTTATCTTCAGAATAAAGACCTTTGATCGACCAAGGGCGACCGGTCCTGTCGGGTCGACCGATTGACCTCTTGGTCGACCGGTACCTGATTTTCGATCCAGCTTCTATCCGGATTTGAGTTAAAAATGCGACTTTTCACCCCAAAGTTTTGAAAACGCACAAAAATGCAATCATATACCTTATTCGACTTGCATTATGCCTAAACGATCTCGAATTGAAGTAAAAGACTCGATGGCCAAAGGTTTTGTAAAAATATCCGTGAGTTGATCTTGAGACGGAACAAAACACATCTCAATTTTTCGTTTAGAAATACAATCCCTTAGAAAATGGTGTCGAACCTCAATATGTTTTGTTGATTATGATGAACCGGATTTTGAGCAATGTTTATAGCGAACATATTGTCACAAAAGATAGGAATATTTTGAAAGAACATTTGTAATCCACTAAAGTTTGTTTCATCCAAAGAAGTTGAGTACAACAAAAGGCCGCGGAAATATATTCGACTTGGCCGTAGATAAGGATACATAATTTTTTCTTTGAAAACCAAGATACTAGGCAATCGCCTAAAAATTAACATGATCCGAAGTACTTTTGCAATCATCAATATTTCCCGCATAGTCCGAATCACTATATCCTTTTAGAGAAAGGTTTTTATTCTTTGGATAAAACAAGAAATATGAAATAGTGTTTTTCAAATATCGAAAAATTCTTTTAACTAAGACTCATATGAGATTCTTTGGGATTGTTTTGAAATCAAGCACATAGGCATATGTCATGAAGAATATCGGATCTACTTGCGGTTAAGTAAAGTAAACTACCAATCATACTCGATATTTTGATTCATCAACCGACTTGCCTTTTTCATCTTTGTCAAGCTTGATATTAGTGGCCATCGGAGTAGCAATGGTCTTCCTTTCTTCAATTTCGAACTTCTTTAGAAGCTCTTTGGTATACTTGTATTGGGATATATAAATGCCTTCTTGGTATTGTTTTATTTGAAGCCAAGGAAGAAGTTGAGTTCTCCCATCATGTTCATCTCAAATTCACCTTGCATGAGCTTAGAAAATTTCTTATAAAGAGACTCATTAGTAGCACCAAAAATAATATCATCAACATAAATTCGTACTAATAAGCAATCTTGCCCTTTTTCAAAAACAAAGAGAGTGGTATCAACTTTACCTCTTGAACAACCATTTTGCAAAAGAAAAGAGCTAAGTCTATCATACCAAGCTTGGGGTGCTTGTTTTAAATCATACAATGTCTTTTTAAGTTTATAAACATCATTTGGCCTCCAAAAATTTTCAAACCCCAGAGGTTTTTTTACATAGACTTCTTCTTGAATAAAACCATTTAAAAAGACGGACTTAACATCCATTTGTTAAAGTTTGAAGTTTTTAAAATAAGAATAGGCAAGTAAAATTTGAATTGTTTCTAAGCGTGCTACGGGTGCAAAAGTTTCATCATAGTCAATATCTTCTTCTTGCCAATACTCTTGAGCTACTAACCTTGCTTTATTTGAACAATGTTGCCTTGATCATCGAGTTTGTTTTGAAATACCCATTTTGTGCCAATAATTATATATGATGGAGGACAAGGTACCAATTCTCAAACATCATTTCTTTCAAATTGATTCAACTCCTCTTGCATCTCAAGAAACCAATCTTCATCTTCAATGGCTTCCTTAGTATTTTTAGGCTCTTTTTGGGATATAAGAGCTTTTTAAGCAAATTTCCTTCTAATCATTACTTTGTCTAGAGGATCCCCAATTATAAGATCTTTTGGATGATCTCCTTTGAATTTCAATGCCACGGAAGATCTAAATTATCACCTTTATCTTCTTGTTGAACATTAGAAGTTAAAGGTTGATCATTTGATATGGAAGGTTGATTATTTTGAGCATCATTTGGAGCAATTGGTCCAACTTCATCTTCTTCATCACTTTTATCATTTGGGACTCTTTCAACTCCCAGTCTTCATTGAATTTAACGTGAATAGACCTCGACCACCATACCAATTTTGTTATAAACCCGACATGTCTTACTCTTAGTTGAGTACCCCATAAATATTCCTTCATCGGCTTTAGGATCAAGTTTGTCCAATTGATCCTTGGTATTCAAAATAAAACACTTGCAACCAAATATTTGAAATTCCTAATATTTGGAGTTCTTCCTTTCCAAAGCTTATACGGTGTTTTATTCAACTTTAGACGAAGGTATAGTCGATTTATAACATAACATGCAGTACTTATGGCTCCATCCCAAAAATATTTGGAAGAGAAAATTCATTGAGCATGGACCGATACATTTCTTGAAGAGTCTCGATTCTTCCTTTCGGCTACTCCATTTTATTGTGGTGTTCTTAGAGCCAAAAATTGTGAGCATATCCTTTGGTTTTACACAAGACTCTAAATTCACTATCAAATTCACCACCTCGGTCACTACATATAGACTTCAAAAAAGATCTTCCTTTTCATTCTCAATAAGTCTACACAACTTAGCAAACTCATTAACGGCATCACTTTTATTAGCAAGAAAAATATCCCAAGTATATCTAGAAAAATCGTCGACTATAACAAAAGTGTAATGTTTTCCACTTAGACTAGCCATACCAATATCCCCATACAAATCTAAGTGAAGCGAGTTGTAGAGGTTTGGTTGTGGAAATTTTATTTTTGGGCTTAAAACTACTTTTAACCAATTTGTTCTTTTGACAAGTGTCACATAAGCCAAGGTTTTCAAAATTTAATTTGGGTAGTCCTTTGACTTGTTGGTTTTTGTAAATCTTTTGTAAATTCTTGTATCCAATATGTTCATATCGCCTATGCCATAAACTAGTTAAATCATTATGGCGACAAGACCGTAAACGTTCTTAGCTTGGTGTACCAGGAAAATGCATATTCTAAATAGTGAAAGTGGCATCTTTCTTTCAGATCGCTTTACTTTAACTAACCAAATCACTTGTGCAAATTTTATAAAGATTGCCTTTTCTACTAGCTTCTCAAATAATTTTACCATTTTTGACAATAAGACATTTTTCTTTATTAAAAAATAACATCATAACTTGAATCACAATGTTGGCTTACACTTATCAAATTGAACTTAAGCCCTTCTACTAATAAAACATTACTAAGAGAGAAAGAATAATTATCAATGTCTCCATTGCCAAGAATTTTTCCTTTGCCATTCCCGAACATGAACATTTCTTCTTCTTGGAGCTTGATATTGGTAAAGAGTTCTCTCTTTCTCGATCATATGATGAAGAGTTAGAGCGTACCTCATTTGTTTCATCATTTATGGCCATGAGACCATGTTCGGTTTTCTCTTCCTCATCGGATGTGGCAAGAAGTTCATCCCAAGTTTTGACATTCACATTTAGAGCCTTCTTTTTCGGAAAAAGGCTTTTTCTTCTTTTGCTCCTCCTTCGCTAATTTCGGGTAATCGGCTATAAAGTACCCGGGTTTCCCACATTTAAAACAAGAGTTGTCTCTAGACTTCCTTGCCTTATTTTTATTAACAAACTTGGCAAATTTTCGAACAAGGGCGACAAGTTTCCTACGAGGTGATGCAATCTACTCCTAAGGATTTTATTAACAAACTTGGCAAACTTCTCCTAAGGATTTGAAGTAAGATCCTTAGGAGTAGATTGCATACCCGATTGTGAGGTGGATGGTTTTGAGTTTTTCTTTCCTTGAGATAGATTTCATAGATGAGAAGATTTCAATGAGTTCATCGAACTTGAGAGTCTAAAGGTTTTGTGCTTCTGTTATAGTCTTCACCTTTTTGGACCATGAGTGGGAAGAGCATTTAATACTTTGGTTACCTTATCTTCCTCTCGAGATGGCCTTTCCGAGCGCCAATAGGGGATTGACTATGTTGTCTATCCTTTGCACCGCTTTGAAATTCCTTCACCCTCAAGCATTATGAAGTTTTCAAAATTTCTAGCTTGTTTTACTTTCTTTGTACCTTCATAAATAGTTTCTAATTGTTCCCACACTTCATATGCGACTTTATTCCTCTAATACGGTTGTACTCGGTGGCGGTGAGAGAGCAATGGAAAATATTCAAAGCCTTACCATTTAGAGAGAATGACTTCTTGTCATTTTCGTCGAATTCTTTGAAACTCTTGAGGTCGTAGTTCCATCCTCCAACTTCTTTGTTGGTTGAGCTATCCTTTCAATAACCGCATTCCAAATATCGAAACCGCAATCTTATAGAAAGCACTTCATTCGGTCTTTCCAAAAAGCATAGTTGTGGGCGTCGAATAGTGTGGCTTGTTGGTGGAGGCGCCGGTGGTGAGGTAGATTTCACTCGTAGCCATGGATCTCCTCTTTACTCGCAAAGATTAAACGATCTTGCTAAAGAGTTTGACTTTGATACCACTTATTAGTCCAAGTAGCTATGAAAATCTAGATGGGGGGTGAATAGATTTTCCGATTTTCTCGATTTACGCCTTTTTGGAATATGAAGATGGTGACGAGATTGAAGTACATTAAATAAATCAACACACAATGATTTATAGAAGTTCAACACACCTAGGGCCTAATCCTCTACCACCTGGGTATGTCAGGAATGGATTTCGAAAAGGAAAAAGTTTATTAATAGATACCAAACTATTACAACCTTTACCTTGAAGAGTACCACACTCTTCTTACAACACCACCTATAAAGATTACCACAATCTTCTTACAACAATGAAGAACACCACACTCTTCAACACCTAGAATCAACCAAGTGTGCTCTTACCACAAGAACACTTACAAGGATGTCTTGTCTTAGATAATTTTAACCAATTAAAGATTACAACTCAAATGAAGTATACAACTTTGAAGTGCAAGTGTAATCAAGAATGAAGCCTAATACTCAAGATGTGCACGTGTAAGACTTTGGCTATTACAACAAGAATGTTGAATATGAAAGCTTAGAGAAGTTTGCAGATTTTATTATTGTGTTGTATATTGATCCTTCAAGCCTTCAAGTATTTATAGGAGAGCTCTTTGATTTGAATACTAGCATAGGATCCTCCTTGAAGATTGAAATCAGAAAAATTGCAAATCAAATTGAGAAAATAGTGTTAGAAATCAATCCTACAATTTCATGAAAAGTTGTCTCACGATAAAACCTTAGGTTGACCGGTTGACCTCTAATGAGAAAAACGTTTGAATTATAAAAACACAGGCTAAACAAGGGGTCGGACCGGTCCAGGGGATTGGACCAGGTCGGCCAGGGCTCGACCAGTCGCCTTCCTTGGACCGGTCACCCACTAGTTTTTCCGAGACAGAAATAAATTTTACAATTTGCAAAGACTCGAGACACCGGCCGACCTCTCCAGGTCAATCGGTCACCTCCTCCAAAATTCTCTCTGTTTCGTTTCTCGTTTCAAGTTTGACTTCCAGGCACGGGTTATCCTCTAGGGTGACCGGTTGGCCTCAAAACATAGGTGTTGTCGATTTTTGTCAAAAATAATGTTCAAGAAATGCTCCAAATAATTAATAAAAATTATTTAAATCTTTTTGAAGTATTTGGACAACATTTGGAGTCATTGTTTTGGTATAAAAGTCAATTATATGAACACTACAAGAAAACAATCAAATTCCAATGAAATAATTCCAACGGAATAAAAAATTGTTGGAATTTTCAAAATTCAATGGAAATTCGAATGCTACAAAGATATCGTTGGAATATTCCAACATAAAGTCCAAAGATAAGCAAAACCATTTGGTACTATTGGAATATTTTTTCCATAGGAATTTCTATTGAAATTTTGTCATTCCAACGACCATTATACCAACGGTACTTTTCCATTGGAATTTCTTTGGAATCGATAATTCCAATGGAAATTGGCCAAATACCAACATAATTTTTTCGTTGGAATTTTCTTGTTTTTTGTAATGGAAATCATCAAAATTATAATAAAAAATATTTATCTAACACACAAAGACCGCCCCTTTGCTAGTGGAGGCTCGGCCTTTGACTCCGCTTGCCTCTACTTTTCATGTCAAGCATACAAGTGTAGTTTAGTGGGATTGACTTCTAAAGACAAGAATTATTTTTCATCTCCCTGTATAAGTCGGCGTCTTAACTCGATTTCCCGAGCTCGAGTTGATTGTTGAAGCGTAGCTCTGGATCGAGAGCCGATGATGCTTACCTTATTATTATGAAAAGGAGAAAGGGGCTTTTTTTATAGAGGCTAAGGGGCTTATGTTGGGGACAAAAACAATATTTCATTAATTAAATATATAATTCATTTTATATATATTTTATTTAATATTAATTGCCCAATGGGCTCCTAATAAATAAACCGGCCCAATGGTGTCCGAGTTTGGCCAATCGACCCCGATTTCTCCTACGCGGTGACCACCAATATGCCAAATTCTCCTACACGACCCACATGACCCATTTTTCGGTATAAAAAGATCCCTCCTATTATTAAGTTAATTAATTGGCAATCCTCCACGGATTTATTATACAAGATTCATTTCTCGCTTTTATTCTCTCGCTCACCGTGCTAACTTGAGCGTCGGAGAGGCCTCCTTGGGACAATCCCTCTTTAACGTTTTGTGCGTGTATGTAGGCAAGTTCCCGGTCGAAGAAGGATATTCCTGCTTCCCACGAGAAGAAGACGAAAAGACTTCCCCTTTGGAAAGAAAAAGAAAGAAGTGAAGACTTCCCCCTCGGGAAGATGAGTGACGTGAAGACTTTTCTCTCGGAAAGAGGAATTTGGTCAACTCGTTGACTTGGAGTGATTTGCCTTAAAAAATAGCATCAAGTTTCATTGCTAATATTTCAAAAGGAAAATATTGTGGAAAATGTACAAAATTTATAAAAAGGAAAAAAAAAGAACAAGACTCAAATATTTTCAAGATTCACAAAAGGGGAGGGGGAAAGAAGAATGAAAGAATTGTAAATTTATCTCCTTTTTACTATTTTTTTTATTTTTTAAGGTTATAATATGAAATTACCAAAACACTCCTAATATTTTTCCAAAATTCAGGGGGGTCCAGTGACCCCTTGGCCCCAACATGCCTTCATCCCTGAATAGAGTATTTCTCAATAAAAAATTCTTCGGGTAGATTTGATAAGCATAGACTTTTCCAAATTAATTGTGAGCAAATCCTTTATTTTTGGGATTATTTTTTATCTTTTAGAATCTTGATTAAATTTATTATCTTTTAATTTTGTACATAGGATTCCCACATAGATAAATGAGTGAAACCGCCGTGTGGAATTGGAAGGATGAAAAATTCACAAATGTCCAAAATTAATGAGGTGACGACATGTGTCAACTTTGTTTTTTCCTTTTAGTAAATAACAATTGAAATAAGTGAGAAAATAAAATAAAATAAAATCATAATGTAGTATCCAGTCGATTTGGGCCAGCGTATGAGATTATTTATTGAGAAATTGCCAGAAATACCTCTACTTTGGAAAAAAAGACATTGTTTACTCTCACATCACTTTTGTACTCTTTTTTGACTTTTTTACGCTCCTGCATATTTTTTGGTTATTTTTACTTTTTTTTTTTTAGTTTTTTTTGTTCATGTGTTGCTTTATGTGTACTATTTATTGTTTCGATGTTGTCTATATTTGTTTCTTGATTATTTCTATGTTGTTTTGTTGTTGTTTCGATGTTTCAATACAACTTTTACTTATTTTTACGCTCTTTTCTATTAATGCGTTGTTTTATATGTTGTTTGTTGTTTTTTTGTTGTTTTATATTTTTAATGTTGTTTTGATGTTTCATTGTTGTTTTCATGTAGTTTTTACCTATTTTTAAACTATTTTTATTGATGTGGTGTTTTTTATATTATTTATGTTGTTTCGGGTTGTTTCTATATTATTTTTAAGTTGTTCCGATGTTTCTTTGTTATTTCAATGTAATTTTGATGTTTCAATGCGTTTTTACCTATTTCAAACTATTTTTGTTTATGTAGCGCTTTCTAAATTGTTTTTGTTGTTTCTAGGTTGTTTCTTTATAGTTTTCAATGTTGTTTTCTTAGTACTTGTTTCCATAATTTTGACGTTTTCAATGCATGAGAACATAAATTAAATTGTGTTTTTCTATTCATGTGTTGTTTCTATATTATTTTCAAAATATTTTTTTCAAATATGTGTTGTTTTATCTGTATATTTCTTGATTGTTAAGAGTTCAAGTATAAAATTGATTATTTAAATGGAGACAAAATTGTTTTTCACTTAAATTTTATTAGATGAAACATATTTCAAACATGTTGAAACAATCATGAAACAACAACATAAAAAAATCCGAAAAAAATTGGTGGAAGCGTAGAAAAGTCAAAGGAAAACCTAGGGCGTAAACAAGTTTATTTTTTTCAAAATGTTGGGCAATTGTGTCCAAAGCCCTTACTTATTTGTCCATGTCCAACTCCATACTTTTTGACGGATCTTACCCTATATCCCGACTCGATCCATACGGATTTTTAAGCATTCAACGGGTTGTGAGGGTTGGATAGAGCCCCAACACCCCAGGTCTAAATATGACTAATCTTTCACTAAGGGTAATGGAGATTTTTGGGGAGTTTTTGGAGAGAAAGAAGTTATAAAAAAACCCTACACTTTGGAAGGTGAGGTTTGAGTAGAGGTGGCGGTCAGTAGGCTAGCTCTTGCATCTTCCGCTGTGAGAGAGCAAAATTGGGCCAGGCAGGTCGGTCCGAAATTCCACCAGACCGATATTTTCAAGGCCCACCAAAGTGTAGTGCATTTTACCTCGGGTCGACCAGGCTATTGGGCACGGTAAGTCGGCCAAATAAGCCCCGTCCTTTTCGGGCCTGAAAATTCTTGGCCCAACCTGGCCTTATATTCTAGTCGGCCCTCTTTGGACCGACCTGAATTTCCGACTCACGGGTTAGAGGTTTGAGGTTTTTCAAATGGGTCCGTATTCATGAGCAGTTTTTTGGAAAAAAAAAAAAAAAAAAGAGACAAAGAAAAAGTTATATAAGGATTTTTTAAAGATATGAGATTGAGTGTGGAGTCTATAAAAAAATTATTGGGAGGTTTTTGAATAGTGGAGAAAATAGTTGATTTTTTTACTTTTGATATGACACTAATGTGGTAGTGTGAGATCCACAAAAAGAGATATTTGAAAATTTTACCATTGGGGTTAGAGGTTTTTTTAAGAAGAAGTAGGTTTGTATCCAAGGAGTGATCTTTTTTTTATTAACTAGAGAAATAAAAATGAAATGTGTGAGTGACATCAGACATTAAATGAAGCTTTGCCCCCTTTTGTTTTTTATTTTGATTTGGGCTCTCTCCTTTACTTTCTATTTTCCTTTTTCTGTTTTTTTATTAAATCTTAAAAATACATGTTATTAAATGAAAATTTGTATCATTATCAGATTTGTTGTCTTTAATAATCTAAACTTATAAAATAATCACATATATAAAATATAAAGAATATTAATTAATTATTTTTTATATAATTTATTAATACAATGTATTATATATATATATATAAGAATACAACGTAAAATATAAAAATATGTAAATTTATGGTGAGTACCCATTAGGAATGGCATTCGCCCCGCCCCGCCCCGCCCCACCTGTCCCATTTGGGCCGCCGCCCGTGGCGGGTGGAATGGGTCCAGGTATCACATACGCCTCGTGCAATTTTTTAATTTTTTAATATATTTAATATATATTTTTCATGTATATTATATAAGATAATATAATTTTATGGACTTAATATTTACATTTAAAATATATAATGACAAATTGTATAAATAATATCCATTTATAATACAAAATATAAGATAAAATATTATTAACAATATAAAATACAAGATAAAAATATTAAAATAATAAAATTATTCTCAACACGGGTCTTCCCCTCCCGGCGACCCGTGACGGGCTCGCCCGCCCCATTGTCATTCTTAGTAACCATCCAAAAATTTATTAGGATTTTTTTAAAGAGAAGTGATTTGAGTGTGAGACCCATAAAAAAATTGTTAAGAGGCTTTTTGATAGTGGAGAAAAGAGTAGAATTTTTAGGCTATGATTGCTTATACTCTCGGTCGTCCATTTTTATTTTTGAGTGAATAGTGGTGAAAATTTTAAAAAGATGAAAATTGGACGTATAGAAAAAAATAATGATTATGTTGATGTGATAGGGAATCTTTTAGAAATGTTATTGATATGTTGTGGAAATTTTTGTGAAAATAATAATGTAAAATATAAAACAAGAAAATTAAATAAAAAATAAAAATTTGAACCTAAAATAGGAATATGGACCTCATTTTATTCCTGTGTTATTAAGATTAACAGAAAAATAATAAAAATGATCATAAGTTAAAAAAACTACTAAAATTCTTTATATGAGTAGAGGAGGTGAGAAAAATAAATATGATAGTTGGATATTGGGAAATGTGAGAGATGAAGAGAAAAATGAGTTGATTTTTGAGAGAAATAAAGTTTTTTTAATAGAAAATTTTATTTTCTTCACAAGCAATCACTTGTCCCACAATTTTTTTCTCAAAACTGAAAATTTTGGAAACAAGATGATAAGGAATCATAGCGTTAACTTTTGATGTGACAATGATGTGGGGGTGTAGGATGGACAAAAAAATGGGTTTGAAACTTCAACCACTTGAGATGCTATTAGTTGAGCATGATGTGGCTTTAGAGCATCCACAACTAAAGTTTTTGATCAGGTTTTAGATAAAAAACGACAAAAAAAACTTCAAACCATTGTGAACAACATGTTTGAGGTTTGTGGTGACAAACCTGGTTTGTATATACAAACGAGATTTATTCGAAAAACTAAAGAAAAAGTTAGTTGGGGATCTTTTAAGGAGATATAATTTGAGTGTGGAGCCCATAAAAATGTTGTGGGAGGCTTTTTGATGGTGGAGAAAAAAATCGATTTTTACTTATGACATTGTATTGATGTGGCAATGTGGGATTTACAAAAAAATAGGTTTGAACATCAAACTATTGGAGGTACCCTAATAACTATAGCAACTCTATATATAGGAAATAGGGTTTCTTTCTCGCAACTCTATATGTAAACCGATCTTACTACCGATTCACGACTCAACCAATCTAATGAATGTTAGTTTTTTTATATTATATGAAATAATAATAATGGAATATGTTGGACTCTCTCTCTCTCTCTCTCTCTCTCTCTCTCTCTCTCCATTTTCTTCATATAATTTTCTCCCCTCGTCCTCCTATGGAGGATGAGGGAAGGAATTTTCCTTACTTTTAATCTAAATAAATTTGTCCTTCAATAGGTGACTTTATTTGTCCTCAATATGTGGTTTTTACTTATCCCCGATATGTGATTTTTTCAGTTAATTAGTTTGTCTTATGTGAGATTTTGTTGAGGAAGATTAGATGAGCAATTACTGACGATACATGACAAAAGCAAGACCATCTTTGGTATGTGTTTTGTCCAAAGCACCTCCGTAATAATTTATTGGTTCTCTTGATCAATTAGATCTATTTAGGTTTAAAGTTTTTCTTTTAGATCGTATATGGTTATGATCTTGTAGGACTTGCGATTTGCTTGTTGTAAGTTTCTTCCGATAAAATTCATTTGATTTTAAAAAAATGGAATATGTTGATTATTATGTGATTCATTTCAAAAATGAAAAATGTACAAATAACCAACTAAAATGATATCTGTTAGCAAATATGGGTCGAAACTTAAATCTCATATTTGCACATATAGGTGGATCGAGTATACCTATTTGCGGCGGAGGCGCCGATCCACATAGCAGGATTAAGCCCGTCTACAAGCCTCGGTTTGATCCATGATTAAGCCATCTACAAGTCTCCTCTTGATTGAATCGCGAGCAACGAACAAACCCCATAGATTGGTTGAACCACGAACAAGATCACGAACCGCCTTTCGTTGGTGTAAATAATTATTAGAATTATTTACTTGGATATGAACACCTTAAACCCTTGGAGAACTTTGGTGATGCTCCAAGAAGAAAACCGTAGAGAGAAATTTTAGGAGAGAGATTATTCTTTTTCCATGTAGGGACGATATTTTTCTTAGACAGATATTGTAGGGAGAGATATCAATATATATCTCAATCTCATATCTCGATTAGAGTCCTAATGGGAGAGGTTTCTAGATAAACCTCATCTAAATAGGACTCCATATTATCTCAAATATAGATGCAACCTAATTGCACCCAATATCTCCCACTCATACATATTTAACTCGACTCATTCGAATCACATCCTCATAGTTCTCATCTCACGTCTCTTCTTTCATACAGGGAATAAGGCGTGCGACCAAGCGAGAAAGCAAAGGTGAGGAGAGTTATATTAAGTCATCACCAAACTAACATAACCCTACAACTCAATAACTCGCTATGTACCCCAAACTAAGTGGTTGCACCCAATCAAGCATCTCTAGATCCCTCAATGAAATAAATAGAGCATGCTGAACTCACTCAAACATGTTTCTAGATTCATGACTAGTCAAACACATTTCGACATAGTCGCCCGGGCTATGAATCATAGAACATAAGTGCGTTACCAACTTAATTTTTCCTCGGTCCCACATGCCAATTATCTTGGTCTTTGACTTTCCTAGACATGCTCCGATGGACCGAATCACACATGGCCATTAGATACATGGTAAAGTAGCGTCATCAAGCTTACACCTCATGGCACGGTCCAAAGTCCCAAAGGGTACAAGAAAATAATATGGGCTCACACGGTGACGGCGGGGACCCATTCAAATCACTTTCCCCAGGCGGTCGCCTCGAAGCACATGTAGTATGAATACATGCTATGATGGAGCTCCCACTCAATTTAGGCATGTCACGCTCTAGACATCATACAAATCTTAGTCCGGTCGCTATTCAAGCGGGTTGCACACTACTCGTAGTCACTCCCAAAGTGTCATATGATAGTTCGCACATTCGCCATCGATAAGCGTGAATTTTGCATGTGTTTTGATGCGTATTTCGAGCTATAATGATAAGTAAACATGCATATACTCGCGTTAAACGTTACATATTCACTCTTTGTGGAAAAGATATTACACTTTGCTTATTTTGTAGGAATTTCATGATATTTGAAGCTAATTGAATAAGATATGAGGAAAGCAAAGTAGAAACGCGGAGAATTGAGTGGATATACGAAACGTGAAGCCTAAAAGAGCGAAAGTTGAGCGTTCACGGAAGAAACAGGGGGCACACGGGTTGGGCGTGCCTCAAGACACCACCCGTGCACCCCTGTATAAGGTTGATTGAAGCTGCAGCATGGCGCACGGGTAGGCCGTGCTCCGACGCACCACCCGTGCGCCCTACAGAGAGTCAGGATATCTCACCGGAGTGGCGCACGGGTAGGCCGTGCTCCGACGCACCACCCGTGCGCCCTACAGAGAGTTGGGGTATTCCAGCAGGGTGGCGCACGGGTAACCCGTGCGTGGGCGCACGACCCGTGCGTCTGCGCTGGAATCCCATAATCTGCTGCATTAAGCCCTAAACATGATGGGGAGTATAAAAAGGCTTTTTGGGGGGCGCACACAAGGAGAATCAGACATATTTTGGGATCTACAACACAAGACAAGGGTCTATTCTTGGAAGAAGACATCAAGGAGACAATCGGGTTGCATCGGAGCTTAAGGAACGGAGATATATCGAGAGATTGTCGACTTTCCTAAGTTTTTCTTGCTTCTCTTTTAGTTTCAATCTTTCATTTTAGTTGTAATGGCTTTGAACAATTTGTTTATGAGTTGTTTAGAAATCATGTGTAGCTAAACTCTTGAGATTTCCGGGTTTTGGAAGTAGATTAATGAACTCTTGTTGGATGTTTTAATCTTAGTTGAAGTTATTATCTTAAAGCCTATTTGAGTATTTTGAGCTTATTCTTGTTTTATCACTTGATCAATGATTTAACTTGTTTGATATATTGATTCATAATTCGAGAGATGAGTTTCAATATTAGATCTTGAATACTCGACACAAATATTTGCATGAATCGAGAGGTTTGTAAATATTTGTGAGGATATTTGATCTTTTAAACTTTTGGGAGTTGAATGCTTCATGTTGAGTAGAGATGCTAGCATAAGTATTTCAATCTACATTTTATATGCATCTCGAGAGAGAGGATAAAATAGTTTTGTGATCGTCTTATAGGAATATTGATAATAACCTTGGCTTTGATTTAATCGGACAACAAGAGGATTATTAATCGAAACCTTAACTCGGAAATCCATTCTATTATCTTGATACTTCTTTCATTTGTATTATCTCAATCTTGTGTTTTAGTGATTTAAATTGTCTTAATCTCAATACAACAATCATCAAATTTCGATCGTCTAAATAAAAATAAGACTATCTTGGTTCAATACTTAGCATATTAATTTATTAGTCTCGTGGATACGACCTTGCTACCCTATTCTATAAACTACACCGTACACTTGCGGTGAAGCTAAAAAATAAGGCGAACAAGTTTTGGCGCCGTTTCGGGACTAATATAATTTTTGGTGCTAATATTGCGATAGATAGAATTATTCTTAATTTAGACATTTTTCTTTATTATTTATTTTGTTTTGTTTTTGTGTGACTTGAATTCCACATTATTTGACTTGTTTCTTCTAGTTTGGTTCAGGTAGTGTATGAACACGCGCTCCAAGCGGGGGGACTTAATACCGCTCATACCGGAAGTTGAGGCTTTCGCGAGGAGAATCAGTGCTACCACTAGACGAGCTGAAAGACAACACAATCCGATAATGGGGGATTTGAATGAGTTACCAATACCGCCAAACAATGGTGGAAACGAGTTACCGATACCGGTTCAACAGCAAGCCATTCGTGATTACTTTCGACCACAAACGAATCGTAATTACGGTGGTATTGCCCATATTCCCATCAATGCCAACAACTTCGAGCTCAAACCGGCACTAATCAATATGGTGCAACAAAATCGTTTGGGGGTTTGCAACGAGAAGATCCTAACTCTCACCTTGCGCATTTTATCCAAATATGCAATACGATCAAGATGAACGGAGTCTCGGATGACGCCATAAGAATGCGCTGTTCCCATTCTCTTTACGGGATAAGGCGAGAAATTAGTTGGGTACTTTGACGCAAGCGGTGTAAGCACATGGGGAACGAGCGAGCCAAAAGTTTTTGTTTAAATTCTTTCCACCGAGCAAAACTTTGCAGCTCAAAAGCGAGATCACTCAATTAAACGATTCGACTCGAGCCTTTGTACGAGGCTTGGGAAAGGTTTCGGGATTTATTACGTAGATGTCCGCAACATGGGTTTTTCAGGAGGATCAATGATTATGTTTCTTCTACAATGGTTTAATGGGATGACTAGAGCATTTGTAGATGCCGCATGTGAGAGGAGCATTGTTGGCAAGGTTTCCACAAGATGCCTTAAATCTTCTTGAGGAAATGGCCATGAACGATTACCAATGGCCATCCGAAAGATCCAATGTACAACGAGTAGCGAAATCTCGATTCGGACCTATCAAAACATTGTCGGCACAAGTAGCGGCTTTGACAACTCAATTGAATGTATTTACGAAGAGGCGGAAGCGAGGCACGAGCACGGGTAGCGAAGCTCTTCTATATCCGATGGAAGAGGTAAATTATGTGAATAATAGGAATTTCAACAATTTCGAGAATAATTCAAACCCAACGCACTACCATCCAGGGTTGAGAAATCATGAAAATTTCTCCTATGCGAATACAAAGAATGTGTTACAACCTCCGCCGGGCTTTAATGCTTCAAGTGGAGGCGGTAATGGGGAAGGCAAATCGTCGTTGGAAGATGCACTCACCTCTTTCATAAATCAATCTAATCTTTGTCATGAATGACACGAGGAGCCGCCTAGCTAAGCAAGATCTTCGGATGGATAAATTAGAACAACAAATGACAAGCTCGATAAAGAATCTGAGACTCAAGTGGGTCAATTGGCTACAATAATGGGTGGTCAACATCAAAAGGGTCAATTTCAAGTAATACGGAAATGAATCCTAAGGAACAATGCAAGGCGATTCGTTTACGGCGCATGGAATATGAAGGGCCTAAAGAAAAATGGGAATCAAACTTTCGGATGAAGCATCTAGGCAGAAGCAAGAGACTCCGTGATAAAGGATGGTATTGAAGAAAATGGGAAAGAAAGAGAACAAAGAGGCGGAACAAACAGTGAAAAGCTAAAATCATCATCTAGCTTGAATATACCTAAGTTGTCTATATCTCTTCCCTTTCCTCAAAGATTTCAAAAGAAAAAGCTTGATGATCAATTTGCCAAATTCCTTGATATATTTAAGAAATTGCACATTAACATTCCTTTTGCAGATGCATTAGAACAAATGTCGAACTATGCGAAATTTCTTAAAGATGTGATGTCAAAAAGCGGAAGATGACAAGCTTTGAAACGGTGAATTTGTGGAAGAATGTAGTGCAATTATCCGAAGGAAGTTACCACAAAAAATCGAAAGATCCAGGGAGTTTCACTATCCTTGTGCTATTGGTGGTAATTTCTTTAATAAAGCGTTATGTGATTTGGGGGCAAGTATTAACTTGATGCCTTTGTCCATTTTCGGAAACTTGAATTAGGCGGCGTGAAACCAACTACGGTGACATTGCAACTTGCCGGCCGATCACTTACGTATCAAGGGGAATTATTGAAGACGTCTTGGTAAAAGTTGATAAATTTATATTCCCGTGGATTTCTTGGTTTTGGATATGGAAGAAGATCAAGATGTTCCATCGATACTTGGACGCCCTTTCTTAGCAACGGGTAAAGCCTTAATAGATGTGCGAGAAAGGGAGCTCACATTACGTGTTAATGATGAGCATGTTTTATTTTCTATTTATAAGGCAATGAAATTTCATGATTCGGTAGAGAATTGTAATTTTTGGATATAGTTAGTTCATGCATTGAGGATTATGTTGATCATACATTGTCTACGGATGATTTGGAATTTGGTCTAACCCACTCGTGCTCAATGTCGAGTGTTGTACTTGATTTTGATAACCAAGATTTGTACGACTATGTTTGTGCCTTAGATCATATCGGGAACTACCTAATAAGCGCAAAGAGGCTAAAACATAAAGAGGAAAAAAGGATGGAACTCTCTCCGAAGAGAACGCACGGCCCGTGCGCCACGCACGGTCCGCCCGTGCGTGATCTTCAAGTAACGATGGAACTCTCAAGAGCGCACGACCCGTGCGCCAGCAAGACGGCAGCCCGTGCGTGAGATGAATCATCAACACCACCTCCGGAACTCAAGCAATTACCTGAACACCTCAAATATGCATTCCTAGGGACAAATAATGCAAATCCGTAATCGTTTCATCTCTTCTCACTCCTACCCAACTTGATAAATGTTAAGGGTTTTACGAAAACATAAGTCGGCACTAGGTGGTCTATAAGCGATTTAAAAGGCATAAGTCCATCCATTGTGATGCATAAAATTCGGATGGAAGATGTTTATAAACCATCGTGCAAAACCAAAGACGGCTAAACCCTATTATGCAAGATGTGGTTAGGAAAGAAGTATTGAAATGGTTGGATGCCGGGATCATTTACGCGATATCCGATAGTTCATGGGTGAGTCTGTACAAGTGGTGCCGAAAAAGGGGGGGTGTGATGGTAAAAAATGAAAATGAGGAACAAATTGCTACTAGAATTGTTACCAGGTGGCGAATATGTATTGATTATAGAAAACTTAATGATGCCACTCGAAAAGATCACTTTCCCCTCCCCTTTATCGATATGATGTTGGATCGTCTTGCGAGGTTATGATTATTATTGCTTTTTAGATGGTTATTCGGGTACAATCAAATCATGATTTGTAGGAAGACCAAGAGAAAACAACATTTACATGTCCGTATGGCACATTTGCATTTCATTGACGCATGCCATTTGGTTTATGTAATGCACTGCCACTTTCCAACGTTGTATGATGGCTATATTTCACGATCTTATTGAAAAAGTTATGGAGGTGTTTATGGACGATTTCTCTGTGTTCGGGATTCTTTTGATAATTGTCTTCACAATCTTTCCCTAGTTTTGCGGCGATGTGAAGAGACCAATTTAGTACTAAATTGGGAAAAGTGCCATTTTATGGCACGCGATGGCATTGTACTTGGTCATCGGAGTCTCTTCGCAGGTTTGGAAGTTGATCGGGCAAAGATTGTAGCAATTGAGAAGCTACCACCTCCCACAAATGAGAAAGCCATTCGGAGCTTTTTGGGCCATGCCGGATTTTCGAAGGTTTATCCGTGACTTTTCTAAAATTTCTAAGCCCGAGCCAATTGCTAGAAAAAGATCTCGCTTTCATTTTTTCCAATGAATGTTTGCGGGCGTTCGAAATGTTGAAGACAAAGATTGGTGACCGCACCTATACTCGTCGCCCCAGCATTGGAGCCAACCATTTGAGCTAATGTGTGATGCAAGCGACTATCTTTGTTGGTACATTCTTGGTCAAAAGAGGGAAAAATTGTTCCGATCCATCTACTATGCAAGTCGAGCGTTGGGCTGTGCTCAGCGAAATTATACCACAACCGAGAAAGAAATGTTGGCGATTGTTTTCGCGTTCGATAAATTCGATCTTACTTGATCGGGACGAAGACGATTGTGCATACTCGACCATGCGGCTATCAAATACCTCTTTGACAAGAAGGATGCGAAACCGAGGTTGATTCGATGGATCTTATTGTTGCAAGAATTTGACGTGGAAATCAAGGACCGAAAAGGATGCGAAGCGTGGTAGCGGACCATCCGTCGCGATTAGAAAATCAAGAAGGAGAAAAAAAAAGGTCACGGGATTGATAAAGAGGAGTTTCTGATGAAAGATTACTCATGCTTGAGGCAAAGTTCCCATGGTATGCGGACTTTGTCAACTACTTGGCATTTGAGTTCTACCTCCGGATCTATCACCGTATCAAAAGAAGAAATTCTTACATGATGTAAAGTTCTACATGTGGGATGACCCCTACTCTTTAAGAGGTGCGCGGACAAAATCATAAGGAGATGCGTGCCTCAAGAAGAATGGGAGGAGTCCTACAATGATGTCACTCTTCACCATCGGCGGACATTTTGGTCCCACTCGCACTTTGCAGCAATGAAGGTATTGCAAAGTGGGCTATATTGGCCCACTTTATTTAATGATTGTTATTTGTTTGTACAACAATGTGACAGTGTCGCCGAATGGGAAACATTTCACGGAAGCACGAGATGCCAATGACCAACGAATTGAAGTGGAGTTGTTCGATGTGTGGGGATTGACTTTATGGGCCCATTTCCATCGTCTTCGGGTTATCAATATATTCTACTTGTGGAGTATGTATCCCGTTGGGTAGAGGCAATTCCTTCTAAAACAAATGATGCTCAAGTTGTAATGCGATTCCTTAAGAAAAACATCTTTACTAGATTTGGCACTCCAAGAGCTTTAATTAGTGATGGAGGGTCGCATTTTGAAAACAAATTGATGAGCAACTTGTTGGCCAAATATGGGGTCAAACATAAAGTCGCATTGGCATATCATCCACAAGCCAACGGACAAGCGAGTAGTGGCTAATAGGGAGATCAAACAAATCCTTGAAAAGCGGTGAACATCAACCGAAAGGATTGGGCGTTAAAATTGGATGATGCCCTGTGGGCATACCGAACTGCATATAAGACACCGTTGGGCACATCTCCATATCAACTTGTATTTGGGAAGTCATGCCATTTACCGGTAGAATTGGAGCACAAAGCATTTTGGGCGGTAAAGAAACTGAATCTGGATTTTCAGAAAGCCGGTGAGGAAAGGTTGCTCCATTTGAATCAGATGGCAGAATTTCGGGATGAAGCGTACGAAAATTCCAGAATTTACAAGGAAAGAACCAAGCGGTGGCATGATAAGATGATCAAGAAAAGAGAGTTTTTACCGGGAGAACCGGTGCTCCTATACAATTCACGCCTTAAATTCTTCCCGGGAAAACTCAAGTCCAAGTGGTCGGGGCCATTTGTGATAAAGAAAGTGTTGAATCCACCTGGGATTGTAGAATTGTTGACAAAAGAAGGCGAGACTTTCATGGTAAACGGCCAACGGATTAAGCACTATTTCCACCGAGGAAATAAAGAGGATGTGACATCCACCACCTTGCGCGATCCGTAATTTAACAAAACAGGCGTCAAGCTAAAGACGTTAAATATAGCGCTTGTTGGGAGGCAACCCAACGGTTTTTCATGTGATTTTCATTTTTGTGTGTGTTTAGTTTCACAGTTATGTGATTTGAGTGATTTGATTTGTGTAATTCTTTTAATGAGTGTGATTTGAAAAAAAAAAAAAAAAAAAATGAATTGCTGTACAAGTGCGCACGGGTAGCCCGTGCGTATATGCGCACCCGTGCACCCTTCGAGTTAGAGTTGGGCAAATTCACCGGGGTGGCGCACGGGTTACCGTGCGTCGACGCACGACCCGTGCGCCTTGCAGAAGAAGGATAAATTGGACGGTTTTAAAAAACTGTTCTTCATTTCAAACCCTTCACCTCGCGCGCCCTCTCGAATCCTCCCTAGTTTTCGAAAATTTCTCCTAGTTTTCACTTGAATTCTTCTACATAACACCTCCCCCATCACAATTGAGCTTCACTTTGCATCAAATTTGAATTTGCTTGAAGAATTGTGAACAAAGCACCTAGGGTTCAAATCTTCCACTTTGTGTTTAACTTAGAAAATTCCGGTAAGAACACCGTTTCTCCTTGTCAATTCGTTGTTAATTATGTATTAAGGAGCATGGTAGGTGTGTATTTTGATATTTTTGATATAAAAGATGTGAATTATTCTTTGAGGCAAATTATCAAACACCTTGTGGGCTTGTATAATTGTGGAGATTTAGGGTGAATTGTTGATGAATAAGGCATGGCCAATGTGTATTTGAGTTAATATTTGTCGAGAATGGCCATAATTTTTGTTTGTTTGGGGTAGTTGATCGATCAAAGTGACTTGAGCATGTGAATTTGCATCACCTAAGATGTTAGCTTTAATTCCCTACTTTGTTGTTGCCATTGATGATATTGGGATGCTAATAGAATGTATTCCGGTACAAATTCCTTATGGCCGAGCGAAGAAACCCGTGAGTGGAAGGAGACGTGCACGCGGGGCGGACAACGCGACGTGGCACCGCCGGAGGTCGACCAAAAGTCGAGAGGCATATGGGGTCAACTTGACAAATGCCGATGATATTGAGCGATGGAATCGCTTGATCGGTCGCCAAATAGCTCCATCTCGCTACGCCGACAATGATTGTACCCAAACTTTGGGGATACATGGGACGTGTGGCGTCTTTTCGCCAAGGTAGGATGGACGAACTTCATGAGCCGAAGGTGGCCGACATTTAAAAGTATACATTGGAGTTCTTTAGTACCGTGGAAGTACTCGGACAAGGCGGGACCTTCGAACCGTATATGATAAAATTTCGGGTTGGGGAATGTTCGTAGACAACTCTCTATGACCCAATTGAACAACATTTTCGAGGTCCCAACAAACGCTCGTACCGCCCGATGCCCCATTATGATCAATACGACTTCGGAGAATGCTTGTGGAAACACCACAAACGGGGCCAATGTTGTATGCGCGCGGACCGCAAAAGCCTCTTGGATCCGGAATCCAGTTTTCCGGTATATACAACGCGTGACTGCCTCCTCTGTGTTCGCCCGAGAAAACATTGGAGGGATGACGACTAAAGAACTCTATCTCCTCTGGTGTATGGTCACAGACACCCCCTACAACACCGCCGTTAATTTTGCCGAGCAAATTGAACAGTTAGCTAGGCGGGAAGGGGGCACGATTTCTATAGGGGCCTCATTACCCTATTGCCCGGCATTTCAATGTCGATTTTCGAGGCTTGGAGCCTATCCCGGGCAGCACTCGGGTTAATTTGGCATCGTTGCACCATATGAAGTTCATAGCGAATGAAGAAAACAGATTGGTGCTTCTACAAAAGAAAGGTGCTTCATTTCCGTTGCCTAACCCACCATACACCACCGTTGATACATTGATGGACACCACCAACTTCTTAATGAACTCTGACGCACATAACCGAATTACCGAGGCTATAGAGTCAAGAAAGAAGCGCAGAGTTGAAGGTTTCTTGGATGAAGAAGATATGGTGGAGGAGGAGGATGAGATACATGGACGCGAAATGGGGATGGAACCTCATCATCCCCAAATTGGGTATGATATACCCGAGTCCTCACACGGAGGCGATTATCCTCGACATTCTCAAAGCGGAGATCGCCCCGGTCCGTCTCACAGTGGAGGACCCCATCGCGACGCCAATTTTCAAGACATGTTTTATGCGTTTGGGGAGAACTTGAGGCGGCAAGAAGAAGAGTTGAGGCGGCAAGGAGAGGATTTAAGGCAACATAGGGCTGATTTTCTCGCGTTTAGCGAGCGATCGAGCAAAGCGTTCCGAGGAGACGTGGCAAGTGCTCCAATGACTACAAATGTGGCATATTTCTCAAGGCCACTTCCCACCACCGCCGCATGATGATTCAGGTATATCCCCACTTTTTGTTATTGAAATTCTATTTTTCCCCTTAGGACACTATAATTTCATTCAAGTTTGGGGGGAGAGATAGTATTTTAATATATGAAAAGTGTGGATACAAAAAAAAAAAAAAATCATGCATTTTGTGTTTTCATATAGTTGCATTAGAGCACTCTAGATTGCATTTGCATTAGAGCACGTTTATAGCTTTAGCACGTCTATTGCTTTAGTAGTGGTTAGAGAGTGTGTTGACCAAGCATGTGCAACTTGTTGTTTGTGTGTTGATTGAGAATTCATATTGTTGGGATTGGATCTTTGTTTATGGATTGATTGAGCCTCGAATTGATAACTTTGAGCATGTTGATATGAAAAACTTGGTGTGATGCTTTGAATTACATTTTGACAAGCCTGTGAGCTTTGAGCCTTTTACCGCTTATATCTTGTGCGATCTTGTTGTAATTTGAGTGTATCATTCATGTTGATTAAAATTCTAGAACTTGCTTGGGTATCTCTGTCAAGGCCACATGTGTATGTGAATTGTGAATGTGATTAAAGGCCACCATTGTTAGCCTTTCATACCTTTTGCCTACCTAAAAATGTGAAAAATCCTAGTTAGCCAAGTTGAGCCTATAGCCTATTTCTTTGATAACCACAAAAATTTAACCCTTGATCTTACTATATTTCCATCACCTTAAACTCGAATGTATAACGTTGAGTAAAGGGAAATGAACGAGGTTGAATGGGTGGGAATTCAAAAAAATAGAATAATTGGGCATACTTGGTTAAATGGAATAAAAAAAGGAAGGAAAGATGTTGAAAATGCACAAATGAAAAAAAAAAAAAAAAAAAAGATTGAAAAAGTGGATAAACTTGGGGCGAAGGATTGTGAATGGAGGTGATTCTCAAAAGAAAAGACGGAAATGGAGATAAATGAAGTTGATAAAAATGAGGGATGATTGGAGTAGCATATGGGATTAGAATGAAAATGATTGATATGCTCATCGGTCTATACACACTCGAGTTTGATCACTTTATCCAAAAATCTCCTACCTAAACCAAAGAGCCTTCATTACAACCAAATGAGAAAGTCCTTTATGATTCACAAATTGCATACACTCTCGTGGCGGAGATATGAGACAAATTGCAAGCCTATGGTAATTTTGCGACATCGAATTGATTTGAGCGTAAACACGTCCTGTAACCTTGTGAGATGAGAGTATACACTTAATTTTGAGAGTTGGATTGAGCATTTCACTTTGTTTTATTTGAGGCGTGTTCTTTGATTAGAGATTTGAGGCTTGATTGAGTTGTACTCGGCATTCATGACGAGCAATTTGGATTTTCTTGTAGACTCTTGGTGTGCGTTGTTATCTTTATCTCCCTGTTATGCTTTATCGTGTTCTAAATATTGTTGATCGGGACGGTCAACAGTTTAAGTTTGGGGGATTTTGATAAGCGTGAATTTTGCATGTGTTTTGATGCATATTTCGAGCTATAATGATAAGTAAACATGCATATACTCGCGTTAAACGTTACATATTCACTCTTTGTGGAAAAGATATTACACTTTGCTTATTTTGTAGGAATTTCATGATATTTGAAGCTAATTGAATAAGATATGAGGAAAGCAAAGTAGAAACGCGGAGAATTGAGTGGATATACGAAACGTGAAGCCTAAAAGAGCGAAAGTTGAGCGTTCACGGAAGAAACAGGGGGCACACGGGTTGGGCGTGCCTCAAGACACCACCCGTGCACCCCTGTATAAGGTTGATTGAAGGCTGCGATGGCGCACGGTAGGCCGTGCTCGACGCACCACCCGTGCGCCCTACTGGAGAGAGTCGGGATATCTCACCGGAGTGGCGCACGGGTAGGCCGTGCTCCGACGCACCACCCGTGCGCCCTACGAGAGAGTTGGGGTATTCCAGAGGGTGGCGCACGGTAACCGTGCGTGGGCGCACGACCCGTGCGTGCTACTGAATCCCATAATCGCTTTGCATTAAGCCCTAAACATGATGGGGAGTATAAAAAGGCTTTTTGGGGGGCGCACACAAGGAGAATCAGACATATTTTGGGATCTACAACACAAGACAAGGGTCTATTCTTGGAAGAAGACATCAAGGAGACAATCGGGTTGCATCGGAGCTTAAGGAACGGAGATATATCGAGAGATTGTCGACTTTCCTAAGTTTTTTCTTGCTTTTCTTTTAGTTTCAATCTTTCATTTTAGTTGTAATGGCTTTGAACAATTTGTTTATGAGTTGTTTAGAAATCATGTGTAGCTAAACTCTTGAGATTTCCGGGTTTTGGAAGTAGATTAATGAACTCTTGTTGGATGTTTTAATCTTAGTTGAAGTTATTATCTTAAAGCCTATTTGAGTATTTTGAGCTTATTCTTGTTTTATCACTTGATCAATGATTTAACTTGTTTGATATATTGATTCATAATTCGAGAGATGAGTTTCAATATTAGATCTTGAATACTCGACACAAATATTTGCATGAATCGAGAGGTTTGTAAATATTTGTGAGGATATTTGATCTTTTAAACTTTTGGGAGTTGAATGCTTCATGTTGAGTAGAGATGCTAGCATAAGTATTTCAATCTACATTTTATATGCATCTCGAGAGAGAGGATAAAATAGTTTTGTGATCGTCTTATAGGAATATTGATAATAACCTTGGCTTTGATTTAATCGGACAACAAGAGGATTATTAATCGAAACCTTAACTCGGAAATCCATTCTATTATCTTGATACTTCTTTCATTTGTATTATCTCAATCTTGTGTTTTAGTGATTTAAATTGTCTTAATCTCAATACAACAATCATCAAATTTCGATCGTCTAAATAAAAATAAGACTATCTTGGTTCAATACTTAGCATATTAATTTATTAGTCTCGTGGATACGACCTTGCTACCCTATTCTATAAACTACACCGTACACTTGCGGTGAAGCTAAAAATAAGGCTGACAATGACTACAAACATGCTTTTATGAAGTTTGGACATACTTCATAATCGATCAACTTGAATCTCATCTTAATCTCTAGTTAAGACGATCGTTAATTATACTTAATAACCTTCCTCACTGCTCTAGCGCGAATGCGATCATTCGCAAACCTCTTTATGCGACACAATCTTTTAAGTCTCATCCTGCTCGCTCTCTTAGCGCCAGGGCGATTGCCCGTGTGAGAGGGCCAATCAAAGCCTTTGGTGACAACTTACAAGTTCGACTACCAAACACATAATGAGAATCCAACATATCTCATTAATCACAATATGTTCTCAAAGGTCACATAATCAATTCTTACTCAATCCCTAATGATTCACATGCCTTTGGAGCATATCTCCAAACAAAGGCTCGTAAAAGGGATGAGCGCCCACACCGCTCGTAAGTATGCCTGAGAACAATATTAACTATGCGCAAAAACTCTTAAGTGAAGTAAAGCCTCGAGTAAATATGTTTGGTCTACCATCTATGTTTGGCGTCCAAACCATACACCAAAGTGGTTTTACTATCACAAGACAATAAAATACATCATGAATGTGCGCGCAATGCGCATCATTTTATGATGCCAAATTTGCCTCTAGCAAATCATAGACCAATCTTTTAAGATATCTAAGTATCCACATGTCGGCATCACATTAGCACATGGATCACTTCGATATCCACTCACCAATCACACTGCTAAGTCCATGACTTACTGAGTACGCACATAGCGCACATCAAACATTCAACGGTGTTTACATAAACTAGCTAGCATTTCTTTTAGATCTTCTAATGATATCGTTGTACGTGAGGTTAGGAGGATGATGTATTAGCTCGAAGAGGCTTTATTGTCTAACTCGCTAAGGTCAATCTCCTCTGCATTATTTTTCTTTCAAGCGGGATAAGGTCAATCAAAAATATTCTATGTGATTTTTTAATTTTTGAGTTGCATGCTTTATTAAATGCTTATGTGATGCAATTTATTTTTGTGCAATTAATTTTGTTGATGTGATATGTATTATCATTTTGTTGGGACTTATGAACATTGACATATGGGTGCTCATTATGTGAATGTTTACGTTTTATGTTTTATACTATTTGTGCGAGTTAATTTTTGACAATGGTGGTAATTTGGTATCCTCATTTATTTTTTACTTTTTCTAAATTGATGTAAAAGGCCTTGAAAATATGTATTTTTTTTTTCGAGGCATGTATTTATTGAGCCGATTTTTTGAGGCTATGTAACATCAATTTTACGAGGATATTTTTTGTTTTACCACTATTGGTCTAAATTATCTCCACATGATGCACCATATGTCAATGTCGCCCCCATGGGGGCTATTTTTTTGTAATTACTTATATCGCATGGATGCATGCATGATGTATTTATGGACTTTGATAATTTTATTCATGCATCGGTAATTTTTATTGTGATCTTCAATTCGGTGGGAGATGATTACTAGCCTTGATGGCAAATTTTCGATCTCATTGAATTGAAGAAAATAATAAATATTACTTGGATCGAATAAAATTTTAGATCAGTACCTAATTGTTTGCGCAAATTATTGAAATGTATTTTTAGACCAAACTCACCAACTTTAGTTTAGCCAATTTAGCATGAAAATAGACAAAGTATCCAATATTATCGCGACTTAGACGCGGACAATATTTTTGTGGATTAAAGAAAGTATTTGCGCTTTATTTGTTTAAGCCGCAAATGTAAGAACTTAATTGTCCGGAATAATCGCAGTTGAGATGCCGATGATATACTTATGGATCAAGAATTAATTTTGCGCTTTAATTTGTTTAAGCTGCAAATTTAATAAAAGAGTTTAAGCGCTATTTTTGGAATATGAGCTTACTCCCAAGTAAATACTCTAGTTATCCAAATTCGCTATTTGAGTTGAATTAAGAATGTTAGTTACTTGTGTGTAATATTAATGAAAATCGCCTATCTAGAGGTGATTATAAAAAGTTGAGAAATACACAAGTGTGTGCACTTGTCGCTTGTCGACCGATATAAACCAACTCGGGTGAATATTGGAACAATCATAATATGTTTGACAAGAGCAAAAGCTAAAACTAGAACTATAGATTGATCCATAAAGTGACAATAAGTCGTGTCACCTTATTGAATGAGGCAATTAAGTATCAACAAATATTAAATGCACTTATGAGATTGGTAACTTCGCTCGTAATTGTCGAGTTGAAGTTTGACTAATTATTTGCTCTCCTATTTTTTCACTAAAATTTCCAAATCTCTACATGGGTGGATTGTAGATATTGGTTGACTTAGCATGTGGTTTTGGGATTGAGCAAATGTGTATGACTATTATCGGGTTGTGCGGCTATAGAGCGTACAAGAGGAGGCTAAAAAGAGTCACCTCAAGCTCAACGGTTGGTGTGAGCAACTTGATGTGCCGATATAGGTTTACTTGGATAAATGCACTTGTAAGATATTTGTTGAGTGAGAAGACTTGTCTATCTTTTTCTTTGCGATGCTTGGCTTTAATATCTAACATAGATTAAAATTCAAATAATTACATAAATGTTACAAAATACCGAGTTCAAAATATTAAAATTCTGTTAAAACTCTACAAAACAAATAAAAAACGGCTTTTAACCAATTCAACTGGTTTTGTTTGATTTTGGCTGGTTCAACGATAACTCGCAAAAAAAATAATTTTTAAGTGGGTAATCGGACCGGTTCCCCACCAGTTCTTAGTCCAATTGGTCGAATAGTCCAGTCCAGCCAAGTTTTTAAAACATGGGTTCCTAATATATTGATTTTTGTCATATAATTGAAAAATAAATTTACATTTTGTGGGCAATAAATGATACTATACTTTTTATAATGAAAAGTCCTACGGAATAAAACGTAGCTTAAATAATCACTATCAATTTAATTTGTGCTCTTCTATTTCGCTTCTATTTTGTGAGCCACGGTCTGTCTCATATTCTTTTATATTTAGTTTGAGTATTCCAAAAAAATTACTTATCACATAATCAATTCAAGATTAATCCAAATATAAAATAAAAATCATATTTCGATCTTGAAGGATTACACATTACACCATATATATTACATTTCCAAAATGTAAAAAAAAAATATATTCTAAACAATCACAAGATCACATACGTTCTATCAAATATCAATCATGATAATTTGCTATAGCAATCAATAGCCATGTTGAAAGCATATTTTAACATTGTTCATCATTTCTCGTGAAGCAATTCGACATTGGTAACACTTCAATTAACACCATATGTTAATTTACCCACATAAATGATTTTGTCACTAAATTTTACATTTAGCGACAAAATATTTACATAATTAAAATTATTAATTTTCCCAAATTATACCGACAAATTAAATTACAAACAGATCAACGATAGTTTTTCAATTTACCGACATAATATTGTAGGTATTTACCAACAATTTTAGATTATGTAGGTAAATATTTGCTACAATGATATTATCTACAATGATATTATCTACAATGATTTTAATTACCTACATTTTACAATTATCTTAATATTTAGGTAAGCTAATTTTTTCTTGTAGTGATGTCATTCAATTGGGTAGCTACCCAACCCAAGTGGGTGCTTCACCCTTGGAACAACACACATATGCATTATATTTGATGCAACATTTATTTATTAAAATATTTTATTCTTATACAAAATTAACATGTATTTTTTTTAAATTACTAAGTGCTTTATTTTCACAAATATTGCAAAATTGGTATTTCGAAGAAAATAAAAAATAATTTTTAAATGAAATAAACTTCCAACAAAATATAATTAAAATTTGACTATGGACAAAATGATTATACATATGTGTTATGTTTATAGTCTAATTGTGTTAGAGTTATTTGAATATTAAATGACTTAATCAGGGACGAAGCCACCTTAAGCCAAAGGGGCACTGGGCTCTCTGAGATTTTGAAAAAAATTAGGGGTAATTTGGTAATTTCAATTTTAAGCTTAAAAAATGCAGAAAATAGGTAAAAATGGAAAAAAAAAAATTTAAAGCTTTTCAATTCCTTCATTTTTGTTGTTCCCTTCTCATTTGTGAATTGAAAAATATTTGAGTCTTGATCATTTTTTCTCCTTTCGCAAAATTTTGTACATTTTCTTTTGCTCCACCATAATATTGAATATGAATTTTGGCATTATTCTTTTGACCTGTATTCATCTCTTTTGGGATTATTTAAGGTTCATTATCAAATTTCCACTAAAGAATTCAACATCGGTGATGGGTTATTGAATGATTGTTTGGTAACATATACTAAAAATATTATGAATGAAGATATTATATATGCAACGATTTCAAAATATGAGAAAAGAAGATGAATGTTATGATATTTTGATGTAATTGTATTATGTTATTTATTTTTGAATATTAAGATGTAACTGAAGTATTACATTGACACCTTCAAAAAAGATGTAATTGAGGTAATACATTGACATTATCAAAATTAGTATTTATTAATTTATAGTATTATTTTTAGATTTGATGTATTGCATTATATTTTTATATTAATGTCAATTGGCCCCCTACACAAATTCCTAGCTTCGTTACTGGACTTAATTAACCATATGATAACTTAAGCACTTGAATCTCACCGTCACCAATGAAAATACAAACCACATCATATATATATATATATATATATATACACATCATTATTTCTTAAATCAAAGTCGTACAAATGTATAATTTAACTATGGATTCCAAGTAATGAATAATTGCAGGTCTCCAATCCCACTGCACCAAGTATGATGTTCATACTATGCAATACAAAATAATGAGTTTGAATTAGGCATGAGCAACAATATGATTATAGATAAGAGCATGATTATGATCTCTGTCACGTCTTATACTTTGGATTGGTCCCATCATAAAAATAAACAAAATAATGATCTGGAAAACCTAGAGAGAGGGAGAAATTTGCTCTGCAACAAATTCTGCACCCGACCACAATTATGACCATGAATTGAGGCTTTTATACCCTTTACCACCTTTTCTTTTTCAAATTCAAACTAGGCTCGATAATTTAATTAGTCCTATGACCTATCCCTATTTCATAAAGTTCACATGATGATAAAAAGTGGCTAGCCTGAATACACACATATAGCATAGTGTTCAAGCAATTCGGCTCTCAAAAGTTTATAGTGTTCCATATGATACGCCAAAAAATAGTTCGGATAATGATTTTAGATAGCGCTTTTAGATATAAGTGTTATTGTAGAATTCACATATATATTAGACAACACTTTTGTAGAAAAGCATTATCACAATAAACCATATAATAGCGTTTTATTAACGAAGTGTTATATGAACAAAACTGAAGATAGCGCTTAATTAAATAAGTGTTATATATGTTCTTGGAATAACGCTTCATACAACAAGCGTTATCCTAAAGCGTTATCTAAAAAAACTGAAGTTATCGCTTAATTAAATAAGTGTTATATATGTTCTTGGAATAACGCTTCGTAAAACAAGTGTTATCCTAAAGCGTTATCTAAAAAAACTGAAGATAACGTTTAATTAAATAAGTGTTATATATGTTCTTGGAATAACGCTTCGTACAACAAGTGTTATCCTAAAGCGTTATCTAAAAAAATTGAAGATAACGCTTAATTAAATAAGTGCTATATATGTTCTTGGAATAACGCTTCGTATAACAAGCGTTATCCTAAAGTGTTATTTTAAAAAATAATTTGTTCCAGTCTATTTTATTTTTGCCCATTCAATTCGATCCGCAAAAATATACTTTCACGAAAAAACTTCTCATCAGTATCTTCATAAATTCCTCTTAAGTTTCAAAAAACTATTTCTCAAAACAACCTCTACTAAAATTTATGCCCCTTCAATCCGCAAAAGTCTCACACTTCTCACCAAAATCTTCTCAAAATCCTCTCAGTTTCAAAATCTCGCAAAAAAAAACACGCGACGATTGCCCCCGCAACTCCACCGCCGACCGCCACGTCTGCGCCGCCATCTCTGCTTTTTCCCTCCGCCCCTTTGTTCGTTCTACTCGACGACACCTTTCGAGGCCTTCACGTAAGTTGAGAATCAGATTAATTGTTTTTGTTCTATTGTGTTAGGGTATTCGGTTTTGCGGTTCGATTTCGCATGTCATGATGTCCCTAGTGATTGTGATATGAGAGCTCATATATAATATGTTGGAACTTTAATTTAATTTTTTCAGTTAGTCGCCAGATTTATTTTAGGATTTGACGGGGAGTTTTGCTAAAATTTAAGGAGAGAAAATTGTTTTACTAGGAGTTTATAATTTTGTTCTTTTTAATTGTTGGATTGTACAAAGTGTTACCGATATTCTCCTCGCATCCGATGCCATCATCTCATTGTTTGCTATTGTAGATTCGGAAGATGGGTTTTAGAAGAAATCTACCCTTTCCTCCTCAATGACCCGGCCTTGTCTTGAAGGTATTTCTTAGTTGTATCTTTAAACAAATGGGCGCATAGATGTAATACGTATTCATGGCTACGCCTTAAAATGAAGGTGTTAGTGCTCTCTTTGTTAGAAGCAGACATTGACGTTTGGGTGCTTCAAGACTTGGTTTATTTTGAGGTTAATTATAGAAGAAATTTTTGTTGTTTTTTCTAATCACCTAAAAATATGATTTTTGTTATTCCCTCCCGGGTTGAACATAATATGTTTTGACATTTTTCTTGTTCGGATGAATCTTAGGTGGGTTGTCTGTTTTATTGGTGCTTTTTAATTTCTTGAATCTTTAGCATAAGATTAAGTTTGCAAGTTTCTTGCTTTCCCATTGATGAATGCTTTTCTAATTTTATGGCTTTATAGTCTCTCGCTCCTTGGATTTTTCGATTAGCCGCAGAGGATTGATCTCCAAATATTTATTTTGTACATATTGTGATCTGCTAAAGTGTTAAGGATTTTGTGTTTACGGGGTATTTGATAGTGATTAAGTTTGCATCGTCTTACGGGATTTGAGACTATCGATGATGTCTTTGTAGGTATATCTAAATTGCTAATTTGGACTTGAGAATGCATCTCTTGCAAATAGTTGAATATGGACTCGGGGGAGTGACATACCAATCAATCACGTTTGATATGGTACAAGGTAATGGTGATCTTTGCTTGTATTGTTATGTGTACAGACTTAAACAGAGCATTGCATATAGAGTGTGCATTTTTAAGCTCATGGTAAACTTAAACTCGAACAAAAAAAAATATAGGTGACGACATCGAGGCTAGGAATATTATGTTTACTCTTTTTCCTTATTATTCAATCTGAGCCCTTAACATGTGAACTTTAGTTTCTTTATACTGGGTTGACATTAGAAATTGAATTGTGCCTCTTTGTAATGGATGAAACTAAACTTTAAAAACTTTTAGGGTGTTAAAATTTCTAGATAATTTCATGCTACATTGGGTTTTCTTACAAAATTGCCCATTTTCGGTTTACACTTATTCCTAAAGCAAATCATGTTTCTTTGGATACATTTTCAATAAAACAACAAAAAATACCACATTTTCTATTTTTCACACCTCTAACCCTCAGTTCAATCTTACACATGTATTTTAATATAAATTTTAGACATTATCACCGACTAATTTTGCTTAACATTTGTTTTCAATACTTGTTGCCTGGAAATGTACTAGCTATGAGATAACAGGAGAATCATTTTTGTTCAAGTGTTTGAAAATAATTCGACTAGTCACATTCAACTATAAGTTGTGTACAGAGGTGCATTGGTATTGTGAGTTCTAATTAGTGTCTTTTCCTTTTTTTTTTTATGGGCTTACGTATAGTGTTAATGTGTAATGAGTGAGCAAAAATGGGAAAAAAAAAAAGAAAGTAAGAAGAAGAAGATTGTGAGGTTTTTGCAAGATCGCATTTTTTGTTGTTCATTTGACAAGAATTGGGCCAATATATATTTTCAACTTTGTGTAGTGAGTGAGCAAGAATGTGAACATTTGTGAGATTTTGCTTTGCTTCTTTTGTTGTCGATTTAGACAAGGATGGGTGAGTGTTTATTTTCAATAGATTTTTAGCTTTTGGAGTTTGGACAATTCTCATAAGCAAACGAAATGTCAAGTAGAATTTGGATATATTCACTATTTAAATTGTGCATTTTTTTCTTTAAATTTCTTTAATTGATTTCTTATGGAGTCTGTACATGTATTTTATGGGTTCCTTGCAAACCTATTGTGTGTAATGTATTTCCTTGCAGTTTATCTCTTAGTTTATTCGATTTGTGTGTATTTCTTGAGGAGCTAGTGATATATATTTTCACATTGCATTGCGACACCGGAATCTTTTATAAGGCATTTAGACAACTGGACATCATGGTGAAGGATTTATCAAAGACTTTTGTGGGTAGGTTATTTTGCGCCTTCGGCTACACATTGTTTAAAATTTACAAGTCGATTTGGAATTGTAAATATTTCTCTATTTAGGGATACTTGTTGAACATGTGGATAATGGCGTACCCTCTATGAAGTTGATGAACTCTTAAATCATTTGAAAATGTAACAGATGATCATCTGTTTTCCTGGTTTCTTTGGAAATGGGAAGATCCATTTATTTTACTATTTCCTTTTTGGTGCTTTAATTCAAAAGTATGTATATGAGTTATAGATCAGATGAAAATTATTCCCTTCTCGGGAACGAAATTTAGTTTTTGAAATTGGTGAGGGAACCATTTGCAAACTTTACCTACCTATTTGGAAATTTTATAATTTCAAGCGCACAATATGTCACCTTAAATTGCTAGGAAATTGAAAACAAAATTGTATTTTGAAAAAATAACAATAGGTGAAAAATAAATGTGTTGATCATAGTATTAATTGTTTTTTTTTTGTTTGAATCTTCGACTTATTCATCGGAATTGGAACCTCTCGGTGATTTTCTTCCTCAAACAAGTGATATAGGTGATAAATTAAGCTCCTTTTTTCGATTGTCCTCTATTGGCCAAGTTATTGCTTGCCTTTAGATTTCGCTCCTTTCTTTGACCATATTTGTATTCACCATGACAAAAAGATATAACATTAACACTATGATCGGACATTTATTTTTCATCATGCTAATTTTGCATGCTATATATATAATGATATTTTAAATAGTAGTTGTTATTTGTCTTATTTATTTTTATTTTCAAATACACAGGCATGTGGTTCTTGATCCGCGAAGGTCGAGAAAATGGTTTCCAAGTGAATGGCACACATAATGTTCTTGAGAAGCTACGCCTTAGCGTAACTCTTGTTCTAAAACTACCGGATAATTGTTTGAATTCTAAGACTTATTATCTTTATTTTAGAGATGCGAGCTACTCTTATCACTTTATATTGAGATACTTTTGTTTTAGATTCAAGTGAATGATATAGTGTTCAATATTTTATCTTTGTTAAAATAATATTGTAGGATAAATTTTGTCTCTTTGTTTTTTAATTTTATGATTTATGAATTTTGTTGTCGCTCTCTGTTGCATTTTGTTTGCTCTTGTTGGTCACATGATTAAATGGTGGGAAACATAAGTTTGGTTGAATATTGAGAGACGGAAAGTCATCGTAAGATAACGCTTCTTTTTGAAGTGTTATCTATTGAATACAAATATGAGATAACGCTTCTTCCCAAAATTGTTATCAATTTAATGTCGATAACGCTTCTTTTATGGAGTGCTATCTTATGAATACAAATATGGGATAACGCATTCTCAAAAAAAGCGCTATCAAACATGCATCTCGAGATAGCGCTTTATAAGCGCTATCTACAGGATAGGGCTTGGATAACGGTGGTTCCGACAAAGACTTTGTAGCGCTATCTAAAGGGAAAAAAAGCGTTTATCTCGAGTGCTTTTTGGCGTAGTTAAAAAAAAAAAAAAAAGAGATAAATACACTTACCCATCCGAACTATACCGATTTTTACACTTTACCCTCCAAACTTTAATCCGTGACACTTTGCCCTCGAACTATGAAAATCGTTACACTTTACCCTATATGGACAATTTTGCCCCTAGGTTTTATCCTTTTATAACAATAGTTCAAGTTATCCCTTTAAACTCTATTTTGTGGCAATCTACTACATAATAATAAATTTATTGCATTAATCCTTAAACATGAAAATTTTACTCCATAATCAATTTGTTTTTCGGATTTTTCGAGAAATGAGAATTTTTATTTTCTGTCACTTGTTTTGTTCGTGGCGTTGTTACACCTACTTAGATCCAGTCTCTATTCAGAGGTTTTAAAAGGATCATGTCAGGTTTCCAGCCTATAAACTCAACAGGACATACTTCGATCAAAATTCTTATTTCAAGTATAAATCTGTATACAAATTAGGTCTATAGACTGAAAATGAACATAGTCCATTACGACCATATCAGGCCCAACATGCTTCCGTAAAATTAATAAATCCCGTAAAATTCATACCTTTTTGACCGAAACAGCACCGGGTGAAATGGTTCGCAACACCACCAGTCGGAAAATTATTGCCCCCAGATCGTTTGACAAACAGCTCCTCACTGTTCAACCTCACCCTTAGGGAAGATGATCTGCAAGTTATCCGACTCCTTCAGCAACTATTCAAAGACACCCTAGATTCGTTTCCTACTTCAGGCGTACAAGTAATTCTTAAACGGGATGAATTAATAGAACATTATGAACACATGTTGAAAGCGAGAAAGCCTCTTTTTATTAAGAACTTATAGAAATATTTATTACATTAGTAATCTCCTTTTGGGAGGAGAATACTGGTTTAGCCTCTCATAGATGAGGCTTGCACTCGGAAATACATAAAAACTTGAAAACTAAAACACTCAAAATATTACAAATTTTCTCTAATTTATTATAATAAAACTAAGGAAAATGTTCGATGTCCCTGACTTCCTTCAAATCCTGCATTTTATAGAGGTAAGTCCAGGACTTCAAAGGCGGACTTCAAATCTTGTTGATATATATGATGTCATCGCTTACGTCATATCCCACATTATTGCCTCGCCAGGTGGTTTCTTTTTCTCCGCGCGACTCAGCCCATGTGATGTTTGTCGGGAATCTTTTAAAAATTTGGTTTACGTGGTCCCCGAGGATAACGCGTCTTGTGAGTCGGGCCCTTATTCTTTCCAGTGCATGATCTTGTCGGTCGGGTTTAGGTCGGAATCCTTTCCAAACTCGGGTTCCTTTTGTTCGGGCATGCTTGACATATCCGGGTCGACCCAACGGCCAACATGCGCCATGTTACGAGAATTTCCGGTAAGTGTCTTTGCTTGCGAGAATCTTGTTTTCCCAGAGAATTCTTCTTTTGGTCTCAAGAGTTCTTCGCAAACCCCGTAGTTGATCCGGTCATCGAATTCAAAAGGAAAGATCCATTCGCCGAATTCGGAAGAACTTGAATGGATATTTGACTTTGTCCATTTGATTAGACAAACCCAAAGGCCCCATGCTCGCCAAATGCAGTAGAAGCTTCGTCTTAAAAATGCTCCTACTAACATCTGGTCCTTCTTAGGTGAAGTTGCCTTAATATATTTTAAAGCATTTCCATCCGGTCTTCTTAGCTTGATGAAATGAAAAGCTTCATTAAAACCTTTCTTCATTTGGTTCAGAGCCGCACCGATAAAATACAATTCCAAAATATCTCCTCTCGCCAAGTGTGGATTATTGGCCCAAGTCTCGTAAATCGCTTCCCCAATCCATTTCGGTAATTTTGAGATTTTAGGAATCTCCGGTGACACGGTATAGATTGAAGCTAAAGCTCCAAAAGTATACCATTCTCGTACTTCATTTGGATGACTTCCTGGTTTCATCCAAACTCGGGATACTTGCCCGAGATATCAACCATTGTTTTCTCCGGGTTAATACTTGTCTTGTAACTAGTTTCTCCCATTGCCTCCGGTATACCGCATAGGAGAAATCTTAATCTCGTCACTTTGAACCTTAGATTTGCCTGTTTGTGGCCTAAGATTCAACTCTCCTCTTTTACCCCGGAGGTCTTTGGGTTGACTTGAAGACTCGGGTTGTGACACCGGAGCTTCAACATTAAATTCTGATTTGTACACCTCGGGGATGCATCACCCGCAACACTTGTGATTATGGTACTTGAATCCATAACCTCCGGGTTAGAGCCCCGTACTCTCTCGGCCCCTTTTTGCACCGTAGGAGATGCGGCTGGAAGAGAGGCCCTTGCAAAGATCTTAAGAACAATTGTCCTCGAGCGAAACCGGCATGCTCGTATTTGACTAGAAACGGAGTTTGGTCACTGTTGAAGTCGTCCAAAGAACTCGCATTGAGACATAGCGTCCCAAAATCTCGTTCTAGACTCTCCAGGTTTTCCCGAGATGTCTTACTCGTTTAAGGACTTCGTCAAGAACGCGTCCTTCCATCTCGTGTCAAGAAATCTCGCAAGAATATTTTCATGAGATTTTATAATGACAATATCATAATCATAATATTGACATTCACTTGCCATCTAAGTAATCGAGCCTTTTCGGTTTTGATTCAATTTTATTTTTTAAAAGCCTTGACACTTGAATTATCAATTTTTAAAGTAAACTTCTTAGCCAAGAAAATAACGGCCATTTTTAAAAGCCTTTCTCGATTGCAAAGAATTCTTTTCGTTGATATGCCATCTGCTTTTGCTTCACTTTGGGTGTGAATAAACCGCCGCAATATCTCGCATGGCACTTCTTCATTTGGTGTGACCTTAGTAAGGCTCGCCGCCCACCAATCATCACTGGCATCTGTATAAAGAACCGATTCGTCCTCGTCTTGGGAATTGCAAGCTTTGGAAGCTTTTACAAACTTCTTTAAGTTGCTTAATTCTTCTTGATGTTCATCTTCCCATTTAAAAATCGCATCTTTTTTTAAGTAATGGGCTAAACACCTTCTCGTAGTATGCTAGATTGTTAATAAACATTCCAGCCAAAATTAACAACTCCTAGAAAACTCAAGTCGCTTCTTGTCTTTTAGTGTATCCGGAAATCCTCAGTATCTTTTCCACAATATGATTCTCAGTAGAATAATTCCGATTCATCGATTTCAATTCCGAGGAATTCAATCTGTCTTGTTGCAATTACCGCCTTCTTTTCCGAAAGCACTAATCCTTCTTTGTGACAAACATCCAAAAATATTTCCAAATGTTTGAGATGCTCTTTCATGTTCTTTGATGCGATTAGAATGTCGTCGATATACACGAACATGAAACTGAAATAATCTTTGAAAAGATTATCCATCTTTCTTTGATATATCTGGGGTGCGTTAGCCAATCCCATAGGCATCACGTTCCAAATATAGTGTCTCGTGGTGTAGAGAAAGTCAAACTTCTTACTTTCTTCCTCCATCTTAACGGTAGAATCCGGACTTGCAATCGAACTTTGAGAATATCTTGGCACCTTTGATACGATTAACGGATGTTCTCTGGCTGGGATATAGTATCCGTCGAACTCCAAAATGTTATTAATCCCTTTGTAATTAATAACAAGTCTTGGCTTTCCTCTTTTGATTTCTCCATGGTTTCTGACTAAGAATCCTGGACTGCTGTATGGAGAAACTCCTGGTGAAATTAACTTAAGGTCAAGATGTTCCTTAAGTATCTTCTCGCATATCCTCACGATCCTCCCTGGTTCATAAGGATTGGTTTGAATCTTACGAACTCGTACTCCTTTCCAGTTTAACCTTTAAGGAAGCTTTAAGCTCGTTCTTATCCCACCAAGCCAAAGGATCTTCATTGTAATTCCTTTGGATCTTCTTCTTGATATCCTCGAGTGATATTTGTTCCTCTATGGTTACATCACTCTGTGGATTCTCCATTAGACTCATCCATAATTCTCGCAATGGCTTCCGGAGTGACTCGTTCTTCTCCTTGTACTCGAATGAATACAAGTTATTATCCCATATCTCCGATCCTTCCGGATGGAACCAAATTGTCTATAGGATAATAAAGCTTCACCAAATTTCCTTCGATCCGCCATTTTTGAATTGCGAAGTTTGGCTTCATCACCACGCTTGCTGCGAAAATTAATGGGCATTTTTCTCGTAAAATGCTTCCGCGATCTCGGACAATAATCTTATGATCACATAAGGTTGTGAAAATAAGTTTTCTCGTCTCGTTCTCTTGTGTGAACCGCTTGAATGTTTGTAGGAAATTGTTTCCCAAAAAATATCTCGCACTGTATCATGGAAATAGATTGGTGGCGTCTTTACTTTGTACCACGGGTACCGTCCCGCTCCTCCGATCATTATTTCGCTTGTTTAATTCCCCTGTTAAGGATAAGAATCCTTTTAGAGAAATCTCTTCCTGCAATAGTGGTAAATCTTCTCCAATTTCTTTAGGAAAAACATCCGCTTTGCAGTACATATTCCTAAGCACTGAATCAATATAGGCGCGAAATACTCGGCCTTGTATTGAGATATAACATTCCAATAGAAATGTATATGGAGAATGGACTAGTGGTCATCGATTCTCAGTATCTTTTATTAGCCATCGTGAACTCCATTCCGTCTTGTAATCTTTCCAAGGTTTATGCTCCTCAAGAAATTCAATTCCCGGTATTAATTGTTCGGGATCTTTCCGCAACTCCCGTGATAGTAAGCTCAATTTCTCCTATCTTCAGGCTTCCTTGATACCTTCCAACGATTGGTTGTTGGAGATAATATAGAACATCACAAGGAAAAATGTTGTCCTTTTGAGTGATGTCGAATATTACTTCAACCTCTCGCCATCCATCGACATTTCAACTCTCCTGCTTGTTTTAAAAACATCGGGGATGCATGTTTGGCCAATCGACTTGGTCTCCTTTCTTCCCAACGGGCTGCTACTCACCATTCTCGTCTTCTTTGGAAAGACATCCTTCTAGGCTCAACTCGAGACTCCGACTTTTGTTGAAGACTGGTTGATCTTGAATTATCATATCAATCTCCTTAATAGTTGGAGATTCAATGATTTCTGGTAACACCACCTGGCAAAGTCCTCAAAGATTCTTGGGACTTCAATAAATTCCTTTCTCAAGAATACTTGAATGATGGGTATTCGAGAGAGCATAGGAAATCTTGTATGTGATCGAGTAAGGCCTGTTTCCTTCTTTCATCAAATCGACTCTTTTGAAATCTTGATGAAGGGTTAGGACTCATTGAAGTCTCGATCTCCCAAATTGTATGCAATTCTAGGATAGACATTAAATGCCAATTTCCCGCATACAAATTTTCAGAATCGCTACAAGGCATGAATCCTTGAGATGCGAGATTCGCTTGTCAAAGACAACAAGATTAAGAGGCGAATCTATTCCTTCTTTGAATGTTGCTTTAATATTTACTCTTATGGCTCCGATATGAATACATGAGAGTGTATTTGCAACTTCTCTTTTAACTTTGCTTTTGATCTCTTGTATTTCTCTAATAGGGACCAATCGCATCTCGATCGTTCTTGGTAAACTCCATCGGAATAGCAAATTCTCCGGTTGTTACCTGTGGATAATTTGGTGTTTTTGTTATTCTAAACCCAATTTTATCCAATGCTTTTTCCATAGCTCCAATTGTAAATCCATCATAGACTTGAAGCTTTGGATCTTCCTTCATGATTCTCATAAGAGTTTTATGAGAAAACGCGTCGTGTGAGAGAGGAATCGACATATCCTCCCCTTTTGTCTCACAAGAATTTCTTCTTCACTCGATTCTCGAGCCGAGACACTTCCATCATCGAGAATAGATCTCTTCTTCATAGATGCTTTCATCCGAGGGAATATCCTCGAATTGATACACTGTATTAAATCCGATAATGCATGACTTCTTCGATTTCGGTGTGGCCTCGAACTGCCTCGACTCCTCGTTTTTTGATTTGTCCGGGCAATCCGTTGAGATATGCCCTCTTGCTCCGCATGTCTAGCAATTACAGTCTTTGAAACTTTCATTAGCTCTAGTGTGAGCACGCCCGAAAGTTCTTCTCCCCGGATTTCTGCCTTGGTACTTGCTTGATTAGAACCTCGATGATGAGGCTCTACTCGCTTGCCAGTCTTTGGTCTTTGTCCCGATTTATAACCGGGCTTTTTGTTTTGACTTAACCTTCTAGGTCTCCATGAAGACCGCTTCTTTTGTTGTTGCTTCCTCGGCGGTATGGATGGCTTCTCTCCTTCTTCTTCTTGTGCCGCCTTGGTTGACCTCCCACAATCGCTGTTGGGATATCATTATCCACGCAACATGAGGAAGCGCTTTGTTAATTCCTCTTAATCTCTTGTAATTCTGTGCGAGCCGCTTGATAGCACCATTCGGATAACTTGGCTTTAGGAAAGACATTTTTCTCGCCACGATTTCTACTTGACTCCATCCTTGTATTCCCCGATAAGCATTTCTCTCCGGGGACTCGGGATCTTGGCAAACAATAGTCGTGCGACTTCTTTTTCTTCAATCTTGGATTTCCAGGTATTCGGTGAACAACTTGATATATTCGTCAATATGACAAATATCCAAGAACTCAAGGCTATAGAGGGCTTGTTTATATTTCTTTCTTTTTTCATCCTCTAATCCTCGAAATAACCTCTGCCGATGAATTGGATTTTGAATAGTTTTGCCATACCATCGACAATTCCTTTAAGTGATTCCCCGATGTGACCGAACTTTTCGTACTAGCATCGGTCATATCCCGAGCAATCTTCACCGATCCTTCAAGACTCATTTCAAGGAGTAAAATGAATGAATCCTTTGTAAGATCGAGGGTTCTGTTTGAAATTCTCATAGCCAAGCTCATTCATCAATGAGAACTCTCTTTTTAAAATGCAGGATGTCCAGATTTAACATCAACCCATACGGATGTATTGGGTCGAGGTGCGATCTTCCATAAGGCGTCCGATAAACATTCGGCCTTAGGTAGGTTGTCAGTCCCCGCAAGAGGGTTTCGACCCTCCCGTCTCGAAAGTGGATCACTCCCGGTCGTGAAATCCCCAAAGATGTGGCATCCTCTCGCCCCGAGCTCCATGATGTGAACCCGCATTTCTTCGACGTTAGGATTAACGGTGGCGGTGGTGGAGGAATTGGTCTACCTTGTGGGTCATATGTAACCAAAGCGATTCCTCTGCGCGTTCATCTTTAAATCTACAATACCTAATCCCGCCGAAGGATTTCGCCAGTCATGTAGATCTTTAAGATTCATCTTTTCAATATCCATCTTTTTTAATTTTTGATGGATTTTCCTTTGATTAGAGCAATGAGCTTTTCCTCATCCGTCATTTTTCGTATGACTTGGTTGGTTTCCCCTTTTGGTGTAAATAGGTACCGCCCCAAAATCAATACGTTTCCTTCCTACGGATGAACTTGGCTCGCATCCTCCAGGTTCTTGACTCGTTTCGAATATCATGAAGGAGTTCAAGAGTTTCTTCGATATTTCACCATCGTTTCCATCCAGTTCTCGGATCGATGAACTTGTCTTGGTAGATGAATATGACGGTTGCCATAATTTCGCATCAGTTCTTTCGGATTTCTCTAAGATCTTGGGAGATCTTAGATTTGTCTGGGAAGTATCTCGTTTCCACTCCGTACTCCATTAGGAATCATTGTTCGATGGGAATTTTCATGAACCGTTTCTTGAAGGTTCATCAAGTGAACATATAGTGTGCAGTTAAGCATCCGGAATCGCTTATAATATTCTCTCGCATTTTGCATTGCCTTAGGGTTTCACCGTCGGCTCTCGTTTTTCCTTTTCTTCATGTTGGTATTCCCAATATGAAACCTGGTCAAGTGTTCTTGTGCATACATCGTCAATATTTGATGATATGTCTGTAAGGGGTACATCTCGAACATCGGTCCGGATCCATAATCTCGGAGTAATTTCTCCTCACCAATTGTTAATTACATAAATATAATAAATTTAACTAAAAGTTCTTAATAAACCTAGGCTCGATACCATTTTCGAGGATCGCAAAACCTTAAGGAGTAAAATTAGAAATTGCAATAAAATTTTATAGTCTAGGTGGTAAAGTGCAACAACTTCAAAGTTTAGAGGGTAAAGCGAAAACCAATAACCATGAAACTAGGGGTAATTTCGGATTTTTAGGCAAAGTGTAAAATTTCGCGAAGTTGAGGGGGTTAAGTGTATCGTTTTAAAGTTCGTATGGCAAAGTGTAAAAATTCGAATAGTTTGGGGGTTAAAATTATTTATCCCTAAAAAAAAATTACATGCATAATATAATATCATTTTATGCACATGTATAAGATGAATTATTTAATTTGAAACCATTAAATATGAATTAGAATCCATTGCATTAAAAATCTTGTAAATCAATCGAATTTGAACCATATATACAGTTTTATAAATTTGAAACAACTGGAATAATTAGAGCATTCCCAAAAGATTCTCTGATTAGGAAATGCTATTTATTCTTCAACCAAAAACCATTTCCAAGAAACTTTTTATTTTAACTTTTAGATTTAGATAATAAGTTTTCACTCTTCAAATTTGGAGAGTCAAAACAATTTTCTATAACTAATTGCATTAGATTTCTAGCACTTTGAATGGTCTTTTCGAATATCACATTCCAAAAACAACCAAAATTTGAAAATTATCATAAGTTACTTTTAATATCTTATGTAAAATAAATTAATATTGGAAAAGGAGAAAATAAAGAGTCAAATACAAGAGAGGTTGGAAAATGTCAAAAAATACCATCTTTAAATTTAAAAATGCCCTTTATTTTGCAAATATATTCTTCAAATTTTAAGGGTCTCTTGAGAATGCTCTTAGAGAAGTTTTTTTTATTGTGGGTTTCATTTTATATTATTCGATAATTAAAAAAAGGGTAATTTCATTTGTTTATTCCTTTTCATCATGAATGCCACTTATTTCTATTTCCGGCACTTATTTTCAAATCTACCCACATATATCCATCCATCTTAAACACCATAAATAAATATATTCTTATTTCATATGAAAATTAATGAATAAATTTTCAAACTTCAAAATTCTGAAAACATAACCAAACGGGCATTTTTGACATTGGATTCCTAGATAGTGCCTCGATCAAGAAGTTAAATACCAATGTTTGAACAAAATCTTTTAAAGACGTACGTAGTGGGACAAATGATTTCTCCAAAGCTTTCTGACATTGCCTAAAAAGGCCCCAAAGGGGCATTGTATTGCAAGATGCAGAAAGCCCACAACAGATGGAAAAAAGAAAATCATGTAAAAGGAATTAAGGGCTATTGGTTTCTTTTCCGGCACACAAACATACATATTATTAGCTTTCTTCTGTCTATATCAGTTATCACTATCAGAAAGAATAGCGACATATATTGTACTATAGATTTGATCTTTCTGCATATCTTTATTATTATATATAATTTTCAAGTGTTTCCTTTGATGAATTTAAAAAACATTTATTAATGTTTATTCCTTCCGAATACAATAGACATGGGCAACAATATGCAAAATCATTGGAAATAAAGTGAGAAATTTGTAACAGATTCGCCCTCTACATTCTTAATATTTGCTTATAGAAACATTAATATAGGACTAAATTATGCAAAAATAAATTCATATTTATATATGGATTGGAACCAAATTCATTACAGCCCATAATTAAAAACACAAAATAAGGAAATACCAATAATTTCTCGTGAAATTGCATCTTTTAAGAGCAAAGTTTTGGTTAAACAAAAAAAATAAAGAACTTGATGTTGCTCTCTCCATAAATTTCTTTCATTAATTTAGTTATGAGAAAGGTTTGTTTTGAAGCGGTAAAGTAGCTTCTTCTTCTTTGAAGTAAGATTGTTAAAGGTAAGAAGCAGCTTTCCAGGCTCACCAGCTTTGTAGCTACCACAGATCACTTGCTCTTCACTTGATCCAATTCTCTTCATTTTCTGTATTATAATTGTGTACGCGTTTTCTGCATTTGGCACGAATTCAGCACCGTAGCTCACTTCCCATCCCACGACTCTCGCCTCCCAGCTCACGACGCACGCCTGCATATCAATTTTATTGCATGCGTGTGTGTAAAATATGCATATAATAGACGTTAAATACTCATAATCACTTGCTAGGCATATGGAGTATAAATCATGATCACATATATTGGTACTTCTTATTGTGTTTTAAGAAGTCACATAAATGATAAATGTTGTGTGCGCAATAATGGCGTATTATACAATAATGACATTACACGTAGATTCATTTATTCGACAAATTAAAATACTAGAAGAAAATCAATAATAAATAGGGATAATTACAAACAAAAAACTTGAGATTCGGTCTAATTACAAAAACAAACCCAGATATTTTGGAAATTACAAAAAAACCCTTTATATTTGATCCATCTTACATTTTTCCCCTTCATTACATTTCAAAAGCTCTCCTTACGTTTATCAAAATCTTATATTTACCCTTTTAAATTTAAGACACAATCAAACATTAAAGGTTTTTTTGTAATTTTCAAAAACCAAATTTGTAAATAGCCCAAACCTTAGGGGCTCTTTGTAATTATCCCTAATAAATAAGATATCTGTTATTTAAATAATTGCCTCATCTTTTTTTCTTGTGTGTAAGAACCTATTAGTAAGACAAGTCAACAGCTAAAAGAAACAGGACAAAGCAGGTCACAAGATTGTCAGTTCTAACAGTCAACTGTCAACATATGCAGAAAGAAACAAGATTAATTTACAGTATTGTCATACATCGTCCGAGAATCCAAACAACAGAGTTTCCTTCCAAACTTATAAAAACGTGACTCCACAAAATCAGTAAATACATAAATTAAACTAAAAGGGACTGAAAGTATAATTATGCTTAGCAATTTTATTTTTAAAATAAATAAAACCATTTTGATTCACCTGAGTGACAGGAAATTCCACAATGTGCTTGGTTGTGAAGGTTTCACTATGATTTCAGTAACACGATCATCTATTCCAAAATCTCCATCTTCTTTGCTAAGTCCACCATATTGTGTTGGAATTTGCTCAGCAGATATGTATCTGCTTTCCCATTTCCAAACCAACAGTAATTTTACCCATGTAAAAACAAACACAAATTATATAGCCCAAAAAGGCCAAAACTGATAGGAACACAGGGTTTTTTTAATTTTTTTTTAAAAAAATGAGAAAAGAAAAATAATTTACAAAAACAATTTTTTTCTGCAATTTTGTAATTATCGGTTTTCTTTTTATTGAAGAAAAAAAAATACTAAATTGAAAAGCGTCTTTTCAATATTAATTTTGAAAGGACCAGCAGAACAAATTTGATTTTGGACCAGCAACAACAAATTTGCTTTTGGTCCTCTGAGTCATAAAAGGGCTGATCATTTTGCTCATCGCCAAATACCACCATGGTACATTAATAAAAACCTACAAAAACATTAATCCAAGTAAATACAAAGAAAGAAAAAGAAAAACTGAAATAGGAATAATGTGATTTCTAGTAATTACCTGTTTGGCAACAAATTCAGGATAATTATCCTGAAGCAATTGAAGGGCCTGATTAGTAGCTTGTCTTAACTCCCATCTATTAGGACCTGGAGAATTCTTAAGATCATTAACCTGAACAATAGTTGAAACTCCACCAGGCCTAAAATCCAGTTTTCTAATACTCTTTTCAAGAAACTGAATTCTCCACCTAAAAAAATTAGTCTTTTCTCTTCATCAGAAAACATTTTCTGATAAAGCTCCTTGTTCTGAAACTCCCCATAAACATTATAGCACACAGGATTGCCTTGTTTACTATGACCATGCATGAAAACCACTCTCTCCAATTCACTCCCAACATCTTCCTCAACAAGCTCATCAATCCCAAATTCTTTTCTCCACTTTACAGTGTTTTTCAACATGGCAAACGCGTCCTTCACTTTGAAATCACGGGCCCGCAAGAATTTCAACAAAACAACGTCGGTTTTCTCGTCTTCTAGAAGTTTCACGCCCCAGATGAAAACTTCCTCGGGCGCTTTTTCGCCGGCTACAATTTTTTCTTCTGTGGGATGATCCGAGTGGACACAAGCAATAATGGTTTCTTCAATGGCTTCTAGGGTTTTCGCGCCGTCATCTTCAAGTAATGTCTTCGCGATTGTTGGAAGTGGAGAAGGTTCTGGAATTGCGTCCTTTTCAGCTCCTTCATCTGACGTTTTCTTTTTTTCCTCTGTTTTTAGAGGCGTTTTATCGTCTTTGGGAGACGAAGGATTAGCAGAAATGCCAAAGTCGTGGTTGCTGAGTGCGACTTGAACGAGGTGCTTCAGCTCTTGGAGGGCTTTTTTGTCATTTTCAGGTAGATCAGCGATTTTGCTGCCATTTTTTTCTTCATCCTGAGGGGGTTTATCTTCAGCTTTGAGAGTGACGTGGTCATTAGAAATGGTGGAATTGGGATTTACAGGCAGGGACTCGGCTTCAGGGACCAAAAGTGACTCTTTTTCATCATCTTTTTGTTGGTTGGTGGTTTTTTCTTCAGCCTCAGGAACATCACTAACTAAGACTACTTCGGGTGTCTCCTCCACCTGAGGCATCTTTTCAACTTGCTCACCCATAATTTAATTTCTTGATATTCTGAACACTAACGATGTGTGTGTTTGTGTGTTTGTGTGTTTTTGGGATGGTCTTGTAACTGGTATTATATATAATGGGGATTGGAGGAGAGGAGTGGGGAAAGTGGTCACGGTTTTTGAGGGAATGTGAGGTGTGCTTGTGCTGCTTTTTTTCTCAAATTCAAATTTTCTATTACTTATTTATTTCATTTTATATTAGATTTTTTATTTTATTTTTATTCTTTTTTTTAAAGTTATTTTATTTTATATTCTACCGTAAAATACTAGGTTAAAATATATTCGACTATAATATTTTTGGTATTGTACCCAGTCCGACGTGCACTTACTATCTCAGAGGCCACAATGGAATAATGACCCATTTAGAGAAGACTGATCAAGTTGACTTTGTAAGCCCACTTGATCTAGATACAAGACATGCAACAATGGACAAAGGCGAACATGTGGGACCCCCTATCTGACCATGGACTACCCTGGTTGCATAGTATGACCTGCCATATTTTTATTTGTGAGATTCGAGATTGCCGATCGGTCGGAGGTGGCCGGCGTGGCCGTGGATTCCAGCTAGGATCGTCTAATTGTCTATCAGAAGATAAACTTAAGACTCGTTTCCTTGTTAGACACGTGGATATAGGGGTGGCCAAATGGAACCGAAACTGGGTTCTAAACCAGAACTGGAACCGTGGTCAATGGTTCCTAAATCGTAACCATGGTCAACGGTTCCAAAACCGGAACCAGAACCATGTAGGCCGATTCCGGTTCCTAGGTCTCAAAAACTACGGAACCGACAGTTTTAACCGTCGATGGAACTGTGATCAGTGGCGTAGCCACCTTAGGACGAGTGCGGTCGGCGGATCGCACTCAAATTCGGAGTGATCCTATTAAGTTTGATTTGGACTGCACTGAAAATTCAACCGAAAGCCTAGTTCATATAAAAAAATTGAGTTAAAACTTAAAAAAAACCTTTTAAACCTTCTTCACCCAAAAAAATTAAGAATTATCTGGCTCAATTAAGATATATGAATGGATGAATGATTGTCTTATTTGTTATATAAAGAGAGAGAGACATATTCCGAACTTGATAATGAATTGTGTTTTTGGAAGCACTTTTAAAATGAATTTTTGGATCTAAAAATCTATTAATAGTTGTTTGGTAATTAATTAGAATGAACTTTTGGATAAATCATCACTTCTCCAAAAAGCTCACTCTAAAGAAGTCAGAATTGGAGATTATGAAAACCAACAAAAAATTGTTGCACTGTATCGGCCTTAGATTTGTCTTTTTTTTTTTTTTTTTTTCTATTTTCGAAAAATTTCGGCATGGCAATTGTCCCACCAAAACGACAAAAATTCTGACCGCACTGACCGGAAATCCTGGCTACGCCCATGACCGTGATGGAACCGTTTTTTAAGGTTAAAACCAACAATTTTGTTTTGGTAAATACATGCTAGAAGAAATGTTAAATATTTATATGATGTTTTATTTTCGTAACTACATGAGACATGTTTTAGACCAAATGTTGTAAGCGAACTACATTCACTTTGATTCTTCTATACTCTAATAATATATATAGATAATTTAATATTATTATTAATATTAACTATAAAACTTTATTGAATATTAAGTCCAAGTCTTTTCCTTTTTATTTTAACTGAAATTGATAAACTATTTTAAAAAATTAAAAAAATATCAAAAGATAAACAAATGGTTCCGGTTAAAACCAGAATCAGAACCGTGGAGGAACTGGGTTCAGAACCGGACCAGAACCATCGGTTCGGTTTTGGAACTAAAAGCGTGAGGCAACGGTTCGGTTCGATTCCTCCAAAATGATACACTAACGAACATATACTTAGATTAAATGTTCCATTTTCTAATACATAGGATGCTTTATTGGTAATTACTATGCCAAATGTATTTACATATGTATCTATAAGATTGTATTATCTTTTTGTAAATATAGTTAGTGAGATAAAATATTCTATTGATTTAATTAGCTATAACTTATTTTATGAACACATACTACAATAGAAAAAGAATTTGAAACTTGAAACCAAGTGGCTTAGCATTTGGCCACCACAAGGTGAAGATTTGGTGGGGGATGAATAAAGCATCCGTGTGGGTTTGATTCGGGAAGATCGTTATTAGTAGATTGGGGGTCGAACAAATTGTTTCTTTGTGGAGTGGCGGTTGTCGTCGGTTCATATCCCTACTCCATCAAATCGGTGCGTGCACATCCGCGGTTTTACCTTGGCGGGGAATGAGGAGCGGAGTCGTTGTCCTCAAGCATAGTTGGTAAGGGAAGCCGAGTTATCAAAAAAAAAAAAAAAGAATTTGAAACTTGAAAGCAATTGTGGGATGTCGGGGTTCAAATCCCGCTCCATCAAATTGTTTGTGGGGTGGAGGGGGGTTTATATCCCTACTCCATCAAATTGCTCCCGGAGCATATGGGGTAGTGAAGATTTGGTGGGAACATAATAGCATCCGTGTGGGTTCGATTCGGGAGAGATCGTTATTAGTAGATTGGGGTCGAACATAATTGTTCTCTTTACCAGGAGAATCTGGGTTGTCACGTCGTGGACCGTAACATGGCTGCGTGCGTGCACATCCCGCGGTTTATCTTGGCGGCAGCAATGAGGAGCGGAGAGTTGTCTTTGAGTAGTCGGCGTCAAAGGTAGCAGTTCTGTAAGTCAAAAAAAAAATAAAAAAAAAAAAAAATAAGAAATTTGAAATCAACTTTTTGGTGGAGGGTGGAGGTGTGCAACTGAAACTGTCATAATTAGTAGTAGCTTGGGATGATGAGAAACACAGTCTGGAACAAGTCAAAAAGGCGCTCAACACCTCCTACTCACACTTTCTGCTCTTTTTCAATGTTTCTTTGCATCTTTTGGGACCCATTATTATCCTTTTTGCTCTGTTTTTCTTTTTTCTCTATTTCTTAAATTGCTTTATGCCGTAAATTATAGCCTGGATTCATTAAGTAATATTTCAATAATATAAATATAATACATGTCTATTATTTTTATTTAGTACACATCCAGAGAGGGAGGGGTGATATAAGAGTTTTAGGGAGTGCTTGCTTGTGGATTAATTTTAATTTCTTCTATTTTTTGGACAAAATTTTTGGTGGAAATGTGTTTGTTTGTGAAAATTTTCGGAAAATACACTATTCACTTTTCTCACTTTTCAAACCATCAATCACATTAATTTATTATTTTAAACAAAAAAATATTACATCAATAATTATTATTATATAATCATATCACAAATATACTATTCACTCTCTCTTAATTTTCAAATCACCAATCACATCCAATCATTATTATAATAAAAATATAATCACATCAACTATCATCATCACATTTTCATCTTATATCCAATCACACTCTCAAAATTCATTCTCATTTTTTAAATCAAAATTTATATATTATTCTCTCTAAAAGGAAAAATGAGCAAAACAAAAGCTCAAGCAATCACTCCCTTAGAGCATCTCCAACCCATGACACCAAATTTGGTGTGAAAATCACACCAAATTTGGTGTTTTGGTGTAATTTTTTCAAAAACCATCTCCAACCCACTACACTAAATCTTACACAAAATGAGTATTTTAATATTTTCTTTTCATTTTGGAATAATAAATTTATTTGTTTATGCAATTATTTCTTCTGCTTATATTTTATTACTATTAATGTAACTAAATAAAAACTTATATTTAACTAATATTATATTAATTAATTATATTGCAAAATAAATATTATAACTAATATCACAATAAATAAAATACTAAATTGCACGCTAGACAATAAAAACAACAAACCTAAAACAAATATTTAAAGATAAAAGAAGATTAATACACTACTAATTCTCGACTTTGATGCTTTTTTAATTAAATTGTAATTTTATTTATTAATTATTGTAGTTTGTAGAAAATTTTAAGTTTAGTTTATAATAATTTATTGGTAAACATTAACTATTGTTACTTATTATAATTGTTCATCTAAAATAATAACTATATACAAAATTTAAATAACTAAAACCATGTTACAAATGAAATTATATATCATGATAGAATATGAATTAAAAGTTTGAAGTAGAAGAAATTGGAAGGCAAAAATGGAATATTTGTATTACACCAAATTTGGTGTAAAGGAATAGTGTTACACCAAATTTGGTGTAATGTTTAAAGTTGGGTTGGAGGGAGATTTTTGGATATTTGGTGTTTTGGTGTGGGATTAGAAGTTGGGTTGGAGTTGGTCTTAAGTTTTGAGTTTTAAGTTTTTAACCACTGGACCACTCTACAATTCCTTAGTTAACTTTTATTTAGAAAAATAAAAAAGTTTGACCAGTATTGTGATTGATTAGATCAGTCGAATCCAATCTCAAAATAATTTTCTCTTTTGCACGTAAATAATTAACTAATAGGGAAAACTACACAAAATACCCTCCATCTGGCCCAAATCCCTTATTTACTAACATGTGACATCCCATCTTTCAAGTCATTCTCTCTCTCTCTCTCTCTCTCTCTCTCTCTCTCTTTCTCTCTCTCTCTCTCTCTCTTCTCTCTCTCTCTCTCTCTCTCTCTCTCTCTCTCTCTCTCTCTCTCTCTCTCTCTCTCTCTCTCTCTCTCTCTCTCTCTCTCTCTCTCTCTCCCGTCTTTGGGTTTTGAATTTCTCCCGTCCGCCATTGTTGTATTGGTTTCTTCCTGTAACTGATCTTGTAACTTCTCCGAAAAAGGTCTCGCGAAACTGTCTGTGAAAACTGCTAGTCTTCAAACCGTTCTTTTGTGTCTTATTGGTTTCTTATTTATATCAATGGCTCCTAAGAAATCGTTTCTACTTCGTCTTAAAATGGAAAAGGTTGCTGCTGATACAAGAGTTTTGAGAAGTGCTTCAAAATCTGAAGCAGTAGTTTCTTCATCTTCTAAAAAAGAAAGGTCGAGAAAATTTCTTCTGGAAAAGCTGTTGTGAAGAAGATGAAACATATCGATGTTGATGATAAACAAGTTGTTAAGGGAAAATCATCCAAAAAGAAAGTTGTCGGATCTGCAGACGTTGATGTTGCTTAGGTATGGTGTTTTTTCCTTTATTTTGTTATTTATTATTGTTTATATGGATTTTTGTCTTTTTTTCTATGTTGTTTCTGGTGTGCTTCTATGTTGTTGATCTGTTGTTTTTATGATGTTTCAAAAATTTCTGTATAAGATGTATTGTTTATTTTTTGTTTCTTTGTTGTTTCTAGGGTTATGATTATATGATTGATCCTGGAGACTGGTATATTGCCAGGATAAATACTGGCTTCTCCTTTGAAGTTATTAAAAATTTAAAGGACAAGTTATCCGTGCCGCAACTTGATACTTTTAGGCGTACTTGTTTTGGGTACTTTCTGGACATGCATCTTGTGCATTCTTTGTTGAAAAGGCAAGTTGTTATTCCAAGAAGGATGAGATATTGGTGTCTGTTAGTGGGAAACTGTTGAGGTTTGGTGTTGGTGAGTTTGCCTTGGTTACTGGGTTGAAGTGTGTTGGTGATAGGCTTTCTATTCGTAGTGATGGTATTACTTCTGCTTTCTTCCAAAAGTATTTTGCTGGTAGAATAAAGTTCAATAGGCAGTCAATTGAGGAGAGTTTTACATTACAAGTCTAGGGTGATAATGATGACCATACTTTGATGTTCTTGTTGTACTTTCTGCATTTTTCTCTTTTTTCTCCTACCAGGAATTCTGTGCATATACCTTTTTTCGATTTAGTTGATAGTGATGCTTTTAACACGTATCCCTGGGAAAGAGATTTGTTTGACTTGGCAATAAGAGAATTGAGGGAACAAGTGTTGCATAGGAAGCAGCCTTAGGTTGAGGATGTGAAGCGTCCTGCTAAACGTATCAAATTTTACAGAATTAAAGGCTTTCCTTTGGCTTTCCAGATATGGTTTTATGAGTGTTGTGAACAAGTGAATAATAAAATTTGTCTCGCATGGGATAGAGTATTCCTCGGATTTTGAATTGGGGTTGTCCAAGTTCTGGGAAAGAAAAAAATTTGAGGTGTGATGATCTTGATATGACGATTTTCAACCGTTCATCTGAATAGGTAATACATTATTATTGTGTTTCTGTTTCTCTTTTGTTTCTTTTTTATTTCATAAATGTTTGTCTGTTGTTTCTGACTTTGGTTTTTGTTTGTTTTCTTGTCTTAGTTGAAGTTGAAGAATCTTTGGTCATCGACTGAAGAGAAGTTGGAGTTGGATATTGCAACATTTTTTGATGAGTCCAAGTATTCTTTTAATTCTTTTGATGGCGATTTTGTGGTTGCTAATTTGAAGTGGAAAGAGTCTGCTATTGGTTTGGGATCTAAGTACACGCTGGATGATGTTGTTCAAAAGCAGGAGAAACTATCTAAGAAGTTTAAGCTTTTCAAGAACTCCATTAACAATGTTTTGAAAGAGCAGTTTAAAATTGTTCTCTCTGAGTTGTCTGTTATTAAGGGGAAACTTTAGGTATTTTTTATATTTGTTTTGTTTCCATTATGTTTCATTATTGTTTTGACTTTGTTGCTTTCTTGTTTGGGTTTATAATGTTGTTATTTTTTCTTTTAGGCTGGTGAAGATTTGGAGGAAGCTGGTAAGGGTGATGGAGATGAATGTAATTAAATGTCATCAGTTTCAGAGTCCGAGAATGAGTCCCAGGGAGTGGACGATGAACAAGTTAATATTCATGTTGTGCCCTTTGGTAAGGAGACAGTTGACACTCTTAGATTGGAAATTGCTAAGCGAACCAGTAGTCCCTCTGCTGCTGGAAAGTTTGAAGAAAAATCCGTGCTGTTGAAGGTGGTCATGTTGGTGATGTTGTTGATATGTCTTTGGATAAAGGGCTTATTAGTGATGTTGAGGGAATTGCAGTCCGCGGTCTAATGGAAATTGTTGAAAATGTTGAGAAGGTTTCTTTTGGTTCAACTAAGGGTTCATATGAGGTGGTTGTTGAATCTCGAGACCTCAATGTTCGTGCTGAAGATGATTTTATTGGTTCTCAAGAAATTGATAATCTTACTCAATCTCAACTTGATTCTATTTTGGATACTGCAACTCAAACTGTTGCTGGAAAGATTGTTTCTAAGAATGTTTCTAGTTTGTTTTGATATTGAATTATCATTTATATTTTGTTTGTAATATTGTTTCTTGTTTTATTGCAGGTTGTTCTTAAGAGTTCTGTTGTAGAATCTGTTCCTCAATCCCTTTTTGCAAAGAGGGTTTCAAAACCTTATGTTGCTGTGAGAACTCCTTTCACCACTCACTTCGAATCATCTGGTGACATGAGTAAAAAAGAAGTTGAGGGATTGGAGGTGGGGAACATTGAATTGGAAATGACTCCTCAAGAGAAATATTTGTCTTTGGATGTTATGGGGAAGCCGTCAGTAGTTTTGGTAAAAGAAAGGTGTCCGTTGGATGACAGTCTTGGTAAAGGTTCCGGCTTAAATGCATTTACTGATGATTTGAGTGAGTGGCTAGCAGAATGGTTTGTTTCGCAAGGGTAAGATTTTTTGTTGTGTGTTCCAACGATTATGACACATATTAGAAGCATTTGTGAAACATTCTGGTAATATTGTAATTTATTTATGCTTAGGCCAAAATGTTATTCTGATGAAGATGACAAGATTGATCCCTCTATAAAGCTGGGCGTCTGCGAGGTGAAGTAGAAATCGTGGTTTCATAGCATATATTATGTTGATAAATATTTGTCTTCTTTGGTATGTTATTATTTTTTATGTTGTTGTTTTCCTATTTTTGTTTCTATGTTTTTAACTTTTTCTTTGCTTCTTTTTCAGCATATGGATGTGTTGTTCTATTATATACATAAGAAATATATATATGGGCATAGCACTATGAAATTTACAACCACGGATTTGAACTTTGATAGATGCATGCAAAGTATTTATGGCAAATTCGCCCGTGTGAACAAGAGGAAGAAGAATAATTTTGACACTTCTATGATTAGTGTGAATACTTATGTGGTTGACTATATCATGGGGTTTGATATATATTGTGGAAAGCCGTGGTCTGAGGTAGATCATATCTTGTTTCCTATTCATTGTGTTGATATGGAACACTGGGTTCTTGGGAGGTTGAGTATTAAGAAGAAAATTATCTATATGTATATGGGTTAAGACCGAAACTGGAACCGGGTTCCAAACCAGAATCAGATCCATCGGTTCTGGTTTTGGAACCAGATCGATGAGGCAACGGTTTTGGTTCTGGTTCCTCTAAAATGAAGAACCGGAACCAGCAATTCTGGAACCGTGGCCATCCCTATTTATGTCTTGTCTATATATATATATATATATATATATATATATATATATATAGAGAGAGAGAGAGAGAGGTATGATTCAATAAGACCATTGCCTGCAGTGAATGGTGATACCGTATGGACTGATATCAACCATCCCCTATAATAATCAAAGGCTGGGATTAAATGGATTAATATTACACTAAAAGTTTAATTTAATGTCCTAAAGGGTAACAATGTCAAAACACAACCAGATATTAATCTAATTATAATAAGAGCAATTATAACACACACACACAACACAGAGAGAGAGAGAGAGAGAGAGAGAGAGAGAGAGAGAGAGAGAGAGAGAGAGAGAGAGAATTAGTCATCTCATCCATATCAAAATTCTGGTCATATATCCTCACGTAATTCGCTTCTCTCTCACGCCATTGGAGCAGTTTGCAGTTCTCTGCACAAAATAGAAGAAATTGCTGAACCTGAATACTATAATTCAAGATGAAGAAACGTTGATACCAGAAGAAACTCATGGGACATCGCTGATGAAGTAGACATTGATAGAGAACTCGAACCTGCCATTAACAACAAACTCTTAAAATTGTAATTTTCACGAACAAGACGATGCATAGATATTTACGAAACAATGCATGTAACTATAAGATGTTGCATAGTTGAAAACTATGCAACAAAAATTAACTAACTATGCGTTGTCTAGAAGCTATCTATGCAGTGTAAAAAACTAAATATGCAGTACATTATACTCAACTATGCAAGGTGTCATAAACTATGCAGTGTGTAAATACTAAATATGCAATACATTTTACCGAACTATGTCATAATTGTAATAAACAGTGCAACAAAAATAACTAAATATGCATTATTTAATAACTATCTAAGCAGCAAAAAAATACTAATTATGCAGGATTTTGAAAACAATAGATTTTGTTTTTGAAAAAAATGTCCTCTAAAATTACGCCATTAAACACCCCCATAAAAACCAGTCTCAAAAAGTCAAACAATACAAAAAAATATGTGCCATATGTCACAATACCAAAATCTCATCATATCTCCAAAAATCACAGGACAAAGAGATAAAATCTCAAAGGTTACCAAAAAAAAAAAAAAATGCTGCAAAGTACCATTCTACCCTCAATGAATTAAAATAAATAAAAAATCATCTAAAATCCTAGAAAAATCACAAATAAAAAACAAAAAAAAACCCAATGAATGACTAAGATTGGTCCACACAGTCTCACCTCAGGAATGTGGTCTGATTTGAACTAATTCACACACACACACACACACACACACACACACACATATATATATATATATATAGACACACACAGAGATATCTATATATATATAAAAAACAACTTATTTCCAAAACTGTCTTCCCGCCTAAATGCAGTTGCTAAAAACTTTTTCGTTTTTTTATTTAAAAATCAATTAAACAATAAAAATGGTTATCATATATGGATAGTTGTGTATCATGGATTCATGGTAATAAAATCAACATGTTCAATTCATTAATAACTTTTGGCTAACTGTTTTGGGATGTTGTATTATATAAAATTTAATTTGGAATACTACCAAAATCAACGTAAATTGATTTAATGCTGATTTTCTACCAAAATACTAATTTACATATTCACACTTACATAAAACACGCATAAAATTCAGCAAATCTTCATAATAATCCTCATAAAAATAAAATGAACAATAGAAATGGTTATTACCGCCTAAACACACTTGCTAAAAATAATTTTTGAGTTTTTTAATATAAAAATTTGCTAGCAGTGTACTAAAAATTATAATAGCTGACATATATCATTGACTTTTTATTTCCATCCATTTGGGTAAGATTATTAATCGAATTTAGGAAATTCCATTTCGTATTTAAATATTGTATCTATACTGATCATAAATTTATACCAGATTTCAGCAAGATCCTAAAATGCAAATATAATCACTTAATTTTAGTTATTAGATATTGACCTTTCATTTTAATTTTAATCAATATATATTCTCATCCTTATTCGGATAATTAATAAAAAAGGTAAATTGAGTGCATTGATGGTCAAGTAATATATATACATATGTATATTTATATATATATATATATATATATAATTGACATTAATTTCACAAACGATTCATAAATGGAAAATCAATATATTGCAATATATCGGAAAATAAGTCTTCTAATTTAATTCCATTCAATAATTTTATTAATATTCACGTATTGCAAGATTAATGGTATAATTTATAATTGAAAAATTCATATTTCCATGCTGCTAAAAATGAGTTTCGATATTTTTTAATTTGAAAAATAAATTGCATGGTTGGAACAATATATTTTTAATTGTAATAATAAACATAAATCACTAATTCTCTCTTTTAATTTTTGTATAGTTTTCAATCTAATTAAGGAATTGCAATTTGATAATTAAATCTTGTATCGATACAATTGGAAAGATTTAGATCATATTTCAACTAAGATTGTAAAATACAATCATCAGCATTTAACTTAAATTATCGGATATTGACTTTCTATTTTATTTGGCTCGACCCATTAAGCCCAAAAAGTCGGACCGACATGATTAGCCAGGTCATTTCATATGTATTTCTATGGGGATGGGTCAGGCCGATCTTAAAAATAGCGGCTAAATGGAATTTCAGCCCAACCCCAACCTAATTTTTGTCTTTGGCCTATCGAGCAGCTCCACGACCCATTTGACAACTCTACTTATTATTAGGATAGTCCGTGCATCGCACGAGAGCCTCATCTAGTATATATAAAGAGAGAGTCTCTTATAAATAGTAGTATGAAAAATTTCCCACCCATTTCACCTTTGTAAATCTAGAAAATATTAAATTATTATTAAAAAGGGATTGAGTAATAAAAAATAATAATTTAATAATTCAATAATTTGCAATAAAAAATACTAATATTTTGGGTAATAATATTTTGACAACAAAATTATACTTTTCAAATTTAAAAAAAAAATTATAATTTCTTATTTTCATTAAGTCAGATTTTCATTGTCAGCATATTTTGGGTAAGCTGTAATTATGAAGGTAAAATTATTTTGACAACTATCTTTATACTTTCTTAATTTAAAAACTTATGTTTTTCTATTTTCACATAATTTGTAATTTAAAAATTATTTAATGATCAAAATATATAAAAAAATGTAAATATTATTTGATAAGACTGACCAAATAAAAATTAAAAAATTAAAATACAAAATAAATTATTAATTCAAAAAAGCATATAAGATTTATAAAATATTCCATAAATATAAAATTATCCAAGACTTCCCAAAATTATATAAATAAATGAGAAATTATGAAATAAAGATTGAAAATTATCATTAAATCTAGAATTCATGTAAGTCTTAAAATCATCTGATAAAATACTAAAAAATATTAAAATAAATAAAAAAGTATTATAGTAAAAATATAAATTATTTGATAATTTCAAATATAATCAATTTATATCTAAAATTATTCAATAAATTTAAAAATTATAAAATAAAATATTGCTATTAAAATAAAAAACTATTATATAAAATAAAATATTAACTTATTTAATACATCATACTTTCCAATTTTTTAAAATTATAATTTCCTATTTCCAGTAAATCTAATTTGTACCTTTGCATAATTTGGGTAAATTCTAAATTAAGGTAAATAAATATGCAGTTTTTATACTTTCTTAATTTAAACGACTAAAATTTATTATTTTGAGTAAATTGTATTTTCATAGATTTTTATAGGTTTAAACTTGGTATGATTTTAGACCTAATGTGAATATAAATTTAATAGTTACTATTTTTATTTTATTTTTAACAAAAAAAGTATTTATTTTGTTTAATTTATTACGAATCATAAGTATTGATGGATAAGTATAACCAAATATCTGGTAATTATCACATATGAAAAAAATCAAACAGTATATATTATACGGTCCGAATAATAAACTACAAATATGGAGAACAAATCTACAATTCCAAAACCGACTTAAAAAATGTAATAAATATAGTATATAAAAAAAAAAGATATTCAAACTTATGTATTTATAGATGATATTATATATATATATATATAAACAAATTTGTATTATATAGCGATATTAGAAATAAAATAGATATACATATATATATGGATTTTGTAGAAATAAATATTGTATATACGTTTTGGATATAAAATAAGTAAATATTGATTATATAAAAAAATTATTTATTTGTTATCTAAACAATAAAAAGTATTGTTCATTCGTTTCTGTTAGATAATTTTTTTCTTCATATAATCATGATTTAAGTTGAATAATAATTTTATGGATAAATCAAATGGCACTATGATTTTATTTATTAAAGTACAAGTGTAGTAATTTGTTGGTATAAATATTAAAAAAATTATTAATTTGTTTTGTCTTCATTAATCTAACTTAATTTAGTTTTGAAAAATTATTAAGTGAACATATAATTTTTAAAGTTTTAGACAGCTCAACGAGTGTTTTTAATAGATGTATGAACTTGCTTCAAATATATAATCAATTTTTTTTTCTCATTTTTTTATATTATATAATCAATTTTTTTCCTTCCTATTTTTCTAAAATTTTCATTTATTGTTGGATATTTGACATGAGATTTTGTAAGAATGCATTAAGTTATTTTAATGAATATTATTTAATAGATCCTACATTATTTTGTTCGGTCAAGACGTGTCAATCTGTTCCCCATTCAAAGAAAGGGGGTGGGTCTGAATATTGAGATACCCGTCATGTCCAACATCATTACAATTCCTACAATATATCAATTTCTTAATATCAAAACTATATAATACTTTATTATATTACACTCCGTGCATCACACGGGTTATATACTAGTTTTATTAATCTTGAAGATGATACCAAACATATGGCAATTTTCACAAATCATAATTTATTCAAATTGAAAAAGATATTAGTGTATTTAGTATTTATTCAGATACTTATTTTTGACTCGAAGTCGAGCTTTGAAACTGATAGGTGTGAGTTTTGCATGTATTTTGGGGCATATGTATGACTAAAATTGTGTTTAGACTTGCAATAACTCATATGAAATGGTTTATATTCACTCTTTGTGGGAAAGATATTAAGCTTTGCTCGTTTTGTAGGAATTTAATGATATTTGAAGCAATTTGGTGACAAGTACGAGCATAGCGAAGTTGAAACACCCAGAATCGAGTGAACATACGGGATTAGAAGCCAAGATTAGAAGAAGTTGGACAAAATAGACAAAAACAGGGCACGCACGGGCAGGACGTGCGCATGGACGCGACCTGTGCGTACCTGGGGTGAGCAGGCTGAGCATACGGCACGGCGCACGGGTAACCCGTGCTTGGACGCACGACCCGTGCGCACCTGAAGAATTTCAAAAGGCCATACGGCATCACGCACGGGTAACCTGTGCCTGGGACGCACGACCCGTGCGTGGTTGGTGAAAAAGCAGGAGATTGCCTACGGGATGGCGCACGGGTATCCCGTGCGTGGGCGCATGACCCGTGCGTCTGTGCTGGAATGTCACAAACTGACAACACTTTCCCCTAAACTTTTGAAAAGGTATAAAAGGACTTTTGGGGGTGCACACCAGGGGATATTCTGGCATTTATGGACTTAGAACACAAGACAACACTCTAATCTTGCAAGGAGGAATCAAGGGAAGAATCGGGTTGCATCAGAGCTTGAGGATTGAAGATATATTGAGAGATTATCGACTATCCTAAGTTTTTCTTTGCTTATTTTGTATTTCAATCTTTCATTTGAGCTTAGTATGACATTGAACAATTTGTCTATGAGTTGTTTGAACATCATGTGTAGCTAATCTTATTGTGATTTCCGGGTTTTGGAAGTAGATTAATTGAACTCTTGTTGGATGTTTTAATCTTAGTTGAAGTTATTGTCTTGAAGCCTATTTGAGAACTTTATGCTTATTATTGTTTTATCACTTGGCCAATGATTCAACATGTTTGATATATTGATTCATAATTCGAGAGTTGAGTTTCAATATTAGATCTTGAGTACTTGACATGAATATTTGCATAATCGAGAGGTTTGTGATATTTGTGAGGATTTATGATCTTTTGTGCATTTGGGAGTTGTATATCTATTGTTGAGTAGAGATGCTAGAATAGATATTTCAATCTACATTTTATATACATCTCGAGAGGGGGGATAAAATACCTTTGTGATCGTCTTATAGGAATATTGATAATAACTTCGGCTTTAATTAAATCGGACAACAAGAGAGATATTAATCGAAACCATAACCCGGGAATCCATTTATTCTCTTGATACTTTCATCACTATTATTACTCTTGCCTTGTGTTTTTGTAGTCTATCTTGTCTTAATCTCAAAACAATCATCCAATCTTGATCGTCTAAATAAAAATAAGGCTATTTTGGTTTAATACTTAGCGCATAAATTTATTAGTCTCCGTGGATACGACCTTGCTTATCATATTCTATAAACTACACCATACACTTGCGGTGAAGCTAAAAATAAGGCGAACAAGTTTTTGGCGCCGTTGCCGGGGACTAATACAATTTTTGGTGCTATTATTGCGATAGATAGAATTATTTTTATTTAGACATTTTTTGTTTCTTTCTTTATATTTTGTTTGATTTTAATCCTACATTATTTGACTTGTTTCTTTTAGTTTGGTCCAGGTAGTGCATGAACACTCGCTCTAGGCGAGGAGAATTAATACCGCTCATACCAGAAGTTGAGGCTTTTGCAAGGAGAATCAGTGCAACTACTAGACGAGGTGAAAGACAACAAAATCCGATTATAGGGGATTTGGAAGAAGAAAATAGGGGTAACAATGGGATCAACGTGATCAACGAGTTACCAATACTGGTCCAACAACAAGCCATCCATGATTACTTTCGACCACAAACGAATCGTAATTACGGTGGTATTGCTCATATACCGATAAATGCCAACAACTTCGAGCTTAAGCCGACACTAATAAACATGGTGCAACAAAATCAGTTTGGAGGTTTCGCAACCGAGGATCCCAATTCTCACCTTGTACACTTTATCCAAATTTGTAACACAATAAAAATGAACGGAGTCTCGGATGATGCCATAAGATTGCGCCTATTCCCTTTCTCTTTGAGGGATAAGGGAAGGAGTTGGTTGGGTACTTTGACGCAAGGAAGTGTAAGCACATGGGATGATTTAAGCCAAAAGTTTTTGTTTAAATTTTTTCCACCGAGCAAAACTTTGCAGCTCAAAAGTGAAATCACTCAATTTAGACAGTTTGACTCCGAGCCTTTGTACGAGGCTTGGGAACGATTCCGGGATTTTCTAAAAAGATGTCCACAACACGGTTTCCCAGAGGATCAACAATTGTGTTTCTTTTACAATGGTTTGATGGGGCAAACGAGGTCTTTTGTTGATGCCGCAGCGGGAGGAGCATTATTGGCGAGGTTTCCGCATGACGCCCTAAATCTTCTTGAAGAAATGGCCATGAATAGTTATCAATGGCCATCTGAGAGATCCAATGTACAACGAGTGGCTGAAATTTCGGATTCAGACCTAATTAAGGCATTGACGGCGCAAATGGCGGCATTGACAAATCATTTGAGTGTTCTTACGAAAGGGGCAGAAACAAGCGCAAGCACGAGTAGTGAAGTTCCTCTATATCCTATGGAGGAGGTTAGTTATGTGAATAACCGGAATTTCAATAATTTCCGGAACAATTCAACTCCAACACACTACCACCTGGGCTTGAGAAACCATGAAAATGTTTCCTATGCTAACCAAGAATGTGATGCAACCACCACCGGGATTTAATGCATCGAATGGGGGTACTAATGCGGAAGGCAAATCATCTTTGGAAGATGCCCTCACCTCGTTCATAAATCAATCAAGTTCATTCATGAGTGAAATGAGGAGCCGCTTCACAAGGCACGACTCAAGGATGGACAAGATGGAGCTACAAGTGACACAGTTGGCCAATACGATGAAAAACCTTGAGACTCAAATGGGCCAATTAGCTAAAATTGTTGGTGGGCAACATCAAAAGGGCCAATTTCCGAGTAACACTGAAGTTAATCCGAAAGAGCATTGTAAAGCCATTCGTCTAAGGAGTGGTACGGAATATGAGGGACCGAAAGAAAAGGAAAATCTGGAAAATTCGGATGGACGCACAACCCGCGCATCCAAGCACGGTCCGATCGTGCATGGTCCCGAAAGTGGAACATCTAATTTGGGAGATGTTGAATCGGTGATGAATGATGATGTTGAGGTCGAGGGGGAAACCGAGAGACAGAAAGATGAACAAACAGGGGCTGAGAAGCTTAAATCTTCTTCTAACTCTAATGTGTCTAAATTGCCTATCTCTCTTCCTTTCCCTGAAAGATTTCAAAAGAAAAAGCTTGATGATCAATTTGCAAAATTCCTTGATATATTTAAGAAATTGCACATTAACATTCCTTTTACAGATGCACTAGAGCGAATGCCAAATTATGCGAAATTTCTTAAGGATGTTATGTCAAAAAGAGGAAGATGACAAGCTTTGAAACAGTGAATTTGACGGAAGAATGTAGCGCGATAATCCAAATGAAACTACCACAAAAATTAAAAGATCCGGGGAGTTTCACTATTCTTTGTGCAATTGGTGGTAATTTCTTTAATAAAGCATTGTGTGATCTAGGAGCAAGTATTATCCTGATGCCCTTGTCCATCTTCAGGAAACTTGGACTAGGAGAAGCGAAGCCAACCACGGTGACGTTACAACTTGCAGATCGGTCACTCACATATCCTAAGGGAATTATTGAAGACGTGCTTGTAAAAGTTGACAAATTCATATTCCCTGTGGATTTCTTGGTTCTAGACATGGAAGAAGATCGTGACGTCCCACTGATGCTTGGACGTCCATTCCTTGCTACCAGGAAAGCCTTAATAGATGAACAAAAAGGAGAGCTCACATTACGGGTTAATGATGAGCATGTTTTATTTTCTATATATAAGGCTATGCAATTTCATGATACTGCGGAGAATTGTAATTTCTCAGACATAGTTAGTTCATGCATTGAGGATTATGTTGATCATACATTGTCGAGGGATGATTTAGAGTTTGGTCTAACCCATTCATGTTCGACGTCGAATTTAATACTTGATTTCGATAACCAAAACCTGTATGACTATGTTTGTGCTTTAGATAATATGCAGGAACTAGCAAAAAGCACGAGAGGAGAAAACGCGAAGACGGATTTCAGGGAACCAAGTCTGCAACCACGCACGACCAGTGCGCCAGAGCACGAGCAACCCGTGCATGGTGCCGAAGGAGATGGTGAAAATAGGGGACCACGCACGACCCGTGCGTGGTGTCGAAGAGGTCTCTGAGAACAGGGGATCAGACACGGCCCGTGCGCCTGTGCACGACCAGCCCGTGCGTGACACTGAGACAACAAATTCAACTCCAGAACTCAAGCCACTACCCGAGCACCTCAAATACGCATTCCTTGGGGAAAATAACGCGAATCCGGTAATCGTATCATCTCTTCTAACTTCAACTCAACTTGATAAATTGCTTAGGGTGTTGAGAAAACATAAGTCTGCACTAGGATGGTCCATAACTGATTTAAAAGGCATAAGTCCATCAATAGTCATGCATAAAATTCGGATGGAAGATGTTTATAAACCCTCAGTGAAAAATCAAAGGCGATTAAACCCTATTATGCAAGAAGTTGTTTTGAAAGAAGTTTTGAAATGGTTAGATGCTGGGATCATATATGTTATATCTGATAGTGCTTGGGTAAGTCCGGTACAAGTGGTGCCAAAGAAAGGGGGTAACGGTTGTGAAAAATGAGAATGAAGAATTGATTGCTACTAGGATTGTTACTGGGTGGCGTATTTGTATTGATTATAGAAAGCTTAATGACGCCACTCGAAAAGATCATTTTCCTCTCCCCTTTATTGATATGATGTTAGATCGTTTAGCGGGTTATGATTATTATTGCTTTCTTGATGGTTATTCCGAGTACAACCAAATCATGATTGCACCAGAAGACCAAGAAAAAACGACATTTACATGTCCTTACGGCACATTTGATATGAAAAGAGCGGATAAGAAAAAAAACCGCATTATGTGTGTTTCATTTAGTTGCATGTAGAGCATCTTAGGTTGCATTTGCATTAGTAGCACGTTTACAGTTTTAGCATGTTTACTGTTTTCATAGATTTTAGGGAGTGAGTTGACCGGGTGTGATGCGACTTGATGCTTGTATTTTGTTGAAAAACTTGTATTGTTGGATTGGGTGTTGAACATGAGTTTGATTGAGCCATGAATAGATAACATTGAGCATGTTGATATGGAAAAATGGGTTTGATGCTTTGAATTACATATGTACAAGCCTGTGAGCTTTTGAGCCTTTACTGCTTCCATTATATGCAGACTTCTTGTGATTTGAGTGTATCATTCATGTTGTTGAAATTCTAGAACTTGCTCTGGTATCTCTGTCAAGGTCACATATTGTATGCAAATTGTGAAAATGATCAAAGGCCATTTTTGTTAGCCCTTCAAGCCTTTTGCTTACCTAATGATGATATTGAAATCCCTAGTTTAGCCAACTTGAGCCTATTGCCTAATGTTTGATAGTCACAATTCAAGCCTTAACTTGATATATACCTTACCCGATACTTGAGCATATAACATTGAGTAAAGGGATTGAATAAGGATGAATGGGTGAAATCAAAATTTTAGAAGGTGGTGTTAGAGTTGGTTGATGGGAACATAAGAGGAAGAAACGGGAGGAGAAATGAATTGTTGAAAACTCATATAAAAGTCGAAAAAAAAATCGGCTTTATAAATGAGTTTTATATAAATGAACTTGGGGGCTAAGGATTGTAATTTGAGGTGATTCTCAAAAGAAAGAAAGGAGATGGAGATAAGTGAAGTTGATGAAAATACGAGATGATTGGAGTAGCATATGGGATTTTAATGTAGATGACTGATATGCTCACCGGCCTATATGCTCGAGTTTGAGTCACTTTATCTAAAATTTCCTATCCTAACCAAAGAGCCTTCAGTACAACCAAATGAGAAAGTCCTTTTTGATTCACAAAGTGCATACATTCTAGTGGCGGAGATATGAGACGATTTGCAAGCCTATGGTAATTTTGCGACATTGAATTGATTTGAGCGTAAACACATCCCTTAATTCATACGAGATGAGAGTATACTGAGAAAAGTGATTCAAAGTATTTACCATGATTTATTTGATGTGTGCTCTATGTTAGATATTTGAGGTTTGGTTGATTTATTACTAGACACCTATGATGAACGATACGGATTTTATGGAGTTGTTGTGCATTCTACCTTTCATTACTCCCAGTGGTGTTTTATCTTGTTTTCAAAAGCGTTGACCGGGACGGCCAACAGTTTAAGTTTGGGGGTTTTGATAGGTGTGAGTTATGCTTGTATTTTGGGGCATATTTATGACTAAAATTGTGTTTAGACATGCAATAACTCATATGAAATGGTTTATATTCACTCTTTGTGGGAAAGATATTACGTTTTGCTCGTTTTGTAGGAATTTAATGATATTTGAAGCAATTTGGTGACAAATACGAGCATCGCGAAGTTGAAACACAAAGAATCGAGTGAACATACGGGATTAAAAGCCATTAGAAGAAGTTGGACAAAATAGGCAAAAATAGGGCACGCACGGGCAGGGTGTGCGCATGGACGCAACCCGTGCGTACTTGGGGTGAGCAGGCTGAGCATACGGCACGGCGCACGGGTAACCCGTGCTTGGACACACGACCCGTGCGCACTTGAAGAATTTCAAAAGGCCATACAGCATCAGACGCACGACCCATGCGTGGTTGGTGAAAAAGCAGGAGATTGCCTATGGGATGGCGCATGGGTAGCCCGTGCGTGGGCGCACGACCCGTGCGTCTGTGCTGGAATGTCACAAACTGACAACACTTTGCCATAGACTTTTGAAAAGGTATAAAAGGACTTTTGGGGGCGCACACCAGGGGATATTCTGACATTTTTGGACTTAGAACAGAAGACAACACTCTAATCTTGCAAGGAGAAATCAAGGGAAGAATCGGGTTGCATCGGAGCTTGAGGATTGAAGATATATTGAGAGATTATCGACTATCCTAAGTTTTTCTTGCTTATTTTGTATTTCAATCTTTCATTTGAGCTTAGTATGACATTGAACAATTTGTCTATGAGTTGTTTGAACATCATGTGTAGCTAATCTTATTGTGATTTTTGGGTTTTGGAAGTAGATTAATTGAACTCTTGTTGGATGTTTTAATCTTAGTTGAAGTTATTGTCTTGAAGCCTATTTGAGTACTTTATGCTTATTCTTGTTTTATCACTTGGCCAATGATTCAACATGTTTGATATATTGATTCATAATTCGAGAGATGAGTTTCAATATTAGATCTTGAGTACTTGACATGAATATTTGCATAATCGAGAGGTTTGTGATATTTGTGAGGATTTATGATCTTTTGTGCATTTGGGAGTTGTATATCTATTGTTGAGTAGAGATGCTAGAATAGATATTTCAATCTACGTTTTATATACATCTCGAGAGGGGGAATAAAATACCTTTGTGATCGTCTTATAGGAATATTGATAATAACTTCGGCTTTAATTAAATCGGACAACAAGAGAGATATTAATCGAAACCATAACCCGGGAATCCATTTTATTCTCTTGATACTTTCATCACTATTATTACTCTTACCTTGTGTCTTTGTAGTCTATCTTGTCTTAATCTCAAAACAATCATCCAATCTTGATCGTCTAAATAAAAATAAGCTATTTTGGTTCAATACTTAGCGCATAAATTTATTAGTCTTCGTGGATATGACCTTGCTTACCATATTCTATAAACTACACCGTACACTTGCGGTGAAGCTAAAAATAAAGTGAACATGAACCACCTGTGGACCTGTGGTGTAGTTGGGTCAAACTTTTCAAGATCACCAGATTGGCTTGGGCCACCAATACAAATTTTGGGTTCGACCCACTCTCAAGTATCAAACCCTCCCCAACTCATGGAGTAAGAGTTTTATTTTTAGGCATTTTTCATAGCTTGAAATGTTTTTCTCCTCCAGTTTCTTTCTTTTTTTTTTCTTTTTTCCTTTAATCTATGAATCCTCAACTTTTGTTCTATTGATAAATAGAGAACTTTGTTAGGGCGAGTAATTTCGCCTAAGACAATTTCCAAAACTAAAAGATTGTGTTTTAATTGTTTTGTCTTTCTAGACTTATGGAAAGATTGAGTTGTAAATATATTAGGAAAGATCTTATATTGATATGTTATAGATATATTAGGATTCCTTGATTCTTATCTTGTTTCCTAACATAAGTGATATACTTGTCATATATTTGTATATATCTTATTTCCTTGTTTATTAGGACTCTTTGAAGGACTTGGATGCCTATATAAAGATAGGAGGATGTGCATAATGATCATATAAGAAATACACCAGAGATACAAGAGTATTGAGAGAGTTTAGAGTCATTCAAGCACAAGGAACCTCACTATACTGAATGCGATCTCGAATGTGACTACATCAGAGATAACATTCAGTCATGCAGTTGTGTTTGTTAGTTTTTTCATCCATAGCTTTTTGTATTGTGATAAACGAAGTCCACACATGTCTATTGTTGGATGAGTTGTATTACATAGTTCAGATTCACTCTAGATAGGAGTTTTCATTGATTTTCTACTAATTGATTTTAGTATTCTTTGTACACAAAATTAAACGATTTTTATTAGTGGAAAGTTTCGCCATATTGGCACATCTACAAGTTAGTTTGCTTGTAGATAAAGTTTTACATTTTGTATCTTACTCCTTTTTATTTTATTCCGCTGCATGTGATTGCAAATGTGATCACATCTATACTCTGCGAAACTTTTGAAATATTTCCGTGCTATAATTCTTTCAATTGGCATCTAGAGCCAACATTTGATGAGACTAAGTGTTGATCATGTGTATTTGTTAGCATGGATATTCAAAATAACCACACTTTTCGTCCCCTATTCTCGATGGCTCCAATTATTCTATTTGAAAAGTTAAAGTACGTGCCTACATCAAATCCATTGATGAAAAGGTCTAGCGTACAATCCTATATGGGTGGTCACCTCCGAAACTCATTGATACGGAGGGTGACTACCAAGCTAAAGGAGAAATTGATTGGACTAATGATGAGTTATCTTTAACGAATCATAATTCGAAGGCTTTAAATGCCATCTTGGGTAATGTAGAATCATATCCGATTTTACATATGTCAAAGTTTCTTGGGATACCCTTCAAAGTCATTGTGAGGGATCAACTAGTGTGCGACAAACCAAACTTAGGTTACTGACCAACATGTTTGAAAACTTAAGAATGCAGGAAAATAAGAATATTGCTACATACAATGCTAAATTGTGCGATATTGCCAATGATGCACATGCTTTAGATGAACCTATCTCTAATGCGAATCTTGTGAGCAAAATGATGATATCTGTTCCAGTTAGATACAATATCAAAATCTCATCTATAGAAGAAGCCTATAAGACTGCTACTCTAGGTCTGGAAAAACTTGTAGGTATTTTACAAACCTATGAGATGAATATGGCTCAACAAATGGAGAGTATGAGTCAAAAGATTTCTGATCAAATTGAGTCCAAAGTTACTGATGACTTTGCTGAACTCACCAATGAGATCAAAAATTTTGATTTAGGTGATGATTCTATGGCCATGTATTCGAAAAGATTTGATAGAATTCTTAAAATCAAAAGTCAGAAAAAGTCTCCAAATTTCAAAAAACATTTTAAACCTGAACCCAGCAAGTTCCCTCAAAAGAACACCTTTGATAAAAATCAAGAACGTTTTTTTGAAGAAAAATCGAACAAGTTTGATATTAAAACTCTTTATTCTATTAGGTGTAGGGCATGTACAGGGTATAGTCATTATGCTGCCCAATGTGCTAATACTCTTATGAAAAAGGGAATGAGTTTGAGTGTGACTTTGAGTGACAATAAATCTGACAATGAGAAGAATGAACAGGAAGAGGATCACAAGGTTCTGACAACCTTAGTGAAAGATAGGAAATCTCTCCAAATAAATCCTTCAGGTGTTTCCCGAGGTGTGGCTTGAGATGTGATCACACATTCATTGATCACATCTGAACTCACATCTGAAGAATATGATACCTTAACTGCTATTGACCTTTTCTGTTTCAATTCTACCTCTGTTTCTGATGATGTTGAACATGATGACAGTTCAGATGGTGAAGGTTTAGAAGAGACATACACAAAATTGTATAAGGATTGGCTCAAGAGGATTCAACTGAATGAACTCCTCATGAAGGATAATGATTGACTCAATAAGGAAAATGGTGAACAAAAGGATGTAATTACCAGGTTAGAGGTTACCCTTACCAAGAAGGATCTTGACTTTGAAAAGGTAAATTCTAAACTTGAAGATTCGCTTGAAACCATGAAGAAGTTTAATTCTGGGAAAGCAAAATTGGATGATATTCTTTCTTTGGGTAGTCATGATAAAGATGTTATATAAAACTCCTATGATTGTTAAAGCAAAAGAACATGGAGAATCCTCAGATTCCTCCAACAATAAAAGGAGTTTTTCACAGAAGTCTAAACCTCGTAAACGCCACTTTATTTGTCACTATTGTCATGCTCCTGGACACATTATGATGTTCTATCATAAAATGAAATCAGATTTAAAATCTGGGCGTCGGATGTTACCTGAAATGTTACGACATCCTCATAATCACGTTTCAAAATTTTCTAAATCTTTCTTGGTTAAGAAATTTGATATTAAATGTCATGTTATCTATACTTCTTTGAGATCAAACATTGCAGGATCATGGTACTTCGATAGTGGATGCTCACGACATATGACAGGTACCTTGGAGTATTTAACTGACTATGAGGAATACAACGATGACAATGTGACCTATGGAGGTAGAGCCAAAGGGAAAATAATTGGAAAAGGGACGTTGAATGTTGAAGGTCTACTGAGGCTATGCAATATGCTTCATGTGGTTGGTCTTAATGCTAATCTCATCAGCATAAGCCAACTGTGTGATGATGATCTCTATGTAAAATTCAACAAAACTCTTGTGAAGTGTTCGACGAGTCTAACACGTATCCTTACTGGCTTGAGGTCATCTGACAACTATTATCAGTATTGTAATGAACAACTCTGTCATAGTGCACACACGAAACTGATCTGTGGCATCAAAAATTAGGTCATGTTAGCCCTAAAAAGCTAATGGAACTATTGAAATTCGAAGCTGTTATAGGCTTGCCTATTGTCCATGAAAAGTGTCAATGTGTGTGGGAGTTGTCAAAAGGTAAACAAAATAGAGTGTCACATCAAACGACATCACATTTCCACACTACTAGATGACTGGAGTTAGTTCATATGGATCTTATGGGTCCTATTGAAATTGAAAGTGTGGGTGGTAGGAAATACTCCTATGTGATTGTTGACGATTTTTCACGTTACACTTGGACATACTTTCTACGTGAGAAATCTGAAACTTTTGATTTCTTTAGAAGCTGGCATAGAAAGGTTTATAACTTGTATAATTTAAGTGTTGCCAGAATTAAATCGGACCATGTTAAAGAATTTGGGAATTCTACTTTCTCGTCTTTTTGTGATAGAAAGGGGATTTCTCATTAATTTTCCGCACCTAAAACTCCACAACAAAATGGAGTGGCAGAGATAAAAAATCATACATTGCAGGAGATTGCCCGTGTCATTCTCAGTTCAAAAAAACTTTCAAAAATATTTTGGGCAGAAGCCCTAAATACTGCTTGTCACATAGCAAATCGTGTGTATTTGAGGCAAGGTAGTTCAATGACCCCTTATGAAATACTTTTGGGAAAAAAGTCGAACCTCAAATATTTTCATGTTTTAGGGTGTTTGTGTTTTGTTCTTAATGATCGAGATAATCTTGGTAAGTTTGACTCAAAAGAGTGACAAATGTTTATATCTAGGCTACACTTCTAACAGTCATGCCTATCGAGTCTATAATCTTTGAACTAAAACTATAATGGAATCAATTAATGTTGTCTTCGATGATCTCTCAGACATTGCAGGTAAGATTGAAGAAGATAATGTTGGAGATCTGCTCGAATTCATTGAAACTGTACATGTGTCTGAGGTAAGCACAAATGTGGCTGAAAATGTGACTGAAGTTCCAACCACAGCTGACTCAAATGCAGAACCAAATGTGACAAAGATTCGAGCCCACAGTTCATCAAAATTTGAAACAAACTCGAATCGATAATCGAACTTGTTGAAGAAACAAATGATCCAATCGTGGATCATGGCAGAGGGAAAGGTAATGCTACTGATGGTATTAAGACAAGAGGGAAAGGTAAAAGTGAACTATAATGATATGGTAAGAATGGTTTGCATGGTTGCTGATTGTATTAATGTGAGAACTTGTTGTTTTGTGCCCAATTTCGAACCTAAGAATGTTGCTGAAGCTTTAAAAGACGAATTTTAGATTCATGCCATGCATGAGGAACTAAATCAATTTGTCAAAAATGATGTATGGTTTTTGGTTCCTAGGCCAGAGGATGTTAATGTCATAGGAACAAAATGGATTTTCAAAAATAAAATAGATGAATTTGGTAAAATTGTTCACATCAAAGCACGATTAGTTGCTCAAGGGTACATTGAGTCAATATGATTGTTGCTAGCTATTGCGTGTTATTTGGGTTTAACTCTTCACCAAATGGGTGTAAAAAGTGCTTTTTTAAATGGTTTTCTAGATGAAGAAGCATTTGTAGAACAACCAAAAGGCTTTGAGGACCCTTTTAAGCCTAACCATGTGTATAAGCTTAAAAAGGCTCTCTATGGTCTTAAACAAGCTCCTAGAGCTTGATATGATAGATTAACTGAGTACCTTCTTCAGATTGGCTTTAAAAGTGGTGAAGTTGATAAAACCTTGTTTATTCAAAAGAAAAATCATGACATCATAATTGCACAAATCTATGCTGATGACATTATTTTTGGTTCCTCCTCTGATAAGTTGTTGAAATAATTTGTTGCTTGCATATCCTCCACATTCGAAATGAGTATGGTAGGTGAGTTAAGTTACTTCCTGGGCTTGCAAATTAAACAATTAAAGGAAGGAATTTTTATCTCACAAAGCAAGTATGCTTGAAACCTTGTGGAAAAGTTCAATTTGGAAAATGCATCTCATTTGAAGACTCCCATGGGGTCGAGTCAAAAGTTGAGTAAGGAGGATGTGGCCGAAAGTGTTGACCACACCTTGTATAGAAGCATGATAGGAAGTTTGTTGTACTTGACTGCTAGTCGTCCTGATATCATGTTTAGTGTTTGTCTCTGTGTTAGATATCAATCTGCTTCCAAAATTACTCACTTAAAGGCCATAAAACGCATTATTCGATATGTAGGAGGCACCACTGATTTGGGAATTTGGTACACTAAAGACACTAACCTAATCTTATGGGATTCAGTGATTCTGACTGGGCTGGAGATGTTGTTGATCGAAAAAGTACAACTGGAGGATGTTTTTATTTGGGAATTAATTTGGTCTCATGGTATAGTAAAAAGCAAAACTAAGTATCTCTTTCGACTGTTGAATCAGAATATGTAGCAGTTGGAAGTTGTTGCACAAAACTTTTATGGATGAACCAAATGATTGAGGACTATGGTTTACAAAGTGAAACTTTGATTGTCTATTGTGATAATATGAGTGGATTGATATTTCGAAAAATCATGTCCAACATTCTCCTACTAAACACATAGATATAAGACATCACTTTATTCGAGATATAGTTGGAAAAAATATAATTCGCATTGAGTATATTGCTACTGAAAATCAGCTCTGCGGACATCTTCACCAAGGCTATGGATTTTGAGAAGTTTTCCAATTTAAGGAAATCTCTAAGTTTGTGTGTTCTCTGAAATGTTACAAGAGATGTTACAACATCTCACATCACAATAGTAGTAACATCCATACACTGCATGTCTCTTCTCCCCTCTATTTCTATTTGATTTTTTTTGTAGTCATCCATGCATAATAAGCTCATCATGCATATCTGCAAAAAGTGGATTGATGGTTTGAACTAGTCACATATATTTTCTCACTTGGAAAACTGGTGTGATTTGATCTCTCCAAATTACAAAAAAAATATGATATTTTCACAGTAGTTGAGTTATAAATAAAGTCTTGATCATGTTTGGAGGCCTTAAAGGAAAAAGCTACCAACCCATTGTGTGTAGCTATTCCTTGTGACTAATTTCTTCAAGCTTATTGCTGTCTAAAAAGGCATGATCGTGTGAAAAAGAGCTACCTTCTGGTTCTCACGAGACTTGGAAAAATTGGAGAAAAATCGTAAATTTTGAAAAATTGGGATTTTAGATTTCAATTCATTGAATCAGTTAGTACATGTGTGACTCAAAATGTGACGACATTTAAACTGGATGAGATCTTCTATTCCAAGATGGTGTTTCATCTCTTATTCCACCGCACGGATGATTGACACATGTATAGAAGTTATGCGGATGGGATATTCTATTCCAAGATGGTGTTTCATCTCCTATTCCACCGCACGGATGATTGACACGTGTATAGAAGTTACCATATTAATTTTGGAGCATAAATCACGCCTAAATTGTGGGGTTTTCATATGATAACTTCTATACACGTGTCAATCATCCGTCTTGTGGAATAAGAGATGAAACACCATCTTGGAATAGAAGATCTCATCGAGAAATGCGGATGGGATCTTCTATTCCAAGATGGTGTTTCATCTCTATTTCATCAAGACGGATGATTGACACGTGTATAGAAGTTACCATATTAATTTTGGAGCATAAATCACACCTAAATTGTGGGGTTTTCATATGATAACTTCTATACACGTGTCAATCATCCGTGCGGTGGAATAAGAGATAAAACACCATCTTGGAATAGAAGATCCCATCCGCATTTAAACCTATATCCATTGCTGCAACTCTTACCAATTACCATTTCTTGTGTGCGATTTTTTTTTCTTCTGTTTAGGCATATATTAGGTCTCGCATGTCCTGGTGATGTTGGCTAATTTACTGAGATTTGGTTTCCATATATGATCTGAGTTCGATATTTTCCTGTTCCAAAACTCTCGAAAATCTTGATGGATATATTTTGTGGGTTGAACACGATTTGTAGGATAAGGGTCAATCTTATTTGATCTTACTTACCTTATCACATTTGACTTAATTTGGATACTTTGAGAACTGGAGTTTGAACTTTATTGGACTTCATATCTTTTCCTTATTTTTAGATTTTCATGAGATATTATTTCCTTATTAAAACTCTTCTATTTATTTTTTGGATTTCGTGCCTTATTATGACTCTTGTCACTTCCCTATAAAAGTGCAGGGATAACGTTTTTAATCAACCCAAACTATACGGGTTTTTACATTTTGCAACCCGAACTTTGAAAAGTTACTGATTGCAACCTAAACTTTACAAAATTTTACACTTTGCATAAAATTACGGTTTTACCCCTGGTTTTGAAAGTTGGTTTGTAGTTTACACTCTAAACTTTAAAGTTGTTACACTTTGCAACCTGGACGATAAATTTCATTGCATTTTCTTTGATTACTCCCAAAGGTCTTGCGATCCTCGAAAATGGTATCGAGCTTAGGTTTATTAAGAACTTTTAGTTAAATTTATTATATTTATGTAATTAACAATTGGTGAGGAGAAATTACTCCGAGATTATGGATCCGGACGATGTCCGAGATGTACCCTTACAGGACATATCGTCAAATATTGACGATGTATGCACAAGAACACTTGACCAGGTTTCATATTGGGAATACCAACATGAAGAAAAGGAACAGGCAGAGCCGATTGGGAAACCTTAAGGCAATGCAAAATGCGAAAGAATATTATAGGCGATTCACGGATGCTTAACTGCAGACCCTATATGTTCACTTGATGAACCTTCAAGAAACGGTTCATGAAAATTCCCATCCGAATAATGATTCCCGATGGAGTTTTTGAGTGGAACGAGATACTTTCAGACAAATCTAAGATCTCCGAAGATCTTAGAGAAATCGTAAGACGGCGAGTAATTATGGCAACCGCCATATTCATCTACAAAGACAAGTTCATCGATCCGATGATGGAGACGATGGTAAAATATCGAAGGAAACTCTTGAACTCCTTCATGATATTGAATCGAGTCAAGAACACGGAGGACAGCCGAGTTCATCCGGAGGAAGGAAACGTATTGATTTTGGGGCGGTACCTATTTACACCAAAAGGGGAAACCAACCGAAGTTATACGAAAGAAGATGAGGAGAAGCTCATTGCTCTAATCAAAGGAAAATCCATCAAAAATTAAAAAAGATGGATATTGAAAAGATGAATCTTAAAGATCTACATGACTGTAATCCTTTCGGGATTAGGTATTGTAGATTTAAAGATGAACGCAGTGAGAATCGCCTTTGGTTACCTATGACCCACAAGGTAGACCAATTCCTCCACCACCGCCACCGTTAATCCTAACGTCGAAGAAAGCACGGGTTCGCATCATGGAGCTCGGGACGAGAGAGGATGCCACATGTCGGGGATTTCACGACGGGAAGTGATCCACTTTCGGGACAGGAGGTCGAAACCCTCTTGCGGGAACAGCACAACCTACCGGAAGGCCGAATGTTTATCGACGCCTTATGGAAGATCGCACCTCGACCCAATACATCCGTATGGGTTGATGTTAAACCGGATATCCCGATTTTAAAAAGCAGAAGTTCTCATTGATGAATGGGCTTTTGAGAATTTCAAAGAACCCTCGATCTTACGAAGGATTCATTCATTTTACTCCTTGAAATGAGTCTTGAAGGATCGGTGAAGATTGCTGGGATATGACCGATGCCGCATTTAAAAGTTCGGTCACATCGGGAATCACTTAAAGGAATTGTCGATGGTATGGCAAAACTATTCAAAATCCAATTCATCGGCACGAGTTATTTCGAGGGATTAGAGGATGAAAAAAGAAAGAAATATAAACAAGCCCTCTATAGTGAGTTTGTTGGATATTTGTCATATTGACGAATATATCAAGTTGTTCACCGAATATAGGTGGAAATCCAAGATTGAGGAAAAAAGTCGCCGTGCCTATTCTTTGCCAAGATTCCGAGTCCCCGGAGAGAAATGCTTATCGGGAATACAAGTGGTGGAGAAGTAGAAGCGTGGGCCAGAAAAATGTCTTTCCTAAAGGCCAAGTTATCCGAATGGTGCTATCAGCCCGCACAGAAATTACAAGAGATTAAGAGGAATTAACAAAGCGTTCCTCTATGTTGCGTGGATAATGATATCCCAGTTGTTGTGGGAGGGAGCGGCAAGAAGAAGAAGGAGAGAAGCCATCCATACCGCCGAGGAAGCAAAGAATAAAAGAAATAGGTCTTCATGGAGACCTAGAAGGTTCGTCAAAACAAAAAGCCCGGTTATAAATCGGGGCAAAGACCAAGACTAAAGCAGAGTAGAGCCTCATCATCGGGTTCTAATCAAGTAAGTACCGCAGAATCCAGGAGAAGAACTTTCGGGCGTGCTCACACCGAGCTAATGAAAGTTTCAAAGATGTAATTGCCGGACATGCGAGCAAGAGGGCATATCTCAACGGATTGGCGGACAATCAAAAACGAGGAGTCGAGGCGGTTCGAGGCCACACTTAGTAAATCGAAGAAGCATTCATTATCGTGGATTTATACGTGTGTATCAATTCGAGGACATTCCCTCGATGAAAGCATCTATGAAGAAGAGATCTATTTCGATGATGGAAGTGACTAACCTTAATCCGAGTGAAGAAGAAATTCTTCACAGGTCGGGAGGATATGTCGATTCCTCTCTCACACGACGGTTTCTCATAAAACTCTTATGAGAATCATGAAGGAAGATCCAAAGCTTCAAGTCTATGATGGATTTACAATTGGAGCTATGGAAAAAGCATTAGATAAAATTGGGGTTCGTAATGAGAAAACACCAAATTATCCACAGTGGTTACAACCGGAGAATTGGCCATTCCTATGGAGTTTACCTAAGTAACTGATCGAGATGATTGGTCCCTATTAGAGAAGTACAAGAGATCAAAAGCAAAGTTAAAAGAGAAGTTGCAAATACACTCTCATGGATTCATATCGGAGCCATAAGAGTAATTATTAAAGCAACATTTAAAGAAGGAATAGATTCGCCTCTCAATCTTGCTATCTTTGACAAGCGAATCTCGCATCTCAAGGATTCATGCCTTGGAGCGGTTGAGTGAAATTTGTATGTATGGAAATTGGCATTTAATGTCTATCCTAGAATTGCATACAATTTGGGAGATCGAGACTTCAAGAGAGTCCTAACCCTTCATCAAGATTTCAAAAGAGTTGATTTGATGAAAGAAGGAAATGTGCCTTACTCGATCACATACAAGATTTTCTATGCTCTCTCGAATACCCATCATTCAAGTATTCTTGAGAAAGGAATTTATTGAAGTCCCAAGAATCTTTGAGGACTTTGCCAGGTGGTGTTACGAGAAATCATTGAATCTCCAACTATTAAGGAGATTGATATGATAATTCAAGATCAACCATGGTCTTCAACAAAAGTCGGAGTCTAATTGAGCCAGAAGGATGTCTTTCCGGCAAGACGAGAATGGTGAGTAGTAGTCGTTGGGAAGAAAGGAGACCAAGTATAGTTCAAATAGCATCCCCGATGTTTTTAAAAAAGAGAGGAGAGTTTGAAATGTCGAAGGATGGCGAGAGGTTGAAGTAATATTCAACATCACTCAAAAGGATAACATTTTTCCTAGTGATGTTCTATATTATCTCCAACAACCAATCGTTGGAAGGTATCAAGGAAGCCTGAAGATAGGAGAAATTGAGCTTACTATCACAGGAGTTGCGGGGAAAATAACAATTAATACCGGGAATTGAATTTCTTGAGGATCATAAACCTTGGGAAAGATTACAAGACGGAATGGAGTTTGGCTAATAAAAGATACTGAGAATCGAGATGACCACTAGTCCATTCTCCATATACATTTCTATTGGAATGTTATATTGAATACAAGGCCGAGTATTTCGCCGCCTATATTGATTCAGTGCCGGAAATATGTACCGCAGCCGGATGTTTTTCCTAAAGAAATTGGAGAAGATTTTGACCATTGCAGAAGAGATTTCTCTAAAAGGATTCTTATCCTTAACAGAGGAATTAAACAAGCGAAATAATGTTCCCATGGTACAAAGTAAAGACGCCACCAATCTATTTCCATGATACAGTGCGAGATATTTTTCGGGAAACAATTTCCTACAAACATTCAAGCGGTTCACACAAGAGAACGAGACGAGAAGACTTATTTTCACAACCTTATGTGATCATAAGATTATTGTCCGTGAGATCATGGACGCATTTTACGTAAAAATGCCTATTAATTTTCGCAGCAAGCGTGGTGATGAAGCCAAACTTCGCAATCCAAAAATGGCGGATCGAAGGAAATTTGGTGAAGCTTTATTATCCTATAGACAATTTGGTTCCATCCGGAATGATCAAGATATGGGATAATAACTTGTATTCATTCGCAGTACAAGGAGAAGAACGAGTCACTCGAAGCGTTGCAGAATTATGGATAAGTCTAATAGAGAATCCACAGAGTGATGTAACCATAGAGGAACAAATATCACTCGAGGATATCAAGAAGAAGATCCAAAGGAATTACAATGAAGATCCTTTGGCTTGGTGGGATAAGAACGAGCTTAAAGCTTCCTTAAAGGTTAAACCTGGAAAGGAGTACGAGTTCGTAAGATTTAAACCAATCCTTATGAACCAAGAAGATCGTGAGGATATGCAAAAGATACTTAAGGAACATCTTGACCTTAAGTTAATTTCACCAGGAGTTTCTCCATACAAAGATCCAGATTCTTAGTCGTAAAACCATGGAGAAATCAAAAGAGGAAAGCAAGACTTTTATTAATTACAAAGGGATTAATAACATTTTGGAGTTCGACGGATACTATATCCAAGCAGAGAACATCCGGTTAATCGATCAAAGGTGCCAAGATATTCTCAAAGTTCGATTGCAAGTCCGGATTCTACCCATTAAGATGGAGGAAGAAAGTAAGAAGTTCTACTTTCTCTACACCACGGGGACACTATATTTGGAACGTGATGCCTATGAGATTGGCTAACGCACCCCGGATATATCAAAGAAAGATGGATAATCTTTTCAAAGATTATTTCAGTTTCATGTTCGTGTATATCGACGACATTCTAATCGCATCAAAGAACATGAAAGAGCATCTCAAACATTTGGAAATATTTTGATGTTTGTCACAAAAGAAGGATTAGTGCTTTGGAAAAAAAATCGCAACAAGATGATTGAATTCCTCGGAATTGAAATCGATGAATCTGGAATTATTCTGTAATCATATTGTGGAGAAAATACAGGATTTCAGATACACTAAAAGACAAGAAGCACTTCCGAGTTTTCGGGAGTTGTTAATTTTCTTTGGAATGTTTATTAACAATCTAGCATACTACAGAAGGTGTTTAGCCCATTACTTAAAAAAAAGATGTAGTATTCAAATGGGAAGATGAACATCAAGATTGAATTAAGCAACTTAAAGAAGTTTGTAAAAAGCTTCCAAAACTTGCGATTCCCCAAGACGAGGACGAATCGGTTCTATACACGATGCTAGTGATGATTGGTGGGCGGTTCTTACGAAAGTCACACCAAACGAGGAAGTGCCATGCAGATATCTTTGCAGTGGTTTATTCACCCCTAGTGAAGCAACTCGGTGGCATATTAACGAGAAAGAATTCTTTTTCGAGAAAGGCTTTTAAAAATGGCCTCTATTTTTATGGCTAAAAAGTTTACTTTAAAAATTGATAATTCAAGTGTCAAGGCTTTTCCGAAAAACAAAATTGAATCTAAACCAGAAAAGGCTCGATTACTTAGATGGCAAGCTGAATGTCAATATTATGATTATGATATTTTCATTATAAAATCTCATGAAAATATTCTTTGATTTCTTGACACGAGATGGAAGGACGCGCGTTCTTTGAGGTCCTTAAACGAGTAAGACATCTCGTGGGAAAACCTGGAGAGTCTAGAACGAGATTTTGGGACGTTATGTCTCAATGCGAAGGTTTCGGACGACTTCAACAGTGACCGAAATCCGTTTCTAGTCAAATACGAGCATGCCGTTCGATCAAGGACAATTGTTCTTAAGCACGCAAGGGCCTCTCTTCCAGCCGCATCTCCTACGGTGCAAAAAAGGGGCCGAGAGAGTACGGGGCTCTAACCCGGAGGTTATGGATTAAAGTACCATAATCACAAGTGTTGCAGGTGATGCATCCCCGAGGGTGTACAAATCAGATTTAATGTTGGTGTTATAACCCGAGTCTTCAAGTCAACCCAAAGACTGGGGTAAAGAGGGAGAGTTGAATCTTAGGCCACAGATGTGCAAATCTAAGGTTCAAACCGACGAGAATAAGATTTCTCCTATGCGGGTATATCGAGGCAATGGGAGAAACTAGTTACAAGACAAGGTATTAACCCGGAGAAAACAATGGTTGATATCTCGGAAAGTATCCCGAGTTTGGATGAAACCAGAAGTCATCCAAATGAAGTACATGAATGGTATACTTTTGGAGCTTTAGCTTCAATCTATCTTGTGTCACCAGGGGTAAATTTCAAAATTACCGAAATGGATTGGGAAGCGATTTACTAAACCTGGGCCAATAATCCACACTTGGCCGAGGCGATATTTTGGACGTATTTTATCGGTGCGGCTCGAACCAGCGAAGAAAGGCTTTAATGAAGCTTTTCATTTCATCAAGTTTAAGAAGACCGGATGAAAATGCTTTAAAATATATTAAAGGCGACTTCAGGAAGAAGGACCGATGTTAATAGGAGCATTTTTCAAGACGAAGCTTCTACTGCACGAGCATTGGGTCTTTGGGTTTGTCTAATGAAATGGACAAAGTCAAATATCCGTTCAAGTTCTTCCGCACGGCAAATGGATCTTTCCTTTTGAATTCATGTTTGGATCAACCCACGGGGTTTGCGTAAGAACTCTTCGAGACCAAAAGAAGAATTCTCTCGGGAAAACAAGAGGCAAGCAAAGAAACTTACCAGGAAATTGTAACATGGCGCATGTTGGCCGATGGGTCGACCGGATCGATCAAGCATGCCCCGAACAAAAGGAACCCGAGTTTGGGAAAGGATTCGACCCAAACCCGACCGACAAGATCATGCATGGAAAGGATAAGGGCCCGACTCACAAGACGCGTTTTCCTCGGGGACCACGTAAACCAAATTTTTAAAAGATTCCCCGACAAACATCACATTTCGAAGTCATACGGAGAAAAAGAAAAATTTGGCGAGGCAATAATGTGGGATATTGATGGACGTCATATATATGAAGATTTGAAGTCCGCCTTTGAAGTCCGGACTTACCTCTATAAAATGCAGGATTTGAAGGGCGAGGACATCGAACATTTTCCTTAGTTTTCTTACAATAAAATCGAGTGAAAAATTTGTAATATTTTGAGTGTTTTAGTTTTAAGTTTTATGTATTCCTGAAGAGTTTTGGCTATGAGAGGCTAAACAAGTTTTCTCCTCCCAAAAGGAGATTACTAATGTAATAAATTTTTCTTTAAGTTCTTAATAAAATAAAGTTTGTTTGTTCAACATGTGTTCATGATGTACTATTGATCAATCCCCTTTGAAGAATTACTTTACGCCTTGGAGTAGGGAAATATTTTGTTTCGAAGGAGTTCGGATAACTTGCGATCATCTTCCCCGAGGGGTGAGGTTGATCTTATTTTGTCAAACGATCTTATTTTTTTGCGAACCACTTAACCCGGTCTTTTTTCGGTCAAAAGAGGTATGAATTTTAAGGGATTTATTAATTTTACGGAAGCATGTTGGGCCCGATATGGTCGTAATGGACTATTTTCATTTTCAGTCTAAAGACCCAATTTGTATACGGATAAACACTTGAAATAAGATCTCGATAGAAGTATATCTTGTTGAGTTTATTCGAAAACCCGACATGATCCATTTAAAACCTCGAATAGAGATGGATCTTAACAAATTACGAACAAAACAAGTTCTGAGAAAAATCGGGTTCTTATTTTTCCGAAAAACAAATTGATTAGGGAGTGAAAACCTTTTGATTATTGTATAATGCAATATATTTATCCTTATGGAGCAACTGCCACAAATTAGAGTTTAAAGGGTTAACTAGAACTATTGTTATTAAAGAATAAAATCCTAGGGGCAAAATGGTCCAAAAGTTGCAAAGAGTAATTATTCTCGTAGTTCAGGATGCAAAAGGTTAAAAATAAAAGTCTAGGTTGTGAAGTGTAAAAAGGGGTAAAGTTGAGGTGGTTAAAAATAATTATCTCTAAAAGTGCAGGTACTCAAGTACACTATTCTCTTCTCACGCTATTTGAAGTTGTTTTTGTGCCTTGGATTTTTTTACAGACTAGTAAGGTGAACGTGCATTGCACGCGAACCAATTAACTTAATTCAAATTAAATATATAAATTAGAATTAATTTTTATTATATTATTTGTATTTATAATAAATGTCATTAATGTATTTTGATCTTAAAAGAAAGTTTGAAAAAGATTAAATTTAAACTTATTTGTTGGTGAAATATGGTTAAGACATTTTGAACTAAAAAACATGATACTTAAATGATATTATCGCTCAACAAAGTACAATGGATATTGAAAAACTGATGAGTATCTATATATAAATTAAAAAATATATATATTCAAGAACTCTTTTTAGATTAATGCATCTCTTGTTTGATTTTTGAGTGTCTAATTCTTCTTCATACTTAGCTTTGAGATTTTTTTGCAATTTTTTTTAATGCACTTTTAACCCGAGCATGATTTGTTGACGTATGGATGTATTTCTCCTTTACTCCATTTCCTAATGTGTGTTATCTTTTAAATTAGTTTGACTACAAGATTCCGTTTTTCATTCATCACATGTGCCTCTTTTGTTAAGAATAATGAGAAAGTAAAATTCCATTTTATGTTTAGAAGCTTAGCTCCCGTAATATTTTAATTCATGTTCTCTTTTTTTTAAAAAAAAAAATTTAAGTACATATCTTAGGAGGGGAGGGATGATGGGAATCAAATCTCACACCTCTAGCTAAGATGAGAGTTTTTACCACTCGACTATTATCCAATTTTTCTCATGTTCTTCATGATTAAATTAATTATTTATATAATAGAAATGAATATAAAATAGACTAATCAATTGTAATTGAAAACGATCAATATATTGATTCATTTTGAAAGAATAGTCACATTTATATATCAAATAAACGACATAACCACATCATAGAGAATCGAAATTATTGAGTGTCTAACAATATTTATGCTCCATTCTATTATCATTAAAAGCATGCACGACATCATAAGTTTATTATTTCCAAATAATTTTTTATTATTGAGTGTGCTGATGTGACTAATTGTTATTCTAATTAATTTTTGTATCAAAAATTAGTTATGTAATATAGTGATGACAAATTTAATAACAGTAAAATTATTAATTAATACATTGAAATAAATAATATGAACAACCTCCATTACGTCTTTTATGTTGTTTTCTTTAGAAGTAAATCAATTTATATTCTAAAAATCCATCCAATGGATCATATCCAAAGTATAATTCATCATAAAGAGCGTTACAACAAAATTATAGAATATAGAATATAATAGTCCAGAAGTGTATCAAATAACCGTAAAACATAGGTTAAGCTATAGCATTTTTATAAGAATGACATAAAAAAAACCTCCTCACTTTTTAGTTGCCATATTCTATGCATGTGACATTTTCAAGCAAAATATAGATCTCAGTTTATTATGTTTTTTTCTGTAAAACCAGAAAAAAACATCATATATAAATTGATATGAATATTTTTTTACTGTCTTAAGCATAAAAAAATTCATTTTATCTTTGTCGGTGAGCATCTTTCAATATAGCATAAAATTTACAACACAATTCAAAAAAGTATAATGCATGTATTTGAATACTTAAATGTTAAAAGTAAATATTTTCATAAATTTAAATCTTCGACCTAATATTAAATCAGCTTTACCAGATGATGAATTTGACGTTGAAGAATGTCAATATATACATTTGAGCATTTGATTAAAAGATTAATTATTATCCATATATAGAATTTTATATATGAATGTTTAGAATTTTACTTTTGATTCTAAAGAAGGAAATAATATACTTTTCAAATCTTACTCAAATTATTGTTCTTTTTTGTCTCTTGATATTCTATCACAACTTTTTTATTTATTAATTGTATGTATATATATTGTTGTTCATCGATAGAATTTTATTTAACACAATAAAATATAATATGAAAAAAATAAGAAAAAAGGTTAAACGCAAAGAGGATTAAAAACTGGTATGTCGGCCATTGTAAAATTTAGATGAAAAACTTGAAAAATGCTATTTAGATCTTTGTTAATTTAATATTTACGATAAAATCTAGTTGCACTTGGAAAATACGCATTTTAAAAAATAAATTATTCAAGAGGGGACATGTTTCAAAATGCATAACTATGAAAATAATGTTTGACCAAAATTTAAATTATTACTTTGATAATGCATATATATGTACACTATAAATTATTAGATTAAAATCATAATTTTTTTTTATATATAAAAATTAATGTATAGTGCTTATATCTTCAAAGAGACTCAAGATTTAAAGGTGACTAAAATCAATTAATTTTGTTAATGAAATTAATATTTAAATTATAATGAACAATTTATTTTCAAAATCATGTCTATTATTGAAATGAGAAGGAATATATTACTTTGATACATAAATAAAGGTTTTGATTAAAATTTTCACTCAAATGTAATGTTGTGGTTGCCTAAAATTCAAATATCAAGTAAGTTTTATACGTATTGTGCATAACTTAATACAATATTTTTTAAGTAAAAGATTAACATATCAACATGTAGGTTATAAGATATGTACTTAAGATATAAATGTCAGATTTTTTTTAGTTTTTTTAGCATACACACACACACACACACACACACATATATATATATATATATATATATATATATATACTTCTTTAAATTTTCAGGTATTGATTCTTGTTTCCATATTATATTATATTATATTTTTGTTAAGTTAGATTATTTCACTACCTAAATAATATAATACATATCTTTTTACCTAAACCTATATAATTTATTAAGGGTGTATGTATGTTTAAGCAAAGCTAAGTATTGTCATAAATGTTAAAATGTACATTTGAAAGTGATTTTTCTTCAATATTTCTTCTACCATTCTTGCAATAATATATATATACAATTTTTAACTGTATTTTATTTAAATCTATTTTAATTTATTATATTAGTTTTTATTTTTTTAAATCAAAGTCTATTTACGGATGCAGTTTTTTTCAACCAATACACCTCTATATAAGTAATAAATAAAAAAAACTACCATAAAATAGAAAAGACTAAATAGGAATAATAATTTCAATCGAAATTAAAATTCCTGATATGTAAAATAGAATAATATCATTAAAAGCCACATTGACTTCTTATTTATAATTTAAAAATAAACTATTTTGCTACAATAAAAATAACTAATTTTCTTTTTTTATCCAAACTTGTTAGACCTTTCATCCTATTAATTAAAAATTTATTATGCCAAAATAATATAATTAAATTAAAAAATAACTTTTCCTGCTCTCTATACCTCCATATTAAAACATAATTTATAATTATATTTCGTTAACTTTGAGAACAAATATTTATCCTTTTAAATATCTTTTATAGTTAATTTTATTTTTTATTATCATATTTACTTGGCTTATTTAACTAAAAGAACATACAATGATATACTATTAAAATTGATAAATGAATCTAAATTATAGGATTTGATAGGTCAAATGGTGCATCCATAAAAAAAATAAATAAATACATAAATAAATGTTAAAAAGAAATTAGTTCTCTTATATTGCCTTCTTGGAACCAATTTTTCAATTTAGCCTCAAAATTCTTAGTATTAAATGTTTTATATTGTTATTGTGATTTTTGCTGTAAAATTATTTTTTCTTTCATTTTTTATTTATTTAGTTATACAATAGAAATATATATGCCAACCCTTAAAAAAAGTAAAAAAATATAAATATAAGTTGTGGATAATCAAAATTGAGATTTAAAATCTCATTTCATTAATTTCAAACACATAAATCTTAGCAAAGTTTATTTTATTTTTAAATTTTAGAGTTATACTTATAATATATTTGTTTTGCAAATTTAACTTTACGTTGTCACAATGATCAAGTTTTTTTTTTCATCAAAAGAATAGAAGAATAAAATAAACTCATAATGGAATCTAAATCATGTTAAACCGTATATCCATTATTACTGGAAAAAATATACATAAAGATTAATGAATAGACCTTAGAAACAAAATAATATTTATTAAAACTTTTAGTAAAAAAATATATTTAACTTAACTTAAAAACAAATTATTTTTTATGGGAAAAATATAAAATTCCTTGAAATTTTCAATGGTCGCAAATTCTCATCTTCCCATACTAAAAAATGTATCATTTACTCCAACCACAAATAATATTATCTCACAATTTAGGGTGTATGATAGATGATAAATTTATAATTGTATGAATATTCTCAACCAATAGTGAAGTTTAGAAAATGTATTTTGTCCTGCTATTTATTTTGAATAAAATAAAATTAGTTATTTTTTATTTATTTATTTGTTCTCTTCATTTTGCTGTAAATTCATCTCTTTTTCCTTTTGTGATGTATTTAATTATTTAGAAAATTAAATAAAGATATTAAAAATGTGCATTTTGCATAGCTCTCAACTTTAAATGGCTAAAATTCGATCATATGAAGTCTATAATATATGCTTATGACATATGGTTGAAAAGCTCTCGATATCTAGTATAATATAAAATGAATATTATCTAAAACTTTAAAATATTCTAAGAATTAAAATTGAAATAAATCATATAAGAAGAGTTTGGAATATAAAGAGACACTTGTCAATATTATTAAACAAATAGAATCAAAATTAATATGAAGAACTACATAATTACCCTTAAAAGCTAATTTTACCATGAGGACATTTTTGGCAAATCAAAATTTTCAATAAACATTAAAACCTATTCACACTTTTATAATAAGTATAGATTACTTCACTCTCTCTCTTTCGCTTCATCCATGGCAAGATTTGTGTCCTCCATCAAGAACTTTTTTGGCAGTCCCAACAAGTCTTCTTCTTCGTCACACAACTCAGAAAGTCCTCACTCTGAAAATTCCATGGTTGAACCCACTGCTCAAGATGCTATCAGAGATGGTTCTACATCTAACACAACATCACCCTATGACAAAGATCCTCATTCTTATCCGATTAAAGACAATTTGGGACCCCTTGAGACGATCGTTACACCATCTTCTACTCCTACAGAAATTCCTGGATGAGTACTACACATCCCTCTCCAAAAATCCCTGCACCTGGGTTCGTTGAAGATCCCACTGTTCAAAATCAAGACCCATGTATGGATTCTTCTCTCCTTGAGCAACCATCCTCTCCCCAGAGTTCTACTCCTACTACCCTTATCCCTGTTCTCTTTCAAGAGGATGCTCTGACTGCTGTTTTACCTGGGGGAAGGGATAATGAAATAGATGTGGAAAACCCCTTTGATTTTGATATTATTCGAACTGTACATGGGTCTCTTGGAAATCCTAATGTTCGTCATTCAACGTTTGAGAGGTTACTCCCCTGAGGATTTTGAAGTGCCTGAGTCTTTCCCTAAAATTTCTCCTAAAAAGCAAAAGACCGATATTGGGGATACTTCGAAAATAGGGGGAGAAAATTTGCCAATTCCTCATGTGAATTTCAGCGACTCCGAGGATAATGTGAATCAATTTGTGGCACCACCCAGATTTCCTCAGAGTACTGTATCCCCTGACAATGATGATGACATGCTCCTGGCTCAGATGGTTCAGAAAGCTAAAAAGGGGAAAGGTGTGAAAGTGGATGTGAGCACATCTCGGCCCGCATCTGCAGAATCAGACTCAAGGTTCGAATTTGATGATTCTAACGACGAGAATTTTGATGCCTCTAAGGAACCAGACCCAGTGATTGATTATGATGCTTTGGTTGAAGAGGTTGGTGATGAATTGATCGCAAAGGAAAGATAGGACGCTGCTGGGGCAGATGCAGAGGAGAATGTGATGTCATCTGATGACACATCTGACTCTGAGTTCGATATTGGTAGAGCCCATTTCTGAGTCTTTCTACACTGCCTCTGCTGCTACCAGGTTTCATGCTTTAATTTCTCATTCGTTTGTTGAGGAAAGATGTAAAAATTATGATCACTTTGCCCAGTACAACTTGAACAAATTTTTTGACGAACGGAATTTGATAACTACGATTAATACAACCCTGCCATTTATTGATTCAGTTGTATGTGAGTTCTATGCCAATTTGCCCCCCAGGATTACGTTTAGAAGATCTCCCAAGTATGGGGAAGTGTTTGTCAGGAATATGATTTATCAGTTCAATCCTACAATTATCAATGAATTTTTTGATATGCCTGATTTTGATGAGGCTGATGTTCCCTCAGATTTCAATAAGATCACAAAGTTTTTAACCGGTGGAAAGGAGCAAAAATGGCTAGCACATCTCCGAAAACTTCCCTCAGCACGACTTACATATTTCTATAGGTTTTTACACAAAATTTGTTGTACAAATTGGTCCCCGACAAAGAATAATTCCATAGTAACTAAGACCCATGCAAGAGTGTTGTATCAAATTGGGAAGGGCTTACCCTTCAATTTTGGGAAATTGGCTTTTGAGGAGGTCACATTCTTATGCTGATACGAGCTCCAAATCCTGGTCACTCCCATTTCGCAGTCTCATCTGTAAAATCCTGGTGTCTCAAGGGTTTCAACCAAGAGATGGTGAACGGTTTACCAATTCTCATTGCTTGTTTCACGTGCCTCGCCCTTTGCTCAGTTCCAAAAACATTATTGTTGATTTGCCTCTAGTGTATGTGAAGACGCCACAAGCAATTATGGATTATTGCCTAATAAGTCGATAATTGCAACAAGAAACGTAAATCTTGAAGCACTTGGAAAAACACTCAATTTGAGAGTAAAAGAAGAATTCAATTTATAACTCCTAAAAAACATAAGTGTTTGCCCTTATATAGGCTCCACAACCCTAACCCTACTAGGAACAAATCAAAAATTGTAAAGGAAACAAAAACTAAACAGAATCTCAAAATCCCAGACGGACGCACGGGCACACGCACGGGTCATGCGTCAGGCCGTGCGTCAAGTCGTACGTTCTCCACATCGCACGGGCACACGCACAGGCCGTGCATTAGGCCGTGCATCAAGTCAAAGGCTCCTAATATCGTGCACAACAATGCACGGGCGCACGCACGGGCGTGCGTCTTGTCGTGCGTCAATCCAAACACTCCTCTTGGACCTTGGACTCGAATTTGACCCCTGCTCGTCCCAAACTTGAAATAACAACTTAAGACGCGGCCTTAAAGATTTATTTGGCCTCCAAAACATCAAAACGACTCAAACAAATCAAAATTATGACTAACTAAGATAGGCGAATACAAGACACTAATGAGAACTTGAGTACAATGTCTTCAACATGCAAAGTGACTCGTATTCTTGGCATTCTCTATTTGCTCAGTCTGAGGTGGACTCTTGAATGTTGATGACGCGAATCAACCGGACCACCCAAACATCTTCCTCTGCCGGCAATGCACTCTCGGTCTCCCTTTGAATGACTTGAATCAACCCATTGAGCACATCCTTGAATTTTCTTGCTCGAGCCCTCGTTACCGGACCAACTAGCACTATTTCTGGGTCTTTCGTCCATGGATTCTCATCATTCCCCTCCTCTTGAGAAGGATTTGTCCTCAAATCCAAATTGGCATTAAATGGACTAAGATCAACAACATTGAAAGAAGCACTAATCCCATACTCGCCCGACAAGTCGATCTTGTAAGCATTATCATTGATCTGCTCAAGCACTTGAAATGGACAATCTCCACGAGGCTGCTACTTGGACTTTCGCTGGGCCGGGAATCGTTCGGGTTGCATATGTACCCAAACCCAATCACCCGGCTCAAATACGCTCTTCTTACGATGCTTGTTAGCCTGCATCGTGTACTGCTCTGTTCGCCGTTCGATGTTGAGTCTTGCTTTCTCATGTAACTGTTTCCCAAAATCAGCTTTCTTTTGCCCATCTAAGTTAACATGCTCATAAACAGGCAAAGGTGATAAATCCAATGGAGTTAGCGGATTAAAACCATAAACAAGTTCAAATGGTGAAAACTTCGATGCAAAATGTATAGCACGATTATAAGCAAACTCAACATGCGGTAAACACTTCTTTTTAATGATAACCCTCAACAACGTGGACAAAGTTCTATTCGCTACTTCAGTTTGACCGTCTGTTTGGGGATGACACATAGTAGAAAATAACAATTTAGCTCCCAGCTTTCCCCACAAGGTCTTCCAAAAGTAACTTAAGAACTTAACATCCCTATTCGAAACAATGGTTCTTGGCATACCATGCAATCTTAAAATCCCTTTAAAGAACAAATCAGCAATCCAAGATGCATTATCAGTTTTATGACATGGAATAAAATGTGCCATCTTTGAAAAGCAATTTATGACAACAAATATAGAATCGGACCCGTGTTTAGTCCTCAGAAGTCCTAAAACAAAGTCCATAGAAATATCAACCTAAGGTGCTGTCGAAATGGGTAAGGGAGTGTAAAGACCATGGTTTTGAACCCGGGATTTAGCTTGCCTATAAGTAACACATCTAGTACAAATACGCTCAACATCACGCTTCAGATGTGGCCAATAGAAATGCTCTTGCAAGACTGCTAATGTTTTGGCTACTCCAAAATGTCCCATAAGACCCCCACCATGTGATTCTCTCACTAGTCAGTCCCTTAATAAACACTCAGGAATGCACAATTTATCCTCCCGAAATAGAAAACCATCATGTCGATAAAATTTATCCACCACCTCCTTTTCGCATGCAACAAACGACTCAGCAAAATCAAGATCACGCAAGTAGAACTGTTTAACATATTCAAACCCAAGGATTTTAGCATCTAAAGTAGAGATAAGAGTGTACCTCCGAGATAGTGCGTCTGCTACAACATTAGTCTTACCTTGCTTGTATCGGATGACATAAGGAAACGTCTCGATGTACTCAAGCCTGCACGCATGTCACTTGTTTAACTTTTGCTGCCCCTTGAGATACTTTAGTGACTCGTGATCAGTGTGAATTATGAATTCCTTCGACCAAAAATAGTGCTGCCACATTTTCAAGGCCCGGACTAAAGCATACAACTCCTTGTCATACATCGGATAGTTCAAAGATGCCCCGCTCAATTTCTCGCTGAAGAACGTGATCGGTCGCCTCTCTTGCATCAATACAGCTCCAATCCCAACTCCCGATGCATCACACTCGACATCGAAAACCTTGGTAAAATCCGGCAATACTAGCAAAGGCGCATGTGTTAACCTTTCTTTTAGCAACTCGATGCCTTGTCTTGGGCTTCACCCCACTGAAACGCGACACTTTTTTTGATCGTTTCCATCAATGGCGCTGCTATAGTGCTAAAATCTCATACAAACCTCCGATAAAAACTCGCAAGCCCATGGAAGCTACGAACTTGACTGGCCGATGTGGGCTTAGGCCGGTCCTGATAGCCTTGATTTTATCCTCGTCCACTGTGATTCCCCTCATTCTCAATACAAATCCCAAGAATATCAATTGCTCAGAACAAAATGTGCACTTCTTGACGTTGGCATATAGTTTCTCTTTCCTCAACACTTCTAAGATGGCTCACAAATGGTCTTAGTGTTCATACAATGATTTTCTATAGATGAGGATATCATCAAAGTAGACTACGATGAACTTCCCAATTAACGCCCTCAAAACATGGTTCATCAATCTCATAAAGATGTTAGGCGCATTAGTTAGCCCAAACAGCATAACTAACCACTCATACAAACCATGTTTAATCTTGAAAGCTGCTTTCCACTCATCCCCTTCCCGCATCTGAATCTGATGGTATCCGCTCCTTAAATCTATCTTGGAGAAGATGCTAGACCCATGGAGCTCATCTAACATATCATCTAAGTGAGGTATGGGGTGTCGGTACTTGATAGTGATGTTGTTAACAGCCCGACAATCCACACACATCCTCCACGACCCATCTTTCTTCGGAACTAGCAACACTGGAACTGCACACGGACTCATACTCTCCCAAATGAGTTTCTTGCTTAACAATTCGTCAACCTGCCGCTGCAATTCCTTGGTTTCTTCCGGATTGGTCTTGTACGCCGGTCGGTTCGGCAGTGATGCCCCCGGAATGAAATCAATCTGGTGCTCAATCCCCCGAATAGGCGGTAATCCATCCGGTATCTCGTCTAGAAACACATCCTCGAATTCCTGCAACAAAGACAAGACAGAACTAGGCAAATCAGGGTTAAGACTATCAGTAGATAAATAAGTGCCCTTGTAAATCAAGAGTATCATCGAATAACCACTCATCGTGGCTTTCCTAAGGTCACTTATTTTTGCCATCAAATTTATGTTTCCCTCGTTTCTTACCTCAAGGCCATTCGTTCCCCCTTTTGTTTTTCGACCCTCTCATTAATGTTACTCTCCTTTTTCCCGGATATCTCTCGAACCTCACTTCTACCCTTAGCTGGACCCTCACTCTTGTTTTCCCTCAAACTCTCATTTTTCTCGGTTTTATTTTGATTTTTATTCTCACTAGCGGAACTCTCTTTTTCTTTTGCCTCTCCTACTCTCGATTTTATTTGATCTTCATAAATTTCTTTTGGAGTCAAAGGAACAAGCACAAATCATTTTTGATTATAAACAAGAGTATACTGGTTTGTGTAACCGTCATGTTGTACCCTCTTATCAAACTGCCACGGTCTACCTAACAGGATGTGCCCCGCCTGCATTGGCACAACATCACACAACACTTCATCCTTATATCCCCCTATTTGGAACGCTACCTTCGCCTGCCTACTGATTCACATCTTCCCACAATCACTCAACCACTGCAATTTATATGGTTATGGGTGTTTCATTGTCGGAATCCCCAATCTCTATACCAACTTTGTGCTAGTTACATTAGTGCAACTACCACCGTCTATAACGACACTACACACTTTACCATTGACAAAACACCTTGTATGAAAGATGTTTTCTCGCTGGACTCCCTCATCTGACTTAGGCTGAACACTCAGCACCCTCCGAGATACTAAGGACAACGCCTTCCGCTTCGCCGCCTCTAATACTTCTGTGATATCCTCCAACTCCGGCATATCACTATAATCCGGTTCTCCCTCACTTTTCGACTCCAATTTCCTATTATCATGCAACACCAATACCCTTTTATTTGGACATTGACCAGCAATATGTCCAAGCCCATGACACTTAAAGCATTTAATATCCCTCGTTCGATCAGTAGAGGGTTCGAATTTACCTGCGGGTTTAGGATCGTCCGCCTTCCCCCTTTGATCTGCCATTTTCGAACTCTGCTCCTCCTTTTTGTTAGTGTTTGACTTCCATACATTGGAGTTATAACTCGGTGCCTGTCGGTTGAAACCCCTCATCTTGAACTGTTGCTCAACCTTCACCGCCATGTACACCATCTCCTCAAGATTGACACAATGATGTAAGTCGACGGCATCCGCTATAGGAGTATTCAATCCCGCGATAAATCTCGCCATAGTAACCTCCTGATCCTCCTCTATATTGGTCCTCGCCATCAGCATCTCCATCTCTTTATGATAATACTCTATGCTCTTCGACCCCTGTGTCAATCTCTGTAACATTTGATAGACGCCTCTGTAATAATGATTTGGTACAAAACGATGTCGCATCAAACTTCACATCTCCTCCCATGTGGAAATGGGTCGCTCGCCGCTTCTCCTCCTTGAAACCATTAATTGATCCCACCAAACACTTGCATAGTCCGAGAATTCAGTTGATGCCATCTTCACCTTTTTCAGTTCAGAATAATTCTAGCACTCAAACACATTCTCGATTTTCCTCTCCTAATCCAGATAGGCATCTGGATCACTCTTTCCCTGGAACGATGGAATTTGCATTTTAATGTTACTCAAATTTCCATCCTCACGTCTCCTATCACCTCTATTCCTGCGCCGACCTCTGCTTGGATTGTAGTTTCGCTCCCTTTCGGAATCAAAATCATCCATCTCATCCGCCCATTCCTCCAATTCGAACCTCCTAAGCCTTCGTGCCCTATAACAAACTCCTCTATTTTCGACGCCTCTCTGGGATCCCCTAACGTCTCGATCATCACATTCTTTATGAGGCTTGTAAGTACCTCCATATCTAACTTATTACCTAAATCTATCGGTTGTCAGTTTTCCTCGGACATATATGGTTGATTCACCCCCTCACGTGTATACGCTCGTGTATCACACAACTCACAATTTCCAAGTACCAGCACTTGTTACGATTATAAACCAATCAGTCAATCGCAAGTACGCCTCAACAAACCAAAATAATCACCAAGCAAACAACAGATCTCAATAAGATGAAATTGAAGACTAGGGGTTGTAATTCCGATTTTCCAGAATTTCCGAATTTCTTCTTTTTTTTTTGCACGCGGATTACGATTCTTTACCCGCTGATTTTTCTGTGCGATTTCGAATTTTTTGTTGTACCCTTGAAGAACTAGGGTTTATAAGAAAATCTGAAAAATAACAAGAATTAAGAAACAAGGATAGATTTAACCTTGCTAGATGGCTCTGATACCAACTGATATGAATCGCAGCAACAACTGTGCATACGATCCAACAACAATATGTGGTTAACCCAAGATCTTCAGTAGTTCGGTTAAAATTGGTGGAAACCTCGACCCATTGCTTAGCAAAGCAAGAACCTCGGTATGCGAAGACACCACAAACAATTATGGATTATTGCCTGATAAGTCGATAATTGCAACAAAAAACATAAATCTTGAAGCACTTGAAAAAACACTCATTTTGAGAGTGAAAGATGAATTCAATTGATAACTCCTAAAAAACATAAGTGTTTGCCCTTATATAAGCTCCATAACCCTAATCCTACTAGGAAAAACTCAAAAACTGAAAAGAAAACAAAAACTGAACAAAATCTCAAAATCCCGGACAGACGCACGGGCACACGCACGAGCCATGCGTCAGGCCGTACGTCAATTCATACGTTTGCCACATCGCACGGGCACACGCACGGGCCGTGCGTTAGGCCGGGCGTCAAGCCGAAGGCTCTCGATCTCGTGCGCAACAATGCACGGGCACACGCACTGGCGTGAGTCTGGCCGTGCGTCAATCCGAACACTTCCCTTGGACCTTGGACTCGAATTTGACCCCTCTCATCCCAAACTTGAAATAACAACTTAAGACGTGGCCTTAAAGGTTTACTTGACCTCTAAAATATCAAAGCGACTCAAACAAATCAAAATTACGACTAACTAAGATAAACGAATACAAGACACTAATGAGAACTTGATTACAATGTCTTCATGACGCAAAGTGACTCGTATACTTGGCATCCTCCGTTTGCTCAGTCTGAGGTGGACTCTTGAATGTTTATGACGCGAATCAACTGGACCACCCGAACATCTTCTTCCACCGGCAATGCATTCTCGGTCTCTCTTTGAATGACTTGAATCTACCCGTTGAGCGCATCCTTAAACTTTCTTGCTCGAGCCCTCACCGAACCAACTGGCACCATTACTGGGTCTTTCGTCCATGGATTCTCATCAACATCTATACTCTGCGAAACTTTTGGAATATTTCCGTGATATAATTCTTTCAAACTTCAACATTGTTTACTTATTTGACATGATTTCATTCAATAAACATTTTGAATCGATATAGACATATAGTAACTTTTATTCTGATGAAATTTTCTATATGTTACATTTTCCGCTGTCACAACTCACATGCGATATCGTATCTACACATACATTGGTAAATATATATTGCAATTTGGAATTTCAATGAATCAATCACGTGTGACGATACAAGCTCGCGCGATAGTGTGAGATTGATGATATTTGCCACTTTTGCATCTAAGAAGTGTGATTCCTAATTGTAAAAATCAGCTTTCCAGGCTCACCAAATTTACAGCTACCAGAGATGACTTGCTCTTGAGTTGACCCAATTCTACTCATTTTCTGTATTATAACTGTGTATCCATCTTCATCACTTGGAACATATTCAGCACCATAGCTCACTTCCCATCCCACCACTCTTACTTCCCACCTTACAAGACATGCCTGCAATTTTCTCAATTCCAACATGCTTATAAGATTTAATCCAGTTTCTGTACAATAAGCAATAGCATAATAAATCCTGTCGCATTTCTAAACAATTTTGAAGCTCGACAGCGCTATTTCATTCTCTATTCCAACTGCCATTTCAATACACATGTGTACAATATTATGTTGGATAATATTTTTTATTATTGATTTAAAACCACTATTCCTATTTTGCTGCCCTCAACGCTAATTTTGCACCCATTTTCCTATTTTTCTGGCTAGTGGGTTTAATGGGTAATCTGACTTTATCTTTTAAGCTTCCATTATAAAGTACAGAGGGGTTTTGGTTGAACAATAACATTGCTCCTCCACTTATACATTCATACGTACTGCATTTCTTCAACAGATATTACTCATATGTTCTAACTACAAATACACACGGCCATTTCCAAAGATTGTTGTTTTTCCATTTTACAAAGTAGTCTGCTCTCAATCTAAAAATAAATAAATAAAGCTGCTCTTCCATTCTAATAAAGACAGCCCTTTACTTTATTTTTCTACTCCATAATTTTGAGAATTGATTATACAAGTGGTTTGGGGTTCTCTTTGCTGCACACGAGAGCACCAATGGGTTGTCGAATCTTGGGAGAGAGACGTGCTATCAACAAATTTACCAATGGAGGCATTTCCTCTCTAAAAAGAGCGCTATAGCGTGCTTCGACCCAAACTATCCTAAACTTGACTCCTGTTTAATTTTTGGCTTGTTGTTATTTTATTATTGTTTGTTCTTAAATTAGTAGATTAATAATTCCTGCTGTTTTATGCTTAATTTTCCAACATATTAATATTATCTTGTACACATGACGATAATACAATTTGTTCGAATATCATATGGAACATAGAATGAAACAGGAGATTTTGTGTATGATAGCATAAATGCATGTCAAAAAACATGGTATTTGAATATATGTGTGCATCTATATGTATATGTACAATGAAAACAGACATATTGGTAACTTTCATTACTTAACTGGTTTAGCAATTTATCTTTTGCTTTTTTTTTTCCCTTACAAGCTCTAGCTAAGAACCCATTACTCTATAGCAGTTTTCATTCGGTAAAATCATAATATTCATAATTGAGTAACTGGGAATTCATAATACTTCATAGTCTCAAACAGATTAAATACTAATTAAACTAAAACAAGGGAAATGAAAGGGAAAGCATAATTTGTCTCTTAAATGAGAAAAAGTCAATATACCTAACCTGAGTAACAGGGAATTCCTCAATTTGGATGGCTGAAGGCTTCACCACAATTTCAGTGACACTATCAGCTGTTACAAAATCTCCATCTTTGCTTAATCCGCGGTACTGTATAGGAATCTGCTCAGCAGGTATGTATCTGTTCCACATTCCATTTATCACAATAGTAAGCATATAACATGAAAGATCATTAATTCCAAGGAAAAAGGAAAAACAAATATTCTACATTCTATTCAAGCTAAAAACAAATGAAAAAGAACCTTGAAAATGCTAGGAGAACAAAGAAGAATTTATATAGAAATTTGTCTAAGTACATAAGTTTTGTTATATAATTATATAACCTCATTAAAAAAAGCAAAACTAGAAAACTTACTATAATCATTTAAAATTTTCGGAACAAAAATAGAGACGTATAGTACAAAATATTCTAGCATCCCCCTTAAAACTGAAGGTGGTTGCACAGAATTCAGATTTTTTAGTTTGAAAAACAAAGCAGAAGAAGTGCAATCGAGATCCTCTGTTTTATATGGTGTTTCAATTTCTATTGTAAATTGTAATTTACTCATTCAGGTGCTATATGTGCACCGAAAATGTCATTTTATACACTTGGCGTGTGATAATGATATTGAATATATAAGATGAATCACTATTTGAAATATAGAATTTGGGTTGAGGAAGTGAAACGACATGTGGGCTTTGGTGAAAAAATCTAACTAATTGTGAGAGGGGCGTAGCTATGGCGGGGCCTCCTCGGTCTCCTAATTCTTTTATCTGCTACAAAAATAATTGTGCTAGGGTAGTCCAACGTGCTGGCTACGTTTCTGATTGTGAGATGGCAACGAAATGTAAAATATTGTCCAACAAAATAGCAATCTAGGTTCGAAAATGTCCATATCTCCAACAAAGACAACGAATCCAAACAAGCTCATATGCAGGAGCACAAAAACCCACAGGCTTGGGAAAAGATAAAATGGTATTCCCAATGGTGCTATCAACATGCGAAATTCAGAGCAATAAATTCGACACAAGAAAACTTACTTGAAAAGGGTGGCCATAGATAAGGAAGGACCAGCAAAAGTAAACTTGCTCTTGGTCCTTGAAGTTAAAAGAGGGCTGATGATTTTGTTGACTGCCAAATACCACCTTGGTACATTGATAAAGACCTATAAAATCAAGCCATGCAAATTTAAGTTCATCAAATTCAAGTATAAGATACAAAATAAAAGGAAATAAATTACAGAAATGAGTACCTGTTTGGCAACAAATTCAGGATAATAGTCTTGAAGCAATTGAAGGGCCTGGTTAGTGGCTTGCCTTAGCTCCCTTCTATTTAGGCCTGGAGAATTCTTGAGATCATTAACCAGAACAAAAGTGGATACCCCACCCTGACTAAAATCTAGTTTCCTGATACTCTTCTCAAAAAACTGAATTCTCCATCTCAGGAATTTCTGTCTTTTTTCCTCATCGAAAAACATTTTCTGATAAAGATTTTCGTCCTGAAACTCCCCGTACACATTGTAGCAAACTGGATGTCCTTGTTTGCTATAACCATGCATGAAAACAACTCTCTCCAATTCACTGCCAAGATCTTCTTCAAGAAGCTCATCAATCCCAAACTCTTTCCTCCACTGAATTGTGTTCTTCATCATGGTAAACGCATCCTTCACCTCAAAATCACGCGCGCGCAAGAACTTCAACAGAACTGTATCGGTTTTCGCATCTTCCAGGAGTTTTACACCCCAGATGAAAACTTCGTCTGCACTAGTAAATTCATGTTTGTTGAGTGCCTCTTGAACGAGCTGCTTCAGCGCTTGCAGGGAAATATTCTCATATTCTAGTAAATCAGAAGCCTTTGTGTTGTCGTATGCTAAATCCTGCAGAGGCAAATTTTCTTCATTAATGCCTGTGGTTCTTGATGACTCAGTTTCGACAGTTCACAAGAGAAAACTTGAACAAAAGGAAAATGTTAAAACGTCAAAGTCTCTTTCATATGTGCATAAAAACACACGGGCACGGATCTCTTATTCACTGCTACATCTTATGTGCCTCATGATTCACCAAATTTGTGCTCTTATTAAAGGATTCATTATTTTTTTTGTTATAATATTACAAACAACATCTAACAAAATAATATTACCATCAATTTTGTTGTTATAGTTACTAATAAAATCAACGTGTTTATTTGAATCCATATCTTACCAAAGTAATTATACTATTTAACAATTTTTATTAATGTTGTAAAAGTAACACAATTTTTATTAATGAATATTGAAATATTTAAATGTGAGTTACATCATCTTAATTTATTAAGGGCTTGGCCCTTTTCACCCAAAAATGTGATTTACAAATAAATAAATATTAATTAAATACTTAAATTATTAGAATTGAAATATTTCAAAGTGTATATATATGTATATATTACTTTCTATATAATTATTTTCTGTAATTATAGATCGATATAATGAATAAATTCCTATTTTAATTTAAACAACTCAATCTAACAAAAAAATTAATTTCAGTACAACAAAAAACTATGTTCTTATATTAGCTTGTGATCTCTATTTGATTTTGATGGCCAGACAAGTCTCTTTCTTAATTGATTTTAGAATTCTTTTAGATGCGCTGTACATGATCAATCAAGTAATTCATGAAATAAAAGATTGATAAATCACAAGTTATCACATAAATCAAAAAATTTAAAATTGATTGAGTTGTTTCATTACCAAATCATCAGAATTTCATTGTAATTGGTATTTAAGTTCTACGCGAAAAAAACATATAAAGGTTAGTCTTATCCCTTTATACTTCTTATGATTACTACTTCCATTCTCTCTCTCTCACTTCTCCGATTAAAGATATGTAACTGAAATAAAAAAATTACATTATAGAATATATATGTAAAAAAATACTTTTCATATATTATTTTAATTCTAAGAACAAGGTGAATATTGATAGAATATGTTGCCCTATTAATCAATATATTAATACAAAAACCCTGGATGTTCGGATTCGTGAGCGGTGTTATATGTTAATGTTAATTATACACTATTTAACAATTTTTATTAATGTTGAAAATAACACAAGGATTTTTAATTAAGATTATTGAAAATTTAAATGTGAGGCCAAGAAGAAGAAACAATCCAATATTAGAAAAGCAAAGCCCTTATTACAAAAATGTGATTTACAAATAAATAAAATTAATTAAATTCTTTATCAATTACCAAAATTGATAAAACTAATCTCTTGATTGATATCTTAATCTTCTATATATTGGAATTTCAACTTCAAATTCCTTAGATCGATATAAATGAGTAAAGATCTTCATTTTAATTTAAAGAATAAAATATAGAACAAATGATTTCTTACAAGAAACAAATATTTTTATATTATGCTTTTGATCTCTATTTGATTTTTCTCCAAAAGTCTCTTTCTTAATTGATTTTAGAATTCTTTTAGATCAAGAAGAATCAATCAAGTAATTTCATGAGCTAAAAGATTTAAATCAAAAGGATAAAACAAAAAATTTAAAGAAAAATCATTGAGTTGTGGGCAATTATCAAATCAAGGAAAGTGATTTAGAAAGAATAATTGGCAATTAAAAGAGGGGAATCAATTAAGATAAAGGTTTTATACAATAATATCTTAACATTCACAATATAGACAACTTGCAAAAAAAACTTCTTTCATTCTGGCATAAAATCCTCCATTTAAAGATATGTTGAAATCAAAAGTTACAATTATAGAATTACATATGTGAAAAAAACCAAATTTGTCAATTAAGTAACACTAACAAATATTTTATCATAATAATCAATATGAGAATATCTATGCAAAATGAAATTCATATTTACATATTTGATATATCAAGATTGGAAACAAATACATTAAAGCCCATACAAACACAAAAATAGAAAAAAGCAATTAATTACCCATGAAATTGCAACATAGAGCAAGTTTTGGTTAAACAAAACAAAGAACTTCATGTTGTTATCCCCATTAATGGCTTCCATCATTTTAGTTATGAGAAAGGTTTGTTTTGAAGCGGTAAAGTAGCTTCTTCTTCTTTGAAGTAAGATTGTCAATGATAAGAACCAGCTTTCCAGGCTCACCAACTTTGAAGCTACCACATATCACTTGCTCTTCAGTTGATCCAATTCTCCGCGTTTTATGTACTATATACGTGTACGCACCTTCATCACTTGGAACAAATTCAGCACCATAGCTCACTTCCCAACCCAACACTCTCGCCTCCCAACTCATTTTGCACCCTGCACATCAATTTTATGGCATTTTTATTTTATCGAGCGTGTATTAAATACGTGTATAATAAACGTTCAAATGATCATAATCACTTGATAGGCATAGAGCATCAGGGTTAGTTTAGTAATTGCTTGAAACTCGATTTTCTTATGTGTAAGAACCTATTAATATGTACAAAGAAACAATATTGCAGCATAAAATCAGTCAAATATATAAATCAAAATAAAAGGAATTGAAAGTAGAATACCTGGCAATTTTTTTTTAAATAAATAAAACCATTTTAACTCACCTGAGTGATAGGAAATTCCACAATGTGCTTGGATGTAGGTTTCACTATAATTTCATTAACATGAACATCTATTCCAAAATCTCCATCTTCTTTGCTTAGACCACCATATTCTGTTGGAATTTGCTCTGGAGATATGTATCTGTTTTCCCAAGTCCAAGCCACCAGTAATTATATATATACCACAAACATTGACAGGAAAGACGGGTTTTTTTAAGAAGAATAAAAGATTTTCACTAATGCTTCATTTGGATTGATGGATTTGAACGTAAGGATTTTAAATCCTTAATAACAAATCCATTGAGCTTGTTTAGATAATCTCATGAATCCATGGATTTCAAACCTTGAGCTCTTATTTTAAGCTATTTGAGTCATTCTGGTGGATTTCAAATCCATCTAAGGAGTCATTTGAAATCCTTCCCTCAAATCCAAAATCCTTCAATCCAAATGCAACATAAAAGAAAAAAATTGAGCAATATTAATTTTGAGCAAAATACAAACTTGAAAAGGGTGTCTGTGGATGTTGAAGGACCAGAAACAACAAATTTGCTTTTGGTCCTCTGAGTCATATCACTACCAGAGATGGTAAGTACCAGCTTTCCAGGCTCATCAACTTTGTAGCTACCACAGATCACTTGTTCTTGAGTTGAGCCTATTCTCCTCAGTTTCTCGATTATAATTTTGGATTGATATTGTGTACTCGGCACAAACTCAGCACTATAGCAAGCTTCCCATCCCACCACTTTTACTTCCCACTTTACAAGACATGCCTGCGTTGTAAAATAAATCCAGTTTGTGTACAAGCAATAACATAATAAATTCTGTCACATTTCTAAACAATTTTAAAGCTCGGTAAATCAATACAACAACAACAACAACAACAACAAACTAAGCCTTAATCCCACTACGTGGTGTCGTCTATACGGATCATATCGCGCCATCGTTTACGGTCATAAGCCATATTTTCATTTATTTCTAGGTATAACATGTCTTGTTTAATAGCTTCTTTCCAAGTCTTTTTAGGCCTATCTCTGCCTCTTTTGATTTGTGTGAGTGATTCACTACCTTATCGCACGGGTGCATCTAAAGGTCTCCTATGAACATGTCCAAACCAAGTCGTGCTTCTCTAATTTTCTCATCTATTGGTGCTACTCCCACTTTGTTTCTAATGTGTTCATTCCTTATTCTATCTAATCTAGTGTGTCCGCACATCCATCTTAACATTCTCATCTCTGCTACCCTCATTTTTTGTTCGTGTTCATATTTAGTCGCCCAACATTCTGCTCCATAAAGCATTGCGGGCCTTATGGCCGTTTTATAAAATTTTTCTTTCAATTTTAATGGTATTTTACGGTCACAAAAGATAGAAGATGCACTCCTCCATTTATTCCAACCTGTTTGGGGATCTATGTGTGACATCTTTATTGATTTCTCCGTTTCTTCAATTATAGATCCTAAGTATTTAAAACTCTTTGTTATACTCACTTCATGTCCATCAATTTTAACCTTCGTCTCATTGTTCATTGTTTTTACTAAAGTGGCATTCCATGTATCTGTTTTAGCCCTACTTATAGTAAAACCTTTTGATTCTAAGTGCTTTTCCAAACTTCCAATTTTGCATTTACTCCTTCCCTTATATCATCAATTAAAACTATATCGTCCGCAAAATAGCATACATTGGGGATGGATTTTTGTAAGTGTTTAGTGATTTCATCAATTATTAGGATAAAAAGGTAAGGGCTTAGAGCGGAACTTGATGCAAACTATATGTGTTTGGGAATTCACTAGATATTCCTATTGGTGTTTTGATACATGTTGTTATATCATCATACATATCTTTTATGGCATCTATATAAGCTATTTTTATTCCTCTTTTTTCCAATATACATTATATCAACGGTTGACTATAATGCCTTTTCAAGGTCAATAAAAACCATATGTAAATCTTGTTTTCTCTCGTTATAACATAATCGTCTAATTAAGTGTAAGCTTCAATTGTGGACCTTCCTGGCATGAAGCCAAATTGATTATCTAATATACTAGTTTATTTCTTATTCTTGCTTCTATAACTCTTTCCCATAGTTTCATTGTATGACTTATTAATTTAATTTTGTAATTTGCACAATTTTGTATATCCCCTTTGTTTTTATATATAGGTATCAATATACTTTTTCTCCATTCATTAGGCATTTTCTTAGTTTTTAGGATAACATTAAATAATTTAGTAAGCCATGCAATTCCAACTCCACCTAGACATTTCCATTCTTCATTTGAGTAGTTACATAGTTCCATGTATCATCGGCTTTGTCTTCCAATTTCCAATCAATAGTTTCTACTAGAGATTTGACAAAACTATCTCTTTTTTCTTTATTCTTTAAGTTCCACCACTTAATTCTCGGTATGTTAATTTTCTTTCTCTTTAAGTGTATGTTAATAAGTTTGATATCCAAAACTAGTAGTCTATGTTGGGTGGTGAGGCTTTCTCCCGGTATTACTTTGCAAGCTTTGCATATTTTTCTATCGCTTTTCTCGGTTAGGAAGTAGTCAATTTGTGATTTGTTAGGACCACTTTTAAATGTAATTAAATGTTCGTCTCTTTTTTAAAGAAGGTATTACCTATAATGAAATCATAAGCAAGCGCAAAGTCTAGGATGGTTCTACCCTCATTGTTCGCGAGCTAAAGCCATATCCTCCATGGACCCTTTCATAATCTTCATTATCCTTCCCACATGTCCATTTAAGTCTCCACCTATGATGACTTTTTCATTTTGAGGATTGATTGCATTAGAGTTTCTAAATCTTCCCAAAATTTAGCCTTAGTAGCATCATCTAATCCTATGAGGTGCATATACACTAACAATATTTATAAGTTCGATTACCTACTACAATTTTAAGGGCTATGATTCTATCTCCTTTTCTAGTTACTCCTACTACTTGATTATGAAAGAGGATCTACAATGATACCCACCCCATTCCTAGTTCTATCCTTTCCACTATACCAAAGCTTATAACTTTTGTAGTATCTAGTTCTTAGCTTTTCGCCTACCCATTTAGTCTCTTGGATACACATAATATCTATGTTTGTCTTTTCATAATATCTATAGCTCTATAGTTTTTTTCAAAGTACCTATGTTCCAACCGCCAATTCTATACTTTCTAATTTTCTTGTTATCATTTGTGTTCCTCTTATTAGTGTGTGAGGCTCTTGTGTATTTTTCACTACACCCAAGCCCTTATGGAGGTTTGCCAAGACAATTACTTACGGGGAGCAAAAGCCTTATCACGATATCTTATATGATCTATACCATAAGGAAATGACAAGAGTTTTACGCTGGCTGTCGACCTAACGCAACCCTCCTCCTTTATCCGGGCTTGGGACCGGCAACATATAGACAGGTTGAATGCATACTAAGTTTTTTTATTGAGCTTCATTACAAGAAAAAACCAACTTACCTACTGAAAATCTGTAGATAAGTATTAAGATAACGATAAAATATGGTAAAAATTGTTGTAGGTAAATATTTAACAATAAAATCTAAAACTGTTGGTAAATACCTACATATTTTTGTCGGAAATTTAAAAATTACTGGTAATTGTTCGGCATAGTTTGGGGGAAAACAATATGTTTTATTTGGTCGGTATTTTGTAGGCAACTATAAAATTTAATGACAAAATTATTTATGTCGGTAAACTGGAAGTCCTTTTGTAGTGTTCGGTTTGATCGACAATTTTGTTTTAAGTTTCATTCCATTGATTTACAAATTTGTGAATACCTTAGACCAAATAAAACTAGTCTTTACCTTGGAATATGACTTCACAGTCCCAGACAGAATAAATACTCATTAAAGTGAAACAAGGAAAATAATAGTAAAAGCATTTTTTCATATAATTAACCTGAGTGACAGGGAATTCCTCAATATGCAATCCTGAAGGCTTAACCACAATTTCAGTGATATTATCAGCTGTTATAAAATCCCCATTTTGCTTAATCCACGGTACTGTTTGGGGATCTTCTCAGTAGATGTGTATCTATTTTCCAAGCCAATTATCACAATAGTAAGCATATAACATGACAAGATCATGAATGGAAAGGACAATGAAAAAAATCTCTACTTTCCATTCAAGCAAAAGAAATATCCAAAAAATGAAACAGAATTTCGGAAATGCTAGGAGAATAAAATAGAATTTTAATAGAGAATTTGGTCTATTGATTTGTATATAGAGATGATATAAGATTACGAGTCATTATATAGGCACAAGTACATAAGTTTGTTAAATTAACATAAAGTCAACTTACTATAATCACGCAAAGTATTCTAAACAAGAAAAAAAATGTACAGATGTAATCTACGAAGTATTTTAGCATGCCCGGCCCCTTAAAATCGAAAACAAAGTCGTCTATATTGGTTTGAAAAACAAGGAAGTGCAATCTGCATCCTGTACTGTATATGATGTTTTCGTCTTCTATTGTTATAACATCATATACGTCACCGAAGACATCAGTTCATATACTGGTCTAATAGTCTAGAATACATGATAAAGCACTATATGAACTAAAGGATTTGGATTCAGGAGGTAAAAGGCATCGTGGGCTTTGGTGATAATATCTAAGCAATGAAATTTAAAATACTGTAGAACAAAATAACAATCATGGTTCGAAAATGCCAAAAAACCACGTCATTGGGCCAAGATAAAAAGGAATTCCTAATAGTGCTACCAACATAGGAAGTTAAATTGGATGTGCACTAAATGAGAGTTTTCGACATTTTAGACTAACTATTTTTACGACATGCTGGTGAGTGTAAAACAGTCACAATCAGAAGGTCTTGAATGAAAGAAGAGTAGCATAAGCTGGAATTCAACTCAGGATGGTCAGAAACCTCTCAACCAACTCAAACTATTCAAGAATCGGACGAAAACTGTTTGAAGCCACAGACAAGAATTGATAAACCAGATCAAACAGGATCACACGTGGAAAATTGATCTTTTATAGGAGTATAGATATATAAGAAAAAGTGCTAGTCACACTTTTACTAATAGTATGACTGGATAAATAAGAAACATATATACTCCCTTAAAATCTATTTTAATAAAGTGGAAATTTAGATATGAGAATTAGAAAATTGAAGTTATTGTGTATTGTTGTTATTTTAAATATAAATGATTTTAAAGAAAAAAGAAAACAGAAAAGTGAGAGCAATAAATTCGACACAAAAATACTTACTTGAAACGGGTGGCCACAGATAAGGAAGGACCAGCAAAAGCAAACTTGGTTTTGGTCCTTGAAGTTAGAAGAGGGCTGATGATTTTGTTGAATGCTAAATACCACCTTGGTGCATTGATAAAGACCTAAAATCAAGTCATGCAAACATAAATTGATATTTAAACTATAAGATACCCAAAAAAAAAGGTGGAAATAAATTGCAGAAGTTACCTGTTTGGCAACAAATTCAGGATAGTAATCTTGAAGCAATTGAAGGGCTTGGTTAGTGGCTTGCCTTAGCTCCCATCTATTAGGCCCTGGAGAATTCTTGAGATCATTAACCTGAACAATGGTGGAAACTCTACCGGGGCTAAAATCCAGTTTCCTAATACTCTTCTCAAGAAACTGAATGCTCCACCTCAGGAATTTCTGCCTTTTCTCTTCATCAGAAAACATTTTCTGATAAAGCTCCTTGTTCTGAAATTCCCCGTACACATTATAACACACTGGATGGCCTTCTTTACTATGGCCATGCATGAAAACCACTCTCTCCAATTCCTTCCCAAGATCTTCCTCAACAAGCTCGTCAATCCCAAATTCTTTTCTCCACTTTACAGTGTTTTTAATCATGGTAAACGCATCCTTCACCTTGAAATCTCGGGCCCGCAAGAATTTCATCAGAACGGCATTGGTTTTTTTCGTTTCCATTAGTTTTACGCCCCAGATGAACACTTCATCTGGTGCTTTACCATCCCCTGAAAGTTTCCTATCCCGAGGCATTTCTTGTGTGCCATCATCCGCTTTAGGAGAATAACTACTAAATTCATGCTTGTTTAGTGCCTCTTGAACGAGTTGTTTCAGCTCTTGCAAGGCAATCTTTTCATTTTCTAGTAAATCAGAAAAAATTTCCTCATTCCCTCTAGTTCTAGATGCCTGATGCTCATGATCAGAAGAAACTGGCACTGAAAGAGATTCCTTTTCTTCTTTTCCATCATAATGATCAGTCAGAGGACTCGAACTAAAGGTGACGACCGATGGCCGCCTGATTCGAGCAATTCCTCCCAAAGCATTGTATCTACTGTAAACTATTTCTCGGTTTTTGAACCACCATATCACTGCTTGCTGTTGTTCCTCAAATCCTATCCGGCTGCAAACACAAACAAACAAAATCAACCAAGTTTTGAGCACACAGTCCTAAGAAAGTTCCCTTATGTAGCTGGATGATTTGGATTTGAGGAGAGAATTTAGGGGAAGGATTTCAAATGACTCGTAAGTGAAATCCACCACAAAGACTCCAAATATAGCTCAAAATGGGAGCCTAAATATCCATTGTATCCAAACAAGCCAATGTATTTGTTATTATGAATTTGAAATCCTCAAATTCAAATCTATCAATCCAAATTAAGCCTTAAAACAGTTCGACCACCATCCAGGATCTTTCCATTTTCTCATTAGTACAACATACACAAAACATTCTTGACATGAATATTAACTAGGGTGAATTACAAAAATCCACCCTTGGGGTTTAGTCTAATTACAAAAAAGAAAAACCAGCTATCTTTTAAAGTCACTGATGTCCTCGATTTTCGTTTCTATTTTACAATTGCACCGTCATAGAGGATATTTGTTAAGAAAATGCAAACATAATATCCCAAAGAGTATTTATAATTGTGAAAGATGATTGGATATTGTAATTAGATCACACCTGAAAGGGTGAGTATTGTAATTATCCCTATTAACTAACATCCAGTGTCGATGTTTGAGTGATTTTACCTGAAACGCACCCTTTTGACGAACCTTGTTCCATCAGGAAGGGCTGCAAGTGTTATATAGACACCAGGTTTATACTGTTTTTCCCACAAAGCCCAAACATTACTAGCACTGGCATCCTCTTGATGATCATGTCTGGAAGTAAAGTTTTCAACAGGAATAGAACTCCAAGTAGAACTGAATTCAGATGATTGATCAGAGCAGGTTGTCGGGTTTCTGGAGTCGGCATGACAGAGTTGCCAAAGCTCCTCTTTACGCAGCACGGCTGCCACTAGCCTCTCCCAATTATCGTAGATTTGGGACATCTATCTTTGTTTGAGATTCAGCTAATTGAACAACAAGAGTTTTTTTTTTTACAGGAAATTCTTATGGGTTCTGAGCTAGACTATGCCATTGCACATTGTTATCGACGGGACCTCTCTTGTTACTTTGAGGTTTCTTAGTATATGTTTGTTCAATCGAGCCAAAAATCAAATACATATTTTAAGTAGATGAATTTCTTAGAAAATGATGTACAAGGTCAAGTTGAAAAAAATTCAAAGGGATAAACCAGGGTCGGCCCTTAGGTATCTTTCCGGAAAAAAGACATTGATGTACGCTGCCCAATTATTATTTTTGGACATGTTTTTTGGATTTTTTATGTTTTTACCTATTTTTATCTTTCTTAGAGGACTCTTTAAATTTAAAAGTTGTTAGAGATTTTCTTACCGCAAGTCTAATGTTGATAAGGTAATCCACGGGGACTAATAAATTAATGCGCTAAGTATTGAACTAAGATAGCCTTATTTTTATTTAGGCGATCAAAATTGAATGATTGTTGTAGAAGAAAAGACAAGAATAACCACAAAAACACAAGATGAAAATAATAGTGGAATTATCAAGGAAATGAAATGGATTCCGGGTTATGGTTTCAATTAATATTCCTCTTGTTTTATGATTTAATCAAAGCCAAAGTTATTATCAATACACCTATGGTATTTTATCCTCCATCTCGAGATGTATATAAAGTGTAGATTGAAATATCTATGCAAGTATCTCTTCAACATAAGATACACAACTCCCAAATGCACAAAAGATCAAATATCCTCACAAATATCCACAAACCTCTCGATTATGCAAATATTCATGTCAAGTACTCAAGATCTAATATTGAAACTCATCTCTCGAATTATGAATCAATATATCAAACATGTTAAATCATTGGCCAAATGATAAAACAAGAATAAGAACAAAGTACTCAAATAGGCTTCAAGACAATAACTTCAATTAAGATTAAAACAATCAACAAGAGTTCAATTAATCTACTTCCAAAACCCGGAAATCACAAGAAGTTTAGCTACCCATTATAAATAAACAACTCATAGACAAATTGTTCATCTTCATAAGAAACTAAAATGAAAGATTAAAGCACAAAGAATGAGAAAACTTAGGAAATGGATAATCTCTCGATTAATCTTCAATCCTCAAGCTCCGATTACCCGATTCTTCCCTTGATTCTTCCTTGATGAAATTGATGTGTTTCTTGTGTTCTTGGGTGTATTCCCAGCCTTTCCTCCATACCCTAGATCAAGCTTCCCATTTATGTATTTATAGCCCCTAAAAAGTCCAAGAAAAAGGTGAAGAAACATAGGAATTTCCGTCCAGGGGCGCTGCGGCCGGGACGTGAATTTTGGAGTGAATTTCTTTGTCTTGGGCGCAGCGCCCGTGGACGGCGCTGCAGCGCCCGCCTGAGTTTTTCACCCACCAAATGTTGGAATTTGCTTTTGAGCCCTTCTTCAAAGTTGTAGCCCTATCTCTTAGCTTTCCATAGCCACTTGAATCATCTCAATATCAATTTTGTAGAGAGTTATGGCCAAAATACGAAACACTGCCAGTGATGGAAAGATCCAGCGTTTGGACGTTTCTTCAAATCAATCTCTCTTTGTTTGCTCGTTTGTACTTCTTTTGATACACGATTCATTACTATGACTATAAACTCAATATAATTGGCTCTCAACATGGCTTGGCTACTCAAATGACTCAAAATACTCAAAAACAACACAAAACTCAAGTCTTGAAGCCCAAATTAATGGTATAAAACCAAGTGAACAAATACCCCCAAACTTAAACTGTTGGTCAATCAACACTTTTAAAAACAAGACAAAACATGACTGGGAGTAATGAAAAGTTGAACGCACAACAACTCCATAAAATTTTGTATTGTTCATTGTAGGTATCAAGCAACGAATTAACAATCCTCAAACATCTAACATAGAGCACATATTAAAGAAACCATGGTAAATGCTAAGAATTACACCTCACAAAGATCAATCGTATACTCTCATCTCGAATGAATATAGGACGTGTTTACGCTCAATTCAATTCAATATTGCAGAATTACCATAGGCTTGCAAATCGTCTCATAACTAGGATGTATGCAAAATTGTGAATCAAAAAGGACTTTTCCTTTGGTTGTAATGAAGGCTCTTTGGTTGGGGTAGGAAAATATGGATAGAGTGACTCAAACTCGAGCATATGACCGGTGAGCATATAATTCATCTACATTAAAGCTCAATATTCTACTCAAATCACCTCTCATTTTCACCAACTCTTCTTATCTCCATCCCCTTTATTTTGTAAACTCAACCATTCACATTACAATTCTTAACCTCCAAGTTCATTCAAAGAAAACTCATTCATCGATCTATTTTTTTTTTTTTAACTCTTATATGAGTTTTCAACATTTCATATCTCCTTTTTCTTTCTTTTTTGTTCTCATCAACCAACTATAACATCACCTTCTAACATTTTGATTTCACCCATTCACCCTTATTCAATTCCTTTCTCAATGTTATACGCTCAAGTGTTGGGTAAAAGATTTATCAAGTTAATGCTTGAATTGTGGCTATTAAAAATTAGGCAATAGGCTCAAGTTGGCTAACTAGGGATTTCAATATCATCATTAGGTAAGCAAAAGGCTTGAAGGGCTAATAAAATGGCCTTTGATCAGCATACAACATGTGACCTTGACAGAGATACAGAGCAAGTTCTAGAATTCTAACAACATGAATGATACACTCAAATTAACAACAAGACTGCATATGATGAAAGCAAGTAAAGGCTCAAAAGCTCACAGGCTTGCAAAGCACGTAATTCAAAGCATCAAACCATGTTCTCAATATCCACATGCTCAATATCATCTATTCATGGCTCAATCAACTCATACTCAATACCCAATCAAAACAATACAATTTTTTTCAAAAATATAAGCATCAAGTCTTCGCTCATTCAACTCACTCCTTAAAATCTATGAAAATAATAAACGCTAAAATCGAACGTGCGTTTCTAATGCAAATGCAACCTAAAATGCTTTACATGCAACTATATGGAAACACACAAAATGCACATTTTTTTTTTTTTTTTTTTTTTTTTTCAATCCACACACACATTTCATATCAAAATAACTATCTCTGGATGAACTTAAATGAAATTATATATTGTAAGAGAGGATATAATTTCAATATAAACATGTGTGGATTGGACTGATTTATTGTGGGGGTGGAGGCGGTTCGCCCTCCTGAAGGCGTCTCCTCGCATTTGCCCGTGTGTGGGGCCGTAGCAATATCTTCAATTCCTCAATCATGCACGGATCGTGCGTTCACGCAACTGTCAGGTGTGGTCCAGTAAAATCAGGTAATTTTTTTTTATTTATAAAGAAAACGGAAAAAAAGAAAAAAATCACACCACAAATTTGTTGGGTTGCTTCCCAACAAGCGCTATATTTAACGTCTTTAGCTCGACGCTTGTTAATTTCAATTGTACCACCTTTGAATGCATATATTAGCCGCCAGCCGCTTTGGGTCGTGGTCGAAATTTTTGCATTGTTTGCATCTAGTAATGCATAATTAGGATTTCAAGAAAGTAGTGAAGTCCTGGTGTTGGAACACTTTGATTTGATTTACGCGCATATTGTTCGTGTGCATACGCATAGTTCGTGCTCGTCTCATTTCGGGAATAGTTTTCTTATGATATCATTTTACACACATGGTTCGTGTGTTCCTTGTCCTGTTTTTGCTCCTTTTCGGTACCTTTTGAAAGTGCATAGACACACAATAACTGTGTTTGGTTAGAACTTTCTTGCTTTTCCAAGATCTTGACTCCTCGTATTGTACCACTCCTTTGATGAATGGCACTAGATTGTTCCTTTGAGTTGGCTTTGGTGCTTTAAAAAATGGCTCTTTTGATGTTGCCCACCAACAATTGTAACTAATTGGCCCATTTGAGTCTCGAGATTTTTCAATTGTGAATCAATAGTATTGGCCAATTGTGTCAATTGCAACTTTATCTTGTCCATCTTTGCTTCGTTTTTGTAAAGGCTATTTCCCATTTCCCTCATGAAAAAATTTATTTGACTCATAAATGAAGTCGTTTGATTCATGAATGAAATGAGGGCGTCTTCCAAAGATGGTTTCGCCTCTTCCATCCGAACGGGTGCACCTATACCAATTCAAAGAAACAAATCAAGCATTGTAGAAGTAGAATTTACAAAAGAAAAATGAAAAAAATAAAAAAATGTCTAAATTAAGAATAATTCTATCTATCGCAATATTAGCACCAAAAATTGTATTAGTCCCCGGCAACGGCGCCAAAAACTTGTTAGAGATTTTTCTTTACGGTGTCAAGTTTTAATATAGAGAAGTGAATCCACAGGGACTAATAAATTAATGCGCTAAGTATTGAACTAAGATAGCCTTTATTTTTATTTAGGCGATCAAAATGAATGATTGTTGTAGAAGAAAAGACAAGAATAACCACAAAAACACAAGATGAAAATAATAGTGGAATTATCAAGGGAAATGAAATGGATTCGGGTTATGGTTTCAATTAATATTCCTCTTGTTTTATGATTTAATCAAAGCCAAAGTTATTATCAATACACCTATAAGACGATCACACTGGTATTTTATCCTCCATCTCGAGATGTATATAAAGTGTAGATTGAAATATCTATGCTAGTATCTCTACTCAACATAAGATACACAACTCCCAAATGCACAAAAGATCAAATATCCTCACAAATATCCACAAACCTCTCGATTATGCAAATATTCATGTCAAGTACTCAAGATCTAATATTGAAACTCATCTCTCGAATTATGAATCAATATATCAAACATGTTAAATCATTGGCCAAATGATAAAACAAGAATAAGAACAAAGTACTCAAATAGGCTTCAAGACAATAACTTCAATTAAGATTAAAACAATCAACAAGAGTTCAATTAATCTACTTCCAAAACCTGGAAATCACAAGAAGTTTAGCTACCCATTATAAATAAATAAACAACTCATAGACAAATTGTTCATCTTCATAAGAAACTAAAATGAAAGATTAAAGCACAAAGAATGAGAAAACTTAGGGAAATGGATAATCTCTCGATTAATCTTCAATCCTCAAGCTCCGATTCGACCCGATTCTTCCCTTTGATTCTTCCTTGATGAAATTGATGTGTTTCTTGTGTTCTTGGGTGTATTCGAGCCTTTCCTCCATACCCTAGATCAAGCTTCCCATTTATGTATTTATAGCCCCTAAAAAGTCCAAGAAAAAGGTGAAGAAACATAGGAATTTCCGTCCAGGGCGCTGCGGTTCTGGTTGAGCCGCGGCGCCCGGGACGTGAATTTTGGAGTGAATTTGCTGTCAGGCGCTGCAGGCCGTGGACGAGCGCTGCAGCGCCCGCCTGAGTTTTTCACCCACCAAATGTTGGAATTTGCTTTTGAGCCCTTCTTCAAAGTTGTAGCCCTATCTCTTAGCTTTCCATAGCCACTTGAATCATCTCAATATCAATTTTGTAGAGAGAGTTATGGCCAAAATACGAAACACTGCCAGTGATGGAAATTTCAGACGCGTTTGGACGTTTCTTCAAATCAATCTCTCTTTGTTTGCTCGTTTGTACTTCTTTTGATACACGATTCATTACTATGACTATAAACTCAATATAATTGGCTCTCAACATGGCTTGGCTACTCAAATGACTCAAAATACTCAAAAACAACACAAAACTCAAGTCTTGGAAGCCCAAATTAATGGTATAAAACCAAGTGAACAAGAGCATCTCTTACAAAATGAAGAGCATCTTTAAATTTAAAGAGTGAAATTTTTGACATTTTCCAACACTCTCTTTGTATTTGACTCTTTATTTTATCTTTCCCCAACATTAATTTATTACACATGCAATATTAGAAGTAATTAATGAAATTTTGCAAAATTTGTATTATTTTTAGAAAGTGTCAATCAAAAAGATAATTCAAAGTGCAAGAAGCATAATGCAATTAATTATAGAGAGTTATTTTTGCTCTACAAATTTGGAGAGTGAAAACTCATTCTTTAAATTTAAATGTTAAAATAGAGAGTTGGTTGAAGATCATTTTTTGTAGATGGCTCTTCAAAATGAAGAGGATTTTTCATTTGAAGAGTCTTTTGGGGATGCTCTTATATGTTGTTGTCTTATGTGTTGTTTCTGTTGTTTCTTATTTGTTTCTATGTTATTTATGTTGTTTCTTGGTTGTTTCAATTATGGATGACAGCGAGATAGGTAGACGTGAGTACCCACCGGCTCAGACCTTAATGGGACGGGTATGAGTAGTTTTTTTTGGATTTAGGACGGCTAGGGGATGGAAAATTACTAGTCATTTATATATAGGTAGGATATGGTTTTATCACCTCAGATACCCTCTACCTAAACCCGTTTACCTCCTCGTAACCTCCACTTATTTTTTCACTTGGCATGATACATTTCTTCTTGTAAGTCCGACATGAATTTTCATTTTGTATAAAGAAGATATGAAATTATTGTTGTCTTTGAATCTTTGATGCTATCAACTTTGTTTTATCTTTTATCAAACTTGATAAAACTCCATGTTTGATGATGTAGTTCAGTAGTTATATAGATTTAATAATGTATTAGTATTGATTCTGTAGTTTTAAGGAATTTATTGGTTGCATTTGTATTTATGTGTTGCTTTAGATTTAGTTTATGCATAATGATAGTCTGTAGTGACTTGCGAAATTGGACATAGTTAATTGTTACAATTATTTAGAATTTAACATATTAGGTATTTTCATATATAATAACTAATTTTTGGTAGAGTACTCGTTTAAACAACAATTTAAATATTCAAATAATTATAATTTTTTTAATAAAATATATGGATTTTGGGCGGGTATGGGTAGTATGTAGATATCATCAAATGGAGTTGGGGTTGGTATGGGTAATACGTGCAATTTCTCAATCCGGTTTGGGATGGGTATGGATAGTATTAATATTATAAGGTTCGGGTATGGATATCCTTAAATAGATAGGCACCTTACCCATTGCATCCATGTTTCGAGGTTTCAGTATAACTTTTTCCTATGTTTATGCTTTTTTGTTTTTGTGTTGTTTTCTACATTGTTTATATTATTTTTGGTAGTTTTTATATTGTTTTTATGTTGTTCTGTTGGTTGTTGGTTGTTTCCATGTTATTTTTTATGTTCAATGTAGCTTTTACATAGTTGTACGCTTTTTTTATTCATGCGTTGTTTTCTATGTCATTTTTTGTTGTTTCTATTAGGGTTACGTATGAGACTTGGACATTACTAAAACTAAACCAACACCTAAACCGAAAAATATCCAAACGAAAATATTCGTTGACTTTTTTTACTTTTTATGAACCCAACTGCCCAAATCTTTTATTAGTGCAGTTCTGAAGTTTTTTCAAATATTTGTACTGGGAATCGTACCGAACCAAAAACCGAAAATAAACTGATTTTAAAGAACTTTATATATATATATATATATAATATTTTTATCCTATTTATAATTTGATACTAAATTAATTACACATTATTTGAAATTCAATGTTATATAAAACATTATTGAATTCAATACTATTATATTTAAATATTAAATTAACTATAGATTATTTGATATTGGTGAATTTACATTGATTTTCTCTACTTTTTCCCTTTTGTGTATTATTTATGACCAATTTTTGATTCTTCGTTTCTCCGTTCTATGAAATTCAATGTTATATAATGCATAATTCTAAATTCGATTCTATTTATATTTTGATATTGAATTAATTACACATTATTTGATATTGGTGATTTTTATATTGACTTTCTCTCTTTTTTTCCTTTTCTTTGTGTATTATCTATGACCAATTCTTGAATCTCTGTTTCTCAAGTCCCGTGGAGCGGTTCAGTTTTGGATATTGAATTTTGGGATGTAATACCCAAATTTTACCATATTTGGGTTTTTAGTATACTAGTAAGAAACATGTGCGTCGCACGTGATCCACATGACTTTACTAAAATAATTTTATTATTTAATAATTTTATTGAATAGTATTAAATATTAAAAAATAAAATAAATATTAATTAAATTTAAATATTACACAGTATTTAATATATATTTTGCTATACTTTAATTATAGGTTGATATAAATTTTTAAATAATCATTTTAAAGAACTCAATCCCACAAAAATTTTACAATTAGTATAACAACGAAAAAAGTTTTATATTAGCTTACAATCACATTCATCGGTCTTTTATTTCATTGTTATGGCTAGAAAAGTCTTTTCTCTTACATGATTTGCGAATTCTTTTAGCATTGGATGCATATTACATAATCAGATAAATAATTTAGCTTATAAATAACCTAATGATTAGTAAATCACATGCAAGTTATCGCATTAATAAAAAATTAATCAATTAAATATTATACCAAAATGCATCATAATATCATTATTCTGCTATTGTTATTCAATTAAAATAAAATAAAATAAAGGTTAGTCAAATTCTTGTACTTCATATGCTTACTTCTTTTATTCTATCTCAGTTCTTTGATTAAAGAAATGTAAACAAAAATTACAATATAATATATATTAAAAAAATTCATATATTATTTTAATTCTAGTAACAAAGTCAATATTTTATCATTAGCACTTAAACTTAAAGTTTGCAGTCCTCCTATTTCCAGTTCTTAAAAATAATAAACATTAACCTAATGTATAAAAAAACTAATCCATTATTTTCATCGAGAGTCAGGTATTAAATAAAACTATAAAAAGTGATAAGTCGAAATCTGAGTTTTGGAACTCAGATTTAGGGTTGTAAATTTTGTGAGCCGTATAGTGATGAAAATTGCAATTATTGTTAATATACTGAAATAATCTATATTTGTTTGAAGAGACTGTAAATTTAAAATTGATCTCATTTAATCTCATTTACAAAATCATATTATTTGTTGTAAAATATAATTATCAATCCATTTTTAGTGCCTTTTATTGAGAAAATGGTATATAGTACTTTAATCTTTATTTAAAAATTTGATTGAATTTTTGATCAAATATGAAAATATAGTTGCCAAAAATTTAAATATCAAGTGTTAAAAATCCCCCTTAATTTTTCTCTTCCACCTTCTTATACCCAGAATAATTCATATTACTTGGCACTAAACATGGTCACTTCACTCCAGTTTATTATTATATATAGTTTAACGCAATAAATTTGATACATAAATATTATTTTGAATATTTTGATTATTATATTGGTACCTAAATTAACATGTAATTTAAGAAATATAAATATTTGACATAAATATCAAACTATTTCATATTACATAAGTCTAGTTTATTTATTTATTTACAATTTCATATACACACAGTGACTTTCCATTTCTGATTCTTGTTTTCAAGTTTTTCATAATATTTGATTTTGTAAAAATTAGAATAATTTGTACCCAATTTTATAATAATTGTCTTTGTGCTTGAATATTTATTAGTCATAAAGTTGTGCTTTTAAAATGAACTGAGATTTTATCGAAAATATCAAATTATACATATTATACGAAAGCCATTTAATTTTCTTTAGAATTCCCAGTTATGACCTACATATTTTTTTTAACTATTTACTTTTATTCTTTCAAATATTTATAATATGTTTCATTTGGTTTAATCCTAAACTATCTATATATGTGAGATTAACCCCCAAAATTATTTAGACCAATCACAACTCATTAATGTCAAGTATAACTATTTATTTTTTGATATTTTTTATTCTTAGTTTTCACTCTTATTTATTGTAATTATTTAATTTACTTACTTTTTATAAATGTTATGTTAGTATTTGAACTAATATATAATTTGTAATATATAATTACTTTCTCAATAGTTAAATTGTTACATATTAAATGAGTTTATTTATTTTTTCTTTTGCATAGCAGATATGATCTTTTAGACTAATCCAATTTTAGCTCATGTTTATTCACTCTTTCACACCATTTTATTAAAATTTAATTATTTTTGTGTATGTTTTTATTATAAATATGTATCATATTGATATTTTAAACTTATAATTTTTAAAGGTGTAATTTTCAAACGACATTCAAGTTTTATCACAAATGTCAATTTAATACATATGGATTTTTTTTTATTAAGTTTGTCTTATTTATTTTTTTTTATAAATTTATATATACAACTTTTAACACTTTTTGCACTTTTTCTTAAAATTTATAGGATATAAAATAATCAAAATATTGAAATCATATTAAAAAATAATAAGTGAGAAACTAAAACTTATAATGTATATAGAAAATCAAAATTCATATTAACACGTATAGTTAAAATTTAAAAGGTAACTTTTTTGCTGCGACAAACTTGTTTTGGTTCTTGTTCGTTTTTTTATTTCATGTTAATCTTATTACTTTTATTTTGTACTTTTTATTTTACTGATATGGCTAATTAAAATAAAATATACATGAAATTGCAATAAAAATAAAATATGAAACTCTCTTGTTTTCAATATTATTTCTTTAGCAACCATCAATAAATTAATTTTTAAATTGCATATTACTAATTGAGGGAGAAGTTTTCGACCATAAAGGAATTATGTATTTTCTCTACTTTTTATATAACATCAAAACCACCTAAAATATTTTTTATTTTATTTTTTCTTATCGTGTATATTGTAATTTGATCTTTTTCTTATAAATTATAATGGCCATATTTAATTATTAAGAAAATTTAAAAGAATATAGAAATATACAATTTTGCATCATACTAAAAGTTAAATAGTTAAAATTTTCTTTTATAACGACTTGTGTATATGTTTAGAACATATAATTGATGATTTTGAAACCTAGTTTAAATTTGAAATTGATTTTATAATAAATTTAAAGTATTCTTAGTGTTATGTTTAAAAATATATATTTTCAGATTCTGAATTTTTTCTTTTGCTATAATGAACATCTCTCATATAATTAAATAAAAAAGATTAAATAAATAACAAACATATAGAAAAAATAAATTCTTAATTTTTACATAGTGTTGAACTTTATAATGTTAAAATTTTCTCATGTGAAGTTCTTATATATGCTTATGAGATATGGTTAGAAAGCTCTCGAAATCTAGTTTAATATGAAGCTAATATTATTTGAAAATTAAAAATATTTTAAGAGTTATAGCTGAGAATAAATACTTTTAAAATGTAGAATATAAAAGGTCATATTGTCATATAATTGAACAAATAAAAGCTAAATAAATATGAAATTACTTAATTGTCCTAAATTTTACTATGTCTAAAGGATATTTTTGTCCAATCAAAAATTGCAAGAAACATTCACACTTTTAAGATAGTATAGATTAGACCTTTAGGATTTTGAATTTTGGCCCAGTATAGAATTTCAGTCTTGGTCTTATCAAGCCCAGTCATTATAATATTGACAGGCCCATTTATAAACTTATTTTTTAAGGTCTGTGTCTAGTTTCTAGAAGATTTAAAATTCTGTAGAAAGACTTTTAGTTAATTTTCACAATTTCAAAATTTATTTATCTTTATCTTTAAATCAAATTAGATTAAATCAAATCTTTTCTTAACAGAATATGGCTTATATCTGGTATCCATAAACCCACGTTCAAATACCCACTACTCTCTCAAACCGATACTCCACAATCCACGTTTTTCTTCTAGGCATCTAATATCTCAGAATAACTCCCTCAAACCTAGGTTCACATCCACGATTACAAACATACCTTCTCAAAGAACTCTAAACAAATTCATATCTTCTGAATTCTCTTCACTTCTCAAACTTGAAATCAAGTTTTTTTCGTGAAAGGTAAATATTAAGATACTTTCAGCTTAACGCCTAAAGCCATTTTTTTCGCTGCCCAATTCATTTGTAGTCTGCCGAGAATTTAGTCGGAAATACCCATAACCCACAAACCCATAAGAAACCAAAAGACGAAACCCAGAAACTTTCGAACCACCCCAAAACCCGAAACTCGGAATTTTCCGTCAACCGCCACAAACCCACACCGCCGGAAATACCCTAAAAAAACCGTTGTCAAACCCAAAGGCCCGAACCCACATCGCTGAAAAAAAGATCCAGAAACTCAAACCCATCGGAAAACCACTACCCCGCTGTCAAAATCAGAAATCCCGGAACCCCGAACCAGTTGTCGTCTCTACCTGCCGCCGTTCACTCGCTGTTGTGGTGCGACAGTGCGCTGTCGACGGGAGAAATTAATTTTTGAGGGAGGGATTTGGGTGGGATTGAGGGAGATGAGAAAGAGAACAGAGAGAAGAGAGTGAGACGGGAAAGAAAGAGAGAGATCGAGAAAGTGAGATAGCGTGAGAGAGTGAGGAAAATTAAGGGAGGAAATCTAAAACTTTTTTGGGAATAGAGAGAGAGACGAGAAGCAGCAGACGCAGAGTGTGAGAGTCTGAGAGATTTAGAAGATGGGTTGGGAATGGGCTTTTTTTTTTTTTTTAAAATATGGGATTTGATTCTCTATTTTATAGAAATTATAAATCCACCCCAGATTTCTTACCTTTATTTCAAATCAGCCCATTAGTACCATATTTTTAATCCTAAATTCATTTATTCAATTTCAATCCTTCATTTATTTATACCCAAAATTCTTAAGCCATGTATTAAGTTAATTTATTTATTTACTTTTATCTGTAGGAAATCATTCTTACGAGGTCTTGAATTTTCAAGCGAGCACGTATTCATATTTCCGCATTTCATATTAAGGTGGGGTTTATTGCTTTTGTTTACTTTAAATGTTATGCTTAATTGTTAGATGCATGTTCATGTTAAATATGATGCGAGACTTTGAGACTATTTATACTTAATTATACACGAGACTTTGAGATTATTGCACTTAAGTGTACGTGAGACTATTGTGCTTAATTATATACGAGACTATGAGACTATGGTACTTAATTGTACGTGAGACTATGATCTTTTTCCATGAATATTTATGCTAATTGTTATGCATGTGTATTTAACTTAAGCAATTGCTTTCCTACTGGGTTGACGATAACTCACCCCAGAAATTTTAACATTTCAGGTTGAGGAGTCCATCGTGGCACGTGGCCAGTGAATTGATCATGGATGATTTATTTTATTGTCAAATTTTCATTAGTAGTGGAAATTTCTTGAACAATGTTCGTTATTTTTAATTTTCCATATTTTTAAAACGTACAATGCATTAGTTATTTTGTTTGTTTATGGAGGATGAAATTTTTAATTTAAGTTAGTTATTTTTATGCTTTTGGAATAAAATCGATGAATTGTTCCGTTAAGAATGCAAGTGAGGTATGCAGTTTTCTAGGTCTAGCTGGCTACAGAATTTGTCATCTATAGTGACGCATCGAAGCAAAGTTTGGGTTGTCTTTTGATGCAACAGGCAAAGTTGTGGCTTACGCCTCGAGACAACTAAAGGCGCACTAGTTGAAATACCCCGCACATGATCTGGAGTTGGTTGCCATAGTGTATGCATTAAAGATATGGCAACACTACCTATATGGAGGGAAATGTGAAATGTTCACGGATCAGAAAAGCCTTAAATTTCTTTTCACTCAGAAGGAGTTAAATATGAGGCATAGAAGATGGTTAGAACTGGTGAAAGACTATGACTGCACCATTCAGTATCATCCGGGCAAAGCTATAGTAGTTGATGCCTTGAGCCGTAAGACCAGAGAGGAATTGGCTTGTTCACAGAGCAAGAACAGTTAGCAAGAGAGTTTGCCAAACTGGAGATTGAAGTTGTTGAGCCACCAAATGGCACGGAAGCCATTATGGCATCATTAGTGGTGCAACCCACCTTAAGAGATAAGATTAAGGAGGCTCAATCCCATGATAAGTTTTTGTGAAAGATGAGGGAACATGTACAAACTGGAGATATCGAGGGATTCAAGGTAATTAACGATGGTGTTCTGACATATGAAGGAAGGATTTTTGTCCCTAAGAATGAGGCACTTCAGAAGGAAAATTCTGGAGGAGGCGCATAATACTCCCTACACAGCTCATTCGGGAGGGTACAAAAATGTATCACGACTTGAGGAGGTTTTTCTGGTAGAGAAGTATGAAGAGAGATATTGGGGATTTTATAAAGAAGTGTTTGGTTTGTCAGCAAGTTAAAACAGAGCACCAAAGACCATTGGGTTTGCTTAAGTCGTTGGAAGTCCTGGAGTGGAAGTGAAAACACATAAATATGGATTTTGTGGTCGGACTACCATAGACGCTGAGAAAGAATAACACAATATGGGTTATAGTGAATCAATTAACTAAGTCAACACATTTTATGCCAGTAAAGAATGATTTTTAGTATGGATCAGTATGCTAGAATCTACATTAAGGAAATTATAAGACTACACGGGGTGCCGGTTTCTATTGTATCGGATAGAGATCCGCGGTTTACATCGAAGTTTAGAGAAGTCTGCAAGATTCATTGGGAACGAAATTGAGATTCAGTACAACCTATCATCCGCTGACTAATGGTTAGTCTAAGAGAACTATTAAGACGTTAGAGGACTTGTTGAGAGCATGTGTACTTGATACGGAAAAAAGTTGGGAAACAATGTTGCCATTGGTGGAATTTGCGTACAATAACAGTTTTCCAAGCAATGATTGAGATGGCTCCGTATGAAGCATTATATGGGAGAAAGTGTAAGTCCCCTTTATATTGGAATGAAGTTGGAGAAAGGAAGATTTTGGGACCGAAGTTGATCGAACAAACAGTGGAAAGGATTTCATAGATCGGGACAGAATAAAGGTTGCTCAAGATAGACATAAATCGTATGTTGATAAGCGCAGAAAGGACATACAGTTTGAAGTTGGTAACAATGTGTTTTTGAAGCTGGCTCCGATGAAGAAAATTATAAGATTTGGTAAAAAGGGAAAGCTACAGCCTCGTTATATTGAACCGTTTGAGATACTAGAAAGAGTTGGGGACTTGGCGTACCATTTGGCTTTGCCACCAGACTTGTCAGTGGTACATAATGTGTTTCACGTATCAATGCTGAGGAAATATGTGTTTGATCCTAATCACATTGTTAATTACAAGGACCTACACATAGGTAAGAATCTGTCATACGAAGATATGCCTATATCTATTTTGGATCGTAAAGTGCATGGGTTTAGAAACAGAGATGTGGTTTTTATCAAAGTATAATGGATAGACACGGGAAAAAGAGGCAACATGGGAATGAGAAGAGGAAATCAAATCCAAGTATCCCGTATTCTTTGATCATGATATGTAACCGAAATTTTGAGGATGAAATTTTTATTTGAAGTGGGTAAGATGTAATACCCAAATTTTACCATATTTGGGTTTTTAGTATATTGGACCTTTAGAATTTTGAATTTTGGCCCAGTATAGAATTTCAATCTTGGTCTTATCAAACCCAGTCACAATAATATTGACAGGTCCATTTATAAACTTATTATTTTTTTAAGACCCGTGTCCAGTTTCTAGAAGATTTAAAATTCTGCAAAAAATCTTTTGGTTAATTTTCAAAATTTTAAAATTTATTTATCTTTATCTTTAAATCAAATTATATAAAATCAAATATTTTCTTAACAAAATATGGCTTATATCTGATATCCATAGACCCACGTTCAAATACTCACTACTCCCTCAAACTGATCCTCCACAAATGATTTTCTTCTAGGCATCTAATATCCCAGAATAACTCCCTCAACCCCAGGTTCACTTCACGATTACAAATATACCTTCTCAAATAACTCTGAACAAATTCATATTCGCTGCAATTCTCTTCACTTCTCAAACTCGAACTCAAGTTTTTTTCGCGAAAGATAAAGATTAAGATATTTTTTCATCTTAACGCCTAAAGCCATTTTATTTGGCTAACCAATTCATTTTTAGTCCGTCGAGAATTTAGTCAAAAATACCCATAACCCACGAAACCATAAGAAACTGAAAGAAGAAATCCAGAAACTTTCGAACCACCCCAAAACCTAAAACCCGAAGTTTTTCGTCAACTACCACAAACCCACACCGCTGGAAATACCCAAAAAAAAAAACCGTTGTCAAACCCAAAGGCCCAAACCCACATCGCCGGAAAAAGAAGACCCAGAACTCGAACCCATTGGAAAACCTCCCCACTTTCAAAATCAGAAATCCCGAAACCCTGAACAAGTTGTCGTCTCTACCTGCCGCTGTCGACCGCCGCCATTCACTCGCCGCCGTGATGTGACAGTGGGCTATAGATGGGGGAAATTAGCTTTTGGGGGAGGGATTTGGGTGAAGTTGAGGGAGATGAGGAAGAGAACAAAGAGCATATAGTGAGACAAAGAAGAGAGAGTGAGATCGAGAGAGTGAGGAAGATTAAGGGAGAAAATCTAAAACTTTTTTGGGAATAGAGAGAGAGAGACTAGAATAGTAGACGCAGAGTGTGAGAGTCTGAGAGATTTAGAAGATGGGCTGGAGTAGGGAACTTCCAAAAGCATGCGAGACTTCCAAGGGTTGGATGTATATTTCAAGCTGGATGAAAGTGGACCGCTGATAGAAAGGTCTTATAAAACGTCTGAACCACCTTCGACATTAGTAGGGTTTTAGTATCTGCCCTTACTCTATCATTGAAGTGGCTACATATCAACAAGTCGGACCTTTCATGAAGCCGCGCGAGAAGACCGGGCCCATCTCACTTTGAGGAGAGAACCCTTGTTTCGCTGTAAGAAAGCACTCACAGAGGGTAGCCGAAGGGTGACTGACTATGTTGAAGGGTATCTCTCTATACTGTGGATGCGATACTAGTTCAGTGATAGTGCTGGAAAAGTCTCTCCTTTCTGTTCTTTACATGACAGTTGATCGACTCAACCCGTCAATATTTTCTCCCGTCTACATATCCAACCTGTGAAGCTGGAGCTGAGCGAAGCTGATCTCGGCACTCACTTTTTTTCTTGTCCGGCCAAAAAAATTTCTTTATTCTCATTGGAGAAAGACTCTCCCGCGATAAGGTTTTACACATAGGGCCAACTGCTTTCTTTATCTCGCTTGCCGTTAGTCCGTCTAGCGCCTTTCGGTTGGGGTTCATCACAGATTACTAATGATGGATGGAGGTTGAGGATAGACTGATCTACTCCCACTCTTCACCTCTTGGCTCACCTGGGATACGTACACCCTCGCCCTTGTGTCCTTCGATGGAGACTGGAAATGATGGGAATCCTATCAATAAAGAAGAGGCATAAGCATCGCCTCTCGATCCAATCCGTCTTCTTGGGAATGGGCTTTTTCTTTATTTAAAATATGCGATTTGATTCTCTATTTTATAGAAATTACAAATCCACCCCAGATTCCTTACCTTTATTTCAAGTTAGCCCATTAGTACCATATTTTTTAATACTAAATTCATTTTATTCACTTTCATTCCTTTATTTATTTATACCCAAAATTCTTAAGCCATGTATTAAGTTAATTAATTTATTTATTTACTTTTATTTGTAGGAAATCATTCTTACGAGGTCTAGAATTTTCAAGCGAGCACGCATTCATATTTCCACATTTCATATTAAGGTGTTGTTTATTGCTTTTATTTATTTTAAATGCTATGCTTAATTATTAGATGCATGTTCATGTTAAATATAATGCGAGACTTTGAGACTATTTGTACTTAATTGTACACGAGACTTTGAGACTATTGTACTTAAGTGTACGTGAGACTATTGTATATAATTGTACACGAGACTATGAGACTTAATTATACGTGAGACTATGATCTTTTTCCATGAATGTTTATGCTAATTGTTATGCATGTGTATTTAACTTAAATAATTGCTTTCCCACTGAGTTGGCGATAACTCACCCCAAAAATTTTAACATTTTAGGTTGAAGAGTCCGTCGTGGCACGTGGCCGGTGAATTGATCATGGATGATTTTGTTATTATCAAATTTTCATTAGTAGTGGAAATTTCTTGGACAATGTTGGTTATTTTAAGTTTTCCGTATTCTTAAAACGTACAATGTCTTAGTTATTTCGCTTGTTTATGGATGATGGAATTTTTTATTTAAGGTAGTTATTTTTATGCTTTTGGAAAAAATCGAAGAATCGTTTCCGTTAAATTTTTAGCTATCACTACGAACTTGTTATTTCGTTGTTATGATTATGCGTAGTTGCACTTTACGAACTTGTTATTTCGTGGTTATTATTATGCGTAGTTGCACTTTCTCAAAATTAGGGCGCTACATGGGATCTTTGAACTTTGGAATGATTCTGGAGATTTCTAAATCTCCGGACCGTCTCATCTCATTCACACCCCTAGTTTATATATTGAATTTTGTGTTGTTTTGTTGTTTCTTGGTTGTTTCAATGTTGTTTGTGATGTTTTTAAGGGATAATTACAAACAAAAAAAATAAGCTAAGGTTCAGGCTAATTACAAAAAACTTCATAGCTTTTAAAAATTACAAGAAATGCCTTGAGGTTTGATTCCGTCTTAAATTTTTCACCTTCATAAGCAAAAAATATTTAAAAAATCCCTGATATTTATAGAACTATTATAGTTACCCCCCTTAAATTTAAGACATAATCAAACCTGATGGGGCTTTTTGTAATTTTGAAACATCTTTGGAATTTTTTATAATAGCCCAACCCTCATAGAGGGTTTTGTAATTATCTCTGTTTTTAATGCACTTGATCAAAATTGAATTGTATTATTTTTATTCATGTTTTGTTTCTATATTGTTTCAATGTGCTTTATTTTAATATGTGAGGTTTATGCATATGTTTTTGGTTGTTTTTAGGATTTCAATTTTCAAGTATAAGATTGATTATTTTTAGGTGACAAAAATCGCATTTCACTGAAATTTATAAGCTGAAACATGTTTGAAACAACAATATCAAAAAGTCCGCAGAAAATACATGAATGTAGAAAATTCCCAAAAAAAAAGGATATGGGCATAAAAATGCCCGAAAAAAAAAATACAGGAGCGTAAAAATGTATTTTTCACCCACTGTAGGGCAATTGTGTATTTATCCTTTTTTATTTGTGTTTTTATGAGGGTCCCTTTTTGTATTTTTTTCCCTTTTTATAGGGACTATTGTTTTGGGGAAATTACATAAAATACCCTCTTTTTGGTAAACATACCACAAATTACGCTCCTATCACTTTTGTACCTATTTTGTTTTCTTTTTTACCTACTTTTTTCTTTTTTTACGCTCCTGTATTTTTTTTTTTATTATTTTCACCCTTTTTCGTTTTTTTTTTGTTCCTATATTGCTTTATATGTTATGTATGTTGTTTCAATGTTGTTTAATTTTTGTTTTGTTGTTTCTATGTTGTTTCTTTGTTGTTTCGATGTTTCAAACTTTTACCTATTTTTATGTTTTTTTGTTCATGTATTATTTTGTATATTGTTTCTATTATTTCGGTGTTGTTCTATAATATTTTTAATGTTGTTCTAATAATATTTTTTGTTGTTTCCATGTAATGTTCAATGTGTAAATATAATTTTTACCTATTTTTAAGCTCTTTTTATTCATGTGGATTTTTTAATATTTTTTACGTTGTTTCTGGGTTGTTTTCATACCATTTTTAATGATGTTTCGAAGTTTCTTTGTTGTTTCCATGTAGTTTTCGATGTTTAAACACAATTTTTACCTATTTTTAATTCTTTTTGCTCATATGGTGTTTTCTATATTATTTCTGGTTTGTTTTCATATTGTTTCAATTTTTTTATGTTTTCATGCATTGGATGATTGAATTGTGTTTTTCTATTCATGTTGTTTCTACAATATTTTTAATTCATTTGGTTTTAATATGTGTTGTTTTATGTGTATATTTCTTGATTTTTTTAAAAAGACTTCGAGTATAAAATGGATTATTTAAGTGTAACACCCCGAAATTTTCAAATATAAAATGTGTGCAAATATTCATTTACCGTATTTTTTTTTCATGAGAAAGACAACTCATTATAGCAAGCCATTTAATTTTCAAAAGAACAATAATTACAGTGGAAACAATCACATAAAATAATTTGAACAAAATTTGACATCTACATATAAATTCTATCAGACCATTTGACAGTGAAAGACTTTGAAAAATATCGCGTACATACTTTTATTTATAAGAGAAATTAGGCTGTAAATATATTTTATTTAAAATTCAATAGCAATAGCGGAAGCAATTTATAAAGAGTAGAAAATTCATATATTCGTTTCTAAGAAATTAGCACATTTACTAATCCATAAAAATATCCCTTTTAGTCTATTTGCATAAATAAACTTAGAAAATCATAGTAATTCATCATTTATTATCTCAATAAGAAAATTTCCTAGAAACTGAACATTTGTTCTCAACACCCATCAATTATCACACAAAGTCTAGCATCGTAGGTAAAATACTTAGAAAATAATAATTTGTTTAACAATTCCTCATTCAATTGAAAATTAACATTTAGAAAAAGACATCGCTATAGTAGTTGCATAGGAAAATCATAATAATTTCTTATTCATTGAAAACATCATTTAAAAATAAAACAATAATTTCTTATTCATTGAAAACATCCTTTCATTCCTTTCATTCCCAAGTTGCCTGCTAAATACAAAGATATCTCACATGGCATGAGTAAATCATATAAAAATTTGGGAAAGATTAGAAATTTGCCATCTCAACTATTGTTATAAGAAAAATCCACTAAAAGTAAATATGCCTCCAAATTACATCTTAGTTCCTAGAAAAATCTTAAATACATGTCTCTTAGAATTCTATTGTATTTTCTAAGGTTTGTCCATCCGTCTATAGATGTTGTAGCCTCACTAAAATTTAATCTTTTTCCCCTATATTGATTAGAAATATTTGCGAGTTTCTCCAAACATTCAAAGTTAACTAGTATCTATATTTAAATAATAGTCTTGCTATTTCTCTTATGTACAATTAAACGTTAACTTTAGGTTTTGCTCTAAACCATATGTCATCTTGAAACTAAAGTATTTAAATAGATTTGGTCATTCGGTTGGTCAAAAATATTCCATCTCGTGATTTTTCTTAGTTGGTCGTGACTAACTTAAAACAAAGTCAATAATTATATGCTTTCAACTTTCATTCGAGGATATATAGGGTTTTGTCTTAACAAATATCTTAACTACAAAAGTATCGTTGGTGTTTGATCTTAACTTGTTGGCGTGTCATGCATCTATCCATAAAGTTCCGATTTCTTATCATTTTCTCCACCAAAAATATATTCATATATCTCGATAAATATTCGTAACTCATAGGTGAACGGTGAACGATATATAATGTGCTTAACCTAATATCACGGGTGTTACAAATTCTTCTTCCTTAAGTACAACCAAAATTGCATTGTCAGGCTAATAAGAAACACCATTAGCAACTATAACAAATTCGTTGAGGTCATAGATTAGATTATGGTTTCTCATCCCGCAAATAAAACTTACATACCACTTGTATCTCATTAAATCTTATTTCTAAGTACAAGTCATTCAACCATTGTTTCAATAATTGATTTCAATGCTTTCAACTTTCATTAGAAGGTGTTACACTCGTTGGTGTTTGATTATCAACTTAGCAAACTCTCTCACCAAGTATTCTTATTCTATTTGTAACTCATAGGTGAACGGTGAACGATATATAAACTAATATCACGGTAAATTCTTATTTAACTTCTTAGAAATTCTCCGCACACTTCTCGTTTCTCTCCATAAAACTTGAAACTTCACATTTTCCCATTGCCACTCTAGTCTCGGTGTTGAACTCTAGCAAAAAAAAATACTTTCTATAAACCTTATGTAATACCCCACTCTAGGGGTCTAAAAACATTGATCTTGATCTTCCACAATCGTAACTATACTCCACTCATTAATAACTTCAACTTTAACCAGGTCAACTTATATTCCTCATACGATAATGTTCTGACCAATATTACACAGTCTAACCACAATTTAAACTTATTGAAATTCAGTGGGTGATATCGAGACCTCAAATCGATCCTAAATAGCTTCTTTAAGTAATCAAGTGAATCATTCATCATTAGCACTGGGTACTTGTTTTGTATTCAAATAAATTCTCCATATAATCAATATACTCCATAGATCCATCTTATCTTAACATGATTGACTCTTCTCATGGTGATACTCTAAGTTGGATAAGTCCTTTAACCAAATAATTCTTGTAATTGCATATTCTAATTCCTTCAGCGTCATCCTATGGGTGAATTTGATACCGTGTCATTCCAAGTAAAAAGTCAATGGTGAAATCTACAAGTCTATCATATGGAATCCCAAATAAAAGTTTCTAAAAATATATTTCATAGCCTCGAATAATTAGCATATTGACCATTACCAAATCAAAGATTGGGAACCTACTGCACTATCCAAATACTCTGACAATTTCTACTCTTAAACTTTATATTGCCTTCTTTCCTGACACTAGTCGGGGTACAGTACTAGCCCTTGCTCCGTAGGAAAAAAATAAACTCATATTATTAATGCATCGAACACTATCTCCTTATGGGAGACCCTATACTTTCTCGTTCTTACTAAACTAGTCAATGCCTAAGATCACATCAAAATCTCTCATTCTTATAACATATAAATCCACTTCTAAATCCTTTCCATTAACCTTCAATTTCATGACTTTAGACATCCGAATAAGAATTAGTGCCTTTTCCAATTGCTATACTAACATCATAACCATCTCCAAGTATCATCATTAATTCTTAAAAAAAACGAACATGGCGTAAATCATGAATATTCAACTTGAAAGACATTAAAGTCTATCCAATCTATGTTGCTAGTATTCTACTCATAGTCAATCCTAACATTCTAGATCGTCTATTGTTTGAATAAATTTGTAATGAACCTCAGGTATTCTATCACAAAGGTCTTCTAAGGTTTGTATTGTTCTCTATACCTCTCTATAGAATTCATCAATATCTTGCAATAGTCCAATAGTCATATTCTATTGTATGTGACATGCATCCATGAAATATAATTTGATCATTTTTTTTCCGCAATAGAAATCATGTAATTTGTCAGCAGCGGTAGCAATGGAAATAGCAGTAGCAGTAGCAATGGCAGTAGCAATAGAAGTAGAAATGGAACTTTTGAAAATTTAACTTCGTACCTTGGCTTTGGAGTTGGCGTGGCATAGCGGTGGTGGATTCGTAGCTCTTTTCATTTATTAAAAGAATTTCTAAATCATTTATCAGAGTATACACACACGAAGACTACATCTTTTTTTTTGCAGTATACTCGAAGACTACATCTTTTTTTTTTGCAAGTCTACAGGAAGGTAGACCTGCTCTGATACCACCTGTAACATCCTAGAATTTCTTTTATAAAATACACAAGCATACTCCTAATTTTAACGATGAAAAGGAACATGGACAATTTATACTTCACTAAGCTGTGTCGCTCACCCCACATATAACAAACTTTTCAGGTGAAGGAGATGGCGCTGGCTAAGAGCGGTGGATATGACAAGGCATATGGATTTATTTACGAATGTTTATTTAAAAAAATGTTGAACTATTTACTTCTTTTTAAGTTATTAGTTTTATTTTCCAGTTCATAATTGACACAATTAGACGATGGTTAACTTTTATTTATGAAATATTTTGCTTCCGCTACAATTGTCTCAGTTTAATTTTATTTTTAAATTATCCATGTTCCTTTTCATCGTTAAAATTAGGAGTATGCTTGTGTATTTTATAAAAGAAATTCTAGGATGTTACATTAACAAGGACAAAATTTATTTTTTCACTGAAATTTTATTGAAAGAAACATGTTTGAAACATGTCGAAATAATCTTGAAACAACAGCGTAAAAAAGTCCGAAAATTTTGGCGGGAGCGTAAATTTGTGTAAAAAATAGGCGGGAGCGTAAATTTAGGCAAAATAGTACCAGGAAGCGTAAAAGGCGACATTGTCTCCAAAAAGTGGGGCAATTATGTCAAAAGCCCTATTTTTTTTGGTCATGGGCCCCTAAATAGTCAGAGTCTGTCTTAGGTATAATTAAAAAGAAAAAAACCTAAAATTTGTGGTATTTATAGGTTTGATTTCGTTTTATATTACCCCAACCATTAGTTGAAATAGCCGGACCAAATTCTCATTCATATGTGCACAAATGGTGATATGATCCCTAAACCCATTTTCTAATTTTTCTTGAACTGAAACTATCAAGTTACAAATAACTTTGCTTCTTAATTGACCAAATTTGTTATGCTATTAAAGGATTCATTGACCGTATAATTTTTATTGGCACCCCTTTCTCTCTTACTTTTAGTCTGTAGCCGCAGTCAGCATATTTACTTCACAAGTACATCTTCATTTTTTCAAGCGCAAGCCACTATATACATTTTCTAATTACAATCTGTTCATATACTCACCTCAAACACAAAAGCTGATGATTAGTTACGGAGATAAAAAAGATCAAATTTTGAATTTTATGAGGATTCCTCTCAGAATCAAATTCATGTTTAAGGTTATAAAACCAGCTAGGATACCTGTTAAACAAATTCTTGTTTCTAGAAATTGCTCTTTTTTTCTTCTCTTTTTTCGTGTAGAATTTATAAGGTAGGAAGTCCTGAAGTGTGGCCATCAGCTGGGTGGCACAAATTCTGTCTGATTTAGTAAGATCGTCTCCCACTAAGTAATTTTTTTTTTGATCGGTATCTCCCACTAAGTAATTAATTCCACGGCATCTTGTCAAAGAAAAAAAAGGAAAACGCTTCATGAAAATGCAGGATGTGGCAACATCTACCACACAAAAAATTAATGAGGCTCCAAATGAAATATTTTACTGGCATGCTATTAACCAAATGAATTTTTTATCCTTGAACTATGCACGGCAGCATATTGCCAAAAAAACCAAAAAATATATTTAAAAAAAAATGATTACCAGATGCATTACACATCAAGCATCTTTTTCTTTAAATTCCATAGTTATTTGGACAACCAAATGAAGTAGAACATAACAAAGCTTGAAGGACAACTGTTACGAATAGAAGATACACAAAGAGGCCAGTGATCAGGACAGGATAAACAACATGAACATTCCGAGACAAATGCTCATGCATCTCTCCAATTAACAGTTACCAACAGCTACCTTTATCATTGAGAAATCAAGTTACATCAACTAGACATAACCTAAATACATAAAGGTATCGAATTCTTACTCTCCTCTCGACCACGGTATTCTTCAATCACTTGTTGTCAAGTGTAATACAACATTATCTTGAACATTTTGGTCTGAGGTTGCTCTGAATAAAGGGATGAATGATATACAGTGTGATAACTATCTGCAGAAATTGGCTCATAAACAGGAAATTGATCTTTTCAACTGTTTTTAGGTTCACATACAAATATTCTGCATAAACAAGGAAATACAAAGATTTGTCACCCTGGAAAAAACTAGCAGAATATCTTTTACATCTGCGCTGCACCAACACTTTCTTCCTTGTCTTCCTCACTCGTAAACCTCCGCTCAATGTTTTCTTCATTTGAGCCCAAAAACAAGCCTGCTTCGCTTTGTATGCTATTCTCACTACTTAGACTAGAGGAAAGATGAGGTAGCGAAATGGAATTCCTTTTGTAATTCCATACAAGCATCGAAATGTAATCCTGAGGTGAAATCAAGCCTTGTTCTTTAAGGCAGTTGCGTTGCTCCTCAAGAGTAGTTGAGTCCTCAAGCTTTATATATTCAACCAATGCTTTCTCATGATCCGGCCTCCACCCTGCTGGAAACGGGGAATAATCAGTTTCAGGCACAAGAGACATCCGAGTATATTGGAGTCCATCAATTGACTCAACAAGGCCCATTCTCAGCAAATTATGAAATTCTGGCGACTGCCCTTTTTTTTCCTTGAGAGGACGACTCAAATTCCGAGCCCCAATCTTGTAAACTTTCGCTCGCGACCTCAGCTTGTACTTTGCAGCATAAAGCTTCGCAAGCGAGCCTCTAATTATGTACGAACAAAAATTAACTATTTTCTTCCTGTTGTCAGCATATCGGTACCACTCAACTATCGTCGACAAGAACTTATTCATTTGAGCATTTGTGTGAGCCTGAGTAGCGTGAAACATTCTAAAACAAGGTTGGGGATCTGGATCTCTATCTCCCTTGAGAAAGTTCAATTTCCTAAACTGTTTAATACACTGCTTCAAGCTAGCCGTGACTGACAACAGTGTCCCCACACCCTTCTCGCTTATAATTTTTCCACCAGTCGCAGTATATCGCAGAGTAGGATAAACAACTCTTCGGCATAATACATGATCAAGAAACATAATGCCTTTAGTTATGTGTTCTATAGGGAGGCTCTCATTGTCAAGCTTTAGCATATACTTCTGGTCACAGAATTCTATCAACTGTTTTCTCAAAATTGCTGCATCTGCCCTTGGCCCTCTAACTCCAACCAAGATGTGACCACCATAACGTATGTAATCAATCTTCCTAGTCTTATCTGGACCACTCGTTGGGACAAATTCCGGCCAAGATGTATTTCCTTGTTCTGCCTCCCCATCAGGGCTGTTCCATATGACATCACTGGTAGATGGCTTATAAAATTCCCTGATTTTATCTTCCATCCATCGGTCCAATTCATCAAGGCATACGTTAGCCAGAAGGGGACTAAGAATTCCACAATGACCCCACGAAGGACATATCTCGGCCTCCTCTGGTGCAAACCCGAAAAACGTTTCCAACCAATATGGGTCCGGCTTCGGCTCGTCTTCTGCTAAAACTCTCTTCTTCTGATACTTCCTCTTCGTTTTCTTTTTCTTCTCACCATCATCAGCCCTGCTCGTGACAACAGGTGTGGTTAGTGCAGCTTTTATCAAATCGATCACCTTCTTATCCCTAACATCCCTCATCAGAGCACTAATCACCATCCCAACCTTCATCCCATCCAATACAGTACTCAGATCTCCCTTTATATACCACAAATACCCTGCAAAATTCCTCCTGATCACCCTCAACACCGTATGGGCATTCCTTCCCGGCCTAAATGCAAATGACTTTTGCGAAAACCTTGCCTCATAAACCGGCTCTAATATCATGAACAACACCTCCTGAACAATCCTATCCTGGAAAGGTGATGGCTGCGTAGTTGTCAAAATCGCCCTAATTTTCCTCTTCGACAAAGACTCGTAATCGGTCTTGTCCTTTGGGGACCTAATGAAAAACTCTAACCTAGCTCCCCACTTAAACCTGTTATCAAGGACCGCATTTCGTAACGCCAACAAGTCCTCGAGCGCAGGACGTGTGATGGAGCTACGGGGCATGTATGCACCGGTCTCATCGGCGCATACCTTTTGGTATGCCAACACCCACAACTCAAACCTCCTCAAATAATTTGTCAAATTAGAAACAGTTTTATCGGGCTCTCGGAAATTCTCTACCCACATTTGGGAACAAATGGCGACACCATCCTCCTTCATCAAGGTGGCCGGGTCATCCGGGTCGGGAACTCGCCTGGTAAATGTATAAGTGCTGTACATAAGTGCTCTGAATGGAAAAACCCCATTTTTATTTCTTGGGTTGGCACTATTAATCAATTGAGAGTGGAGTAATAATGTGTTTGTGTTCTGCAATAAGGCTGTTGCTCTGTTTCTGTTTCTGAATGCTCTATGGCTCAACAAGACCACAGTTCGATGCATTTAACTGTCGTATTAACTATAGATTAAATAAACAAATTTTGAAATTTCAATCGATCATAGGATACAAAGGTTCAACTTTGGACAACGAATTAAATGGGCAAAAGGGAAATTAAGAAAGAGAGATGTTTGAACTTACGCAGAAAGCTGATTGCAAGAGAGGAAAGACCTTGAAACATTAGCTGATTTCTGATACCTAAGGTTGGTTGTTAATGAGATTAGGGTTTTTGGGGGGTTTTGGGGGTAAGTTTTCATAGCAGAATATCTGAAACCTAAGCCCTACCAGGTAAAACTGAAAAATGAGATCACATAGGAATAAACATCAAACTGACCAAAAAAAGGGCAAAAGAAATGATGTTGGAATGTAGTTTTGGTTGGGGAAAAAACAATTTGTTTCTATCAGTAAACTAATTTTGATTTTGACAAAAGGTTTTAAATGAGTCACATTTTACATTTCCATGGATGTTTTTTTTTCCCCCTCTTTCTCACCTCCCCTAGGCCCTAACTAGAAATTTATTTATTTATTAAATTAATTATAGTAATATGTTATTGGATTTAAAGGAGGTTAAAATAAGGTGAAGGTTAACCAGTAATATACAATTGTAGACAAATTAATTTTGCACCAATTAAATGGTGACACATGTGAAATTCTATATTAAATATCAATTATATATTTTCTATTTATATTTGGGAATTAATCAAATTTCATTCTAAAATTAAATAGATAATGAATTGATATTTTAATATATGTTTTTAATGGCCAATTAAAGATCGCCAAATGTCAAATTCTCATATCAAGATTTATCTTGATAAATTATTAAAAAACATTATCTCAATTATCACATTTTGTGATTATAGAGATAATATTAAATCTTGAAGGACCAATCAAATCGAAGTTTTCTGCATATGAGTTATCCAAGAACTCCTCTCCTACAAGTATAAATATGGGTCATTCTCATGGAATTAAATCCCAATTAGAAGAGAATAAATCCAAGCAAGAAAGGCGGTGGAGGAAATTCTCTCAACTATAGAAGATCAAATTCAAGGAGTTCACGGTGTTCAAGACGAAATTTGAGGCGTTCATCACGGAGTCTGCTCAAATCATAGCGTTTGATTTGAGAATAAGTTGTCAAGCCCTAGAGCTAACATTATCAAATATAAAGTTCATCTTGTAGGAAGATCAAAAGGTCAATTTCATCAACAATTTCTCATATCCAAGTCAGATATCGTCAAATATATCATGTTTGATTCGAGGTTAAGCTTTGAAGCCCTCGAATTAATATTATTCAAATTATAATTCAAGTTTGGAGAAGATCAAGCTGAAGAGTTCATCTCCAAAATCTCGAGTTCTAATTATTATATTCTCAAAAAGAGAATCAGCGGATTTATAGAGATTTTAACCTATATTTTCCATTTGATTCGAATAATAATTAATTTGTACGATTTTTCTTTTTATTATTTCGCAGACAATAAAAATTTGTGCTACAAATTTTTGGCACGCTCAGTGGGACAATCTCTACATCTCATCTCTTTTCCTCAACAACTTTTGAAGTATTCAGATGGCTACTGGCAAGAGAACATCAATGAAAGTTGCTTCTTCAAACTCTTCAAGTGATGTAAGTAGAAGTGTTGGTATCCCTACAAGGAGTATGTCCAAGAAGCTGAGTGAATCCTTTGAGGAAACTCCATTGCGAGCTAAAAGGAATTCAACGTATCTAGAAGATGATGGAGACTTAAGAGATGATGCTTTATCCCTAACCTCCCGCTCAACATCAAGTTGCTCAAACATGGTACCAGTTATGGTGACGAATGCTACATCGCTTGAAGAGCAAATCGCAAGTTTGACGAGAGTCATTGAGGAACTCTCCAATCATGTCAAAGAGCAAAAGACTCACAAATTGCAAGTTGATGAACAAAGTAGATAATGCTTATACAAGTCGTGCGATGGGCAAGCAAGTTGAAGCACATGATGAAGTTGAGACATCCATGAGGTAGTAACCAATTGAAAAATAGAAGTCTCTAGAAAATGAGTTGCAAGTCATCTCATCTGATGGGCTGATTCCAGTCGACCAACTTAAGGAGTTCATTATGGGACTATTAAAGACAAGTTTGATGAAAGTTCCAAATCGTCTATGACTCACGCCAAGCCGTACACACAAAGAATCCACAACTTGAAGATGTCTACTGGTTACCAACCTCTGAAGTTCTAACAATTCGATGACAAGGCAACCCAAAATAGCATGTGGCTTACTTATGGAGATCGCCTAGTAAAGCAGTTTGTCCGGTCCTGGAAGGACAACGCATTCGATTGGTACATAGACTTGGAAGCAAACTCAATTCACAGTTGGGAACAATTACAGCAGGAGTTTCTCAATTGATTTTACAGCACCTGGTGGATGATTAGCATGATTGAGAATACACGTTAATGGAAGGAAGAACCTATCATCGATTACATCAATCAATGGAGGAACTTGAGCCTCAACTGTAAACACCGATTGTCAGAAGCTTCGACTATTGAGATGTGCATCTAAGGAATGCATTGGGGCTTTCGATATATTCTTCAGGGAATCCAACCGAAGATATTTGAAGAGTTGGCTACTCGGGCCCATGCATGGACTTAAGCATGGCCGCAAGTGGATTCGAAGGACCACCCATCCAAGAGTCTCAAAGATCCAAACAATGATATGAAGCCAAAAAAGGGGGCAAGTTTTCTTCTAAAGCTCCAAACGAGAGTCGATGCCAGTCAGTACAACTCTTATCAAATTCAAAGGAAAGACAAATGACCAACTTGGTGAAAGAAAGACATCTCCCAATAAAGTGGGCAAAGAAAGTCGACTCTGAAAGAGATGCAAGGAAAACAATATTCATTCCTCGACTCTGATGTCTCTGGGATATTCGATGATCTACTTAAATCAAACCTCATTGAAATACCCAAAATGAAGCATCCCGAAAAAGCTAGGCGAGTTGATGACTCAAAGTACTGCAAATACCACCATTTGGTAGGCCATCCAATTCACGATTGCTTCGTATTCAAAGATAAAATCATGCAGTTATCTCGCCAAGGAAATATATTATTTGAGGAAGATAATGCAACTAGTAATCTTATTACTATAGCATTTGGACCCATTGATCTTGTGATGGAGAACATGCTTAACGATAGCCATGTTTCATGCAATGTGACAAGTGAGTAATAGGCTTCATCTAGCGAACCATGTTTATTTGAGAAAGAAGTTAACACATTTACCGAAGATTGTGTGTCGGCAATGACCTTCACTGATGAGGACTTGCAACTTGGTTCCAAACACACAGTAGGCCATTGTTCGTGACTGGCTATACTCGCGAGCAAAAGATGAATATGATTTTGATTGATGGAGTTTCTACGGTAAATATCTTGTCACTGCGTACACTTAAAAGAGTTGGAAATCCCCATGGATGAACTCGCAAATAATCGTTTGATGATCCAAGGTTGCAATCAAGGGGAACAAAGGGCTATCGCATCATAAGATTGTAATTATTTATGGGTAACATGGCCTCAACTCCACTATTTCATGTTATAGATGCTAAAACCTTTTACATAAAAATGGGGTGGTTCCTTCTACTTGGCATCAATGCTTCAAGTATTGTAGAGATGGCATGGTAAGAAAAGTTCTTGGAGATGATAAACCTTTCACCGAGGCAGAGACACATTTTTCCGATGCCAAGTACTATTTCAAAGACATTAAGTCAATCAAAGCTAAAGAAAATCCACCCAAGAAACAAGATGATGAAGTCAAAGATGCTTCTGCAAGACGTGATGACAATGGACCTCTAGAGGAATTGGTGTTGCCTTTAACAAAACTTGATGCCAAGAAACCATCTCCTCAGCCCCTCAAAAAGCTTGTCCACCCAAATGAGGGACCAACACTAAACATGGAGAAGGGCTCTGAAATGTGTTCACTTGGTTTTATACCATTGATTTGGGCTTCCGAGACTAGAGTTTTGTGTTGTTTTTGAGTATTTTGAGTCATTTTTGTTATATCTCATAGGTTAGGTATTAATTTCCATTATTTCGAGTCATTTGAGTGGCCAAGACATGTTGAGGGCCAATTATATTAAGTTTAGAGTCATTGTAATGAGTCGTGTGTCAAATGAAAAAAGGATGATCAAACAACGAGATTGAAATGCCCAAACGCGTATGAAATTTCCATCACTGGCAGGGTTTAGTGTTTTGGCCATAACTCTCTCTACAAAATAGATATTAAGCTGATTCAAGTGGCTATGAAAAGCTACGAGCAAGGGCTACAACTCTTATGAAGACACCCAAAGCAAATTTGGACGTTTGGATGGCGCTACAGCGCGAAAAAGAGGCGCTGCAGCGCAACATCGGCGCCGCAGCGCCCAAAACGCACGCCGCAGCGCTCGGGAGTGTTCTACGGGCGCTGCAGCGTGGTAATACCTTTTTCAGTTTGTGATCCTACTTTTTTTTAGTTGTTAAGAAAAAATTATGTCGAGTCTCTATATATTTGCTTTGAGTTAAGTCGAGTCGAGTCATTTGTTGAACTGTAGAACTGCATGACTAAGTGAATTTGTTGAATATGAGTTGAACGATCAAGAGAGCATGTGTTTGAATTCTGATCTATTCTTCTTTCCATTAATTCCATCTATGTGCTTAACTTTGTTGATTTATTTGAGGATGATTTATGCAGTTGAGTATTTCTTGTATGATCCCACCGGATTCTAGAACTTGTTTGATCACTAGTCGAGGCGAAATCTTAGGTGAAGTAACACTAAGAAAATGATTTAGGCCATCTTTGAGCAAGCTAGAGCCAAAAAAAAAAATGCCTACCTTTTTATTATATACTTTCACTAGTGTCCCATTTGAGCCTGTTAAACCTGTTCTTTGGCAACCAATCTTTTACCTTGAGCCTACATGTGAAAATCTTAATTACTCATCACTCATACACACAAAAAATAGAAGAATATTGAAGGTTGAGGAGGGTATGATAAGTAGGGTATTTGTTATTTGCATGGAGTTTCCCGAAAAAAAAATATATATAAAACCCCATGTGTTAAAATATACAAAAGAATAAGTTTGGGGGTTTCGAAAAAAAAATAAAATCAGTGAGTATAGGCTCATAAAAGGAGAACAATGGAGAATTAAAAAAAAGAAGTGAAGGTAGCTATTTTGTTTGGCGAGTTGAAGAAATTGACAATTGTGTGTTTAGGTGATTTGAACCATTTAATCCTTTATTTCCCGATCATATCCTAAGGCCCACATTACAAGCTTTGAAAGTCCTATTGATCCTTGTGTTACATTAGCCTATATTAGCGGAGATTAGTGTGAATGACAAGCTTATGGAGTCCGGTAAGCATTTCATCTGGATATTCAAAAAGTGGATCATTTTGACAACACTTGATTGCGTGAATCTATTTGAATAATGTAAACGGAGTTGGCATGTACATTCCACACTTTTGATCACAATGCTAAAACGCATGTTTGATTGGTAGTGAAACGAGTATTGAGACAAATAATTTTAGTCGTGAAGTTTTGCAGTTAGTCGTGTCGAGTAAGTTTTCTATATTTTTGTGTCTTGGATACTTCAGATTCTTCAAGAGTTTGTAATTGCTTGAGGACAAACAATATTCTAAGTTTGGGGTATTTGTTCACTTGATTTTATACCATTGATTTGGGCTTCCGAGACTAGAGTTTTGTGTTGTTTTTGAGTATTTTGAGTCATTTTTGTTATATCTCATAGGTTATGTATTAATTTCCATTATTTCGAGTCATTTGAGTGGCCAAGACATGTTGCCAATTTATTAAGAGTCATTGTAATGAGTCGTGTGTCAAAAGAAAAAAGGATGATCAAACAACGAGATTGAAATGCCCAAACGCGTATGAAATTTCCATCACTGGCAGGGTTTAGTGTTTTGGCCATAACTCTCTCTAAAAAATTTATATTGAGCTGATTCAAGTGGCTATGGAAAGCTAAGAGCGAGGTCTACAACTACTATGAAGACACCCAAAGCAAATTGGACGTTTGGATAGTGCTACAACGAAAAACGAGGCGCAAGCGCAACATCGGCGCCCAGATGCCTAAAACGCACGCCGCAGCCGCTCGGGAGTGTTCTACGGCGCTGCGCAGCGTGGTAATACCTTTTTCAGTTTGTGATCCCTTTTTTTTTTTTTTTTAGTTGTTAAGAAAAAAATTATGTCGAGTCTCTATATATTTGCTTTGAGTTAAGTCTAGTCGAGTCATTTGTTGAATCGTAGAACTGCATGACTAAGTGAATTTGTTGAATATGAGTTGAACGATCAAGAAAGCATGTGTTTGAATTCTGATCTATTCTTCTTTCCATTAATTCCATCTATGTGCTTAACTTTGTTGATTTATTTGAGGATGATTTATGCAGTTGAGTATTTCTTGTATGATCCCACCGGATTCTAGAACTTGTTTGATCACTAGTCGAGGCGAAATCTTAGGTGAAGTAACACTAAGAAAATGATTTAGGCCATCTTTGAGCAAGCTAGAGCCAAAAAAAAAAATGCCTACCTTTTTATTATATACTTTCACTAGTGTCCCCTTTGAGCCTGTTAAACCTGTTCTTTGGCAACCAATCTTTTACCTTGAGCCTACATGTGAAAATCTTAATTACTCATCACTCATACACACAAAAAATAGAAGAATATTGAAGGTTGAGGAGGGTATGATAAGTAGGGTATTTGTTATTTGCATGGAGTTGCCCGAAAAAAAATATATATATAAAACCCCATGTGTTAAAATATACAAAAGAATAAGTTTGGGGGTTTCGAAAAAAAAAATAAAATCAGTGAGTATAGGCTCATAAAAGGAGAACAATGGAGAATTAAAAAAAGAAGTGAAGGTAGCTATTTTGTTTGGCGAGTTGAAGAAATTGACAATTGTGTGTTTAGGTGATTTGAACCATTTAATCCTTTATTTCCCGATCATATCCTAAGGCCCACATTACAAGCTTTGAAAGTCCTATTGATCCTTGTGTTACATTAGCCTATATTAGCGGAGATTAGTGTGAATGACAAGCTTATGGAGTCCGGTAAGCATTTCATCTGGATATTCAAAAAGTGGATCATTTTGACAACACTTGATTGCGTGAATCTATTTGAATAATGTAAACGGAGTTGGCATGTACATTCCACACTTTTGATCACAATGCTAAAACGCATGTTTGATTGGTAGTGAAACGAGTATTGAGACAAATAATTTTAGTCGTGAAGTTTTGCAGTTAGTCGTGTCAAGTAAGTTTTCTATATTTTTGTGTCTTGGATACTTCGTATTCTTCAAGAGTTTGTAATTGCTTGAGGACAAACAATATTCTAAGTTTGGGGGTATTTGTTCACTTGATTTTATACCATTGATTTGGGCTTCCGAGACTAGAGTTTTGTGTTGTTTTTGAGTATTTTGAGTCATTTTTGTTATATCTCATAGGTTATGTATTAATTTCCATTATTTCGAGTCATTTGAGTGGCCAAGACATGTTAGAGTCATTGTAATGAGTCGTGTGTCAAAAGAAAAAAGGATGATCAAACAACGAGAGATTGATTTGAAGAAAAATGCCCAAACGCGTATGAAATTTCCATCACTGGCAGGGTTTAGTGTTTTGGCCATAACTCTCTCTAAAAAATTTATATTGAGCTGATTCAAGTGGCTATGGAAAGCTAAGAGCGAGGTCTACAACTACTATGAAGACACCCAAAGCAAATTCGGACGTTTGGATAGCGCTACAACGCGAAAACGAGGCGCTGAAGCGCAACATCGGCGCCGCAGATGCCAAAAAACGCACGCTTGGCCTTTCGGGAGTGTTCTACGGGCGCTGCAGCATGGTAATACCTTTTTCAGTTTGTGATCCTATTTTTTTTTAGTTGTTAAGAAAAAATTATGTCGAGTCTCTATATATTTGCTTTGAGTTAAGTCGAGTCGAGTCATTTGTTGAACTGTAGAACTGCATGACTAAGTGAATTTGTTGAATATGAGTTGAACGATCAAGAGAGCATGTGTTTGAATTCTGATCTATTCTTCTTTCCATTAATTCCATCTATGTGCTTAACTTTGTTGATTTATTTGAGGATGATTTATGCAGTTGAGTATTTCTTGTATGATCCCACCGGATTCTAGAACTTGTTTGATCACTAGTCGAGGCGAAATCTTAGGTGAAGTAACACTAAGAAAATGATTTAGGCCATCTTTGAGCAAGCTAGAGCCAAAAAAAAAATGCCTACCTTTTTATTATATACTTTCACTAGTGTCCCATTTGAGCCTGTTAAACCTGTTCTTTGGCAACCAATCTTTTACCTTGAGCCTACATGTGAAAATCTTAATTACTCATCACTCATACACACAAAAAATAGAAGAATATTGAAGGTTGAGGAGGGTATTTGTTATTTGCATGGAGTTGCCCGAAAAAAAATATATATATAAAACCCCATGTGTTAAAATATACAAAAGAATAAGTTTAGGGGTTTCGAAAAAAAAATAAAATCAGTGAGTATAGGCTCATAAAAGGAGAACAATGGAGAATTAAAAAAAAGAAGTGAAGGTAGCTATTTTGTTTGGCGAGTTGAAGAAATTGACAATTGTGTGTTTAGGTGATTTGAACCATTTAATCCTTTATTTCCCGATCATATCCTAAGGCCCACATTACAAGCTTTGAAAGTCCTATTGATCCTTGTGTTACATTAGCCTATATTAGCGGAGATTAGTGTGAATGACAAGCTTATGGAGTCCGATAAGCATTTCATCTGGATATTCAAAAAGTGGATCATTTTGACAACACTTGATTGCGTGAATCTGTCACGCCCCAAACGGGACGCGACGAACGATTCACAACTTAAATACAAATGGACTAACAGTCCAGACAATACCAATGAGAACCCAATAAAACAGAGTCTAAATAGCAGCGGAAATAAATAACAGATACAAGTTATCACTTAAAGTCTACATTCCATCACCAAATTACAATCCGAAATTCAACAAGGTAGTAACTTAACGTCAAAGGGTCATACGCCCCTCAATTACAAACCCGAATTGATTAGGATACAAAAGTCCAACAACAACATAATAAGAAAAGAGTCCGATCAACAACAAGATGCAGTAAATCCAACAAGCGTAGTACAAGGTCTCAATCCAGAGCCGGTTCAGCATCCCCATCGAAATCCTCATCTAAGGTTAGAAAACAAAGGGATGAGACAAAAATCTCGTGGATGGGGTGATCGTAATGCGAGTGTGGCGTAATATAGTTAATATGAGAAAGCGATTACGAAAAAACGCGTGAGTATGATGCATGGTTTCACACACGATTCAAGCGTCGTGATAAATTAATTAAATAATATAATTATACGATTTAAGAAAAGCGATTCATGGTCACACAGCACTATGTGATACGAGCCAAGACAGGTAGATTGCGTACGGAAGTGTAACGCCAATCCTATGCAAGGCAATTAATGGTTGCGTCACGGACTTGTAGCGCCAACCAATGCAAAATAGGTAAGCGGTTGCATGACGGGAATGTAACGCCAACCAAAACGGGACGATAACTCCGAATCGTGTGGATCGGGACAATGATTCCTTCGTTCTTCCTTGTAGCTCCCGTCAAGTATGGTCCAAGACGGCACCTTATCGCTCCGTAGGCAAAGACAAAATCCAAAGAGAGTGGCGAGGCTCGGATCTGTCATAATCATGATTATACCTCGATTACTACGACCGCTTCCCTTGGACAAACTCCGTCCCTCGATTTGCGGGATTAGGGCGATGGGGTAGGAAGAGTGGAATAGCAGCCGAGCTGCCTTGGTTCCATCCCCGACGTATCCATTCCGATTGTGAGCTCGACACACCAAGTTGACTCGAGCGGGAAGGTAATTACAATTACAGTGATCAACCAGGCAATCAGTATTATTGATTCAGGAAGCGATTTAGGAGAATTTTCGAAAAAACGCGAGTGGCAATTATGGCGTTGGTGGAGTTTATGGATGAAGATGATTATCGGAAGGATAAGCAACCTTCGATATCTTGAATAAGAATTGGGTGGAACATAAGTCCCGTTATAGATTCAAAATCGCAAGGCGAGGAGTCATTTCCGCGATCGGGTATTAATCGGTCAAATTGATCCGATAAGTCAAGGGTTTTTGGGAAAATAAAATACTTTAATTAAATCTCCAAGTCAGAGGGTCCAGGGCAATTTTAGTAAAAGAGAAAATAATTTGAGTTAGGTCCTTTATAAAAGAAAAATTGTAATTTAGCCCCGTTTTGTAAAAACCAACACTTTTGGGGTTAAAAATTGAATAAATAAATATCCCGACCTTGAAAAATTATGAGGTCAGTTCCTAAATTCTCCAAATTGTCCAGAGATTCAAGATTTTAAAGTTTTATGGTCGAGTTTTTATAAAAATCTCACATTGGCCCCAAATTTGTAAAAATTGTCAATTCGGACCTTAAGTTTTAAAAATTCGGAACTCACAAACCGGAAGGGCTTTTAATGTGATTCCAGTTGAAAAATGTCACTAAGGTTGGTAGGATATTGGGACAAAAGCATTTTTTAAAAGCAATATGTGTAGGTCCTTCAGTTTTTGAAAATATCATTTTTGTCCCATTTTAAAATAATTGCCTTTAAGGCTTTTAGGGGTCCAATTGTTATGAAATTTGAACCTTGGGTCCAAAATACAATTAAGTTATAGTTAAGTTAGTATTCCTAGGTTCATGGGCTGCATAAGTCCTGGAATTTTCATTTGGGTCCTCAAGTTTAATATTTTTCACATTAGTCCCTCAATTTTAGTAAAATTGTTTTCCCTGCCCTAACCACTTGGATTTTTGGAATACTTTTAAAATATGTGATTCCCAGTAACTTAAAAGTAAAAATTTCAATTTATAAAGTTTAGGTCTGGTACAGTTTTAAAAATTGCAAAGTAGCCCTTAAACTTTCAAAATTTTACAATCTAGTCCTTGGGCTTTTAAGGGTTGATTTTATTTATCTTAAAACTCTTAAAACATTATTAAAATGTCCAAAAGTCATTTTTGAACCTGAGTACAGTCCCAAATTTTGAAATTTGCAGAGGGGTCCTTTAACTTTTATTTTCTTGCAATTTAGTCCACCAACTTTCCATTTTTGCATTTTTATGTCCAAAATTGAAATTTAATCAATTATGCTCGACTTTTACAGGTTATAAGTCATCCAAAACATAGATTTTAAAGATCATACACATGCATGTCCAATACATACAAGAATTCATCAATTAAAGCATTAAAGTGTACATGCATGCACCTAAAATTCAATAAATAGTAATTTTAAGCAACTCTTGAGAATTTTTATGATTTGATATATAAAATTGACATGCAATACATAGATTATATATATCTCAAGGCTCATGATCAAATTTTCTACATGCATTTTAATAAAACACCTAAAAGTTGGAAAAATAATTTTCCACCCACCTTAATTTTGGAAATTGTGAAATAAAAGGATAATTTCACAATTTTTTGATGAGGCTTCTTAGGTCAGCCCCTAAGTCAAGAAAATATCAAAATTTGGAGTTAGAAAAATGAGAGAAAAATTAAGGAGAAAAGAAGGAAATAAGGAAATGAAAAGGACTACACTTTACTCTTGTGTAGTAGATGTTTGGAGACTAGTTGAAGCTCAAAAATTGGAAATTTGGCTCAACTCCAAAAATCTCCTAAGGTCAGCCCCTATTTCTCAAAAATGAAAAAGGGGTGTTAAAATTTGAAAAAAATAGGAAGAGTAGGAAAGAAGGGTCTAGTACACAATTCTTACCTTGTAGTCAAATTTTCTCTACTATTTTCTTCTTCAAGCTTGAGGTCCTTCTTCAAAATATTGTCAAGCTCTAACCTTCAAAGTCTTCTAAATGTACCTCCAAAACCAAATTTAAACTTAAGTTAAGAAGGTGGAAGAGATGAACAATGTGATATCCAAAAATGGATTGAAGCTAAAATTTCTTACCTTTTAGTATAGTGGTTCGATTTTTATGAAGGATAGGGAGGAAAATGTTGAAAATTTTCTAAGTATGGAAGAAGAAAGTGAAAGAAAGAATAGAGAGAAGTTGGGAGTTTTTAGAGAGAAGGAGGAGAAAGGCTTTGAGTGTTAGAATGTGTTGATGAGGAATGAAATGAAATTTTTGTGTAAAATGCCATAATGGCCGTCCAAGTGAGAGAGGAAAGAGAAATTTTTTGTTCAAATTGTGTCTTGTAATTTGTCTCTTGCATGGAGACAAAAATGCAAGTCAAAGTGTGGTTCAATTTGAATTTGAGATGAATAAGAAGAATGTTGGTTAAGTGGGAATAAGTTGGGGAAAATAGTAATAAAGAATTGGTGTATAAGATGATGTGTATAATGTTTGAATTAATGATATAATTATACACAAGATGACTAATATATGGTGTATGTGTATAAAGAGTTGGATGATATTTTTATCCCAAAATATCCACCATGGCCAAATCACTATAAGGGCAAAATGGTAATTCCATATTTTTTTTTGTCCCAATTTTGATGATAATAGATGAAATATATCAACCTCCAAAATAATTAGTGAATTCCTTGATTACTTGTAAGTCTCATGATCACTTAATCTAAATCAACATCTTAATTCTATAAGGTAAAAGTCTCTAAAATAAATAGTCTCTTAAAATTCTAAGGTAACTAATAAATACAAAAATAGTAATAATGATCAATCAAGTGATCATAAATGAGGAATAGAATTAATGATGATCATGATCACAAGTAATTAAATAAAAGGAAATAAAATACAAAATGTATATATTGTTAATAATTACCCGTCAAAATGACGCGGTAAAATAGTCGATCGAAAGCTTAAACAACAATAAGATTCAACTAATAGCTTCGGAAAAATCGGGGCTTCACATCCTCTCCTCCTTAAAAGAATTTGGTCCCCAAATTCTCTTCAGAATAGTTCGGGATATTGATTCCTTATGTCATCTTCCATTTCCCACGTTGCGTCTTCGTCTCGGTTGTGGTTCTGCCACACCACTTTAACCATCGGAATTTCTCTCTTACGCAATTGTCGTATCTGTTGGTCGATGATCCTGATTGGCCTCTCGGTGTAGGATAGATTTTCCATTAGAGGAGGAGTATCTCGAGTGATGATATGCTCGGGATCGGTTGATACTTCTTGATCTCGACACGTGGAATACATCGTGCATTCCTACATATGGTGCCGGTAACTCGAGTCCGTAGGCTAACTTCCCGATCCTCTCAGTAAAATCTTGTAAGGTCCAACATATCTCGGACTCAACTTGCCTCCTTTCTTCGGATTGATCAATCCTTTCCGTGGTGAGAGTCTAAGAAATACTTCATCACCGACTTCAAATTCCAAATCCTTTCTTCTCTTGTCCGCGTAACTCTTTTGGCGACTCTGAGCTGTGCGAATCCGCTCCTTGATCAGCTTGACCTTCTCCATGGCCTCCTGAACTAAGTCGACCTTTGGAATCGAGGGCGACTTTCGTTTCTCTTTCGGAGTCCATTGGTCATCGATCTCCCAATGTAGTGGGGATCTACATTTTCGCCCATACAATGCCTCATAGGGTGCCATCCCAATCGTGGCTTGATAACTGTTATTGTAGGCGAACTCGGCTAATGGTAAGTGCGAATCCCAACTTCCTTGAAAGTCCAGGTGCAGGCTCGCAACATATCTTCAAGGGTTTGAATTGTTCGCTCGAATTTGTCCATCGGTTTGTGGATGTCTTCTTTGTCTTTGAAACTTAGTGAGGTACCCAATTCCTCGTGCAAGCACTTCCAAAATCTGGAGACAAACCTCGGGTCTCTGTCGGATACTATATCGACTGGTACTCCATGCAGTCGAATGATTTCTCGGATATAAATCTGTGCAAGTTTCTGCAAGCTATCGGTTTTCTTGATGGGTAAAAAGTGTGCAGATTTCGTGAGTCGGTCTACAACTACCCAGATAGCGTCCTGGCCTCTTCTGGTCCTTGGTAGATCCGTCACGAAGTCCATTGTTATATGTTCCCATTTCCACTCGGGAATTCTCAACGGTTGTAGTAAACCAGATGGTCGTTGGTGTTCTGCTTTTACTCGTTGACAAGTCAAACATCTCGCAACGAACTCCGCTACCTGGTTCTTCAGGTTTACCCACCAATAACTTCGTTTCAAATCTTTATACATCTTGTTTCCTCCAGGATGTATAGTGTATTTTGAACGGTGTGCCTCTGCTAGGATTTTATTCCTAACATTCGTCATTTGGTACACACACTCGATTAGGAACTGATAACTCCATCTTCAGGTACCGAGAATTCTGATCTTTCTCCTTTAAGTATCTTCTCCTTCAGTTTTTGAAGATGTGTATCTTTTTCTTGTGCTTCTTTGATCTCACTCAGTAGATTGGGTGTAACTGAAATGTTAGCACATGAAATCGAGTATTGGTTCTCGTCGATTCCAATTGCTCGGCTCCTTTAATGATTCCCACTCTCGAATCATAAGTCTGGCTAAGCTCGCCTTTCTGCTTAGAGCGTGCGCTACGACGTTAGCTTTTAGGGATGGTATTGAATATCAAAGTGATAGTCCTCAATCAACTCCATCCATCTCCGTTGCCTCAGGTTGAGATCTTTCGGGAGAATAGATACTTCAAGCTCTTATGATCCGTGAAAACCGTGAATGTTGCTCGTAGAGATAGTGTCTCCATTTCTTCAACGCGAAAACTATCATTTTGCCAATTCCAGGTCATGCGTTGGGTAATTGGCCTCATACGGCTTGAGCTTTCGTGATGCATAAGCGATAACCCTTCCTTCCCGCATGAGCACTTGCTCCTAGTCCTTCTTTGGATGCATCTTTGTAGACGACAAAGTTTTTGTTCCTTTGGAAGGGCTAAGGCGGGAGTGTAGTAAGTCGTTTCTTGACTCTTGAAACCCGTCTCGCACTTGTCGTTCCACTCAAACTTGACTTTTTCCGGGTTAGTCGAGTGAGTGGTCCGGCTATCTTAGAGAAGTCTTGGATAAATCTTCGATAATATCCAGCTAATCTAGAAACTTCGATTTCCGTTCTGACTCGGGTTGTTTCCATTCAACCTTTGTCTGCACCTTCAAGGATCTACTTGCAATCCCGGTGCCGGATACTATATGTCCCAAGAATGCGACTTCACTAAGCCAAAATTCGCACTTGCTGAATTTAGCATACAACTTATGCTCGTAGTGTCTCTAAAAACGATTTTGGTGTGACGTTCGGCTCTTTCTCTGACTTAGAGTATACAAGTATGTCATCAATGAATATCACTACGAATTGATCCAAATAAGGTTGGAAGACTCGATGCATCAGGTCCATAAATGATCTTTGGTGCATTCGTCGGATCGAAGGCATTACTACAAACTCGTAGTGTCCATATCGGGTTTGAAATGCAGTTTTGGAAATGTCTCCTTCGTGGATTTTCAGTTGGTAATATCCTTGTTGTAAATCAAACTTGAGTACACCGTTGCTCCTTGAAGTTGATCAAATAGTTCGCGTCTATCCTCGGGAGGGGATATTTGTTCTTGATGGTCACACTATTAAGTCCACGATAATCTATACATAGTCTTAATGTGCCATCCTTCTTTTTGACGAACAAAGACACGAGTGCTCCCACGGAGAGACGCACTCGGCCGGATAAATCCCACATCCATCAGTTTTTGTAATTGCGTTTTCAACTCTTGTAACTCAAGAGGAGCCATTCTATACGGTGTTCGCAATCGGGGCAGTCCCTGGCACACACCGATGGTGAACTCGACTTCCTATCCGGAGGGGACGGTGGTGAGTTCTTGTGGAAATACGTCCGTATATCTTGCCGATACTATCGGTACTTGGTTGATTTGTATCTCAACCTTGGGTTTGTTAATTACAAACGCCAAATACCCCGAGCCCCTCTAGTGATCGCCCTTTCGCTTTCATTGCTGAAATGATTGGGGCAATCTTAACTCGTGCCCTTCCCGAAATCTCCACTTCGGGTTTCCGGGTTCACATAGCTTAATGGACTTGTTATGGCAGTCCATTTGTGCATGGTGTGCGAGATAACGATTCATTCCCAATATTACGTCGTATTCGGATATAGGTAATAAGATCAAATTGGCGGGAAAGTTTATCTCAAGCAATCTTAACTTCGCATGCATTATAGATGATATCCGTTATCGACTCGCACCCATAGGAGTTGACACATCTAAGCATATAGGGATATGTTCCATGCATGCATGCGGTTTGTGTACAAAATGCGGTGCAACAAATGAATGCGTTGATCCAGGGTCGAACAATATTTTAGCGTAGTGGTTAGATACTAGAAGCGTACCTTCCACCACGTCTGTTGCCTCCCGGAGCCTCTTGTCCGGCTAGTGCAAATGCTCGGCGGGCATCCTTGCCCGATTACCCTGGCCGTTTCCGCTTACGTGGTTGCGTTGGTTTGGATCGGTCATTGTACTTGGCAATCTTGGTAGTCTTGATTACGACATTACCACAACGCAAACACCTTCCTTGTTTACGCCAAATGTAGTTGTCGGGATATGTCGGTTTACGGCAATGCATACATTCGACCGGCTTTCCTTATCTTGGTCTCTTTCCTTTGTATGTCCTGTTAACTTAGGTCCCTTCGAAACTTAGCGGGCGGTTTAGATGGTTGTCCCACAGGTGCCCTCTTAAAAGCTGTTCGAGGGCCTACTCTATGAATCATCCCAATACGGTTGATCCCTCCCGACTCAATGCGGAGAGTCGCTTTTATCATGCGGTGAGTAGGTTGCCGATTCAATCTGTCAACAATCTGTTTCTAAAGTTCGTTTCAATCCTCGAGTGAACTTGTAAAGCTTATCCTCTTGATCGATTGTCCCCGAGCATACTTGGACAATCGGTGAAGTCGAGACTCATCCGAGCCACGGTCAGTTCCTTGCCTCAATCTATGAAATTCATCCCGGCGTGCTTCCTTCACGACTGGGAATATCTTGTTCATTGAACTCGGCCAAGAAATTTCCCCATGTTCGATTACTCGGTCTGTTCCCATCTCCTTTCAATCGCCCTCCACCGGTCTCTAGCGGAAGATTCCAGGCACGAAATACAATGAGTGTGACTCTCGCTCGTCGGAGTATTGAAGAGCATTGAAGATATTTTCCAACTTCTCTATCCATTCTTCCGCTTTCACATCGTCGGCTCTCCCAAGAAGGTTGGTGGGTCGAACGCGAGAATCGCTCCAATGTGCGATCATTCGCCTCTCGGGCGGGTTCGAGCAGCGGGGTTGAGGCTCACTGTTGCCTCATAAACACAAAGATTTTTGTAATGCTTGTGCGGTCAGATTGTCTCCCGCGGTGGAGGAGGTGGTGGTAATTAGGGAGAGGGTACCCGGTCCCTGGGTACATCGTCGTCTCCTCGTGGAACGCGACAAGGTCTCCCACGTCCTCGATGTTACGCCATTCGTATCTTGGAGCGTTAGTTGCAATTTGCGAGTAAATGAATACAATAATTATTCGCGTAAAGTAAAAGATATCGCAGGGGAAAGTAACATCAACACAAGACACTGAATAAATGGCAAAAGGCATATCCATTAATATAAAATTGAATACACCCAAAGTACATCATGAGAATACTAAGTCGGATACATGGAATCAAAATACATCCGAATCTATTACAATAATGAAAGGTACAACACTGGATTACACAGCTACAACAACAAAAGTACAATAGAAAATCTGCTAGCTAATCGGTGAGATGCCATCATCATCGCCGCATGCTATGTCTATGATCGGGGTGGGTCGGGTTGGCGGCGCCTCAACCTCCGGCCAATCCACAAAGTCCAACCTTTGCTCAAATCCCCGAGCCTGCCGAGTGGAGCACCTCCGGCTCTCCAATGTCGATTGGATCCTCCTCGGGATCCTCCTCGGAATCGTACGGGTTCGCCTCGGCGGTGGCAATGGTGAGCATTAGCGCTAAAGTGACCTCTAGTGCGGCGTCCCTCTCACGAACTAGGGCTGTGTAAGGTCCTCAATGATTGTCATCACGCTTGATGAGGGTCTCCTCCAAGCGATCGACAAGATGCTACGGGATAGGCGGGCATCAATCTCCCATTTACGGCGGCGACCGCCGCTCGTCCTCTTCATTTTCTCCCGCATGTTATCCGGTGCTCCTGGATACTTTGTATTTGGTCCTCCGCGCTCTTATGGTGTTATCGCGGTCCTTGATGACGGTGGTGATTCGTTCTTCTCATCTTGGCTTATCGCCAAGCCGAGTCAGTCTCTCATTGCGTTGGCGCTCGGGCTAGTTTCGTGGTCGTGCGTTCGCTTTCCGGTGCCAATGAATCATCGTGCCCGTGTAATATTCCTTCGGCAAACGGGCATGGAATACATCCCACCACGTCTCCATCCCGATAAAACAAACTAAGGCGGATCGATCAAAGGTAGAGGAGAGATAAGAAAGAATAAGGAAGAACGAGTAAGGAAATCATCAAAATCAACTAAGTCAAGACAAGTATGATTATGAATCTCAAAGTATGCATTCTAACTTAGTTCAAATATCAATAAGACGGTTATATGCCAATTTGAAATCGATTTCACACTTAATTGGTCAAGTCACAGATTACCCAAAACACGGCCGGGGTCCTATCCTGGGTCGGCTCGGTGTAAGTTTCCATCTTACTAGCCGAGCTCGATACCACTCTTCTTTGTCACGCCCCAAACGGGACGCGACGAACGATTCACAACTTAAATACAAATGGACTATGATCCAGACAATACCAATGAGAACCCAATAAAACAGAGTCTAATTAGCGGAAATAAATAAATAATGAGATACAAGTTATCACTTAAAGTCTACATTCCATCACCAAATTACAATCCGAAATTCAACAAGGTAGTAACTTAACGTCAAAGGGTCATACGCCCCTCAATTACAAACCCGAATTGATTAGGATACAAAAGTCCAACAACAACATAATAAGAAAAGAGTCCGATCAACAACAAGATGCGATAAATCCAACAAGCGTAGTACAAGGTCTCAATCCAGGCGGTTCGGCATCAAAGATCCCCGAAATCCTCATCTAAGGTTAGAAAACGGTGGGGATGAGACAAAAATCTCGGTGGATGGGGTGATCGGTGCGAGTGTGGCGTAATATAGTTAATGTGAGAAAACGATTATACGAAAAACGCAGCGTGAGTATGATGCATGGTTTCACACACAATTCAAGCGTCGTGATAAATTAATTAAATAATATAATTATACGATTTAAGAAAGCGATTCATGGTCACACAGCACTATGTGATGCTGATCAAGACAGTAGGATTGCGTGCGGAAGTGTAACGCCAATCCTATGCAAGGCAATTAATGGTTGCGTCACGGACTTGTAGCGCCAACCAATGCAAAGCAGTAGCGGTTGCATGCGGGAATGTAATGCCAACCAAAACGGGACGATAACTCCGGAATCGTGTGGATCGACAAGCGATTCCTTCGTTTCTTCCTTGTAGCTCCCAAGTATGGTCCAAGACGGCACCTTATCGCTCCGTAGGCAAAGACAAAATCCCGAGAGAGTGGCGAGGCTCGGACCGCCATAATCATGATTATACCTCGATCTACGACCGCTTCCCTTGGACAAACTCCGTCCCTCGGTTGCGGGATTAGGGCGATGGGGCGGAAGAGTGGAATAGCGGCCGAGCTGCCGGTTCCATCCCCGACGTATCCATTCCGAGTCGTGAGCTCGACACACCAAGTTGACTCAGCGGGGAAGGTAATTACAATTACTGCATCAACCGCAATCAGTATTATTGATTCAGGGAAGCAGTTTAGGAGAATTTTCGAAAAACGCGAGTGGCAATTATGGCGTTGGTGGAGTTTATGGATGAAGATGATTATCGGAAGGATAAGCAACCTTCGATATCTTGAATAAGAATTGGGTGGAACATAAGTCCCGTTATAGATTCAAAATCGCAAGGCGGGGAGTCGCTCCGCGATCGGGTAATGTCGGTCAAATTGATCCGATAAGTCAAGGGTTTTTGGGAAAATAAAATACTTTAATTAAATCTCCAAGTCAGAGGGTCCAGGGCAATTTTAGTAAAAGAGAAAATAATTTGAGTTAGGTCCTTTATAAAAGAAAAATTGTAATTTAGCCCCGTTTTGTAAAAACCAACACTTTTGGGGTTAAAAATTGAATAAATAAATATCCCGACCTTGAAAAATTATGAGGTCAGTTCCTAAATTCTCCAAATTGTCCAGAGATTCAAGTTTTTAAAGTTTTATGGTCGAGTTTTTATAAAAATCTCACATTGGCCCCAAATTTGTAAAAATTGTCAATTCGGACCTTAAGTTTTAAAAATTCGGAACTCACAAACCGGAAGGGCTTTTAATGTGATTCCAGTTGGAAAATGTCACTAAGGTTGGTAGGATATTGGGACAAAAGCAGTTTTTAAAAGCAATATGTGTAGGTCCTTCAGTTTTTGAAAATATCATTTTTGTCCCATTTTAAAATAATTGCCTTTAAGGCTTTTAGGGGTCCAATTGTTATGCAATTTGAACCTTGGGTCCAAAATACAATTAAGTTATAGTTAAGTTAGTATTCCTAGGTGCATGGGCTGCATAAGTCCTGGAATTTTCATTTGGGTCATCAAGTTTAATATTTTTCACATTAGTCCCTCAATTTTAGTAAAATTGTTTTCCCAGCCCTAACCACTTGGATTTTTGGAATACTTTTAAAATATGTGATTCCCAGTAACTTAAAAGTAAAAATTTCAATTTATAAAGTTTAGGTCTGGTACAGTTTTAAAAATTGCAAAGTAGCCCTTAAACTTTCAAAATTTTACAACCTAGTCCTTGGGCTTTTAAGGGTTGATTTTATTTATCTTAAAACTCTTAAAACATTATTAAAATGTCCAAAAGTCATTTTTGAACCTGAGTACAGTCCCAAATTTTGAAATTTGCAGAGGGGTCCTTTAACTTTTATTTTCTTGCAATTTAGTCCACCAACTTTCCATTTTTGCATTTTTATGTCCAAAATTGAAATTTAATCAATTATGCTCGAATTTTACAGGTTATAAGTCATCCAAAACATAGATTTTAAAGATCATACACATGCATGTCCAATACATACAAGAATTCATCAATTAAAGCATTAAAGTGTACATGCATGCACCTAAAATTCAATAAATAGTAATTTTAAGCAACTCTTGAGAATTTTTATGATTTGATATATAAAATTGACATGCAATACATAGATTATATATATCTCAAGGCTCATGATCAAATTTTCTACATGCATTTTAATAAAACACCTAAAAGTTGGAAAAATAATTTTCCACCCACCTTAATTTTGGAAATTGTGAAATAAAAGGATAATTTCACAATTTTTTGGATGAGGCTTCTTAGGTCAGCCCCTAAGTCAAGAAAATATCAAAATTTGGAGTTAGAAAAATGAGAGAAAAATTAAGGAGAAAATAAGGAAATAAGGAAATGAAAAGGACTACACTTTACCTTGTGTAGTAGATGTTTGGAGACTAGTTGAAGCTCAAAAATTGGAAATTTGGCTCAACTCCAAAAATCTCCTAAGGTCAGCCCCTATTTCTCAAAAATGAAAAAGGGATGTTAAAATTTGAAAAAAATAGGAAGAGTAGGAAAGAAGGGGTCTAGTACACAATTTACCTTGTAGTCAAATTTTCTCTACTATTTTCTTCTTCAAGCTTGAGGTCATTCTTCAAAATATTGTCAAGCTCTAACCTTCAAAGTCTTCTAAATGTACCTCCAAAACCAAATTTAAACTTAAGTTAAGAAGGTGGAAGAGATGAACAATGTGATATCCAAAAATGGATTGAAGCTAAAATTTCTTACCTTTTAGTATAGTGGTTCGATTTTTATGAAGGATAGGGAGGAAAATGTTGAAAATTTTCTAAGTATGGAAGAAGAAAGTGAAAGAACGAATAGAGAGAAGTTGGGAGTTTTTAGAGAGAAGGAGGAGAAAGGCTTTGAGTGTTAGAATGTGTTGATGAGGAATGAAATGAAATTTTTTGTATAAAATGCCATAATGGCCGTCAAGTGAGAGAGGAAGAGAGAAATTTTTGTTCAAATTGTGTCTTGTAATTTGTCTCTTGCATGGAGACAAAAATGCAAGTCAAAGTGTGGGTCAATTTGAATTTGAGAGGAATAAGAAGAATGTTGGTTAAGTGGGAATAAGTTGGGGGAAAATAGTAATAAAGAATTGGTGTATAAGATGATGTGTATAATGTTTGAATTAATGATATAATTATACACAAGATGACTAATATATGGTGTATGTGTACAAGAGTTGGATGATATTTTTATCCCAAAATATCCACCATGGCCGTCCACTATGAGGGCAAAATGGTAATTCCATATTTTTTTTTGTCCCAATTTTGATGATAATAGATGAAATATATCAACCTCCAAAATAATTAGTGAATTCCTTGATTACTTGTAAGTCTCATGATCACTTAATCTAAATCAACATCTTAATTCTATAAGGTAAAAGTCTCTAAAATAAATAGTCTCTTAAAATTCTAAGGTAACTAATAAATACAAAAATAGTAATAATGATCAATCAAGTGATCATAAATGAGGAATAGAATTAATGATGATCATGATCACAAGTAATTAAATAAAAGGAAATAAAATACAAAATGTATATATTGTTAATAATTACCCGTCAAAATGACGCGGTAAAATAGTCGATCGAAAGCTTAAACAACAATAAGATTCAACTAATAGCTTCGGAAAAATCGGGGCTTCACAGAATCTATTTGAATAATGTAAACGGAGTTGGCATGTACATTCCACACTTTTGATCACAATGCTAAAACGCATGTTTGATTGGTAGTGAAACGAGTATTGAGACAAATAATTTTAGTCGTGAAGTTTTGCAGTTAGTCGTGTCGAGTAAGTTTTCTATATTTTTGTGTCTTGGATACTTCGTATTCTTCAAGAGTTTGTAATTGCTTGAGGACAAACAATATTCTAAGTTTGGGGGTATTTGTTCACTTGGTTTTATACCATTGATTTGGGCTTCCGAGACTAGAGTTTTGTGTTGTTTTTGAGTATTTTGAGTCATTTTTGTTATATCTCATAGGTTAGGTATTAATTTCCATTATTTCGAGTCATTTGAGTGGCCAAGACATGTTAGAGTCATTGTAATGAGTCGTGTGTCAAAATAAAAAAGGATGATCAAACAACGAGAGATTGATTTGAAGAAAAATGCCCAAACGCGTATGAAATTTCCATCACTGGCAGGGTTTAGTGTTTTGGCCATAACTCTCTCTACAAAATTGATATTGAGCTGATTCAAGTGGCTATGGAAAGCTAAGAGCGAGGTCTACAACTCCTATGAAGACACCCAAAGCAAATTCGGACGTTTGGATAGCGCTACAGCGCGAAAACGAGGCGCTGAAGCGCAACATCGGCGCCGCAGCGCCCAAAACGCACGCCGCAGTGCTCGGGAGTGTTCTACGGGCGCTGCAGTGCCCCCTCCTTGGCGCTGCAGCGCCCGGTACAGAAATTGGACAGTCTCAGTTTGTGTTTTGGCGCTATTCATTTCATTTTCAATGACAGCGCTAGTGGGAGGACAAAACAATGAAACTCCGATTTTTGGATCTAAAAGAAGGGTACTATAAATAGATACATGGGAGGCTTGATCTAGGGCATGAAGGATACTTGGGGATGAAAACCAACACCACCAAGACACAAGGAAAGAGTTGGGGAAGAATATTGAAGACATTTATCATCTAGAAATAGATAAGATTCTTCTTTAATCTCTTTAATTCCTTCTTAATTCCTTCTTTGTTGTTTCTTGTATATCATTTGAGATGCATTCTCATTTGATTATGGGTATTTGTATTTTCATCATGAGCTAAACTTTATAATTCTAGAGGGATGATGTAATCTATGTTTGAACTTATATTTTGATATTGTGGTTTGTCAATCTAGATTTCCCAATCTATTTGTGCTATTTGGATTTATTGCTTCTAAATTACTTGATCAATAATTTAGAGTGCTTGGTGTATTTGATTTGACACTTGAGAGAGGTAATTGAATACATGGCCTTGAAATAGCATAACCTAGGATTTCATAGAATTGAGAGATTTGTGAATCCTTTAAAGTCATCAACCAAGACTGATATTATTGAGATTTCAATTGGTGATTTTTCTAGAGATATTGATTTCCCAATTGTGATCTAAAATCATTTGGCACTCGAGAGAGGAAATGATTATTGTAGAAATCTTGACTTATAAATTGGTAATTTGTGATTGATATACCATATTGATAATATAAGGGAAAACTAGATTCATCACACCTCTAGAATTCATTCACCCATAGAGTTAGATGTTTATATTTTGATTAGTCATATCTAGTTATTTTTATTTATAAATTGAGACATCCACCTATTATTGATCTGTCAAATATAGCATAGGTAATTTATACTTGGTACTTATACACGCATTCCCTGTGGATACGACAACCCTACTCATATCACTATATTAAAACTTGACACCGTAGACTTGCGGTTAAAAATATCTCTAACAAAATGCAAAATGATTAGATCAAAAAGCTTACAATATTCTCGTTAAAGTTGGGTATAAACCATAACAAAATTCCGTCTTGGGTAGGCTCCCTCATGAAGCTACGGATACTCAAAATATGTTGAAAGAAAGTGGACATGTGGTTCAAAATACTCGGACAGGTTTTGGGTTTGTGGCACCAACTCCCATTCGAATCGCCATTAGAAGAGCCAACGTCATTTATGTATCTGAAGGAGAACTTTTGTCGACGGAGGATGCCTTCAATGTAAATGGAAAGAAGATGCGACTAATATCAGTCTTTGATAGACTCAGACCCATTCAAAAATTGAAGAGCAAAGGAACCATCCCAAAATTTGAGCATATTTAAAACATCAAAGCATCAGAAAAGAGCCATAAAGTCACGGGCAACTCAAAACCTTTAAAGTCTTGTTCCATCTCGTATGAAGTAAAAAACAACTTCGCTCATATCATGTGAAAGAGTTCTAAAAAGCAAAATTTCATACTGTCATTTTTGCACGACCTCAAGATGATGAAAATGATAAAGAAAGTGTAGCATCGACATATCATATCACCTTAAGCGAAGAAGCAGAAGAAGTAGAAGAAGATGCCGAAGATGCTCGTCCAGGACTTGAAGAAGGGGTCAAGCCACAGTCGATAAGCTAAAAAAATCAATTTGGCGACATTGACAATCCATGGCCAACCTACATCAGTGCCTTGTTAACCATTGAAGAAGAAGAATCACATGTCGAATTGCTTCAAGAGTACAATGATGTATTCATTTGGTCTTACAAAGAGATGCCTGGATTAGATCCAAAAGAGCAATACATCACTTGTCCATTAAGAAAGGAGCACGTCCTATTAAGCAAGCTCAACGACGATTTTGGCCCGACTTGGTTCCATTGATCGAGGCGAAGTAAACAAACTTATTGAAGCTGGGTTCATTTGAGAAGTCAAGTACCCTACATGGATCTCAAGCATTGTCCATGTAAGGAAGAAGAATAGCCAAATCCAAATTTGTTTTGACTTTAGAGATTTGAATGGTGCATGTCCCAAAGACGGTTTTCCATTGCCCATTATTGAACTCATGATTGATGCTATTAGGGGTGTGCAAACGGTAAAACCGTACCGTACCGTATCAAAATTTCAGTAAACCGAACTTTTGGTGAGACATTTTTGTATCATTTACCGCACCATATAAGATCGGTTCGGTATGGTTTTTACCAAAAATAATTCAGTAATACAGTTCGATTTCTAGTAAATATCAAAATGTAAAAAAAAATAAACTGAAAAAACTTGTTTGGCATTTAAAAACCCACCTAACTGAAGTAAGTCAACTAAAACTTGGATTAAAAATTACAAATCTTATCCTACAAGCTACACATATCACACATATAATAGTTTTTAAATTAAAAAACAAGCCATAAACCAAAGTCTACACAAGAAACAACATCCATCAGATCAGTCCAGAGTTAACTAAACTTCCTTCAACTTTTAGTTTATTACATATTCAAATAAAAAATAAACAAAAGAGACTTGTAAAATTTGGTCCACAAGGTCCACCGTAATCCAATTGTCCACTACTCCACTGCAACTTCTTTCAATTTCAAATCCAGAGCTGCCAATATTTTTTTCAAGTTTTTCGTTAGAGACATGTAAATATAAATGGGTGAATGGAAAGAAAAAAATAAAGAACGATTTACTTTACCTTCAATATAAAATCGTGCTAATTTACAATTATAAGTCAATGATATTTGCTCGGTCCACCACGTGATGCCATATCTATAAGTATATAACAAAAATCATGTGAAGAAGATTACATGCAAATAATAGTTATATATAAATAGAATGTAAAGTGAAATACTGAAATATTGTGAGAAAACTCTAAACATTAAAATTATACATTTTTCAATTTTTTTAACGAATTCATAATCCTCTTCTAAACACTTAACCAGAGCATGATGAATCCAGCCTTGAACTTGCACCATTCTGGGAGTCCATAAAACTCTAGTCATCAATTATACGACCTCCCGTGCTAAAGGCAGACTCCGAAGCCACAGTAGATATCGGCATGCCTAACACATCATGAGAACATCTAGATAAAATGGGAAACCTATTGCTATTCATTTTCCACCATCCAACGACACAAAACTTTGGAGTAAGTTTAGCAACGGGTCTTTGCAGATACAAATCTAGCTCTGATTGATCGACACCACAAGACTCCGATAAGAATTACATGTATATCACTTTAGCAATCCGAGTAGCCTTTCGTTTATCATCTTCATCATCATCAACTTCAAATTCAGTCCCTAATGGATTTTCAGAAGACACGTTTGAAGAACCTAGTAGTGGTGAATATAACCTCTTGTATTTCACAAAAAGTTCACAAAAATCACTTCTTACCAAGTTTAACATTTTCTCTCCACTTTCAGCCCCATGCATATTCTCTAAGACATATTGCATGGCGGTTAAGGATATCGGCAATATATAAAATCATATTCGTCTTCTCAATATTCCCCCAATGCTTATTAAATTTTAATTTCATTCGTCTAGCCATGTCTACCAAAACATCATCGTTACTCCTAATCCATCATCTCAAAAGTGCATCCACGTCACTAATTTCATCTAAAAATGTATTAGATGTCACAAATAAAGAGACAGATACTCAATGAGTAAGTTCATAGAAATATCGTAGGACTTTCACAAACCATTCCACAACAGCCCAATCAGTTCTTATAGGCAAACCTATAGTAGCATGAGGTCCACCGAGCATGAAATTTGAATGGAAATCAGTATCGGACAACTCATACCTATCAAATATATCCTTGAAAACCATAGTCGTCTCTAACATCATGTAAACAGAGTTCCACCTAGTTGGAACATCAAGACACGAAGATTTTTTACTTTCTACCTTTTTTTCAACAACAAATGCATTAAATTTCTTCAACCTAGCTAATGATTGTCGCACATACCTCACTACCATGCGAACACGTTCAATCGACTCATTGAATTTTTTTAGCCCATCTCTGACATCATGATTAAGAATATGAGCAACACATCTCATATGCAAATATTTCTCATTCAATATTGTAGTGCCCCAATTAACAAGTATTTTTTTCAAGCTACAACAGTATCATTTGAAGAGGCATTATGAACAGTAATACTAAAAATATTTTCTATTTCCCATTCAATCAAGTATTTTTCAATCAAACGACCGATTTCATCAACTCTATGCTTCGGACATGGAGTGAAATTAAGAATAACCTTACGTAATTTCCAATCTTCATCAATGTAATGTCCAGTCAAACACAAATAAGTGAGTCTATGATTAGAAGTCCATGTATTATTGGTCAATGATAATCTTTGTTCGGATGTTTTCAAATAAGTCATCAACTTATTTCATCTACATAAAGATTATAACAATCTCTTGCTATTGTTTTCCTTGACGGAATAACTTACTGTGGACATGAAACAACCATGAATTCCCTAAATCCTTCATTTTCAACAAACTTAAATGGCAATTTATCCTTAATGATCATGCAAACTAAGGTTTTTCGAACTACTTCTTGATCAAATTTTTGATTAGAATATACATCTTTGGATTCCCTTACACTTCGACAAACGATTGTAATTGTCTGATTATCTCTACATATGCACTATCAGGATGATTTTTACACATTTTCATATGGTTATTCATTCCAGAAGTCCCATTTTTTGAAGGATCGACAACATAAGTCATATCACAATACTTACATTTTGTCCTTGGCTTTCAATTTTTGTCAATGTAAGTGGTGAAGTGATCCCATGCACGAGCTCTTTTAGTCACATATTCCCTCCTTGGCCTTTTATGTGGTCCTTCTCCTTCAGCTGGGGTGTTTAACTTCTCCATTTTCTCTTCAAATATTTTATTTTGTTCATTTGTCGGCTGTGATTGAGTGCGCAAAGTACTCTGAGTTGAACAAGAAATGAAGCAGAAGTCATATTAGCCATTGTCGAATCCATTTGGCTATGTGCTTCTGTCAATGATAATAATTAAACTTACTAGCAATTCTGATGCATATGCATAATATTATTTGAATACATTTAAAATAGTTACTCATGTTGATATTATACCCAATAAATTAAAAGGAGAAAAACAAACTATATGTCACTGGAAAGCAATGTATAAATTAAATAGTTGGAAGAATGCTCCATGACTCACGAGCCTAAATTGCATTTACTCCTGACCGCAAGAGTATAAAATATGAACAGTCACCACCAAAGGCAATGTACGTGGTTAAACTGCTAACTTCCCACCAAAGTGAATACATGTGGTTAAACTATTAATTTCTCCCACTAAAGGTATTTTATGTGGTTAAAATATTAAATGCCCACCTAGTCTAGGGTGGTTAAGTAATATATATTCCTAGCCCGCATGAGTATAAATTGTGATGGCACCCACCAAAAAAAAATCCCTTGAACTATGTTATGATTTGATCCCTTTTTCGGGGTACGTAGGCAGTTTAGAATTTTCTAAGTTCAGTCATGAGTTTGTGATGAATTATAGTAAAAAAAAGACTTCGTGAATAAAACAAAAAAAACACGCACTTAATATATTGAAGATAGAAAAATTATCGATTTCTATTATGTAATCTCAAAAAAAAGGTTCCCATTTATGAAGCAAAAAAAGAAAAAAGAAAAAAAAACACTAATCAAAGGAACGCAAACTCTTCAATTCTTCTTTGGCAGTCTCAAGACGCGTCGTCAAAAGCTTCAAATTTTCAACCACCTCATCATTCAAAGGTGAAGTACTCTCAATGGCGGTAATCTTTTCTTCAATCTGTTGAACTTCAGTGTGAACAGTGTGAAAAAGTTCATGTCGCCTTAATGAAGTAGTCAAATTCTTCTTTTGTGTCTTCAAGTTGTCAAGCTCGTTATTGATGGACTCCAACTCATTTTTGGTGGATGAAATTCGGGCAGACTCTTTATCTCCTTTGGCATTGGCATCATGCAAATGATCTTTAGCTTCACTTAGTTGTTGCGCAAGAAGTTCATTAGACACAGTCTCTGAAGATGATGACCTTGCTTCATCATATGTAACAACTTTGGCAAAAGGATCGCAATGATCCCTCCACAAGATAGATGTCAATAATAGTAAAACTCTTCATGGACTCGAGCACAATCAGTAGTTCATATTTAATACAAGAAAGGGAGTCAATTGGAATGTTTGATATCTTCTCACGGAGATCGATCCATAACTTTTGAAAGTATTATTGTTGGTGATTACGAATATATCTCTCGCCTTGATATATTGAAAATGCCGCACAAGGTGATACGTTTAAAATATATGTGCATTTAAGGGTTTATTTTGGTACATATTCGATACATTTACATGTATATTTAATGTATTTTAGTTGGTTTTCTTTGTTGGGCATGATACTGCGTATTCTTATAATTTTTACAGGAAACAGAGCTAAAATGGAAAGATATCAGTAGGACGGCCCGGAAAAGAATGACGAATGTGAAGAGACGATCAAATACGCGAAGAAAATGACGAAAAACAAAGTAAATGGTTGGACCGTGTAATACTACACGACCATGTACATGGTTCCCATGTGATTGTACACGCCCGTGCGACTTGTTCGAGGGAAGAATTTCAGAGACAAAATACACAACCAGACCATGTATTAGTACACGGTCGTGTACTTTGTTCGAGCCAAAAATAGAGACTGAAGCACACTACATGATCGGACCGTGTAGAAATACACGACCGTGTATTCTGTTGGGCGGCTGATTTTATTTCCTAATCCATGGGGACTCTACTAGTGATCTCCCAAAGCATCTATAAAAGGAGGACCAAGCCCTGGACGAAATATACATCATCATACACAAAAAATATACTTAGGATACACAGATTTACATACTTTTGAGAGAGAAACACAAATTAACGAAGAACACCACAAGGCCTTTCGCGTCTACAAAAGCACAAGAGTTCAAAACTTAGAAGAATGATCCATCCTGATAAGAATGGTTCTATCCTCTTAGTTTAGATCTCTTGTTTGTACTTAATTCGATGTGAAACTATTTGATTTCAAGTTTGTCTATGAATTTGTTGTCAAATATTTTAGGCTAAATCTTTCTGATCCTAGGGCATAATCAAAACTGTGGATTCATGTTAAATCTAATTTGATTGTTTCTCTTAATTGGTTTTTGTGTTTTATTTATGAATTCGAGTGCTTGTTTCGTGTAGATTATCTGATTAATAATTTGCATGTCTTATTTGTTAGTTCAAAATTCGAGATATGAGTTCTAACTTACAAAAAACGAGTTCATAATATAAACTGATATAGAGTCGGGAGACTTATAACTGTTTGTGGGGAGTACTTCAATTCAAAGATCTTTTGGGAGTTGATATTAATTGTTGAATAGGAATGCTAGCAATTGGTATTAATCAACTGTTTATTTGCTTCAAAAGGGGAATAAACTAATTTAGGAATTGAGCCCATAAATACACATAAACTGGTTTTGATGAAACATTAACTAGAATTAATATTGAAGAAGTATGTTAAGATTATGTGCCTAGCGTTGCTAGCTACACTATACACTTGCAGTATAATGTAAAGATTTTCACGATCACAAGGAGGTGTCTTGGCCTGATTGGAGTTAGATGTCATCTTTTGAGGATACACGGCTGACAAGTTGGGCCCCATGACCGACCTCTGGCTATCTTGTGATCCATAATCGCTCTTATTATTGAGTAGTTATTTCTCCATCTGAAACATCACTCCATTAAATTAGAAAAAGGATTACCAATCAAAACAAAATAAAGTGAAGCCAAACAATATATATATGTATTTATTTTGACCTCTTCAACAAAGCTCTCCGTGAGTGGTAGATTACTCGCAACACCATTGGTCTCTTGCTGCTCTAGAGACTTGGGATTATTTTAAATCTCTTCGAGTGGCGATTTGCATTGCCACTGCTGCTTTCTTCGAAAGAAGGAAGAACTTCTTTTCCCTTAATTGATTCACAAGTTTCAACGTCTAGGGCATCACACCTCTTAGGAGAAGAAACAACATGCACAAGTGGAAACCTTTGAAAATTCTCACCGAGTGGATGATATGTATAAAATATACGTGCATTTAGGGGCTTAATTTGATATATAATTGATGCATGTGCATGCATATTTAGTGTATTTTACTTGGTTTTCTTAGAAGGGCATGATACGTTCGTATTCTTGTAACTTTTATAGAAAACGGAGCTAGAATGAGAAGATACCAGTTGGAAGGTCCGAATAAGATTGAAGAATGCAAAGAGATGATCGAATACGTGAAGATAACAAGGAAAAACAAGTCACATGGTATGACCGTTTAGATTCACACGATAGTGTAAACTATTTTCTTGTGTTTTTACACGTTCGTGCTACTTGTTCGAGGGAAGAATTTCAGAGACAAAACACACAACCCGACCGGGTCAAATCACACGACCGTGTGAATGGTTCGGAGAAAAATCAGAGAATAAAACAATTCATACACCCGGACCGTGTGATTTCACATGGTCGTGTGGTTTGTCTGCGGCTGATTTTTAATTCCTATTCCCATCAGAACTCTACCAGTGATCTCTGAAAGTACCTATATAAAGGTGACCAAGTCTTGCACGAATTAATCAATTTATATATCATCTTACAACACAACATACACTAGGGTTATACAAATCAACAGTCTTCTGAGAGATAAGGGCAAATCTACGAAGAACATCACAAGGCCTTTCGCATCTATGGAAGCACAAGTGTTCAAGGCTGGAAAGAAGGATTCATCCTGACAAGAAGGTTTATATCTTTTTTAGTTTAGATATCTTGTTTTTACTTAAAACAATGTCAAACTATTGATTGTTTTCTTAATTGATTGTCAAACAATGTCAATTATGTTAAGCTAATCTTTCTGATCCTAGGGCATAATCAAAACTGTGGATTCATGTTAAATCTATATTGATTGTTTTCTTAATTGGTTTATGTTATTATATGAATCCAAATGCTTATTTCTTGTAGATTATTTGGTCAATAATTTGCATGTCATATTTATAGTTCATAATTCGGGAGGTGAGTACAAACGAATGAAAATCGAGTTCATAAGCGGGTGTTACGTATCGGGAGATCTACAACTCTTTATGGGGAGTACTTCAATTCAAAGATCTTTTGGTAGTTAATAGTAATTGTAACATGTTGGGAGACCTACGATTGTTATTAATCAACTGTTTATGCGCCACCCGTGAGGGGAAATAAACTAATATAGGAATTGAATCCATATAAATACATAATGGTTTTGGTAAACATTAATTGGATTTAATATTGAAGAAGCATGTTGAGATTATGTGCCTAGAGTTTCTTTCGTATTTTTTGAAAAGACTTGTGGAGTTAGGGTTTTTACAAGATTATATATTTTATTTTTACTTGTTAATTTAAGATTAGTTTAGATAATAATTTCTTGATTTTCGACCGCTTCAATAAAATTGGAATACGATATTTACTATAGCCTAAGTGTTTCATATTCAATCCCAGAGGAATACGATCTTGTTCGCCATTATCTATTAACTACGTTGTACACTTGTAGTTTAGTGAAAAGATTTTCACGATCAGTGGACCATGTCTATGCCCTTTGCATTTCGACAAAACTTTCTTTGGTTTCGAATTAATCAATCTCTCTATGTTTTATCAAAGTAGTTTCCATGAACTTGGGCTCACTATTGTTTGTATTCCTCTAAAGAAAACGTCTTTGTGCTTGGGGGCATCAAGGAAGCCAAGCTTTAGAAAAGGTTTTAGACGAGGTGCACACACACCAATAGTGAACCCCTTCTTATAAAGAAGCTCCATGCACAACTTCTTTGAGAACTCCCGGCACCACTTGATGAAATCTGAATTGGCGACTGAATATGTGGGATTATAAGGCTCTATCATAAAACATCCACCTTGTCGCATAGAAAGATAACTTGAACGATTGGTGATGAATTAGTCTTGCTCAAATCTTTGTGTATTCCCATTATCAACATAATGAAAATCCTTGTTTTTTGTGGTCATAGTGCAAGTCCAAGGAATCCAATCTCCTTTGTGGACTCGTCTGCGAGCTTCTTTAGGTTCATAGTATTTCGTGGGTCCCTCGCCCAAAAAAGATCACCATCTTAGGGCCATTTGTCCCTTCCCAAACTTGATTATGAATCTTGAAATAATGAACCAACTAACCATAGACAAAGTGGATGGGAAACATTGAATACACCTGAGATTACTTAAGAGAATTTGCAATCTTGTTTAGAACTCCAAAGATACTCGTTAAAATAGGAACGACAAGGCCCATCTATGGTGATATTCACAAGGTGCCGTAGAAGATTGTGGTAATCTTCAAGGGAGATTGTGGTAATCTCCAAAGAGGTGTTGTAAGGTGATGTTGTATTAATTGTGGTAATTAATAAAATCTTTTTTTCTTTTTGAAATCCATCCCGGAGATACTGGGGTGGTAGAGGATTAGACCCTAGGTGGGTTGAACCTCTATAAATCGACACGTGTTGTTTACTTCCCGCACTTCCATTCTTGTCTTGGCTTATTACATTCGAAAAAGAGGGCATAAACGAGAAAATGGGCATAATCTATTCACCCCCTCTAGATTATCATAGCCACTTGGACTTACAAGTGATATCAAAGCCAAACTCTTTGGCAAGCTCGTTCCACATCGCGAGTAAAGAGGAACGATCATTGGCTACGAATGAAGTCTACCTTACCAGCGCTTCCACCAACAAGCCATCACTATTCAACTCCAAATATTATGTTTTTTAGAAAGAAAGAATGGAATGCTATTTACAAAGTTGAGGGTTCGATATTTGGAACATGGTCATAAATGGAGAATCCATCCCGATGAAAGACGGACCACTCACCTCCAAAGTCCTCAAGGAGCTCAATGATGAAGACAAGGAAATTCTCTCCTTAAATAGTAAAACTCTTAATATTATTTATTGTTCACTTACCACTTCGGAATATGATCATATTCTAGGAATTCGATCGGCACATGAAGTATGGAGAAAACTAAAAGCTATCTATGAAGTATATGCAAATGAAATGAGCTATTCAAAAGAATCTACTTATCAATTGGACACAACATCAAATCCAACAACATGGGATGAGCTTCTTACAACTTCCGATGATGAAGAAGTCGAACAATGTCTTAGGGCATCGAAGACGAAAACGAGGTACGCTTTAAACCCTCTACTTCTTTTGATAATGAATTACAAGAAGATTATAGTGAATTACAAAATGATTTTGATGAGCTTCAAAATGAATTCCAAAGCTTAATTGTTAAATACAAAAATTTGAAAAAGGAATTCAATGTTTTGAAAAATGATAAGGATAGCTTATTTACTTCTTATGAATCACTTTCTTGTGCTCACACTATCACACTTGATAAAGCTAGAAACCTTGAAAAGGACAATGAATCTCTTGTGAAGGATATTAATTGTATGAAAAATGACTTGATCAAGTTTAATTTGAGTACCAATAAAATGACCAAAATACTTGATGTACATCGTTGTGATCATTTGAAATTAGGACTTGGTTATAAGCCTAATGTTGTTAATCATAAGAAAAAGAACCAAGTCTCTATGCATGTTGGTCATTATGCTCCTAAAATTGTTACTTGCTTTTATTGTGGTAAGAAGGGTCACACAGCTAATATTTGCCGGGCTAGAAATAGCTCTAATTATTATTGGAGACCTAAAAGTCTCAAAGCTAATCCTGAAGGACCCAAACACTGGAGGGTACCACAAAACAATGGCATATTAGGTGCTCGGTGGAATAATAATCAAAGAAAAATCATACCACCAAGAAGACATCAAATGCTCGTTTCATTTGATCAAAGAAGAAGACATCATCACAATGAATTTCCAAGAGAGAGATATTATCAACAATAGGAAGGACACAAATCTTAGAAATGGGGTAATTAGAGAAGCCATCATCAACAAAATGATGTTCCAAGAGAAATACATCATCAACAATGGGAAAGACACAACCCATGGAAATTGCGAAATTGGTAAATCATCTCCCTATTTAAATATGCATTTTGTTTTGTTATTATGCATGTTTTATTTATGCCTTGATTGTAAAAAGGATTTTTCAAAATTTTCTTTTAAAATCAAGGTCTCCCTACATATTTTTGACTTTTTTTAAAAAAGAGACCTTGTATAGAGTATTACAAACTCTTGTATACTTCTTAGTCTGATCATTCATATCATAGCATGATTTTTTTTATATATTGCTCTAGCTATATTATTATGCTCTTGTGCAAATCCTTTATCTAGCTTATGTAGGAGATATATATCCTCATCTTTGGTAATTGTTAGAAAAATAGAACGCGATACATTAACCGGGAAATATCTCCTCCTTGGCGTTGTGAGAGAAACATCTATCAAATTTTTCTCTCTCTTAGTATCACGATCGCCGGCAGCCTCTCCTCCGCCATCTGGTCGTCTTTCTCGGCCGCTCCATGGCGGAGCCACCCTTGTATGGGTTCACGTCCAATTATGATCCACCTCCCAAACCCCCATGTTCATCGTACAACCCCTCCATCGGATTTACAGCAGGACATCGGTGCTCCTCTCTCCAGCGGATTCTAGGCCATAGCAACAGGCCAACTCTCAACGATGATGATGGGTCCCACATCATCTTCTTCAACGACGATGGTAGCTAGGGTTTCTGCTCCTCAGGTCACTAGGGTTTTTGGTCCCCAGGTTTTTTCGTCGTCGGTGGCACGATCTTCCATCAACAGCATCGCCGGAATATCTGCATGCCCACCAGATCAGAGTACTAACGCGTCTGGTCCGTTCAACTGCTACGGCTTGACATGGAAATTCACTTCGTCTTCAAACCTTCCAACCCCAACTTCGACACCACTCAACCTCCAAGGCTTGGTCCCGCCGGAATCATACCTCCCTCCTTCATCGTTGACTCACGCTTCCTGCAGCGTTGAGGGGGCCCATGCCCCTTCTCATGTGCTCCCAGCGGCATGTGGGGGGCGTCCCTTTGTCCCCATGGCTGCCACCTTCCATGGGGGTGCCGGCCCCTCCATGTGTTCTTATGAGGGGCCGACGACTGTCATGCCATCCAGGGACGTCCCTCCCCAGGGGGGTGATGACCCCTGGGCCACCGTCTGTCATCCGCATGGAACCCCGCCCACGAGCCCACATCCTATTTCTGATCCCAAGAACTCCCCTCAGACTGCTGGAATATCTCCGCCAACGACAGCCAATTATGAAACTAACTTGCGACATTTGGCTCATATTCCCAATATTCAACCCAATTTGGGACACACTTTCGCTAAAATTGTTACATGTACTCATCATGTGGATTCTACTACGCAGGCCCCAAGTAGTTTCACCCCATTTTCCCAAATGGTTTCTGGTAAATCCCATTCTATCCCTAAACTAGTTAGAAAGGGAGATTACTACTCCGTTACAAGAGATGAAAACATTTACAAACAACGCCTTGCGGAATTTTCTTATTTTTTAATTGGAAGAGTTATCTTGGGAAAAGGTAACAAGCTATGGGCGACAATCTTTATTGCATAAACGCTATCAGTTATGGGGTATTAAAAATGATTGGAAATTAATTCCCTTGGGAAAAGGATTTTTTTGTGTCAAGTTGTTTAATGCGCAGGATCGATCACGAGCTCTACAACGCACCAACTGGTCACTTAACCTGGGGACGATTCGCCTATCTCCATGGGTGCCGAATTTTAACCCTTACAAGGTGCAAACTTTAGTGGCCAGCGTTTGGGTTTGCATTTTTGAGCTCAGTTTGGAATACTGGGATCCCAATACCATTCTGGGGATTGCCAGTGCTCTTGGAAACCCCCTACAAATTGATCAGCGCTCACTGAATGGTTCTCTGGGTTATTTCTTTCGGGTTCTAGTGGATATCGATCTCTCAAAGCCGTTGGAGAACCACATCATGGTGGAACGCATTGGTCAGTGCTCCTTCGTGTCAGTCAGTTATGAGAAACTACCAGAGTTTTGTGCAAAGTGTAGCGTTACGGGACATTCGACAACTTCTTGCCGTCTTAATAACGTGGGTAATTCGGCTACTGAACAACATCCATCTCCTGATCAGGGGTGTTCCCAGGCGCCAGTTTCTCATACTAACTCAGTGTAGCGAGGCCGCTCCAGGGTACGTAAAGCTTATCGTCCTGTGCAGCAGGACAAGGGCAAGGCCATTGATGATTCATTGGGAAATACGGGTTTGACTATGTGTGCAGGATCTCCTACTCGCGTAATAGTCACTTGCTCTTTGGATATCCACCTTGGTAACACCTTTGCGGCTCTTAGTTCAATCGACTCCCAGGATCAGCAATCCACAGATTTCCAGGCCAATTATCCATCTAGGGAGTCATCTCCCAAGGCTACTACTTCCAACACCGGCACGGTCTCCGCCATTATGCCTATTACGGTTCAGTATCCTTTGGGGAAGCCTATTCGAGCTCTTAGCCATGCTTTTCGGGACAGCTCCTTGGACTCGGCTAATCTTGAATTCTCCGAAGTGTTACGTTAGGTCTGTCGCCCCCTGTCCATGACATTACTATTGAGCCGGAGCGCCCAGAGCCACATGAAATGGACTTTGCAGCCTCCAAGAGATGGGCAGATTATGCAGATGAGGTGGGTAACTCTCAACAGTCAGCCTCTGCAATGCACCACATGCCTGTTTTTACCGTGCAATCGACACAGGCGCCACCTCCCCCGCAGTCTCAATGAATTGCATCTTCTAGAATATCCGGGGGATTGGGAATATTGCATCTCGTAATATTCTTAAGGCTTTATGTCAAAAACATAATCCTTCTATTTTAGCTATTTGCGAACCTAAGGTGGACATCTCATCCATTTCGGATTCTTACTGGAGTAGCTTGGGTCTCAGGTTCGTTGCTCAGTGTCCGAGCGAACGGGCGCCTAGATATTTGGGTCCTTTGCGATACGAGTATTTCAGTCCAAAACCAGGTTTAGTCTTCTTCTCAATGTCTTATTTTGCAAGTTCAATTTGGTTTTATGGTTTTCCATGTTGGCGGCGAACAAGACTACCACATTTTGGCTTTTCCCTCCATGAGATGAGCCCAATGCATTGGACCGATGGATAAGAGAACTGAACTGGCATAAAAAGAGCTTGGGCGTCACTTCTCTCTTTAAATCTTTAAATTAAAAAGGATAGGCTTCGGCAAAAAGCCCGCTCAGCTTGGTTAAAGGATGGGGACCGCAACACGGCATTTTTCCATCGCCGTTTCAGATTCGAAATGGACGCTCGGGGATACGGGGTTTGATGGTTGATGGTAGTTACGAGATGATCCGGTGGTGCTTGGGAATCATATTATTTCATTCTACAAGGACCTTTTCGCAGGGGGGACAAACCAGTTTGGATTACACTTTGGTCGACGACTTATCACCCCTACGATTAGCACGATTGATAATGCGCTTTTGTGACTATTCATTGAGTCGAGGTTAAAAATGCGGTATTTGATATGGGTTTGGATAGTGCTGGGCCGGGACGGTTTTGATGGGAGATTCTATCAACACTTTTGGGACGTTGTTTGAGATGAGGTGGTGGCATCGATCTATTATTTTTTCGTCATGGAGTGCTTTCCGCGGGATTAAATGCGATTTTATGGCACTCATCCCAAAGACTAAGGAGGAGGCTAATGTGGTGGAGGACTTTAGGCCGATCGTGATGAGCAATTTTCTTTTAAAGATTATAACCAAGATTTTGGCGACCACGCCCGAGCTCTAACATTTCTTCTTACTTGTCTCCTACTCGGTTTGGATTTATTAAAGGCGGCGATTCACGATTGTATTGCTTTGGTTTCGGAAGGGTTCAATATTTTGCGGGGACGAGAATGATGCCAATATGATTTTAAAAATTGATATCCGCAAGGCATTTGATACGATTAATTGGGGTTTTTCGATACACGTTTTACGTCGCTTTGGTTTTCTCAAGTATTCGTTCACCGGATTGAGATTAACCTTCGAATGGGTCGCTTTGTGGGTTACTTCTCTTGCTTTCGAGGGGTTAGGACGGGGGGGATCCGCTATCACCTCTTCTCTTTTGCATCGTCGAAGACGTTCGAGTAGATTGGTGGAGGAGGCGGGTCAGCGGACATCAACTTGACCTTTCGGGAGCCTAATCAAGTAGTTTTCCCTCGTCTATTATGTATGCGAGATGATATTGTGATTATGTGTGGGTCCTCCACGAGCAATGCACGTATTATTATTGGATGCTCAATCTCTACGCGGACATCTCGGTTGATTTTCAATTCTTACAAATCTAAAGCTTATTTTAGCAGCCGGGTTTCTAATTATGTGCAAGAACGTATTCAGATGATTGCAGGGATGCATATGGGTGCTTTCCCTACGGTCTATCTAGGCGCCCCCATCTTCAAGGGTGCGCCTAAGGTGGCTAATCTACAACTGGTTTTTGATAAGATTATTTTCAAGTTCACAAGGTGGAAAGGGACTTCTCTGGCTATTGCTGGCCGCGTTTGTTTGGTGAACTCGGTGATTACTAGTTCCTTTGTCCATACGATATGGTGTACAAGTGGCACAGAACATTGTTACGTCAAATGGAAAAGGCCATGCATAATTTCATACGGATTTGTGCAATGTGAACTCTAAAGGGTTAGTAGTGGTTAACTGGAGTCGTTGTTGTATGTCCCGGGCGGAAGGAGGCTTGGGCGTCCGCTCCATCGTTGTCGCCAACAATACTTTCCTCATGAAGATGGGTTGGAAGATTATGACTTCAAACTCTTTAGTTTACGACACCCTCCAAAAGCGCTTTTTAACTTTGGATGGATATCCATGTCGTTCGTTCATCCCTTCTTCCATCTAGAGAGGGATTCGGTCTGGGATCTCGGGATTCTTGGAGGACTGCCGCTGGATCCCCAGATGTAATTCCAACATTTTATTCTGGCTTGACAACTGGCTGGGTTACACCATTGCCGATAGGATTGGTATTCCGCAGGAGTATAGGCATTTATTTCGGCATCGCATTCGGATTACTTTTATGACGGGACTTGGCACTTCACTTTCTCGTTCATAGAGGCTTATTTGGATATGGTCCGGGATATTGTTAGAGTCCCCATCGCTCTGACATCGTCAGATACGTGGGTTTGGCTACATTCGGATGATGGGAGTATCACTTCGAAGTCGGCTTACACCTATCTGCACCCTCACTCCCCTGTGGTTCAATGGGGTTCCTGGATTTGGTCACCTCACATTCCGTAGAGACATTCGATTGCGGCATGGCGCGCCATCCACAATCGACTTGCGGTATTGGATGTTCTGCGATCGTAGGGTTTCTTCACAGGCCCCTCGGTTTGCGGTCTTTATTGTGCTGATGCGGAATCCGTTGACCATTTGTTTGTCTCATGTGTTTTTGCAGGGGCCCTCTGGCAGTGGATTTTTGAATCTTTTGATATCCATTATTTTAGGGCTTATAGCTTCAATGAATTCCTGGTGCGTTTAATGAATTTTCATTTCAGTGAGCAGGTGGCCTTTTTATGGCAGGTTGCAGTGTTATCCAGTATTTGGCGCATATGGCAAATCAGCAATGACTTGAACTTCATTTCAGTGAGCAGGTGGCCTTTGTCAAAATCACACAAATTTCACTTCAAATTTGTTTTATTGCATATGTTTTATATTTTGGACTTTATTAAGCTCGAGTATCATCATCATTGCTCATCTTTACCGAATAAATGGTAAGAATTCTACTCCATTTGCTCAATTGGGTTGAACCCTTGAGATTTTGACTTATTTACAAAATTCTTGATGCTAGTTTCATATGAATGTGATGAGCTTAATATTTATGTTGTATTGAATGTTGTTTGAACTGAATTGGTGATGAAAATTTTTGGCTTAAATGAATTTCAAAGGCGTTATATACTTCTTAGTTTTATTCGACGCACGCCAAGTGTTCGACAAAATGTTTCAATGAAAAATTCATCACCTACGTGATTCTCTCGATTTGAAAAGTCATATAAGTTTATACAGATCATGTTTTATCAATCAAATGAGCTTTTGCAAGTCAATTGATCAACGTTTCCCTTTTATTTGGAATTTAAGCTTCAATTTTCAATAAGCTCGATAAATCGATAAATTTGTGCACTTTGATATGAATATATGATGTTTTTATCGTGCTAACATTCTTTTTGATGATTCCAAAGGGGGAGAAACAGGAAAAATGCTCATACGCTCAAAGAAGCGAAAATAAGCTTGCAAGAAAAGCTATAAGCTAGGGCTCTTGAAAGCCATAAGCTGTGAATAATGCTTAGTCCATTTGATGTATTGTGGACTTTTATGCTTGACTAATGATGTTTTGTGACAGGGGGAGCTTATAAGCTCATGGAATTCAAGCTTAAGTTGTGAAAGCTAAGCTTTTAGCTTTTAATTGTTGCTTGTATACTTGTTCTTTATATGCATGTTGATAGGGGGAGCTTGTTCAAAAATGATTTTGAAAAATCTTTGCTCCTATCCTTGTGTGCTTGTACTTATGATGAATCTTGCTTGGAATTGATTGTTGTTTTAAGACCGGAAAATTTGTTTTGTTTTAAAATCGACCTTCTAAAATTGTTTTGGTTTGTAATCATCAAAAAGAGGGAGTTTGTTAGATAAATGTTTTTATCAAGATTTTGATGATTTTGTTTTAATAAGTTTTTATACCAAAACAATGTTTTTATATGTTGTCCAAATACTCCTAAATGATTTAAAATGTTTTTACTAATTTTTGGAGTATTTCTTAGGAGTTTTTAATTTGATAAAATTGGACAACACTTTTGATGGTTTTGTTTAAATTGGTTTTTACACCAAACTATGATTATAAATGTTGTCTAAATACTCCCAAATGATTTAAAATGTTTTTACTAATTTTTTGGAGTATTTCTTGAAGTTTATTTTTGAAAAATATCGGACAACATTTAAAAGGGGAGGTCGACCGGTCGCCCAAAGTGGTCGACCGGTACCTGAAGATAAAAAACTCGAAACAGAACATGCAGGTTTGAAAAAAAGGGGGAGGGGGACCGGTCCAGGGGAGGGCCGACCAGTCGCACCCCCCTGCAACCCCTACCTGGATCGCACTATTTTTTTCAAACAGTCGAAATCTTCAACAGGGCAACCGGTCGCCCTATGCTATTTTGTGACAGCAAAATTCCAACCGTTGCAATCTGTGACATCAAGATTTGCTTTTGATTTTTGTACAATATTTCTACATCTTGTGATCTTCTTTTTGTAGACAAAAGTGAAGATAGAGGAGCCTATGTTGGTGAAGCTTCCCTATAAATAGAGGATGAATTGAAGACGCAAGACACAACAACACAAACAAATACACAACAAGAAATCTGCAAATTTCCAAGCTTTCATATTCAACACTCTTGTTGTATTTATAGCCTAAGGATTTCACTTTCACATCTTGAGGTCTAGGCTTTATTTCTTGATTACACTTTGCACTCAAATTGTAATATTCATTATTGAGTTGTAATCTTGATTTTTGGTTATCATTCAAACACAAGATATCCTTGTGAGTGTTCTTGTGGTAAGAACACACTTGGATGATCTAGGTGATAGGTGCAAGAAGATTGTGGTGATCTTCTTATTGAGGTGTTGAAGAATTTGGTATTCTTTAAGGTTGAAGATTGTGGTAATCTTCATAAGGTGCCGTTGAAGGAAGATTGTGGTAATCTTCAAAGGGAGATTGTGGTAATCTCCAAAGGTGGTGTTGAAGAAGAGTGTGGTGCTCTTCAAGGTGTTGTAAGTTGAATTTGTATTAATTGTGGTAATTAATAAAATTCTTTTTCTTTTTGAAATCCATCCCGGATATACTGGGGTGGTAGAGGATTAGGCCCTAGGTGGGTTGAACCTCTTTAAATCGACGCGTGTTGTCTACTTCCCGCACCTTTATTATTGTCTTGGCGTAATTGTTTCGAAAAAGAGGGCGAAATCGAAAAGATAGAGATAATCTATTCACCCCCCCTCTAGATTATCGTAGCCGCTTGGACTTACAAGTGGTATCAGAGCCAAACTCTTTGGCAAGCTCGTTCCACATTGCGAGTAAAGAGGAACGATCACCGGCTACGAATGAAGTCTACCTTACCGGCGCCTCCACCACCGAGCCACCACTATTCGATTCCAAAAATTTTACATTTTGGAAAGAAAGAATGGAAAGCTATCTACAAAGTTGTGGGTTCGATATTTGGAACACGGTCGTAAATGAAGAATCCATTCTAATGATGGACACACTACACAAAGGCCTCAAAGAGCTCAATGATGAAGAGAAGAAAAGCATCTCCTTAAATGGTAAAGCTCTAAATATTATTTATTGTTCACTTACCATTTTGGAATATGATCATCTTGTAGGAATTAAATCGGCTCATGAAGTATGGGGAAAATTAGAAGAAGTATATGCAAATGAAAGGAGCCACTCAAAAGCATCTACTTCTCAAATGGATACAAACCCAACATGGGATGAGCTTCCTACAACTTCCGACGTCGATGAAAACGAACGATGTCTTATGGGCTTCGAAGAAGAAAACGAGGTAAGTTCTAAACCCTCCACTTCTTATAATAATGAATTACAAAATGATTATAGTGATTTGCAAAATGATTTTGATGAACTTCAAAATGAATTCCAAAGCTTACTTGTTAAATACAAAAATTTGAAAAAGGAATTCAATATTTTGAAAATTGATAAGGATAATTTATTTTCCTCTTATGAATCACTTTCATGTGATCACACCACCACCACGACAAGGTTAGAAACCTTGAAAAAGAAAATAGTACTCTTGTTGAGGATATTAATTGCATGAAAAATGATTTATCAAAATCCAACTTGAGTACCGATAAAATGACCGATATTATTGATGTTCATAGTTGTGATAAATTGAAACAAGGACTTGATCATAAGCCTAATGTTGTTAATCATATGAAAAGGAATCAAGTCTATAAGCATGTTGGTCATTATGCTACTAGAATTATTACTTGCTTTTATTGCGGTAAAAGGGTCATACGGTTAATACTTGTCGGGCTAGAAATAGCTCTAATTTCTATTGGAGACCTAAAAATCTCAAAGCTAATCCCCAAGGACCCAAACACATGAGGGTACCACAAAACAATGTCATATTAGGTACCCGGCGAAATAATGATCGAAGAAAATTTATACCGCCAAGAAGACATCAAATGACCGTTTCATTTGATCAAAGAAGGAGAAACTATTTTTGACAAAGCCAATTTCCAAGAAGAGGATATAATCAAAAATGGAAAGAACACAATCCTTGGAAATGGCAAAGACATCATCAACAAGATGATTTTCAAAGAAGAAGAGACTTTCAACAATGGGAAGGCAACAAACCTTGGAAATGGAGTAATCAAAGAAGTCATCATCAACAAAGTGACTTCTCAAGGGGAAGATATCATCAACAATGGGAACGACACAACCCATGGAAATGGCGTAATTGGTAACCCGTATCTCCCCATTTAAAATATGCATTTTATTTTGTTATGCATGTTTTTATTTGTGTCTTTATTGCAACATGAGTTTTCAAGTATTGATTTTTTTAAGGTCTTCAATATATATGTTTGTTTTTAAAATTCTTTTGAAAAAGGAGACCTTATATGATGTTTTTAAAACTCTTGTGCATTTTTGTAGACTAAAGTGTATTATCATCTCTTATGGATTTTTATGGCATGAGCTTACTTGTGATATCTCTTAGCCTACACTTTTATCATTTGCTAGATTTGTTTTAAGAATTGTGTAGGATTTACATATTTTCACAAATGGCCATTTTGTCAAGAAAGGCATAAATTATCGAGGTACGTTTACTTGTGTTACTTTTACTCTTATAGACTCGATATATGTATTGCCATATGCCTATGTGCTTGTTTTTTATAGTATCTCATACAAGTGCCATTAAGAGGATTTTTAGATTTTTTGAAAGGCACTATTCGATATTTGATTGCACATATTTGCTTTGTCAACTTTTGTTCAAATACTTCTTTTAAATGAGGTCTCAATTATATGCTATCGAATTTTCAAATTTCAAAGAGACCTTTTATAGCTTTCTTAAGCTTATTTGAACTTGCATGATTTATTAGACTCTTGATGATATTCTAAATGCATAGTATGTGTTCCTTGCTTCATGGTCTATATATGTAGTGTCTACTTCTACTATGCTCTTATGCAAGATATTTTGTGATTGATGATTGAGGCATGTTTTTACACTTGGGCTATTTTTCTCTTGATTATATAAGAGATGCCGTTAATGAGTTTGTTAAGTTGTGTAGAAAAGGAAATACTCCAAATATTTGGATGTAAATGTTCTATTATGAACACCTTAGATCATTTGGATGCCCAATAGTGATGAAGAAGACAAATTCCTAAATTGATGCTTCAAGATGAAGATTGGTTTTTAGAATTGCAAGAGGAGCTAAAAGGAAATGATACTTGGAAGTTGATGCCATGTCTTTCATCACAAACGATTATAAATGCAAAAAGGGTATTCCGGAACAAACTCGATGACCAAGGCAACATTGGTCGAACTAAGGCAAGGTTAGTAGCTCGAAGGTATTTTCAAGAAGAAGGTAATTGTTTTTGATGTAACATTTGCACTCATAGCACATTTAGTAGCTATTTACATTTTACTTGCCCATTCTTGTTTTAAGAAAATTTCAAGCTTTACAAAATGGATGTTTAATCCAATCTTCTCACTGGTTTTATTCTAGAAGAAGTCTATGTAAAACAACCTCCGGGGTTTAAAATTTTTTTTAGGCCAAATGTTTTTTTTTAAAAAAAGGCCTTGTACGGTTGATAGACTTAGCTATTTTTGCTAAATGATTCTACAAGAGGTAAAGTTGATACTACTCTCTTTGTTTTTGAAAAAGGGCAAGATTATTTACTTGTGCATATTTATGAGAATATTTTTGGTACTACTAATGAATATTTGTGCAAGATATTTTTCCAAGTTGATGCAAGGTGTACTTGAAATGAGCATGATGGGGGAGCTCAATTTCTTGCTTGGACTTCAAATCATTCAATGCCAAGTAGATGGTTACATTTCAAAAGAACTCTTGAAGGAGTTAGGCATTGAAGAAGGAAGAATCATCTCAACCTCTATGGCTACCAATGAAGAGATTGACAAAGGTTGAGAAAGGCATGTCGGTTGACAAACAAATTCGAGGTATGTTTTCTTGTATTATTTCTATAGACTCGACATTCCATATGCCTTTATGTCTATATGCTCGACTTCAAAAATTATCCCAACGAATCTCATTAAAGTGCCGTTAAAAGAAATTTTCAAATATTTATAAGGCACTTCTTCTTATGACTTGTAGATTTAAAACATTCTTATTTTTCGGGATAACAAGTTCGGTATTTATTATACGGTTATTCGTATTCAAAATATGGTTCGTCATAATCGAACTAAACATATTGAGATTCGAAAAACTTTCTAAGGGATTGCATTTTTATCAAAAACTTGAGATGTGATTAATTCCGTCTCAAAGTTAACTCGCGGACTTTTTAATCATTTACCGCCGAGTATTTTACCTCATTTCGAGCTTGATTATGACATAATGTATATTGAATGAGGTTTACGTTTGCATCTTGCACGTTTTAAAACTTAGGGGCGAAAAATCGGATTTTTGGATCAAACTTCGGATTTTTCAAAAGAACTCAAGCAAGTGGTGGCAGGGCAAGGCCGACCCGGTCGCCATGTCGTCGATCGATCGCCCGCCTTGGACCGGTCGCCCTTGATGATTTTCCTTGTTAAAAACGTTCTGTTTTCCAGACTTAGCCATTTTGGCTCTTTTGGTTCATTTTTCGTCCCCTTTGTCAAAATCACACAAATTTCACTTCAAATTTGTTTTATTGCATATGTTTTATATTTTGGACTTTATTAAGCTCGAGTATCATCATCATTGCTCATCTTTACCGAATAAATGGTAAGAATTCTACTCCATTTGCTCAATTGGGTTGAACCCTTGAGATTTTGACTTATTTACAAAATTCTTGATGCTAGTTTCATATGAATGTGATGAGCTTAATATTTATGTTGTATTGAATGTTGTTTGAACTGAATTGGTGATGAAAATTTTTGGCTTAAATGAATTTCAAAGGCGTTATATACTTCTAGTTTTATTCGACGCACGCCAAGTGTTCGACAAAATGTTTCAATGAAAAATTCATCACCTACGTGATTCTCTCGATTTGAAAAGTCATATAAGTTTATACAGATCATGTTTTATCAATCAAATGAGCTTTTGCAAGTCAATTGATCAACGTTTCCCTTTTATTTGGAATTTAAGCTTCAATTTTCAATAAGCTCGATAAATCGATAAATTTGTGCACTTTGATATGAATATATGATGTTTTTATCGTGCTAACATTCTTTTGATGATTCCAAAGGGGAGAAACAGGAAAAATGCTCATACGCTCAAAGAAGCGAAAATAAGCTTGCAAGAAAAGCTATAAGCTAGGGCTCTTGAAAGCCATAAGTGTGAATAATGCTTAGTCCATTTGATGTATTGTGGACTTTTATGCTTGACTAATGATGTTTTTGAGGAGGGGAGCTTATAAGCTCATGGAATTCAAGCTTAAGTTGTGAAAGCTAAGCTTTTAGCTTTTAATTGTTGCTTGTATACTTGTTCTTTATATGCATGTTGATAGGGGGAGCTTGTTCAAAAATGATTTTGAAAAATCTTTGCTCCTATCCTTGTGTGCTTGTACTTATGATGAATCTTGCTTGGAATTGATTGTTGTTTTAAAATAGGAAAATTTGTTTTGTTTTAAAATCGACCTTCTAAAATTGTTTTGGTTTGTAATCATCAAAAAGGGGAGTTTGTTAGATAAATGTTTTTATCAAGATTTTGATGATTTTGTTTTAATAAGTTTTTATACCAAAACAATGTTTTTATATGTTGTCCAAATACTCCTAAATGATTTAAAATGTTTTTACTAATTTTTGGAGTATTTCTTAGAGTTTTTAATTTGATAAAAAATTGGACAACACTTTTGATGGTTTTGTTTAAATTGGTTTTTACACCAAACTATGATTATAAATGTTGTCTAAATACTCCCAAATGATTTAAAATGTTTTTACTAATTTTTTTGGAGTATTTCTTGAAGTTTATTTTTGAAAAATATCGGACAACATTTAAAAGGGGAGGTCGACCGGTCGCCCAAAGTGGTCGACCGGTACCTGAAGATAAAAAACTCGAAACAGAACATGCAGGTTTGAAAAAAAGGGGGAGGGGGACCGGTCCAGGGGAGGGCCGACCAGTCGCACCCCCCTGCAACCCCTACCTGGATCGCACTATTTTTTTCAAACAGTCGAAATCTTCAACAGGGCAATTACGCCCTATGCTATTTTGTGACATGAAAAAATTCCAACCGTTGCAATCTGTGACAGCAAGATTTGCTTTTGATTTTTGTACAATATTTCTACATCTTGTGATCTTCTTTTTGTAGACAAAAGTGAAGATAGAGGAGCCTATGTTGGTGAAGCTTCCCTATAAATAGAGGATGAATTGAAGACGCAAGACACAACAACACAAACAAATACACAACAAGAAATCGCAAATTTCAAGCTTTCATATTCAACACTCTTGTTGTATTTATAGCCTAAGGATTTCACTTTCACATCTTGAGGTCTAGGCTTTATTTCTTGATTACACTTTGCACTCAAATTGTAATATTCATTATTGAGTTGTAATCTTGATTTTTGGTTATCATTCAAACACAAGATATCCTTGTGAGTGTTCTTGTGGTAAGAACACACTTGGATGATCTAGGTGATAGGTGCAAGAAGATTGTGGTGATCTTCTTATTGAGGTGTTGAAGAATTTGGTATTCTTTAAGGTTGAAGATTGTGGTAATCTTCATAAGGTGCCGTTGAAGGAAGATTGTGGTAATCTTCAAAGGGAGATTGTGGTAATCTCCAAAGGTGGTGTTGAAGAAGAGTGTGGTGCTCTTCAAGGTGTTGTAAGTTGAATTTGTATTAATTGTGGTAATTAATAAAATTCTTTTTCTTTGAAATCCATCCGGATATCTTTGGGGTGGGTAGAGGATTAGGCCCTAGGTGGGTTGAACCTCTTTAAATCGACGCGTGTTGTCTACTTCCCGCACCTTTATTATTGTCTTGGCGTAATTGTTTCGAAAAAGAGGGCGAAATCGAAAAGATAGAGATAATCTATTCACCCCCTCTAGATTATCGTAGCGCTTGGACTTACAAGTGGTATCGAGCCAAACTCTTTGGCAAGCTCGTTCCACATTGCGAGTAAAGAGGAACGATCACCGACTACGAATGAAGTCTACCTTTGGCGCCTCCACCACCGAGCCACCACTATTCGATTCCAAAAATTTTACATTTTGGAAAGAAAGAATGGAAAGCTATCTACAAAGTTGTGGGTTCGATATTTGGAACACGTCAGTAAATGAAGAATCCATTCTAATGATGGACACACTACACAAAGGCCTCAAAGAGCTCAATGATGAAGAGAAGAAAAGCATCTCCTTAAATGGTAAAGCTCTAAATATTATTTATTGTTCACTTACCATTTTGGAATATGATCATCTTGTAGGAATTAAATCGGCTCATGAAGTATGGGGAAAATTAGAAGAAGTATATGCAAATGAAAGGAGCCACTCAAAAGCATCTACTTCTCAAATGGATACAAACCCAACATGGGATGAGCTTCCTACAACTTCCGAGCGTCGATGAAAACGAGCGATGTCTTATGGGCTTGAAGAAGAAACGAGGTAAGTTCTAAACCCTCCACTTCTTATAATAATGAATTACAAAATGATTATAGTGATTTGCAAAATGATTTTGATGAACTTCAAAATGAATTCCAAAGCTTACTTGTTAAATACAAAAATTTGAAAAAGGAATTCAATATTTTGAAAATTGATAAGGATAATTTATTTTCCTCTTATGAATCACTTTCATGTGATCACACCACACACACGACAAGGTTAGAAACCTTGAAAAAGAAAATAGTACTCTTGTTGAGGATATTAATTGCATGAAAAATGATTTATCAAAATCCAACTTGAGTCCGATAAAATGACTGATATTATTGATGTTCATAGTTGTGATAAATTGAAACAAGGACTTGATCATAAGCCTAATGTTGTTAATCATATGAAAAGGAATCAAGTCTATAAGCATGTTGGTCATTATGCTACTAGAATTATTACTTGCTTTTATTGCGGTAAAAAGGGTCATACGGTTAATACTTGTCGGGCTAGAAATAGCTCTAATTTCTATTGGAGACCTAAAAATCTCAAAGCTAATCCCCAAGGACCCAAACACATGAGGGTACCACAAAACAATGTCATATTAGGTACCCGGCGAAATAATGATCGAAGAAAATTTATACCGCCAAGAAGACATCAAATGACCGTTTCATTTGATCAAAGAAGGAGAAACTATTTTTGACAAAGCCAATTTCCAAGAAGAGGATATAATCAAAAATGGAAAGAACACAATCCTTGGAAATGGCAAAGACATCATCAACAAGATGATTTTCAAAGAAGAAGAGACTTTCAACAATGGGAAGGCAACAAACCTTGGAAATGGAGTAATCAAAGAAGTCATCATCAACAAAGTGACTTCTCAAGGGGAAGATATCATCAACAATGGGAACGACACAACCCATGGAAATGGCGTAATTGGTAACCCGTATCTCCCCATTTAAAATATGCATTTTATTTTGTTATGCATGTTTTTATTTGTGTCTTTATTGCAACATGAGTTTTCAAGTATTGATTTTTTTAAGGTCTTCAATATATATGTTTGTTTTTAAAATTCTTTTGAAAAAGGAGACCTTATATGATGTTTTTAAAACTCTTGTGCATTTTTGTAGACTAAAGTGTATTATCATCTCTTATGGATTTTTATGGCATGAGCTTACTTGTGATATCTCTTAGCCTACACTTTTATCATTTGCTAGATTTGTTTTAAGAATTGTGTAGGATTTACATATTTTCACAAATGGCCATTTTGTCAAGAAAGGCATAAATTATCGAGGTACGTTTACTTGTGTTACTTTTACTCTTATAGACTCGATATATGTATTGCCATATGCCTATGTGCTTGTTTTTTATAGTATCTCATACAAGTGCCATTAAGAGGATTTTTAGATTTTTTGAAAGGCACTATTCGATATTTGATTGCACATATTTGCTTTGTCAACTTTTGTTCAAATACTTCTTTTAAATGAGGTCTCAATTATATGCTATCGAATTTTCAAATTTCAAAGAGACCTTTTATAGCTTTCTTAAGCTTATTTGAACTTGCATGATTTATTAGACTCTTGATGATATTCTAAATGCATAGTATGTGTTCCTTGCTTCATGGTCTATATATGTAGTGTCTACTTCTACTATGCTCTTATGCAAGATATTTTGTGATTGATGATTGAGGCATGTTTTTACACTTGGGCTATTTTTCTCTTGATTATATAAGAGATGCCGTTAATGAGTTTGTTAAGTTGTGTAGAAAAGGAAATACTCCAAATATTTGGATGTAAATGTTCTATTATGAACACCTTAGATCATTTGGATGCCCAATAGTGATGAAGAAGACAAATTCCTAAATTGATGCTTCAAGATGAAGATTGGTTTTTAGAATTGCAAGAGGAGCTAAAAAGGAAATGATACTTGGAAGTTGATGCCATGTCTTTCATCACAAACGATTATAAATGCAAAAAGGGTATTCCGGAACAAACTCGATGACCAAGGCAACATTGGTCGAACTAAGGCAAGGTTAGTAGCTCGAAGGTATTTTCAAGAAGAAGGTAATTGTTTTTGATGTAACATTTGCACTCATAGCACATTTAGTAGCTATTTACATTTTACTTGTCCATTCTTGTTTTAAGAAAATTTCAAGCTTTACAAAATGGATGTTTAATCCAATCTTCTCAATGGTTTTATTCTAGAAGAAGTCTATGTAAAACAACCTCCGGGGTTTAAAATTTTTTTTAGGCCAAATGTTTTTTTTTAAAAAAAAGGCCTTGTACGGTTGATAGACTTAGCTATTTTTGCTAAATGATTCTACAAGAGGTAAAGTTGATACTACTCTCTTTGTTTTTGAAAAAGGGCAAGATTATTTACTTGTGCATATTTATGAGAATATTTTTGGTACTACTAATGAATATTTGTGCAAGATATTTTTCCAAGTTGATGCAAGGTCTACTTGAAATGAGCATGATGGGGGAGCTCAATTTCTTGCTTGGACTTCAAATCATTCAATGCCAAGTAGATGGTTACATTTCAAAAGAACTCTTGAAGGAGTTAGGCATTGAAGAAGGAAGAATCATCTCAACCTCTATGGCTACCAATGAAGAGATTGACAAAGGTTGAGAAAGGCATGTCGGTTGACAAACAAATTCGAGGTATGTTTTCTTGTATTATTTCTATAGACTCGACATTCCATATGCCTTATGTCTATATGCTCGACTTCAAAAATTATCCCAACGAATCTCATTAAAGTGCCGTTAAAAGAAATTTTCAAATATTTATAAGGCACTTCTTCTTATGACTTGTAGATTTAAAACATTCTTATTTTTCGGGATAACAAGTTCGGTATTTATTATACGGTTATTCGTATTCAAAATATGGTTCGTCATAATCGAACTAAACATATTGAGATTCGAAATTGGACAACACTTTTTACTAAACGTATTCAAAATATGGTTCGTCATAATTGAACTAAACATTCTTGTTTTTACTAATTTTTGGAGTATTTCTTAGAGTTTTTAATTTGATAAAAAATTGGACAACACTTTTGATGGTTTTGTTTAAATTGGTTTTTACACCAAACTATGATTATAAATGTTGTCTAAATACTCCCAAATGATTTAAAATGTTTTTACTAATTTTTTTGGAGTATTTCTTGAAGTTTATTTTTGAAAAATATCGGACAACATTTAAAAGGGGAGGTCGACCGGTCGCCCAAAGTGGTCGACCGGTACCTGAAAATAAAAAACTCGAAACAGAACATGCGGGTTTGAAAAAAAGGGGAGGGGACCGGTCGGGAGGGCCGACCAGCCGCCCCCCGCAACCCCTACTCCGGATCGCACTATTTTTTCAAGCGTCGAAATCTTCAACAGGCAAACTGGTCGCCTATGCTATTTTTGTGACAAAGAAAATTCCAACCGTTGTAATCTGTGATGACAAGATTTGCTTTTGATTTTTGTACAATATTTCTACATCTTGTGATCTTCTTTTTGTAGACAAAAGTGAAGATAGAGGAGCCTATGTTGGTGAAGCTTCCCTATAAATAGAGGATGAATTGAAGACGCAAGACACAACAACACAAACAAATACACAACAAGAAATCTGCAAATTTCCAAGCTTTCATATTCAACACTCTTGTTGTATTTATAGCCTAAGGATTTCACTTTCACATCTTGAGGTCTAGGCTTTATTTCTTGATTACACTTTGCACTCAAATTGTAATATTCATTATTGAGTTGTAATCTTGATTTTTGGTTATCATTCAAACACAAGATATCCTTGTGAGTGTTCTTGTGGTAAGAACACACTTGGATGATCTAGGTGATAGGTGCAAGAAGATTGTGGTGATCTTCTTATTGAGGTGTTGAAGAATTTGGTATTCTTTAAGGTTGAAGATTGTGGTAATCTTCACAAGGTGCCGTTGAAGGAAGATTGTGGTAATCTTCAAAGGGAGATTGTGGTAATCTCCAAAGGTGGTGTTGAAGAAGAGTGTGGTGCTCTTCAAGGTGTTGTAAGTTGAATTTGTATTAATTGTGGTAATTAATAAAATTCTTTTTCTTTGAAATCCATCCGGATATCTTTGGGGTGGTAGAGGATTAGGCCCTAGGTGGGTTGAACCTCTTTAAATCGATGCGTGTTGTCTACTTCCCGCACCTTTATTATTGTCTTGGTGTAATTGTTTCGAAAAAGAGGGCGAAATCGAAAAGATGGAGATAATCTATTCACCCCTCCTCTAGATTATCGTAGCCGCTTGGTCTTACACCCAAGACAGGCCCCGAAGGTTGTGCAGGTCACTTGGCACAAACCTCTGTGGGGATGGATCAAAGTCAACACGGACGGCAGCACGTGGGTACTCCCGGGCATCTCACAAATCTGGGGTGTTTAGAAACTACAGAGGCTTCTTTCGTGGCTGATTTGTGGAAAGTTGTGGTTTGGGTTTTGCTTTTGAGGCAGAGCTGATGGCGGCCATACGGGCAATTCATTACACTTTTGAGAAGGGCTAGACTCAATTGTGGCTGGAGTCGGACTCGGTTTATGTAGTGGCGTTGTTGCGGAAGAGATCCACGGGGGTTCCTTGACGTCACTTAAGCAAGTGGCATCACACACTTCACCTTCTGGCGCACATGGATCTCGTTGTTTCACATATTTTTCGGGAAGACAATCGGGTAGCAGACATGCTGAGCAAGAAGATGGAGTACGGCACATGGTGGGGCGTCCTGCCCACAGAGCTTGTACACTATCTTACTGATGACTATGTTGGCCAATCTAACTATAGGTTTGTTACTTAGTGCGTCACTGCTTCAGGTTTGTTTTCCTATTTTTTGGACGCATTTCTCTTTCCTGAGGGGTACTCTTTTTCCTTTCAAGGGTTTTTCCCACAAGGGTGGGTTTTACCTTGAGAGGTTTTAACGAGGCCCCAACCATTCAGCCATATAGTCGGCTTGTGACCATTTTGTTCTTGACAGTATTTCCAGGAACCTTTCCGTTTTTGACATTATTTCCAGGCTTATATTTAGTTACATGATCAGCCTGTGATCAGGACAACTCTATTTTCATTTTTTATAATATTTCGCATTCATTCAAAAAAAATCTTTGGTAATCGTCACTATAATTTGTCAAGAGTGACATAAACTATCGAGGTACATTCACCTTTGTTATTCATCTCTCATAGACTCGATATTTTTATGTCTATTTGCTCGTTTTTCAAGCTATCTCTTAATATCTCTCAAAAGTGTCATTAAAAGGATTTTTTATTTTTTGAAAGACACTATTCATTATATCTTGTTTTATCCGAGTCTCATAAATGATTATACTCCATTTTTGATAAAACATTCGAGCTCGTACTTATTGAATAAAGTCTATGTTTACATTTTGCACGTTTTTTAAAAAATTTTGGGTGAAAAATCAAATTTGGGCATACTTTGAAAAATTGCACTCAGGGACTGGTCAAATAAGGGGGTCGACCGGTCGCCCTGCATAGCAACCGGTCGAACAACACCTTATCTGCCGTCTAAAGGTTTTGTGTTTAAAAACATGTCGTTTTTCTCTCCAAGATCGAACCCCATTTCTTCCCAAACCCTTATCTGCGCATATCCTCTTTTTCCTCTAAAATCCTTGTCTCTTCACCAAATATTTCAATTTTTGGTGCTAATCTCTTCTATTTTACAAGAATTTCACATTCATGGCTCCTCTAATAGATTCTACCGGTTGTAATCCAAACACCAAGCGAAGAAGAGCCGAAGAAGGAACTTCAAATACTCACCAAGAAGAAGTCGAGCAACAGGAAATTAGAGCTACCCAAAGGAATGTGGCTCAAGAACACGGCGAAAATCGAAATCCCCAACTCACCCGGACCCAAATTGCCGAGCTATGGGGAACAATTACACTCGACAATGCCAAATGGGCCAAAAGTAAGAAATCTTTATTATCTCAAGCTCCTCGTCCCGCTAATTCATTGAATTTTATTAATAAGTATGCGGAGCATTATTATGAGAATTTATATTTGAGCAATAAGTCGATTGGCCGAACTAAGACATGTCAGTTTGGTTCTTTTTCGGGTGAATTTCCTTCTATTAAAGGATTTTTTTATCATCAAGGGTGGTCGTATTTATGGGAGCATCCGTATGTTATGTATGATGATGTTTTGATATTGCACTTTTATTCGAATCTTTGGATTGAATATGATGTTCAAGGAAAACCCGTGGCTATGAATTCCTTTGTTAAGGGGCGCCACTTTAGGTGGACTCCTAATAATATTTGTCGATTGTTGCACGTTAGGGAAGGAGGTTGGGACTATTTTGGCTGCACTCATTGGAGTGATGAGGTTTTTGGTGTCTCTTTAGAGATGATTAAAACTTACTTGGGTGTTTGGCCGGAGTATTCTTTGTTGGCTATGACTCTTGAGCATCGCATTATTTCTACGATTGTAGCATATTGCATCTGTGGAAAATCTATGAAGTTGCCGAGCAATATGGATTTCTTCTTGACATATAAAATCGCAAAAAGGGAATTGCTTAATTTTGGTGCAAGTTTAATTCAATGCGTCATTGATTTTATCACGCAGGGGAACAAGAAGTTTGCCATGGGGAATTGGATTTGCAAGCTTCTCTTGCATACGGGTTTACCATCATCGAAATTTAATTCGGATATTATTCAAGATGACTTTGATAATGATAATATACAAAAAATAGTTTGAATGCATAAGAATATGCCAATTTGCCCTACAAAGACGGCAAGAGGAAGACACCAAGGTTCATCATCCCAAAATCCTAATGACTTCTTTGATGATGAAGAAGCCGCAAGATTGGCTTCGGGGGACGTTCAAGGCAATCCGGAGGATAGTACCGGTGCCCGCCCAAATCAAGCATCTCGTTAGTATTTTCAAGCCCAACTTGATGAACAAAGGATTAACTATGATACTCTTAGGGCTAGTCACGAGAAGCTTAGGCAAGAAATTTCGAAGCTCAAAAAGTGCGTGGGCAAATTGAAGAAGTTCATAAAAGATCTCCTCCATACCGCTTGCTTCTCTTCCGATGAAGAGTGACACCTTGTTATCTTGTTTTATTTTCATGTCATTTCTTTAAAAGTTGTAATGTACTATCTTGATAATACTTATATTATTTTTATAATGATATTTGGTTGTTTGTTTTTTTTAAGGGAAGGAACTAGCAAAAGTGCTAGTAGTAACGTGTTTGCATGGTAAATTTTGGCTATGATATTGTTGGAGTATTTGATGGTAAAAATACTTCTTATTTTTGTGCATGTTGGCATTGATGTATAGTTGTTGTTTAGATTGGTTATTTTGCCCAAATGGTATGATTTTGATGGAGTACTTGATGGTAAAAGTACTTCATTAATTTTGCTTGGTGGCATTTGTAATGCCTTTCTACATGTATTGCTTATCTTCTTAGTTGGATAGATTAATTTCTTTGTCTCAATTGGGTTGAACCCTTGAGAACTTGTCTTATGTTGATGAGCATGTCGATATATGATTGTTGTATGCATTTGTTAGTTTTTGGGCATGATAACATTTACAAGAGCTATATACATCTTCTTTATTATTTGATGCCACCAAGTGTTTGATAAAATATTTCAAAGAAAATTTCATCAATTACATGAATCTCTCGTTTTTGAAAGTCTTATATATTTATAAAGATCATGTTTTGCTAGTCATATGAGCTTTTGAAAATCAAATAATAGATTTTTCCTTTTTTTTTTGAATTTAAGCTTCATTATTCGAATAGCTCGACAAATCGGTCCGAATGTGCACTTTGATATGATAATATGATGTTTTTATCGTGCTAACATTCTTTTTGATGATTCCAAAGGGGGAGAAATGGGAAATAAGCTCTTTAGCTCAAAAAAGCTAAAATAAGCTCACGAAAAAAGCTATAAGCTATGGCTCTTTAAAGCCAAAAGCTGTGGATATAAACTAGTCCATTGGATGTACCTTGGACTTGTGATACTTGATCTTTGGTTGTTTTTGACAGGGGGAGCTTCTAAGCTCATGATATTCTTGTTTACATTGTAAAAGTGAGCTTTTAGCTTTTGTTTAGTTGCTTCTTTATCTATCTTGATGTGCATGTTGATAGGAGAACTTTTGTAAAATGTTTATTTGAAAATCTTTACTCCCTATCTTGTGGCTACTATGTGTGAAAATTTGTTGCTTCAAACGGCTAGTTATATTTTACCGGAAAATTCGTTTTGTTTTCAAGATCGACCTCTTAAAATCTCTTAAAATTATTTTGGTTTGTAATCATCAAAAAGGGGGAGTTTGTTAGATAAATGCTTTTATCATGATTTTGATGATTTTGTTTAAATATGTTTTTACACCAAAACAATATTTTTAAATGTTGTCCAAATACTCCTGATTGTTCTCAAATGTTTTTACTAATTTTTCGGAGTATTTCTTGAAGTTTATTTTCGACAAAAATTGGACAATACTTCTATCTCATGTTCAACCGGTCGCCATATAGGGCAACCCATACCTGAAGTTGAGTTTTGAAACAGAAAAGAGACGAAGCAATTTTACACTGAGGTCGACCGGAGGTCGAGGTGTCTGGATGCTTGCAAACTCCATGTATTGTTTTAATGAGGACAACTGGTCAAGCATAGGGTCGACCGGCCGAACCCTATGTGAATGGCCGCCTATGCAATTTCGGGTATTTTCTTCAAACGTCTATTTGCGTGACCCGGTCACCCTACCATTTTGACAAAAAATTCTAGCCATTGTTGCAGTGAGACATATTTTTCTTAATTTGTGGGATTAATTTAAATGACTATATTCTTGATTTTAATTGTATTTTTCTGTAGATTTTGAATCCCCAAGAGGAGCCTATCCTTGATCAAACCTCTCATATAAATAGAGGAAGTTTTGGACCAACAAGATAACACATATACACAACACAACAAGAGATACACTCAAGCAAATACTTGTTCTTTCATTTTCTATATTCTTGTTGTAATAACCTAAGGTCTTACACTTTCACATCTTAAGGTCTAGGCTTTATTCTTGATTACACTTGCACTCAAAATTGTAATATTCATTATCGAGTTGTAATCTTGAATTTGTGGTCATCATTCAACACAAGATATACTTGTGAGTGTTCTTGTGGTAAGAACACACTTAGGTGATCTTAGGTATTATGTGTTAGAAGATTGTGGTAATCCTCTTATTGAAGAGTTTGGTGCTCTTTGAGGTGTTGAAGAATTTGGTGTTCTTCAAGGTGGAAGATTGTGGTAATCTTCACAAGGTGCCGTAGAAGATTGTGGTAATCTTCAAGGGAGATTGTGGTAATCTCCAAAGAGGTGTTGTAAGGTGATGTTGTATTAATTGTGGTAATTAATAAAATCTTTTTTCTTTTTGAAATCCATCCCAGAGATACTGGGGTGGTAGAGGATTAGGCCCTAGGTGGGTTGAACCTCTATAAATCAACGCGTGTTGTTTACTTCCCGCACTTCCATTCTTGTCTTGGCTTATTACATTCGAAAAAGAGGGCATAATCGAGAAAATGAGCATAATCTATTCACCCTCCCTCTAGATTATCGTAGCCACTTGGACTTACACCACCGTCTGCCCATATGCCATGAGACTCACATCTTGATATTGCCAGAGCGTATTGAGTTGAGGTCATCGTTTGGAAGGAAAAAATAAGTAGAGCCAACCAGCCAAATTCGCCGCCAAGTACGTTTCCTCCATCGAGCTCTCCTTGACATCGAGCTTGGAAAATAAATCCTTCTCATCAAGGAACTATTCACTATGGATGTTGAAGTTTCCGACCAGATTGTGAGTTGACTCGGGATATTCTATTTTCTTCTCTTTACGTGGGGCCTTCTCTCTTTGCGTGCGGGGGGTGGATTATATTTCGTAGCCTTCTTGAACCAAAAGTTGGCCCAGTCGTTGATAGAAACTTGTGAATATTGATTCCCATGGGCGCTCCTTGAAGCATATGATAAACATGAAATAAGTGGTTGCATGAACGAGGGAAGAATCTAAGTCCCTCTTCGTCAACGCCGATAAACTCCTTGGCACTCGGAATAACATTGTCATACAGAAACCCAATCATATGCAGGCCATCTAGAACGTGCAAATCCCACAGTGATATAGATAATTCGCCATGAGAAGTCAGCAACGTATTGGTGGATGGACACCATTGCTCGCAAAAATCCTTAATGATGTTAGAATTGCAATCATATGTGAATAGAGAAGCGTACACTGAGTCGTATATTTGTGTCACATGAAGCTTGTTCTTGCATCGGCTAAGGACGTCTTTGGTCCACTCCCAATAGCCTTTGACATAGTGGAATTCACCGGCAAAATGGATTGGATCTCCCCATTTGGCTTCGCCTTCAATGATGCGATGCCCCAAAATCGGTAGCAAAGTTGGATCCTTCGATTATTGGTGATGGTTTGCTTGTAAAGCCTACATCTTGAACTTGGACTCCTTGATTGATGCAATTTTACGAGACCACTCCCGTAGGTGAAGTCGATTCGTCATAATTCAATTTCTAAGATAATCGTCCGCTTTGAAGTTGGGTGGGTAAAGTATTGTAGTAAGCAAATATTTTGCTTCTGTTCGAAAAGCAATGAAAACAATCAGCAATTTCGTTTTGTGAACTTGGGCCTATTTACATGAATCATTAACAAATGAGGGTCCTAGTTTCTTGAAAAAAAAAGGGGGCAAAATGCAAAGGAAGGAAACAAAAGTTTGTTTACTGTTGGGCAATTTTTAGCCATTTAGTTTAAAAGTTTGCATATGAGGGACGCAAATTTAAAAGTTGTGGCTTATATATTTTGGGTTAAGGATACTATTGCCCAACATCGCGGAAAGAAAGATAGTTTTTTTACGCTCTCAAATATTTTTTGGACAAATTTACGATCCCACCCTTTTTTTAGACAACTTTATGCTCCCGCCAAATTTTTCGGACTTTTTTACGTTGTTGTTTCAAGATTTTTTCGAACATGTTTCATCTAATAAAATTTCAGTGAAAAAATAAATTTTGCCTCCGTTAAATAATCAATTTTATACTCGAAATCTTATAAAAAAAAATCAAGAAATGTACACATAAAACAATACATATTAAAACCAAATAAATTGAAAATAATATAGAAAAAACATGAATAAAAAAATACAATTCAATTTTTGATTCAATGCATGAAAACATAAAAAAAACATGGAAACAACCAAGAAACAATATAGAGACAACCAGAAACATTATAGAAAATGTCATATGAACAAAAAGAGCTTAAAAGTATGTAAAAACTGTATTGAAAATCGAAAAATACATGGAAACAACAAAGGAACATCAGAACAATATTAAAAAATAGTATGGAAATGTTTCCATACTTGGAGGAAGATCAAAATGCGTTGTTTCTGGGTTGTTTCCATACTATTTTTAATGTTGTTATGTTGTTTCCACGTAGATTTAGATGTTTCAATACAGTTTTTACCTATTTTTAAGTTATTTTTGTTCATATGGTGTTTTGTTTCTGGTTTGTTTCTATATTGTTTCTTAGTTGTTTCCATGTTTTTTTTATGTTTTCATGCATTGAATCAAAAATTGAATTGTGTTTTTTTATTCATGTTGTTTCTATATTATTTTCAATTTGTTAGGTTTTAACAAAAAAAATGGATTGTTTACATACTGTTTTTAATATTGTTCTGATGTTTCTTTGTTGTTTCCACGTAGTTTTCGATGTTTCAATACATTTGTTTTACATATTTTTAAGCTCTTTTTGTTCATATGGTGTTTTCTATATTGTTTCTGGTTTGTTTCTATATTGTTTCTTGGTTGTTTCCATGTTTTTTTATGTTTTCATGCATTGAATCAAAAATTGAATTGTGTTTTTTTATTCATGTTGTTTCTATATTATTTTCAATTTGTTTGATTTTAATATGTGTTGTTTTATGTGTATATTTCTTGATTTTTTATAAGATTTCGAGTTTAAAATTGATTATTTAATGGCGGCAAAATTTATTTATTCACTTAAATTTTATTAGATGAAAGATGTTCGGAACAATCTTGAAACAACAACGTAAAAAAGTCCCAAAATTTTGGCAGGAGCGTAAATTTGTCCAATAAATGTCTGAGTTTAATTGACATTTGATCTTCCTCTAAGGTGAAATTGTTCAACATTCCAGACAAAAGACACATTTATACTTTTGGATTTTTTCGAGAGGTTTTTCTTTGAATATTTTTACACATAAACAACACATATTAAAATAAAACACACTTGAAAATAATATAGAAATAATACATGAATACAATTTATTTTTTGATTTAATGCATTGAAAACTTAAAAGGACATGGAAACAACCAATAAAAAACAAACAACAAAAAAATAAATAAACACCCCATAGACATAAAAAACAATATAGAAACAACAAAGAAACGACATAACAACATTGAAAAATATAGAAACAATTCAAAAATAACAGATACAAAAAAAAGTGTAAAAAATAGGTAAACAAAAAAAAATGAAACAACAAAATAACATAGGAAACAATCGGGACAAAAAAATTGAATAAAGCAAAAAAATGTCCAAAAATAGGCAGGAGCGTAAACATGTCCAAAAAAAATCCAAGAGCCTAAAGTAGGTCTTTTTTCCCGGATATTTATAGTCCTGGACTTTTTTCCAAATATTTTTATACATAAATAATGCATATTAAAACAAAACACGTTGGCAATGATATAGATACAATACATGAATAGAAAAACATAATTCAATACATAAAAAATAACATGCATGGAAACAACTACGAAACAATGGAAGTAACATAGAAACAAATACGAAACAATGGAAGTAACATAGAAAACAATACAATAATTAAAATAAATAAAGCGATCCAAAAAAGACAAGAGCGTAAAAATGTCCAAAGAATGTGGGAGCGTAAATAGTTTTTTTTCCCCAAAAAAATTGGTATTTCCCATGAATTTCTCCTTATTTTTATTTTAAATAGATAAATTAATTCCACAGACTTTACTAGAAGATGGGTTAAAAATTAAAATGCAAGTGATTATCAATATAAAAACTATATATAATCTATTTCAAAACTTCATTTGTTTATCTATTAGGCACACAAAGTTCCATAGAAAAGTTTCACGCTCTGTTGGGCAAACAATCTCCTATAGAGAAGCTTTGCACTCCGTTGGACACACAAAGTCACATAGATAAGCTTCGAACTCCATTGGGCAAGAAAAGTCTTATAGAGAATCTCCGCACAGGTACACAAAGTCCATATATAGAGAAGCATCATGCTCCATTGGTAAACAAAGTCCTATAGAAAAGATATGTGCTCTGTTAGCAAATGAAACCTCAGTAGTGTAAAAGCTTCATGCGCCCAAGCTAAGCCACTAGGCCAAGCCTTCCCGTAATAGGCAACAATGCATTGTCCGACATAAATTTCTAAGTCTCGTAGCGGAAAACTCGCTACGCCTTGGGCCACCAATCCGATGCCTTCTCAGAAGAGGGAGTGCATGATAAGTCCTAAGTCCCGTAAGAGGTAGCTCTATGCTATCCAAGACACTCATCAAATACAAACTCCCCATAAAAGGTGACTCCATCTCATTGGGGTACATATCAAAAAATCTCCCACACTTGGAGAGATCAAAACATCTATAATGCCGAGAGAAATTCACAATAAAAAGGTAAACCTCAAAATTCCATGCGCTGCCCAGTGTGCTCGCCCGGTCGGTCACTTGCTCGATCGGCCTCGTAAAAACAATCGGGACACCCAAAAAAAAAAAAAGAAAAGAGAAGAGGATAAAAGGGAAAAAAATTTGGCTAAGTTCCTAGAGAGGCCAAAAGGACCTCCCACCTTTGGAGCCTCCCATTTTCGGGACTTCCCACCTTGGGGACCTCCTACCTTGGGGACTTTCCCCCTTCTGGGACCTCCCAGCTTTTGAGGACTTCCCTCTTTTTGTGGACCTCCTCTTTCAGAGAGACATCATCCTCCTCGGGTGATTAAATCCCCCACAGATCACGCATTTGGAAGGGACCTAATTTCCATACTACTCTGATCTCCATCGCAGCTCGAGAGTTGGAGGCCTATGATGAGCAGTAAAATTGTATTTTCCTTCTTAAATATTTAATTATCTATTTAATTCTCTTCAAGTAATTTTTTATTTTGTTGAAATATCCCATTGAGGGGTGGAGGGTTAAAGTCGCATCTCCAACATATTTATTGATAACAAAAGATTACAATATATGTATAAATGATTACAGCCAAGATAGATTAAGAAACGCTAATAGCCTTAAAAGAAGGGGGGTCTAATTGGTCTATTCTAACTAAATTTCTCTTCAAATAATTATTAGCTCATAAAAATTATAAATTGGGTCAAGTCAACCAAAAAGGTCTACAAGGCCCAATTTATCGCATCAAGCCCATGAGACTCAACTTATAACATCTGACCCTAGAGACCAAATTCGTTATATTCGGCTCATGCGGCCTATAGTCCCGTGTAAAAATAAGCAATAGCCTCTCCTTCATTATTTTTCAGTAAGTACAATTTGACTGTTGAATTTTCCTTATACTCTGACTCCTATAATCTGTTGACTTAGGCCTCAGAGGGATTTCCTTGGACAACCTTGGGGCTCTTCTAACATTATTTGCGAGTTGCAGACTGGTTCCCGACATGTGGATTGCACTTCAGACCGGAGTCAGATACATTAGCTTGGATTACCCTAACTCGTAGGGAGTTGCACAATTTTTAGCAGCATCAATGTACAGACTTGTTGGGTAAAATTTCTGGTGAAGGTTCTTGTTTGAAGAAAAATGGTTGGATTTAGTGTATGGTTTAAGTCGAGGCCTGATTTCGAATCAGTCTCCGCAAGACGAAAACGCCCCGTATACCGAGTGCTTACGGTTCCGGCGCTTGCCTCTAAGATACAATGACTTTTAACAGTTCCGGTTAGCAGCACAGCAAAACCGGAACAACAGCGAACAAGACAAGTGTTTGACTACTTTCAAGCTTTCAAGGAGAAAAATGGGCAAGATGCAAAAATGCAATGCTCGATTTTATGTTATCTGATTAATTTCGTCCTTTTTCGTATGTTTTTCAGTCACCAGGGATCGACTTTTATAGGCCTTGGACGCCCCGTATGGAAAGAACATGTCTTTTGGCTCGAAAAGACACCTTTTGCACTAAACAGACGCACCTGCGCAGGAGAGCACGGCCTAGACGCACGGGCGTGCAGGCTTAAACCTTCGGCACCCAGCACGACCCAGACGCACGGGCGTGCGTGTAGGCGCAAACTCTCGGCAGAAGTACGCACGACCGCACTGCAAGGCGTGCTCGCCCGTCTTGTGGCGAAACTCTTTTTAATTAATTACGAAAATTAATTAAATATTTTAATGTTTTTGGTCCAAAAAGAATAAGGGCCCAAGCCCACGACCCGGGCGGGCGGCGGCGGCGCGCGCGTGTGCTTTTGACCAAACCCACAAGCATGTAGGTCATCTCCCCTTTAAAAACTTGGGTGCCCCCAAGGGCCCAAACCCATTTGTCCAACTTAGGATAGATAAAGTGTGCAACTTTATCTACTTTTTCCTATGTGGGATGGAGCATCTCTCCTCCTCCACATTTACCATTTTCCATACCATTTATTTGTATTAAGTGGCTAACTTCTTGCATTAATTTCTCATTCACCCGGAATCGGTTTTGAGAAATTCCAAATGCCATTCTCATCTACTCTCTTGGTAGAATTTTTACAAATAATTTAATTCCATTTTTCACAAATGGAAACCACTTAATTAATTGGTCAAAATCGGGTCAACACCCCATTTATCAAAGACCAATTCCAACAAGACTTTTGTCGCACTAATTTCTTCCAACAAGACTTTTGTCGCACTAATTTCTATTCATCTTTAGAAATGAACATAATTCTCTAATGTTTCATGCATCAAGAAAATTACATATGAAGACACCTCATCAAGCATAATAAACTTTTGAGTTTCAAGTATGTGCCTTAATAAAGTTCAATGAGATCTAGTACTCTTAATGTTCAGACTGACTGTGTGGTGATGGAATTCAAGTTATCTCAATATGAACTTGATTGGGCTGAATTCGTGGCTCTAAGGGTGTGGATCTTACAACATGACCAAATTTGAATGAGTACATGCGAGTTGTGAGGGTCCAAGAAGTTTGGGCAAGCCCACAAATTCATATTATAGTATTACATCAAGAATAATACACTCTTTTGACAATGGATATTTTCATAATCCACAATACAAAGATGGTTCATGTGAATTTTCTTCTTCATCATCTTTCTTTTTCCTTTTACAAATAAGAAATTATATAGTATTTCTGGCTCTTTCATTTTCTTAGTCTATTCACTATTTCAGTGAATGGCAACTTTATTTTTAGTTTCTTAAAACAAATAGAATAGTTATTATATGCAACTTTGCAAACATGGGATGTGTATGAAATGTATATATCTCTGAGATTTTCAGAATATTTAGGACGTCGACTTTACAATATACTAATTAATAATTTTATTTTATCTTTGTTTTAATAAAAAAAAATGGAATTATTTCTTTCCCTTACAAGTATATCCAAATAGGAATGTATAATCTAATCCGTGGTAGTGGGAGGTGGCTTGACAAAATGGTCAAGGAGTGGAAAGTCAAAAGCGGTATACACATGCCTATGTTTGTCTCTCCTCATAAACCGCCGTTTTTGGAGATCCAACCCACCATGCATCCATCCCAAAAACAACATTTGTTTTACATATATAAATATGTATTTTTCTGAGTGAAGCAATGAGATAATGAAATATACTAATGGTATCATATTCTAATCAACTACAAATTATCAATTTACAATCAAGGATTTTTAACTTCCACTAATTAATAGTTATAGTTATTAATTAAAAGTATACTCAAACGTTGAATATAAGACGATATTAATTCGAAAAAACTTCAAAGTCATGGGATCTTAATTAATTTGGAAGAAAACAATTCCCTTAGCAATTTGAATCTTGTATTTCAAATTGTGTTTATATTATATTCCAGGTATTTCTAAGAGACACCAAATTTTAGAGCTGGCAATGGGCGGGCCACGTGAAAAAATCGGGAAAATACTCGGGCCACTATTTCCCTTGGCCCGGCCCAACCAAACCTCGTGTTTATGCATAAATCTAGTCGGTCTAGTCAAGCCGCTCGAGCCTCTTGGGCTAGACCAAATAGACCTAAACCATTTCGGGCCTATATAAATGTAGCTCAGCCCAACCCTATCCTTGGACCGGTAGGGCTGGCCCACGGGCTGGGAATCCACGTTGATTGAGCACACAAGTGGATTATGGATGATAAGGGAAGGTCATGTTAGAAATCGAAATCACAAAAGGGCATGCTTTAATTCACAAAATCCATAAAAGCATGCTTTGACAGATCTACCATGATAATCCGAGAAAGAGAAGAGATTAATCTTAATCGCGGAAGCGTACTGAATCCATTAGGGCTTTTGAAATCTAGATCTGATTTTTGGTCTTCCAAGACAAAACGGTTCTACCCTTTTTCTCTGTAAACTGTAAAACGTTCTGTAGAGAGAATACAAAAGTTATCTGGCTTTTAAGAACCACTGTCTTGGGGACCATAACCGCTTTGGATAAGTATCCCCTTTATTTTCTATTTGATCCCTCAACAAATAGAAAATCACCTAATAGTATCTACACATTTAATCTCATGACAATTTGATACCCTTTTAATCCAAAATTAAAACTTTAGTAGATCACTTTAATTGGATTTTACTGTAAGACAACTATACACATTTAATTAACATATGTTAGTCCAAATTAAATATTTCCAACAATCTCCCACTTGGACTACATATGTTACCAAACAAATGTGCAATACCTTATGAGCTCAAACCTTGTTGTCACATATAAGAGTATCCCTTAACAATCTCGTCCATTGATTGTACTAATACAGGACTAAAGAAGGTTTCATCACTTTATGCATGAATAAATCCATCAATAATCACATACACCAGTACAAACAAATAACATAGATCAATCATGAGTGCGTAGCATGGAAATTACATGTAATGTGATCTAACATGTCTATTTCCAACTAGTCCACCTTATTCCTTAGTGAGATCAATCATAACCAAAATGAAAAGAGTGTAATAAATCGAATACTTTATATATGTACGAAATATCCAAATACGCAAAATGTGTCTAAAGTAATGTATATAAGCAATAAAATTACAGGACTCCCACTAAACCAAAGTACCACAAAGCTGTTACACCCATACGAGCGGTGTGCTCGTGAAAGACCCTGGTGTTAATCCTTTAGAAAGCGGATCCGCAATCATGAGTCTGTCCCGATATGCTCTATATATATATCGACCACTCTGTACCATTCCTTTCACAACTAGGAACTTTATGTCAATGTGCTTTGACTTAGTAGAGCTCTATTTTGTTATTAGAATATATAAGACTGCCGAGTTAATTGTCACAATACAACTTTAGTGGTCTTTCTATATTCCCAATAATTCGCAGCCCAGTGACAAAATTTCGCAGTCATATTCCATGATTGGATGCCTCATAGCATGCTACAAATTCAGTTGCCATGGTAGAAGATGCTACAAGTGTCTGCTTAGCACTTCTCCATGAAATGGCTCCCCCAACCAATAAGAAAATGTAGCCCGAAGTGGATCTCCTACTGTCTTAGCATCCCGCAAAATCAGAATCAGAATACCCTATGATCTCCAACTGATCTGATTTTCTGTATGTGAGCATGTAATGCTTTGTTCTCTGTAAATACCTCATTACCCGTTTGGCTGCTTTCCAGTGATCCATACCAGGGTTACTTAAATATCAGCCCAACATGCCAACAACAAACGCTATATCAGGTCTTGTGTAGACCTGAGCATACATTAGACTCCTAACAGCTGAAACATAGAGAATCTTCTGCATTTCCTTAATTTCCAGATTTCCTTTAGGGCATTGTTCGAGACTAAACTTGTCTCCCTTAGCTATAGGGGTGTCTTCTGGTTTGCAATTATGCATGCTAAATCTTTGCAACACTTTCTCTATGTAGCTCTTTTGTGATAATCCAAGAATACCTCGAGAACGATCCCGGTGTATCTGGATCCCTAGAACAAAAGAAGCTTCCCCAAGATCTTTCATCTCAAATTTCTTTGATAGAAATTTCTTGGTATCGTGCATCAATCCCAAGTCATTAGTGGCAAGAAGAATGTCATCCACATACTCCCACTGAACTTGTGATACACACAATGATCAACAACATTAGTCTCAAAACCGAACAAGACCACTACTTAATGAAACTTGTGGTACCACTGACGAGAAGCTTGCTTGAGTCCATATATGGATTTGTTTAATTTACAAACCATAGACTTTGGGTCTCCAGACACAAAGTTTTCTGGTTGCACCATATATATCGTCTCATCAATGTCGCCATTGAGAAGCACCATCTTTACATCCATCTGATGTAACTCAAGGTCAAAATGTGCAACTAATGCCATAATTATTCTGAAAGAGTCTTTCATGGAAACCGAAGATAAAGTCTCTTTAAAATCAATGCCTTCTTTCTGAGTAAAGCCTTTAGCTACAAGAGGAGCCTTATATCTTTCCACATTACCCTTTGAATCCTTCTTGGTCCTAAAATCCATTTGTAACCAATAGGTTTCGCACCTTCAGGTAATGGGATAAGATCCCAAACTTGATTGTCTTGCATTGACTTATACTCTTCATTCATGGCATCAAACCACGTTTGAGAGTTTGGATCCTGCATGGTTTGACGGAAGTTGATAGGACATTTTCCACCAATCCATTATTATCCTCATTTTCTTGGAGAAATACCACATAATCATCTGGAATAGCATTTCTCTTCTCTCTTGTGGACCTCATTAATGGCTCTAGTTCTTGAGGTTGTTGAGTTTGTTCTTCCTGAATAGTTTCAACCTGAGTGGGGAGTTCTTCATCATTATCCTGTTGAGGTTTTGTATCTACTTCTCGGCTAATGATAGGAATAGAAACCTGAACATCATCAGAAGCAGTAGTAGGTGTCGAGATCGACACCTCCTCAAAGGTAATGTCTCTAACCTTATTTCTCCCCCAAACTCAACATCCTCAAAGAATACCGCATTTCCCGTCTCAAAAATAGACCTTCTAGTGGGATTATAAAACTTAAAACCTCTTGATTTTTCTGAGTAACCAATAAAGTAGTTGCTAATTGTTTTGGAGTCCAATTTTCTTTTGTTTGGCCTATAAGGCCTAGCCTCAGCTGGACATCCCCATATGTGAAAGTGGTTTAAACTCAGCTTTCGCCCAAAGCTCAAAGGTGTTTTTAGTTTGCTTTAGTTGGTACCACTGTTGAGAATATAAGTTGCGAGTCTTTAGTGCATCTCCCCGGAGTAGTGCAGTAAGGAGGAATGACTAATCATACTCCTCACCATATCCTTTAGAGTCATGTTTCGTCTTTCATCAACATCATTCATGTTAGGCGTCCCCGAGGCATGGTATATCTTGTGGGATGATTCCACATTCCTCTAGGAAGATAGCAAAAGGCCTTGGATGTTGTTCTCCTAAACCATCATATGTGTCGTAATACTCACCTCCACGGTCGATCCGATGACTTTAATTCTTTTGTCGAGTTGACTCTCAACTTGACTTTAAAACCTGAACATGTCCGGTGTCTCCGATTTTTATGAATTAGATATAGATACCCATATCGTGAGTGATCGTACATGAATAATATGAAATCTTGTTGATCATTCCAAGAAGCCTTAGGAAATGGTCCACAAATGTCTTTATGTATCAATTCTAAGACGTCTCAAGTTCTATGGCACCTAATCTCTTTATTTTGTCTGTTTTTCCTTTAATACACTCAACACAAACGTGAAGATCCGAAAAGTCAAGTGTATCTAAAATATTGTCGACCACAAGTCTCTCAATCTGGTTTTTAAGATATGACCTAAACGCTTGTGCCATAATTTATTTGAATTTTCTTTATTTAATTTTCGCTTACTACCTCTTGATTCAACATGCATGGATTCATTATATGAAACAATAGTATCAAGCATATATAGATTGCCATACGCACTTAATGAACCGGTACCAATAATACTTGAATTAAATGAAAGACTAAACTGGCAATTTCCAAATGTACAAGAAAAACCATATTTGTCCAATAAGGAAATAGAAATCAAATTCGTCTAAACGATTTCCGTGACAACAAAAGTGTCTTTCAAATCCAAAAAAACCAGTTCTAATAACAATCTAAAATGCCCTATTGCCTCCACTTCTACCGACTTGCCATCACCCACAAGGATGTATTTTTCATCATTAGTTGGCTTTCGGTAGCTCAGGCAACCCTGCATTGAAACACTTATGTGGGTAGTAGCACCAGAATCTAACCACCAAGTGTTTCCTGGTACTGAAGCTAAATTAACTTCAAAACAGACACCAAAGCGAGAACTGTACCTTTTTTCACATGCCAAGCGCGATACTTGGTACAATCCTTCTTTTTGTGTCGATTTGCCATAAAAAATAAACCATCTTGAGTTTCACCTTTCTATTTCTTTTGTCTTTGGACTGACCCTTATCATTAATAGCTTTTCAACATCATTTTTTCTTTTGCCCTTATCCTGGAAATCTTGGCTAGTTGAGCAATCTCGATTCTTTCTTGCTTCAATCTTTATTCCTCTTGCACACGATGAAATGAGCTCATTAAGAGGCCACTTCTCTCTTTGACAGTTGTAACTGACCTTAGACTGACTGAATTGTGCAGGAAGCGATATGAGCACTAAATGCACGAGTAAGTCCTCAGACACCTCGAGCTTCTAGTGCCCTTAACTTTGAAGCAATGTGAGACATCTCCATGATGTACTCCTTATGTTTCCCTTGCCCTTATACTTTAGTGAGATCAAGTTAGCCAAAGCGTACTTGTCTCGGCCTTATCGTTTTTAACAAACGCTTTTCAACTTCCGCAAAGGTACTGTTTGGCCGTAGTAAATTCCTCAGAAGTTGTGCCTCGAAAAGCTTATGGAATGTCGCGTTTAATGATCATCAGACTAACGCGATTTGAGCGTTCCCACTTCTCATAGTTCCGCTTTTTCTTTGCAGAACTTGCATCCGTAAGAGAAGGGGGTTGTTCAACCTTAGCGCATAGTCCGGATCCATGCGACCCAAAATGATCGAATGTTTTCTTTCCAATCCTTAAAGTTCGACCCATTGAGCATGGGAATATTGTTGGTGTTAGCAAAAATAGAAGTAGTAGACATCATAGCTGAACAGAGAACAAAACCAAAATTAACTGGCATGCTCACATTAAACTGAATAATCAATCATTAAATTTAAATAAGTTGGTAATATCTCGAGGCACCTAACACAACATTAATATCAAGTATTTGGACAATAATATTAACTTGTAAGTGGCTACCTCTTGTAGTGGTCAAACACTGACAATAAATCCTGACAAGCAATATTGTATTTCTTTGTGCCGACAAATAACTTACATGGATAGCCTTATAATTGCCACGTATTTACCACCACAGGTGTTTGTGCATTTTGGGCTAAGTATTAACCTTCCTTAGGGCCGGCTAATACCCGCATGAATATACACAAACATAAACTTCTAATATACTTAATGAATAAATCTACACAAGAGAGGTCACTTTGGCGACTTCTTTTTTCAATAAATTTATTTTAAATATCAAATAAAATAAATTGGGACATGAGATGCACCAAACAAATTTAAAATTAAATGATCGAATATATATTTGCACAGAGAACATATATTTCTTATTTATTGGGGCCAATATAAAAATACTACAAAGTTCACTTTTTGAACCCCAAATATATAATATACTTAAATCTGTAAGTGACCCAAAATAAACTTTAAATATTACATAAGCCCCTACAAATACAAGGAAAATGACTTAAATGCTTTGTTGTAAAAATCCCCGTCTAGCCCCGATTAATCCCCGCCTAGGCGCTAGGCCCCCCTTGTCCGCCTATTTTTTTTTTTCCGATTAGGCCCGCTAATCCCGTCAGTCCCGCTAACCCGCTAGGCTCCGCTATCACTAGGCATCTGCCGCCTAGCGGCGAGCTAGCTTTTTAAAACATTGATTAAATGTCGTCATCATCATCATCATCAAACTCCAATATGACAAATACGGGGGGTTTGATGCTACCCAAGTGAATTGTGCCCATGTCCTCGTGATTTTTGCTGTCATCCCACTATGACATATGCATGTATTTTGTTTCAAAAAAAGAAAATTAAAATAGGACACATCACAATCCTGCGGAAGTCAAAGACTACCCACTTGGGTAGCATCTACTTACCCGACAAATACATATGTGTTCCACCGTCAAACCCGTAAAACATGCAGCAATTTTCCAGAAATCCCACTTTTTTAAAAAAAAAAAAAATTCCTTAAAAAACAGAAACTTCTCAATAACTGCAATGGAAACCGGAAAACCACCATAGAGAACCAAATGATCCAACAACAAAAAGTATTTTGAAACACCAGATAATTGTGAAACCGTAATTCCTAATGGAATAGAACAACCATGAATTTCTTGATTTTCCAAATTGTCAAAATTCGAATGTCTGGAACCCATAATCCATTCGAAACTAACATGCATAATCTCAATTTGAGTCCCAATACTCAGATCTGAATAATAATTAAACAACAGAACCTCGATACAGAAATTCTTGTCAAATCGAATACATTTGAGAAATTCAGAAACCCTTAATTCACTGAAGAACATAAAATAATTCTTCCCAAATCTCAGAAAATCATGAATAGAGTGGCTCTGATACCACTTGTTAGAAATCAAAATCACAAAAGGGCATACTTTAATTCACAAAATCCATAAAAACATGCTTTAACAGATCTACCATGATAATCCGAGAAAAAGAAGAGATTAATCTTAATCGCGGAGCGTATTTGAATCCATTAGGGCTTTTGAAATCTAGATCGGTTTTGGTCTTCCAAGACAAAACGGTTCGTCCCTTTTCTCTCTGATGTAATCGTAAAACGCTAGAGAGAATACGAGAAGTTTATCCGGCTTTTATGATCCACTTTGTCTTGGGGACCATAACGCGTTGGATAAGATATCCCTTTATTTTCTATTTGGTCCCTCAACAAAAGAAAATCACCTAATAGTATCTACACATTTAATCTCATGACAATTTTGATACCCTTTTAATCCAAAATTAAAACTTTAGTAGATCACTTTAATTGGATTATACCGTAAGTAAGTTATGCACATTTAATAAATTAAATATTTCGAAGCCGTCGGCATTCCTTTCTTATAACCCCGAGCAAGGGAAATGCCTTTTGCTCGCCCGGAGAAAGGCCAAGGCGATGACGTAGCAGGTTTAAGGTAAAGAACTAACACCATTGTCGATCTCAGACCAAGTTTTTAACAGGTCAAGCAATATCAACATGTATATTTATAATATTTAAATTTAAATTATGAAAATGAAATACAATTTTAAAATATAGAATAGCGTGTGTTTCCTTATGATATACGATTGATTAATTGTAGGGACGGTCGTATGGACACCCATGCCGACCTCCGATTTCTTTGATATTGTCACCACGTGCTCTCCCCCCATTCACACTCATTTTTGAATTGCTATAAAATACACGCACTCAGTGTGTTTGTGCGTGCAGATTGAGTTACACTTACCCATCTCTAATAAAATGATTATCCATCGAATCTCCCCACAAATGCATCTCTCTAGATATTTCTAATTAAATCTTGATTATAAAGAAAAAAGAAATATTCATGTAAAAAATAATCATCCTATTAAACCATTTGAAGGCCCATGCCCCAAATACAATTGTTTTAACTTGGAAGATAGATAAATTATTGATTATTTATTTTTATTACACGTTTTAAACTGCTATTACTCCCACCATAACTACTAACTAGTGTGTGTATATATGTGATCTGAAGGAGTCGTTAATCTCATTACTCATTTACTCTCACATATATATATATATATATGATATCTGTTTTCCATTTTTCATGCATGCACATATTATAAGCTACCATTAATATACGAAATCGAAATCGAGATCGAGTGGAGAAAAGAAAAATGGACAAGTACGAGGTGGTGAAAGATTTGGGAGCTGGAAATTTTGGTGTAGCAAGGCTCCTAAGGCACAAAGAAACCAAGGAGCTTGTCGCCATGAAATACATTGAGCGTGGACACAAGGTATTTCTTTCTTTTTCTTTAGTATATTGTGTTATTTTGTTTTTATAATTGATCTGGATTTGGATGGATGTTTCTGATTAAATAACAATGCAGATTGATGAAAATGTAGCTCGAGAAATTATAAACCACAGATCGCTTCGCCATCCGAATATAATTCGTTTCAAAGAGGTAATTTGAGATCTAATTTTCTTATAATATATATTGGGATAATGAGATATTTTTATTTATTTTTATCAATTGTTCTATGTTTAAAAATAATATTATATAGGTGGTTTTGACACCAACACATTTGGCAATTGTGATGGAGTACGCAGCCGGTGGAGAACTATTTGATCGAATCTGCAGTGCTGGTAGATTTAGTGAAGATGAGGTATAGGAAATTAAAATATTGAATTATTCCAAGTTTTTTCTTATTTATTTCTTAACCATATATTATAATTAATTATACATGCATTCTGCCATTAGGCTAGGTTCTTCTTTCAGCAATTGATTTCTGGAGTCTGCTACTGCCACTCCATGGTATGTATAAATAATGCTTTACAGAAATTTTAGTCCATGAGCAATATTAATTACAGTCATCATGAATTATTGGGTTCTTAAATCGAGTCTTTCATTAATTAGAATTTTCAATAGTTTTTCACTAAATTTGTGTGTTTGCTTGATTATGTTTTTTTTTTGGGGGCTAATTCTTGAAAAATGTTTGTATAATGTGCATGCAGCAAATATGTCATAGAGATCTGAAATTGGAAAATACGCTGTTAGATGGAAGCCCAGCACCCCGCCTCAAAATTTGTGACTTTGGCTATTCCAAGGTTTTAATTTAAATAGAGGAGTATAGCATTGGCAATTTAATTCAGTTTTATCAAATTAATAATATTTTCTTTTAGAGTTGAATTTCTTACATTTATTAATGGCAATTTAGTCGTCGGTATTGCACTCAAGACCTAAATCTACAGTCGGAACACCGGCTTATATAGCACCAAGTTCTTTCTCGTCGAGAATACGATGGCAAAGTATGTGTCTTGCGATTATTTATTATGTTTTAATACTGGTGGTTTTTGGATATAATAATTAGATATAACATTTTTTTCCTGATTTTTGGTGCAAAAAGTTGGCAGATGTATGGTCTTGTGGAGTTACCCTATATGTGATGCTGGTGGGAGCTTACCCCTTTGAAGATCCAAATGACCCTAAGAATTTCAGGAAAACAATTACAGTAAGTACATATTTATTCACTCATTTATAAAAAACACAACTCAGAAATTATATTAAATCTCCTGATCTAATTACTCTGCAGAGAATAATGGCTGCTCAATACAAAATCCCAGACTATGTTTACATCTCTCAAGATTGCAGGCACCTACTCTCGCGTATTTTCGCGAATCCCTACCGGGTATGTTCACATGCATAAAAACTATGTTCGAATAACAAGATTGCTCTAATATCATCATCACTCTTAACGCGATTTTAACATGCAGAGAATAAATATAATGGAGATCAAGAGCCATCCATGGTTCTTGAAGAAGTTACCAAAGGAACTTACAGAAACTAATCAAGCAGTATACTACCAGAGAGACAAGCCCAGCTTTTCACTTCAGAGTATCGATGAGATTATGAAAATTGTAATTGAAGCTAGAAAACCACCTCCGGCGTCCAGGCCTGTAGCTGGATTCGGATGGGGAGGAGAAGAGGACGACGAAAGCAAAGAAGATATAGAAACAGTCGAGGAGGAGGAAGAAGAAGAAGATGAGTATGAAAAGCATGTGAAAGTTGTCCATGCAAGTGGAGAGTTTCATATCAAGTGATAAAATTTCAGTTATTTAACAGACAGTAAACGAGTCTGCCAAGTTTAATGTATAATAGGTAATTGTATTACTTCACCTGTGCAAGGTTGGATTCTTCAAATAAAATGTAGTTCTTGAATGCATTCTGTCAATCCTGTACACATTATTCCTCAACCTGTATTGAGGATGGTAATATATGTATATGTTCAACATGTCAAAAACACTGTCATTTGTTTCCATCATTGGACATGGGAAATATGTGGCAGAAAACACTGAACTGTTGCATCTAACTCAGGGCTAAGATCTACATACAACAAGTAACACAATGCGACAAGATTCCGAAACGGGTAGCAGTAAGGCATTGAAAAACTGAAAAATATCCATACAAACGACCCCCCCATACATATCCACCATATTCATGTTCTTCAATAACATGAAAAAAACCATAAGAAGAAAATCAAGTATGGAACAAATAAAGGAAGAGGTGCTACTTTTCCTTCTTTACAATACTTATGAATTATGATCTGCTGATACAATAACTTATTAACTGTATAAGAAAAATACAAAGGAATGCCAAAGCTATAATATCATGTTCAATTGGCATCAATTATCAAAAACAAAAACAGAGAAAGTGGGAGAAGAGAGAACTTACTACAAAGCCCAATCATCAGGCGTAGCAGCAAAAGAAGGAAATTGGCAGACTGAGTATGCTAGGAACAACCTTTAACAAGGTACCCCTATAAGCCAAATGATTTTTGAATCATGACCGTTTGCATTTCTATCCAATTTAAAAATTCTTTCTCAAGCTTTATATTTCCATCTCATCCCCAACTCCTTTTACCGCTCATTCAGAATCAGGTGTTAGAGTTTGCATGTGTATTTTAAGATCTTCCAATAGCCAAAGGTTTGATGATGTGATGATCTTTGTTTCCTATATCTGACTTGAACAAATCTATGGCGATACGTTTCATTCCTTTGATTTCCTCCAAAATTTTCAGTAACTTTTTAATTAAAGCCCGTATATATGTATCAGAGTGCATGTGTACAAAGAAGGTGAGAGAGAGGATGGAAGGAAACAGGTGAAATTGTTTTTTTCTCATCGAGACAAGGGCAATATACCCCACTGATGCAGAAAACCTTCTCCAGTGGTCACCTCGAGTACCAACAAAACAAACACTGCCAGCATGGCTGCTCTTCCGTTCCATGTTTCAGCACTTTTTGTCCAACCCCATTCCCAAACTACCACAGGTGGAGGTAGCTCTCTACGCTGTGAATCATATGCTGCCAGTAGCTCTTCTACACTGCCAAGTGGAACTAAGGACTGCAGAACACACATCATTAGATTTTGACAGTAATAGAAACAGCAGATTGTTAAAGAGAAAAGTAAACAAAATGGAAACTCAAGGAAAAGCATTGTCTTGCTTGGGATTCATTCAATACATATTCACTGCAACATGTCATTCCCAAGAGTGGCGGTTATAACTTAAAAATGCAACTTATACTGCCACCACAATATATTGTGTGGGCATCTCTGTGTTTATGCTGGTGATAGGATCAAAATCTTCATCTTAACTCAAGATACAGGCATTCCAGTTATCCTTGAAATGCCTAACATAAAAATACATACCTTCACTAATGCGGGGGAGTCATTGAGAAACATACCTATCAATGTGTTCACTAACTACCCACCAGCCACCAAACACCCCTCCCCAACCCCAATCCCCCGCCAAAAGAGGAAAAAAGAAGAAAAAAGATAAATAGAAGTTAAAATAAAACAACATTACATTACAGCTTTCGTTAATAGATCAAAAGAATAAACTTATTAGCTTCATGTGTATAATAATACTTTATGTCTACTAAGAAAGTTGAATATAGCTCGTTCATATTTGAACAAGCAATATGGACATTTTACAACAGCCTACTTCACCAAAAAATTTAGTACTCTTAATTACCTGTCGAGCTTCAAGATTTGAGACGGCCATTGCTCCAACATATGGAAGACTTTCAATTACTGCATCAGCTAAATCTGAAATGAAAGTTGGCTCACAACCAAGTGCAGGAACACGTCCCCATTTCTCTATGCCAGATTCTAGAGCCAATTCCTTGTACTCAACATCTATTTCCTCCAATGTTTCAATATGTTCGCTAACAAAACTGTGGTAGAATTTTGAAATCAAAACACATGAATAACCACGTTCATAAATGAAGCTGCTTAATGCAGAGGCAGGAAACTAAACCCCACTCGTACAATTTCCCCATAAAACAAACAAAGAAAAAGGAAAAAAGGAAATGTTCCAGACAACTGTACGGATTATGACCAAGCAGTTTTAAGTAATAACCATTCAATCTCACCTAATTGGGACAGCTAGAAGACTTTTCACTCCTTTTCGTCCGAGCTCAATGATTGTCTCATCCGTGTAGGGTCTCAACCATTCTACAGGTCCAACTCTACTCTGTACCAGATCAGCCAACCAAATAAATTAGAGGAAAACACAAAATAGCACTTAAATGAAATGTAAGAGAAAAAGGAAAATAACAACAAAAGGAAAAAGGCAAGTAAAAAACTTAACAATATGAAGCTCAAGAATTAAATATTGATATATGGAAAGTATCAAGTTTAATTTGTTGCAATGGCACCACAGACAGGAGCAGCAAATACAGAAGCATGTTATCAAAGGAGTCAAGTTAGTAAAGCCATAGAGGATTCGGATTTCTCGAGAACACTTTTTATGTTAATATATATCGTTTGTCACCATTAAGATCTGAGATGTAAGTGTAATTGACAAGAAACAAGTACGATGCTACGAAAAATTCTATTAGATTTCAACCAATTTTTGTCATGTCAAAGACAAGAGGAAGAGAGAGCGTAGTGGTGGTAGCAGGCTACGCTGCACAAGAGGGAAAAGAAGATAAAGGAGGGAGGGAAAAATGGTGAAAATTTGAGAATAGAAGTCAACTGAAAAGATAAAATATAAATTTAAGCAAGACAATGAATGGTGTGCAACTATTGAAAAAGGAATCATAATCCATCAATTCTACAACTGATCTCACTATTAGGACCCTTGACTAAATTACTCTGTCCTAGCAGAGCAAAAATATATCTTTCAACTTGGCAGTCCTAGTTTCTTGTATCACCAAAATGAAATGGGACCTGAAGATACAAGTAATAATTTATATGCATGCACATTTACCATCTCAAGAATCATGGAATTCCCATATCCAGGAAAATTATTGTCCAACACCTATTCATATATTCTTAGATTCCATTTATCTAGCGTGGAATATCATATGTACCACATTGGTGTAATAGGTCATACTACTTTAAATGGTATTACATCAAAGGAATATGATAATAATGTTTTGATGCCCATCTTATCTCAAGTTCGATGAGTTTTTATGTTTCACGGATCCATAGCAATGCACCACATGAGGCCCAGAGAAATACCAACACAGCTACTTCGCATATGCAGCAGAATTTTTGTGATCTGAGAGACAACTTATTTCTCAATCTTATTCCCTGGCTGTGAAAACCCACTAATAAGGACTATTAAATGCTCAAAAAACACTCATCAACTATGCAAAAGGCAAAGTTAATTTATTCACCGTTAATTGTTAAAACAAGGAGATACGAAAGTTAACATAAATGCAAGGTGAAACTAAATTAAATTGTTTCTAGTAGATGCCTTTTGAACTTCCTCATGTCAGATACCATACGTGGCATAAAGCCCTGGTAAAAGGAGCAAAACAGGTAACACTCCATATGTGTGGACTATTGAATTTAGACCAGCTTATAATATACCAACATGGCCGCTCTTAAAGCCAGGCTAGTAATACTGGGCAGCAGAATATAAATTTCAAGTAGTGGGTTGAAGAATCCATGTGATGCATCAAGTTTATGGCATATGACGTGGCAAGATATAAGACCTGATAGGCAAGGGTATATGCATTATTTATTCTTCTCTTTTCCAGTTCTTCCATGATCAAGTCCACGCACTCCTCCATCTCTGCTTTGTATGGATCACCAGCTTCCTCCACATATGCAAGTGGTACCCCGTGAGCGCTAAAGAAAACCATCACCTGTGATACAATAAATATTATCCAATGAAGGAGAATGACTATTTAATCTTACCAAATTGTTTGTTGTTTCTGAACTTTAGCATCTTCTCATTCAATCATTTAAGTAACTTCTAGGAAACAATTTTGAGTTGCAACATAAGGAGTTTAGCATATAAAATCTCCCACGCGGGGATTACCTCCTCAGGGCAGTCAAAGCTTCGCAACTCCTTTTCAATCAAATCTGCCATGGCTTTTATATATCCTTGTCGCTGGTACCAGGAAGGAATTACAGTGTGCTGCATGTTGACTAGATATTCATCCTCCCTAAAATTTAACAGATTAATATGAAACAGAATTTTGACAATCGTTACAGACTCCATAATGTAAGTTCCATATCTATTTAACAAATTATAGTTTGCTGCATGTTAAACTCCGCCTGCATATAGACAGGGCAACCCGTCTATATGTTGCCGGTCCCAAGCCCGGATAAAGGAGGAGGGTTGCGTTAGGTCGACAGCCAGCGTAAAACTCTTGTCATTTCCTTATGGTATGGATCATATAAGACATCGTGATAAGGCTAGGATGCTCCCCGTAAGGAGTGCGCCGCAGGGTCCGACTGCGGTGTCTTGGCAAGGACCGCTACACCTCCATAAGGGCTTGGGTGTAGTGAAAAATACACAAGAGCCCTCACACACTAATAAGAGGAACACAAATGATAATAAGAAAATTAGAAAGTATAGAATTGGCAGCTGGAACATAGGTACTTTGACAGGTAAAACTATAGAGCTCGTAGATATTATGAAAAGACGAAACATAGATATTATGTGTATTCAAGAGACTAAATGGGTAGGCGAGAAGGCTAAGACACTAGATACTACAGGTTATAAGCTTTGGTATAGTGGAAAGGATAGAACTAGGAATGGGGTGGGTATCATTGTAGACCCTCTCTTCATAGATCAAGTAGTAGGAGTAACTAGAAAAGGAGATAGAATCATATCCCTTAAAATTGTAGTAGGTAACGAACTTATAAATATTGTTAGTGTATATGCACCTCAAGTAGGATTAGATGATGCTACTAAGGCTAAATTTTGGGAAGATTTAGAAACTCTAATGCAATCAATCCCTCAAAATGAAAAAGTCATCATAGGTGGAGACTTAAATGGACATGTTGGGAAGGATAATGAAGATTATGAAAGGGTCCATGGAGGATATGGCTTTAGCTCGCGTAACAATGAGGGTAGAACCATCCTAGACTTTGCAGTTGCTTATGATTTTATTATAGGTAATACCTTCTTTAAAAAGAGAGACGAACATTTAATCACATTTAAAAGTGGTCCTAACAAATCACAAATTGACTACTTTCTAACCGGGAAAAACGACGAGAAAAATATGCAAAAATTGCAAAGTAATACTCGGAGAAAGCCTCACCACCCAACATAGACTACTAGTTTTGGATATCGACTTATTAACATACACTTAAAGAGAAAGAAAATTAACATACCGAGAATTAAGTGGTGGAACTTAAAGAATATAGAAAAAAGAGATAGTTTTGTCAAATCTCTAGTAGAAACCATTGATTGGAAAGTGGAAGACAAAGCCGATGAAACATGGAACTATGTAACTACTCAAATGAAAAAGATCGCAAAAGAAACATTAGGGGTGTCAAATGGTAATAAATGGAATAAAGAGTCATGGTGGTGGAATCAAGAAATCCAAAAAAGGTAAAGGAAAAACGAACTAGTTACAAAGTATTGTATTCTGTAAAAACGAAGAAAACCTTAAAAGATATAAAGACGCAAAAAAGAAGTAAGAAGAGCAATATATGAAGCAAAAACCAAGGCATATGAAGATTTCTATAAGAAACTAGATACTAAAGAAGGAGAGAAAGATATATATAAAATAGCAAAATTTAGAGAAAAACAAACAAGAGATCTAACCCTAATTAAATGCATAAAAGATGAGAATGAAAACATTTTAGTGAAAGACGAGGACATAAAAGATCGATGGAGGAGGTATTTCAATAATCTTTTTAATGAACAGAAGAGGAATGAAGTCACATTAGGGGAACTAGGCCAATCTGAATCGAATAGAAACCGTACCTTTTATCGTAGAATTCAACTTCATGAAGCAGAAAAAACTAAACAAAATGGCGCAAAGCGGTTGGCCTAGATGATATACCAATTGAAGCGTGGAAATGTTTAGGTGGAGTTGGAATATCATGGCTTACTAAATTATTTAATGTTATTCTAAAAACTAAGAAAATGCACGATGAATGGAGAAAAAGTATATTGATACCTATATATAAAAACAAAGGGGATATACAAAATTGTGCAAATTACGGGGAATTAAATTAATAAGTCATACAATGAAACTATGGGAAAGAGTTATAGAAGCAAGAATAAGAAATGAAACTAGTATATTAGATAATCAATTTGGCTTCATGCCGGGAAGATCCACAATTGAAGCTATACACTTAATTAGACGATTATGTGAACAATATAATGAGAGAAAACAAGATTTACATATGGTTTTTATTGATTTTGAAAAGGCATAGAGTCAACCGTGATATAATGTGGCGCGTATTGGAAAAAAGAGGAATAAAAATAGCCTACATAGATGCCATAAAAGATATGTATGAGGGTATAACAACATATATCAGGACACCAACAAGAATATCTAGTGAATTCCCAAAACTATATAGGTTTGCATCGGGGATCTGCTCTAAGCCGTACCTTTTTATCCTAATAATTGATGAAATCACTAAACACTTACAAAAATCCATCCCTGAATGTATGTTATTTGCGGACGATATAGTTTTAATTGATGAAACAAGGGAAGGAGTAAATGCAAAATTGGAAGTTTGGAGAGAAGCACTAGAATCAAAAGGTTTTACTATAAGTAGGGCTAAAACAGAATACATGGAATGCCACTTTAGTAAAAACAACAGGAACAATGAAACGAAGGTTAAAATTGATGGACGTGAAGTGAGTATAACAAAGAGTTTTAAATACTTAGGATCTATAATTGAAAGAGAACGGAGAAATCAATAAAGATGTCACACATAGGATCCGGCGGGTTGGAATAAATGGAGGAGTGCATCTTCTATCCTTTGTGACCGTAAAATACCATTAAAATTGAAAGGAAAATTTTATAAAACGGCCATAAGGCCCGAAATGCTTTATGGAGCGAGAATGTTGGGCGACTAAATATGAACACGAACAAAAAATGAGGGTAGCGAGAGATGAGAATGCTAAGATGGATGTGCGGACACACTAGATTAGATAGAATAAGAAATGAACACATTAGAAACAAAGTGGGAGTAGCACCAATAGGCGAGAAAATTAGAGAAACACGATTAAAATGGTTTGGACATGTTTATAGGAGACCTTTAGATGCACTGTGCGACGTTTAGAAGGTAGAGAATCACTCACACAAATCAAAAAGAGGGAGAGGTAGGCTAAAAAAGACTTGGAAAGAAGCTATTAAACATGACATGTTATACCTAGAAATAAACGAAAATATGGCTTATGACCGTAAACGATGGCGCGATATGATCCATATAGCCGACCCCACGTAGTGGGATTAAGGCTTAGTTTGTTGTTGTTGTTGTATAGTTTGCTGCATGTTGACCAGATATTCATCCTCCCTAAAATTTAACAGATTACCAAGAAACAGAATTTTGACAATGTTCTGATTCCAAGATGTAAGTTCCATATCTAAACATGTGCACTGAATATGCTCTCCAGAAGGCGAAGGCTTGAACCACTTGTTGAGATTGAGAATTGAGGGTAGAGAGGAAGCACAACAAGTTTCGCAATTCCATCTCGTTTGATCTAGATAAATGAAAATCAGCATATAACAATATCAAACGCAGGAATTTTAGAAGCTCGGGAGGAGAGAGAGCTAATGACTGAATAGACTTCTCTCTAAATTTATAAAAAGATATTGACATCACTATCACTCATTCAGTTTCTGGACTCAAATTACTAAAATTACCAATGAACAATTAGATTCAGAATTTAGAAGATTTGACTAGAAAGGACAAAGCAGCCGTTTAATTACCAACAGAGGGAGCATAAAATAAATATATAAACCAGCATAAGAAATAGTTAATTGTAACGTCCTGGAATCTGCTGGATCCAGAGAATAACGAGACTCAAAGCCATTGAGATCCCAAAAGTAGAGAACATGACCATTTGTTACCTCCTAACAACCCACAAGCTTATGCGAAAAATATAACATGAGAAATGTAAAATATGCAGCATATTGTTCTTTTAATTTACTTATTTATTCACCAAGCTTCATGACAAAAGCATCAATTCACATGCCAAACAAGAAAGTCTAGAAACAAGGCATTCATGCCGAGAACTTTCAACAAAGTGGGCACCACTCATCAGCTGCTGCAAGTTAAGAGGTGCATTGCAAGACATAATGATCATCAGCACTACCAACTAAATTCAAACCACACTGTAGTGAGGATACCTGTTCAATAGCTTCTTCAGTGAATGGATGCCAGTAGCGCATACCAACGTACACCTTCGCTGGGACATTCTTGTCACATAGTGCCTTTCTCAACTCCTCAGCCTAGAGATAGCAATTGGATCCAGTTAAATAGAAAGATTTGATATGGAAAATACTATGAACACTAACAAATGTAATACTATTTTCCCCATGTGTCACTGCTGGATGTTAAACGTGTTGACAAATTAAGAAACAACTCAGTCAAGCCGTATCTGTACCCAGCTGTCAAAAACTCCATTAACAAATTGCAAAAGCTGAACAGACTGAATGCTTCAAAAGAAGGAAAATTATTAAAGGAGAATTTTTAAGATTTCAACTGGGTAACACTGCTATCCTATTTCCTCCAATATGCCCAATCCATAGAAACAGAAAACATAGTACATTATATATGACCAGAAATTTCCTGAGCTATATATATTTCATTTTCACAACTACCATGTACCAGTTCTTTTGTTGGGTATTCTAACTATAAATGATTTATTACAAAAATAAAAAGATACCTGTTTCATGTTTCGTTGTTTAAATGTATTCATGAGAAATCAAATCGCAACCTTGTAGATATCCTATTTTAAGCACAAATAATCCATTATATTAGACTATCAAAATTGAGGTAAAGAGTTTTAGTTAACTTGAATAAAGTCATGCCTGGGCATCGGTAATACGCCGCAGAGGAGACCCACCGCCAATTGAAGCATATCCTTCTTTGCTCTTTGGAGATCTAACAACAGATATGAATTGTGCCAAAGGCTTTTGAAGGAAGCGGAACAATCTCGGCAGTCGAATAATATCCTACTTTCCAATATACATAAGAAAAAAGAAGGAAAAACTGTAAACTATCATTTTCGAAAGAAAAAACTAGCAGTAGAATCAAAAGAACAAACAAACCAAGAGATACTAACTGGATCGGCGAAAAGATTAAACAAGAATGGCTGTACATCATCCAGAGTCTCAGGGCCTCCAAGGTTCAGCAATAATACTCCAATCTTTTCATTACCAGAAAGTGCAGTAGTTGACACTTCTTGAGATCCAGAGGCAACCAGTGCTCCTAATTGCGATGAATGCCTGAGTGACTTATCTGCTAACATAGATTGTGTCTTGGACCATCCCAAGGAGCATCTTGCAACTAGGGATGTTTTCAACAGATTAGAATTAGCAAAAGCCTCCAATGGCACCCTTAGGCAAGGACATATCCCCTGCGAGTAGAGTTTGACTCGTGGAGGTAGTCTGTGAGAAGAAAAGTAGCATAGAGCATCAGAAGTTACATTACTGTTATATTATATGCCGCAAACTAGGGCAGAAGCCAAAAACCAATATGTTTAAGTTTTGGTGCATTCTGCCTCACTATATCACCTTCAATGATCCAAGACTTCACCTCATTCACAAGTTTAGTCATTCTGAAGACAGACAAAGCTTCAAATGACTTTTACTAGTAACTAATGGAATCAACCAATAGAAATACACTCCTCCCTCTCAAATCATCTCCCAAGCCTACAACTTAGATGACAATGTATCCATGACTTAATGTGACCATGAGCCCCAAGGAGGAGGGAGTAACTGCACTGTAATCTCACTCCCAAAATAAATAACTTATTTGCCATATTCACAAGTCTTGAGTAGTACTATTCTCCAGGAAGATCCCAATCATGTTGGCAAGTTAAACGCACCCTAGCCGAAATCAATCACACACATAGCCTAGATATAATTCATTTGGGGCATGGGGAACCGAACCAAGCTGCCAACAAATACATGCTGTCATGGTAGCATTCTGTTTTCAACGGGCTGTCAGTTTTCCATGAGAGGTTAGGATGAGCCCAGTCAGTTAACCACCCCAATTTTCTGTTGAAATACCATGTACACTAGAGAAGAAATAGTTTTGGCTAATTGAGAAAATCGTCTCTCCTTTCTTTTCAATTCTCTTTCAGATCTTATTCTTCATCAATTTGAAACTCTTAATTCTTTCACATGTATTCTTATTAATCTAACCTGGTTGAAGAAACATGCACCGCACTTGCCATCCACCCAACAGTAACCGTAAAACCCTATGCCCCCACCCCACAATTAAAAGTGAATAATTTGCGACATTCACCTATATAAAGAATGTCCATCTACAAATTTACATACTTTTGCTGAGCAGTGGCTATTGACTGATTCAATTCGTATATTCATTGACTGATTCATTTTCTGCAAATTTACAACCGTGCAAAAGCAACAATAAAAATTAAAAAAAGAAATCTAAATAAATAGAAGGGGTCCTTACAGAGATGGAAAAGGAGCTTCAATTCGTATATTCATTGACTGATTCATTTTCTGCAGAGAACTTTGACGAATTTGTGGAAATAGACTCTGCTTCTTGGAGCTCAAAGAAATCTGCTTCCCTAGCAGCAGCTTTTGCTGAGCAGTGGCTATTTTCTTTGTGTCTTGACATTTCGCCACGTGTTGCACGGTTTATCCTGTGCTCAATGAAAATTGTGCGGACTTATAACCTTAAAATAAGAAAAAATCTACAAACTTAAGACACGCGAGGGTGAAAATGCAGAATTGGTCCCTATAGATAGGGGTGTCAAAAATAGTCTTGTTTGTTTTAATATTTTAAATAAGAGCAAGTCTCTTGTGAGACGGTCTCACGAATTTAAATCCGTGAGACGGACCTCTTAAAGGCTCCGTCTTGAGAAAATGACTCATGAAAATAAATTTAAAAATAATAATGAACCATGAAGAATAAAAATAAACTCTAAAAACATGAACCATGAAGAATAAACCCGAAAAACAAAAATAAACCCAAAAAATAAAAAATAAACCCTAAAAAAAACTAAAAATCCTAAAAACCCAAATCAATTAAAAATAAACCCAAGAAACAAAATAAACCCTAAGAAAAAATAAAATCTGAAAAAAAAAAACCCTTTAAAACTTTGTGTAAGGGCTCCGTCTCACGGATCTAAATCCGTGAGACCGTCTCACGCAAATTTTTGCCTTTAAATAATTAAGATGCTGGAATTGAGTCCAAATTTAGTAATTAACTTCTAAATTTAAAATTAACTTGATATATCATGTTGTTACATGACTTGAAAATATGGGAGATTTTTGGATTTTTAGGCCAAATTACTTATTTAGATTTCCACATTGTAGTATTGGTCCAATAGGAAACGGATGTTGATGAGATTAGATTAAAATGTTACTTATCTTATCTGATGAATAACTTAAATGGCATTTTAATCCGATTTCATCAGCATTCTATCTCCACGTGGACTCCAAATCATATAGAAAAGTAAAAAATAAGCACTTTGATCAAGAGGTAAAAAATACTCAATAGTTTCAAGTCAAATGCATTTTATGTGACAATATTTGGACAATTTTAAAATTTACGGATAGATTTGGACTTAATTTGAATTTATTAGTTATAGGACTAAATTGAATTTTTAAATTCGAATAGGACTATTTTTAACACACCCTATTAGTTATAGAAATGACTTTGTATTTCAACCCACACACACGGTGGTAGGTGTATAATTGCCCAAATAATATATTGTCTTTACTCTGAATTCATTCACGTATTGAATAAGCTATTTACTTTTGATAATTAATCAAGGAAATGTAAAAATAATTTTAGTGAATTTGATTATGCAATTGATGCATGCGAAAGCCAAAAACACGAAGAAAACACACGAAGAAATTGTTAGAAATTTTTTTTACCATGATTTTGATGATTTCATATAAATGAGTTTTTATGCCAAAACAATATTCTCAAATGTTGTCCAAAAGCTTCAAAATATTTTAAGTGGTTTTTACTAAGTTTTCGAAGCACTTCTTGAACTTTATTTTTGATAAATATTGGACAACCTCTATGTGTTGAGGTCGACCGGTTATACCCATAGGGAGACCCGTACCTGAAAGTTTAAAAAACACAGAACAAAATAGAGAGCTGGGACAAGGCAGGTTGATCGGTGCCAGAGTTGATTTTTTTTGGGAAAATTCTCTCTGTCTTGAAGGTCGAACGGTCACATTCTAGAGCAACTGGTCACACCCTACAGCGACCGGTCGCCCTAAGACAGAGACCGGTCGACCACCCACATCACCATGTGTCAAATCCTGATCCAACGGTTTAAACTTTCGAATTTTCAACATAGCGACCGATCGCCCTATGATTCTTGACAACAAATTTTATCCGTTGCTCAGCCACTTATCAGCAAGATTTACTTTATCAATTCTTAACCATTTTGTAGATATTTTGATCCTTCTTTTGTAGACAAAAGTGAAGATGGAGGAGCCTATGTTGGAAATCAGATCTTGAAGCTCTCCTATAAATAGATGAAGAATTTGAAGGATCAAACACAACACAAGCATACAACACAACAATAAAAAATCAGCAAAATTCTCAAAGCTTTCATTTTCAATATTCTTGTTGTAATAGCCTAAGCACATTATTTTCACATCTTGCTTATTAGGCTTTCTTTCTTGATTACACTTGCACTTATAAAGTTGTATACATCATTTGAGTTGTAATCTTGATTGTTTCAAATCATCCAAACAAGATATACTTGTTTAAGTGTTTTTGTGGTAAGAACATACTTGGTTGATTATCTAGGTGTTGAAGAGTTTCGTGCTCTTCATTATTGTAAGAAGATTTTGGTGATCTTCATACGTGGTGTTGTAAGAAGAGTGTGGTACTCTTCAAGGTAAATGTTGTAATAGTTTGGTATCTATTAATAAACTTTTTTCTTTTCAAACCATTCGGACATACCGGGTGGTAGAGCACGTAAGGCCTAGGTGGGTTGAAGCTCTATAAAACATTGTGTGTTAATTTATTTCCTGCACTTTTACTTCTTCACCATCTTCATATTCGAAAAAGAGAGCACAAGTCGGAAAATCGGGAAAATCTATTCACGTCTCTCTAGATTTTCGTAGCCACTTGGACTAACAAGTGTTATCAGAGCCAAACTCTTTGGCAAGCTCATTTTACCTTTGAGAGTCAAGAGAAGATCCATGGTTATGAACGAAAGCTACCTCACATCCGGCACCTCAACAAACAAACCGCCACTATTCGACGCCAACAATTATGTCGTTTGGAAAGATAGAATGGAATGTTTTTTCCAAGGTTGCGGTTTTTTTATATAGAATGTCGTCATAGAAGGAGTTGCTCAACCAATAAAAAAACTAGAAGATGTAGCTCTTGCTCCCAAAAGCTTCAAGGAATTCAATGACGACGACAAGAAATCATTCTCCCTAAACGGTAAGGCCTTGAACATTCTTCATTGCTCACTTACCGGTACCAAATATAATCGTATTAGGGGAATAAGATCCGCACACGAAGTATGGATGAAATTAGAAACTATCTACGAAGGAACCAAGAAGGTGAAACAAGGTCGTAAAATAATGTTTGTTAAAGATTTCGAAAATTTCACTATGTTCGGAAGTGAAAGCATTTCGAAAACGGTAGAAAGGCTAGATAATATTGGCAATCCTCTTCTAGCACTTGGAAAAATTATTTACGAGGAAGATAAAGTCACAAAGGTTACTACTTGGTCTGAGAAGGTCACGACTATAACGGAAGCTCAAAATCTTGAGACTCTCAAGTTTGATGAGCTAATTGGAAATTTTCTCGTATATAAAGTCTATCTTAAAGAAAGAAAGAATTTCAAACCATCCACCTCTCAATCGGGTAGGAATTCTATGCCTAAAGACCTTGCTTCTAATTCAAATAATTCATATTATACTAGTGATGAGGAGGATGATAAAACCGCCGCGCTTGTTAGAAAATTTGCCAAATTTGTCAACAAAAATAAGGCAAGAAAAGCTAGAGACAATTCATGTTTTAAATGCAGGAAATCCGGACACTTTATAGCGGATTGCCCAAAAATGGCGGAGGAGAAGCAAAAGAAGAAGAAATTCTTTCTAAAAAAGAAGACATTAAATGCGGATGTCAAAATGTGGGATGAATTCCTTGCAACATCCGAGGATAAAGAAAAAATCGAGCATGATCTCACGGTCATAGACGATGAGAATAATGAGGTACTAGGAGCAATAACTATCACAGAGGATTCCAAATGGCTTGTGGACAGCGGATGTTCGCGGTATATGAATGGAAGAGAACAACTCTTTACCAACATCAAGCTCCAAGAAGAATGAATGGTCATGTTCGGGAATGGCAAAGGCAGAATTCTTGGCAATAGAGACGTTGGTAACTCTTCTTTCTCTTTACATGATGTATTAGTAGTAGATGGACTTAAGTTCAATCTGATAAATGTAAGCCAACTTTGTGATTTAAACTATGATATTCGTTTTAATAAAGAAAAATGCTTTATTCTCAAAATAGTAAAATTATTTGTGAAGCTAGTAGAAAAGGCAATCTTTATAAAATTTGTACAAGTGATTTGATTAGTCAAAATGTTTATTGTCTTATCGCTAGCAATGATTTAACTAGTTTATGGCATAGGCGACTTGGACATGCTGGATACAAAAAATTACAAACTATTTACCAAAATCAACATGTCAAAGGACTACCCAAATTGAATTTGAAAACCTTGACTTATGTGACACTTGTCAAAAGAACAAATTAGTTAAGAGTAGTTTTAAGCCCAAAAATGAAATTTCCACAACCAAGCCTCTACAACTTCTTCATTTAGATTTGTACAGGGATACTGGCACAGAGAGTCTAAGTGGAAAACAATACATTTTTTTATAGTCGATGATTTATCTAGATATACTTGGGCTATTTTTCTTGCTAATAAAAGTGATGTTGCTAATGAGTTTGCTAAGTTGTGTAGACTTATTGAGAATGAAAGGGGAGATACTATTAAGTCTATAAGAAGTGACCGAGGAGGTGAATTTGATGGTGACTTTAGAATATTGTGTGAAACCAAGGGATATGCTCATAACTTTTCGGCTCCGAGAACTCCTCAACAAAATGGCGTAACCGAAAGGAAAAAAATCGAACCTTACAAGAAATGTGTCGGTCTATGCTCAATGAATTTTCACTTCCAAAATATTTTTGGGTCGAAGCCGTAAACACCGCTTACTACGTCATAAATCGGGTATATCTTCATCCTAAATTAAATAAAACTCCATATGAGCTTTAGAAAGGAAGAACACCAAATTTTAGTTATTTCAAAATATTTGGTTGCAAATGTTTTATTTTGAACACCAAAGATCAATTGGACAAACTTGATCCTAAGGCCGAAGAAGGGATATTTATGGGATACTCGACTAAGAGCAAGGAATATCGGGTTTATAATAAGACTAGCATGATGGTCAAAGAATCTATTCACATCAAATTCAATGAAGCCTCCGGAGTTGAAAGAATCACAAATGATGATAGTGATGAAGAAGATGAAGTTGAACCAATTGTTCCAAATGACGCTCAAAATGATCAATCTTCTACCTCAAACGACTAGCCTTCAACTTCCAATGTTCAACAATAGGATAAGGGTGGTACTTCGGATCTTCCCGTAGTATCAAAATTTAAAGGAGATCATCCAAAAGATCTTATAATTGGGGATCCTCTTAACAAGGTAATAACTAGAAGGAAATTTGCCAAAAAACCTCTTACATATCAAAAAGAGCCAAAGAATGCTAAGGAAGCCATTGAAGATGAAGACTGGTTTCTTTAGATGCAAGAAGAGTTAAAATTAATTTGAGAGAAATGATGTTTGGGAACTTGTGCCTTCTCATCCATCACAAATTATCCTTGGCACAAAATGGATATTTCGGAATAAACTCGATGATCAAGGTAATATCATTCGAAATAAAGTAAGGTTAGTAGCTCACGGTTATTGCCAAGAAGAAGGTATTGATTATGATGAAACATTTTTACCCGTAGCACGTCTAGAAGCTATACGTATTTTATTTGCCTATTCCTGTTTCAAAAATTTCAAACTTTGCCAAATAGATGTTAAATCCACTTTTCTATATGGTTTTATTCAAGAAGAAGTCTATGTTAAACAACTTCCGGGGTTCGAAAATTTTTCTAGGCCAAATGATGTTTATAAACTTAAAAAGTCCTTATATGGTTTAAACAAAGCACCCAGAGCTTGGTATGATAGACTTAGTTCATTTCTTTTACAAAATGGTTTTACAATAGGTAAACTTGATACTACACTCTTTGTTTTCGAAAAAGGGCAAGATTGTCTATTAGTTCAAATTTATGTTGATGAAATTATTTTCGGTGCTACTAATGAATCTCTTGGCAAGAAACTTTTCAAGTTAATGCAAGGTGAATTTGAGATGAGTATGATCGAGAGAACTTAATTTCTTCCTTGGACTACAAATCAAACAATGTCAAGAAGGCATTTACATGTCTCAATCAAAGTACACCAAAAACTCCTAATGAAGTTCGGGATTAAAGAAGGAAGAACCGTTGCAACTCCAATGGCAACAAACATCAAGCTTGACAAGGATGAAAAAGGTAAATCGGTAGATGAAACAAAGTATCGATGTATAATTGGTAGTTTACTTTATTTAACCGCAAGTAGACATGATATTCTTCATGTCTCATGCCTATGCACTCGATTCCAAAGCAATCCAAAAGAATCTCATTTAATTGTCGTCAAACGTATTTTTTGATATTTAAAGGGAACTATTTCATATGGTTTGTTTATCCAAAGAATGAAAATTTTTCTTTAAAATGATATAGTGACTCGGATTATGTCGGTAATATTGATGATTGAAAAGTACATCCGGCTCGTGTCAATTTTTAGGCAATTGCTTAGTCTCTTGGTTTTCAAAGAAATAAAATTGTGTATATTTATCAACGGCCGAAGCCGAATATATTTTTGCGACTTTTTGTTGTGCACAATTACTTTGGATGAAACAAACATTAACGGATTATAAAATTTCTTTTGAAAATATTCCTATTTTTTGTGATAATACGTCCACTATAAATATTTCACAAAATCAGGTTCATCATAATCGAACCAGACATATTGAGGTTCGACATCATTTTTTAAGAGATTGTGTTTTAAAACGAGAAATTGATATGTGTTTTGTTCCGTCTCAAGATCAACTCGCAGATATTTTTACAAAACTGTTACCCGTCGAGTCTTTTAACTCGATTCGAGCTCGTGTAGGCATAATGCATATTGAATAAAGTCTATATTTACATTTTTGACGCATTTTATTGTCTTTAAAAAGTTTTGGGGTGGAAATCAATTTTTCAAAACTTTGAAAAACAGATACAAAATACTGCAGAACATGTACTAGTCGCCCAAGGGGTCGACCGATCCCCCTGTTCAGGCACCGGTCGCCCTGGTTCGTACAGAGTTAAAATAGGTTATATCCTAGACTTTTTTCTCAGATTTCCACTCTTCTAAAAAAGCCCTAACCTGTGAACTACTTCAATTCTTTCGATTTCACTCTATATTTCACCAAATCTCTCAATTCTTGTTGTTAATCCACTTGTTTTTTTTGCGCATTTCTTAACTATGGCACCTCCAAAGGAATTCACCGGTTTAAATCCGAACTCCAAGCATAGAAGAGCTGGAGAGGATTTTTTCTCAAACCGTCAATTCGTGGTGGAACAACGCGAAATAAGGGCAACCCAAAGGGATACGTCATACGGTCAAGCCAGAAATCCAAATCCCCAACTCACCCGGGCCCAAATTACCGAACTTCAGGGTACTATCTCGAAGGAAAATGTGAAATGGGTAAGAAATAAGAAATCTCTTTTATCTCAAGCTCCTACTCATGCTAATTCATTGATATTTATTTATTCACAAATTTGCGGAAAAATATTATGAGGATTTAGAATTGGGGATTCAGCATGCTGGGCGTACCAAAATTTGCCATTTTGTGAACCCCACAAGTATTTTCAACATCTTTAGGAGCAACCTTAAGCACACAATCTCAACATGCTTCTTAAATATTAAATGCGAATAAAGTTTTAAAAACTAATTCATGCAATTCTATGGTTCAATTCCTAAATTCATTTACTCCCCCTTCCGGGCGGTGCGCAAACAGTTGATTAATAACAATTGTAGTCCTCCCAGATCGTTACAATTCTTATTAACTCCAAAAATATTTGTGAATTGAATGACTCCCCAAAAACACGTATGTCACATGTTTCATGTCTGAATTCGATTTCCGTCTTTGTTAGAACTCATCGTCCGAAATTTTGTACTAACAAATATGACATGCAAATTATTGGCCAAATAAAAAGCAATTATAAATAAGCACTCGAATTCATAAAATAGAACACATGAATTAATTAAGAAAACAAGTAATTATATTTAATACAAATCCACAGCTTTGATTATGCCCCTAAGATCTGAAAAATATGCCAAATATTGATTACAAACTCATAGACAAATTCGAATCAATATTTAGACATCATATAAGCACAGACAAGAGTTCTTAGACATAGAAAGAAAACTCCTCCTTGTCAGGATGGATTCCCCTTCCAAGCCCTCGAAACTCTTGTGCTCCCTAGATGCGTAAGCCTTGTGGTTCTTCGCGACCTAGCCTTCTTTGCTCAGAAGATCCTCGATTCCTTCATTCCTGTGTTATTTGATGTGTTTTTGCTGTATGGAATGATATATTTTCGTGCAAGACTTGGTCCCTTTTTATAGATGCTTGGAGAGATCACTTGTAGAGTTGGAACGGGAAGCAAACTCTGAAAAACACGTTGAAACAGACTCCTACATGGCCAAGCCATGTGGGACCACACGGGCGTGTGGTGCTGGGCTCAGCCTTTCCTCGCATTGGCGTGTGGTTCAACACGGGCAGGTTGTGCGGTTGGCTGACCTTTCTCACACGGCCGTGTGACGTCACACGGTCCGGCCGTGTGGGCCTGCTCCGTCCCCTGTTATCTTCCCTTCTTCACACAACCATGTGATTTTCACACCGGCACTCCACACGGCCGTGTGACACCACACGGTTCGGCCGTGTGAAGTATTTTTGTCCACTTTTTCCGTCGTTTTGATCTTCCCTTCGCATTTGGCAATCTTATTCGGGCATTCCAACTGACATTTCTTCATTTTGAGCTCCGTTTCCTGCAAGAATTACAAGAATACGCAGTATCATGCCCTTTTAAGGAAACCAAGTAAAAACATAGTAAATATGTGTGCAAATGCATCAATTATATACCATTTTAAGCCCCAAAATGCACGTATATTTTACACACATCAAAATCCTTAAAGCATTGCTCGTCCTCGAGCAGATTTAGAAAAATAATATAAGGGGTAAAAACGAAAGAACACCCAAGAACACTATAAACATTAAATGGCTTTTGACTTCATACTTAAAGAAACCATGTAATTCATCATCAAGAAGTCATTATTCATAAGCTCGGCATAATTAATACTCTCTCAGGTACTTGACATCGCGACTCACAAGTAAATAGTGTATCACTCTACTCTCAAAAGTGTTTGGTAAGTGTTTACGCTCAAATTCAATTCAATGAAAGTAGAACTACCATAGGCTTGTAAATCGTCTAACATCTCTACCACTTTTGTGTGCACAATCCAAGAATCAAAAAGGACTTTTATTTGGTTGTAATGTAGGCTCTTTGGTAAGGGTAGGGAAATTTGGATTAAGTGACTTGACTTGAGCAAATAGAATTTAAGCGCACAGACTTGCAATTCACCAATCCAATTTCAATTTGATATCAGTTTTCCTTTTTCAACTCAATTTCACCCTTATTTCTCCGTTTTCATTCTTAGGCATTTTCGCCTTCTTTTCTTTTTCTTTAGCCTCAAGCTCTTATTTTTTCACAATTTTCTTTTGCTTTGCTCGATTTTCTCTATATAATAATTTTTTTTCCAGAGATTTTCTTTCTTTTTTGAGCTTCATGTACATTTACCCAGATACTGCTCATCCCTCATTCTTTTGCCAACTTTCTCTCTTTTTTTTTCATAAATTTTCACCACATCTCCCCCAAACTTATCATTTTCTATAATCTCAAGAAATTTTAGGGATAAAAACATGAAATTTTAAAGATCAATGTGGTTCAGAATAAAAGTTTTGGCTCAAAATTGGCTAACTAGGGAATCATGAGTTCTTATGTAGGCTTTTTAGGCTAAGTAGGCTAAAACAAAGATGACCTTAGATCATTTTAAAAAATTCCACACACACATGGCTTCAATGAAGATACTAGAGCAAGTTCTAGAGTTCTATCAATCATGAATGACACACTCAAGAAAAAATAAGTTTGCATAATATAAAGCAGTTTAAGGCACAAAAGCTCACAGGCTTATTTTTCGCATCATGCTCAAATACCCAATTTTCTTAACACATGCCAAGCAAATAAATAACTTTTCTCCTAAGAATTTATTACATTATTCCCATAAGTATGTTATCCCATGCCATAAAATATTCATAGTAAAATCATAGGGAGCTGGGCATGCGAACTGAATTAAAAAAATCACACACAAAAGCAATTAAACGTGCTAAAGCGGTAAACGTGCAAAAAATAAACAGAAAAATCGATTTTTTTTTCGAAATTTATAATGCAAAGTGCTCTACATGCAGTCCTAAATGCAATGCAAAATGCAACAGTACTAGATTACGCATTCTTGACAACTTCCCAAACTTAAAATATGCTTCGTCCCGAACATATGAGGAAATTATCAAAAAGAAAGAGGAATGCGTAATAAGTACTTACAGAGATTGTTTACGACAAGAAGATGGTCGATACCTCTTATGGAGTTTCTGGCCCATAGTAGTGTTTAATTCTTTGTCCGTTTACGATGAAAGTTCGACCATTTGTTGATAATAGTTAAACGGCTCTTCCTGCTGATAGCACCTTTTTGACTACTAAAGGACCAGTCCACCTTGATTTAAGCTTACCCGGGAATAATCGTAATCTTGAGTTGTATAGCAGTACTACTTGCCCGAGTAGAAATTCTCATCACAGAATCTTTTTGTCATGCCAATTCTTTGTACGATCTTTGTAGATTTGGGCATTTTCGTATACATCTTGACGGAATTCCTCTAGTTCGTTTATTTGCAGTTTTCTCTTCTCGCCTACCGCAGTCATGTCGAAGTTAAGCCTTTTCACTGCCCAAAATGCTTTATGTTCTAATTCTACCAGAAGATGGCATGATTTCCCAGAAACTAATCGATACGGGGACATATCCAGAGGTGTTTTGTATGTCGTACGATAATCCCATAAAGCATCATCGAGTTTTAAAGCCCAATCTTTTCGATTTATGCTAACTGTTTTTTCTAAGATCTGCTTAATTTCCCTATTGGATACATCGGCTAACCCATTGGAATGTGGATGGTAAGCGGCAGCCGCTCGATGTTTTACTCCATATTTTACCATCATGTTGTTAAACAGTTTGTTACAGAAGACCATCACTAATGAGTGCTCGTGGGGTGCCAAACCTTGTGAATATGTTCTTTTGTAAAAACATTAGCACAACCCTGGCATCATTTGTTTTAGTAGGGATTGCTTCCACCCATTTGGATACATAGTCTACCGCAAGGAGGATATACATGTACCCATTTGAGACTGGAAAACGTCCCATGAAATCTATACCCCAAACATCAAACAATTCCACTTCCATGATATTAATTAACGACATCTCATGTCGCCTTGAAATGTTTCCCATATGTTGACACCTATCGCACTGCAAAACAAACTTATAGCAATCTTTAAAAATAGAAGGCTAAAAGAAACCGGACTGTAATACCTTAGCCGCAGTGCGTGTTGGCCCAAAGTGGCCCCCACATGGTGATGAATGGCATTGCTCCAGAATGCTTGCCCATTCTTCTTGAGGTACACATCTCCTTATAACTGATTCTGCACATCTTTAAAATAAAAGAGGTTCGTCCCACAGAAAATATCTCACATCATGAAGAAATTTCTTCTTAGCATGATATGTGATATCTGGTGGTAAAACCCCGCTTACTAAATAATTAACAATATCAGCGTACTAGGGGATGGTCGTTTCGGCCATGAGGATTAATTCATCCGGAAACGTTTCTTTGATTATTGTGCCTTTCGTATTTTCATTAGTTGTTTGCTCAAGTCGTGAGAGATGATCAGCTACCACGTTCTCACACCCTTTTTTTATCCCGAATTTCGATATCAATTTCTTGTAGTAAGAGTATCCATCGAATGAGCCTTGGTTTTGCATCTTTCTTTGCGAATAGGTATTTGACCGCAGATGTGGTTTGTATGGACTATTGTCTTTGTTCCAATCAAGTAGGCCCGAAACTTGTCAAATGCAAACACCACTGCCAACAATTCTTTTTTAGTTGTGGTGTAATTTTGTTGTGTCGGATCCAATGTTCGACTTGCGTAGTAAATAACACAAAATAGCTTCTTGCATTTTTGTCGCAGTACGACACCTACTGCATAGTCGCTTGCGTCGCACATTATCTCGAAAGGTTGACTCCAATCCAGTGTGATCAAAATTGGTGCAGTCACCAGAGCTTTCTTCAGTGTTTCAAATGCATGTACACAATCAGGGGTGAAAGCAAAAGGTACATCTTTTTCAAGTAAGTGGGAAAGGGGTTTGGTTATTTTGGAAAAATCTCAAATAAAGCGTTTATAAAAACCCGCATGTCCTAAAAAGCTCTTTATTGCTTTCTCATTCCTTGGAGGTGGAAGCTTCTCAATTGCCACCACATTTGCTCGGTCGACTTCCAAACCTGTAGAAGAAACACGATGACCAAGCACAATGCCATCTCTTACCATAAAATGGCATTTTTTCCAGTTTAATACTAAATTCGTCTTCTCGCATCTCTGCAAAACAAGGGTTAGATTATGCAAGCAATGATCAAACGAACTACCAAAAACTGAGAAATCATCCATGAAAACTTCCATGATGTTTTCAATCATTCCATGGAATATTGCCATCATATATCTTTGGAATATTGCAGGTGCATTACATAGCCCAAATGGTAGCCTACGAAATGCGAACACACCATAAGGGCATGTAAATGATGTCTTTTCTTGGTCCTCTAGAGCAATCACAATCTGATTATACCCCGAGTACCCATCCAGAAAACAATAGTATTCATAACATGTAAGGCGATCTAACATTTGATCCATAAAAGGGAGGGGAAAGTGATCTTTTCAAGTTGCAGCATTTAATTTTCGATAATCAATGCAAATACGCCATCCTGTAACAACTCTAGTAGCTAATATTTCATTGTTTTCATTTTTTACTATCGTCATTCCTCCCTTCTTTGGTACGACTTGTATTGGACTTACCCAATTGCTGTCAGATATAGCAAAAATTATCCCATTATCTAACCATTTAAGTACTTCTTTCTTAACGACCTCTTGCATAATTGCGTTAAGTCCTCGTTGATGTTGCACAGAAGGTTTACAATCATCTTCCATTCTTATTTTATGCATGCAAATCGAAGGGCTTATACCTTTTAAATCAGAAATTGACCATCCAATCGCAGTTTTATGTTCCCTTAAGACATGCAGTAGTTTTTTCAATTGATTTTCAGTAAGAGAAGAAGAAACTATTACCGGATAGGTCTCGTTGTCGCCTAAGAATGCATATTTGAGATGGTCCGAAAGAGGTTTAAGTTCTAGAGAACCCGGGAGTTTGTTTTTTGAAATTTCAGTTGAAAACAAGTGTCGCACGGCTGGGTTGTGTGAAGCCACATGGCCGTGTGGACTTGGGCTGTCGGATACTGAACGCACAGTCTGGCCGTGTGGGATCACAAGGTCATGTGAATGGCCTTTTTCCTGTCACACGGTCTGGCCGTGTAGAGTCACACGATCGTGTGACTGAAGGTTTTCAAGTTCAGCGTACCGCATGGCCTGACCGTGTTCATCCACATGGCCATGTGCGTCTGAAGGTATTCATCGCATGGCCTGGCCTTGTTGTTTTACACGATCGTGTGGGATGGTTAGAACGCCGTTTTCTTGAATATTCTCGTCCGCTGAATCTAAGTCAAACACAAAATCGATAACCTCATTGTTAGTAATATCCAAACACATACCTTGGGATTCCACCGAGTGAGTTAAGCACCATTCCAGTGCGTCTTTCATCACAACCTGTTCAAACTCAGCTTCCATGCATGGGTTTAACACATCAATCATGTTGCAATGTTCGACGTTTTCATGAAATTGCATAGCTTTGTAAATTGAAAATAATACGTGTTCATCATTTACTCGCAATGATAATTCACCTTTTTGCTCATCGATTAGTGCTCTACTTGTGGCCAAGAATGGTCTTTCCAGAATTAATGGAACCTCTCGGTCCTCTTCCATCTCCAACACAATGAAGTTTGCTGGGAAGATGAATTTGTCTACCTTTACTAACACATCTTCAACCACCCCTTTTGGATATGTTACCGAGCAATCTGCTAATTGTAGGGTAATTGTCGTAGGCTTTACTTCGCCTAATCCCAGTTTTCGGAATATTGATAACGGCATCAAGTTAATGCTTGCACCTAGGTCACATAATGCTTTATTAAAGATTGTTCCCCCAATTTCGCATGGAATTGTGAAACTCCCGGGATCCTTGCGTTTTTGAGGTAACTTCCTTTGAATAATTGCACTACACTCCTCTGTTAGTTTTACCGTTACACATTCCGAGATTTTTCTTTTCTTTGCCATGATATCTTTAAGAAATTTCGTATAGTTTGGCATTTGTTCAAGTGCATCCGCAAAAGGTATATTGACTTGAAATTTCTTAAAAATTTCCAAAAATTTTAGAAATTGATCATCTAATTTCTTTTCTTGAAACCTTTGCGAGAAAGAGATAGGTACCTCAGTTCTTGCAATGGTTGGGGCAGATTTTACCTTTTTTTTTTTCACAGGGGGTGGCGCCACCTCCTCTGTTGTGTCCTGCTCCTCGATTGCTTCTATTTCTTGATCAATTGGCATCTTTGGACCTTCATAACTTGTTCCACTCCTCAGACGAATGGATTGGCACTGTTCTCTCGAATCTGTCTTTGTGGCTTTCGGGGATTTGCCTTTTTGGTGTTTGCCATGTATTAACGTAGCAATTTGCCCCACCTGCTTTTCCAAAGATTTCAATCTATCATTCATGTTAGTATTTAATTGAGTTACTTGATCCTCGATTATATCTATCTTGGCTTCATCCTGGTTTAGTCGAGCTCGAGTTTCTCCGATGAATGAAGCTAGAATCTCTTCTAGAGATGGTTTTTGTTCCTTTGGTAGTCCCGGATTATAGTGAGGTTGTGTCTGATTATTTCTGTAGTTGTTGTAGCCTTGCTGCCCTGCAAAATTTGCTTCCTCTACAACCACTGCTACCTCTCTTGAATTTACTTGTTGCATCGCATCTAGTTTCATACTTAGCATGGATATTTGTTCTGTGAGTATGGCGATCTTATCCTCATCCTGAATTTCCGCGATACGTCTATCCTCGGATCTCTCGAATGGCCATTGGTAACTGTTGTTCGCCATATCCTCTAATAATTCTAATGCCTCCTCAGGATATTTTCCTAGTAGTGCACCTCCAGATGCATCATCTATAATTGTTCTTGTGTTGCCACTCAAACCATTATAGGAGTATTGAACCTGTTGGTAGTCGGGATATCCGTGTTGAGGGCACTTTCTTAATAATTCCCGAAATCTATCCCATACTTCATATAGCGGCTCAGCATCTAATTGCCTAAACTGGGCGATTTCAGATTTCAATTTCAGCATCTTACTGGGGGGAAAGTATTTGGCTAGAAACCGTTGACTTAGTTCTACCCAATTTGCGGCTGGTGGTGTTAAAGAGCATAACCATTTCTTAGCCTTATCGCGCAGAGAGAATGCGAATAGGCGACATTGAATGATATCCTCAGAAACACCATTCATCTTAAAAGTATCACAAATTTCTAGAAAGTGCGCCAGATGCGCATTTGGATCCTCAACGGCTCTACCCCCAAACTGGTTTTGTGACACCATCTGGATCAATGCCGGTTTTAATTCAAAATTGTTTGCATTGATCGATAGACGGGCCACACCCCCATAAATTTGGCCTACCTCCGGCTGGAAGGAATCCCTAACTGCCCTTCCTGCGGGCCTTTCCACAATTCTGTCCTGGACGCCGGCTCCTGGTGGGCGCTCCTCTTTGTTTCTGTTTTCCACTGCGTTCGGATTAGTCCCATCTGCCATTGCTTTGGCTCTTTTTCTTAGTTATTTAGCTGTCTTTTTGATTTCCAAATCAATGGGAATTGGCTGGGTCGATCTAGAACGCGTGATCATGCACTATCTGCACTAAACAAAAACAATGTTAAAATCGAATAAAAAATAACAAATAATTTCGAAATTACATTCGAAAATTTTGAAAAAAATAGAAAAATATGCTTCAATTAAGATTGAACTACTTATTACTATATCTAAGGAGAATCTAATCAATCCCCGGCAATGACAACACCAAAAACGTATTCGCCAAAAATATTTTGGTTCACACAACTGCAAGTGTATAGTGTAGTTTACAGAATAATGGCAAGCAAGGTCGTATTCCTCAGGGATTGAATCTCAAACACTTAGGCTATAATAACATCGTATTCCAATTTTATTGAAGCGACCGAAAATTAAGTTATTAAACTAACTAAAATCGAAAATTAAGAAAAATAAATAAAATAAATTTGTGAACCCCACAAGTATTTTCAACATCTTTAGGAGCAACCTTAGGCACATAATCTCAACATGCTTCTTTAATATTAAATGCGAATAAAATTTTAAAAACCAATTCATGCAATTCTATGGATTCAATTCCTAAATTCATCTACTCCCCCTTCTGGGCGGTACGTAAACAGTTGATTAATAACAATTGTAGTCCTCCCGGATCGTTACAATTCTTATTAACTCCAAGAAGATTTGTGAATTGAATGATTCCCCAAAAATACGCCTGTCACACATGTTTCATGTCTGAATTCGATTTCCGTTTTTGTTAGAACTCATCGTCCGAAATTTTGTACTAACAAATATGACATGCTAATTATTGGCCAAATAAAAAGCAATTATAAATAAGCACTCGAATTCATAAAATAGAGCGCATGAATTAATTAAGAAAATAAGTAATCATATTTAATACAAATCCATAGTTTCGATTATGCTCCTAAGATCCGAAAAATATGCCAAACATTGATTACAAACTCATAGATAAATTCGAATCAATATTTAGACATCATATAAGCACAGACAAGAGTTCTTAGACATAGAAAGAAAACCCCTTCTTGTCAGGATGGATTCCCCTTCCAAGCTCTCGAAGCTCTTTGCTCCCTAGATGTGAAAGCCTTGTGGTGTTCTTCGCGACCTAGCCTTCTTTGCTCAGAAGATCCTCGATTCCTTCGTTCCTGTGTAATTTGATGTGTTTTTGCTGTATGGAATGATGTATTTTCGTGCAAGACTTGGTCCCCTTTTATAGATATTTGGAGAGATCACTTGTAGAGTTGGAACGGGAAGCAAACTCTAAAAAACGCGCTGAAACAGACTCCCACATGGCCAGGCCGTGTGGGACCACACGGTCGTGTGGTGCTGGGCTCACAGCCCTTCCTCGCATGGGCGTGTGGTTCAACATGGGCAGGTTGTGCGGTTGGCTAACCTTTCCCACACGGCCATGTGGCGTCACACGGTCCAGCCGTGTGGGCCTGCTCTGTCCCCTGTTTTCTTCCTTTCTTCACACAACTGTGTGATTTTCACACCGGCATTCCACACGGCTGTGTGACACCACATGGTCCGGCCGTGTGAAGTGCTTTTGTCCACTTTTTCTATTGTTTGGATCTTCTCTTCGCATTTGGCAATCTTATCCGGGCATTCCAACTGACATTTCTTCATTTTAAGCTCTCTTTCCTGCAAGAATTACAAGAATGCGCAGTATCATGCCATTTTAAGGAAACCAAGTAAAAACATAGTAAATATGCGTGCAAATGCATCAATTATATATCATTTTAAGCCCCAAAATGCATGTATATTTTACACACATCAGAGGAATACTTGGAAACTCAAGATGAAAGGCAAATTAAAGCATTTTCTTTGGAAATGTTTACATAACATTATTCCAGTTAATTGTAATCTTATCAAAAAAGGGGTGCAGGTCGACCTTTGGTGTGTTTTTTGTGGGGAGCACTATGAAACGGTGGAACACCTCCTGTTTCAATGTGATCGAGCCAAATTGGTTTGGAAAATCGCCCCGCTACAATGGGAAGGTGTTGAGAGAGAGTCCTTTTGTTTTAAGGATTATATTGGTGGATTACTTTGTGCTCAAGCCCAATATTTTATGGGCAAAATGATAGGATTCATTTCTCAATTTTCCTTCTTTGGTGGCTCTGGAAAATAAGGAATGGTTGGGTGTTTCAAAAAAAGAAAACACCTGAATTGAAAGTGGTGAAGTTAGCTTTGGAAGATTGGCTGGAATTTCGAACCGTGGATATTGTTTCTAGTTAACTGTTTTGTTGAGGGTTTTTTTTTGCTGGTTTCTTCAGTTTCAAGTGTTGGGCTTGTTAGGGAGATCCATTTTTCGGTTGCACCTAGGCTTTGTTGGTCAGCTTCTTTTGTAGGCTCCTTTTGTGGATGCAGTGGAAAAGAAGTTGCATTTGGACGTTTGTGTCATGTGAGATTTTGGTGCTTTTGATTGGGATGGCTGGGATATTCTTGCTTTCTAGTTGATTTGGAATATCTAATTTCTTCCCTTTTTTGGTGTTTGTTTCTTGCCCCTGTTGCTGTTAGTTTGATTGTTGGGAGCTAGTTCTCTCTTTTCCTCTCGTCTTTGATTGTGCAAGATGAGCAGTAGCCTTGCTTTGTAATTCTTTTCTGTGATTAATGAAATTATTACTATCGTTTGATAAAAAAATAAAAAATAAAAAAAATATCAAAATTATTTCCCGTTTTTTTAAATTTTATTGTAAACTCATTCACTTCCATTTCTTTAAAAATATTTTATTCATATGATCAGATATAGTTCAATTTTTTAAATTTATGTTATCAGTAGATAGTTTCGTTTAACCAAATAAAACATATAAAAAATTGAAAGATTAAAACTAAAGAGTTAACAATGATATATGTGTCAAACATTCATAATATATATATACACTATGCAATTTTCTATAAAAAAAATTAATTCACTTAAAAACTAAACCTTTAAAAAGTTTATAAAGATTCAAGCATAAAAACAATACTTAATACAAAATCCAGGTATAAAATATCTTAAATTTTGCAAAATTTTGAATGAGAGAAACATTGTGACAAGAATCACGAATGATTAAAAAAATTAATTTAATATAAAATAATTTGATCAATGTATCAAATTTTGGTATTTTTTAAATTACAAATTAATGTAGGCAATAATATAGTATAAATATTACTATTTATATATCAAATTAACTATATTAAACCATACCCAATACTAAACTAGAGTGAAGCGACCACATTGCAAGTCCAATTATAAGAATTCGTTAGGCCTAAGGAGGGCACATAAGGATAGTTAAGGGATTATTTACAACTTGAAATCTTAACTTTTGGCAAGTATAATTTCTTATTTGATCAAAATAATAAAAAAATTAAATAAAGATTAAAAGTACTATATATCTTTTTTTTCTTAAATAAAAGCATCAAATTATGAAAATGAATGGGTAATTGTATTTTTAACATTAAATAGTGTTATTTAGAAAATAAATGATTCAGATTAATTTTATAGCTTCTGCTCTCTTCAAAAATAAAACTAATATAGATTAATTGCATATTAAGAGTGATTATAGTTTGTATAACTATACGCTTAAATTTTTTTACTAACATATTAATTTTATAACAAACTTAAAGAGTCAAATTCAATTGCAAGTACCATCACTAATATCACAATATATAACGAATGTTCATCTTATTTTTTAGCAAGTATTGTAGCCTATGTCGTTCCATTCCATTTAGGATTAGGAATAGGCGTAATCGAGTTAGTGTTTCTTTTAAATAACATAAGTATTTGCAAAGTAATTTTTAAGCATAAAAGTTTATCAGTATTATATTTAACTATTGAAGTTTGACTCAATATGAATTTTGGTAACTGATTTTTTTAAGACTATCTTTGGTTTTATTATTTATTAATTTTATATGCAACTTGAAAGAGTTTCAAAATTTAGATTTCAAGTTATCACTTTTTTATAGTTTTATTTAAAACATGACTATTGATGACAATAATGCTTTTTTTTATGAAAGATGACAAAAATGCTTTAGTTTTCATATTTATTGGATTAAGGTATACTATTTAAAGACGACACTCAAAATAAACAGATTGCAACAATTTAAAGTTTAAGTGTTCTGATAAAAATATTCACATTGGAAGTAAAATTAAGATTTTATACGAAAAGAGTTTTCCTTTTTGTCCATATATTTTATTTTTAATATTTGACTTGAGTTATATTTTATTAACCAAAGTAGTTAGAGAGAATGAGAGAAATACACGCGATAGTACCAGGTAACATTAATCTTTAATTTATATATTTTTTGATAAATAACAATTACAACTAAAATCATGAGGTTATGCCCGAGTTTTGGGAAATAAGTAATTTATATCAATTTTAAATATTTTTATTGATGTGATAACGATATATGAATATTTAGCTAATGAATTACCCAATAATCATGCATAATGCATCTAATATGTTAAAAAACTTATGAAATTAATTAACAAAAAGACGTTCATAGCCATTAAAGCATACCAAAGGATTGATTAATATGATTGTAAGCTAATATATGAAATTATTTTGTTGTTATATTAATTTTAAATTTTCTGTTGACTTTAGTTCTTTAAGAGATTTACTCATTCATATCGATTTATACTTATGAAAATAAAATATATATTAAAATACTTTGAAAATTTTCTTTTAATAGTTTGATTATTTAGTTATTATATATTTATTCATGGTAAAGTACACTAAGCTATTTTAATATTCATCAATAAAAATATTTAATAATATAATTATTTTAATAAAACCATATGGGATCACGTGCTACGCACGTGTTTCTTACTATTTACTTAAAAATTGCTCAAGTGGTTACTAATATTTTTCCAGAGGAATACTAATACTTTTCCGAATGATTGCTACTACTTTTCATGAGAAAGACTAATACTATTGATGGTTGCCTAATATTACGTCACTGCCTAATACTTTCAAAGGGACAATTAATACATTTTAGGTGGATTACTAATACTTTTGAGACAAAAAATAAATACTTCTCATTAGGGTTACTAAAAATATTGTTCAAGAGGGATTACTAATATTATTCAGATGTACTACTAATACTTTCCTGTGGAAAAACTAATACTTTTGACAACCCCTAATAATACAAAAATGACACCGGTCCAGTGATCTTATGACACCGCCCCAAAATATTACAAAATGTCACCGGTGCATGAAATTACATTAAAACCCGGGTCGGGTTGGGCCCGTCTAACATAAACGACCCGTTAGATGGTCTAACCCAAGTTTTTGTCTTATTGTTTTTGTTGTGTATTAAACAATGAGATTTTTTTTTTGGTTTCCTTAGAAGGATTTGCTTATTTACCCTATATACTAAAAGAAAAAATAAAGTTGATATATGTCATCACCTTATTAATCTTGGACATTTGTCAACTTCTCATTCTCTCAATTCCACATGGCGGCTTTATATTTATTTATGTTGCAACCATATGTATAAAATTAAAAGATAATAAATTTAATCGAGATTTTTTTTCTGAATAGAATTTAATCAAGACTCTAAAAGATAAAATATAATCCCAAAAATAAAAGATTTGCTAATAATTAGTTTGGAAAAGTCGATACTGATCAAATCTATCCGAAAATATTTTTATTGAGAAATACTATAATAGTTCAGAATATATATTTTTGAATTTAAAAAAATAACAAATTTATGAGATAACAAATAATCCAAAAATCAGTAATTCCATATACACTATCTTTTAAATGTGTTACCTTATAAATTTGTGACACTAATATTTTATCTTTGGACAAATCTCGCGTAAGTTCTAATACATATTTTGATCATTTATAATATTTATTGTATAAGAAATTATTATTGGATGAATGGAGCTTAATAAAGTGTAGCAGAATCAAGGCATACTGTTCTGTTGCGAATTCCCAAGTAGAAAACTGCTGCCTTATGACCAATCACGAACTATTTTAATCGACATAGGATACTTCTATCAAATTATCTTACTACTTATCTACCGTTTTCCTTGTGAAAGAATAATTTCCACCGCTAGGGCATAATGGTGGGTGACAAGTGAGAAGTAATTCATAGTACTCACAACATCAATATCTCAGCAATCAGCTCACCTTAACATCAATGCAATATAATATACATAAAGAAAATGTAAACTCTCCACTGTAAAAACCAAATAAAATGAAATATAGGAGGTAACACTTCAAGCTAAACATTTTTCTATAAACCTCAAGTTTGAGATAGAACTTCTACTCAACTTTTAAGTTACAACTTCTGATAAAACAGTCCATCCCTCTGAAACCACATGTTTCAGCCAACGAACTCGGCTGTGAAATATCGCGATCGCCAATCTAAGGCACAACGTCGGCGATCAACTCAAACATCGACCTGAACACCACAACATCCAACCAATTGAAAAAAAGTTTTCCACACCAATAAAAAGTGCTCGCTCAGTCGCTAAAATCTATGCTTTCGCTGTGAGAGCTACTGGCATTTCTACTGTGTAATGAGAGGCTTCTCATGTGGCCATTAAGAGCAGAACCATCTGACTTGTTCTCCTGGAAGAACTTCTCTCGCTCGACATGTTTAGCGGGCGGTGGTGGAATTGAGACCGCTGGTTTACTTACATTGGCTTCTTGATTCGACCCTAGATGTAATGGCTTTATGATTTCTTTTTCTTGCTTTGGGTCCATATTTGGGGATCGTATAGCTTCTCGCTGGCGCTCGACGGTTAGTGGCCGTATGAGTGGGCGATGGACCATTTCCCCAGGAACAGGGAGGCCCATTAACCCCAAAGGTCGATCTATTTGGTGGTCTTCGTCTTCGGGTCTTACACAAGCTTTTCCTTTTCTTATCCTGTTTGACACACAAAGTGGCTTGTTGAATAATTTCAGGCAATCTCCAGAACAATGTATAAAGTCGTGTTAGCAAAAACTTCTGCTTTTAGAGGAAGTGATTTATTATAGCAGAAGCGAAAAGTAGTTGACAATATAGAAGATAAAAGTTGAATAAGTTAAAAGAGAGTGTTTGGTGAATAAGTTGTAAAAGTCAAACCAGAAGCAGAATAAAATCACTCTACTTTTAGATTATGATTAAACTAATGCAAAAATATTGACAATCACATTTTCTAAGTGTTTGCAAACACTCCCTAAGAAGTAATTGAACCAGAATGACATCTATTACAAAAAAGAGTCTTTTACAAAGTATGACTCAAGATACTTTTCCTCAAACATGATAAACTTTCACAGGTTCCTCCAGAAAAATTGATTGCAGTAGCTTATGATAAATTGTTACGCATATTTTTGCATACCGTCTGAAAAGTTGTTCAGCCTCTTCCTCTTCCTCTTCCTCTTCCTGTTCATGGTTAATGTGATTTGAAGTGGACATTGCCCTACCAGCTAGAAGTGCGTCATGCCTTCTTAGCACTCTTTCAAGCTGCTCATTAAGTTCAATTGCTCGTAAAACCAGTTTTTCATCCCTATAAGATATGGAAGATTGAGATTTTGATAACACAAATAGCTGTTACTCATAAACTTCCAACAACTACTGAAATCAACCAGAAATGTTTCAACTCATAGAAATGGTTTTACATTAATCTGGTCAAATTCTTGCAAGTAGAGTGACTAAGAAGGTTTGGTGATCTAACTAATATGAGATAAGCAGGTTCATAGCCAGTGAAATTATCACTTACCGTGAAGTAATTGCCAGATGCATTACTCGTTGCTTTTGAAACGAACATTGTTCGACAAGATCTAATGTAAACTCATCCTTTGCTCCCTGGAAAAACACATACTCGAGCTAGTTAAACACAAACAATAATTCAATAATCCCGCAATCCATTAGGAAGTCAACTCATGAGATGCATTTTAATTTTGAAGCGGTTGAAGCTATTCCATTCTCCCCTCTCCATAATTTAAATTATGATATCCATGGCCATTTGTTGAATTGTAGTAAAAACAGTTATGCTATGTGTGGGATAATTTATCCTAATCTAGAAAATCAGAGATTTTATAATGTTTGTGGCTTACTCACTCCCTCATATTTGCTTAGCCACTTAGCTGGTCTAAGCATATATTCCAAAAGTATATTATTGTCTGTTGCAGGTGTTGATCATATGCTTAAAAAAGAAAAACTCAATCATCACTGTGCCAAATTTGATTATATTGAGATAGCAACTGCAGTAAAACCTTTTCTGAATTTTGATCCATCATTGCAAATATTTTCTCAGTTATGCTTTCTTCTGTTCGAACGAATGAAAGTTGACATTCTCGAAGTGTTGCCACCTTGCAAGCATCTAGCTTTTTTTCCCTAGTAAACCAGCTTACTGATAGATAGTACTATTCAACTATCAATGATATAGACTAAGTAAGAGAATTGATCTATCATTGTTAGCAGAAGTATACTATTACAAGAGTAAATACCTCAGGATGTTGAGTATCAATTGTATCAAGGACATCCCTCAATACCTCCAATGCAGTTCCAGCTTTCTGTAGAATACTGTAGAAAAATTGTGAATGGTTCAATAAAGGGAGGACTAAGAAAACAACTGTGCAGGATAAAAAGACTACGAGAATGCATTTCTTTTTCAACCGTATTTCAGTAGAACATCTTACATAGTAGCACAAATCATACCTTGATTCAGAAACAACCTGGGTCTGTGCTTGTGGTACATTTCTTTCGCACTGAGGAGCAGTAGGTTCCTTGTCAGGTGGACTGTGCTGATCCACATTCAATGTAGACTGAGGTTTTGGGATGTCATGAGACCTCTGAGGAAATTTCACTCCTGCACTCTGGAAGATAGTATTTGATATTGCCACTTGTTACCAAAAAAGAAAAGGAAAAAAATAGGGAAAAAAAATGAAAACATATCGGGCATTCATTGACAGACATTAATCTATTGCAACCTGGCCGTGTCCAAGATTCTCCATACGAATAGTGAATAATAAATCAATCAAATAAATATATCAAGTACAGAAAATTGGTAGCCCCAAGGATTGCAAAATAAATTCTTTAACATATAGGTGAATAACATAGCATAATGGACATTTCCAGAAGAAGGCAACATAATACACAAAAGTAAATTTTCAACCTCATTAAAACGTCATACAGATTTTATTTCACTAAGGTATTCTTGATCCAATTGGAGAAGTATTTGGTTGTCCCTGTTAGATCTTATGTAAAGAGTAAAACAATAACATGGATGAAAAAGTGCATTAAACTAATAGAAGATTCGCATTCACTATGGCGGTAGTAGAAAAAGCGAGTCATATGAGAATATAACTTTATTACAAGTTGTAAAAACATAGTACGTCACACAATCAGTATTCAGTACCTACCACCAATTCATAGTATGCATTATAATATTGAGGGAACCTCCCAGAAGCTCCACCAACAGATGTCTGAGCCGCATCTAATAGCAGAAAAATCTTTTCCCGAACAGGAAGGTCTGACTGTAAAGTGAAGAGGGGAGACAATTAATGTCTTTTTTTTTTTTTTTTTTGAGAAAGAATTAATGTCTTTAATAAGCAAAGAAAAGGAGAAACAGATATGGACAATGCCCACCTTTTTCTTGACTATTTTCACAAGTAATGGAAGAACTCCTGTATCTATAACCTGCTTATGCACGGGCTCTCCAATATTATTCATCAACATCTCCAGCAACTGTTAATGCAAAGATTTTAAAGTCAACAGGAAGAAAATCATGTTATTAACCAAGAGAAAATCATCCACTGACAATAAAAGTAAATATCTCTCAAAGTAAGTGGAGATACTTCAAATATATACACACTTACCATTACTGCAAAGAGTTGAGTGTTTGAGTTTTTGCTTCCCAGACGTTTTTTAACAGCTTTCACAACATCTTTAGCTTGTCTGCGTTATTCAACACGAAAAGTACAGGTGTAGGAATAGCTTTGGAAGTAAAAAACTAAGACCAGAAATTAACCACCCCTAAGAGCACTGTACATCAAAAAACATAAAAGGTAGTAAAGGTTACCTATGATCGCGTGCGACTAGTTCACAAATCTCAATGTTTTTTGTCCAGTCCATTTCAGTGAGTTTGTCACTGGTTGCAGAACTAACAAGGTCCGAAGCCATATTTATGATCCCTTCTGTAACAATGAACAACAAAACATCATGATGCAGAAAAAAGCTACTTATGATTAACAAAAAGCTAAAAGACTAATCGAGGGTATCAATCAAGTCATCATTTATATTCTGTATTCAACACGTGATATTAAAATCCCACCACTCAACTTTTCCATCAATGTTTATCATTTATGCTCACAAGTGACTATATATAGCACAGAAGCATAATATCTTTGACATGATACCTGGCTCCTCATTCTGTTTCTTAAAATGCACCATAAATTTCTCAACAAATGTGTAGCCATAAACAATTATTTCTTTCCTTAAAGTAAATATTAGCAAGAGAGTTGAGCTCATCCAAGATAAAAAAAAAACAATTCTCATTTAAGAAACTGTAGGTCACAAGCAAAGGTCGTCACCATAATCATCATACAAACATAAGTAGCAAAACAGAAAGTATCGGCAACAAGTTAACTACAGTTGAGCCAAAAAATCATTTTCAGAATATTTTTTTTTGGATGACAAGAGATACTTTGAACTAATCGTCGTATTTCAACTATTAAAAGCTGATCAGACAAATAATCCAGCGCAATTTGAAACACGGTGCCTCCCAATATATTCTTGTCAACTTTCAACAAATGAGCTAATGATTTTAAGGGGCTCAAATGATCCAGAAACTAGCCATCACAGCAAGATCACAATATATATAATCTAAAAAAGAAGATATATTTATATGTGTGTGTGTGTATAGAGAGAAACAGAGAGGGAAAGAGGGATAAGCATCCATCAAATATAGTTTCTAAAACACTTTTTGTTGAAAGAGGGAGAAGTCCCTTATACCTTCTCATTCTCAAGCAATTGCAAACTTAAAAGAACCCGATAATCATCTAACTGTCAATTCATTTTCCTTTAATTTCGCAAATTCAAAAAATCAAAAGACAATGAAGTGGGTTTATCCATCTTCTTCATTTATCCTTTTCTTTAGAGCCACTCATCACCAAAAACAAAAAACATACAAATAAAAAAACTAAAAATCTTGCTTTTCAATATATCACCCCATTCAACTTCAGATCTCAAAAAGAACATCCGACCATGCGATCTCTATGAAACCGCGAACTCTATAGTTCTTCATAAACGAAAATCAAAATGCAACGCCACTTAAACAAAACAAAACAGAACAAAAATCACACAATTTAAGACTGTTAAAAAGAAAACTCAAACAATTATGTAATAATCAAGCAGGATAAATACTCACCTGGGGGAACCAGCAAAAGAGCAAAACGAGCAGCCTCTACTCTCCAATTTGTATGTATGTATGTATAGCTGTAATCATTGATGACACGTATATACAACTGTATACATATGTGTATCAATAATAAAGAGAGGATAAATAAATTGAGATTCTCTGCTAACTGTAAATATATTTTTATTTTTTGCTTTAAGGGCCTTTATATTCTTTCCATACTCTTAACTTTTTCCAACTATTAAATTAATGGTTCTAATAATAATATTATAATAATAAGAACTATTGAGAATCTCTGTTGGAGTTTTTTTTTTCTTATTAATATATTTTTTAGTGTGGGACTGAGTTTTTCTTTTCAAGCAGAGTCGTGAAAGGGATGAGTGTGTGGATCAATAGCGGCGCCAATTATTGTTATTGGCTTGCTAAGAATGGCTAGCGACACTCCACTAATTGTTTGTAGGACAAAAATATCCTTGAAAAAGACAAGATTCTAGAGATATTATTGTTTCAACATATTACCAAATTATAAATAGAAATAAAATTTATCCCGTAGAAGATGTCTAATTTGAGATGGTCAAGGCATCAAGCATTATATATTAGATATTTGTCTTGGAGAGATTTTTGCTTATTCATTTTTTTTCCATTATGCCCTAAATTTGTTCTACTCGTTTACTTTTTAAAGTGGTTCTTGTGATCAAAATCAATAAAGAATTCATGAGAAAAAATTCTATAAAAAATAAAATATTTCGTCTACTTTATTTTGATAATTTATAAGCATATTATGCACACTTAAACATCCAAATATGAGAAACTCAAGCTAACTGGAAATAATTAAATGTGTTAAATAATCATTTATATTCTAAGAAAATATCTGTAAAAATAAATTCTAAGAAAGTAAAAAAGAATTATTTAGTCGTGTTCAGTAAATTAAATACTTAGTCATAGACATGAAATTGAGATCAAGGACTTGACGTGGAAATCAAATTATCTAAAGCAATTTAATATTCTTATGTAAATATATCTACTTGTTTATTTACCAATAATATACATAGTTTAAAATAATAGTTCATTTTTTAAAATATCACTATTTTTCAAATAGTAGTTTGTTTTTTTTCAAACAATATTCGGTTTATAAAATTAGTAACATAGCAAAATTTATAATTATACGTAAATCACTACTTAGCTCCACAAAAAGTCATTGGACATGTTTTGATTGACATTAAAAAAAAAAAAAACAATGCTCTAGTCAGAATAGATATTTAAGTGCTTGCTAAGAGAGTGTTTGGTTGAGCTTATAAGCTCTTAAAAATAGCTTATAAGATGTTTAAGAGCTTATAAGTTTTTAAAATGTGTTTGGTAATTTTTTTCAAAAGAGCTTATAAGCTTTAAAAAAAACTGTTAGAGAACTTATAAGCTCCTAAAAAAAAGTACCTCCACCCCAATTTTTTTTAAAAGAGCTTATAAGCTCCTTATTTTAAACATTCAAAAGACAAATATATATTTAATAATTTTATAAGATATAAAAACAGTTTATAAGCTCAACTATCTTATTTTATCCAAACACTCTGACAACTTATTTTTAAAATAAGATCTAACATTTTATAAGTTCCTAAAACAGTTTATCAGATGTAGGATCTTATAAAATATTTTAAATAAACTTAGCTAAACAGCCTCTAAGTATTTAAGTCAAATTCTGATATTTGAGATTTTTTGTTTTAAATATTTTTTGTGGTGGATGGTCCATGAATTGTGTTTACTAGTGCGGTGGGAACTTGGGCTTTTTGGGTCAATGGCTTCTCAAATCTGGGCAACTTTTTATTACCTGGACCAATTAAAAATGCCAACTGGGACGAATTTACTGTAATTTAAGCAAAATCACATTAAAGATTGGAAACCTCAGGTTCCAATTAAATTGCACATGTAAATTGCAAAGTCGTAATTATACTGAGGGTATTAAAGTAATTACATGGAGCAAACACCTGAGCGTGGATCTCTAGCGTGTCACCTGCATAGTTTGTACACAGCCATTAAAACAAATTGCTAACCAGGTATTTTTAAATTTTAGCCCACCTGGCCACCACAAAGAATTGTGGGATGGAGTCGAGGGTTCAAATCCCCGCTCCATCAAATGTTTGTGGGGTGGAGGTCGGGGTTCATATCCTTCTCCATCAAATGCTCCCAAGGGCATATGCGAGCTTAGTGAAGATTTGGTGGGAACTCTCATCTTGAATAAAGATCCGTGTGGGTTCGATTCGGGGGAGAGATCGTTATTAGTAGATTGGGGGGGTCGAACATAATTGTTCTCTTTACAGGAGGATCTGGTTGTCACGACAAGACGTCGCCGTAACACCCGCTTGAACATCGCGTCGCAGGCATCCCATGATTTACCTTTGGCTAAAAGAAGAAGAGCGGGTCATTGTCTCAAAAGATAGTCGGACGTAGTAGCGCAGGTTCGAGCTTATCAAAAAAAAAAAAAAAAAAAAAATTAAAACAAATTGCTAAATCCACAGGGCGGTGACATAACTTGGGAAACGTGCATACCCTACATGCACACGCGGCAGCAAAGCAGTGGTTGTTGAGAAAACACTCTAACGCAAAGCGGCACAGATTAAAAGGCAACCCATGAAATGATTGTCCCCCATGTGTTCTGCCGGGACCAGCGAGTAGATATCAAAAGCGTACTCGAGGGGCGCGTCTGGGTTATCCCATCGTCGGACCCTCCGACAGCCCAACAGAGGTTCATTGTTTCTTTTGCTGGACTAGATTCTTGTACAGAGTATCAGGAACAACTTATATAATCGAAATAGGCTTAAATTGTACCAATAAATTTGTGGGATGAGCTTAAATTGTAATAAATCCAACTTAAATAAGCTTAAATATTTAATATTTTGACCAGAGCGGTCCTAAATTTCGAGGGGCCTAGAGCAAAATAAAAATAAAAATGGGGCCTTTATGTGTACATAAAAAAAATTAAAAATAATAAAATCAACGGTACAAATAAAATTTCATTGATTTAACATTAAAAAAAGATATATAATAGCAAAACAATACTCAACCTTTAACATTTCGGTCTTATTAAAATAAATTATAAAAAAAATGTTCAATATAAATTCCCATAGAGAAAAAGACAAAAAAGAAATTAATAAATTAGCTATGAAAAATTGATCTTCTTGCATTTTAAAATTCTTCAATTCTATTTTTCGGTTTTGCAAAACGAAAAAAATTTGCAAATATGAAGGAAAGAATGATGACTTAAAGGTGGACGGCACTTTCAATTCTTCAATTATGTTTTTTGGTTTTGCAAAAAGAAAAATGTATAGTTAGATTAAAAAAAAAAACAGTTAGATAGATAGGCGGGAAAAAATAATTACATAGAATGGCAAAAAAGAAAACTTTCACTTATGTTTTTTTTGCAAAAAGAAAAAATATAGTTAGATAGAAATGCAAAAAAGAAAACCAAATAGTTAGATAGAAAGGCAAAAAAAAATGATATTTGCTTCTATTGGGATTTGAACTCATGACCATGAGAAATATAAAAAGAATTATAACCACTATGCCAAGTTAATCATTAATATGCTAACTATACCTTTGGTTTATATATCCAATATATATACATATAAAATAAATAAAAAATTTCGGGGCCCTTGCGGCGGGGGCCCTGTGCGATGGCACCACGTGCACCGCCCAAGGGCCGCCCCTGATTTTGTCCAATGTAAACATCTCGTGCAATTATTTTATGGTATATATTAATTAAAACACTTTTGAAAGGCAAAATTTTTTGTTAGACGGTCTATCGGGCCAAAATCCGTTAGACGGATCTAAAAATCGACCCGGTGGAATTTTTTGTAATATTCAAGGACCGGTATTAACAACCCATCTGAAAGTATTAACAGTTCCTCTTAAAAGTATTAGCAGTTCTATTGGAAAGTATTAGTACATAGTTCACTTGAAATATTAGTTTTCTTATTGGACAGTGATATACGAGAGTGCTGAAAGTATTAGGGTTTTATCTGAAAAGTATTAGTACGCAGTTCACTTGAATTTTTACTTGTCCCCTTTAAAAAGTAATATTTTTCCGCCAAAAGTATTAGTAGTATCCATGAAACGTATTAGTAATCCCCTGAAAAATATTAGTTTGTTCCCTTAAATATTTTTAGTAATTCACCATAAAAAGTACTAATTTTTCTAATAAGAAGTATTAGTAGTCCCACTGAAAAATATTAAATTTTCTATAAAAAGTATTAGTAATTCCACTGAAAGGTATTAACAAACTCCATAAAAAAGAGAAATATTTTTTATATAATTAAATTCAAAATCTAAGTTAAAATCGAGTTCAAGGCCACTTGGTTCAATAAACCCAATCGTCCTACACTTACATTATCCAAATGTACTCCAACTTGCTTTGTTCATGAAAGTCTTTATATAAAAGATAGAAATAATGGCTCTCATGTTTTCCTTGGGTTGCCACTGTTACCACCACCCAGCAGAGGTACATCCATTTTGGCACACACTGCTCTACAAATTTAGATATGGGTTTTAACTTAATAAAACATTCTTTGTCTGTTTCTTTTTGGAGGGTTGTTGGACATAGATCAAACAAGTGGTCTGTAACAACAAATGAGTTGCTTGTGATAAATTTTTCGTTGATTTAAATGATTTATGAAGGAAAAGGAAATTATTAGTTGTGTTTGATAAATCTAGATCTTGAATTCAAAATATGTGCTAAGTATATGGGGGAGGGGGGAGAACGTGTGAGAACGAGAAGAGTGGCTGTAATTTTTCAGAATCCAAGTTGGGTGTTGCGACCGTCTGATAGGAGACCAACTCCTTTTAAAATTATGGAGAAATTTGAAAGTAAGTATTTTGGATAAGGAAACCATTTTTTTACCCATTCCTATAACAAAATTGTTTCTTTAACCAAAAATTGCCAAGACGCCTTCTAAGAAAAAAAATTTAACTAAAACTCACCTAAATATGTCTGGTTATGTGTTGACCAAGATATAAATGCACGAGATAAATTATATCATAGCAACCTGCTCCACAAAATAAATTTATATCGTTGATATCATCTTTCAGTTATTTTTGGCGATAACAAAAAGAGAGCAGATAAAGGCACCTTTTTGTTTGTAGTGTCTAAAAGGAATAAAAAATTATTAGGGACAAAAACGATATATAATAAATTAAATATATAATTCATTTTATATATGTTTACTTAACATTAATTGTCCAATAGGCTCTTGATAAATAAACTGGCTCAAAGTCCGGGTTTGGCCCATTGGCCGATTTTTCCTATACGGCCCATGGTGTTAGTCCAAGTGGCTATAAAAATCTAGAAGGGGGTGAATAGATTTTTTTGATTTTCCGATTTACGCCCTCTTTTTTGAATTTGTGAAAAGTTCTTCAAAAATGAGATAAAAGAAGAAGAATAAACACAATGATTTAAAGTGGTTCAACTCACCTAGAGCCTAATCCACTACCACCCGGTATGTCCGAATGAATTTTGAAAAGGAAAAAAATTATTAATAGATACCAAACTATTACGACCTTTACCTTGAAGAATACCACACTCTTCTTACAACACCACCTATGAAGAGCACCAAACTCTCCAACGCCTAAATAATCAACTAAGTGTGTTCTTACCACAAGAACATTTAACAAGTATGTCTTGTTTTGGATGATTTGAAACAATCAAGATTACAACTCAAATGAAGTATACATCTTTGTAAGTGGAAGTGTAATCAAGAAAGAAAGTCTAATGATCAAGATGTGAAAGTGATAATCTTAGACTATTACAACAAGAATGTTGAAAGTGAAGAACTAAAGAATTTGCTGAGAATTTTCTTGTTGTGTTGTATGCTTGTGTTGCGTGTATATGATCCTTCAAGCCTTCATATATTTATAGGAGAGCTCAAGATGTAATCCCCAACATATGCTCCTCTGAATTGAGTAATTTCTGCAAAAGAAAGATCAAATAATTCCAAGAAATGGTTAAGAAAAGATAAAACCTTAAAATCATGAGAAGTGACTGCACACCGTATAGTTTTTGATGTCAAAACAATAGGGCATGGGTCGCCATCTTAGAATTTCGATTTTTAAAGCCGTTGAAAAGTGTTTTTGATCTGAGATGTTGTAGAGGGTGATCGGTCATCTTCAGGGCCTCGTGGATAGTGACCTTTTGCTCGAGAAACAGAGAGATTTCAAGAAAAACAAACATTCCTGTGCACCTGGTCACCCTTCGTTTTTCTATTTTGTTTTCTATTTTGTAAACTTTCAATTACGGGTCTCCCTATAGGGCGACCAGTGTCGACCTCAATATAGAGAAGTTGTATGATTTTTGTCAAAAATAAAGTTCAAGAAGTACTCTAAAAACCTAGTAAAAATAATTGAAAATGTTTTGAAGTATTTGGACAACATTTGGGGATATTGTTTTGGTATAAAACTCATTCATATGAAATCATTAAAATCAAAATAAAAACACTGGTCTAACAAACTCCCTCTTTTTGATGATTACGAACCAAAACAAATTTAAGAGAGCGAATTTAAAACGAAACAAGTTTATCCGGTCAAAATCAACTATCCATTTTAAGCAACACTTCTCAAAATGAAAATCATAAGGATAGGAGCAATGATTTTTCAAAACAAGTTGTAAAAGCTCCCCCAATCAACATGTTAAGCAAATAAAACAAACAACTTAAAAGCTAGAAATTTAGCTTTTGAAAAAATGACTTAAAAGCTCAAGAGCTTAAAAGCTCCCCCTGTCAAAAATAAGTCATTAGTCATAAAGCTTAATAAGGCTCAATAAAATCAACAACAGCAGCTTATATCCTTTTATCACTGAGCTTTTTCTGTGAGCTTTTTCTAGCTCATTTGATCTTACCATTAGCTTATAAGCTCATTTCATTTTTCTCTCTCTTTGGAATCATCAAAAAGACTATTAGCACAATAAAAACATTATAGATAGATATTAAAGTGCGCATGAGGATAAAAAACGAGCAATTATCATGAAAATATCATACTTTGAGTACAAGGAATCATAATATCATTTGAAGAACATGTGAGAGATACATAAACATAAACAATAAGTGGATTGCAATCAATTATAATCAAGAAGATTAGATGATGTGTGTAAAATATACGTACATTTCGGGGCTTAAAATGATATGTATTTAATGCATTTGCACGCATATTTACTATGTTATTACTTGGTTTCCTTAAAAGGGCATGATACTGTGTATTCTTGTAATTCTTGCAGGAAACGGAGCTTAAAATGAAGCAATACAAGTTGGAATGCCCGGATAAGTTTGACGAATGCGAAGAGAAGATCAAAATGACGAAAAAAGTGGACAAAAACACTCCACACGGCCGGACCGTGTGGTGTCACATGGCCATGTGGAACTGCTGGTGTGAAATCACACAACCGTGTGAAGTTGGGTAAAAACAGAGGACGGAATCAGGCCCACACGGCCGGACCGTGTGAAGTCACACGGCCGTGTGGGAAAGAGAGGCCATCGCACCAGCTGCCCGTGCAGACTCACACGACCATGCAAGGGCGGAGCCAGGAATAAAGTAGGGGTGGGCCGCTACACAAAAATAGAGTGGGCCGGATAAGAAAATTATATAAATTATAATTTATTTATTTTTTAAAATTTATTTTTCTAGTGTAAAAAAAAAATTTAAAAAAATGGGGGAGGGGGGGGGGGGCCCGGAGTGGCCCCCCTTTCCCTCCGCCCTTGCGACCATGTGACCAAGGGCTCAAACCAGGACCACACGGCCAGGCCGTGTGGGACTCTGTTTTGATGCGTTTTTCAGTGTCTGCTTCCCGTTCCAACTCTACAAGTGATCTCTCCAAGCATCTATAACAGGAACCCAAACCTTGCATGAAAAAACATCACTTCATACAGAAAACATATCAAATAACATAAGAACGAAGGAATCGAAGAGCTTCACGAGAGAAAAAGACTAGGTCGCGAAGAACACCACAAGACTTTCACATCTACAGGAGCACAAGAGCTTCGAGGGCTTAGGAGGGGAATCCATCCTGACAAGAAGAGGTTTTCTTTCTATGTCTAAGAACTCTTGTATGTGCTTAAACGATGTCTTAATGTTGATTCGAATTTGTCTATGAGTTTGTAATCAATGTTTGACATATCTTTCGGATCTTAGGGGCATAATCGAAACAGTGGATTTATATTAAATATGATTATTTATTTTCTTAATTAATTCATGCTTTCTATTTTATGAATTCGAGTGCTTATTTATAATTGCTTTTTATTTGGCCAATAATTTGCATGTCATATTTGTTAGTGCAAAATTTCGGACGATGAGTTCTAATAAAGACGGAAATCAAATTCAGACATAAACGGATGTAACGAGTCGGGAGACCTACAACTATTTGTGGAGAGTCATTCAATTCATAAATCTTTTGGGAGTTAGTAATAATTATAACGAGTCGGGAGACCTACAATTGTTATTAATCAACTGTTTATTTATCGCCCGGGAGGGAAAATAGACTAACTTAGGAATTGAACCCATAGAATTGCATGATTGGTTTTTAAAACTTTATTCGCATTTACTATTGAAGAAGCATGTTGAGATTATGTGCCTAAGGTTGCTTAAAGATGTTGAAAATACTTGTGGGGTTCGTAAATTTTTTTGTTTTTCTTTTATTTTTGATTTTTTTAGTTTAAATTACTCAATATTCAGTCGCTTCAATAAAATTGGAATACGATATTATTATAGCCTAAGTGTTTTGAATAACAATCCTTGAGGAATACAACCTTGTTTGCCATTATTCTATAAACTACACTGTACACTTGCAGTTATATGAACCAAAATATTTTTGGGAAACAAATTTTTGGCGCCATTGCCGGGGATTGATTAGATTCTACTTAGATATAGTAATAAGTAGTTCAATCTTAATTGAAGTATTTTTGTAAATATTTTTCTTTTCTTTTTTGATTTATTTATTTTTTATTTTTCAGTTCTAATATTATTTAATTTAGTGCAGATAGTGCATGATCACGCGTTTCAGATCGATCCAGTCAATTCCCATTGATTTGGAAATTGAAAAGACAGCGAAGCAACTAAGGAAAAGAGCCAAAGCAATGGCGGATGGGACTAATCCGAACGCAGTGGAAAATAGAAACATTGAGGAGTACCGTCCAGGACAGAATTGTGGAAAGGCCCGCGAGAAGGGCAGTTAGGGACTACTTTCAGCCGGAGATGAGTCAAATTTATGGGGGTGTAGCCCGTCTATCGATCAATGCAAATAATTTTGAACTAAAACCGGCATTGATCCAGATGGTGTCACAAAACCAGTTTGGGGGTAGAGCCGTTGAGGATCCAAACACGCATCTGGCGCACTTTTTAGAAATTTGCGATACTGTTAAAATGAATGGTGTTTTTGAGGATATCATTCGATACCGCCTTTTTGCATTCTCTCTACGCGATAAGGCTAAGGGATGGTTGTGCTCTTTAACACCACCAGCCGCAAATTGGGCAGAACTAAGTCAGCGGTTTCTAGCCAAATACTTTCCCCCCAGTAAGACGCTGCAATTAAAATCTGAGATCGCCCAATTTAGACAATTAGATGTTGAGCCACTATATGAAGCATGAGATAGATTCTGGGAATTGTTAAGGAAATGCCCTCAACACGGATATCCCGACTACCAACAGATTCAGTACTTTTATAATGGTTTGAGTGGTAACACAAGAACAATTATAGATGCTGCATCTGGAGGTGCACTACTAAGGAAATATCCTGAGGAGGCACTAGAATTATTAGAGGAGTTGGCGAATAACAGTTACCAATGGCCATCCGAGAGGTCTACTGTCCACCGAGTGGCAAAAGTTCAGGATGAGAAGGTCGCCATGCTCACGTGCAATGTATCCGTCTTTGAATATGAAATCGACACGATGCGAAGAAGTGACTCCAAGAGATCCCGCGTTGTTGAAGAAGAAGCAAATTTTGTGGGCCAACAAAGAAACTTCAACAATAATTACAGAAATAATCAGATACCCAACTATTACCATCTAGGGTTGCGAAACCATGAAAATTTCTCTTATGCTAACAATAAAAATATTTTGCAGCCACCTCAGGGATCTAACGTGGGTAATCAAGGCAGAGCGGATTCAAGTGAAAAGAAAGCATCCGCTGAAGAGATGCTATCCTTGTTTATCGGAGAGACAGGGCGAGACTGAACAAAGATGAAGCCAAGATAGACAGGATAGAAGAACAGGTCACTCAGCTAAACACGAACGTAAACGCAAGATCGAAATCTCGGAAACACAAGTAACCAGTTGCATTGCAAAATGGCTGTGGGAGGCCAACATCAAAAGGCAAATTCCCGAGCGGATACCGAAATAATCCACGGAGCAATGCAACGCCATTCGTCTGATGGATGGCAATGAGGGTTCACAGATTTCAAATGACAAAGTTTAGCAATAGTGATTAGAAATCTGAAATCTGGCTGGAGACGTAAAACTTAGCGTTGTATGGGAGACAACCCAATTTATTTCTTATTTCCGTACATTTTTTTATCGCCTTCAATTTTAATTTCAATTTTTAATTCAATTTTTATTTTTATTTATTAACTTAATTTTTAGTTTTGTTTAGTTTTCTTGAGTTGTTGTGTAGGAGGCGTCACGGCAAACTCCCGGTTATCGGGGAAAAAATAGTATAGAACCAATCTCACACGGGGGTGTGATATCACACGACCAGACCGTGCGAGATGCCGAACAACCCAGCATCACACGGCCAGGCCGTGTGACCATCACACGGTCGTGTGACAAAGGCCAAGCAACCAACCACAAACAGCCGCATGCAGGGCCGCACGGCCAACCCGTGTGATCTCACACGACTGTGTGGCCCAACTCCGAAAAATGGGCAGATTACTTACAACCCCGATTTTAACCCCAAATGCTCACTTTTTCTCACACTCACAAACCCTAACCCACGAAAATTCTCTCCCCAAATACTCAAATTATTCTCCAAATCTCTCCAAATTTTCTACAAATCTCTAACCAAAAAATACAATTCCTTCATTCTCTCAAGAAACCCACCACCAATTACCTTCAATTTTCCAACTTCTCCAAGTTCTACATCAAATTTGGAGGAACTCCAAAACTCAAAAAAAAAAAAATTCAGATTTTTCTCTTCCAAACCTTGAAATTCATGGTTTCTAGGATGAAAGAGGAACTAGGAGAAATACGAGAAGAAGGAGAAAGCTGACTCCGGAGCCCGAACCCGAGCCTCAACCGATTTTTGACCCCGAGGAACCCGAAGCGTCAAATATCAACTTGCCAAATGAAACACATCGAGCTAGATGGACAATACTCTACTTTCGTCCATGGATCAATACGAGGTATCCCGATGAACCTACTCTCACAAATTCAAGTTTATTGGAAGATTTTAGAGCTTTGTGTGGTAGAATTGATTGGCATGAATTTTTAAATGGGCATTGGGCTACTTATTCTGTTATTACACTTGAATTTTTAAGTAGCTTTGAATTGGTGGTGCGAAAAAGAAATTTGATGGGAGTTAGATTTCGCTTGGGGAATGAACAAAGGGAACTAACAATTGATGATTTAAATAAAATTTACAAAACTCCGGCGTATGGGGTGGAGGAGCACGAGGAGTTCGATAAGGATAGGTTTTGGAAAAAGATAACTGGGAAACAAATTTACACGCCGAGCACTTCTAAGGCATCTAGCATTCGAAACCCGGTATTTCGATATGTTCAGTGAGTCTTTGCTGAAACAATTTTTGCGAGGGAGGAGAGTAGATTGGCATTGAGGGTTGATGAATTGTTTATTATATGGTGTATAGCATCGGGGACTGAAGTGGTTTCAAACACCAGGGCTATGATAGCCCGGCAATTTGATAGGATTAGAAAAAGTGGGGTAGAATTTGCATCGGGGGGATGATTACCCCTATTGCTAAATATTTCAACATTAATTTGGAGGGGTTTGCGGAGGCCGCCAGGCCTAAATTAATTGATTTGAATGTTCTAACTGCTATGAAGATGATAAAATTTGATGGGCGTGACTACTGACTCATTCAAGCAGATAGAACAACAGTAAAGCTTCCCAACCCCGAAGCTACATCCATTAGAAATAGGGATAACTGGTTGCTTAGAGAGGTAGAGGGGGTTGTTGCTCAAGAAGAGCAGAGTGAGACAACGAGGGAGGTGCCAGAATCCTCACGACAAGGGGAAAACCAACCATTTATTATGAGTGAGAGGCTCGAAAGGGTAGAAGCTGATGTGGGGAAATTGATAGATGACACATATCAGTTGACAGTCACCGCTGATGAGTATCACCTGGAGTACTTACAGCATTTCGATGCCATCACCCAAAGCAACAACAACATATGTACGAGATGATGTCTCGTATGGACCAGTGGCACATCTCACAAGGCCACTACCATCCACCTCCACCACCATAGTGATCTATGTAAGTACTTATTATGCATTCCTCTTTCTTTTGATAATTTCCTCATATGTTTGGAACGAAACATATTTTAAGTTTGGGGGGGTGTCAAGAATGCGTAATTTAGTACTTTCTTGCATTTTGCATTGCATTTAGGACTGCATTAGAGCATTTGCATTATAATATTCGGAAAAAAAATCAATTTTTGTTTAATCTTTTCGATTTTTAGTTATTTTTGTTTTAGCACGTTCACCGCTTTAGCACATTTCATTGCTTTTGTGTGTGGTTTTAATTCAGTTTGTATGCCCAACTCCCGTATGATTTTACTATGGATTTTTTATGGCATGGGATAACATACTTGTGGGAATAATGTAATAAATTGTTAGGAGGAAAGTTATTTATTTGCTTGGCATGTGTTAAGAAAATTGGGTATTTGAGCATGTTGCGAAAAATAAGCCTGTGAGCGTTTGTGCCTTAAACTGCTTATATTCTGCAGACTTATTTTTTTCTTGAGTGTGTCATTCATGATTGATAGAACTCTAGAACTTGCTCTGGTATCTTCATTGAAGCCATGTGTGTGTGTGCAATTTTTGAAAATGATTTAAGGTCATCTTTGTTTTAGTCTACTTAGCCTAAAAAGTCTACCTATGAACTCATGATGCCCTAGTTAGCGAATTTTGAGCCAAAACTTTTATTGTGAGCCATATTGATCTTTAAAATTTATATGTTTTTATCCCTGAAATTTATTGAGATTATAGAAAATGAATAAGTTTGGGGGAGATGTGGTGAAAATTTATGAAAAAAAAGGAAGTTGGCAAAAGAAAGAGGGATGAACAGTATCTGGGTAAACAAAAAAATGCATGAAGCTCGAAAAAGAAACAAAATATCTGGAAAGAAAATAGAGAAAATCGAGCAAAGCAAAAGAAAAATTCTGAAAATTATGAAACAAATGAGAGCTTGAGGCTAAAGAAAAAGAAAAGAAGGCAAAAAGCCCTAAGAATGAAAAAGAAGAAATAAGGGTGGAATTGAGTTGAAAAAAGAAAACTGATATTATGTTGAAATTGGGTTGGTGAATTGCAAGTCTGAGTGCTTAAATTCTATTTTTCTCTAGTCAAGTCACTTAATCCAAATTTTTCCTACCTTTACCAAAGAGCCTACATTACAACCTAATAAAAGTCCTTTTTGATTCTTAAAGTTGTGCACACAAAAGTGGTAGAGATGTTAGACGATTTGCAAGCCTATGGTAGTTCTACTTTCTATGAATTGAATTTGAGCGTAAACACTTACCATACACTTTTGAGAGTAGAGTGATACACTGTTTACTTGTGAGTCATGATGTCAAGTACCCGAAAGAGTATTAATGATGACGAGTTTATGAATAACGATTTCTTGATAATGAATTACATGTTTTCCGTGAGTATGGAGTCAAATGCTATTTAATGTTCATAGTGTTCTTGGGTGTTCGTTCGTCTTTACCCTTGTATTATTTTTCTAAATTTGCTCGAGGACGAGCAATGCTTTAAGTTTGGGGGATTTTGATGTGTGTAAAATATACGTGCATTTTGGGGCTTAAAATGATATGTATTTAATGCATTTGCACGCATATTTACTATGTTTTTACTTAGTTTCCTTAAAAGGGCATGATACTGCGTATTCTAGTAATTCTTGCAGGAAACGAAGCTTAAAATGAAGATATATCAGTTGGAATGCCCGGATAAGATTGACGAATGCGAATAGAAGATCAAAACGACAAAAAAGTGGACAAAAACACTTCACACGGCTGGACCGTGTGGTGTCACACAGCCGTGTGGAAGTGCCGGTGTGAAATCATACAACCATGTGAAGTTGGGTAAAAACAGAGGACGGAATCAGGCCCACACGGCCGTGTGGAAAAGGAAGGCCATCGCACCAGCTGCCCGTGCAGACTCACACGACCATGTGACCAAGGGCTCAAACCAGGACCACACGACCGTGTGGTGCCACACGGCCAGGCCGTGTGGGACTCTGTTTTGACACGTTTTTCAGTGTCCGCTTCTCGTTCCAACTCTACAAGTGATCTCTAAGCATCTATAAAAGGGACCCAAGGCTTGTACGAAAAAACATCACTTCATACAGAGAAAACACATCAAATAACATAGGAACGAAGAAATCGAAGAGCTTCTGAGAGCAAAAGGCTAGGTCGCGAAGAACACCACAAGGCTTTCACATCTACGGGAGCACAAGAGCTTCGAGGGCTTAGGAGGGGAATCCATCCTGACAAGAATGGGTTTTCTTTCTATGTCTAAGAACTCTTGTCTATGCTTAAACGATGTCTTAATGTTGATTCGAATTTGTCTACGAGTTTGTAATCAATGTTTGACATATCTTTAAGATCTTAGGGGCATAATCGAAACAGTGGATTTATATTAAATATGATTATTTATTTTCTTAATTAATTCATGCTTTCTATTTTATAAATTCGAGTGCTTCTTTATAATTGCTTTTTATTTGGCCAATAATTTGCATGTCATATTTGTTAGTGCAAAATTTCGGACGATGAGTTCTAACAAAGACGAAAATCGAATTCAGACATAAACGAGTGTAACGAGTCGAGAGACCTACAACTGTTTGTGGGGAGTCATTCAATTCATAAATCTTTTGAGAGTTAGTAATAATTGTAACGAGTCGGGAGACCTACAATTGTTATTAATCAACTGTTTATTTATCGCCCGGGAGGGAGAATAGACTAACTTAGGAATTGAACTCATAGAATTGCATGAATTAGTTTTTAAAACTTTATTCGTGTTTAATATTGAAGAAGCATGTTGAGATTATGTGCCTAAGGTTGCTCCTAAAGATGTTGAAAATACTTGTGGGGTTCGCAAATTTAATTTGTTTTTCTTTTATTTTCGATTTTTTTAGTTTAAATTACTCAATATTCGGCTGCTTTAATAAAATTGGAATACGATGTTATTATAGCCTAAGTGTTTCGAATATCAATCCTTGAGGAATACGATCTTGCTTGCCATTATTTTATAAACTACATTGTACACTTGTAATCGTATGAACCAAAATATTTTTGGCGAACAAATAAAAGATGAAATTTTCATTGAGGTATTTTATCAAATACTTGGCATGCATAGATAGAAAACAAAGATGTATATGCCATTTGGATATAGAATCGAGCCAAAAAAAAATCAAAATCAAACCTAATTCTATAGCAACAATCCAATAATATACATAATCCCCATCATATAAATACAATGATTCATCAATTACAAGTGCCAAAAATTTCAGAGAAATATACAAGGGTGCAACCTAATTGAGATGAGAAAAGTGAAGCCAAAACTTACCAATAATTGTGAAAGATGAATAAGATGGATGAGATATACATCTAAGAAGCCCAAAGTAGTAACAGAAGCAAGAAAAATATCATTTTGAGTGATATGTCTGTGAATTGGGCGAAGGGGTGTGAAAGTTAGAAAATAAAACGAAAGGAAGGACAGATGGTTTAAAATATACTATGCAGGGTGACCGGTCGCTCATGGGGGTCGACCGGTGCCTGAACAGGGCAACCGGTCGACCTCTAGGGCGACCTGTCCCTGTGTGCTGTGTAATTCTTCGTCCGAGTTTCAAGTTGGAAAATGTGATTTTTTACCCATAAGTTTTAAAAATGCATGAAATACAAACGTAGACCTTATTCGATATGCATTATGCCTAAACGAGCTACAATTGAAGTAAAAGACTCGGCGGTTAATGGTTTTGTAAAAATATCCGCGAGTTGATCTTGAGACGGAACAAAGCACATCTCAATTTTTCGTTTTGAAACACAATCCCTTAGAAAATAGTGTCGAACCTCAATATGTTTGGTTCGATTATGATGAGCCGGATTTTGAAAAATATTTATATCGAAAGTATTGTCACAAAAGATAGGAACGCCTTCAAAAGAAAATTTGTAATCCGCTAGAGTTTGTTTCATCCAAAGAAGTTGAGTACAACAAAAGGCCGCAGAAATATATTCGTCTTCGGCCATTGATAAAGATACATAATTTTATTTCTTTGAAAACCAAGAGTAGGCAATCGCCTAAAAATTGACATGATCTGGATGTACTTTTACGATCATCAATATTACCCGCATAATCCGAATCATTATATCATTTTAAAGAAAAATTTTCATTCTTTGGATAAAATAAGCCATAAGAAATAGTGCCTTTTAAATATCAAAAAATATATTTGACAACACTTAAATTAGATTCTTTAGGATTGCTTTGAAATTGACCACATAGGCATACGACATGAAGAATGTCGAGTCTACTTGCGGTTAAATAAAGTAAACTACCAATCATACCTCGATACTTTGATTCATCAACCTACTTGCCTTTTTCATCTTTGTCAAGCTTGATATTTGTTGCCATAGGTGTTGCAATGGTTCTTCCTTATTCAATTCCGAACTTCTTTAGAAGCTCTTTGGAGTATTTTGATTGAGATATATAAATACCTTCTTGGCATTGTTTTATTTGAAGTCCAATGAAGAAATTGAGTTCTCCCATCATACTTATCTTAAATTCACCTTGCATTAACTTGGAAAATTTCTTACAAAGAGATTCATTAGTAGCACTAAAAATTATATCATCAACATAAATTTGAACTAAAAGACAATCTTGCCCTTTTTCAAAAACAAAGAGAGTTGTATCAACTTTACCTCTTGTAAAACCATTTTGTAAAACAAATGAACTAAGTCTATCATACCAAGCTCGAGGTGCTTCTTTTAAACCATATAAAACCTTTTTGAGTTTAGAGACATCATTTGATCTAGAAAAATTTTCAAACCCCGGAGGTTGTTTAACATAGAATTCTTCTTGACAAGGGTGTAAATGTTTCATTATAGTGAATACCTTCTTCTTGACAATAACCTTGAGCTACTAACCCTTGCTTTATTTCGGACGATATTGCCTTGATCATCGAGTTTATTCCGGAATACCCATTTGTGCCCATGATAGTTTGTGGTGGAGGACAAGGTACAAGTTCCCAAACATCATTCCTCTCAAATTGATTAAGCTCTTCTTGCATTTCTAGAAACCAATCTTCATCTTATATGGCTTCCTTAGCATTTTTTGGTTCCTTTTGAGATATTAGAGCTTTCTCGGAAAATTTCCTTCTAGTCATTACCTTGTCAAGTGGATCCCCAATTATTAGATCTTTTGGATTATATCCTTTGAATTTTAGAGCAGCAGGAAGATCCAAAGTATCACTCGTATCCTCTTGTTGAACATTTCAGGAAAAGGTTGATCATTTGAGGTAGAAGGATGATCTTTTGAGGTAGAAGGTTGGTCACTTGGAATAACTTGTCCAACTTCATCTTCTTCATCACTATCATCATTTGGGATTCTTTCAACTCTGGAGGCTTTATTGAATTGACATGAATAGACTCTTAGACCACTATGTTAGTCTTATTGTAAACCCGATATGCCTTGTTTTTAGTCGAGTACCCCATAAATATCCCTACTTCGGCCTTAGGATCAAGTTTGTCCAATTGATCCTTGGTGTTCAAAATAAAACATTTGGAACCAAATATTTTGAAATAACTAATATTTGGTGTTCATCATTTCCAAAGCTCATAAGGTGTTTTATTTAACTTCGGGTGAAGATATACCCGATTTATGACATAGCAAGTGGTGTTGATTTGGCTCGCCTAAAAAATATTTTGGAAGTGAATATTCATTGAGCATAGACCGACACATTTCTTGTAAGGTCCAATTTTTCCTTTCGACTACACCATTTTGTTGAGACGTTCTCGGAGCCGAGAAGTTATGAGCATATCCCTTGGTTTCACATAAGATTCTAAAATCACCATCAAATTTACCTCATCGGTCACTTCTTATAGACTTAATATTATCTTCCTTTTCATTCTCTATAAGTCTACACAACCTAACAAACTCATTAGCGGCATCACTTTTATTAGCAAGAAAAATACCCCAAGTATATCTAGAAAAATCACTGACTATAACAAAAGTGTAATGATTTCCACTTAGACTAGCCGTACTAATATCCCCATACAAATCTAGGTGAAGAAGTTGTAGAGGCTTGATTGTGGAAATTTCACTTTGGATTAAAACTACTCTTAACTAATTTGTTCTTTTGACAAGTGTCACATAAGCCAATGTTTTCAAACTTCAATTTGGGTAGTCCTTTGACATGTTGATTTTTATAAATAGTTTGTAAATTTTTATATCAAACATGTCCAAGTCGCCTATGCTATAAACTAGTTAAATCATTGCTAGCGACAAGACAATAAACATTTTGACTAACCAAATCACTTGTACAAATTTTATAAAGATTGTCTTTTCTACTAGCTTCAGAAATAATTTTACCATTTTTGAGTATAAGACATTTTTCTTTATTGAAAATAACATTATAATTTAAGTCACAAAGTTGGCTTAAACTTACCAAATTGAACTTAAGCCCATCTATTAACAATTTATCATGTAAAGAGAAAGAAGAGTTACTAACGTCTCCATTGCCAAGGATTTTGCCTCTGCCATTCCCGAACATGACCATTCCTTCTTCTTGTAGCTTGATGTTGGTAAAAAGTTTTTCTCTTCCGGTCATATGGCGTGAACATTCGATGTCCACGAGCCATTTGGAATCCTCCTGATTGTTATTGCCCCTAGTACCTACAAATAAATTATTTTTAGGTGCCCTAGAGTTTTGGAGTACATGGGGGTTAGTATTGAGACCTTTGGGTCTCCAATAATGACTACTACTATTTCTAATGTTACAATTGCTAGCAAGATGTCCATTTTTACCACAATAAAAACAAGTAATTATTCTATGAGTGCTAGCACGAATGAAAGTTAGAGCTTGATTATTTTTCTTGAAATTGGTTTGAAAAGGTTTGTAACCAAGTCCTAGTTTAGATTGCTCACTTCTTTGAACATCAAGAATTTTTGTGACCTTATAAGTACTCAAGTTTAAACGTTGTACATCCTTTTTCAAACTTTCTATTTCTTTAGTGAGCAATTGATTTTCGGAATCAAGACTTTTGACTTTAGCAAAAGTGACTGAATGAGCATGGTCAAGAGATTCATGAGAAGTAAATAACTTGTTTTTTTTTCTAATTTAACTCTTTAAACTCATTTTTCAAACTCTTGTATTTGCAAATCATGTCTCTAAACTCATTTTGTAAATCATCATAATCACCTTGTAACTCATCAATTAAAGAGAAAGAGGAAGAGTTAGAATGTACCTCATTGTCTTCATCATTTATGGCCATGAGACCATGTTCGGTTTCCTCTTTATCGTCGGATGTTGCAAGAAGTTCATCCCACGTTTTGACATCCGCATTGAGAGCCTTATTTTTCGGAAAAGCCTTTTTCTTCTTTGCTCCACCTCTGTCATTTTATGATAATTGGCTATAAAGTGCCCGGATATCCCGCATTTAAAGCACGAGTTGTCTCTAGCCTTTTTTGCCTTATTTTTGTTGACAAATTTGGCAAATTTTTTAACAAGGGCGGTAGTTTCATCACCATCCTCGTCACTAGTATAATATGAATTATTTGAATTTGAAGCAAGGCCTTTAGGTGTAGTATGCATACCCGAATGAGAGGTGGATGGTTTGGAATTCTTCATTTCCTTAAGATAGACTTTATATATGAGAAGATTCCCAATTAGCTCATAAAACTTGAGAGTCTCAAGATTTTGAGCTTCCGTTACAACCATCACTTTTGCAAACCATGAGCTGAGAAGAGCATTCAAAACTTTGGTTACTTTATCTTCTTCGAAGATGACCTTTCCGAGCGCCAATAGAGGATTGACGATGTTGTCTAGCCTTTCCACCATTTTCGAGATCCCTTCACCCTCGAACATTATGAAGTTTTCGAAATCTTTAACAAACATTGTTTTTGTAGCTTGTTTAACTTTCTTAGTACCTTCATAAATAGTTTCTAATTTTTCCTATACTTCATGTGCCGGCCTTATTCCTCGGATCCGATTATACTCGGTGTCGGTAAGAGAACAATGTAAAATATTCAAAGTCTTACCATTTATAGAGAAAGACTTCTTGTCATTTTCATCAAACTCTTTGAAACTTTTGAGGACCAAAGTTCCATCCTCCAATTTCTTAGTTGGTTGGGCAATTTTTTCAATGACCGCGTTCCAAATATCGAACCCGCAACCTTCTAAGAAGCATTACATTCGGTCCTTCCAAAAGGCATAGTTGTTGGCGTCGAATAGTGGTGGCTTGTTGGTTGAGGCAACAGTGTTGAGGTAGCTTTCATTCGTAGCCATGGATCTTTCCTCTTTACTCACAATGAGAAACGAGCTTAACAAAGAGTTTGGCTCTGATACCACTTGTTAGTCCAATTGGCTATGAAAATCTAGAGGGGGGTGAATAGATTTTCCCAATTTTATAATTTGTGCCCTCTTTTTTGAATTTGTGAAAAGCTCTTCAAGAATGAGATAGAAGAAGAAGAATAAACACAATGATTGAAAGTGATTCAACTCATCTAGAGCATAATCCACTACCACCCAGTATTTCCGAATGGATTTGAAAGGAAAAAGTTTATTAATAGATATCAAACTATTACAACATTTACCTTGAAGAGTACCACTATCTTCTTACAACACCACCTATGAAGAGCACCAAACTCTTCAACACCTAAATAATCAACCAAGTGTGTTCTTACCACAAGAACACTTAACAAGTATGTCTTGTTTTGGATGATTTGAAACAATCAAGATTACAACTCAAATAAAGTATACAACTTTGTAAGTGTAAGTGTAATCAAGAAAGAAATTCTAATGATCAAGATGTGAAAATAATAATCTTAGGCTATTACAACAAGAATGTTGAAAGTGAAGAACTAAAGAATTTGTTGAGAATTTTCTTGTTGTGTTGTATGCTTGTGTTGTATGCTTGTGTTGTATGTATTTGATCCTTCAAGCCATCATATATTTATAGTAGAGCTCAAGATGTAATCCCCAACATTTGCTCCTCCTAATTGAGTAATTTCTACAAAAGAAAGATCAAACAATTCGAATAAATGGTTAAGAAAAGATAATGCCTTAAATCATGAGAAGTGTATGCACAACAGATAGTTTATGCTGCCAAAACAATAGAGCAACCAGTCACCATCTTAGAATTTCGAATTTTAAAGCCATTGAAAAGTGTTTTTGATAAAGGATGTGGTAAGGGCGACCAGTCGTTGTCTAGAGCGACCGATTGCTGTGAATATTGACCATTCGCTCGAGAAACAGAGAGATTTCGAAGTAAAAACAAACATTTCCAGGCACCGGTCGCCCTCCCTGCTTCAGCTTCTCTGTTTGGTTTTCTGTTTTGTAATCTTTCAGGTATGGGTATCCCAATAGGACAACCAGTCAACCTCAATATAGAGAAGTTATCCGATTTATGTCAATAATAAAGTTCAAGAAGTACTCCAAAAAATTAGTAAAAATCATTGAAAATGTTTTGAAGTACTTGGACAACATTTGGGGATATTGTTTTGGTACAAAACTCATTTATATGAAATTATCAAAATCAAAATAAAAACATTGATCTAACACACGGGGCCCATCTCCCAGGTATAAAAAGGTCCCTCCTATTATCTGTAAGTAAAGGGATTCATTATTCTCCTATGCATTTATGATACAATATTAATTTTCTGTTTATTCTCTTGTTCACCGTGCTGACTTGAGCGTCAGAGAGGCCTCCCGGGACAACCCCTTGGGCCCTCTAACATTTGCGTGTGTGTGCATCCAAGTTCCCATCCAATAATTTTCCAGCTCATGGAGAAGAAGACGAGAAGAATTCCCCCTCGGAAAGAGGAGTGACGTGAAGACTTCCCTCTCGGGAAGAGGATTTTGGTAAACCCTGTTGACCTGGAGTGGTCTGCCTTAAAAAGCAGCATCATTTTGGTGCCGTCTGTGGGAAAAGCCAAAGTACACGAAGATGCAAACTCGATCGCAAGCACGTGAAGTCGGATCTTAAGCTACAGCCGAGGTGCCGGAGACCAGCAAGAAGAACAATCCGCCTAGAAGGCGGGAAGGGCGCCTATCACTCTCATCGGGAGAAAAGGCGCGGCTTATCACTCCGGGGCAGGACACTCGAGCTCCCCCCAGCAATAGACTTCCACTTAGCCTTCTCGTTCTCCTTCTTCTTAAAGGCCATCAACTACGCAATGTTGTAACTCTCCTTACCTGAAAAGCATGCAGAAGCAATATCAGAAAAGGGAAGCAGTAAAAATGTGCAAGTAAAGCGGGAAGCAATGTAAAGAAGTAAAGCAAGAAGGGATACCCAAGAACTCCCTGACATTTAATAGATTTTTAAACAAGCCCTAAGACCTATATATGCTTCCGCCATCTCCTTCCGGGAAGCGGAAGTACCTCGGCGATTTTAACCTCCGAAACCCACTTGTGAGGAAGCTCCCAACCATTATCCCTCACATAGAAGAAATCCTCCTCCCATGACCCACCAGGAGAAGGAAATCTATCAAGAAACTTGCACTGAGGACGTGAGAAGAAGTGTAAGCATGTGTTACCCGGAGACTTCCGGGCGTAGAACAAGGAATGAAAACCATCTCCAATCGGAGTAAAGCCCAACTGCTGCATAACATGTTGATAACCTCGTATATATGCATAGGTCTGGGAATCAACTGACCAACACATGCTCCATGGACTTAAAGATCGAGATGATGAAAGTGTCTGGAGGAAGCACGAAGCCAACAAAGAAGCTGTAAAGGTACACTGTGATGAAGCCCTTGGGTGGATGAGTGAGCTTGTTGCCCGAACTCGGGGCCAACATCACAAACGCTTAAGGAAGCTCAAGCTGCTCCTATAGCCTACAAAGACAGATGGAGCACACTCGAATGGCCAACTCTCCCAGGACAATTGCTCGACTGCCGGGAGGAGTCCTATGTTGGTACTTGGTGGGAGGACCTCTTCAGGACTATCTGTTGGAAAATTTATTATTTAGATTTTGATGAATGCCATGTAAAACTTAGAATAGGAAGTTGGCACCCCAATTTTTGTTGTAAACTGCATTGTAATAAATAGAAATTTGGTCAAGTGAGTTAAGTCGGACTATGCCCAAACATGCAAGAAGACAATTTGGAGACTAGAAGGAAGACTCATTTGCAAGACAACAGAGTATGGCAAAGAAGAGAAGACAAGAACTCTATGGAAGGAGCGGTGAGATGCGGTGAGTGGAGTATCGATCAAGTTAACTCAAGAAAAGCCAAGTCTCAAGTTGAAGTGACGGAAGAGTCATCCAATGATTGGAAGTGACTCTAAGTCACCTGGGAAAGCAAGGAAATGCGGTCAAGTCGAGATAATCGAAAAGATCCGTTGCACAAAAATCAAGAGAATTACTTAAACAAGTAATATCTCCATGCTACCTTTCTCGAAGTGCTCATCCCCGAGAAGCATGCAAAAGGAATAAGCCAATGGGAAGCACTACACCATGTCGAACTCCGAAAAGGTGGAGAACAATTCATACGAGGAAATGGAAATTCCAAGGATCGCAACAAGACAAGCCAACAACCACAAGTGACTTTCAAAAATAAGCCTATCTCTTCAACGGGCGATTTTTGAAAGATCACTATAAAAGGCCGAGGAATAACTCGAGAAAAGGTTACGAAGATTACATAGGTTACCTTGACCATACAAGCAAGAAAGAAACATTTTGTAACTGAAATATTCTCAAGTTATTAAACGCTTAATCCTCAAGCCTACACTACGAAGAACATCAATCCAACACTCACTGTGAAGGAAAGATAACTTCAATCAGTTGAAGAGGAAATTCTTGAAGAATCGGGGTCTACATTCCACGAAGGATTGTAGGAAGGTTCAAGGTTGAACCAAGTCTTGAGCTTTTGGAGGGCTTAGTGATCAAATCCAAAGAGCTTGAGCAAGTGGTACATGTGTAGTAGCAAAGCGCATTTGCCTGTGAAGAAGGCGAGTTGTACGAGAAGCGGTGAGTGATCAAGGCGTCTCGGTGAGTCCCCAAAGGATCAAGTCGGTGTGTGATCAAGACTTGTATCCGGACATTTACCACTTTGTATCTTGATCAATACCTAGTGGATTCCTCCGGGAGTTGGAGAAGAGAGGAGTAGAAGAATTACCCCATCTTGAACCTCTATAAAAACTTATCGTGTCTTTTACATTTCAAAGACTTTAATTCCGCATCATATTTGTTTAATTATGACATATTTGCTATCCATTAGATAATCTCTAAGTACTAAATCAAGCTTTAAATCTCTACTAAACCATATTAAGGGTGTTAAGTCTTCATGAAATCAAACCACGAGTTGAGCTAACTCGTCTTAATAAAGTGAGTTATTCTATCAAGAGTTGATCGATCAGTCATTTGAGTGACTAACTCTCTTGATTAACTAAATTGGTGTCCACTAAGGACACATCGTGTAGTATCAACTCGAACTTTTAAAAGGACTAAATCGAAAAATTTGGTAAGGTTTATTCAACCCCCTTTCTAAACCTTACACTCACACCCAGGACCTACAAGTGGTATCGGAGCGGTTGGTTCATTGAGCCTTCCGTGACCAGTTCTTGAACTAGATCTCCAAACTTTTCAAAGTCCGCTTTAGTACTTAAATTTTCAAAACTCCTTTTATCATTAAAATTTATTATCATGGAAGCAAATTTAACACGAATTCCCATGTTCACAATTGAAGAATTTGATGATTGGAAAATTCGTATGCGAGGCTCACCTATCGGCATTACATGATGAAATGTGGATAGTGATAGAGGATGGGCCACGCAAATCTTAAAGGTGAACACAATTTGTAAGAAGAGCTGAAATTTGAAGGTGAAGAGGATGTTTCCCTAGACCCTATGGTTGAAAAACCAAGCTGAATGGACAAATGATGACAGAAAAAGATACAACCTAGACAATGTAGCCAAGGACATCCTTTACAAAACCTTGGACAAAACCATGTTCAATAAAGTCAAATCATGCAAAACGGCTAAGGAAATGGGACAAACTAACATTGATTTGTGAAGGCTCGAAGCAAATCAAAGAAAATAAATTATCGGTGCATTTGTACAAAAATTTGAGAATTTCAAAATGATCGCATGAGAAAACCTGGATCAACTAGATGCTCGGTTCACGAAATCACCAACGAGCTATCGCACTTGGAAAGGAATATACACGAAGGAAATGTGTATGAAGATCCTAAAAAGTCTCGGTGAATGGGAAATGAAGGTCATGGCACTAAGACATTCCATGGACCTATCGAAGACCTCCAACCATGAACTATTCTCGGATCTCAAAGCCTACGAATTTGGTGAGAAGAAAAAGATTAGGAAGAGGCAGTTGTACCCAAAACAATTTGCTCTAATTGTTAAGGATGGAAAGAGAGGTGAGGTCAAAGAAGTCGTTGATCCGGAAGAAATAGCCCGATGGTTAAAAGGTTCAACAAGTTCTTCAATAAGAACTACAAGAGAGAAGCGGCGAATCTTCGAGAAGACACTCGGCTCCTCCAAGTCAAGGAAGATAGGCCAACCAAGAGAACAGATCATCAAAAAGCTGAATATCAAAGGGTTGACAATCCAAGTATGGAAAGAGGTGATCAAAATGTTGAATATCTATCTTTGAACTGTAGGCAACCAGGTCACTATGCCATTGATTGCCCATATCCTGTAGTCAACAAATACGGGAATGAAGAAGAAAGAAAGGTCTTGAGAGAAAGAAGACAAAAAAAAGAAAAAAGGCAATGTTAGGCTGCGAGAAAATCTTGAGTCAAAAGACATAGGTGAGTCGAGAGTAGTGAAGTGACTACTCAAGTGACTATGAAGAATAAGCCCGATCTGTTTGATGGCCAAGGAACAAGATCAACTGACCAAGAAGATGAGGTACACTCCAACTCATCAAACTCAGATTCTAGTGATAGTGGCGTGACACACACACTTCATCACCCACTCTTTGATCTTTATGATTCATTAGGCAAAATGATGAAAGATTTTGAACACATTAAATCCTCACACACTACTATATTAAATGAGGAAAACAACCTACTCAAGAGCAAAACTCACGGTGACTAAGGAGCCGAGTACTCTAAGTCAAATAGGTGATGAGAATGAAAGTTTAAAAAGTGAAAATGCTAAGCTAATAGCGAGAAATAGTTGCCATAGAAAAGAGGAGAATGACCTCAAAAATGTGATTGCCTCATTCACTAAGGCATCTAAATCATTGGATGATCTTATTATGAGTCAAAGAGAATGTGGAGACAAGACAGGCTTAGGATTTAATTCCTCTGTGCTATGTCAAACTCCAAAAGTAATTTTAGAAAAAGGATCTTCAAGCAATGAAGAGTCTAAAAAATCCAAAACTCAAAGGGTGCACACACATTCACTCCAAAGCACAATTACAAGCAAAGCGGCCTTGGTTATAAAGGAAAAGGAAAACAACCTTGAGTTGAGTGCTTATTTGAAAAGGGACAGTGAGAAGAGATTGATCGAGTTCCTCGGCAAACTCCAAGCAGAAAATACTGCTGTAAAGAAGAAAGCAGAGCTACCAAAAACCCCAGAAAATCTATAAAAGAAATACATATGATGGGAATGGTAGAAAATATCCAAGCAAGCTGATTGGAATGATGTGAACTATCAGACATAGACTTATGGAATATAAGCCCAAATGGCAAAGGCCTAGAACTCATCAAAGGCCATTCCAAAAGTATAAGAGCTTTCATCAGCACACATATGCACCTAGGCACTACACTCGGAGACACCACAATTACCCAAAGAAGGCGATTGCTAAAACATATACACAGGCATACGAGACAAAAGAGACAAGTTTTGTATGAACCTAAAATCCCAAAGCAATTTGCCAAGATTAATTATGATTATGGCAGCAGCGATAGATGGCTACCCCTTAGAGTCAAATCATTTGGCTATAAGTTAGTTGGATCATCTTACAATCCTAACCCCTCGGGACCCGGACAAATATGGGTACCTAAAACTTAATTTCCTTGATTGCGGGTTCAAGGAGCAGTGAGTGCCAAGGAACCTGGTACATGGATAGTGGTTTGTTCGGACATATGACAGAAATAAGAAAAATCTGTCAAAATTCAAGGAAGTTAAAGGAGCAAAAGTCATATTTGGAGGAAATGAAGCTCGGGTGAAATAAGAGGCATTGGATCCATCAGAGAGGAATGGATTAGAAATCACGGATGTTGCATATGTTGAAGGACTCAACTTCAACTTGTTAAGCATTAGTCAACTCTGTGACAAAGGGCTATAATGTTGGATTTAACATGGGTATATGCCAAATCGAGGATCTTGAATCGAATGAAGTTGTGTTTCAAGGATGCGAGACAAAAGAACATGTATGTAGTAGATTGGTCAACCGCTACACCCAAAGACACTGTCTATTAGCAAAACACAATTTGAATCAAGTTGGTTGTGGCACAAAAAAGTTGAGTCACTGAATTTCAAAGCGATTAACAAGCTTGCAAGAAGTAATCTTGTGGAAGGACTTCGGACTCAGTATACAAGAAGGAGAGTATATGTGATGCATGTCGGAAGGAAAACAAATCAAATCTTCATTCAAAGAAAAAGACATGTCCATCTTCAACAAGAATATTACATCTGCTACATATGGATCTATTTGGCCCAGTGGAACCCAGCTAGCATAAGTGGAAAGAAATACACCTTGGTGGTAGTAGATGACTACTCAAGATATACATGGACTATATTCATGTGTAAAAAAGAAAGAAACTCTCTGAAAGCGCCACGATTAATGAAGAAAATTCAAAATGAAAAGAGCAAACCATTATCAAAATAAGATCGAGTGGAGGAGGAGGAACCGAGTTTGTCAATGGGATAATAACTCGATATTGTATTGAAAATGGCATTGGTCATGAATTATCTGCGGCAAGGACTCCAATGAGAATGGAGTTGCGAGAAAGAAGGAATAGAACTCTCAAAGAAGCGGCAAGGACCATGTTATTGAGGCGGGGTTACCAAAAAGATTTTGGGTCAAGCAATCAACACGACTTGCTACACTCAAAGCAGATGTATGATAAGCAGGACAAGTGACAAAGACTCTTATGAGATTTGGTGGAAGAAAACCAAATGTTGCATATTTTAAAATATTTGGATGTAAATGCTTCATCCACAACAATGGCAAAGACAATCTAAAGGCGTTCGATGCTAAAGGCGATGAAGGTATCTTTGGGATACTCAATTTGAAAGCAAAGCCTCTGAGTACTCAACAAAAGGACTATGGTTGCGAGAGGAATCCATTCATGTGGTATTCGATGAGCCAAATGTAAATGGAGAAGATATTAAAGAGTCGGTGATAAGTGAATCATCAAGCATCTGAGAAAAATCCTATCTTTGAAAAGTTTGAAATTGGAATTGTAAACTCGAGAAGAAGATGAGATATTTGAATCTCAAAAGCATTTGGAAAATTTGCGGCTAAGTGATTACGAGAGAGGTGATCAAAGCAACACAATTTGCTAGATGGTGAACCAGCTAACTTACTTCAATAGGATGTAAGATGGTGAAAGACCATCCACGAGAACTTGTCATTGGAGATATAAGAGAAGGTGTCAAAACAAGATCGAACTCAACAAGAAGCTATGTTCACATGCTTTATCTCGCAAATAGAGCCCAAAGATGTGTTACAAGCATTGGATGACACACATTGGATTCAAGCTATGCAAGAAAAGTTGAATCGGTTTGAAAGAAATAAAGTATGGGAATTAGTTCAAAGACCCACCCATCAAAAGCGTTATTGGTACTAAATGGGTGTTGAAACAAGATGAGCGAGAAAGGTTACGTGGTAAGAAACAAAGCAAGACTAGTAGCCAAAGGATATTGCCAAGAAGAAGGAATAGATTTTGATGAAACATTTGCTCTGTAGCAAGATTGGAAGCAATAAGGATGTTTCTTGCCTATGCGACTCACAAGAATTTTATTGTATATCGGATGGATGTAAAAGTGCATTCCTAAATGGTTTATTGGAAGAAGAAGTGTATGTTGAACAACCTCCAGGATTTGAGCGAGAAGACTCTTGGAGATAAGGTATACAAACTCAAGAAAGCTCGTATGGATTGAAACAGGCACCCCGAGCATGGTATGATACCTTGTCACAATTCCTAGCGAGAATGGATTCACAAAAGGAAAAGTAGATAGAACACTTTTAGAATTCAAGACAAAAAGAGTATCTTGCTTGTTCAAATATATGTTGATGACATCATTTTTGGATCCACAAACAAAGATTTGTGTGAAAAATTTTCAAACCTCATGCAAAGTAAATTTGAAATGAGCATGATGGGAATCGACATTCTTCCTTGGACTCCAAGTGAAACAACTGAAGGATGGAACCTTCATAAGTCAAACAAAATACACGAGAGATTTAATGAAGAAATTTGGTATGGAGGAGAAGTCTTCGTGAAAATACCAATGAATACATCGATCAAAATGGACATGGATGCGGATGGCAAGCTGTAGATCAAACAAGATCTGAGCACTTATTGGATCATTGCTCTATCTCACGGCAAGCGGGCGGACATCACCTTTCTTTGTAGGTGTATGTGCAAGATTTCAATCTGCTCCAAAAGAGAGCCATATGACAAACGGACTAAGAGAATCTTGAGATACTTGAAAGGAAGCCAAGAAGTTGGCTTATGGTATCCAAAGGAATGTGGATTCAAACTAATTGGCTATTCGGACTCGACTATCTTTGGATGCAAAGTTGACGAGGAAAAGCACCTCGAGGCACATGTCAAATGCTAGAAAGCAGTGATTTCTGGTTTAGCAAAAGCAAAATTCAATAGCCACTCTCTGGTGATGCGAGAATACATAGGCGGGGAGTTTGTTGTGCCCAAGTCCTATGGATGAGGCGGTGAGAGACTATGAAGTTGAAGAAAAGGAAATTCCAATCATGTGTGATAACACAAGTGCAATTGCAATCACTCAAAATCTGTGTTGCACTCAAGAACAAAGCATATCGATGTCGAGATATCACTTCATAAGAGATCATGTTGAAAAGAAGGACATCATCTTGGAATAATCTCAAAATTTGATAAACAATTGGTGACATCTTCACAAAACCTTTATGTGAGTCAAGATTTGAAGAACTCAAGCATGAGTTAGGGTTAATTGGTGGTGACACTCGGAAGAATCAAAGAAAAGAAATGGAACACAAAAAGGGAAAAAAAATTTGAACTCACAAATCGGCTAAGTAAAATCGGTAAGTATCGGAAAACGACTATAAGTCGGTGACAATTTGAGTCAAAAAAGAACTATGAGAAGAAGAGTTAAACCGGTGAGGTAAAAAGTGAGTCATTTATGAGCAAAGTGCAAAAACGATCGTTTTTACTAAGCGGGAATGTTTTTAAAATTACGTCGGCATAATTATGGCGTGTCTGAGGCAAAATTTGCACACCAAGCTTATGATTGGATATAAATCTTTGCCGCATTAAATACGAGACATTAAATGCTAAATCGGCGTGCAACATCTAAGCCGTTGATTTCGATCACATTTCAAAAACCACCATACGTCCTTTTTCATAAACCATACTTAAGCTTTCTTTCTTTCTCTCTCATATTACCAAAACCGTTCACTTCTCTCGGAAGCAAAGGCAAAACTCTCTCAAAACCCTATCTATCTTCAAATCAACCTCTAAGTTTTCTTTGGTGAAATCTGAAAAATGGCATCAACCTATGATTTTGTCAAGTTAGGAAAGCAAATCCACAGGGTCTCTTGTGGATTTCGGCGGCATGGTGAAACAGGGGGTTCGAGCGACACCCTAGTGAAGAAAATTCTTGAGAAATTGGAAGCGTCATTTGAAACCATATTTGGCGTTGGAATATCCGATGACCTATGTGGAGGAGGTCGCACGAGTTCTATGTGAGCAATTTGAGATTCATGATGAGGGGATCAAATCCTCATTCACGGAAAGGAGTTCATCATCTCTGCCAAGGATTTGGTGAACACTGCTCACTCCGAAGCGGAAGGAGCATTAGAAATCAACGCAGTGATGTAAAACTGGTTCTTTGCTTGGAAGGAAGTAGCCAAGCCCGACTATCTTTGATAAAATAGTTTACCACACAAACAAGATTTCTTTGAAGGAGGATTATCACAAGTTGTTGGACATAGTTGCCAAATGCATAGACATCAAATTTGGCGGCTTTGACCAAGCTATCAAAAGCAAAGTTGATCGTAATGCATTTGTGATCATTGAAGAAAGGAAAATAAAGCTGAAATTTGAGTTTGTCTGACGGACTATGCGAGAATGTAGGAACAAATCCTTCAAGGAAGATGGTACATTTGGAGGATCCCTAGGATATGGCACAGTGATTGGCGGTGATGGAGGTGAAAAGAGTCCCTCTTAGACATGGAAAGGCGTTCCATGTAACAAGAGGATGTTGAGATCAAACCTCTCAGCGCCTGAGAAGAGAGCCTACGCCAAGAGAGGCGACACAGTGAGGGGAATCGGTGACCCTGAAGATACATCTGTTTCCTCTCCACCAAGAAGAAAGCTGCCCTGCGGTTTGCTAAGAAAAGCTTGCTCTCTGCAAAAAGAAAGTCAAACTGCTCTCCCTGCCCCTGCGGCAAGGAGTCACTGCCCCCAGCGGACCCGTGTGTCTCTGCCCCAGCCAGCGGCGGTCGAGAAGGACTCTCAACTACCTTCTCCGATCGTCAAAAAAGGAGATCGATAAGCCAAGACGGCGGCGGCTCCTCGAGAATAAAACACAGCACGGCCCCGCCGCCCAAGACTCGAGAAGAAACTCTCTCGGAACCAGAAATCCCTCGGTACAAACTAGGAGACGAAGAAGAATCATCAAGCACTCAGGAGCTTGAGAAACCGGTTGGAGTCGCCACTCATTTGGAGCGGATCCGAGGAGGCTATTTGGAGAAGTAGAGTCTCGGATATTATAGATAAACTTGACTAAGTCTGTTGAAGAAGCGTCACAATGACAAGCGAAGACTGTTTGTAGTTCGCCACAATTTGAGACACAAAGAAGAAGGCTGATAGAGATGATAGTGATGTGATGATCCTATCCCCACCTTACCCGGACATCAAAATCGTCTGCGTGAGTGGAGGAAGTGGAAATTGAGTCGTTGAGGAGCAGTTCAACGGCTGAGTTTATCGAAGAAGAAGAGGAAGGGCTGAACTTCCTTGGACTAACCTCGTGATCTCGGCCTTTGGATGAAGAAAAGCTCGCGAGATATCTGCGGATCTTCAAGGATAAGGAGAAGGGAGGCGCGGAGGAAGGCGAGGCAAGAGAGAAGGCCGGCATCGCCCTCTCACTTTGGCACCCTGAGAACATACACATCATCACCCGACATTCTATCGAGAAAGTGATGAGGATCGGGACCTGTTGCGCCCGCGGAAGAGTTGCAAATGCGGCAAGCAATGCGTGAATCCCGAATTCTTCATGAGAAAAGTATGATGGAGGGACAGGAGAGTCCTCCAAAACACGGTGGAAATCGATCCAATGGGAGTAGTGCGACAAATCGCCACCGTTATTCTTTGCCACCACTTCCCGACTCACTCGGAAAAGGAATTAAGGGAAATGGCGATGGCGGGTTAGTGGGGACCCCGGTTGAGCCAACCCCTAATGAAGGTGTCTTACCCACTGCCCCAATGGTGAACACTTAGTAGAAACAAGGCCGGGAGTTTGGAGCGAGTGACCCCATTCCAAGTCACTCGGTGGTGCGCCCGGTGAGGAAACTCCCTCCAGCTGCGGCAAGGTCGGAGAATCTTTGCGAGATGAATCCTACGAATCAAGGAGGCGAAGTGGAGAAAGCACAAACACAAAAGCGAATAGCAAGTTGCCATCAACGAAGCTCGGCGATTGAGCTGTCTCGGTGAGAGTGCCAAGCGCTTTGAAGGCTAATGGCTGGCGATGCGGTCGAGGCACGAGGAAGGAACAACCCGGGAGTTAACACTGCGGGCGATGAAAGTGCAATCCATGGGGTTGAGACTCAATGGATGCCATCACGAAGACCCTAAGGCAGTGACTTTGTCGAAAGGGAGGTCGAGCCTCGCTGCGGTTGAGGCTGCGGGGAGGTAATGAAGGCCACGGGAGGTTGAGACTTCCGGGGTAAAAAAGCTAAAGTAGAGAACATCCCTCCTGCTATCATTGATCCATCGAAAAAGGAGATAAGCGCGCTTCATGATTCCCAGGATAATCTGATGTAACCTTTCTGCGGGATCGAAGCGTGGCGAAGAAAGGCGAGTCATTCCCGTGAAAGATCCAAAAGCCTCGGTGAGGATGTTCCCAACACGAGCAAGTCGATCTCAAGACTACTCGTCAAACTTTCAATTTTGATGATGAGCCACCAATGGAAATCTCATCATCGTCGATGACGCTCCGACGATAAGGCGAGGACGATCCACTCAATTGGAGAAACCAGTGAGACCAACGAAGGCTGTTGAGACAGTGAGGCTCGGCAAAGTGAGTCCACTTCATGAGACCCGGTGAAGCAGGAGTCAGCTGCGCGGGCTCCCAAGCTGCGCGAGTTCGACTCCCAAAAAAAAGGAACTTCACGCGCACCTCTCATCATTGAACAAATCCTAGTTGGTCGTGATGATTCCTTTGTAGAATCATTTCCTTTCTCTCACGGAAGTACCCGACCTCCCTGAAGAAGTCGAGGAAGAAACGAACTTCGCATGCTTCCACGAGACCAGCTCTATCATTCCGTCGGTACCATCGTTCGATTGACTATGACTTTGTGCTGCGTGGCCATCAGTAAACGGAAAAGCAATTTGAAGTTCGGGAGGTGTTCAAAGCATTATTTCTTTGAAATTGAGCGGATGGAGAGGCACCAGGCCTCTATGGACATGCGGTTGGACAACGAGAGATGCCAACCTTACTGCGACTTGAGAGGCATAACTTGATCGAGGATAAGGAATGGTGGCAACAAACAAACAATGCGTGTGGAACAAGTTAGATACTTGAGGACATTGTTCAACAAAATTTGTTGGTATGGCGGTGAGAATGAATCTTGATGCAAAAGCGAAATTGAGAGAACACATTGAGCACATGCATGAAGCTCACTTTCTTTGAGATAAAGGCTGCTGCGTGAGCAAAATAAGAGTGATCTCCTGCATCATCGGAAGAAAATATGGATAGAAAATTCACTTCTCATGGCTGAAATGAAGCTAATTTCAGCGTGAGTCAACGCTACTCGCTCTCGAATTTCGTGCCGCATACTCGCAGCGGACTCGAGACGAGAACTCGACTATCAGTGAGCTCGACTTCTGCTTGCGAGTATGTTTCAGTGTTCTTCTCTCCTTTGATGATGCCAAAAAGGGGAAGAGGAATACTTTAAAAGCGCTAAAGAGATCGAAGGTTTGAAAAGGAGGAAGCGGTTGTGAAGGAAAGGCAGTGAGAAGTGTCAAAACAAAATAAAGGAAAGTCCGTTGAGGGGAAGGATCGAAAGATGTGACCTTGATGATTGCACAAACCCCCAACAAGGTCTTGTCACGGTGATATTATCGGACAAACTCCCTGTGACTCTGCCACTCCAACACTCTGCTATATCTATGGGTGAAAAGAGAAAGACAATTGAAGCGGGGATGGAGGAAGTGGAAGGAAGAATGGATGCGGGTTATGAACATCTTGAAACAACATGGAGGCATTCCGGTGAAGCGAGAGACACTTATACCATCTCGGATGTCGGGGACCGAGCCACGTCAGTTGATGAATTTAAAATGCTCGCATCCCGAAGGATACTTTGCAAATATGTCTATGGCTCAAGCTTGGGACTTATCTTGGGAAAAGGGTCTCACGTTATGTGAAGAAAGCGACGAGCGGCGGACTCTAAGCGATCGCTCTCTTTGGTCACTCAGTCACTCAATTTGGAAAAAGAAAGACCCGATACAATACACGCCTAGAGGAAGAGGAAGAGGAAGAAGCGGTGGTGGAGAAAAGAGGTTCGGACTAGGCCTCTGCCCAAAAACATTGAGTACGTAGATCCGGCAAGAAAAGGAGGGATCTCTTTGAAAAGTCTTGACCAAGTAGCCAATTTGCAAGTGGCTAAAAGCAATGTTGAGTATGCGAAAAGAATAGAAGAAGAAAATAAGAGACAAACTCAGCTATGGGAGGAAAGACAAGAGAGATTAAAAAGAGATGAAGCTGCCGAGGAAAGCATATGAAAAAAAGAAGAAGAAAAGCGGTGGAGATGAGAAAAAAGAAGAAGAGAAAGAGAAGATGACGGAGCGAGGGAAGATGAAAGAAGGAGGCGGCGAAGGAGATGAAGTGTTCTTTGTCCACCCCTTCATGTATTTTACTATGAAAATACATACTATGTAAGTCTTACGCAATAAAGTTTGTAAATTCTTTATTTTTTGTATAGATAAATGTTTGCTCGATACACCTTGTAAATGTGATTGTGCAAAAGAGCAAGAATGTTATGATCAATAAAAGAATTGATTCTATGCATACATTCTATGTGAATGCACTATCTGTATGTATCTTTGCTATTTACATTTTGAATGTTTTAAGTTTTGGCATCATCAAAAGGGGAAATTGTTGGGAAATTTATTATTTAGATTTTGATGAATGCCATGTAAAACTTAGAATAGGAAGTTTGCACCCCAATTTTGTTGTAAAGCGCATTATAATAAATAGGGCTGGTCAGTGAGTTAAGTCGGCTATGCCCAAACATGCAAGAAGACATTTGGAGACTAGAAGGAAGACTCATTGCAAGACAATTTGAGTATGGCAAAGAAGAGAAGACGGGAACTCTCTTGAAGGAAGCGGTGAGATGCGGTGAGTGGAGTATCGGTCAAGTCAACTCAAGAAAAGCCAAGTCTCAAGTTGAAGTGACGGAGAAGAGTCATCGATGATTGGAAAGTGACTCTAAGTCACCTGGGGAAAGCAAGGAAATGCGGTCAAGTCGAGATAAGCGAAAAAGATCCGTTGCCGAGAAATCAGAGAAATTACTTAAACAAGTAATATCTCCATGCTACCTTTCTCGAAGTGCTCGGTCCCGAGGAAGCGTGCAAAAGGAATAAGCGATGGGAAGCACTACACCGTGTCGAGAACTACGAAAAGGTGGAGAATAATTCATACGAGGAAATGGCAATTCCAAGGGCGCAACAAGACAAGCCAACAACCACAAGTGACTTTCAAAAATAAGCTATCTCTTCAATGGGGATTTTTGAAAGATCACTATAAAAGGTGAGGAATAACTACGAGAAAAGGTTACGAAGATTACATAGGTTACCTTGACCATACAAGCAATAAAGAAACATTTTGTAACCTGAAATATTCTCAAGTTATTAAACGCTTAATTCTCAAGCCTACACTACGAAGAACATCAATCCAACACTCACTGTGAAGGAAAGATAACTTCAATCGAGTTGAAGAGGAAATTCTTGAAGAATCAAGGGTCTACATTCCACGAAGGATTGTAGGAAGGTTCAAGGTTGAACCAAGTCTTGAGCTTTTGGAGGGCTTAGTGATCAAATCCAAAGAGCTTGAGCAAGTGAAATTTGTAGTAGCAAAGCATTTTGCCCTGTGAAAAAGCCTGAGTTGTACGAGAAGCGGTGAGTGATCAAGGCGTCTCGGACCGAGTCCCAAAGGATCAAGTCGTTTGTGTGATCAAGACTTGTATATGGGTATTACCACTTTGTATATTGATCAATACCTAGTGGATTCCTCGGGAGTTGGAGAAGAGAGGAGTATAAATTACCCCATCTTGAACCTCTATAAAAACTTATCGTGTCTTTTACATTTCAAACACTTTAATTCTGCATCATATTTGTTTAATTCTGTGACATATTTGCTATCCATTAGATAATCTCTAAGTACTAAATCAAGCTTTAAATCTCTACTAAACTATATTAAGGGTGTTAAGTCTTAAGCTGAAATCAAACCACGAGTTGAGCTAATTTCGTCTTAACAAGTGAGTTATTCTATCAACGGCTCGGTCAGCATCTGTTGAGTGACTAACTCTCTTGATTAACTAAATTGGTTGTCCACAAGGACACGATTGTGTAGTATCAACTCGAACTTTTAAAAGGACTAAATTGAAAAATTTGGTAAGGTTTATTCAACCCCCTTCTAAACCTTACACTCACACCCCTTGGGACCTACACTATCTTTTTCGGACTCCACCTCAAAAGATTCATCACTTGAGCTCGAATTTGGCACAAGTCCTACTTCCCTTCACCATCAAAGTACAACTGCGGAGCAAAGGGAGGAATATCAAACTCCATGGAGAAAGGTGGACATGGAATAACAGAACGAGAAAATGAATGCCCGGTAACACATCGGCCTCAAATTGAATGAAAGAAGTACGAGAATTCGAGGATATGACTTGAAATATCACAGCTTCGGGAGAAGGCGAAGAAAAACAGGAAGAAAAATGGATCGGGGGCACTACTCAATGCGAAGTCAACATACACGTGGCAGCCAACGTGCCATGTCAAGCGCCACTTGGTGGCAGCTACTCAGCGCCATGTCATCACTCATGTGGCGTCAATCTTTGCTACATCATTGTCCATATCATTCCTTATTTCACACATCACAACACATGGCCAAATCGGTAGGTGGCGTTAATTTCGGTGCCCACATGGCAGCTGCAAATCGAGGGTTCCACACGCTATGTACAAAACATATAAAAGAAATTTGCGAGGCAAAACCGAAAAAGATAAAAAAAAATTAGCACTATTGGGCACATTTTCCCATGCGAGATTAATATATCTCTCAAAACTTTGAATGGCCATAACAATCTTGATTCCTATCCATTTTGCATAAATAATATATCAAATTATTCGTCTTGACACCAATATTGCATTTATAAAAATAAAAAATATTAATTCAAATTTTTAAATAAAAAATACAATACGGCGAGATCATCAAACTCAAGCATATCAAAAAGGCGAGAACGAGTCCTAATGACTACGATACCCTTTGTTAGCAAATATGGACCAAAATATAAATCACATATTTGCACATATAAGGTGGATCGAGTATACATATTTGCAGTGGAATTGTCGATCCACATAGCCAAGATTAAGCCCGTCTATAATCCTCCTTTTGATCCATGATTATGCCATCTACAAACCTCCTCTTGATTGAACCGCGAACAACGAATGAACCCCATAGATAAGTTGAACCATGAGCAACCACAAACAAGATCATGAATCATCTTTCTCGTAGGTATAAATAACTACTAGTGTTATTTACTTTTGATGTGCACACCTTAGACCCTTGGAGAACTTTTGTGATGTTCCAAGAAGAAAATCGTAGAGAGAAATTTTAGGAGAGAGGTTATTCTTTCTATGAGGGAAAATATATTTTCAATTAGACTAACATTGTAGGGAGATATATTAATATATATCTCAGTCCCTTGTCTCAGTTAGATTCCTGATGGGAGATGTTTCTAGATAAATCTCATCTAAATAGGACTCCATATTATCTCAAATATGGAAGCAACATAATTACACCCAATAATTGAGACGATATAACTAAAAAAAAGTGAAAATTCTTATTTTGATTAAAAGTTTGGGCAATGGTGGAGATTGGTGGCCATTCTGCCCCCTCATTAATAAATTTTTTTACATAATTTCATTAATAACTTAAAAAAATTACAAATTTTAGTTATAGTTTATATAACATTTTTGAGTTTTTCTTTCATGAGTTGGTTATGCCGATTGAGTTTGGGTTAAACTTTTAACTTGTATTTGAGCAAAATTATTCTCTAGCATATAAGCTCATATTTTTGTAGTTTCTCTCTTTCACAAAATAATTTTAATAGTGTAAGTTAGCTCAAGATAAATGAGAAGTTCGCAAACATATATAAGGCCAAAAACAAAATTAATTTATTAGATTAACTTGAACTTATGGTCATCAAAGCGGATGATATTTGAATTTGAGCGAGTAAAGGCTTGATTTATAAATCGATTAATGACCCTAAATATGGGGCTCTTTGAAAAAAGACAAATTAAGGTTGATTATTGCTTGGATCAACTTAAATGCGATTTCATTTTTTCTTTCAAATTACCTATAAATGTTGTAGTTTGTATGAATATAATATATATAATATGTACAAAATATATACATATTCATAGACGGGAACACTCATCCCAATATGGGGCACATGCCCCATTGTATTTTGTTTTAACTATTTATTATATAATTATTTTATTATTTATTATTTATTTCTAAAATATATATTTTTTGTTAAAAAGATATTTTTAACTATTTCCTATTTTCCTTATTATTTGTAATTTAGTCTTAAAGTCTATATATTTATTAGGTTAAAAAACAAAGTACGCCCAAACCATTTCTAGATCTGTCCATGTACATATTATATATATTAGATAACTATTCGGTATTGAGTATAGTTCCATAAATTAAAACTAAATACCAATTTTTTGTGAAAATAAAAATCGAATATTAATTTGAGTTTATTAAATTAATTAATTCATGTGGACATCCCTAATAATGCAAATAAAATTGACTGATAAAAAGACAGACACATTATACCCCTTTCCCAAAGGCCAAAACCACCCACTCATGTCATCTCCAACTAAAGATAACGGCGAACCCGAAACCTGCTGGAAATAAAGTTCTTCATATTTTATTGAATGAATTACAAGGCAGATTATATAACAACTAAATGGTATACGGAATGATTTTCTACTACTACTACAAGGAAAGAATCACTGTACAATAGAAACAAATAATACAATGATATTCTTGAAGATCAAGTCAAGGGATCTTGTGATCATGCACCAGTTTAGACCCTTTTAGTTTAGGCGTGTGATTTTCATAACATATCTTTAATGGTTCATCTAATATTTCCTTAACAGACCCCCGCGAGATGGAGGATTCATTAGAAACTCCAATCTTGGATCGAGAAGGAAGAAATTTGGCAGGTGGAAGTGATTTGGTGAGAATGTCGGCAAGTTGATCATGTGAAGATATGAAGGACACAGTAAATGAATTGTTTTGAATTTGGGAGCGAACAAAATGATGGTCGATGGAGATGTGCTTCATGCGAGAATGAAAGACAGTGTTAGCACACAAGTATGTAGCTCCAAGATTATCACAAAGGATGACAGGTTTGGCAGGTAAAGAGAATCGAAATTCGAAGAGAAGATTTTGAAGCCATAGTAGTTCAGCAGCACATGAAGCTAAGGCGCGATATTCGGCCTCAGTGGAGGAGCGAGCAACAGTGCGTTACTTTTTAGAACTCCAAGAGATCGGCGAATTTTCGAGATAGATTGATGGCTCAAAAGCTACCTTTAAAACCGTAGCAAGTGCACCTATCGTTTTATAGTATAGATTATTGAGTCACCAAGTGTCATTCCCACGAGGATTGTAAGTACTAATAATTACCGTCTTTTTGTTATTTAATCTAACAATTTTTGAGTTTTTGTTTGATGAAAAAGGAAAACAAATTATAAATTGTAAAAATGAAGGAAGATTTGTAAAATAAGAAATCAAGAGATAGAAATGTGTTTGAATGTAAATCCCCTACAGAATGTTTTTGTGATTTGACAAGTTAAAAATACAAGTAAGCCCTTAAGCAAAAACCAACCTCTTTTAATAAAATCTCATGTCTTGTGGACCGTAGAAATTCCCAATTTAAGTTAAACCCTTTCTCAAGCGAAAAACTTCTAATCTCAAGTTGATTAACTGAAATCTCTTTCTAGTTAAAACCCCAAAACAAGACATTATAACGATTTGTGAATTCCCATATTAGGTTTGACCCTAATCCGGAAGATTTATGTCGTCTATATCTAGGATTGCATGCAACTCTTTTCACTTATATAGGTTCTATTTCACCATGAATCTCGATTTCCCAGGATGAAAAATAAACTTCAAATCAATATTGCGCATATATCAATTGAATGAGCGAAGCATAATATAAGTGAATCACACAAAATATGAAGATTTTATTAAAAACATACACACCTTAATCACAAATCCATTCTAGAGTTCATTACATTCAAACACTAGGAGTTTAGCTACACATGATTTTGACCAAAGAATAAATTACACAAGAAGATTTAAGTATTGTAGACATGGTGTACTTATCTTTCTCAAAATCTCAATTGACTTCTTTCTTGATTGATGATGTTGCTCCAAGCTTCTTCTCAATATTGCCCCAAGCTTTCTCCTCCAAGACCCCTTGATCCCAATTCTACTTAATGAGATGAGTACAATGAATATTTCATGAGTATCTAATGAATGAATCTCCCAATTTCAACCTTTGGCTTTTATAGGCAACCAATACATTGATAGTACTCTCTTTTATTAAACAATCACCCCCATTTTCCTTGTTGGTTGGTGAATTCTTGTATTCAAGTGATGAGGAGGGGACATGGAGACATGTTTGACAAAATAGGGTGTTAAAAGTGTACAAAAGTGGCCAAAATGGGTTGGTTGGTGAGTTTTCCCCAAATTCCGCAAAGAAAAGTTGCAAAAAGAGGTCCCGGACACGCCGTGTCGCCCGAGCGGCCGGGCCGTCTTTGTTTTATCACACGAGGTCTCGGGAAGCATGGCGTGCTCCCAACCACGGCGAGCCGTGTCTCGGTTTCTGGCCGTGTTAGGAGAACACGGCCTGGCCGTGTCGGAGGCTGTTTTTGTGCGAAAAAAATCGAGTTTTTAGCTCCGGAACACGGCCGTGTTGCCCGACACCCCTGCCGTGTTGGACCAAAAGGCCCCGAAATAGCCAGCGTTTGGCTTGGAATTTCGGCGTTTTGCATCCTTAAACTCCCGGTATGTTTTGACATGAATCCATGGTCGAAATTCACCAAAATTAGCCCCGAATGGTCAATCTACATCAATAAAATCACCTCGGAGTAATATGAACTATGTACAATCAAAAATTTACAAAACTAACAATAAAATAACTCGAATTCTACTCAAATATACACATAAAACATGCATAAAAAGACCCTTATCAAACCACCTCAACTTTGAACTTTGCTTGTCCTCAAGCAAAACATTATATCAAAAAGAGGGATTGATAAATCACAACATACAAAGATGATTTTTTTTTTTCAACATATTGAACATAAGCGATGTCAAGTTCTTGGCCTTCTCAACTGAATTAACCATTAAGTAAAAACATAGTTTTGTAAAGCGTCATTGTCGAAAAAGCGTAATATCGCGAGGCATTATTCGGACTTGAAATCATCACTCACAAATCTTGATAGTTATGAACAACTTCAATTCAATAATTTATGAAAATACAAGAATTCAATAGATCATTGTAGTTAGCCTACTAGTCATATAACCAAGCTTCTTGAACTTTATTGGAATGAGAAGTCAATGAGTATTCATTCTCCTTTTTTTTTTTTTCGTTCTCTTTTTTTTTTTTTTTTTTTTTTGGGACCTTTCGAGACATGCTTCCACTAGGTTTATATTTTGAATTTCTGTTCAAACACTCTAAGGTGGTTTCCCATACTCATATTCGTGTCACCGTTTTACGTAAAAGACAAACATGGGGCTCATGAATGCTCCAGTTCTAAGCAACAACAAATAGAGGAGTATAACCTCGATTGGTCCGTGTTTTTTTTTTTCTTTTTTTTTTTTTTTTTTTTTTTTTTTTCACAAGCTTGGTTTAACAACTAGTTAACCACTACTAAATCATGAGTTCTCGGAAGTTCATAGCACTAAGTATAAATCGTATATGCTAGCATCAAGTATTTATGGTGTTGGAAATCTCGTCAAAATTTAGCCCGCATCACGTCAATCTATCTAGACAATCAATTGCTTCACACTTAAAACACAAATTAACAAGTTAATATAGGTATAATTGGGCAAGTTATTGACTAGCAAATACTCAATTTGTTAAAAAAAAATCACATCTCTTGAAAACAAACACACAAGCATTAGAAAATGTTATTGTACCCACCTCAACTTTAAGATTCACATTGTCCTCGATGTGAAAGAAAAAATGGACAAACACACACAAAACACTCAAAAAAAAACAAAGAAATTAGAATGATATAAAAGAGGTGGAAAAAGAAAAATACGACCTTACTACAATAGTGGAATCAATGTTGGCGACCATTGGGTTGTTTTGGTGCACGGGACCTTCAACGGCATCTTCATACCTAATTAAAGTTAAGCAACACACAACTCGAATACCATGAAATCTCAAATATTCCCAATTAGGACAACCAAGAAGAAGCTAAAGTTTTTTTTTTTTTTTTTTTTGATTTGAAAATGACTCAGGACTTGTGATTATTTTGAAAGAAAATAAAATAAAAAAAAATAAAAATAAATGAAAACAATTGCACACAAACATCGGGTTGCCCTTCCGGGTAGCGCTTCTTTAACGTCGTATAGCTGGACCATTTCACCTAAATGTGAAGATTTAATCGGGCGGAGCTTGAACTTATGAAAATTTTTATCTCTTTGAACAACATCGCCACCGTATCGATTTTTGAACAATTGACCTTCATGGTCTATTTTTGCATGTTATTCTCAAAATGGGATTTATCTGTGGAAACTTTTGCACATTGAACATCACAAACTTTCAAGGATTTATTAGAAGACATATCAAGCAAAGAATCATTTATCCTTGTCTCAATCAAGTTTATAGGAAAACAAGTATCATTTATAGGATTTCTCAAAGGAATTTTAAAGATAACTTGTTCCCCCTACTCTCAAAGTAAGCTTTCCATCATGCACATCAATGAGAGATTTAGCGGTAGCAAAAGGGGCGCCTAGAATTAAGGGAACTATATCATCATGCATGTCAAGAATAATAAAATCAATGGGAATATGAATTTATCAATCTTAACTAGCACATCTTTAACAATACCTCTAGGATGTTTAATCGATTTATCGGCTAATTGAATGTCCATCCTAATAGGTTTAAGTTCACTTAATTCGCATGCTTGAATGTTTCATAAGACATCACGTTGATACTAGCTCCCAAGTCGGCTAGTGCCCTATCAGGAGTAAACCATCAATTGTGCAAGGGATAATAAAGCTTCTGGATCATTAAATTTTGTGGTAGTTCATTGGAAGGACATTTATCATTCAATTGCACATTTGATAATTTGTTAAGCTTATTTTCACTAGGAATGATGTCATTAAGATCCCTAACATGCTTTGAAGGAGGGTCAACAAATGGAATATTGGCATGTAATTGTTTGAAAGAATTAAGGTACTTACCAAATTTGTCCTCCTTCTATCTTCTTCGGTTAGACTCGTAAGGGATCTTGGGCTTGTATTCGACGACCACCTTTTTCATGGGCTTTTCTTCGTATGCCTTCGTCTTCCACATATTTACGCATGGTGGTGTTGGCATAATCATGATCATATGGAAAAGCGATGGTGATTGCCTTTACGTGCTCCTTTGGGTTTGGCTCGGTGTTACGGCAAACTTCCTTGTAGCCTTTCGAAATCATCTTGAGAAATCGCTGTTGGTTTTCAGTTATGGATAGATGCCTCTTGATTTCTCAAAGATGTTTCCACCGCTTGGAATCGGGTATCATTGATTGCACAAACTTTGTAATAAGATCTTCCAAGTTAGGCTTACCTTGATTTGGTGAAATCCGGGAGCGTGTGTAGATCGGAGATTGGGATTAGGTCGTGGTTGGCCTTGATTTCTCCAACCGAAATTAGGATGTTGTCGCCACCCAGGATTATATGTGTTCTTTGTAAGGATTACTTGGGTAATTTCGCCTTGATTCCCAGCGTAATTAGCATGTTCGGCGTGAGGTATTGTGTGTGGGCAGTCACGATGATTATGCAATCCTCCGCAAGTTTCACAAGATAAAACATGCGGTGGTGGTGGTTTAGGAGTTGCTAGATCGTCGATCTTTTGGGTGTCTTCGACTTTGTGCGGCGGCGTAACTACGCATCTGCATTATACACACCAAGCCCGACTGTTAGTTTTACCTCGTATGGATTGCCATTGGTAGCCGTTCATGGCCATTCCCTCAATCAAATCTGGCGGCTTAGGCGTTTTGTTATTAAGAGTTCCCGGCGTGCATCGATCATTTGTCTTGTTGCGAGAAAATAGCCCATTATAAAATGTTTGGACTTGCATCCAAATAGGTAGGCCGTGGTGTGGGCATTTCGCAACAATTCTTTGAATCTCTCCCAAGTGTCGTACAAGGTCTCGTCATCTTCTTGAGTGAATGAAGAGATTTCATTCCTCAATCGTGCGATTTTGGCAGGTGGAAAATATTTCAAAAGGAACTTTTCGGCCATGATGTTCCACGTTATGTCGTTCCCTTTGGCAAAGTATTTAGCCATTGTTTGCGTCCCAGAAGAGTAAATGGGAATAGGCGTAAGCGGATGGCATCATCGAAGACCCCATTTATTTTGAATGTATCGCAAATTTCAAGGAAATTAGCGATATGATTATTGGATCTTAAATGCCGGTAGGCCGTCAAATTGAACAAATTGTTGCACCATTTGAATGACATTCGGTTTGATTTGAAATTATTGGGTACGCTTGATGGGCACTACGATACTAGGCGATGTGCGTCCATAGAGCGGCTTGGCGTAGTCGTACATGGTTCTTTGTTGTTCATCGCCATATCGGGATCCTTGCTTTCGTTAGTATCCTCTCGTAGTGTCGTATTAATACTTTCCTCATGTGTTGCTGGCGGTCATGACTTCCAAATTCGGCGGAGTAGGCATGCCTTGTAGTAAACAAGGAGGATAAGTATAATCCAAGACTTACAAAGATAGATACCTAGAAAGACAATTGATGAAAATAAAAAAATTGATTAAATTAACAAAAATAAGGCGTTCTTAATATTACAATCCCGACAGCGGCGCCAAAAACTTGATGGCTCAAAAGCTACCTTTAAAACCGTAGGCAAGTGCACCTATCGTTTTATAGTATAGATTATTAGTACAGAGTGTCATTCCCACGAGGATTGTAAGTACTAATAATTACCGTCTTTTTGTTATTTAATCTAACAATTTTCGAGTTTTTGTTTGATGAAAAAGGAAAACAAATTATAAATTGTAAAAATGAAGGAAGATTTGTAAAATAAGAAATCAAGAGATAGAAATGTGTTTGAATGTAAATCCCTCAGAATGTTTTGTGATTTGACAAGTTAAAAATACAACCGTAAGCCCTTAAGCAAAAACCAACCTCTTTTAATAAAATCTCATGTCTTGTGGACGTAGAAATTCCCAATTTAAGTTAAACCTTCTTCTGGCGAAAAACTTCTAATCTCAAGTTGATTAAGCGAAATCTCTTTCTAGTTAAAACCCCAAAACTGCATTATAACGATTTGTGAATTCCCATATTAGGTTTGACCCTAATCCGGAAGATTTATGTCGTCATATATCAGGATTGCATGCAACTCTTTTCACTTATATAGGTTCTATTTCACCATGAATCTCTCGATTTCCCGGATGAAAAATAAACTTCAAATCAATATTGCGCATATATCAATTCGAATGACGAAGCATAATATAAGTGAATCACACAAAATATGAAGATTTTATTAAAAACATACACACCTTAATCACAAATCCATTCTAGAGTTCATTACATTCAAACTTTAGGAGTTTAGCTACACATGATTTTGACCAAAGAATAAATTACACAAGAAGATTTAAGTATTGTAGACATGGTGTACTTATCTTTCTCAAAATCTCAATTGACTTCTTTCTTGATTGATGATGTTGCTCAAGCCCCTTCTCCGATATTGCCCCAAGCTTTCTCCTCCAAGACCCCTTGATCCCAATTCTACTTAATGAGATGAGTACAATGAATATTTCATGAGTATCTAATGAATGAATCTCCCAATTTCAACCTTTGGCTTTTATAGCAACCAATACATTGATAGTACTCTCTTTTATTAAACAATCACCCCATTTTCCTTGTTGGTTGGTGAATTCTTGTATTCAAGTGATGAGGGGGGGACATGGAGACATGTTTAAACAAAATAGGGTGTTAAAAGTGTACAAAAGTGGCCAAAATGGGTTGGTTGGTGAGTTTTCCCCAAATTCCATAAAAGAAAAGTTGCAAAAAAGAGGTCCGGACACGCGTGTCGCCCCGAGCAACGGCCGGGCCGTCTTTGTTTTATCACCACGGGGTCTCGGGGAAGCATGGCGTGCTCCCAACCACGGCCAGGCCGTGTCTCGGTTTCTGGCCGTGTTAGAACACGGCCTGCAGCCGTGTCGGGAGGCTGTTTTGTGCGAAAAATCGAGTTTTTAGCTCCGTGAACACGGCCGTGTTGCCCGACACCCCTGCCCGTGTTGGACCAAAAAGGCCCGAAATGACGCGTTTGGCTTGGAATTTCGGCGTTTTTGCATCCTTAAACTCCGGTATGTTTTGACATGAATCCATGGTCAAGAAATTCACCAAAATTAGCCAGAATGGTCAATCTACATCAATAAAATCACCTCGGAGTAATATGAACTATGTACAATCAAAAATTTACAAAACTAACAATAAAATAACTCGAATTCTACTCAAATATACACATAAAACATGCATAAAAAGACCCTTATCATAGATAATGTGGAGGTGGTGGACCGATCATCATGATTTCGGCCCAATCCCGAAAGTCCAGTAAATGCATTAAGAGAAAAAGAGAAGCGGCGAGGCGAAGAAGAAGACCATGATGAATAGTGTGCTTGAGATATACGAGAATGCGTTTGGCGGAAGTAAGGTGATTTTTGGTTGTTGTGCATGATAGTTTATTCACGGCAAAGGAAATGCGGGGCAGTGAAAGAGAGATATTGAAGCGCACCAACAATTTTCTGCATAATTTGTAGCATCGGTAGTAGGGGAATGATCAAGCGAGAGAAAGAGTGGTAGAATTGGACAACGAATCGGATACTTCTTTAGCCCCAAGCATATTAGTACGCTCCAAAAGATCACGAATATATTTTGATTGATTTAGAAAGATAAATGATGGAGTACGAATTACTTATATACCTAAGAAGTAGTGAAGTGAGCCTAGGTTCTTAACAGAGAAACGAGAAGAGAGAGAATGAAGGAATGATTGGACTACACAAGTGTTATTTCCAGTAACTAGAAGATCATCTACATAGACGAGAAATTACATTGACATTAGACTTAAAATATAAGAAGAGAGATGAGTCGCTTGAAGGGTTAGTGAATCCATAAGATAATAGGAAAGAACGAAGCTCATGGAACCATGCACATGGTGCTTGTTTGAGTCAACAGATGGCTTTCTTAAGTTGACATACATGGTTCGGGAATTGAGAATCAATGAATCCTGGAGGTTGAGACATATATACTTCTTCCTCCAAGGTGCCATGCAATAAGGCGTTGTTGACGTCTAATTGATGCACTGGCCAGTTGGAATGTAATGCAAGAGTAAGAAAGATACGAATGGTGGAGGGTTTGACGACTGGACTGAAGGTCTCATGAAAATCTATGATGGGGCATTAGTGAAAGCCTTTAGCAACTAGTCGAGGTTTATAGCAAGACATGGTGCCATCAGGGTTGCGTTTGGTGAGGAACACCCATTTGCACCCAACTATATTGACATGTGGGGTGGAGAGATGAGTTCCCATGTGTTATTATGTAGGAGGGCATTAAGTTCATCAACCATGGCAGCACGTCATGGAGGTTGTTTAAGATCTTGAGAGACACATGTGGGTTCTAAGGATGGAGTAATAAGATGACGAGAAATAGTGTTAAGTATTTTCTTAGGGCAAAATATATTATTTTTTGCACGAGTGACCATAAGGTGAGTATTTAAGTTTGGGGTAGGGTCGGGAGAAGGAGACGGGCGTGTGAAGAAGAGGCGGGGTTTCAGTAAGTGTGTGAGGTGATGGAGGAGGACTTGTTGAGGGAAGACACACTACGACGAGAAGATGTGTCAGGAGATAATGTGGGGGGGACTATGAGTTGGAGGTGAAACTGACATAATAGGAGCATAGGTGGTTGTTGTAGGTACAAAAGATGGAGGGATATGAACTGGTGCAAGTGGATCTTGTGGCGTGGGAGGTGAGGACGGAGAATTGGGGTTAGTTTTGGAGAAGGAATATATGTTCAACAAAGCGGACATGACGAGATAGAAAAATATTGTTGGTTTCTAGGTCGAGACATATATAAGAGTGGTGGATAAGTCATATCCCAAGAATAAACACGGATGAGACTTAGGTTCGGTTTGGAGAAATGTATGGCTTAAGCCATGGAAAACAAAGACATCCAAATTATGCGAGTGGAATAATTAGGATGAAATTTATGAAGCATGTAATATGGATTATAGTTGGAAAGTGGGCATGGGAAGTCGGTTAATGAGGTATACGATCGTTTGAAAGGCATATGTCGAGAAAAGAGGTGGAAAGGAAAGCATGGTGGAGTAAAGTGAGGCCAATTTCGGCGATGTGCGATGTAAATCGTCGTTCATGAAACCATTATGTTCGGGCGTGTATGGCGGAGATATTTTATGTGTAATTCCATATGTTTGAAGGGTGGTCTTGAGACTAATAAATTCACCACCGTCGTCGATGTAGAGGGTTTTAATTTTGTGTTTGAGTTTATTTTCAATATTAGTTTTAAAGATAGAAAATAAATGAGGGACATCTGATTTTAATCACATTGAAACAAACAAATGAACTTGGAAAAATGATCAACAAATACTAAATAAAACGAAAATCATCTCTAGATAAAGCTGGACTAGGACCCCAAAACATCACAAAACAAGACTTCTAGCGGACAACCTAGTAGTAAGACTAGAAGAACCAAATAGAAGTTTATGACTTTTATTACATTGACATGCTTGACAAGTAAAACTAGTTGAAGGCTGGATGCGTTTGGCACAAGTCGAGTTGAGAAGGAGATTGATGGTTGCAGCGGTTTATGACCCAAATAGCGTGCAAAAAAGCGAGAAGAGATAGCAGAATGCACTTGAGCGGAGGTGGGTGGATGGCTTGGTGGTCGATGGCCATAGATATAAGTGGTTATGGGTGCAACCGCGTAGAAGAGTTCTTCGGGTGTGGAGATCCTTCACAAGATAAAAAGAAGGAAAAATTCAATAGATATGGAATTTTGTGTACGTGTGTCTGTGAAATAATATTTCTTTTGGTCGAACGCATAAGACATTTTGGAGTGAAAAAGAGGAGAAAGTTGTGCGAGCTGTGTGGGAAATCTTAGTTTAGAGCCATTACCTAAGACAACATCATCGGGTCGTCATCACTGGCGATGAATGGGCCAGTTGCCAAGATGGGAAACGACATGATTGGAGGCACTAGAAGTCTAATATCCGGTTGTTGCGGCGGAGGCAATCTTTGTAGTTTGATTGGGGCGAACAGGCGAAGATGGGGAAAGAGCTCAAAACATTTATGCTGTTTCATGGCCTTGTCTCTTGCAATATTAGCGGCAAATTATTTCACGAGAATCGGGGCGAGAGCCATCCGAGAACTATCATAAGGACCTCGAGAGTTGGAGGCGGCGGGTGATGGTAGGTGTTGGTAAGTCGGCCGGAGTTGGCATGTGAGTTGAGAATGAATTTCGATTTGGAAGTTTGGATGTGTAATTGAGAGAAGGGGTAGGATTGATGATGATAGTGTCAGCGTCTTTGAGATAAATTTCATGATCGATGAGCTTGTCATAAAGCTCTTCCAAGGTTCTAGAGTATCTCGAGTTCGGAGGCGGCAATGACTTCTTTGAAAGCAAAAATCTGAGCCCTCGAGTGCAATAAATAAGTAAGTCGGCATCACCGGGGAAGAACCAAGAGAAGATAGTTCATAAACCCAAGTATTTTTAATTTTGAGAAGGTAATCGGAAATCGGTTGAGTGCACGATTGAGATTAGTAAGTTTATCCTTGAGATGAATGATATATGGCGAGACCTTTTTGCAAAAATACGATCTAATTTCACCCAACTTCATGTGATGTAGAGGCGTGGCGATTAGCGAAATCAGGATTTGGTGAGGAAGCAACAATAGAGTGTAAGATTAATTGATCTTGCCTTTTCCGGATGATGTAGTCGGGGTTGGCTATGTCTTTGTTGTTCATCTGAATGGTTTGTGAAGGTTCAGGATTTGTGCCATCTAGAAAGCCCATGAGGTTTAATCCATAAAAAAGAGAGGTGAATTGCAATTTCCATGATAAATATTTTGTAGTAGATAAGCGAAAGGGAGATGGGTTGAGGCATTTATGTAGACAAGAGAGAGGGGAAGAGGGAGAAAATTTGAATTTGTTGTGTTTTATACTGTTGAGGAAGTTGTGGAAGTTTGAGACGTGGTGGAGATAGAGTGAAGGTTGAGAAGAGAAAAAAAAAGGTTGAAGAAGACCGGTGATCAAAAGTGCAGCAGAGTTGGGTTGCTCGTGAGAGTCTTAGAGAGGTTCTGATACCATCTAGAAATAAAGTTCTTCATATTTTATTGAATGAATTACAAGGCCAGATTATATACACAACTAAATGGTATACAAAAAGATTTCCTACTACTCTTAAAAGGAAAGAATCACATCTGATAGAAACAAATAATATAATGATATTCTCGAAGATCAAGTCGAGGATCTTGTGATCATGCACCAGTTTAGACCCTTTTTGTTTAGGTGTGTGATTTTCATGACATGTCTTTAATGGTTATCTAATATTTCCTTAACAAAACTCGCCCTTTGATCCATACCCATGTCCAACGAGTAAAATCCTCCAAACCCTCTATATCATATATTTAGGCTTATTTATATGATTTTTTTCATATATTATTATAAAAATTATGTGAAATGAGATATTCATACAATTTTATGTAGATGTATTAATTATCAAAATAAATATAATAAAAATACTAAGAAAAAGTTTCCTTCCCAATAAAAGAAATACAAATACTCTAATATAAATTATATATATTAACTCTATCGGATCGAGTCTACTAAACATGTTACCCAACTCATACCCATTTGGGGTCTGAAAAAGCATACACATTACCCGACTGGGCTCGTTTACTTTTACAAACTTGGCCGAATAAGCGGGTCAACAATTGGCATATCTATCTCGACCACGATTCAATTTTAGCATAGTTTTTGTACTAAATAATGTAATCTCTGCACAAAATAAAGTTCATCTCAACTATTCTATTTCAAATCTTGCACTAAAGAAATATTCCTTAAATATTCATGATTATTTCAATCGAAAACTATTTTGTTAAAAATTAATTATTTATTAACATACAATTTGTAGTAAGCGTTGTTAGTGATTCATGCACTCTCTGTTGGAATATTTGGTTTGAGTAATATGGGTTTTGACTATGTTTGACCAAATATTTAATTGGCTTCCATTCATGGGAAATGGGGAATAAAATAAATAATCAAATTTTACTAAGTAAGTAGATGAGATTAAAATTTGGAATTTCTCAAAACCAATTTCGGGTGAATAAGAAATTAATGTAGCTAGTTGGTACTTAAAACTAGAAAAATGATATAGAAATTAGAAAATATAGTGGAGAGATAAACTCCATCCCACATAAGATACAAAGCCAAAGTTAGCTCACTTTATATAACTTTCAAGTATGAGTAATGTGTTTGGGCCTGGGGCACCAAAGTTTTAAAGGAGGAGGATCTGCGTGCTTGTGAGTTTGGTTGAAAACACGCGCCTGTGGCCGTAACGCCCACCCGGTGGCTCGGCTCGGGCTTATACCGTGCTCGTGTTTGGGCCATGTGTTGTGGGCAGCCCTCAAAGCCCTTAAAGTTTCAAACAAATTATTGTTTACCAGATCACGCATAGGTGTCGCGATCGCGCAACTTCCGGTAAAGCGCATGTTTGAGCTAACAAATGCATTTTTGGCCATTGAGCATGTCTTTTTGAGCAAAAAGACATGTCAATTTCTATAAGGCAAATAGATGCTATAAATAAAATCCTCACGATGTTTGAAAATCATGACTTTTAACCAAGAGATTAAATCGGAGGCGTTGTGCATTATCAACATATTGTTTAAAGCGTCCTTCAAAAGCTTGAAAGTTCTAAGCACTTAGCATGTTCCTTTGTAAGTTGAATTTTATAGGTCTTTATGAAGTCGAACTTGAAAAGTCGTTGTATCTTAGAGACAATTGCGGGCCGTTAGCACTTTGCATGCGGGCGATTTCGTCTTGCGGAGATAGAATATAGTTCAGCCTCGACTTATCATTTTTCGATTAGTTTTGTTTTGATAAAGCTATTTTCTTGAAAACCCTACCACATAAACAACAATCGCAAGACAAAAGTTTTTGATTTCATGACAATGGCAAACATTTCATTCACTCTTATGGCTACCACTCTGCTCACACGAAAAACCTCCAAAGTTCTCGGCGTGGACTTCAAAAGTTGGCAACAGAAGATGATGTTCTACTAACCATGTTGGGTTTGTCCCAATTCTTGAAGGACCCTCCAGTATTCTTGAAGAAGAGACCACCACCAAGCTTCTTCTATTTCTTCAATTTTGGCCTCCTCTCTAGTTGCTTGCTTTCAAGATTTCGGTCCTTAGGGGGAGAGGAAGGAGTTGATTTTTGGTAAAGTGTTTAAGTGTGGTGAGGATAAGGAAAGGAGATTGATTTTGGTAGAAGGTAAAAAACCTCCCTCTCCCAAAACCCACTTATGGCGCCTCCTTCTCCATGGCACTTTCAGTGCCTATTTTGAGCTTGTGTTTGGAGCTAATTTGTGGCATGCTTGCCTTGGAAAGACAAGTTTTATTGGGAAGGAAGGGTTTGGCATCTTTAATGATGGTATGGATAAGACATCAATTAAATTAGCTTGCTTCATCCTCTTGTCTTGGCCCCCTCCTCTAATCGTCCTCCAAATTTTTCTTTTTTTTTTTTGTCCAAATTTGGTGATATTTGGTGTAGATTGCCAAGTCAAAAAAATCTAATTATTAATCTCTGATCACTTATGAATCACATAATCACTTATTCCACATCAGGCTCATTATTCTATAAGCTATATATATCACTAATGAAATAAGTCCTCTCTAAGTTATAAGGTGTCTAATAATTTCAAGTGTAGTATCATCACTTATCATCGATAATACGAAAGTCGAATATATCAATCAAACAATTAATTAAATTATTTTCAAAATATGAATATAATTTTGAAAATAATAAAAATTTAAATAAATATTATCTTTCAAGAAAATAATTAGTTATTTGAAAGAAATCCAACAGGTTAATGTATCGCGTTAAAAAGTTGAAAGAAATCGACAATCATTAAAGAAGTAAAAATAAGTATTATTAATATACACCATAAAATAAAATAAAAAAATTCTTAATATAAATGATATATCTACTAGTTAAATCTAGTAATTAATTCAACAAATCAAGAATGAGACACTTTGCTATTTTAATATAAAGGTCGGGTTTTTAAGAAAATAAATCTCAAATACTATTATTTGAAATTAAATTTTACTAGTTGAACTTTGAAGACCACGAGACATTGTGTTTGTTAAAGTATTAAATTAGTAGTAAGGTGGTTTTAATAGATCATAAAATGAAATGGTTTGCTTGTAAAGCATAAAATTAATTTTCAATAAAAATAGGTTCAAATAATAGTTTATTTTATGCCGAAGAATTTCTAAAATTATAATAAATTTTTGTTAACTCAAAATAATAGATTTGGATTAAAATGTTGAGTTTATCGAAATGGATATTTCAAAATCTCATAAATTAAGGCGTAGTTTCTTGTAAATAAAAATTATTTTGATCAATTGAGCAATAGTAGTTTTATGAAAAATGACTAAATATAAGTATAAATCGTCAAAAAAATGGCGACAAGAGTTTTTATTTTTCAAATATTAAAGAACGGATTTGTTTGGTATAATATTTGTTTTTACTAAATTAACATGAAAATTGATAGTAGTCATTGAATTTGAAGCATTAAGTAATCAACATAAATCAAATAGTATTTTCTTGCATTTGTTAGGTAATAAAATGGCAATAACAACGCTAAAGCGGATAAAATAATATGTAAATATAAGAATAAATTATCGGAATATTAAAATATTATATCGGACAAAATATCGCGATTGTGTTGTTTGCGGTTGAAAAAAATATGGGCCTCACACCTCTTTTGTTTTATTTATTCCCCTTTCTTTGCACTCATGTATTCTTGTGAGAAAATGAACCCCTATTGATGATAGAGGTTTCAAATCGTTGACAAATTTTTTGGGCTGATTCGGAGCAGGTCAAGTACTCAAGCCTCAAAATTGGAAGCGGCAAAATGGTTGATATCAGTGGCGGACGCATGATTTTAGTTTTGGAGGGGCGAAAAAATAGACCAAGTTTATAAATTTAAAAAATGAGAAAAAATACTCATATACTTAGCATAATTGATGGATTTTTTATATTGTAAAAGACAATTTATCAAAATTAGGGGTTTTAACTACAAACAAAAATTTAGAAAACTTTGGAAAATAAACTTTTGAAAAAATTTGGGGGATAATAACCCCACTTGTTTCCCCCAAAGTCACTTTGTGGTGAAAATAAATGTAGTTGATACCATTTTTCATCTTTGGATGATTTGTCTAACACTTATCAAATAAGCATTATCATTAAACCTGAACGATGATTTGATCGGACAACTAATTAGATCACTAGCTTTACTAATATGATTAATTAACTAAATGTCAAAGCGAAAAACTTGTGTGAGGCAGTGCGAGATCGTGATATGGTGATATACTTTTAATGTAACAAGTAATCTTTTAGTGTAAAAAGTGATCTTGTCTAAATCACTTAAATGACTAAATGTCAAACACAAAAACTTGTGTGAAGTTGTGGGGCCGTGAGATGGTGATCTTTTAGTGTAAAAGTATCGCTCTTTTCTCTTAAAAGTATCACTTGTTATCTTCAAAAAGTATCACCATCTCACGGTCTCATAAACCTTCTTGAATGTCAAAAATGGGAGGTCGCTTTGTGATACCGTCTCACGGATCTAATCAGTGATCTGGAACCCCATGCCCCCCTCACTCCCTCGCTCTCCTCTCTTTGGTCTCCCCTCTTCTCTCTGCTCGGTTCCTCCACGTCATATGTTTCTCATGGTCCCCCCTCGCTCTCTCCTTACATCTTTGCTCCTCTTGTGGTCTCATCTCTCTCTTTCTCTCCTCTCGATCTTTCTATCCTCCGACCCTTCTCTCTCTACACTAAGATTTTACATATAAAAAACTCACAAAAAATATAACATTTTCATAAAATCGTATATTTTTGAATAAATTGATAATTTTTTTAATAAAAAGTAATAATTCTTTTAATATGAAATATATTTGTTTTTGCAAGAAGTGATACTTAGTTTTTAAAAAAATAATATTTATTTTAATAAGAAGTGATACTTTTTAATAGGAAAGCGATACATTTTTAATAAAAAGTGATACTTTATTTTTAATAAAAAGTAATATTTATTTTAATAATAGTGATTTTTTAATAGGCGATATTTTTCATAAAAGTGATACCTTTTCCATAATAAGAATAACCATATGTAAACTGTTGTTAGTATTTTATTTCAAATACTTTATAAATTTAGTTTTGTTTACAATAAATTGTAAATTACCAAAAAAAAAAAGGAAAAAAAACATTAGATGATATATTGTGAGGTTAAAACAAGTTTATTTGAAAAACACGTGTCATGTAATGTCAACATATATATATATATATATATATATATATATATATCGATGAGACCCGAGGGCCTTAGGTGAGGTATAAGCACTAATTTTAGCCATTGATTGAATCATTGAGTGATTGTGATTAGATAGATAAAAAATATAATTAAATAATTAAATATAACTTTAAGAAAAGTTAATAAAGTAGAATCGGTCTTAATTAACAGCTAATCCCATAAAAAATGGATATCAATTGGAAGAGAATCTGTCATTATCTTCCACAATCTATAAAAATGGATACACAATTGGAAAGAGATCGAATCTGTCATTAAAACTTTCCAGCAAAACCAACTATTATCGTTATCAGAAACTATATATACGAGTGTGTCAAACTAAATATCGCGGTATATTATATCAACTATGTAATAAGTGTCATGAACAATGCAACGAAAAATAAATAATTATCACGGTGTCTAAGATCCATCTAAGCATAAAAAAAACTAATTATCCTTATTCTCACTTTATGTCATAAAACATTTTGCAATGAAAATAACTAACTATATATACATTATATAAAAGCGGTCTAAGCAAAAAAAATATTAAATATCTTGGATTAAAAGTAAAAAAATAAAAAAACTACCCACTAAAATTGCGCCAATAAATAAGACATTAAATAAGACGATTATAATTATACCCCATATATATATGGATTGGTTCAAATGACGGATGTTCTAGGATAAGGCAGGTAAGGGACTAATCTTAGCTATTGATTTATATATATATATATATATATATATATGGATTGGTTCAAATGAGGCAGAGAGGTTAGGTAAAGCGAAGTAGGGACTAATCTTAGCTATTGATTGAAAATATTAGATGGATGATATATATATATATATATATATATATATATGGATTAGTCTCATCGGGAAATTAATCGAATCATCAGATTAGATGAATCCAAATACCCCATTCGCGGTCATTCCACTATTGACCCACATACCCACTAACACATGACAAATAACATCAGTTGGTCATTTGCTAATATCTTTTAAGAGAGATCTAATATATTTTGGGAGGACTACTAATACTTTTAGGAGAAATGCAAAAATACTTTTAGTCAGAAACTAATCTTTTCAATAAGATTATTAATACGTTTTAGGGGAATACTAATAATTTTGTGGAAAATCAATATTTTTCATGAGGATTACAAAAAAAAAAAAGCTATGCTCAAGTGGTTTACTAATCTTTTAAGGGGATTAATACTTTACAAATGGTTTCTTAACAACTTTTCCAAGGAAAGCTAATCTTTTGAGGTTGCAATATTCGTCTTTCTAATACTTTTGAGGAATAATTATTACATTTTAGGTGGATTACTAATACTTTTGAGACAAAAAATCAATAATTTTTTTAGAGCTACTAAAAATTATTGTTGAGGATTACTAATACTTTTGGATGTATTATTAATACTTTTCGGATGTATTACTATTCTTGCGCGGTGGATAAACTAATACTTTTATAGCATTTTAATATTAAAAAAATGCCCGCGAGGCAGGAGATCACCAACACTGACACTAAAATATTACAAAAATACTATCGGTGCATGAAAATACCAAAAATAATCGGGTAGGGTTGGATCCATCCCAACGGAAAGGGACAGTTAGACAATCTAATACGAAGTTTTTGTCTCTCTCTCTCTATATATATATATATGGTATTTTCTTTTCTAAATATTCATACTCATTCAATGAGAATTTACAACCACTCTCTAACACTTTAACACAGCCTCTTTTCTCTGTATATACTCTCTCTTTTGTTTCTCTTCTTTCCTCGTTGTTAAGGGGTGGTTTTTGCAATTTTGGCGAAAATCATCATCTCATCTTATTATCAATTTATTTATTAAATAAGTGGTTTCCCATAGATCTGGATTGTTTGTTCGTTTTGTTGTTTTGATTTTATGCAGTCTGCGCTTGGTTTATCTCCGTCTTGGGTGCGGTGTTTTTCTTGTGTGGGCGATTTGACAAGCAAATTTTCGATCCGTGAGACGAGAGATAAAAAATCAGTTGTAGTCTTCAGCAGTTGGATCTAGAATCATAGTGTATTCAGACATTCTGAGAATTTTCGGGAATTAAAGGCTTTAAGCGGAAGATTTTGTTATTTCTTAGATCTTTATGAAGTCTTTTATGAAGTTAATCTTCCCTTACGGTTTTAAACAGATTTGTTTATCTCTTTATCGATGTATTCTTTAGTTTGAATTATTTAATAAAATTATTTTCATTTTTGTCAAAAAAAAAAAAACAAATTAATTGATTTTAATCAATTAATCAGATAATTTCATATATTCATATGATCTTTATGTATAAATATTTCCTACAATAAGATGCGGAGAAATAATAAAGAAAGCTTCAGTTAAGGATAAGCGTTGCTGACTCAGACTGACTGCTGCTGCTCCGTTGTCTTCACTCCTCACTTGACAAATGCGATTTCAGCATATCATTTGTACTCATATCTCCACAATTCTCCGATATCAATTCGCCATCTGAAAACGCGGATTTCGAATTGCACGAACCGTAGTCTTTCATGGCATTTCACCGGAGCTCCCTTCTTCTCCGCAAGGCCATAGGAAGCACCCGGACAGCCGCGGTGTACTCTTCCTACAGTTCTCTTCTGTGATTCATCAATTCCTTTGATTGCCGGAGATGGTATTCAAGCTCAGAATCCGATAAAGGTACAACCGCGTCAGCCGCGGGGTACCACGTCAACAACGGGCCATCCTACATGCGGGGAGCAGTGTTTTGGGAAAAGAATAAACCCCTCACTTTCGAAGATTTTCACATGCCCGCCCTAAAGCTAATGAAATTCTCGTCAAAACCAAGGGTAATTTAGTGGAGTTTCATTTTGAGTTGACTTTTTGTGCATTATGCTGTATAGCTTGTACATTTATGTTATACTGAAAATACACTAAATAAAGATGAGAAAGAAAATGATCAAGTAAAGCAAGGACTGACTTGGTGGTAGATTCATGTAAAATTATGTTAAGCAATGTTCAAGGCAGTCTTTTTTTCATTTTTCCTTCTTTCGGAACATATCTTAACATGACTTTGAAAAGGTCATTAGGAAAAAAAAAAAAAAAAGGCATTTGTGTTTGATGGTTTATATGCTTTTTCACATTAGAGTGTGTATTTAACAGATAATCGAGTTCACTAAATCGTTGATCATTAGTTGTTGAGCGTTGTCACATGTTTAAGTATCTGAAGCACGCCTTTTGGACTCCTTTAGAATTTACCTGAGTCGATTGCATTTCAAATTTGTGTGTGATAATGCAGCCTGTGGGGTTTGCCACTCCGATCTTCATGTGATGAAGGGTGAGCTTCCTTTTGCCAGCCCCTGTGTTGTGGGGGCATGAAATTACTGGTGAGGTGGTTGAACACGGGCCACTTACTGGCAGTAAAATAGTTGAAAGGTTTGATAAGCTGTGGACATCATATTTTATTTACCTTTGCACTTGAATGTTGGACCGAGAAAATAATTTTTGTTTTAAATTTTCAGATTTCCTGTTGGATCTCAAGTTGTTGGGGCATTTATAATGCCTTCAAACTATTTCTACTGCTCCAAGGCAAGTATGTCAAGAAATGCCTTTTGAATGTTCATCTGCATGAAACCGTAATCTGAGTAATGTACTTAGTAGCTTTGTGATTGCATTATGTCTTTGCTTGAAAACAGGGTCAAGATGACTTGTGTGAGTCTTTTTTGCTTATAACCGAGCAAAAGGTACACTCTATGATGGTGAAACAAGGCTATTTCTCCAGCAGTAGTAATTTCCTAACAAAGACTCTTCCTTAAAAGAACATTTAGTAACTCATGATCTCTTTGAATATGTGGATTCTCTGGATTATATTCGTGTTTGCCATGTATATTCTATTTCAATGAATTTGTGAATCTTTTGAATACATGTCATTATAGGTGTGATGTCAAGTTGTTAGTATCAGTAGTCATATTTAGTCTTATGAGAAACAATCATCATTTGTTTTTAAGTAATGGACTACTTTAATATCCATTTATATGTATATTTTTATAACAGTTGATGCAATATTTTATTCAATTACCATGTCCATGTTTCGGGAAATTTTTGTTTCTGTTTTTCGTTCTTTTGTATGTGTCTATTTGTTATGGTTTGTTCTAAAGTTACTTGAAGTAAGCCAGGGCTTGAACAGAAAGTTGTATGTGTCTATAGTATTCGCATTATAAATGTCATTGCCTATACACTTGGTGGTAAGATACTTGGTCTATAATGTGCTGGTTCTGCAGGCAAAGCCAGTTTTATATGTACAGCATGGGAGGTCTTGCTGAGTTCTGTGGTACCAGCATGGATTAGCCATTCTGCCCAACTCATTTGCCTTACCACGAGTCTGCTATACTAGGATGTGCAGTTTTTGCCTATGGGGCAATGGCTCATGCTGCTCAGTGCGTCCTGGTGATGCCATTGCTGTGATTAGCATTAGGAGTGTTGGCTCAAAATAATAAGTAAATTCATAATGATAAAACTTTTTATAATGTTTTTTTGTGGTATCATTTATAAAAGTCTTGAATGATGGACCTGTATTGAACCTTGAAATAGTAAGGAGTTGTATAACCCATATTTTAGAATTTCTTAAACAAGATTGCTTTCTGTAAGTTAGTAGGATGGGGTTATGAAAGTATTTATATGAAGTAGCTTCTTTAGGGTTTCATGTAGTTAAAACCTTTTTGAGACTGGCAGAAGGTGAATTAGGGATGTTCGGGAGTTTCTTTTTGCAGATAACAAATTGATGCTAATCCCAAATTCTTCATTGCTAATCTTGATTTCTTATGAGAGAAAGCAGTATGGCATGGAGTTTCTCCTCTCTCACCTTTTTAGATGCTACCTGAGGAACTATAAGCTATGCAAACAACATATTTCCACATTAACCAACGATAAAGTTGTCAACTTCTACAACAAATTCTGTAAAAAGCCATGCAAATCAAAATATTTCTTCATAAGATAGTTCAGTGAAATGGATATTGTCTATAATTTGATGGATGCCATGCCAAGAATACTAAAAATAGATATGCTGCTGCGAGCTCAACTGTTTCTTGCTGAAAGAGGGGACAGGATCTTGGCGTAGGATATTTCACAAGTCTTTGGCCCGATGCTGCCTTTGTTGTTAAAGTTGGTAGCAGCTGTTGAAATACAGCTATTTCACACTTTCAATTTCCTTATTCACCTTCTATTTTATGTGTTTTCTGCTAGGCACCCACAAGATGTTTTGTATTCCCCTTCCAAATTTGGTTTTAACCTCAAAGTTTTATACGATGAAGTTTAATACCGTGAGTCTCCCATGACCACCAAAAATGAGCATCAAACCCAATTGTAACTGGCTAAGGGTTACATGTAAAACATCATATGAAGCACCTGAAGCCTGTATGAGTTTGTCTATTTTGCTAGATCACAGATATGAAGTGGACTACTTTTTCATGTGTTTGTCATAGTGTTCATCCAGAAACCTTCAAGGTGGCACCTGAGAGAACTCAGTAAGGGGCAGTCTTTAAACATGAACTGTGAAGTGAACCTGTCAATGCAGAAAAATATACTGCCTCCTAAAGAGAGAAATTCTCTATAATTCATTATCAAAAGATTTAGATGCTGCTCGATCACGGTTTTTTTTTGCACGAGTTTAATTTGTAAAATATCAAGCAGTTGTCTGCAGATAGCTAGAGCATTTGGGGCTTCTGAGATTATTGCAGTGGATGTTCAAGATGAAACTTGAGAAGGCTAAGATATTTGGAGCCCTCATGCCATAAATGCAAGAAAGGAGGATGCTGTTGCGAAAATCAAAGTACATACTCTATATTCTTTTTTTACTGATTTGACAGAACAATAAAACTCGTTTTTAAACCATGAGATTTTAGTGAGGAAAAGGTAAAGGGAAAGGCAAAATGTCTAAAATATTAAGCACTTTAGTGGCCTTTACGAAGAAGAATATTTTCTGTGTTTTCTTCTTTGAAAACCCGAATCAAACCATAGCATAAAACAACTAACACCTTAGCGATGGGGGCTATCCCAAGCGGGCTCTTTCTACTTTTCTCTTTGGGCTTTCCGTTTTCCATCGCCACTCATGGACCCACCGCAGTCGTTCATGCCTTCCCCCACGCCGAACCAGGCCTCCAGGCTAAAGTCCCGAAGTTCCCAAGTGTAGTACCACGATCTTGTAACACAGCAATACGTAACT